>OW387133.1:32640965-33890965 GCA_936440205.1 Lepidonotus clava | reverse complement strand
AGCAGTAACTTAAGCGGTTTCATGAATGCAATCGTACAAGTTTATCACGTAACAGTTCATCACGTAACACAGGGATGCAAGTTGGGGACAATGAAAACATCGGAAAATCTTAATGTATCCTAGAATGTTGTGAAACGTGGTATAATTATCAAATTTTGAAACTGATATTTTTAGGTGCTGGAGAGAAAAAATTGGAAATCCGACAAAAATCGGAAAACATATATCCCTGGTAACATAAGCTTATCTTCAACTTATATAATTTCCTAATTGATTTCATAAACATTCAATATAGATAAAGACTCTTTAATATCTTTTCTCATTTGTTTTCATTCTAGATTTCATGAATTTGAAGGTTTATTTTTTATGAAATGTCAGTTAAGCTTGTTTTATTTAATTCATTTTTAAGATTTTGATCAAAATATATCTCATTTTTAATCAATGTATATGTGTATACCTACCTCGATTCACAAGCTGCTGCTGTTACGGTTGGCATCAGGTCACGCAATAACCTTAAAAAGTCGTAATATATATAATTATATCTATATATCCATGTTTTTTCCTAAATTTCCTTTTACAAAAACAAAGCCGTTTAATAATTGCAAATTCCTTTTTGCTAATTGAGGCAAATACAAGATTGTTCAATCTCGTCCATGTACACTATTTAGCATGTGCTGATATACATTAGGAAAAGTAAAACAGAGAGCAATGGTAAGCAAATTACCAAAATTTACCTTTTAGAATCCTGAAGGTGAGTGGATAATGCGTCCGTGAACTCCTCTACAATCTTTAATTTGAACAAACGTTGGCGGTGAACAAAGATAACGTCACAGTAACTTGGAGAAGGCAAAGTTATATGTAGTTTAAGAGATCATTCACTGATTAAATCAGTTGTAATCTGCTAAATTCAGTAAATAACAGTTGGCTTTTTCTGATTATCACAGATTTTGTAAGATAATATTTATAAGATATTAATGGTTAATGCTGACAGTACAGGTGAGCAATCATCATCTTTTCATCAGACATTTGTCCATACCTTGTAGGACACTATAAACATTATGTATATCTCTCTTTGAATATTCTATCCCAGAACACTGTGTCCAACATTTTAGGCCAATGTGTCAGACATTGTGATGAAAGTGACGGACATGTCCGGCTATGCAACGGGTTCAAAAACACTATAAATTGGAAAATAAAGAAAGAATACGTATTTCAATTATCCACATTGACTCCCAACCCCCAAGTTTTCTTTTTAAATTACACAAATCCGATGTGCCTTTGAAGGTTTAGGGACTTTTAACCTGACACTTAAAATTACTTAAACAAAATTACCTGGGGAAAACTGGGATGTCGTTTTATGGCCAACTCCAGGTCACGTTGAAACATGGTTTGGTCACAATCTGAAAATATTCGAAGTAATGGAAATGTATGACTATCGCAACTAAAGACCTAGCTAAGGTTCCCTGAAGATTTTATGAGAAGTAAACAGGCAAAATACAGATTTTGACAACATCTTTTAACAAAAATCATAAGATGTTAAACAGATGTATTCTTACTTAGCTCGTTAGGTTGGTCGCCTGACTTCAGAACAAATCCTGCCTTACTAACGAGTTCTCCAAAAACGCTATGGTCATGCAGAATTCCATCATCTTCCTCCTTTCGTCTCTTGGTTCCTTTGACAATAAAACATTCTACGTTCAATATCACCGAATATAAAAGCAACGAACATGTGAGTTTATAGTAAACTTGACCCTTGGTTCCTTTGAAAATAAAATATTCGTTTAATATTACTGAATATGAAAGTAAAGAACATGTGCCTTTATGGTTCATTGATATTATTTGTCACTTGGAACTTAGGAAAACATTTTTTTTTATGGAACTTGTGAAACATATTGAAGTAATCAAAGGCTCTCTTCTATTAATTAGATAATTCTAATTGTTTGATTGTAATAACTGTTTGATAATATCATTGTTCATTATACTACCTATACGGAAGATCACATGCATGTGAGTATGGTTAAATGAATAAAATAAAATAAAAAAAGGTTGTGTATTTCCTCACAGACCTTCTATTAAAAAAACGTTAACTGTTCATCAACATAATTTACAACGACTCTGATACGAGTGTTAAATAGTGTTTAGTGTCTGCTAGCCAAAATCATATCAAACCTTTATTGGACGTTTCGTCAGAGGATTTTCTCTTGGACCTCGCCATCTCGATGGACTTGACCCTGAAGCAATTACAACATTTCTGTTGATATTATATCAGTTGTCAAAGGTTAAATGGTCAGCCTTCTCGTCTGTCCGTTATTTATATCTAGTGTGACGTCTAGGGTTGGGCAGGAATGATTTAAGCTACACCTTAAGCAGGGATGTAAGTAAGGTTTAATGAAAATATCTGAACCCCAGAGAAAACATTGTTTCAAAGTAACCACTCAGGGGCCCTCAGGTTACAGGAGGAGGGTTATACGGAGAAGAGTGTGAGTGTTCAGGGGGAATCCACGCTCATTCGTGCATTGCGCTGTGCAGATGACGATGACTGTTGGAGTTAACGGCAATAACGCAGATCGCAACGGGAAATGCTGGGGTCCTTTAGAATTATGGCCTGTCATGGGAAAAAAGGGAATCCCTAGGAATTCTGGTAAATCCAGGGATTTAACCCAAATTTAAGGTATCCTATGGCATGTATGAGGCCAATGCCAAACTTTTTCTTACTAACAGTAAGATGATTGGGCCAATAAGTTTTTTTTTTTTTAAAAAACTAGAGCAAAATAACTAGTTTTGCTCCATACATTGCCAATCGCAATTTCCTCAGAATGTGGGTGCGCGATGCACTTTTTTCAGACCATCATGTTCCATTTAGATCAACTGAAGATTACCAGGGGGAATTCAGATTTAGGAAAGCGGGTAAGGACTAACAGGTGATGGTCAGGGGGCTTTCCACCTATATTTAAAGCCCACTATCCTCCTTATTTTGTCTGCACAGTGTACACTGTGCACACCGTGCTTACTGGTGCACCGTGATCACATTTTGCACATTCTGGGACACTGTATAAGGAGCTGCGCTGTAGCCATTCATTGTCATTTGGACAATAAACTCTGCCGAACTCACATCTAAGAGCACTGGTCTCTCTCTTTCTTTGGCACTTGACCCTGCCCTTAAGGCAGCCACAGCCACTACCCCCACCTGGTGGGCTCACTGGTGAACAATAGCCTGTGAACTACTACCCTGCTTCCTCCCTGCTCACACCAGCAGCCCACAGGTCGCAGCTTATAGTATATCTTTAATGACAAATATGACACGCTACCAATATCACGCCATATAAAATCAGTTAATTAGCTCAGGCCACCCTTAAAAAAAAGTTTGTTTCCTGTCCAGCGGGTGGGCAGAAATAATGCCAGTCGGGAGGTCGGGAAATCTTTAAGACTTGGGGTCGGGGTGGCCAACATCGTTGAGGCATTGGTACTACTCGTTCTGATTGGCACTGTGTGGGTTCGAGTCCCATGCAGTGCAGCATGGAAAATTGGACATTTGGATGACCCCTGCATGGAATTGTGCCTAAATGATCCACAACTGGGTGGTGCCGGAAACCAGTAATGTATACTGAAAACTGTCCAGTATAAAATAAAGTTGGTTTAAAAAAAAACAAGTCATAATGTCTGTCCTGGAGCGGAGCTTCCATGAGAGGCGAAATAGTCCTAGAAATTAGTCATTAAGTATGAATAGAACCATGTGAAAACGTCTATCAAATGTTGTTATGTCTTTATATAAAAATACTAGAGATCTACTTGTAAGTGACTTTGCCAGGGAAACCCTCCTCATATTTTCCACAGAATTTATTTTTCTGGTTAAATAACTCATGTTCATGTGAGATGTAGCCTATATCTGTTCATATTTCAAAAGTGAGCCTAGAATTCCATGTATAGGCTTAACACTGGCACAAAATGCCGATGTCACCAGCCTCGCGGGAATTCCCAGTACCCTAAAGTATTGCATGAGTTCAGGGCTTGACAAATCGGGTGTCCGGACGCCCGGGACAACCAGAAAAAGGTCCTGGGCAACCAGGTTTAAGGGGCTAGTTGCCCGACGGGCAACCACGTTTTATCTCTGACTTCCAAAATATTTGTTAATGCATTTCATATTAAACCACTCATTTTGAATACAGGCTTTTGATTTTGCCACATTCTAGGCATCATGGACTAAACATCTGGCTAACAGAAAATTCCTGGGCTACCATACTTTAACTTCGGGCAACCAAGTGAAGATATATGGTTGCCCGGCGGACAGCCACGTTTTAAAATGATTTGTCAAGCCCTGGAGTTACTTTGACGCCCTGGCAGACGCTCTCCAAACAGAGATGTAGACCACAGTGCATGTGTAGTGAATGATCAACTGAAACTTGTTCCCCTTTGCCTGTTAAAATCACGAGAAAAAAAGTTCAAGTTCAATACATATGTCACTGTTGCCGGGCGCCTCAAAGACCCAAAGACTATGTCTGACCGTTAGTACACATGCACTTGCACTGTTGCCGGGGGCCGGGTGCCGGTATTTTTCAACTTGTACCGGCGCTTTTAGAAAGCACCATGACTTGGCAAAAATTGAAATTTTTCATAATTTTCAAACATCAAAATGTGACTTTTATATGATGTTTTTGAGAAAAAATGGAATGGACTATTCTTCCCCAGATCTGGAACTTTCACCAGGATGTATCAATTTCTCTGTAAGTGTTCACATGTCTGAGAAAAAAGGGAGGACAGGACAAGTAAAATCCTAAAATAACAAATTTTCAGAAGTTAACTTGTTCCCGGCGAGCCATACACATTTCCTATGTCTAAAGTCCCACCTTCCGAGAACCAGCGTCTTTTTGTCATTATTAGAGTACAGAGGCGAAATATCATTTCGCCTCTAAAAAATAGGTAAGTTTTGAGTGCTCTCCCCTGTTGTTTCCAGACTTTATATTCTTCCTAACTTGTAAAAGGTTATTTTCTATGAATTTATCTTGTTTTATTTTGTACTTAAAGGTTCTATGTACAGTATCCAGAGAACGGTTTTGATATTGTGAAGCACTTTTTCTTGTACCCAAGGGCCTGTTTACTAGGAGTTCTTTGATAAACTTTATTTTAATCTAAATTATTGTTTGGTTTTATGTCACTCTTTACCTATCCTTGTGATCAACCTGGTTCTTGATTCCCCGGATCTGGCAGTGGTAGGACAGTAGGTGGCCCCGGGTCTGTCACTGGATATTGCCATTCCAGAGCGGAGGTGGGGGAGCAGGGGAGGGGATGCTTCGCATGCTTCCCCCGGGTGGACTGGACGACATACACTGCGGGGGCCTGCACTAGTAAGAGACCGGTAGCGACCACCATTGCTGCCAACTGGGGCCTATGTAAACAAGGGACCTTTAGCATTGCTGTCAAACTGTTGATGGGGTCCTGACCCCTTAATATACCCTCCACGCTTCTAGCCATTTCTTATGCTGTAAAGAAGGGGTACGACTTCATAATGCTTGTTTAAAAAATTATCTTAAGTCATCTATAAAAAGTGGAGCCACATTTAAATAAATGAGGTCAGAAGTGGGTGTGACAGGCTTACCATGTGGGGACAGCCCAATCAGAAGGGCCTGCCACTTACCCCCTCCCATCAGACTTCTGACATAAGAGACTGCTGGCTCTGCATGCCCCCTGGAGGAGGTTGGAGGCATGAGTACACAGTCACAGACTGACCCAATCTCTCAACTGTTACTATGGGGGCTAATAATCAGAAGTTCCACTAAGTTTTAGGTGGTTTTGTAAAAGGAGCACATTGTTGACAAGAGTAAATGATAATTTTAAGCCTAAATTAAGGATAATTAGCCAATAACTCATGACATTGACAGGTCCACATGTATTTGTTGTTTGTTTTGGATAGTCCACGTCTGTAGCCTCTCTATATGCTGGTGCCCGCCGCTCTCAGCGCTAGGAGGACTCGGCGTGAGGAACTGCAGGCCCAGCCTGATCTTTCCAGGGATCTGATTGGTCGAGAGGCGGTCACGTGACCCCGAATTCGTCAAAATCTGACGCATTTGGCGTTGGGGTGGACCCGCGCCTGTTCGTGACATTCAGCGAGCAGCGTGAGTTCGAGGTGGGGGGACCAGCGTAGCCTCTCTACAGCAAGCTACGATCTCGTAGCACCATCAGTTTATCAGCATACGAGAGGCTACGCTGGTGCCCGCGCCTCGAACGAAAGGGCGCAGGTGGAGCCCATTGTGTCGATGGATCGGATTGGTCAAAAAGTGGTCACGTGACTCCGAGTTAGCCAAAATCTGACGAACTGGGCGTTAGGCTGAACCCGCGTATATTCGTGACGTTCAGCGATAGCGTGAGTTCGATGCGCGGGCACCAGCGTAACGAGAGGCTGGCCCCGTCGGACTAGTTTTGGACAACACATCGCATCAGTCCCTGCAGTAGGGACCTGGTCAAGGCCACCCCACAGTGGTAGATATCAGTCTCTATGCCACCAGAACTAGAGACTGACGGCTACAGCCCAGCTCCGGGGAAGCCGGGAAGTGCTACGTCTAGAGTAACTACAGTACAGTACTGTCTTACTCTTACCGTTACGTAACCTGCACCAGCGCTAGCTCTCTTCTAACGTTACGTACTTGTTATGTAGGTATTACCCACTGACACAATAAGACTGTTCAGGAACAACAGATAAATGTATTTATGTAAAACTGTGACTACCTTGTGGAGGAGGGGCCTAGTGAATCGATCTTGCATCCCAACTAGACGACCAACTAGACTAGCTAGTAGAGGAACAGAACCGTACTAAACTCTAAACGAGTACGACCTGACACTGATCGAGTCTCTCTGCTGGCTGACAAGCTGCATTTGAAATCAAACCTGCCATCTTTGGTCTTAGCATTAGCATGATTTGAATTCAAATGTTCTGATTTCATTCCAAGAAGATAAACGCAAGCTTACCAAGGTAAAAAGTATTTTCGTCTTTCCCGCTCGAAAACTTCCGTATTTGCTGGTCATCAGCTTCCTACACTAAACCGCGGGGACAAGTTACAGCACGAAGAACTGCGCGATGCCAAATATGTGTACATGCTTACATGATATAAAATTATCTGGCTTCCACTTTGGCAAAATATTGATAATAACAACAAATATATATTCATATCTGTAATAATTTAGTTTATATAGTAACTGATATCCGTATACCTGATTAATCATTACCCGTGTTCACCAGTATAGCAATCGCGCATTTTAGTGCCAAACTAAATATCCAGGTGGCGCGATATGTCGACTGTTTCCTTCCCGCCCTCACCACCTGCAACACCTGACAACCATATTGGGGCCCTTGATGGGGGGGTCCCCATGTCGGATGTCGAATTTAAGAAATGACTATGTCGCCGTGTCGAATTTAAGAATAAGCCCTGTCAAATGTCACTAATGGCCATGTCGCATGTCGATTTTAAGAATAAGCCATGTCGCCATGTCGAATTTAAGAACAGCCAATGTCGCATGTCACTAAGCTGAAAAAGGGCCGTGTCGCCGTGTCGAATTTAGTGGTCCAGACCCATCATATTCTGCTCTCTCAAGCCTATTTTAATGATTTAATTAATCTATAAATTTATGACACTATCTAGATCTAGAGTCTAGCTATGTTTGAAATAAATTGGTTCTCAAGATTCTTCTCTCCTGAGAATTATATTTTGTAGAGCTATCTAGTCTAGATCTACTAGATCTCTAATAGTTTAGACTTCTTTTTTTTTGGAGCCTTTTTGGCGAAACCTTGAAAATCCTCCCTATCATTCCCTAACTACAACCCCTTTTTTGTTAAAAAGAAAAATCCTTTCTACAACTAACCCCAACCAGACACAAATAACTCTGGATAGGGCCCCCTACAAAAAGGGCCTGGGGACCCTGGAAGGTCCAGTGACATCATCACTGGCCCCTGGGAGTCCTGTGATGTCACCAGTGACATCAGGGGATCCAGGCCACATTGGCGGTTGGTGGAACAAATTCTGCCATTCTCAAGGTAGCATCCGGCGATTGGGGAGCACTAAGCCTCGTCTCACAAAGCTAGTTTAGACTTTAGTTCATGGATAAGTCTGAATTTAATACTTAAAAGTTCAATGCAGTCCATGGTCTACTAGATTTTCAATATAGATGTAGTCAAGGCAAAAGATTCCGGACTTATAACAGACCGGTACAGATTATGCAATTAATGTGTTTTTTTTCTGAACAGGAATATATATTTGTAAATGTCAACGTTACAATCTGTGTATGATATGATCGGCAAACCCATAGCCATCTTTTTTCAGATGGTCAGGGGGGATCCAGGGTCCGTCTTCTGGGGGGGGGGCGAGATATCTGCCCCTCCCCTTCCTATGAAGTACATTGCAAAATTTCTCCTTGGATTCGTCAAAACTACGAGAGTTCATTTTTGGTCGGGGGGGTGGGGGGGGGGGGGGTTCACCCCCCTGGATCCGCCACTGAGGGTCGTTCGTTTTTTGAGCTCAACTGTGGGTGGGTAGTGGACGGAGGAAATATTAAGATATGTTGCATGTTAAGGTCAGAGCTTCGGTCCCGGAAATATTAAAATGTTCTTGCATTATGCTATTGGGGGGGGGGGGGGGGGGGGCATCGGCCGGGGGTTGGGGTTGGGGTGTTCATACGAAATCACCCCTTCCCCCCCCCCCCCCCGGCTACAGGCCTGGATCGAATGAGAACAGTTGAATTATAATCGTTATGATTCAATAGACTGATACACCTTTAAATGAATTTTGTTTAAAAACAAAACCTGACAATCTATGATTAGGTATATCTTTATTTTTCTGATTGTATTAATCAATGTAATTATATGCAATACGTTTTTAGTTTAGATAATATTAGGAGCGCAAGAAGAATCGTTTTTACCTTTACATTGGTAAGTCATGATCACATAAGTTTACAGTCAAGGGTGAATTATATAACTCTCATTACCACTAGGCTTTCCCGTTTAAAACCCCATACGCCTGAAAAACACAACACAATTCAAAGAATACTCACAATACTAATGGCTGAATACGAAACTCAAATGTCATCATCAGTCCCATATAATGACCATAATATTATAAGTCAATGACCAATAATACGTCTCAAATAATTGCATCACAAAAAAAATTCTGTGCTGCTCAAATTTTAAGAGTTCGTTTTTTTTTTCAACCTTATCGTAACAAGGATAACGGAAAACATTAAAAATCCACATTACTTCGAGACGACAGAAAAATGGTTCATTCTATTCCCATAAAAACTGATATGATGCATACACATAAACAGCTGCGTTTTTAATACTTTTTTTTGGTCTCCGTTCCACATAATTTGAATACGTTTACTTGGTGAAATATTATCATAATCAATAACTAAACAAAGATGCCACTCCATAAACATGAAAAATCTGGAATTATATGAAACACATTTCCGTATTTTAAGTAGGAAACAACTGAAGTACAATATCTAAACAAAAGTACAATATTTAAACAAAAAAAAGAACACCATTGATATTCACTCTGTCATCGACTACTAAATCTTGTTTTGAAAATTATGAATTAAAAAATGCTGTAACTTATTAATCTGGAAAAGGAGGGGGAAATTGCATCTCTGACTTAAGAAGTGACCAGACACGTAACGTAATAGGTACCCGAGTCGTCATCATCTAAGTTTGTTCAAGTGTGAATGAGTAATAACAATATACTTTTCAACATATCATATTCCTTTATAGGAAAGAAGTTTTACTCATGATCTCTATGTAATATACTTTTGGAATGAACTGCACGTCTTTCAATCATTCCGATATTCTGTAGGACATCATTATTGTTGGGTTTCTAAACATACAATAATTCATACAACATTATCTGGATAGCACGTAGCACCGGTAGTACTTCCTAAAGCCTAATTCAAGTGGTAATTTTAATAGCATTATTTACGGAATATTGAATCATATTATTTTCACCATGTACCCAATGTGTACAAAATCATATCTGGGTACATTTATAGAACAAGTAATCTTCTCCGCGCCCTGAGTCAGAGACCGCTAAATCTGACCTATGATCATAGCAGACACAATTTCCCCCTTGGAGGCGGAACGCTTTTCTTCGCTGGACGGAGGAAGCAACAGGAGGGCGTTCGCTGCGCGCATGCTGAGGAGACGACTGCTGATCTGGTTTCCAGTCGAAGTGGCTGTGGGCATCTCGTCCCCTGGGAGCCAGATCAGGAGAGAACGGTGGTACTCAGGACGTGGGTCGAGGCGGAGATCAAAGCCCAACTGGAAAAAGAATTTAACGATTAACAATTAAATAGTATGTATACATAAAATTATCTACCAGTTGCATATTCACTATGAAATTCTATCAGAGACCCCAAATCATGGAATCAAGTCAACCGGCAATAGATCTAATTGATAATTGTAAAGAAACATTTAAAAACATCAAATACTCATAACAAAGCAGGTGTGAGGGAAACTATTCAGCTTTAAAGCTCTAAAAATAAAATTACATGAGAAACTCTAAACATTAAACTGTTGACAGCACGTTAATCAGTCTCTAAGAAATATAAAGAAAAGTACTCGTATTGAGTATTTGCATTCATCATGAATTTATGAATTTAGCTAAACTGACATGTAAAATAAATTTTCGGATGCGAGAAATGATACCACGTCACATTCTAGCATATGAGTGTATTTTCTTTTTAAACAAATCTTTACCTTGGCCTTAACGACGGTCCTTCTGCATACAGGGTACCCCGACATCTTGCGGAGTGATGGAATCACATACAGGTTGGACGTCACCACACACGACACAGGGTTCCCGGGAAGACAGAAGAATAGTTTCTTCTTCCCGTTCACTTCAGCTGTCGCAAAGGTAGTTGGCTTCCTATGATAGGATAAAAGTACAGTATTAAGGTATGAGGAATACTGAGAAAATTCCATCTTTCATTTTTTCTTTACCATCATCTGTAATTGATCACAGAAGCAAAACAGAATTTAAAGCTTAGCTGAAAATTAGATGAATAAATTGAAAACGATAGGCCGTTCCGTTGATATTGGAAAATGTGTGCTATGTATCAGTATGCAATTTCACAAGTGATATTAGTAATTACATGTCGAAAATCGGAAATCTGACATGTTTGAAAACTATTTAGAGTCACAGTCAAGCCAAAAGTAAAAACATGAAGTCAAAATGGCTTACCCAGGTTTCATGAAGACGCGGGCAAAGTGCAGGTTGGCGCGAAGGTCCACCTGTAAGACTTCCTTCAACAGGTCCTTCTCCCCCATGGAGACACCCCCTGACGTCATGATCACGTCAACTCGCCCCAGCGCCTCACGAAGCATCTTCAGCAGGGCTTCAGTGCTGGAAAAGTTTACATTACAGTAAATACCCTATTATTTTATAGTAGTATTTTCTGACACAAGCTTGTTATGAGTGCTTGGAGGCTTTTATTGATAGTGACAGCCTCTGCTGGAGGACCTTGTGTTCTACAACAGACAAATATGAATGCATTGTCCTTCAATGCCAATCGAATTATGTGGATTATACATATGTTTTCTACTGTAGGCAAACCATTTGCATCACCTGATAATAAACCCTAATTACATACAAAATCGATATAGGCAATTTTTTCATACAGACAAAACAAAATACACGTTTTGTCCCGTACAATACGTCTCTAGCTATGAATGTAACATTGTAAGAAAAATCCGTTTTCCTGGGTATTTACGTATCGGGAGCGATGCCGAGGTCCACAATGGGGAAGCCATGCTCTCTGACGAGGGCAGTTAAAGTAGTACGGTTACTATCGTGAATCTTTCCGGGACGAAGGGGCTCGTGGGGGTCCAATAGCTGAATAAGAAAGAAGTGAGAGGTACTATTATCTCTATATAAGAACTAGATATAAGCTACGTTAGTACATTGCAAGGGCTCCCATTGGCAGAAAAATAATGCTAACCTCTTACCGTCAGGTGCAAGTAAAGGTATGGTAAATGTACATTAATCTTTAAATGGACGAGGGTCGAATCTCGGTTAAGAAAGGAGATCCTGCAGCAATAATGATTCAGGTTTCTAGACCGAGAGGCCCTGTCTGTACGTTCCCACTACAGTGCATGAGTGGTATCGTCGGGTCGGGTCCTCTCGGACTACAGGTTTTCTACCCCGAAATTTAACAGACGACCAACTTGTAGATGCTACTTCGGATTTACATTAACTGGCACATCTCCCCCCATCCGCCCCCCCCCCGCCCCCCCCCCCCCCCGAATAAAAAGAGAAAGAGAACAAAAAAAAAAAATAACAAAGAAGTAGAAAAGCAGTACACAACTTATGCTCTACCTCGTTGCCGGTGGACATGACTCCGACCACAGGACGCCTGTAACAGAGGACCTCGGTGACGCCGACGGTGGCCAGCAGCCCCAGCTCGGACGGCCCCAGGTACATGTCCGCGGACAGAATCTTCTCACCCTTCGGGATGTCGGAGCCAACCTTCCTGAAAGTCAAATGATGATATCAAAATGAAATTGACATCTAATAGATCGAACTCAGGATAACTGTTTATCACACAGGTTTATTTTTTGTTGAGTAAATTTATTCCGAAGAGGAAGAAATGGTACAATACATATTTAGTATTTATTCTATATACAGATATTTATGAATCTATATCTATCTAATGGGGTCACAATAAGAAAATAAGATGACGTCATTTCTCGAGCAATGGATAACAATATCTAATTATTTCACTGGCTGTCTAAGCACACTGACTTTGAGCTGCCGTCGTCACCTACCTGATGTCTTGGCCTACTTTAGGAGTGGTCAGAATCTTGATCTCGAGCTCGGTGCGTCCTTCGTCGGCATCTTTGATAAGCTCTGTGTCCTCCACCTGTACCACAGCGTCGGAGCCTTTGGGTACCGGGGCGCCCGTGTTGATACGGATACAGTATCCGTGGATGACCTCCGACTTGGGCTGAAGGATTGTACAGACACATTCCGTGAGGTTTTGACGTTGAATAGGAATAGATGGAGTATATGCTTGGTGTGTGCCTGATCAGAATAATGTACATCAAAGTCTAAATTTGAATAACATTGGCATTTTTATTAATCATTTACGTGATTGGAAACATGTTATCATTTTCAAATATATGGAGCAGTATAGAACGTAGAATATAGTTTTTAAAATATTGCTCCATAAAACATGTAAACAAATATAGACGACAGGCGTCATATTTCATAATGGTGGCTTTGTGAAAAAAATATGTGATGAGATAATGTGGAGGATTTTTTTTTTTAATTCAGGTATAGCCCAGAAAAACTTTTGTATTAAAGGAAGAAACATGCCAAATATCAACACCCTAACATTGTCAGACAGGTTGAAGAACAAAAATAATTTTACTTACCAGGTCACCGGCAGTTGAGTCACCAAGAACCTTCCGCAGTCCTGGGCCATCAGACGCTACATGAAAGGACAAGTAATGTTTACACCTTTAACTTCAAAATACAGTTTTGAAAGCTGATACAACTGAAAAGGCAGCAGGAAAAAGGAAATATCTAAAAAAAGAAATAGCAGAGGGCAAACCTAATACAGCGTATCCATCCTTGATAGAAGCAGGGAACGGAGGTAGCGGATCTTGGGCGAAGACATCTTCCGACAGAACGCGTCCCAAAGCATCTAAAAGGAAAGAAAGCATTGTATATAAATAATATACTTCTCCACGTTTGACACATTTTGTTTTTGTTTGAAGTTTTTTTGTTAACGCGGACATGTGTTATCGGGTTACATAATACTTCAGGTAGTTTATAGGTAACTATAGGTAACTATCCTTTTCAAATCCAAAAGAATGAAATAGGCCTAAAACGTGGAAGCGCCTTTCTTACCTTTATAGCTGACCGTTTCGGTGCCCAGCCTCTCACTGTGCTCTAGCACAATGTTCACTGCTTCTTCCACGCTAATAATTGGGTACGGAGACTCGCGGGGGCGACGGGCTACTTTGGACACGTCCACCTTGCTCCTATGTTCATGGTGTTGGCCGGGGTGATCGTGATCGTGGTGGTGGCCATGGTGCTCGTGGTGGTGGCCATGGTGCTCGTGGGGCTCGTGGTGGTGGCCATGATGACCATGGTGGTGCTCCTTCTGTTGTAAAGCGGAGACAAAATGGTTGGAAGAAACTTAACATAAATATTATGGAGCACCAATCAAAATTAAAAGCTTGTGAGTAAGGAGAAGAGTATTAGCAAAGTGGACGAAGCTCAATTTTGAGTTTTCCTTGTTCCATTTTGTTTTGAGTGATTATAGGAAAGAACTATCGTTGAGAATCTTCTTGATGAGTTAACAAGTTTCCGTTCATCATGCTCATGGGAACTGAGTAGTAGCAAGGAGACTACAGGAGAAGGAGGTGTAACTCGTGAGGGCGGTATATCTAAGAGATTCAGTAGGCCTTATCTGTACTAATTAATGTGACCAGTGGGCCTACATCAGAGTGTCCTCCTGCCAGGACCGCCCTGTTTATGACCCTACCCCCTGGAGGGGCTCTGGATGCTTGTCCTGGGGATACTTTGGAAATTAAGGCAAGATTGTGATGGGTCCCTTTAAGAGCAATGATTTTCTTGAATAAGATAGAATAATATTATTGCAAATATTTTAATACTTTACCATTGTATCATGACATGTTTTGTCCCCATGTGTTCCACCTTGAGAGATTTACCACCTCAGGAAACATTATCTATTTCTGACAATTGATTAGGAAATTATGGCAAATAATACACATGACCATATCATCCTCCCTCAAGTAAATTGGTTATAAAATATGACTAGAACATGGCAATGACACCTAACTTATACCAATAGGTAGATAAATATATCACCATTTGACTGATATTGTTTGTAAATGACTGCCATTTTCGGATCATATCTTGTACTAATGGCTTAGTACTTTTAATACATTGTCATAATATATAATCCAACAAGGATCAGGCTTAGCAAGTCTACTTCTAGTCTACTCCTAGGAGAAATATCTTACGCTCCTAGCGCCACCTGTTAACCAGTATAAAAGGCGCTGCAAGGTAGGGAGCGAGCAGTTAGTGAGCAGTTAGTGAGTTAGTTGGTTAGAAGAAACACGTCTAACCAAGGAGTTATACCTGGAGTAAATACATCGACTCCGTGTAACAGACTGGAGTTTACCAATACCCATTACCTCGGACATAGGATTGTGTTAGAGCTAAATGCTAGAATGGTCTAGAAGGCGTTGGAACAACTCGTGTTCTAAATGTGGTTGATTGCTGATAGGAGATGGGAGGTGGACTGATGAAGACTTATACATGGTGGCTTTGACTCGGGATGAGATGTTTATTGAATAAAACCCTTTCATATTAAGAAGCTCCCTCATCGTTCATTTCTTTTGAACTATTGGGAAGTGAATGGACAAACTTTAAACGCGGTCTGAATTACTCAGACATTCTGGAAAGCAACTTACGAAGACTTGGATATAAACTGATCTTACGCAGTCTTAAATCAAACATTAACAATAGTTCATTTGGTGGAGATACCCGAAACATGACTTGTGCCGTTTTGCTCATCCTTGATGTCAGCCACCGGTAACTTTGAGGCTTCCTCTAACCCCAAGCCTCAATCTTTGCGGCCCGCAGGACACGATGTGTCAACATCATATACAGGGAATGTGGAAAACCGCCACCTGGTAGGTAATCCCTTAGACGGGGAGGCACAGAGACAGGAGGTCGCAGCCAGACCCAAGCAGCTCTGCCCCGAAGGTGCACAAAATTACCAAACCCGTGGCAAAGGTAAACCATTTCCCTGGCACCTAGGGTCCAAAGATAGGCCGGTTCTTGACGAAGGACTTGAAACCCTAACACACTCGGGACGAGTTGAAGGGAAGAACCGTCTCACGGAATATCAGCAATATTGGAACCCAGGGTACGTACCGCCTACGGACCAAGAAACTGGTACTAGCTCTCGCTCCACCTGTGAATCTGATGTGAACAATCCGTGGTGTAACCAAAGTGTTCCTTATCGTTTACTGCCCGCAGCGGGAGGTGAAGGCGAACAGGAAGTTTCCAATGGAGATAACCTATTTTCTTCAGGAAATCTAAAACAACGACAAAACACCGCGGATAACTCCAGCCCATCAGGGGGAAAACGCCCCGAAAATCCGGTAATCCTACCTGATGGGAGCTCTCTCACCTATCCATTACCCCAACGACTTGAGTTTATCAGTCACCCACTGGTAACACCAACTCACCCCAACCCGGGGGCGTCCATTCCTTATTCCACTGTAGCTAAAGGAAAAACAGTGGGAAAGGATAGGGGAGTGGGAAGGGAAGCAGAGGGAAACAGCGAGAAAGTAGGCAATTTACAACCCTATCGATTAACTTACGGTGTAGAAACGAACTTAGACCAGGCTGGTAGGGGAGCGGAAGCTCAGGCCTTTGATCCAGCCGAAATATTAAAGCAGTGGGCAGACTCAAGCCCCAAAAAGCGCATAGATTTAGAGAGGCTAAGCGATCAGGATAGTGAAGAAAATGTAACGCTTAAAGCACAAGATTTTAACACTCTAACTCATGAATTGTATGGAGAATACGAGGACGAGTACGAGGAAGAAAATAGCGAGACAGAACAAGCAGCCGCAGATGTCAGAGGGGGTGGTCCTGATAGAAAATTAGCTAGAGAAGATAAATCAGCCTCGTCTTCATACGAAATTATTACCGAGGATGGTTTAGACACAGGTAAGAAAGCTAAACTTGAAAGTGAGGACGAAATTAGTGTAGAGGAAATACCTGTGAAAGAACAGTGGGACGATCACGATATACAAAACCTCCACGAAAATAATATGGCGGAAGGAGGCGTTCCTTTGATGGATCTAGTAGAAGAAAGAGGGGATAGAGATCAACGCCAGCAACCCGATGAAGGGGGAGCTGGGGGTGTAGATCTGGGGGCATGGCCTCCTAACCGTGGGATGGACCCTGGGGGACCTCAACAAAACAATGGGAATGGCCAGATCCTAATCCAGCAGCCGGACCAAGGCGTGCAGGCAGGACTTATTCCTCTCCTTAATCAACAAGTTCAAGGGGGCCAGAACGATCAGGCCAACCCTCAAGGACTTATTCCTCCTCTTAATCAGCAGGTCCAGGGAGACCAGGATAATCAGGCCAACCCACAAGGGCCCAACCCTCCTCAAAACCTTCTCAACAACCCTCCTCAAAACCTTCTCAACAACCCTCCTCAAAACCTTATTAATAATCCCCCTCTGAATCAGCCCAATCTGGGGATAAACCCTGGGGGACTCCAGCAACCCGGTGCAGGGGGAAATGGTGGTGTGAATCCGGGAATACAGCAGCCTAATCCTGGGGTAAACCTTGGGGGACTGCAACAAAATGATGGGGGAGGCCAACCAGGCCAACAGCCCGGCCGGGCCGAGCCAGCAGGAGGTGGGGTCGATCAAAACCTGCTCCCTCACCTATTGCAGGCGATGGCACTCGCAGCCAATCTTAACGCAGGCCGAGGAGGGGCGGGTAACCAGCAGGGTCAGCAAGCCCCAGCAGGCCAGAATAATCAAGTAAATCCACCAGGACCCAATAACCTTCCCCCGAACCAGAATAACAATCCTTTCCTTAACCAACCCAACAACCCCCCAAACCCACCGAACCCTCCGCCGCCCGGACCACCAGGTCAGAACAACCCTCCAAACCCACCGAATCAACCAAATATTTGGGAAATTCTACCACAGTTGAGCCAGGCACTGGGGCAAACACCAGCGCCAGTGCGTGAAACGACTCACAGCGGTCACCAAAGGGGACCAAACATTAGGTTACCGTGGTTTAGTGGAAAAGAAGACGAGCAAATAGAAAAGTATTTCAGGGAATTAAAACGACTGAAAGCTATCTATGACTGGTCGGACGCCCATCTCCTGAATATGGCGCTGTTAGGCCTAAAGGGAAGGGCCGACGACTGGGCAGGAGCGTTAGCTGAAAGTGAGAAAGACTCGTTTGAGAAACTAGAAGCCCAAATGACCAAGATCTTCGGTGATCGAAGGGCTAAGTGGCAGAAACACGCAGAGTTCTGTGGCCTTAAACAAGGAAAAGACCAGAGCGTGATCGAATTTGCAGGTGTTCTGAAACAAAAGCAAGTTAAAGCAGAGGCGAGTGAAAGCATGATGTTAGCTGTGTTTTTAGAAGGATTAAAACAGGGCGTAGCCAGACAAGTAGCCATACTGGACCCTAAGTCTTTCACCGAAGCGGTGGATTGTGCAACGAGGTTAGAATCGTTGGACAAAGGCAAAGGGGGAACTAAAATATCTAATGCAGTGAGCGAACTGGCTGGAAGCCAAGAATCAGAGGAGACCGCGGCCCTAAACTCCATCTCAGAACGGTTTGGAGTGGTGCTGGCCCGACTGGAGGCCGCTCCATGGTTTCAGAAACCAAAGCCAGGGCAAAGCGGGACTCCCCAGAGTGGTGGTAACTTTAAACAGCAAGGTTATGAGAGAAAAGATAGGTACGAAAACCAGAAAAGTGAAAGAAATTCAGATCAGAAGCCTAAATCCAACGTCGCCCCGAACAGAGAGGCCGATAAGGGAAAGATTCTGCCAACTCAACAGAAAGTAGAGAGACCCAGGTTGCCTTTTGATGAAAGTAAGTTTTGTATCATTCACCAACAGCATGGTCACTCTACAGAAGCGTGCTTGTGGTTAAAGAATAGGTTGAGGGAAAAACCCCCGCGAATCTACAAAGATAGCAAAGCCAGTGGTACCGAACAAAAGAATCAGGGAAACTAGAGGAAGGGTCCGTTCATTCCACGATAGAATTAGGCGCAGTGGACGGACCGGCTAGGAGAGAGATAGGAGACGAAGCATTTTTCTTAACGTTAAGATTTGATGATCAGAAGGAGGTTAGATCTTTAGTAGACACAGGAGCGAGCGATTGCTTCATGTCCACCCATTGTAAACGACAGATCCCTAAACAATGCATTTTAGATGAATGGAAGGTATCGAAGGGAAACATCAGTTTGGCAGACAACTCGTCTCAAGTAATACTAGAACAAATTAGATGTAAATTTTCAATCCAGGGATCGGTGGTCTGCTATGATTTCAACATAGTGGACGATCTATGCCACCTAATAGTAATCGGTAGAAACTTATTAACAGTGCTTCGATCAGATTTATCTCTACCAGGCGCAAAGATAGAAGTGTTTTGTGGAAACCCTATAGTTAGCAAAGAAACAGTGAAAATTCCGCCGGGGAATGAATGCATCATACCGGTAACCACTCGAGAGCCGCTGGGATTAGACTCACCGGTAGCTTACTGCGCACCGGCGGTAACCGCACCAGTCCTAGTAGAGGGGTGCGTGAATACGGTGGGAAGCCAGTGGTGGATCAAAGTCATGAATCCGCTAGATGAAATGCAAGAAATCACTCCCCAGGAAGTATTAGCTTTTGCGGAAGAATGCGCAGTGCCTGAGGTAAACCAAAATCAGATAGAGGAGTTCCTAGACTTGTGTTATCTAACTAAAACAGAGACCCCAATGTCCATCTGTAGGATTTCTGTAGAAGTAATGAAAGACGCAGTGCAAATGGAAAGCCAAACCTCTGAGGAGAAATCCCGAGGTAAAATGGATGAAAATGTGAGTAAAATAGATCTGACCGAGTCGTGCTTAAACGAAGAACAACAGGTAAGGTTTAGGCAAATGCTTAATAACAATAGAAATGCACTAGCGTTCTCAATGGAAGAGTTAGGTCACTGTGAAATAGCGCCGATGAGAATCATTGTGGATGAGTCGCAGGGAGTCATAAGTTCCAGACCATACCGATACTCTCCACAGAAAATGGATATCATCGATGAACAGGTTAGGCAACTCATAGATATAGGTGTTATAGAGCCCAGCGAATCGGCTTGGCGAAGCCCGCTGGTGGTAGTGCAGAAGAAAGATGGCAAACCTAGGCTCTGTACAGACTTTCGCATGCTTAATCAAGTCACTTTTAAAGATAAATTCCCCATGCCCACGGCTCGCTCGCTTTTCCTATATATGGCTTACAAGAAACCCACTATGTGGACAGCTTTAGATCTGTTGAGCGGCTATCATCAGTGCGTAATCGAAGAAGACAGTAGAAAATATACCGCTTTTGAAACCCCGATGGGTGTGTATCAGTATAAGCGTGTACCATTTGGCTTAGTTGGCGCACCTTGGCAGTTTACCAAGGTAATGGCCATAGCGCTAAAGGGATTGATTCCTAGAACATGCTTAGCATATTTAGACGACGTAATTGTCTACGACACTACATTTGAAGAACACCTGGCGAGCGTTGAGGTGGTTCTCCAAGCTTTGGCGAGGGCTAATCTCAAACTGAAACCGTCAAAGTGTGAGTGGTGTCGTAGTGAAATCAATTTCCTCGGCCACGTTGTAAACGCGGAAGGTGTGGCTACACAAAGGGTAACCACAGAAAAGATCACAGCCTTTAACCGTCCACATAATGTGAAAACCATTAAATCATTTCTGGGACTGTGTAACTACTACCGATCGTTTGTCCCTAATTTCGCTGACCTAGCAAAGCCCTTAAACCGGCTGCTAAAGAAAGAAGTCTGTTTTGAGTGGACAGAGGCCTGCGAGGAAGCGTTTCAACAGTTAAAGAAATTGCTGACCTCGCCACCCTTACTAATTCATCCAGATATAGGAGGGCATTTCTATCTACTAACTGACGCATCAGACGCCGCGTGCGGTGCAGCGGTTTGTCACAAACTAGATGAAATCTATCGTCCGGTTGCTTTCTGGGGATGTACTCTCCGGGACGCCGAATTAAATTATTCGGTAACAGAAAAGGAGGCTCTGGCAGTAATTAAAGGCATTAAGAACTATGAGGACATGTTGCAGGGAGCTAAAATCACAATAGTGACTGATCACAAACCGTTGATTCCCCTGCTACAGAGTGCCTACAAAGCCCCGTCAGCCCGGCTGAGACGGTGGGCTTTAGCGTTATCAGATTTCGATTTTGAAATCATATATGAGCCAGGAGCGACTCATTTTCTACCGGACTATTTGTCTAGAGTCTATCATGAGCATGTCCCAGGTGAGGAATATGAGCCCGCTGTGGGATGTGAGTTATTTGAGGCCGAAGTTCAGGATGAAGAGCTTTCTGTGGCTACGGTATTAAACGCGCAACTCCAAGATGCAGAGTGCGCGCAATTGATAGACTACCTGCAGGACGGAGACCTACCAACAGATCCCATTGAAGCTAGGCGAATAATGGACCAAGCTGATTTTGTAGGAATGGTAGCACCGGGAGTACTGTGTAGGTTCAACATCAAAAGGTATAACAAACACCAGGACCAACTGGTCAGACTCAAACCTCGTATTACCAAGAGGGATGAGCTCCTCAACGGGTAGTACGAAACAGGCGGCAGTGGGCTCGCGAGGGTCCGGGGACACGTTAAACTGGTTTTATAGTGCAGGGGAGAGACGTACTGAAGGCCCCCGTGTCTAGCGAAGGATGAATCAACATCCTACTGTGGTACCGTCTAGTCGGCGCACATATCGGGCTGCCGGTGGTTTCGTTTTCGGCCACCTGTAAGTGGTACGTGCGTGGTACGGGGTTGACAGACCTCACCTAGCTCCTGACAGTAGTTCCATCACTCAGGAGTGAACAGGCAAGGCCAGTGAAAACGGTCAAAGTTCAGTGTGGGTTTGCACGATTCACCTGGATCAGACCGTCGGTGACCACCCAGGGTGACTTGGGACCGGTAATCGCTATCGACTGGGTCACTGGCCGGTCGTCTCTGTCGGACTGGTAGAGTTGTTGCAACCTATCGGCGTCGGAGAGGGCTCAATGTACAGTCAGGCCATGGTAAAGCTAAACATGCCTATTCAAGACCTCATTTCTTGGATTAGCGTAGGTTATGGTTGAGCCATGCTCTCTGTGATCAGAAAACATCAGGTTTGAAAAGAACATTCTGGGAAGCAGAGAGAGCCTTATGGCTGGAAAGGATCCCAGCTCAGGTTGCAATCCACTATGTCTGATGACATAAGGGAAAACCGAAGGGATCAAGCGGATAGTTCCCGGAAAGTTAATTCCCAAAGTCCTGAGACTATTACATAATGACATCTTGGCTGGGGGACATGTAGGGATCAGTAACCTCACTACCAAAATCTCTGAGAAATTCTACTGGCGGAACATGAACGCCGACATCGTAGACTATGTAAAGGCTTGTGAGACCTGTTCTCTAAGGAGACGGGCCCCACATTTCAAGGCCTTAGCTAAGTCTTGGGAGAGACCAACACGACCCTTTGAGGTAGTACAGTGTGATTTCATCGGGCCGCTAAAGAAGGCTAGGGATGGGTCAAAATATATCATGACCTTCATAGACCTACTGACAGGTTGGCCGGAGGCTTTCACCACTAAAGACTCCACCGCGCAGACCGCGGCTAACTGTTTCCTAACCGGAATAGTGTGTCGGTATGGACGGGTAAACCGCCTGCACACAGACCGGGGGGCGGCTTTCCTCTCAGGGCTATTCAGGGAAATCACCACCCGACTAGCGTGCAAACAAACGTTCACTACCGGGCGAATGCCGACTGGCAACGCTCGAGTAGAAAGACTACATAAAACCATTGAAAACCTGATTGCTTATTATATCCCTGACGACCACTGTAACTGGATCGATCTACTTCCCATTGCATTATGGACAGTTAGATCCACAATCAGTGTACGGTCGGGATACAGCCCGCACACCCTGCTGTTTGGCAGAGATCCAATCAGTATGGGAATGCCTGAGCAAGGAACAATTCCTGAAACGCTGAACGACTGCGAGTTTTTCATGCAAACCAAGGATAATATTGCTATGTTTAGGAATATGGCTGAAAGAGTAGTTCAAAACTACGAAAAAGATCTGAGACTGCGAATTGACGAGCGGGCGCGGCCCACTCAGATGTACGAAGGTGATATGGTATACATGTACGACCCTCTAGCTAGTGAAAATAAAGCGTCTAAGTTCTCAAACAGGTATACTGGGCCATTCAGGGTAATTGAAACAAAGGGAGACCACCTTGTTAGACTAGTGTCTTTAAAAACTGGAAAACAGGTCCCACATCTAGTAAACATTTCAAAACTCAAACCTGCACATGGGCCCTGGTCTCCCGCTGTCCCTCATAACATTCCCAAACTGGTGAGAGAAGCGAAAATCACTAACTCAAAAGGGGCAGATCCTGACCGAAACCCTGAATTGCATCACACTCCGACGGGTGAAATCGCTGAGGAAGATGGCGAAATAAGGGGTGCTGAGACTGAAAACTCAACGGGAACGACCGGTCCCCGTGAGCATGATGCAGTTCCTATGACCAGGAAGGTACCTACACAAAAACCTGGCCCAAGTCCCACTGATTTAGCAGAAACGGATGGGCAAATCACTGATGGTCAGGGCACCAGTGTGGACACCACGCTGTCCACAAACTTATCCTTTGTTCCTAATAAAGCCGCCTGTGAACGGGGAACAGCTGGCGCTAATGGACAGAGGAAACGCAAACGAGCTAAACGAAGGGGCAAAAACCAGCCGTTGGAGGGGAGATCCCCTCCAGGCAACAACAAGCCCATAAAACTACCCTGCGGTGATGTGCCGATCTTGGATACGTCGGAACAGAGCCCAGGAAAAACAGTAAAGGACTGTGTCCCGACGAAAGGTGGCTATAACCTACGTCGGAACCGCCGCCCTAACTACGTCGCTCTGTCCAACGGCGGGGAGAGCGACGACATGGATGATTAATGCAGGAAATTTAGCCGCCCTGTGAAAATAAAGGTTCGGCGGAGCGGCACCGTTAGCATCAGCGCTAATGGAACAGGTGGTCTGCCTCACGGCCACCTTGCCGCGCCCAGGGGCGTGGCAGAAAGGGAGGGTGCGCACACCAAGAGAGATGCCAGTGGTTGGGCGTCATCTTTTGGGACCGGATGCAAGCGTTCCCCCCCCACCTGAAACAGGATACAGCTCCAAATATGGAGACGGCATGGACAAGCGGATCGGTTATAATTTCGTGGGATCCGCGCCGATCCACCAGTCGGTCCGCAACTCTGCTCCTAGACGGTCACCTCTGCTGCAGGTGATTGTGCGCGCAACCTGGCCCGGGAGGAAGCGGAGATAGAAATTGATTCTGTCTCTGAACAGAAGTTGGAGATAGAAATTGTTCAACTTCCGACTTCTCCTGGAAGGAGCAGAAAGAGAACTTAGCTGGAACACTGATCCACCGACTCATGGGGAACTGTCTAGCCCTCCGGCCACATAGCAATCCAAAGGGAACTACTACTTTCCCTGCGGACACGGAGGGAAGAATCATCGTCCCCCTGAGAATGAAACGGATTAGCCGGCCCCACCAGAGGGTGCTGCCTACCAAAGGAAGGTTCGTTGGGCCATTCTTTTAGGATTTTACCAAATGAAAGAAAAGACAGCCGAGAAGGAGAGTGTTAGAAAACAACCGGCTCAGACCCTTAGGCGGTGGAGTTGGCCGGGCCGGGGCGGTGTCCGTCCGGACTCGACCGACACCGGAATTGCCCGGAAGAAGCCAAGGACACCAGCCCGGCGGCCCACCAGAACGACCACAGGCGGAGCCAAGAGGTCCGCCAAATCGGCTCCAGCCAAAAAGAAGACAGCAAAGAAAGATTTCTACAATTTATCTGAGGTGAGTGACTCGGAGCCCGAGCCAAGGCTAACGGCGTTGGCCAAGCCGGTTCAGAAGGAGGAAGCGGTCAACCAACCAGTGCAGATACAGGCCGGCTGGTTCTGGGACCTTACGCAACCACTGTTCCAACTATTTGAGACTGTTGACGAAATTAGGAGAACAGTAGGACTAGATGTGCCAAAATCAAACAAACAGTTAGCTGAGATTAAAACTCAGGTAGCTCCTTTTATTCAAAGGACCACACAAAACTCTAAATGCGTCAGGGAAAGTACCAGCCTACAAACAAAACGAGGCGGCCGACCTCTGCCCACTCTGGAAAGGCGATCGGGAGGGGAACAGCTAACCGTCGCCGCTCCAGGACTAAAAGCGGAGGTAGCACCCGTTCAACACGCGCTAACCCCACCGGTGGGGAACGGGCCAGCGGGAGCTCCCCTCCTCCACCACTTACAGCCTGCGGACCCCGCTTGTTTAGACTTGAGCAGCTTGACAACGAGCTGCAACGCCAATCCCTCACCACTGCTATGGAACCAGCAGCAGTGGACGCCAACCAGCCAGCCGGGGGGCCCACTGTGGCCGAGCCCACTCCCAACGACAAACCCACCACAAGTACCAAACCCATACCCCTCGAGCCAACCGTCGTACGACCCAACGGGGGCCGTTTCGGACTGGAACCTACTAGGCCAAGACCCCTCAGAGCAATGCGCCCCTCGTCCTGCGAACGTATGAGAGGCTTAAGAGTCACGGTCACCAAGGATGAGAGCGGGATCATCAGGCGAGTGGTAAATGACAACGGGCAAAACCTCTACGAGCATGTCCCAAACTAAACAGACCAGGAGGCCCGAGAGGAGAGCATTTTTCGGCGCATGGATGTTAGTAATGCGCAGAAAAATAAGGTAACTTTACTGTGAACATGTTTTAGATAAACTGCAGAATTAACTTTCTCAAACTATCACTAAGGCCAAAACAAGGACAATGAAGTGGCTGGTGCTGTTAGTATTAGCTATAATAGGGGGCATTAGGGGAGTGCATAACGACTCCGGCCCACCTGAAGGGCTAGCCCCTAACGCTGAAGTAATAGCTTTAGAACAATATGGAGTAGTGTTAAAACCAGGGAAGTTAATGTCCACCGCGGATATAACACACGTTCGACAGGGCTTCCTAATCACTATTCCAAGGAGGCGCCCCTTCAACAAAGCTACCTTTGGCCAGGTATGTCACCGATATCTACAGGGAGGAGACGCCCTCGATCGGGCCTGCTACCATATCAGGTCGCTGGTCAGTTGGATGGATCAGACGTCACAGGCGCTTAAGGGTCGGTACCGAGAAGTTCTTAATGAAACCTTAAGTTCCCTAATAAAAAACACTCAACAAGACCTTCAAAATCAAGAGTCGGAGTTAAAATCTAGTGGAAGGATCAAAAGAATGAAGAAGTTGCCCACAATGCTAGACGATCCAGGGTGGCCGACCTTTCCTCTTCCAACCTCTTGGAATCAAGGACTGGCGGCTGATGTCAAATATAACAGAGAATTGATTAGAGTATTGCAGGAGTCTTCGAACCAAATGATCGAAGACTTGGCTCTGATGAATGAAAAACATGACGAGGCTGTCGAAAAGGTTAACCATGTCGTGATAGGCCTACTGGACAATCTAAGATCACTAAATAAGGCACACAACACGACTCGCCGAAGGTTAAAACTAGTGCAACATAAGGTGGATTGGATGGAACTGTACCTGAATATGATACCGGTCGCTCTAGAAGACAAGTTAGGAGAAATGGTGTATCTTCAACTAATGGTAGAGCAAACACGCGTGTTCAGGAAAGGTGTACAGCGCCTGACGCGGGGCCAGCTGACTATGGACTTGGTACCCCGCCAATATATGGTCGGAGCGGTCCAGGAAGTGAACAGATATCTGAAGGGGATCCACCCCAGGTTCCATGTCGCGTTCACAGATCCTTCCTTCTATTACGAGAACAGTCAACCTTCGTTCAAATTCAATGAAACCACTCAGGAATTTATAGTGTATGTAAGGGTGCCTGTGGTGGCTGATGAACATTTGTTCCGAGTCTACGAAGTACTAACTTTTCCTGTGCCAGTAACGGTTAGGGGGCGACGTAAGAAGGACGCTCTCCAAATTGTTAATCTACCCAAAAGTGTCGCCATGTCCATGTCCCGCCAGTATTACGTACCATTGGCTAGTGGCAGTTGGTCAGGTTGTTATGGACAGACCATCACGCTCTGTAAGGACCTACCTTATATGAAAAAGATTACAGACAACACCTGCACTGCTGCGCTACTGAGGCGCGACGACCTAGCGATCCAAGAAAAATGTGAGCTGGACTATCTACTGGAAGCAGACTTCGGGGAGATGGCAGTGTATCTAGACGACGGAGATATGCTAGTGGTCAGCGCCGACACCAGAGGCCAAATGATTTGCAGAAACCAGCCTGCGGTCGGAGTAAACATAGAAAATTATGCAAGGGTTCAGGTGGAATGCGACTGTGCATTCCAAACACAAGGAGCATGGATACCGTATAGCTTGCGAAATTGTGACAGGCACACCAGGATCACCACGGTTGTGTACCCACATAATGACCTGTTGGAAGCAGCAAGTCGTGTGAAGGGGTGGGACATGAATTTCACGACGTCCAAAAACGAACCCACTATGTTAGAGTCAGACCCTATTCCTGAAACAATTAGGAAAGACCTGCTGGAGATCGAGGAAAGCCTGAAGGCCAAAATACCTGTAACCTCCTTGGCCAAACGAATACAAAAACACCGTAAAGACTTGGCCAAGGGTATCAAGAAAGCGACCGACCGTTATGAGGTAGAGAAACACGCCCCGTGGTTCTCTATAGGCAACTTCGGAGGCGGTTTTGGTCTCCTCACCATCTTTTGCATAGTGGTAGCTGTGACAATTATTGGATGTGTTCTCTGGAAGTGCTGGCGGAACCACCAAGGCAAGGCTGCCCTGGCCGGACTAACCATGACTTTACCTCGGGCCATGGCCTTGGAAGCGGCGGACCCGGAGGAGCTGCTGCGCAGTGAAAAGGAACTAACTGGATGCCCGGACACGACCGCCAACCCCACTGCGGTGGCAGTACTTGCTATATTACTGGCAGTACTCGTCATCGCCATAGTGGTCCTCGTGTGGCGAAAGTGGAGAAATATTAGAGGAAAAACTGTGGATGGGTTGTACGTACAGTTTGCCAACCCACATATGATAGAAACAATCTTCCTGGGCGAACTGGCTATGCCTTCAGACCACACTTACACTGAAGGCTATGTGCTCATTAGGGATCTACTGGTGACCCAGCTGTGTCTGAAGTATACTCTGACGGTAACCTGGGGGGCGCAGCTGATGGGAGCAGCAACTAGACCCGGACAGCACCCATCTAAGGTGCCACTACCCGACACCCTGAGGGTATCTAAAAAACTCGCCCGTCTGATGATGAGTAACTTAAAATACAATACCAGGGCCAGACTACTGAGATATTCCTCGGGGCTAGCCACTCCTGTACCCATGGGAGTACCTCGCCTCATCGACGCAGGGTGGTCCGATGTCGGAGCGGACTGGCCTCAACCGGTGTTGGGACAGGGAACGATGCCTAACGCTCCTCCTAGATCGACCACGCCCACCTCAACAGCGACCGGAACAGGATCTGCACGAAAGACAATAAGGCCAGGGACATCCGAAATAAATCCAGGAACGGTTTATGAAGTTATCATATGACAATGTAACGAGTGGTAAAACCTGACCTAGTACTGTACAGGTAAAATTGGTGAATTAATAACACAGAGGTACGAATACTAAAACTAAAATGTTACAGGAAGTTCGCTGGGCAATACCTGTTTGGGTAGGTAGGGTTCTGTTGACTAGCCTGAGCAATAAGGATTCACCAGTCAGGAAAAAAACTTAGCTCGGGTAGGCTGGTCCAACCGTCTCTCTATGGACCCATGGGTTATCTAAATTTCTCTCAAGTCGAGTGTCCCATGCCCGGTAGCCTAGCTCAACACTCTAATTGTTGTTGATTTGGCAACTCTTTTAAAAGTAGGGAACCATTTGGAACCGATCCTAGTGTCGCAAAATTTTAGCATTTTAAAAGAAAAACTCAAAATTCTGTATAAAACCTAAGAGCGCTCAACGGGACCAATGCTCCCAACGAGCGAAGTGAACTTCCCCAAGCAAGTACCATCTACACCTGACCCCTGTGCTGTTGTTACCGCTAGGATCGGGCTGCAGTACAGGAGCCACTTGGGGAACGCCACTGTCTATTCTTTAGCATGCTTACATATATATACTCTTCTCAAAGATGAGGGGGTTGCACAAGCAGCAGGAGCCTGCCCACAGGCCTGGTGTCAGTGGTGCCTAACAGGAGGCAGGACGTTGGGGTTACGCGTCACCGACGCTGCGAAGGGCACTGGGGTGGACGCCCGACCATGGCAGTCACTATGCCCCGGGTGGATTGGCTCCTGACAAGCGGTCCCTTCATCACAAAAAAAATCGACGAGTAGAAAGAAATTTACCTAAAAACTAATATATAAAGCAAACCAATATTTGTGTAACTAAGAGTTCTTCCTCAGGGAATTCCGGGCAAAATATAATAAGAACGCAGAATAATTAGTAACATTCTCAGGGGGGACGCTCTGTGACAGCACACGAGAGTACCTTATACGTGGCTCGTTTGCTCCTGGCATAGACACGCTGCAGCGGCAAGGATATGTGCAAATCCTGACAAGGCGTGCTATATTTGGGAGCTATAACGGAGGTCACAAGGAAATGTAGTTACGGGACAACAGCGAATTGGTGACATTCACAGGGTGCTCGGCTCTCTCTCACTATATCGCGACTCCCTCAGACGGGACAAGCTATCCCTGGGGGGGAGAAGCTGTAGCGAAAACTCACAAGGCGGTGGAGCGAGGTGCTGTCCTTATTAATAGCCCCGTCGTCTTGGTTATGTGTAAATGACCACTGAATCACCGTATGTCTTAGGTCAAAGGATCCTGACTTTAACATAAAAGTCAGGATCCAACGACAACTAGTATATGAACAACTGCCCATAATTCAAGACTAAATTATTTAGACCACTTTTAGACCAGTTTTAATCGGGACAGAGACAAAACGGCAAGAAGTCAAGTTTCGACCCGGGTAAAAATTAGAAATAATTAAAATTAATAAAGGAAATGAGCGGCTTCAGAGCTGACCGCCGTCGAGGAAAATAAAATAAAATAAATAAATGAAAATTAGTCTTGACCGCCGTCGTGGCGCTAAAAGTATCCAGGTCTCCGCTCAACAGTTGAGCTGAAGAGGGGGGACATGGATTACTGATTCCCTGATGAACAAGCTACAATAAACTTGGTTGACACCCAAAGCTAATAGGATTACCCAATCTATTAGAAAGGAGATAAAAATTCTAACTCTGTCTTTAGCACTACCTATCCCTGCCCGGCATGCGCATAGTTAGGATAAGCTGGGGGCGGAGTCTTTTCAGGAGTAGTCTTGACTCTCCACAAGAGAAACGGGCATAGACCTGAACAAGAAAACGGGTTTAACCTGGTACTGTACTTCGGTAAAGGCCCGACTTACTAGGTGCTGTCTGGAAGTAAGTGATCTAAGGAGATGCAATTACACATCTCTATAATTTAAAGGGGGTGTAGGCTGCATATTAAAAAAAAAAAAAAAATATATATATGCAGTCTGCTCCCAATTATAGCAATGGAAACTCGGTGCTACCCATTCTGGTCCTATGAATGGGAAAGTACCGACAAACCACGTGTAACTAATAAGGACCGGGAATCAGATCAGAAATGAACCTGAATCTGAGACCCGATCCTCTAGTGATAACTAAGCAAGGAACGAATAATCTCGACCTCCCTTGTACAGTTAATACTTAATGTCCTTTAATGACATTTATACCTCACGGAATGAAAACGCTACCCCCACCGCTAGTCATGTGGTTTTTCCATATAATATAGTGTATACGGTAGACAATGAGATGTTACTGGTAACATAGGTATAATAATTATTCAGTGAACTGTTTGGAGTTGGTGGCGCACCCGTTTGCATTATCAGAAGGGCGCCGCTACCCAATATAAAGTGGAACTCGGTCTTCAGACCCCAGGCTGAATGTAGGGGGTGAACGCCGAGCTACCACCTATAACTAGCAGAAAGAGAAGGGATGTTGTCGTAACAAAATCAATCAATAAGAACAAAACTGGGGTTTTAAAGCGGATACTTCACAAAATGGAGTCAAATATGTTAGAACAGGTGTCGCCCTTGAAGGGGGTGTTAACTTGTTTGCGTATAAATCTTTGGAGTGTGTTGGGTAATTATTCTACCACACTGTACAGAAAGAGTGTTATCAAGAGTATTGAACCTTGTGACCTCTTAAGGTAAATCACCAGGGATCCAATTCCTATCATTATTCTTGTCTTTCCATGAGGTCGTTTGGGGAATCTGAGCGGGACGGTTTTGCCTCACATCTCGGGCATTCATGAAACCTTTGTAGGTGGATGTTCTTGGGATGGCTCAACTCCAACCTGTGGGTACAGGCTTTCACGCATTCATCGCAAAGATATCACTATCTGAGGTGTTTGGAAACCTCAGGCGCTGATAGGCGTGGTTCTGTATTCAGTGGAACGGTGCCCACATGGGCCCGATCTATGAACGCACGAGCTGCCGCAGTGTACACACATGTATCTCTGCAAGGGACGCTTGATAATCTTTGTGATGTTGGTGCCTTTCTAACTCTTAATAAGGATACCATTCCTTCTTTCATTACATTCATACAGAATCTTCATCTGGGAGTTCATTCAGTGTCTTAGAGACTTCATCTCGGTCTCCTCACAGTAGTATTTTTTCCTCTTCGAGACGACTTTGACAATAATACTCACTCTAACACTTATTCTAACACAATGACACTGACGAAGTCTTGCTGTTAGACTAAAACATGGGATGGGTATCTGTGGCCTTCGCCACTACATCTCAAACTTACCTTGGAGTCACCAACAGCTCGTTGGACGGCTCCACCTGTGGTGTCGCCTTACGTGGCCGACACGTCAGTCTTTCCAGTACTCTGTAAGGGGGACAACTCATCAAAGAATTCTGTCACAGCCAATCTAATGCTGGGAAGTCTGGACCAAAATACTTGGTCACCTACTGTCACTTAAACTTACCAGGGTGAACACCCTGGGAAGCGCTTGTTACCTAGGGCACCCCATGTGAATTGTTTCCAATGTAGACATTTACACTAATGTTCTGTACGTATAACGACTAAACAAAGAATCCTGTTACAGCAAATCTTATGTTGTAACTCTCAGACCAGAATCTCTGGCCACCCATACCTGATTATCATGTGCAGTGTCAGTCCCCAACAGTTAACAGTATCAAAAAAAAAAAAAAAAAAATAACAATACGATACGAATTACCCACACTCCAGAAAACCTACTTAGATCGGTAATGTCAACACACCACTAATCAGAAAACCCCCTAATATCGCCCAACCACGCGCGAAGTAAAATGCTTGATCATATTAGTCTAAACAATCCGCCCACTAAAATTATACAGCCTAACGCTTTTCAGTGCCAACCGTGTCACATTGCTTCATTTACATCACCCTAACATACCGCGGGACCTGGAAAAGATAATAAGTTTAGTACACAAGGTCCTAGTTCTCAGCCCGCGTCCACCATCTTGGAACCAAAAGTAAACACCAGGTGGCCGCCCACGCTACCCGTTACAAAAATCACCAGCGAAACAGTTTCTGGTTCCGGGAATGACATCAGCTTCCGGAATTCAACCACGTGAAGGCGAGCTGAGAAAACTGCTGACTAACTCCTGACCAACAATCTCCTTAAATCTACGATTAGTAGCCTGCCTAACATGCAAGAAACGGTGGGAAAAGGAAGACTGAACTTACCCGGTCTCGGAGCGGTCGGGGCTTGGACCAACTCGACGAGGGGAAGGCACCCGGTGGCGGGCGAGGAGACGAGGGGGACGACGCCCGGCAACGGCAGGAGAAACCCCAAACGGCTCCGACGAGTCGCCCCGAACAGTCCGGCAAAAACAGCCACAAAGAAAAACATCTAGTCATTGGTGGTCCGATCACTGGCCGGGAATTGGATCCGATGAACACTTGATGATTGTTAAAAATAATGTTTATGGCTCAATCACTAACCGGGAATTAAGACCCACTAATCACCGCAGGAAATCGGTATGTACAGGGGAGAAGGGGGTGGTCTAGAGGGGAGCTATTGGGAGCTGGCGAAGGAGCCGGCCCAGGGCGCGAGCCCACCGTCGAAGCTGTCGATGGGTCGGCATGAAACCGTCCACGAACTCTCGGTAGTCGTGGACGGTGAAGGCCCCGTCTGCAGTCTGACGCGTGATGTGGAGGCGATGACCCAGGTCGGCTGTTGGAACGCCAAACCAGCGGTTGGCATGGCGAACCTCCCGGTTGACCCGGGGCACCAGGTGGTTCATCCATCGTTGGAAATGCGCGTCCTCGCACGTCAGATCCCAAGACTCCGTGTTGATGCCCGTCACGGTGGTAAACATCACGGTGGCGGGGGCTGGGTGACTACGCAGGTTAAGAAAGGCCCTGTTAAGCGTTTCCCCGTAAAAGGTCACCGCGGCCGTAGTGGAGGAGAAGAGGGGAATGTATAACTCCAGCTCCGCGTCCCATCGTAAAATGTCCAGGAGATTGACCACGACCACTAACAGGTCGTCGGGCCACACGCTATGGTGCGCGAAAGCCGCCCCGGCTAAATCGGCAGTCCCGGCGTCTACGCACTCCACCACGGTCACACTGTGGGCTGTATCCCCGACGATCAGGTCGTTGTAATCCTCGATCCCGCTCTCCCTTTGACTGCAGAACACTGCGACCCGGGCCATTGTTAAAAGAGAGTGAAAAGATAAAAAAAAGGCGAGACAAAGTGAAAAATACGTCCTCTCCGACCAAAAAGATGAGCGGCACTGATTAAAATGACGTCAAAACGAGGCTAATTTGGAAAACCCCTTTTTGATCCAAAAGATCCAAATTCTGAAATCGGCTAGCATGATCAAAGCATCGAATAATTTCTTATAAAATCTGTGCTAAACTAAAGTTTAGGTCCCCAACCAACATAATCAAGCGCCAGAATTTATTCATATCGGCCCAAAATATCAGGTCGAACAATCAAACTTGAAAGTTTGATCGAAGCAGAAATTTGCCATCCGGGCGCTTTGCGCCCGAAGGATCCAAATCGAGGTCAAACCTTGGGGGGGAACTCCAGTCAAGCGTCCCGCTAAGTACACGTGTACTAAGTATAGCTGGCGGACGCGTGACGGGAATGGTGGTATTTTCTGGTTCCAACTGCCCGGTATTACTAAACCTGATACAGAGACCTTGTATTTATTGTAAATAATGTTGTTCTGGTTGAAATTTGATTGAAATTCGACACGCATTGTATCATGAAAGTCGTTCGTTCAAAATGTCCGAATTCTCTGAATTGATTTATGTTGTGTTAATTTGTTCTGAAAATTGGATTTGATGTACACTTGTTACTCTTAGAAGTTTAAGACAACCCTACACTGTATATATGTTGAGTTCTGTTAACTTGTGTTACAAATCATAAATATCAGAAACTGTACATGCGCGTACTAAGTCAAAACTGAATTTGTCACCTTATGCACGGGTGTCGCAATCTTTGAATCTTAAAATCAGCTAACAATGCTGAGAACTGACTTTAATGTACAAGGCATGTACTAAGTGAATACCTAAAGATGACGAATACTTCATCCTCTAAAGTTGACTCTGTCATTTTGTAACCATGATTATGTCATCATCTACGTTGTTATCCAAATAATCATGTTATCAATTTTTAACAATTACCTTGTCATTTTATGAACAAGTTCTGTTAACCTTGAACTTCAAAATGTGGAAATCAACTCAATGAATAATTTCACTGTGAATTTGTGTTGAAACCGGATCTACAAAACTATTGATACTGTGTTGAATGTACCACGAGAGTCAAGGCCACCCCACCATGGTTTAACCAATATATCCAATCATCAAAATTGGGAGTTCATTATATTCATTTGGTTTGAGCTATGTCGTCCACCTCCTTAAACTCAAACACCTGACCGCCGTCGAATGTACTAATGGCTTAGTACTTTTAATACATTGTCATAATATATAATCCAACAAGGATCAGGCTTAGCAAGTCTACTTCTAGTCTACTCCTAGGAGAAATATCTTACGCTCCTAGCGCCACCTGTTAACCAGTATAAAAGGCGCTGCAAGGTAGGGAGCGAGCAGTTAGTGAGCAGTTAGTGAGTTAGTTGGTTAGAAGAAACACGTCTAACCAAGGAGTTATACCTGGAGTAAATACATCGACTCCGTGTAACAGACTGGAGTTTACCAATACCCATTACCTCGGACATAGGATTGTGTTAGAGCTAAATGCTAGAATGGTCTAGAAGGCGTTGGAACAACTCGTGTTCTAAATGTGGTTGATTGCTGATAGGAGATGGGAGGTGGACTGATGAAGACTTATACATGGTGGCTTTGACTCGGGATGAGATGTTTATTGAATAAAACCCTTTCATATTAAGAAGCTCCCTCATCGTTCATTTCTTTTGAACTATTGGGAAGTGAATGGACAAACTTTAAACGCGGTCTGAATTACTCAGACATTCTGGAAAGCAACTTACGAAGACTTGGATATAAACTGATCTTACGCAGTCTTAAATCAAACATTAACAATAGTTCAATCTTTAAAAATGAAAAACTTTCAGTTGTTAAACCTTGACTCATTTAATACAAGCACTCTATTGTTTTACTCTGAGGCCTGTCCACTCCTCCCTTTGAAATATGACTGCCACCAGATGATGGTCCCCTCTCAGAACGCTGACTGACCACCTGCAGAGGTGTGAACCATCAAGACATCCCCCGGACATGGGCCTGTCCCGAGTACTATCTCCTTCTCCTGTAGTCTCCTTGGTAGTAGCATTAGCGAAAGCTTCCCTGGTGCAATCATTAATACACCTTCTCGTGAATAGCAATGTTTTATCTTTTTTTTTTAGTCAACTGACATTGAATTGAAAAAATATCTATTTATTTGAACAGTCTATTTCACGTCCTCATAACTCATACACGGGAATTATCAAAGACGGATGCATATTCTAATTCAATTGCTCCATATACACTTACGTTTACCCACAGATTCAAATTTCAGCGAGGACTAGTGGTATTATGTGTACTGCAAGCGATATTGATTAAATCGATCGGAAAATAATGTAGAGAGGAATACTCTAGTGAACAGAATGAGATTTCAAATCTTTGGATCAGTTAAAGAATTATATGGAGCAGATGAGGATTAGTTGACGTATACTGGAACACAAAGCGAAATACACCTGTCTGGCATTTGGTTGACAGGGCATGGAACTTCGAGGCTACTCCTAACAGTAACAACAATTTCAGATCAACATGAAATATATTCTTCTAATTCTGCTTAATTCAAGACTCATATACTTATAAATCATTTTAGTAACTGTTTTATTCACTGAAACAATCTGCTATTGCGTAGGCGCTTCAACACAGCCTTAAATTACGTTCTATCAAGTTTACTTTTTGTAAGACAACTTCAAGTTCAACATTCAGATGTTGTACATCTGTATGCAAAATTGGCACAGGCAGTGGGAGGGGATATTCCCAAACACGCCCCACCCACTTAGTCTTAATGATATGCACAAAGGGGAAGAGATCAAATTACTTCCCCTTCATAAAGCTGACGGAGCCTTTTGTTCCTTGGGTTAACCCCGACCTAGATAAGTTTGTTATACTAGCCCGTCTTTGAGGATCAACTGGTTTGACACTGATCACCGATGATAAAGTACGTTAAACAGGGTGCACACACTTTTTCAGAAATCAAAATAAGGCCTAAATAAGACCTTTATAATACCTTGTCGGGTATCAAAATAAGACATTTTCAAGAAATTTCTAGAATGTTTTGTGACTCTTTGAAACATTTATACATTCGACCGGAAAGAGATAATTATAGAAATGACAGGAGCAAAGGTCCCATTTTGTAATAAATTCAGATAAACCAAAAGTAAGAACTTTTATAAGACCTCAGGAGTGAGTGTCTGGACTCCAAGTAAGATCTTTCTAATAGCCTTATACATGTCAAAACCAAAATTAGTCCTTTTAGGACTTTATAACACCTGCGTGGGCACCCTGATTACAAATAATATAATTGTTCTGAAAAATATATCTTGTTGTTCATTAAATATGACACAGTCAAGGACATAAATGTGAGTCAAAACGTTCATAAACAAGTGAAAAGTATCAGGAATGTGAATTTCTATAAATATATTAACAACGAGTACGATGTTAATTTAGGAAACCCTGTAAGCACGTAAATTAGTTTTTCTTTGATGATGGCACTTTCTTTATCACATTGACATATCATTTTTCATAACGACAGGGTATCCTCTTTCCTCTAAAATACCGGGAAGAGATCAGGGATAACAACTTTTCAATCTCATTTAATGCGTATTTCAAGCATGATATCGCAGAATTTCCTACAATACTGTTATTTGTGCGTTTTTTTTTTTTTAATGAAACAATATATAAAAGAACAACTTTGACATTATTTCTGCTGATTTGCTGCAAGCAATAGCGCCCCTAGATCGTTAAGATTTGCGACATCTTGGATTTGTAACCCAGCGGAGACGTCTTGGTTTCTTAACTGGAGGCCGGAATGCTGTGGCGTAGAAGAAAAGATCACAGAAGATTTCGGGGTTGTACTAGGATTATTATTACTAGAGTTCAAGCATTGGGGTTCATGTTGATCTTCCGTGGTATTTTGTGGTATTTGTTCCTGCTGTAAGTGTTCACTGTTAGAAGTGGTTTGAATTTCCACCACGCCCATACTCGAATCCATCATTTCACACAGTGTTAACAGGTCCGATCCGGGGTCATCTGAGTGCACCAAAACCACCCCCTGATTATCCGTAAGTATCACTCTCCCCCCTGAGGTGGTCACACAGGGCAGCACTCTCCCCCCAGATGAGGCAGTAGTGTTCGAGTGTCCTTGCGTATCGGTTATAGCAGAATCATGGTACAACGCAGCACTCAACCTCTCCGACCCTGGCCCCGCTAACCGGATCTGATTCATGATTTGCCCCTCTACAGTTCTACCCTTCCCTCTGCCTCCACCTCCCACTCCCTCCTCCCCAGCCTCCTCCGTTCGCTGCTGCATGGTATCCGCGTAGTTATAATCGCGCTCCCTTCTCCTCTTCTTCATGCTGGAGACGAAGTAGGACACCCTCTTTTTGGTGGACTTTTCCTTGGGGGCCTTGTTCTTTTTCGAGAGAATGTCGACGATGTCGGAGGTGTTGGCGCGGTCGGCGTGGGCCACGATCAGGTCCCTCATGTCCTCGTCGAGGCGTTGTTTGCCGGCTGGAGGAGGGCACCAGACCACGTCCCCGTCGGCCGGCACGTGGCTGCCCGTGATGAACACCTTCCAGTGGGTGACGTTACTCAGGTACAGCTTCATGTTGAGCAGGATGGAGCAGTTGTGGCGGTCCTGTTTATGGGCCATGCCTTTACAGCCTGAAACATAATTATGCATACAAGATCTTTACAAGGTGTTTATATTTTATTTTATTTGTATATTTTTATTTTCCTTGGCTTATCTCTTTGGACTGTAAAAAGTAGGGTCATAAATAAATTGCCTTAAATTCACTTTGTTTATATTTCATCTTACAAACTGATCGAGTTGAGCTGTACTGCACTCTCATGTCTTTCAAATAAGCGTTATATCTTCTACATCAAATGAGATTTATTTTTTTGTATAATCAAGTTTTGGGTAAATAATTAACAAATGAACAAGCTCCCTCACCTGGGACGCATTCGCCATAGCCCCCACACTTTCGCCGGCAGTTTCCGTGGCCGGGACACCACAGGTACCAGTTGACCACGTACTCGTCACGTATCCTCTTCTCACTAATCAAACTGATCCGCTCCTTACCCTCCACCGTGGGGATAAAATGATCGTCCAGCCTATTCCTAGCATGGCACAGATGACCCCTCTGCCAGCTGCCTTTGTCCACAGCCTTATTATGCCTTTCCAATGACACTAGATTCTTTTTAACATCTCTTTTTCCGCGATTGAGATACAGACCTTTTACCAATGGGTGAGTGGCAAGAAACTGCTTTATACCCTGGCCGACTGGGACGGTATAAACTTTATCGTCTTTTTGCCGGCGATGCATTTTGGCCGGTAAGATTGGTTGGTCTTCTAACTTAGTATTGAGCTGCTTACGGTTTTTCTTTTGATTAACAAAGTCTTTTTGGTGTTCGAGGAGGTCTGGGGTGGATGAGATTTGATTAATGAGTTGTTGGCCGTCAACCGGAGGGTCCTCTGGGAAGGTGAAGTCACTGAGACTGGCTACGTCAGCATCCACCATGTGCTGCTCGTTGAGGCTGAGCTGCTCCTCTCCTCCGAGCTGCTCATTTTGTAGAATACTGACCGGGGAAATAACAACACACCCAGCCTGCTTGGCCCTCCTCCCCTCCACCACTAGATCATTGCCATTCTGTATATCCTCTGAGCAACTCGCCTGAGTCAAACCGAGCAACTCACCGGAGTCGTTTTGCTCAGCGGCCGAGCTAAATAGTTCTATATTCTCCTCCTCGTCGATCTCTATGACTTCCACTACAGGCAGGTGATGCTGATTTTCTGTCGTTTCACCGTTCGCGCACTCCTCTTGCGTTGACATAGCCTGCGTGTCACTGATAAACGGGTAGGCCGACTCTAGAGTCGATTCCAGAATAGTTTGTTCTTGCAGGCACTCCGCCTCATGTTGCGTCAACATTTGGCTCTCGGTGACTTGCTGTGATGTTGAAACGGGCAAATTGATCACAACAATGTCTGATTGTGGCACATCCTGCACAGGGAAGGAGGTCCTGCAGTTTTCACTGCCTGACCCAAACGCTGCTGGGGATACTTGGTGCAGGACCTGCGAGTTCTGGTACAGAGACAGTGCGCCGTTCTTGGAAACGGGCGTGCTGTACGAGTGCATCTGCTCAATGCTGGGCATGTGCAGGCTGCTTGTAGTGGTGGAGCGACTGCACGGCACGAGGTCCTTCCCAAAAGGCAGCGTTTCCAAGGCCTACCCATACAAAGATATAGCAAGGGAACGCGTGTTAATCTATAGGACTATTCAGGAATAGGGGCGTATGGGGATAACGGCAGGAACGCACCTATGAACTATATGGATTTGGATTGGTATATGCATATGAACGATGGAATCGATCTTAACATTACGTTTGATATTTAAGCATATAGGAGGGAATTTGGTGCCCAAACATACTTTCCTGGTATGAGTAGGCCTTGTCGCTTTGCGTTTCTTAAAAACCTAGATGTGGAAATATGAAAATACCACGTACCGAAATGACCTAAACCAACATTTTTAATTAACTTACCGAGTCGGCAGTTCCACCCTGAAGTTTAGCGTGGGTTGACTTCACGGATTTCTCTCTCGACTGAAGAAGGTCAATGGCGTGACCAAGGGCGGGTCGGATAAACCCAAGGCATTCCTGATAATCAAAAGCGATATTTATATGAAATAAAATACACCTGATGCCATATGCGTTTACCGTTGGAATATGTTTCACTTCTGATGCTTTATTTCCTAGCTACAATACATGCCTTCACCTTCGGAAAAGTGTCTTTATTCGAAGTTAATTATTTGTGAATTTCGCTACCTCATTTAGATTTTTTTTTTTCAACTAAGGTTTCTTTAGCTAAACAGGATGGTTTAAATACTGAAACACAATTGAGCATGAAGTTTTACTATTCATACCTGAACTGCTTTCCGGCTTCCTGGGAGATTGATGATTAAGGTAGTCCCCCGGATACCACAAACAGGCCTATAAAGAAAAGAAAAACAAGAAACTTTGACTAATTTATGTCGGAATTGTGTCCTAGACTTTAATGCTCATGCAATTTGGGCATTAGTTTGGACTTGAACAATTCTTCCTTTTTTAACCGTTTTAGACTTATTAGTACATTTCAATCGTTGAGAGAATACCATAAGTAGCGTAGAGCATAATATTATTACTTTATGCACTCGTTCAAAAGATTTTTGGCTTCAATAACAAGGGAACTTACCTTGACAGCATGGCCAATGGGGTAACGGTAAGGGATCCCTTTAACATGGCCAGACATAAGCCCGGGGCCTCTTTGTGTATAACGGCCTTGGTTGCCTATAAATAATAAGTGTATCGATATTACATTAATAACTCTTCAATGCAACTGCTCCGTTCTATAGTCTAGAGGTAGTACATTATGATAATATCTAACAATAGATTATAAAAATCCTGCTGTAGTTATGTATGCCAGGTACAAGTTTTGTGATTGAACAAACATGTATAGAGATCTGCACGTAATTAACTCGTGGTGTCTATTGACTACAATACGTACCTCTGGAGTAACATCCCGTGGTGCAAATCCAGTGCCTCCTGTCGTGAGAATAAGGTCAAGTTTGTCCTTATCAGACCATTCTTGAAGAGAACCCTTGAAAATGAAATGAAATAATGAGGGTAAGATAGGGTTCAATCGACTGAGAAATATAAATGAAAGGAACCCACATACACTGCGGTTTTGAATGTTTATTATCCATTTGTTACGATTGGGGAACTAGATTACACATTTACAGCTTTTTTTATATATATAAGATTATTAAGAATGTTTCCTGGTGTATCTATACTGTCTTTAAGTCAGTGTACTAAAGGCAGTATTGTCAACAATACCTTTATATCTTCTGCTTCATCAGGAACGATTCCATATTTGACAACTTTGGCGTTCTCCAATCTGCAATGTGACACAAAAAGAATAATCATTAAGTTATTTGTTTGAACACGTGGCAAGATCAATAGAGGTTATAAAAAGGACATGCAAAATAAAAATTCCTTTCGATATTATGGTTTCCCGTACTTTAATGGACCTTCAGATTAAATCAAGGGTAATTCTGCGTCCCTTATTGCAAGTCCATTTTCATGGCATTTTTGTTGTTCCTTGCATTATAATATTTCATGGGCATGATGTAAACCTAGCATTTGGTATTTTGCCATGAATTTGTCTCTGTATCAGAGATGCCACTCCTGACTGGCGAAAAAGAAGGAAAGGTAGTAAATTCTTTCCATATTTTTCTCTCTAGAGGAATGTAGGAGGAAAATCTATGATAGATTTTATATTTTTTAGATATGTTTGAACATTGAATTATGATTAACTTTATATAGCTAATATTCACATAATTCTTAATCTCTTTTAATCCCGTATCTTTGATTAGAAGTTTTCAATTTATATATATAAATAGGCTAAATAGATGTATGGAAAATTATTTGACAATACAATAATCTAAGGTATTTCTTTTTAGTTATAACATGAACGAATCAGTGGGAGTAATTCTCAAGATTACTCTTGATAAATTCAATACAAAATTACTGCATCTTACATCGAACTGCTACTGATAAGATCCTTTAGGAGAGCGCCACTCTTGTCCTCAGCTTTGCCTTTGTGACAGCTGTCACTGACTGAAAAGGAGGTTTTGATGATTAGATTATATATCACACAAACACTGTCACTGGAACATTGGCTTTGTTGCCTCAGTAAAAAAAGAAGTTGCAGTGGTGGTTAAGAGTAAAGGGAAAGACTGATTTCTGAATTAGAAGATAGGATTGGAGAGTTGCATTTGGTGATTTGATATGATATACTGAATAAGAATTCTGCTGTAGATCTACTATAATTTACAGTGTTTGAGATCAGTTAGGTAGGCCTTTAGTGGAAAAGATTTTGGGAAAACAGGTATATTAAGATAAGATATGTTAGGAAAACAAAGCTTGGCTATGGAGTAGGGTTGTACTGGCTCTTGGGCACCTTCTCTCACACTCACAGCAAGTAGTGTACGACACGACGTAAGGACTAGTCTAAGACTAAGGTAGTAAGTAAGGACGATTTGGCTAGGGTTGAACTTGGCCGGTGTACAGCAGCACCAGAGGACACCCAAATCCCAATGAACCAATCCCTGGACTGAGGACGTTAGCCATTTTAATGCTCAATCCCTCCTAAGAGAGGAGATGTATCGCTTTCAAGACGTCGAGCGAGGCTACAACTGCACAGGGGCAACCCTGAGTCCTGGGGGCAACGGGAGCAAACTCCAACAGTTTCTAGGATACCTTTATTATCGCCCATGTATGTCTTCTTCTCCTCATAATTTCACCACTTTGCTATTGAGTAAATGGACAGTACTATGATTTAATGTTACTATGTATACAGAGCATTGCAATGGCTTCGTTATAAAATTATACTATGCAAACAGACGTACTTGTGAGAACTCCAACGCTGATCAAAACATTTACAGCTTCGGTGCCCGCCATCTTGCTTCTTTCACTCTCCGAACATATCTTCAGTCCTGTCATTGACATACAAAAACAGCGAGAGTCCGCTTGAAGTGCGATTAAAGCCCACGTGACCACCACGGCGGAAGTGGGCGGCGAGGCGCTAGCAGACGGCTTATGTTGTATCTAGTCTAACTTTTGGCTAAATACTTACTGTTGATAACACAATATGTTCAAATGTAACATGGAAGTGAAAACCATCCTCTAGGAGGCAAACTTCTTGTGTTGATTAATTCCTATTGCCAACTTCAAAACGTAAGTGAGGTCTTTCTTTCACTAGAAGTCAACTTCCTCGTGCTTGCCTGACTTGGAAGTTGGAGTGATTCAACCTTAGTCAGGCTACTACAATAATATTTTGTAACATTATTAACAAACAGTTCAGTCTTCTATGTTATGGCACATTACTCTGCGTTGATGGTTTACTTACAACTAATGTATCAACCGACAGTTCGGAGGTACCGGGGTGGATATAGACTCATACCAGTCTAGAGATGCATGTATGATCTTCTACATGTCCCATAGATCTACTTATGATACTAACCTAGTCCTAGTTGCTAAAGTCTAAAAGACAAAGCTATTAAAATAGATCTTATAGATCTATTTAAGTTTGAAAGAGTAAGCCAAGATCATGGTATTAGATTACCTGGGGCAGCTAGGGTACCTATTATCTATATCAAATTGCAAGCATGTGCTCAAGAATTGGATGATCTAGGCCGTCTATGAATCACAGTGATTCATACAAAGGCCTAGTCTATCACGGTATACATAATACTATAGATCTAGCCTAGTTGACACCAATAATGCTAATTGAGGAAATTTTGTTTGACGAATAAGAATAACATAATACAGGGTACCAACCACACAGGGAAAACAGGGAAAATGGCAAAAAAAAATCCCTGACAGGGAAAACACAGGGAAGTTGCAAATTTTCCGAAAACACAGGGAATTTCATTTGGCCAGGTTCTGAAATTCCTGATTCTCAAGATATTACTAGAGATTCAACTTTTTGTTGTTGGGTTGTCCAAATTTTTCTTTGCAGGCAGATCTTTTTAAATTTGAACAACTTGCTGGATATGACACAGGGAAAAATTGTCGCGGGTCAGGGAAATCTCAGGGAAAACACAGGGAATTTGAAAATGGAATTGTGGTTGGTACCCTGATAATAACTGAGGAAGGGAATAAACTAAGAAAATAGTCTTCCTTTAAACAAGATTCCATGTGTGAATCGTAGATCTACCTAGAATGCATTCATAAATGAAATAGTGGGATAGATCTAGGTATACTAGAACAAAAACAGCAGCTAGGATTGGCCTCGCAATTTTTTTTACACAAGGCTAGAAGATGAAGAGTAATTTTTTATCATTTTCTGTTCTTTTAACGAACCAGAGCATTTACACAAATGTGTTTGACAACATTCTTGCACACAGGCGGAACTGGTCGTCTGATACCAGCTTGCTTTAGATCTAAATAGCCATGCACAGCGGTACCAGCAGCCTAGCAACCGTAGCTCCGCCCCCGTCATGAAGGGGAAATATGCATATTCATAGGATTTTCTTTTGATCTTTTTCCTGTTCGTGAGGAGGACGGAGCCAGTTGCTATCCTGCTGACGTCAGCCCAACTCCGAGAATAGTGAAGTGAACTAGACTCTTCTACCTTAATTTCAGTGAGCTTGACGAGTATAGCCAATGTCTGTATACTATGCAAGCCTCTGAACCAAGATCAGGCCAAAAGAAATTGTTTCACTTTCAGGTAATCTGACCTACCCTAAAAAAAATTCAAAAAATCATTAAAAGCCAATAGAATTAACCTAAAAGAAGCAAGCACTATAGGAAAACTGCATGAGGATGTGGGATAAGGTGAACTATTGTTAATGTTCGATTTAAGACTGCGTGATGTATATATTTAAGTTATCCATGAGTCGTTCATCCAAGTTATTGCGCCCATCAGACTGCGCTCTAAGTTAATCCATCCATTCCCCAATAGTTCAAAAGAAATGGACGATGAGGAAGCTCTTAATATGAAAGGGTTTTTATTGAAGTAAACATCTCATCCCGAGTCAAAACCACAGTGAATAAGTCTCCATCAGTCCACCTTCCCATCTCCTACTCAGCGATCAACCACATTTAGAATACAAGTTGTTCCAGCACATCCTAGACCACCCTAGCGCTTAGCTCTATCACAATCCTTTGTCCGAGGTAGTTGGTATTGGTAAACTCCAGTATTCTCCGCAGGAGCTGGTAGGTATAGCTCCGAGCAGCTCAGCTAACGCTGCTTACTTCCTAATAGTTACTAACTCCAGACTAAACTAACTCCGCTCCCTACTTTGCAACACCTTTTATACTGGTTAACAGGTGGCGCTAGGAGCGCAAAATACCTCTTCTTAGAAGTAGACTTGCTAGGCCTGATCCTAACTAGATTATACAAAATGATAATATATTAAAAGTACTAAGCTATTAGTACAAAGGCAGGATACGAGCTGGTAGTAAAAAATCATCCTGCACTCACCCTTAACACGTAGATGCTTATGATACGTATTTTAGATGCTTCGATCCAACACTTCCATGCTCCAGTTGTGTAGGTTAAAAGAAAAAGGGGAAAAAATAATAATAATCGACCTACCTACCCTACTTGTTTCGACCTGTGTAACCTGAACACAACTTTTTTTTTAAAGCTTCAGCCACATGTGTGCAATCATTCATACTGCAAGTAATGATGCATAGGCCTATAGGGGGAGTTCAATTTCTTTAGGGGAATAGATGTTATATTGAAGTCACAGTATTGTCCATCAGTATTTATGTTTAAGGGTTCCACCCTTTAGTCTAGTGACGTCATGGCCGGTGATGTGGTTTGCCACGTTTTTATCATGTAATCCAGTGACGTTATTGTCACGTCACAAATTTGGTGTGCTCATCAGAGAATTACAACATATCAAATAATGACGATATGACGGACCATACCAGTGATCATAATTCAGTGTATGCAAGCAAGAAATCCATGAACCAAAGTGCCCAAGCCAATTGTTTCAGCATGTCAGGCCCGTAGCCTGTATTAAAACGTAGCCTGATTTTCAATCATGCTCCATCAGAACAATCACTTTTTCTCTTCAAGGGTTTCAGTTTATTTGCTTACAGAAAGCCCAATCATGATGGACGAAACGCCTGAGAAAGGGGAACATTTCCCAGAAGTCAAAACAAATGATGTTGACATAGGAATTTCAAATCCAAAGCGTGTATCCTTCAGTAAAGAGAACGAAGAAGTTGAAATGGGGGATCCTGAAGTATCTTCTGAGCTGAGTTTTGAGGTAAGTGTTAGCATTGAAAAAAAAAGCCTATATCATTTCCTAACATACAATACAAGATTTTTAATTCATGAAACCTTTACCAATAGATAAGTACGAGCTGTTATATAATCATATATATCCTATATGAATGCAATAAGAAAAAATAATTTGGCCATGATGAACGGTAGTCGTCCCATAAGATTACTTCAGCTATTGCACTTCACTCCAAACTTTCAACGGTCTACTCTTCAAAAACTCAAAGGGATTCCATATTTTGTACACAAACTTTTACTTTTTGTTCAACTAGGATGCACTGTTGGCGGCAACCCTTATTAAGGATGCAAAAAACAGTAGGAATATGAGTTTCAAGACAGACGAAAAGTCTGTAAAGTAAGTATTAAACATAATTACATCATAGAGAAGATAATAGGAACAATTAATGCATAGCGTTCATATCATATCTTTTCAATGTTTTCTGATACTTATAGACACTCCCAAATGTTGATTACCTGATGTTAATTGATATATAAGTCAGTTATTCACAGGGTGACAATGCAATAAAAAAAAGTTTAAACTTTAAACGAATTTCTCAAAGATCGTAATTAAATCTATGTAAAATAGGGAATGCTAAATAATACTTGAAATGATTTATTTGTATAGGTCCTACATTCTGTTTCAACATTGGATCTTCAAATGGATATTACATCTGTTCATCTGGGCAAACATGGCACTGGCTGTGTTTGAGAAGCCAGCAGTAGCTGGAGTGGGAATCCCATATTGGGTAAGCTACAACTAGTACAAGAAACCCCAACAATATAGAAAGTGTAACAAAAAGAACATCCCACAAAAACACCCAACAATAACACAAACATCAACCTATCCTGGTCAAGCTAATACATAATATAGACTTGGTAATATTTCAAATATTCTAATGGTTCCATGTAAAGTTTGTCTAGGGAAAGCTACAGATAGCAGCTCTGAACGAAAAGCTTCTACTTATTTTCAAGATAATTCTTAATAAATTATTTTTAATGTTCGTTTATTTTTTCTCTTGCAGGGCACCATGATCATGGAAGTAGTCTTCATCAGCTTTTTCTTCTTACGATTTTTGCATCACAGTCACTTCGACATACCCAAAAAGTTTTGGAGAGACCCAAAAAACATTACAATTCTAGTCATTTTAACAGTAAGTATTTATACTGATTCACTGCCAATGCTGATGTTAAATTAGAACTTATCTAACATTGTTATTGCCAAGCCTAGACAATGCAGCCGCGTTCAATGACCTATTATCCCTTTTATGACAATGATTAATTTTTGTAGGATCCCCGCCCCTTGTCCTCCCACTACCAAACCAGCGACCACATATGCACAACATTATTCTCTCACACACAGTTGGAGTATTTTGATTACAGTAAATGTAATTCTTTAAATTATTCAGTAAACGATTCATATACCTGCCATCTTAGTCTGAGTTCTTTTATTATCAATGATGAACAACTTATTTGGTCTCATTTCTTAGTTAACAGTGATCGACATGATCTGCTACATAATCTGGGTAAATGCCACAACACCGGAGGTGGCAGAAAAGGCGGTCAGATGGTCGCGCCCTCTGAGACCTTTTCTGATGGTCAATTTTCCTGAGGGAAGGCAGGTAAGTGTGAAGAGAAGGAATGTTACATTGACAAGAAAGTTATTAACACATTACATTAGTTTTGTTATTACTGACATATCTATTGGCAAACAACCATCGAAAGATCGAGTTATATTTCAAAGACTGCGAAATTCATGGTTCAATTTCACTCAATTTGTCTCAAAAGGAAGGAGGCTACAAAAATATAAATTTTTAAAATAACTAGAATTTATAGATCTAATAACTGGTACTCTTTTCCAAAAATCATTCTTATGATCCTAAATTGTGTTTTCAGATTCGAAAGTCTTTCCGTAACATCCGCAAAACCCTACCAGACATCATGCACGTGCTCGTCCTGTTCTTATGCAGCTTGGCCATATTTGCGCTGATGGCTATGAAGCTACTACAATCAAGGTGGCGTATTGTTTAGATATGGATGGTTGATAAAATAAGTTCCCATGATACGTGAGTGATGAAACAAATCAAGATGTTAAAGTTTAGTAATACGGATATGGTTTTTATACTGTCCTTCATTTTTATCCTCACCAGACCTCGCACTGAGATTTAAGGGATAAACGTAAAATGTGACCGTCATTGCAGTAGTTCCCTTAAAATAGGCATCGCTTTAAAGAATCCCTGCTAGCTTGGTGTTCAACAATATTTCCAGAAACTTGAAATATCCTGACGGAACCCTGTATTTCCAAAACTACTTCGAGGCGTACTGGGACCTCTATGTACTTGTTACTACATCCAACAACCCCGATGTCATGTAAGTGCGTTTCCATTTTACAATGTAGTGCATTTTGATATAGCAAGTTAGTGTATCTTTTACTGGGTGTGTTCCTTAGCTCATTGACTTTCAAAACGACTAAACGTCAGTTTGAGTGCTGCATTTTTTTGCGGTCTTCTACATTCAATATGGTAAAAGAGACATTATCAAACAAACAAAATCATTTGCTGCATTTAGATAGATTCTATAACAGAATTATAATATGTAGCAATGTGATATTATTTAGTAAGAGGGGTTTCACGCACTTTGTTCTTTTGTTTGCATGTATATATTTTTATCATCGAATGAAACTAACAAAGCTTAATGTATGTGGCCCCTGCAACGCATGTTCTGATGTTCTAACTTCTATTTCCATTCCCTGTGTTTTGGTGTTGTGTTTATTGTTGGATATATTGCGATACTTTCCAGGATGCCAGCTTATGACAAGAACAGATGGTTCTCGCTTTTCTTTATCATCTTCTCCCTTGTCAACCAGTACATCTTTATGAGCATAGTTCTAGCCTCAGTGTACAACAACTACAAGCGCCATCTAAAGGTTTTGATTCTTAACTTATCTTATTCATGATCACGACCTTTACTATAAAGACATTGTGCAGATGACGTCACAATTCCCAGTATGGAACTAGGCGCCACATTGGTGATTACAACAAAATTCAGTTTATTCAGAATTCAAAAGTACGCAAAGGCATAGTTATGTGGAATTTGTCTAGAATGGATTTTGAAGTCATAATTAACAAAAATCATTTTCTCAAACTTATAAATTTATATTTATTTCATAGCCACATAGATATGAAACGCATAAAGATCACCAAAAGGTTGCCACGTGACCATATCTGCACAAAGTATATTTTCACCTATATAACAGAACTCAATATACAAACTAGTCACTTTATAATACTATGATAGTGTTTTTGTAGAGGTAGATCTGCTTGATATTCGTTATATTCCGAATGCTTTTTGGTTTGTTGAGCATGCGTCTCAAAGAAATATTTGTTTTAGATTATGATTCATTTAAGCAGTCTAATACTTGCAAAGACGCATTTATTGTGAAATGACCTTGAAGGGTATTGAATATACCTGTATAATTTCAAATAACAGTTGGAAGATGTATCAACTCTATTTGTAAATTGTCGTAACTTGCTATCTGACTTTCTATATATACATATTTATATAAGTCAGTTTGGAAACTAGTTCTTTTTCATTGAAATAACGTCCTTCAGCTAAACTAATGGAGTTTTCCAATTAAACAAGAATTACTTTCAAAAATACTTTTTACAAGCAAATTGAAACTGAGAATAACTTGTCGATTACAGGAAGAAGTTCGCAGCACCGTTTTCATGAAAAGAGAGCTTCTCAGTAGAGCCTTTGATATAATCAAAGTCCGTGGGTCCAGTGGAAAGTACGTCGTCCCTAAAACAAACTGGAACGCTGTCATGAAAATTGTAGCCCCTAAACGAAGTACAACCCAGCATGATCTGCTTTTGTATGTTCTTGATGAAAACTGCGATACAAATATCGGTGAGTATTTCTTTTGTATTGGTAAAAAGGGAATTGAATAAAGCCAGTATTTTTCCCAGTGATATTTCTTGCTGGTACGTAATTGAAATCAGGCAAGTGAAATCCAGAAATTGGTTTGGGGTACTTAGAAAGTTGTCCTCGTTGGATAACAATATATCACCTCTATTTTTTCCAATCTTCTAAAAGAACTTTTTGTATGTATCATTTATTTGTATCTTATTTAAGCAAGAGATATAATATTGCAGGTACGTGTTATTACTAAAGTATAACATTGAATCAATTAAGATTCGGAGAAAAAGGTCTTTATTGAAACATATACATAGATACTGTCAGCAAACTGAACATTTGGATAACTATCGACCAAGCATAAACTTAAGAAGTAAAAACAAGGTAAAATTAAAACGAAAATTTATGGTACAATCAAAAGTACAAAAATCCCCCTATTATAGAGGGATTTGTTTATGGGATGATCTTGATGAAAGCCTACAAAAGGAAACAGATATTGTCAAGTTTACGCAAAAGGTAAAGGAATTATTCTAATTTGAAACATGTTGGTATGGACTAATGTGAATTGGTGTGAATTTTAAAATAGAAGTTGATGTACAGCCTTATGTAGATTGCTCAAATGATATTATTATATATAACTAAATACTGTGTTGATAAGACATGTGTATTGTAGTTGATATGAATATTGATTTTGGTGGTGTAAAAGCTGAAAGGAAGAACTTGTGTAAACAGGATTGTGGCTAAATAAAAAAAGAAAAAAAAGAAAAAAAAAAACCACTCATCAAGGGTAATATGTTATTCCGCGTATAAGTTGGATATATTATTGATAAAACATTTCCACGTTGAGTTTTGATGAGCGATGGTTATAGGCACATATACAAATACCGTGACAAATACAACGTAAAACTTGAATGATTACCTCTCATTTCAGAGAAAAAGAATTTTCTTCAACTTGCCGATCTGCTCAATGTGAAGTTGACAGAGATCAAGGACCGGATGACGTGGATGGAGAAAACGTGTACGGGCTGCTACACCTCTAAGGCCAGCGAGTGGCTGCGGATAGGTGTGAGACACAAGTGAGGCAACATTCAGATTGTTGGGGTCGTTTTGAAGTACAGTTTGTAGTACCACATGTTATGATTTAACAAATAATGAACTATGAAACTGAATTTACCCTTGGGAAAAAAAATTAGAAACTACATATATCCACATCATTTTGGGGAGGGTTGCAATATTATTGGAATGATTTTCTTTTTAATTACAGGTAGGTATTATCGATATTTTCATTCTGCCATTGCTAGGAAATAAATGTATATATATATCGTCTTGTTTTCATACTTTTTCAGGGCGTTCCGTTTCTTCTTTGACTTCGCCATCTTGGTAAACGCAATTTGCATTGGCCTTAGTCTGGAGAGTGCCGAATGGTTCTTCTTGGCCCTATTCTCCATTGAAATTATTCTAAAGCTCTACACCTTCGGACCATTAAAATTCTTCAGAAGTGCCTGGAACATGTAGGTATTCAAGTTGTAAGAGATTCCGTAGTATATAGGATCTCCTTGAATAGCCATTATATTACCGGTAATATAATTTGAATAATTGCTTGAATATAAAGAGAGAAAAACGATGAATGTAGTTTAATTCCTTGTGTTTAAAAATTCCTTCTAACATTTCTATTATAAGTACATTGTAAATATTATGCCCCCCCCCCCCTCCCCCCCCCAACCCTCAACCCCCCCCCCCCCCCCCCCAACCTCAACCTCAACCCCAACCCCTGCCACCGGCAACCGACTTACAATGGCCCATTAGGACAATCACCCCTCCACCCCCCATAACAACCACCCCACTGGCCCACCCCTTGTTTTGGTCCTCAGTCAGCAGAAACACAATTACCCCTTCTCCCCCGGCCCTACCAATACACATTCCACACACTACTAATAGGCAAAGGTGCTTGACCATCTGAGTGGGCACCAATTGTCAAATGACTCTGCACCAAGCCTAGTGGTCAGTGCTGCAGAATGAATTGGACAGCATTCTCCTTATCAGGGTTCTTATTTCTGCTAGGAGGGGGCGCCACTCTTAGCAAGAAGGATGTATATGACATGTTACTTTTATAACATTTAAAGACCACCAACACCACATCGACCAGTATCTGGCCGACAATCTTCAGATTTCTAGTTGTAAGGTGTACCGACATCAGTTTGAGTGTAGTATAGAAATGCAAAACAATCCGATGAATACGAAGTAACAATGGTTAAAATAGTTACTGATATTTCTTTGTAGATTTGACTTCACCGTCATTTTGGCTGCTGGATTAGCCACGTTTATCGAAACCCTCGCAGGACACTGTAAGTATGCTGAGGAATCAAAAGTTTGGGAGCACGGGGATCCCTTTGGAAATGTTCCTTGTCTAATTTGTCCTCAAAAAGAAAATAAGATTCATGAAACAGCGTTCTATAATTCATGCGGATGTAAACATCAAACAGTTCAACTAGCAAGAAGGAATCTACAGAACTTGTTTATAAAACCTTTTGTCTATCCACCGTTCTGAGTATAAAAAGTTACAAATTCTTCTGCGTATATTTCAAATATACTTGTCTGTAGAGTATTCCGTTCATCAAGTCAGTCTGAGTGTTAAAGCTTTGTAAGTTGTAAATCTACTCGCAGTTATGTCATCCCATGTTTTCTTACCTTTAACATTTTGATAAACGTCCTGAATATTCTCTCATAAAATCTTGGCACCTTAGTCGTGGCATAACCTTTCTCTATTCAAAAGAGCAGCTACCGTAAAACCCTAATTTATTCCGCATCCCCAGTCAAGCTGTATAGACCCTAAGAATCCTACATCTAAGTTCAAATATATTTCACAAATGAATAGTTGTAACATTTTAAGACAGCTTGAAACGCTTCAATATATACGCAATAGTCACGTCGATTCAACATAACTATTTTTCGTAAAATGCATACAGCAGTCGTAATTCCATAATTTTGATATTGCAGTGATATTGACCCTAATTTAAGCCGTGGCTTAAATTAGAGGTTTTACGGTAGACGATTAACAGTTGGTTAAAGCATTTTTATTTATTACTAAAGCATTATACTAGCATGTGATCATCTTGTATTGTTTATGTTTTACAGTTACGGGTGAGGAAAATCAGTTGCTCTATTTGTTCATATAGCTTAATGTCGATAGTTCTCTGTCCAATCACTATAATTCTGTTGTTAAGACTTGGGGAAACAAGCAATTTTTCTGAAATCAGTTTCTTTTTAACTCACGAGAAGCATGTGTATATCATTAACAGTTAAGCATGTATTTTGAATGCAAGTAACAGGTTTCTACTAAAATATATATACGTAGTGCAACGTATCCAGGAGGACCTGTCTTTTTATTTTCCCATTCGATTGCCTCTTCTCATAAGAATAAAGAGAATTTCTGTCTTTACTACAGAGAAAATATTCTTAACAAATTTGACCTGGAAAGTAAGCTTGAGTATTTCCCAAGGACACAAAAGATGGTTTACAGGTTGCATGACAAAAAAGGGATTGTAGCATCGTTAATCCTACAACTTGAACCAACTTACATGATAATCCATTGTATTCCCAACAAACTTGTCCTCCTGTTATTGAAAAACTTATATTATAAACTGAATATAATCTTTCTGTACGTTGTTTTATCTTTCACATAAAGTTTTGTATTTGGAATCTGTGCACTTAATAAGTTCTGAACGTTAAACGTTTTTAATAGAACAGTTGAGCGTACGAGGCAAAGCTATGGGTTCTATTTCTATTCAAATATGTTGATCTTATGAACACGTTTTCACCTTCTAACTTCCACTATTCCTTGGGAATTGGTTGTATTTAAGCACAAGCTAATCTTATTGATCGTTTTAGAGTCTACTCCCTTAATAATAGTTGTTGCGCTAGTCTTTTTTATCTAAGAACTTTTTTTCTCCATAAGTTAGATATCTAAAGTCAAAGTACATCTAGTTACAGTTCAGTCCTGATAGATTTGATATGAATTCTTGAGTTGTTAGTCTTTATTTTCCAGTTCACCTAACATTATCTTAATGCAGTTTATATTTCGACTTATGCCATAGACTTGGTTATATTTTATGTTATCTACCTTTCAACCATTTAAGTAAACAGACCATTACCATTATACATTTTAAATCAGAATACTAAGATGATATTCTGAACATTGTAGATTCAGAAAGAGGAAGGACCCTAGATTTCATTCTGGTTCTGAGGGTACTGCGACTCATCCGACTGATGGGAAGTATAGAGAGGTAAGTAATAAATGTGACAGGGAAAATTAAACCACACAAAGTAAAGATGAAGGCTATGTATGAAATCTAGAAGCAAAGCTTTACAGGTTATGTTTACATATAAGTAAATATATAATTAATGATGTAGCTGATAGGAAACGTTTTTAATTGATATCAATTAATAGATACAGTTTCCACATATAGAGACCAATTGAAATATTCTGAGATCAGAAAGTACATTGATATTTATTATGTTTTCTTGAATGCTTATGCTCATAGCATTGGCCAGTCTATGGGCGTACATCTGAGGTAAGAGAGCATGCAGTTATATCTGTTTGCGCTGCTGAAGCAACTAACTGTCGCTCTTAACAAAAGCTCACACCATCTGTAGTATCTGTGAAGGCGCTTCTATATTTACACGTCTATGTTACAAGTCTGCTCACTAAAACAGTACCAACTAAATCATTTTACAAAGTATTTTTTTCGCCCCTCATTCTTAACAGCCTGATTTATGTCAGGTCTTGTAGTACCGGTACGTGTCTACTCACAATATGGATGTGTCTGAATGTGTTTGTGAACGCCACGCGACCAGAAATACAAAGTTGATCCGATAGACCCAGTTTTCATAAAGTTTCTAGGGAATTCGATTTTATATGTCAAATAGCCGCTTGTCTTTGAAACTTTAAGAATAATGGTTATCATTTTGAAAAAATTGTGATCAGTTCCCTTTGGATTTTTGCTTCAACTCACATATATACAACGCACATGTTTGGAATATTGTTACATCTTACCAGGACTATTGTGAGTGTTTAACTAATGTAATGGGTGTTGTAATATTTAGTGTTTTATGTTGTGGTGTTGGATATTCAAAAGTGGTATCATCTTTTTATACCTGGCTAGGGAACTTTTTTAATCCACATAATGATGTGTTTTCGCAAAGCATGTTATCATAACTGTCGTGTAGAAAAGGATATTGATTTCCTGGCGTTGGCACTGCTCTTTTCAAATAAAATGTAAGGATCATGTGTATCTTTAATCAAAAGACGTTCATGCTATTTTGTAAGAATATTAATACTGACGCTTGGCCTGCATGCCAGAGCTTACTGTCCTCTTCTTTAACATTTAGTTAGTTGTTACCGGTTTCATCTTCATGATTTTCTTTTCTTTTCCTATCTTTATGTGTATAGTTTTTCATTGCATGTTTTTTTCTACCTTTCTAGATAACTTCCTCGCTTTAACAAACTGTTTAGCAAATCAGATACCGTATTGTTTAAGTTGTAGGGTTTATCTAAATACATGTTTGTAAATAGAAAAAGTTGTATACTTTATCCTTTACTTCTATCTGCTTATCATTATAATCATTTGGGGCTACTATAGAAATTTATGTTCTGACAGAATTACAAAATTGTTCAATATTTCTTGAAAACAAAGATTTCAGATAATCATCACAACCATCGTGAACATAGGACCATCGATCCTCACGTACGGCGGAGTTATCTTCGTGAGTTGAAATATTGATTATTATATTATTTTTATAGTTTAATAGTTATTGACTAATTCATTTTTCCCACTGTAATACGAATACATGTAATCACATTCAAACCGCAATTAAGGTTCAGTATGAATTTAATCCCAAGAAAAATTGTACATGAGTTGGAGTAAAACAAATAAATCGAGGTTTAACGAATTATACCTGTTGATAAACTTTTTTTCAGGTGCTCTTCTACGTGTATGCGATTATAGGCATGGAGTGCTTCAATGGACTAATTAAATATTACGGCTATGAAAACGTAACAGGTGCACAACTCTACTGCGGCAACCCCAAACTGAAGGGTTCTGAGTTCTTCGTCAAGCGGTACTGTAACAACAATTTCAACGACTTAGCCAGCTCACTGGTGCTCCTGTTTGATTTAATGGTCGTCAATCAGTGGCACGGTATCCTTTTATGTAACTTCTAGGTAACTGATTATTTTTCATTTTGGCATTTTAATGTATTACCTTTTACTTAATTGATGGCACCGGTAGATGAAACTGTACAGGGAAGTTGGTCGTACGTTTTCTTTGATTAAATAGAGGAATTGCATAGTCTGAAATGTATAATATTGGGCTTTCAATTGGCCCAGATGAAAATTGTGGATGGCTCTCTTATTTTATCTCAATATCTGGACAGTAATGAAAATCTAGGGGCATCGGTATACGATAATATAAGGAAAATAAGGAATGGATATTCAAGGAAGAACAGTCTCGAATAGTTATGTACTTATCTGACGTACTTAAATACGCTATACAAATAATTATATTATAAAGGCAGTGATGTACCTTTACCAGTGGACTCTTAACAGTGACCACACTATATATGTAGTGGTATGTAGGGGCTAAGGCTCATGTAGTACTTTTCATTTATCGTCATCTTGCCATGTATTGTCTCAGCAATATTGTGCAATAAAGAAATAATAATTATCTTGGGAATTCGATTCATCGGCTTGTATCGTAAACGTTTACTTATTTGCTTTTATTATTACTTTGCAACTTATTAGTAATTTTTCCAGGTTAGCCCTGTTATGTTGCCTTGACTCTCATAGTTTTGACACAGGGTTTCGTGCTTGTGACGCACACGGCCGTCAGAATTTTCTTCATATCCTTCCACATGATTTGTGTAGTTCTGCTGCTCAAGTAAGTCTCATTTGATATGAGGTATTAGTCGTACACGTTATTATGGATACACGAAAATTAAGTGTATTCGAATTTCAGTATTATGACACCCACCTGCACGCCGGTAATGTGGTAATACTTCAATGTTTATCTAAAGTTAATAACATTTTATATCTAAAGTTAATAGCATTATGTATCTAAAGTTAATACCATTATGTATCTAAAGTTAATACCATTATTTCGGAGTGTAAAGATAAAAGATGTTAAGGATTTCAATTCTTTGAACAAGTCCTCATGCCATTGAGAAGTTTCCAAATTGACTGTGATGCCTTATTTCGAGGAAAGTAGCTCGAATCTAACTTCTTAATAACTGAAAACTTATGAAACTGCAATAATTGTTGACTACTTTTGTTTGCAGTATCTTCACTGCCTTTGTGCTGGAGGTGTTCCTGCTGGAGTACAGTCTGTCTGGTAACGCTTTGGAAGAGACGATAGAGGCTAAAATTAAGGAGATGGGACTCAGCAAAGGATTGTAAGTGTAGAGGGAAATAGCTAGTCACGTCCAGTCTGAAAATTTGAAAAAAATCATGCAAAAATAATTAAGTTACCGTTCGTCATTAACAGTTTTTCTTGATGTACAAAAAGAAGATAAATATGGCTTTTCTACAAATAATTGCAAAATGACCTCTTCAACAAGGTGTAAACATTCAATGGGGATAGTAATAAAAGGTGCAAATCAATCTTCTGTGGGTTCCAGTAGAAAACATAGTGCAGTTTATATTTCAGTGTGTATGAAGATTTACTATCCCATCTCTATGTGCAGAACTGCCGTATATTGAATCTTGCTTCGTTGAAAGTATATTTATAACATGTAGTTCAAAAGCATTTTTCCCATTTCTGTTCATAGGACGCCAGTGGGTCGTAGAGTCCCCCAGGACAAGCTGTGTTTGGTAGAAGACACCGACATGGAGCATGGTGATCAGGTCGATACGGCAGTACCGACGGCAGCCAACAACAACCAGACTCTCCAGAACGGGGTCAGCGGGGAGATGCCCGAACTACCGCCGCCCGGAGTGGACGACGGGTCCGGGCGCTACTTCAAACTTAAGCGGAACAGTGAGTTGTCTATGAACAAAATAATGTACAATTTTAGAATACAAGTTATGTATACAGTAAATTTAACTGAGTATCCAGTAATCTGGGTCAGTAATACTTCATTATATTGGTTTCTTTATATGGTATACTTTTCTAGTTCAAACTTTTGAAAAGGTTTAAGCTGAAAATTTGGATGTAATTCTAAATGTGTTTACTCACAGCATTATCCATAACCTGCTAGCGACTGAAGCCTGGCAAAATGGTACAAAGTCAACATGAAATTCTATTGAATCCCTTTCAGTCATTTTTTTAATTTACGATTACAGAAATGTATAAGTCTTTCATTTCTCCTTACAGCTAAGAAAGGTCTGGAGGCGCTGCTCCAGGCCATGTTCCAGAGTGAGCTGGACGCCGAGCATGCGGAGGTGAGGGACAGGCCGAGGGAGCGCCGACTAACGTTGGAAACAGTCGACTCTTAAAGGCAGTCAGATGTGAAGCAAAAGGCAGGGGAAACTTTGTAATAGTTTGTTTCATTGTTTCACCCCCTTTTACTTCCACATGGGGTTTGAAATTTACAAATGTTTAGTGTCATTAAACGGTTGTGTTCTTAATGATAATCACTGATATAATCAAAGCGAACCAGATAAAATAATTGTTATAGATTTATGTATGTACATGAGAAGGTTTATCAATAACTACATGGATCATGGATTCTTCCATAGGGTGATTCATATTTCTAGAGAAATGAATATTTAGGTTATGCTCAGCGGGTATGAAGTTCTGGAAGACAGCACAATTTGGCTCAAACAATGCTAATGCTCATGATTGTTATCTCACTAGAAAATAATATTTGTAATTGTCGCAGTGCTAGTGCCGGTTTTCGGCATTAAAGTAACTATTATGTACGCAAAGATATACATGCTTTATACATACAAATAATATATTTAAATTGATTAACATATATGTGTAAAATGTCTCAAATAATGATGTCTGCGGGTCAGCAAGTTTAGGGTTCTAAAAATAATAGTACTGGAAATACTTGTACCAAAAAATACCAGACAGCCTTACCTCTCTTGAAAAGCTTTAGGAGTTATGTATTTTATTGTTTTTATGTGTTTAATGTTCATTTCTTGAATACATCAGAGTTTGTCTTCTCATATTACCTAAACTTGTAAAATTTATATATAAATCCAATATGGATCCCAGATTAGACTTCATCTGACAGGAAAAGGAAGAAGTGCAATACGTGAAATTTAGGTGTTAAGTTAAATCAAGATTTGTCTTCGGTGATATGTAGGATTTTTAGACAAGACAAAATGAAGCAAGAGGTCACCTCAGGAGGCGGAGGTTATTTAAAGCCCTAATTATACTACGCGTTGGTAGACGGACGCGTCGGGCCTCGGCGGCCAACGCGTCTGGTTCGCGTTGAGGCTGACTCAGTAGCATATTATACTACGCGTTGGATTGCGTTGGATACCAGTACCATCCAACGCGAAATATATTATACTAGGTGTTTCGGCACGCGTTGGGGTCGCGTTGCCACGCTTTTTTTTTTTTACAAACATGTTGGTAAAATAACGCAAATCATACGCGTTGCCCAACGCGAGCGTGACCCGACGCGTAGTGTAGTATGGCCTTTAGACTGTGTCTATAATTCTTGTCACTCTCACATATCAAAAGGGACTTGTTGCAATATAAGCATTATCTGTATACACATGGAGTACATTTATTTTAATGAACATTCCAACTGAAATTCAGATTGATGAAGTTTAAGCTTTAAGAATGCAACTTACGAATAAACTATGAGCACTTGGATGTCATACACACCAGCAATATCATCTCTACGAAAAGAATATTACAGCTTTAAAAACATGTATCAATCCTAATTATCATATTGCTGCTCACGATTTACACATCAGTTCTGAAAATGTACTCCTGGCCCATGTGCAATACACGCAAAGAACTTCCACTCACATTTATCTTCTTTACGAAGCGTCTTGTTGTGTCCACTCATTATTTTTGACACATCGAAAGCAATATTGTATATATTTATGTCAGATATTTGCGATTCAAATGTAAAACGTTTAAGGGCCACACGAACAAGTCATCTGATTTCAGATTTGTATCTTGCTTAGAAACAATATTTTTGTTGTTCAGTGTTACCGGTTACGTCTAAGCCTTTAATTTGCCGAATTGAAAAACTAAAATTTTGATTGAATTATCTATACGCTTCGTTGATAGATAAGACTATATATTTTGGTGTTATCACAAGAAATGACAGTTTACATCTCATTAAATAACACAATTTGTGCTGTACCCAATGAAAAGAATAAATTGAATATTTACTAGCAAAGTGAGTTCCACAATTTCTTTATTCAACGCATCTCTCATAATTCTAACATGCCATTCCATAACGATATCATTTAAATATCTAGGCCATACAGCTTGAATTCTTTTGTTATCTCAAGTATATTCGATAGAAAAAAAAGTTTGATTTCAATTAAGTTTTCTGCACTCTGTAGGATCCAAAGTTCTGAGTTGAAATATACAATTATTGACTACGCGGAGTGTGTATTGATTTATCACTTATTTTCCAAGACTTGTCCTTATCAAAATGTAGAACAGCCGAGTCGATCTGTAAGACAGTTTGTAACCTGACAAATTGCTATATCGAATACATTTTTACTGCTATAATTTACTGATGCGAATACATTCACATGTATACAAATGTGCCTTTTAAATCACATTCTGAAGCCATTAAACTTTATTATTATTTTTATTGGATGAGAAAATAGCACATCAAATCATTTTATATACTATCTACACAATGTATCAAGCATCCCTGATTGTAGCACTGTTAAATAATCCTACAGGTTATTGTTTTCTCATTAGTCTCCGCTCTTTAAAAACTTTAAAGGTGTTCTTGGCAAAAACATATCCAATACCGGACCACACGGTTGTCCCAGCAGTAAGCACCCTACAAAGTAAGACGATTATTTATCATGAAACGTTACATGTACCCAAATTTAAAGATAAAGGATGTTAGTTAATGATACATGATATTTATAACAATTAGCTTTCATTGATAACGGTGGAGGAATAAGAAATTAATGTTCCGCATTACCTAGCAAATAAAGTGACAGGAAGTACATGTGTTCAGATGTGTTTTTTTTCCTTCTATTGATTTTATAAACCTAAAGAAATTAACCTTTTCAAGTTACTTTAGAGGATTTCCATATTACTGTTGATGTAATTCAGTAATGATCCTAGATTAAGATGTACTTACCAGAGAGCTTGCAGTGCAGCATGGTCTACATAGTTGAAAACCGGTGCAGCCAGAGTCGACACAATCAGTCCCAGCTGGATAACTGTGTTGGCCTAAAAGTTTAATTTACCCAAATTTATAATTATTTTCAGTTTGCTTCATTACATATACTCGAATTAGGGATAACAGAGAGAGGAGAAAAACATATGAACTGTTACAATTTTCTAAAGATACGTCGTACAATTTACTTTTTCTTGAAATCATTCAAGAAAGATGCCACTCCCGACTGATGAAAAAGTAGGAAAAGTATGAAACACTTCTACTAATCTTGTTTTCTGTAAGCCACTGAGAGGGAAATAACCTTTAGGATTAGAGACCTGGCATTTGGATTTGGATTGATTGAAACTAACACAAATACTCTAAAACATCTATTAAAGCAATGTAGGAAAAATCAACTTAATCAACAACTTCAAATCTTTTTCGAAAAAAAATGTCGATAGCCCAGCTGCGGTTGGTTGCCTTTCTATGCCATCAATAAGTCATTGTAGCGGTTTTAACCAAGTAACTTGGGATATTAATATAGTTATGATGGAAGAGCAACGACAATGTTTTTTCAAATATGTTTTCTTTAGACTTCTGTAATATTTGTAAAATATAAATGTTCATATATTTTCCAATCAGTATTGTAATACATGTTTTAACTTAAGAGTGTAGGCTAATATGAAGTTTGAACTGTTAAACGGTAGTGTTTCATGCTATATAAGTTCCTCAAGACAAAAACCTCTTAATCATCGATGCTTTTCTTGTCTGAAACATTAGTTACGCTGTAGATGTATGTCATGTCTTTACCTTGCTGATGAGTGTAGGTTTGAGCTCAGCAGTTTGGTTCGATATGTCAAATACGGCAGCTAACGTGATCTTGCAAAAGAAAATGAGTCCTTTTTTTTAACTATATTAATCTAAAATTATATTCAGTTTAGATAACAGAGAAACAAATATAAATTGTACTTTCTATGAATATAGAGGTTGATGTTTATTTGCACGATTTACATTAAGCCAATCAGGTAAAAGTGACAGTTTGTATGCTATTCCTATATTACACGATAACGGTGTTTAAAAAAATATGCTGATAATATATATATATATTTTAAATATATAAAATTTATAATCGATTGCTTTGTCAGTTTCCTTCAAAGAACAATGGATGCCACTAATGTCATTTTCGAGTATTCTTTGTATTTTTTTGTTTTTATATCCCCATATGAAATAACTTACGGGCGGAGGCAATGAAATGACTCGGACATAGAAGGCTGCTGCAATGAGAGAGATGTCCCGGGCCACGACTAATAAGGTCAGGGGTACTGAAAACACAACGATTAGGTTATTGCAGCACTGATAAATTTAATGTGACAAGTCCAGAATAATTCCAGCATATGATTATCTGGGCCTGTATTCTCGCAACGGATTACGCTATTCTTGCATTTTATGATTGCTTCAAATGGTTAGGGATTATTTCTGTCGTAAAAAATAATATAACTTACACCTAGAGACTCCACGTTATGGGCATCTCGCAGTGACATCACTACTTTTTTGCGACAGGCGTCATACTAAAACGCCTGATTAGCCTCATCAGTTGATAAAACATGGCCTAATATCTGACTCTCATGCTTTTTTCTTTCGTATTCTTTTTCCAGAAAACGAATTCCTTAGATCCTCTTTGTCATAAGAAAGTTAGTAAAATAGGCTCTCACTCAAAAGGAAATTGTCATTCACCGCTGGCTGACGATTTCATATCAGGGCAGGTGTTTTTATTTTCATATATACATGTATATATATTATCATAAAAACCAGCAGTTGGCTAAAGATTGTGATTGCAGACTTACAGACCTAATCAAAGGGTAAATTCCCATCACAAAGGGTAAATTCTAATCACAATTTCCCTATAACAGAAAAGGTTAAGTGAGTGCTATAATACTATTCAGTTAACGTAGGTATAATCATGAAGCTTACCTGGTATTAAGTTGGCGATGGTCAGGGTGATAAAAAGAGTGCTGACCAGAAACTTGTCGGCCAGAGGATCCATGAAGCTGCCGATTGGAGTGGATTGACTGGGAAAACGACGCGCTATCCATCCGTCCAACTGTAAATGGAATTACATGTGTTCAGTAATAAACATTGAATGAACACGGCAGCAATTATTATCTTGGGAAAACATGCCTGGTGCAAAATTTGAATTCAAAATATTGTAAATTATCTCAGCAATATCACCAATCTATCTGTAGCCAGATGTTAATGATTAATTTACTGAAATGTTTCAATGATTGACATAAATAGCACTTAAGTGATTTTAATTTTTAATATCTGCCCGATCAAAATAAAATTTATTGAGAAAGATACGCTCTGACAATATATTATTATTAATGTAAAAAAAAGTTGTACCATATCGGTGATCCCAGCAAATAGAAACAATCCACAGGCATATTCGTATGAGCCCGAAACGACCAAGTACCCAAGGTACGGGGTTAAAACTATCCGCGTTGCTGTTAAGAAGTTGGGCACAGTCAAAAGGGCCTTCCATGTCTGAAACGAAAGTGAGACATGACGTTATATAATATTTTTAAAGAGTGAATAGACTAGATTTTCGGGTACTGCCGTACTGAAGGAGGCGGGCGGTGACAGGAAATTTCAATGATTGTGCAATAATTATAACAACTACCATTTCAATACTAAACATGTGCCTGGAGAGTGGGAGGAATTTGAACTGAAACCTTCTTTGTCAATCTCCATGCATCCCTATGGGAAAAAGATTTGCTGTGCGTGGATAGAGATGATCTACTTCCTTTACTATAGGAAATTCCTATTTCAATTTTGTGACAAAAAACTTATGGATTCTCTCCAAAATTACAACAAAACAACCAAATATTTCAGAATTTTGGAACCAAACCACCATATACTAGAAACAGAACTACAGAAATACATATGATTTGAAGATTATAATGCTGGCATTACTGAGAAAAGTGGAATGAAAAATTGGTCACAAAATTGTAACAACTTTTCTGACCCCCATTGAAATGCATTGAGTCAACCTGGTCAAGAAAGAGTGTAGAGAAGGTCGGCGGCCTAAGGCCCGCCTCCCAATAACAACAATAGCTTGATTTATAGACAAAGTCATAACATACCTACCCAAGCTCACCTCGTTGACCTAGATTCATTTGTTTGATAGAGCTACTTCATTATAATAGTTTTATCATTTGATACAGGTCTAGAAATAGGTTTAATTCATTGCATTTTTATTTTGATAGAGCCAATCAATGATTGGATGTTTATAGATCTAGACCAGATTGCAGACAGGACGTTAGACATCTACAAGATTTCAGATTAGGTCTAGATCTATTTCTCTGGAGAGGCATAGATCTATTATGACTATAGTATAGGGTTCTACTGAATCAAGGATGTGTAGATCTACTGATTTTTCAAAAGATTTAGATCTAGACTAACATAGATCTACATAAACTTAGACTAGATCTACTCTAATTCTTGGAGAAATTCAAAGGGTAGACGAGAAATATCATGACATAAACTAACCTTATATTGTGGTTTCACATCCCCGACTGCATTTTCATTAACCTGTCCACTGGCACTGCCTTCTTCCTTTTTATTAATATCCCACTTCCTTGAGGTACTTGATAAACCACAAACTGACAGGGATTGTAATTCTTCCCTTTTATTTTCAAACAACCTGTTCTTTATTGTCACGTTCTCTTTTCGCCCACAGCAGAATGTCGTAGCAAAAAGGCCAGAAAAGCCGTCACTGTTACAGCCATGCCCATGGTGTGACCTGCTGGTTAAGCTGATCAACTCTGTTTGGGCTAGAGTTTTCGTTTTTGAGTTTTTACGTGCAAGGAAGCTCAATGCTGAACAATATCCACGCAGTGTAAGGCTGTGGTAGTTTACATTTTGGTAACAGTGACTCAACTGAGAAAGGACTCTAGGTCCACCATTTCTGACAATGTGTGACATATTTTGATAAATCTAGCCTGGTACAATTTAAACAGCAAACCACCGCCCAGGCAGGTGACAACACTCAACAGCAAGGTGTAGAGATGGGCAGCGCAGTTCACCAAGCAATTGAATTGTAAAGACAAACTTCCAGTCTCACAACACTGTCTCGGCGTGAAAAAAATTCATTACTCTACCATAAGGAATCTTAACTTTATGTATTTCTTATGAGAATGGCACAGGTCATAGCTCGCCCGCTGTCAGTGTCCGCGCTGCACGTGAAGGGCCACCATCTTCAGAGGATTCTGCTTCAAACTATGATGATCCAAGTGTAAATTAATGTATTTGTTTAACGGTATCCTCGTTGTTATTCTGTGATTTGTTGTCATATTTCAAGAGGTATATAGAAAAATGTTAATTCAAATGGACGTGCAATTCAACCAAATTATATTTCACCAGAAAATACAAATATGTATCATGTTCTTCTACACATTTACAAAAGTGATGAATGATGGCGCCCCATTTTTCTTGCCATGCTGAAGCTGGTTTTCGGCAGGTGCGCTCAAAGTCCAATCAGCCGGGACAGTCAAAATATGTATTTTAGGCATACAGAGAGAAAACGCAAGTGAACTATAACTTAAGACTATTACCCTTAACTCTAATACTTTATCTGAGAGAGTATAATCAATCTCCAGGAGATAAATCGAATGAAACATAATTTCGTGAACGGCATCATGCTGGTCATCTTCCTAGCAGCAGACTACTTCCGGTTTGGCTGTCCACACACGACTCGAGCAAAAGTAACACGTCTGCAAGTCAGCCAGGACGGCGAGGGGCTTCAGAAATCATAGAATTGACTCACATCATGGAGGTAAGTCGTTTATTTGTATGTTAGTTCAATCTAGAAAGAAAATATGACAGGAATTTGTTTTCAGACCCAATCCCGACTCTGCTAAAAATCTCTACAACTTCATCTTGAAGTTGAACAATCTATCTGGCAGTGCCACAACCCATGCAACTATTAATCTAAACTGTCCCAAACTCTCTGGTCTTTATACTGAGGTATATTCGCCTAGGAATGCAATACAAATTGTCAATCTATATCTATATTCGCAGGGCCAAAAATTAAAAAAATCTTGTGTTCAGGATTCCCTAGCGACCCTAATTTTTGACCCTACCCTAAAAAAGTAGAAATTTTGTTTGAACTTTTTTTTGGTTATTAAATCATGAAAATATCAATTCAACATATATTATCACTAAATAAAATGCAGAAACATTCATTTTCCTTTACTTTGCTTAACATAAGGTCATAACTAAAAGAAGTTGGCAGATATCGATGAATATATGCAATCGATAAACAAAAACTCAAATTGCAACTAGAGGTCAGTGAATAGGATTTTTCCTAATCATTATCACGGTACGGAAATCTATATACGCCGTATGCGAGTCTGAAAATAGAGCATCGCGCGGCGAAATTTCGCGGAAATCACGAACGGAGCTTGGGTGGACGTTTAACATAGGATCCTATGGAGGAAAACATGTTATTTCGCTATAACTTTTTAGATATCTCTCCAATATTAAAACAGTTAATGAGAAAAAGTTGCAATTGATCCCGGGTATGCGATACAACCCTTCAAATTTTCGCAATTCGTTAATATTTCGCATAATCGCGAAAATTTGCGTTTACTCCATAGGGGCCAATGCTAAACGTGGTCACTTCTAGAGCCCAGTAATTCACAGCGCGAAGTCGAAAATCGCGTGGATACTGCTGACCCGTTTACTCTGTATATATAATAAACGAAAAAATGCATTAGAGAGGAAAAATATAGAAATATCGACAACCACCATAAAATACACCATCAAATAACATTATATCATAGATCTATTCATAAACTTTATCATCAATTGACATAAATGTATCTCTTGGAAGAGCACTTTATATGTGAAACGGATTTGTTCAACAACAACAAAAATGTGGGGAAATGATATACCGTGTATGTGAGGTATTCAAAGTTAGACCTTTTTCATTTCGAACTTTTATATTGATGGGACATGGTTAAATATTATCCTACAGAATAAAATATCGTGAAAATAACAAGCTCTTATTTCACCCCCGATACGCAGTGTCCTATCTTTTAACACTGACGGACACCTGCGAGTCAGCCCGGGCGATACAATGTTTGTATAACCCCGGTGTGACGTCAAGAAATCCGGATCGCCCGGCGATGACGTCATACGTAAACAAACGTAAACAAATTGCACGAAAATGCACAATTCATGCCGAAATTGCACAATTAGCAATCAAATATGTAAGAGGAGGTGAAATAAATCCGATACTGACCTTGGTCAGAGTCCAGCACCCCGTATTGCGTCTCGGGGTCTGGTTTGGCGAGTGCCCCCCCCCCCCCCCCCCCCAAGCTGGGCTAGGTCCACTTTCTGAAAAAAACAATATTTTAGTTTTCCCTCCTCCCCTCTTATCCTGGCCCTCTGCTACCCCTGTAAAACCTCTTACCCTATTATCCTTCATACCAGAGTCATGGCCAGTGTCCGAGACTAACTTTTTTGATGCTCGGCCATCAGGGCCAACAGAGTCAAAAAGTTGTCGGCCCTGGTACCGGTAGCTTTCAGTCGGCCCAGAAAAATAGTGTAGTGTAGAGGAGCCGGTTTTGGCTCAAAAATACAGAATTTTGCTTGAATCACCACAAAAATTGTATTCTCATTTTATAAGGATGCCCAATTGTAAATGGAAAACAAAAATACTTTGTAGGCCTATAACATTTTAACGGGAAAATGCGTCATTGAATAAAAATGCGTAATATGCTGAGAACTATAGCTACGCGAAAACTGGGTCATCTACTCTGATTATAGAAGTGAAGGGTCAAAATTTTAAATGCAGTCGAGCTATACAAAATACACATTTCCTGAAAGCCCAGAACAAGAGAAATATAGAACTGGTTGAATTAAGCTGATGCGTTAGATAATAAGAAAGTTATAATGAAAAATAATTATTATTTTCTGTCAGAGTAACAGTCCATTCATTGACAAGGCAGGAATTCCATAATTTTTTCAAACATTATGAATCATGAAAATGCCCCAACTATTGGAAAGAACAGCTCAATGGGAACCAAATGCAGGTTGAAATAGCATTGTCGGCCAAAAAAATATGGAATTTAGAAAAATAAAACTTCATAACTGACCCAAATTTCCCCCAATTTTGACACTATCTGTCTTCACTGAAACCAAAATCGCTTCAATTCACTGGGCTAGAACTGTATAAAACCAAGTGTGCCATCACTGAGCGACAAGTATTGAGGTCTGTATATGAGTTCAATTTAGTTCCCTTTGTTTTTGCTTATTGTAAAATTAATTCAAATCTTAAAAAACTATTTTTTCTCAAATATTGATTCCGAATTTTAATGGGATTTTCAACTTGTATCAAAGCTAAGACAATTCTGTATTGATTCCTGGCGACAGAAAAAATATAGGATTGATATTTAACCAGCCCACAGCAGTTTGGATAGGATATGTATGTTGCTTGTTAGAAAAAGATGTTTTCACGACGGCCGCGATAAAAATTGTTGCCGATATTCGCGATTTTGAACACTAAAGACGTATTCTGTGATATTCATATTGCCAGAAACGTAATCTCCATCATATTTCTAATGGAATATGTCATAAGTAGTTTATATGCATTTTTCAGTCTGCGACATTAGGACATTATAGCCACTGGCCCGATGCCCGAGGCCAGTCAATTTAGTGCTGGGCCAGTGGAATGTCCCAAGCCACTGGCTCGATGGACCAGTGGACTTTTTGAGAAATCCAAACCGCTCCCAACTCACAAAACTTTTCATAAAAGTTGTATTCCGAATTTCTTTAAATCGAATCAGATAAGCACATTTTACTTACTGTAAACAGCAGGGAATATGAAAAGTCGTTGGACGTCAGACATGTCCAACATTTTCAGCACAATGTCCAACAGATTGGCCAGACGACGGTCATAATGTTATAGTTATAGTGGGAGTGGGTGGAAGATCGGCGATGCCAAACCCTTTTCACCCACTACAAATCAATTACAAAAAAAGAATCTGTGAGGAAAAGTATGGGAAAAGTAGTATATGATGTGCATATTGTTTAATCATATATGCACGAATGTCCAGGATAATGATCAGGAACTTTGTGAGCACCCTGTAGATACTTAACTCGCATTGTACATATTTTTGCCAAATTTGCAGAAATTAACATCAGGCCACACGAACACACGCCACAGTAACACACGAAAATTTCTCTGTCCATAGTATATCAATTTCTAAGTATTAATGCTAGGGCCAGTGGGAAAAAATGCTAATGTCGCATCCTGATTTTTGTTCAAGGCATTTTTCTATACTGACAGAATTGCATAACGCAATATGCGCGGCGGCCCGTCATTGCTAAATGACGGCCGAAAAGTTGGATAAATGACGGCCGAAAATAGCATAAATGACGGCCGAAAATAACAGCAATGACGGCCGAAAAAACAGAAATGACGGCCGAAAATAACAGCAATGACGGCCGAAAATAGCAGAAATGACGGCCGAAAAAGTCGTCGGCCATCAGGGCCAATTTACCCTTGTTTTCCCCAGTTTTTGTCGGCCCTGATGCAAAATCGTCGGCCATTGGCCGACGGGCAGGCGTTAGTCTCGAACACTGTCATGGTGTGACCAATAACGCCACCAGATAATGTCCTGACTGTGCAAAATACATTGCAGGCTATGATGTCCCTACGCTAGGGGTCAGATCCCCTAACCTTCACAACCCATGGAGGATACCCTGCTATTTTACCTAAGTCCACTTTTTGGAAATAGTCACCCCCCTATGAAAAGTTCTGGATGAAGGCCTGATTATTTATAACAGTAATGGCAAATTGCCCATCTTCGGTTTTCTGATTCTTTCCTGTCAATTGAATTGCTTTTGATATTACAAAATGCATCAGTTTCGTTGAAAACGGAGCGAGGTGATGTGCCATCTTCAGATGACTGGATCGCCTGTTTCTGTAGATTTCAATTTTATAGCATCATCGCAAGTCAACCATTACCCCTCTACTTTGCCTTCAGTTGTTCAGACATTCAGTTCATGACAAAATTTGGTCATTTATTACCTTGTTACCAGGGGATGCCACCACCACACGTCGCTAAGAAATCCTTGAGATCACCCTGGCTCAAACCAATCAGTCTTTATGCTCATTTCCTTCTCTTTGGTACTCCTAACCCTTAGCGTTTAGCTTTTATGCTCCTACCAAACACTGAGGCTCCCCTGGCCCACACTATTGCACCTTAAATCTCAACTCATGCTCTGGTTCTAAGACAAACTTGTCCCCCCTAAGCAGATTCTTTATACCCTCCTAGTACTACGTTAGACAACTTCTGATTTCATGTGAAACTTTGAAACCCATCCAAGTGAGCGACCACAGGAAGGGATTTTCCTTTACAGAGAGTTACTAGTACCGGGTAATAGTAAAAACTGCTGTCGGGCTAGCGCAATTTGTTAGCAACTAGCCCGGTGGGCTAGTGAAAATCTTTAAAATTGCAAATATTGACTTGTTTAGCTTTAATCCGGGCTAGTGTAAAAAGGGGACCACTAGCCCGGTGGACTAGTGGAAAAAAATTCTTAAGGAAAACCCCTGCAGGGGATCCTCAGACACAAGTTGGGGCAGATTTAGATTCAGGAGTCACTTGGTCAAATTAAAGAGACAAGTAGAGGACAGGGGTTTATTTGCCTGTGGCCATAAACATGTTATGTTATGTTACAGACAATCTATCTATCTATAAAGGCCGGACAGCTCCTCTTTGTACCTATGTAATCACTTCTCTAGTGACCGGTATTTGACCAAGTGACCAAGGACTAGCTATTGAGTGCCATGGATTTCAATTATGTAATGAGATTGCAGCAATAATTACCTCCCCTCTTTCAAAAGCTAAGATGATCAAATCGAAATGACTTATACTTGAAGCCAGGTGGCAGAAAAACATAACCCCTGTGCTATCCAGTCTGTATAGAATTATTGTCTGGTTATGTCACCCACTGATGTTAAATCAAAAAGCGCCCTCACCCCATAGATTATGTGTGGTTGGACAGTTACATTGTGAGTTATTACAGCCAGGGTATCGTCCGTGAGATGGACGCAATTGGATACATTGCAACTCCCTGAGTGTGACGTTGTCACATTACCTTCTGACGTTGCAAAACACAGCCATCGGCCACAACGTTACTAAGATTAACAGCACACGGAAGATACCCTGGCTTTAATATTTACAAACACGATTTCACCCTTTCAACATAGTGTATACCCGGGGGTTTTCAGAAAGAAACCGCTTTTATGGAGGGAGATTTCCTTTTATATTCCACAATTTTACCAGATGATTTCTAAACTGTTCGTTATCATTTCGAAGCTATAGGGAAAGATTGATAGAGTAGAGTTTAGCAATGTTTCGATCCACGTTGAGCAGTTATTTTAGAATCAAAACTCTCAAGCCATACTTAATGCATCGGCTTTGCCCCGACCTCCACGTCAAGAACAGGCTGTGAACCAGGTTCAGCATCCTAAAACAACATAAAGCACCATGCAAGACGAACTAAGAAGTGACGAAAAGATAAAAACCTCCTTGACCCATACCAGTCACATACACTCCCCCCCCCCCCCCTGACGAAATGATGAGTGTGCTCTGCCATACCCTTAAGGCGTCTGACCCTCCCCTTCCGATCTACGTTCTTATACCATATTCTGGTATGCCACTACCTGTCGGCCACTACCCTCCAGGCTTATCATTCCTCTAGGAACCACTGACCTTGATGGAGAGTTATAAGTGATAATAATAGAGTGTGATGTAATTGGCAGTGGGCTCTAGAAATAGCCCTGAACCTCGTGCCCGATTTCCTGGGCAGTGTTAGCAAGATTCTGATTGTTTCAAATGCAGTCTAAAGATAAGTCCATCTTCTGTGCCGCTTCATTTAATCTTTTGCTAACTTTTAACTCTCATTCTGGAATCGGTGACACTCCTGCATTCTAAACTGATCTGACGCCATAGTGTATCTATTGTCCCTACTTCAATGAAACCATCCAATTGTTAGGAATGTGTGCCAAGGAGAGTCCAGCTTTTTTATTGAACACTGCCAGGTGATGTTGTGGGCGAGAACTTCAAAGCAGCTGGTTTGGTGGTGTGTTTTGATCATCGCAGAAAGATTTATTTTTAGGCATTATCACTTGCACCACTTAAACCTATAAAACAACTCCTCTATTGTTCTGCAAGATAAGTAAACAATCTAAGTGTGTTCGCATGACATGATTAAGGGGATTTTTTTTCCGTAAATTGTTTTAGTACATCAATTAACTGATCATTGATGGACAACGTATACATTAATTGCGCTTGTAATTCTCCACACTTCTCCACACTTTGTAATTTGGGGAAGATAATCAATAGTTAAAACTAATACACTCTCCACCTACTGTGCTAGGAGTAAGGCCTCTCTGCCCAACGTTGTGCTTGCATGTACAAGTATGTGATGTGTGTAGCCCGCACCTGGCCGACGGGGACACTGTGACCAACATCTGTCTGTCCGTAGCCCCAGGCAGTTAGCAGTAGTTTGGGATTGGCCCACTTGGTCAGTAACAACAGCCACGTCAACAGTTTGTGAAAACCTTTAACCAATAGTTGATGCAGCGGCTGGAACGATTCATTCAGTATCTCTCCATTCACAATATGGCATCAGATGTAAGTGTTATGGTTTGTGTTTTTTAGTTATATATGTCATTGTGACAAACTGGTTGACAAGTCATACTTATGTTTGAATAGCTGTGTCAATTAGATACTCTGATTTATTACACATGTAATTGAATTCAGAGACAATACACAGAAAGGTGATGATTTCAGTTTAAGCATATTTTAAAGACACAGTTAACACACAACAAGTTTTTTTTAGACATGAATGGTGTTATTAACCATGAGCTCAAGCTTCATGTTTCACCCAAAGTATGTTTTTCATGACATTTTCTATATTTCCTCAAGTACCGAATTCATTTTTTCTAAGGATTTCTCCTGTCCGGAGAACACTTTGTCCTTCAGTCTGATCCTAATAGTCTCCCAAAAATGTGGGAAGTAGGGGTAACAATTAAATCAGTATTAACCTCAAATATGCAAATTATGATACATTATACTCATAACACCTTGACTATCTAGTACAGTTCTTTAGACGTGGGTGTGGTGTGTCAAGTTAGGAACAGGTAACTGATATTGTTGTTGATTAGGATCTAAGGATATCGATCATTTGTAAAGGAGAATCGTTGTCTTTTATATCCAGTTCAACTTGAGGAGAACCCGTGTGATACGTCATTCTTATCTTATTGGGACATGCTTGAAATCTTCTTGAGGTGAATGGTGTTATCATGATTATAGCGAGATGTGGCGTAGTACCTGTCACTTAGTGTATTGATATTTGATACATGTATGTGCAGAATGGAACCTATTCCCTATTTGGAACGTTCTGCGGTATGCTACGGCCTTTGACCAACGTTATAGCTTTTTACTCAGTTATGAACCTTATGTGTGTTCGAGTAACAACGAAACACCTAGCAAATAGCGGATCTGCCACCAAAGCTACTACTAGTACTAGGGGTTCACCCGCAATGGTATGTAAATGTTGTGGGAGGAGTTGAGGGGGTCATAACAAACCAAATGCAGAAGATAATTAGATGTTTTATGATGATTAGAAGAAGAGAGTGAAAAATATGCATATTCATTACATATGATTATAAGGTTGATAATACCAACAGTTGGTACAGCATTATAATGGTTAATAAAGATTAATTTGAACAAATACAAATCAGCACTCTGAACAAGAGGTGTAAATCTGTCGAACAGTGGGTATGGTAGTGAATTATAATGTTCCAACTTATCAATTTATTTTCAGAACGGCACCGACGATATTCCACTTTTTGACGCGAGCCTGTTGAAGAAGATTGACTGGGAATCCAGGAAGGCAAACTTCAGAGATGGGGTCTCTGTGTCCAACCCAGGAGGCAATTTGGTACTTAGGCCACTCTCTTTAGGTGACTACGACAGAGGTAAGCGTATGTTAACTATATTTAACACATGCATTAAACCGTTCTTATATCCCGAATTTGTCTAAGTATACATTGATTGTATTCCTGGTACCTATTGAGTAATATCCTGTTATTACTTCTTTTAACCAGACTTGCAAAAATAATTGCAATATTGTTAGTAATATATGGACAGAATCAAGTCTTTGCTGTGTATGTTATAGCTACTATCGTTTTCTTTCTGTTTTTCAGGTTTTTTACAATTATTAAAACAGCTAACTTCAGTTGGTGAAATTTCACAGGAGCTATTTAAAAGTAAGTGTTTTAACGACGTGTCAAGTCCCGGTATTACATAGACTGCTGGTAAAGATACAGTAAAGATATATAGAATTTGGAAACCGATAACTATAAAAGGATTATTTCAGCAGAGGCGGGGGACCATAACCTCAGTTGTGTCAAGTTGTCAGCTCAATATAATAATTGGTGGCGTAACCGTTTGGAACCAGTGGAATTATGATATGTAATATAAATATGAAAACAAATCAATGCATCAAGATTCAGGTATCAACAAAGTCGATGATTTTTTTATTCTTTTTTTTTACCAGACCGGTTTGATGACATGAAGTCCTGTGCAGGCACATACTTCGTCACAGTATTAGAAGATACGTCCAACAACCAAGTCATCGGCGCAGCATCTTTAGTTATCGAGCAGAAATTCATCCATTGTGCCGCAACAGTAAGTGCATGTGTCTTTTACTAGAGATACTACAGTATCAGCCAAAATCAAGAGATTGGTTCTTTGAATATCCCTAATATGGATGATTTTCCCCTGTATTATCATAGTTTTTATATATGAATAGGACAGGGTACCGACATAGTTTAGCATTTACATAATTTCGTACTTTGTTAATCTTTAGTTGATATTTGGGGGTGAAATATGTGTTATCATTATCATTGTATGTATTGGGTTAAAGGTAATCTCTTCACCAGAGTATTACAGATCTCTTCACCAGAGTATTACAGACTGGCAATTCCATGACAAAACTTCATGAGTCGCACTGTGACTAAAATGTAGCGTTTATTTGCAGCGGGGTCGAATAGAAGATGTTGTCGTCAGTGATGAATATAGAGGAAAACAACTCGGAAAATTGTAAGTCCGGAATTTGTAGTATGCTAGTCAAATTGTAGATTTGAATTTAACTTCCTAAGTTGTACTATAATAAGAAGCACCGTTGGGGGCATCTTAGGGTGGCTGTACGACCCATGGGGGATCGTCACGCACCAAGGGTGAAGCCCGAGGTTCGTACAATCCCCATAGGTCGTACAGCCACCAGAGGACAACCCCAAAGGTACTTCTCTATTTTATCACCCAAACAATCCTCCAATTTTTGTGAAAATACTGAGATTATGGAGCAGTGCATATGGCCCGTCAATATGCCCTGCCAACAATACGCACCGCTCGCCGGCCGTATGTGATAGAATATGTATCCTTGATATACTCTCAACCATTACACCGCTAAAAATCCCAACAATCCTTCAACCAACTTAATGTACCAGAAACTTAGACGCAAACCACTTACACTTAGTCCTTGCCTTCATATCTACACTCTGTCTCACACAATGTTATCTAATCATAACTTTTTTTTCAAACGCGTCTACTTTAGATTGGTGGAGGCGATGACCCTACTTGGCAAGCACCTTGGCTGTTATAAGATGTCCCTGGAATGTAGCGACGAGAAACGACCCTTCTACGAGTCCTTCGGCTACACCAAAGACCCTGGTCACTTTATGGTCCAGCGGTATAAGGATTGACCTGAGGAAAGGCGTAGAAACAACACTAGCTAATTGACTACCCTTGCAATTTTGTTTCGCCGGCTGCTCGACCAAGTAACCCTCTCAGTGATAGTGATATAGATGTAAAACCAAATGGCATAATAGGTACGGCACACTTGCCTTTATGAATAATTCCCCTCAAGTAAGTGTGAAGAAAATTCATAAAACATCTTTACATCAAGGGTAGATATTATTTCATAGTCCGATTGAGTAACTTAGTATGAGTCGAGCAGTCTGCTTAGAAAGGTTTGTAAGACAAATTTCAGAACAGCTGAAAGTATAGAGGAATGACCACCGGTTCTTCAGGTTTATTTGCAGCTGATGTGTAAGATGTGATATTGTTGTAACATATCTTTTTGGTTTACTGTTGCCAAATCGTAATTTATGATAATGAATATGTAGAGAAATTGAACTATTGATACATATGTAGGTTGACCAATGCAATAACATCAAACGATTACTTCCTATAGTTTGCCCTTTATGAAAAACTACCAGTGGTAAATTAATTCAATTGACTTGTATGGTATGGATACCTGGGTCCATATGAATCAAGTTTCTATATGGACTATTGAACAAGTGAGCCCAGAACAAAGAACTGTTAATCTGATCTTGTTTCTATTCTAAGTTTTTGGGGTATATGAGTAAATCCCACAAATTTATGATATTGCCACAGAGTCCAAAATACATGTGAATAGCTCACGAGCAGAAGTGTCTATAAGAGATTGATTGGAGATATGAAAAAGGCTTTCCGTAATGTTTTTGTTTTACTTAGACGCACACATTTAGTATCGAACAATTGGGAATTAAGTTCACTGCCAGGCAAGAGCCTGTAGTGCGGAAAATTGGGATTGATAATAATATGTATTTGATTAAAGGATAATGAAGTAATTTATCATATAGTTTGTATAGTACCAACAGCACATCTAGCGTCATTTTCTCTTCTCGAGATTTGTGTATCAAAGATTTTTTTGCCTTTTCTTTTAATATAATATGCTGCTATATGTAAAGGCATACAGTATCAATTAATGGTTGTCTGTGTGTACTTTATTTTACTGTCAGATGAGCTGCAGAATTTTCTAGAAAATATAAGATTATCATGTACAGAGTGTATCTCTTGCACTAAATAATGAGAGACGGATCTCGGCCAGTTATGTTTGTTTTAGTTATCAATTGTGTTTCCTACCCATGGAATAATATCTTGACATTCAGGGGAACCATATGCTTATTCACAGATATGTAGAGGAGCGTCAGGAGACTACCAGTATTGTTGATATCCTGATATGCTTAAAGGTCATTGATACAACAGTAAGGGTTTTGTATCAAATATGGGTAGTTTATTTGTATAAAGGAGATCCTTTAACAAAATATGTTTCTATCTATATAGCCTTGTACACTATATGATAGGAACTTGAAGAAATCTCGAATGTCAGTGCTTTCCATTCGACCTTTGAAGCTCCAATATACATTGCACATCTATTTGTCTTTTGAAAATTACATTTTCATTCATGACGGAGTATTCAAATTTCTATAGGGAAAAAAATCACCACAAAGATGTTGTTTTAGAATTGAGGTAACTAGGAATCCCCCCCCCCCCCCCCCAATCAGTTGTGCCTATGGTACTGTCTTATTTAATTCTTACGTTTTGAGAAACAGGTAAAAATACCAGATAACATTCTTTTTATTTATATGTTAATAACCACATAGATGTACTCGTTTTCCTTCTTTATCACAAGTTATGAAAGATTAGGAGGAGGATATGAAAATCATGAAACGACCAATAAAATGGGATAAAATAACGTGTACTGTTTGTCTATAATTAGCTCTTATCCGCCATACCACAGCTCTGATCCGTCCATACCGCATCAATGAAATTACTGTTAAGTTGTTAAGACTGTTGGACTGTGATCCCCGCACCCTAACACTAAACGATAATACAGAGTGCCACTCACTAACACTCTTTACGATCAGATATCACAATTGCTATCAATGACAGACATACGTTAATGCCAAGTGTGGAATAGAATAGTTACCATACGTATGTGTCAAACGTGACTGACGAACAACATGACCCAGTATATCCGCCAGATCATATGGCTGTTTTGCATAATCTCGTTAGATACTCGACAATTGCAACCCATGGTAAAATAAATCCATATCAGCTCATCGTATTGTGAGATGACTTCATTTATAACATTAAATGTTCCGTTTTATTGAATGAGTTCAGCAGTCATGGCAATTTTTTAATCATAAATAAAGAACAGAATTGGGAAAATGGTGCGCCTTTGGGAACTCTTTTACTCAAGCCATACAACTGTTCAGTTATATGCTATATACATTTAGAATCTAGTTCCATCAGTTTAGACTGCAGCTCGTATATCAAGAAAAAGCAGATACGACACCGCTGTCTTCTTCAAGTAAATAGTGGTACTATTGAAGACAATTTCTTGTCCGGGTTCAAAAACAGGCACGACCCGTCACGTCCGGGTGCACATGCCAGGGTGCAAATCTGTCGACTTAGACTTAGATTTTGGTGTGATATTATCAGGCAACAATTTTTATCAAACGCCGAGAAACATCCAATTGAGAATGCTAGCTAAAGGTATATCGAGAAGATAAAGAATTATAAAATTAAAAAGACAATTCGGTAAGATTAAAAACGTAGGCTACCTTTTACTTCTATTTTTGCTTTGTATGTGTACTGAACGTAATTAATATAAGAAGTATTTACATGACAACAAAGATTAATGAAAATTTTTTATATCCAGGAAACTATCACAAATTATTCTCTTGGAATATTGCATGTTAAAATTTGGATTTTTAATACATTTAGATGACAGTCATTCGGAAGAAATTCTGTCTTGAATTTGTGATTTTTGTCCAAGTTTTTGTTTCATGACATCTAGAAACTAAGTTTGAAAGAAAATGGCAGAAAAAGAAATTTAGGACCTAATACAAAAGTATGAGACGCACTTTGCTGCAAAAGAAATCCTCAACAGGACGCATACAAGGCTTGCATTTTGTAACTTATACATTGAAGAAGAGTTACAATTAAGAGTAAAAAAGTGCGTTTGATTAATTTGACTGTAACTTTATTCATATGTTTGGAAGGAGAAAACTATTACCTTTCATTTGATATATAAAGGGATTTTCCCCTATGCTTAATTAAATAAAATTCAATTCTCATTTACACATATCGTGAACGTTTAACATATATAATTAAGGGCAATCGCGCGCACAGGCTGCGCAGCTTGACCAGAGAGGGGTATAATCCTTTACTATGGGGGCCTATGAGAGGAAAGTGCATTTGTGTCTGTATCTCCTTTAATATTCGTCCAATTCTCCCAACCACAGATAGCCATTTTCATGAGTTTTGTCTGCAGGTTAGCCTAAAACAGGATGCATTCTGGGTAATATGTCGACAAAACTCAAGGCTTCAGCATAGGAATTTTCATGAATTGTATCATTATCTTTAGATTAACAATGTTACAAACTATCTATCATTATTCTTTGAATAAGTGTCGATATCCATTAATATTTCCTGAGTGATTTGAAAATGTGTTCATTGTAGATGAATTTATGACAATTAGTTGCATATTTTCTATAGGATTTCCTGGGCCCGACGGCTCGTAGCTTCGCTAATCACATCGAACGTCCGTAATTAAGTTAGGTAATATGTGCTCATCATAATTAACAGAAAAGGCTCGTAACTCCCCCAAGAACATTTGAAACAAGCAATTTCATTGGTCTAACCTTAATTACATCCCCCTTAATCATGATTAGCAACCAAATATTTAATCTAACTACATAGGTAGATTAAGTTGATGATAAGGGACGATTAGATAATCATGACAGTCTGTGCTAAACAAGCTACGGAGTTTCGAGCCGGCAGGCCCATAACTGATTCGTAGCTGACACTTACACTAAGTTTTCAATATTGAGATTTTTGTTACTATCATTTTTATGAGAAATTCCTGTTATCTATCAAAATATTAAACTAAATGAAATTCCCTAAAATTCCTATTCATGTATTTTGGCGGAATAATTTATTTACCATGAAGAGTCATGTATTGGCTTATATCTACGTGATTTCAGAACAAACACGGTTATTATGAAAGTACTATAATTTCATAATAACATAATTTTCCCTACCTATAACTATATTAGTTAAAAGTAGCAAAAATTCTTAAATTTGAGTATTTAAACCTATTTTGTGATGTGTTTTTTTCAAAAGTTACAATGGTGACCCCCTAATTTTTCATAATTTCTGATATCTATATCAACTTAGCTTTCATTTCCCAATGTTTAAAGGAAATCTCAATTTTGGAACTATAATGGAGCGATTGTATCGCACATCGTAAGTCCCAGAGATACTTCAAATCTACCACATCGGCCCCTCATCACAGTGCTCTATCCTTAGTAATGATTCCATAATCACGTGTAGTTGTTGTATAAGCCTCATCTAGGTCATTACGCTACGTCTCAGTTGGTACACCTCTACCTTTCTTCTACACAAGGATGATCTCGAAACCGAGGTCATTGACTGAATAGCCTAAAGCCCATCCTAAAGTTAGGTGCGTCATTTGGATTGGACTCCTCGAATATTGGTCAAATCCTATTTACTGAATTATTTACAGGGTTCTTAGCAGACTTAAAAGCTGCATTTATGGTTATACAAATTAAGGAATTATCAGCCAGTCTGCCAGTCTTCAGTATTGTTTCCTATGGGGAATAGGCTATCAAATTTGTTGAGGTTTACCCAATTTTCATTAGAATCTTATCAACCAAATAACCATGATACATTTGTTCACAGTGACTCGTTTTAAGGTTTTAAATTCTAATAATTGCAGTAATGTTTTATAATAAACTTTAACTCTAATGCCAAGAAGAGTGAGGTAAATTAAGTATTGTGTACATCTATAAACGACTGTCTTGTTTCCAATAAAACATATCATTGGACCGTGGTGATTATTTAAAGTTTAAGTTCTGCTAAGCAATATTTAAGGTATATCAAAACCAGCTCGTTGTTCAAACCGACAGTACTCATGTTATTTAACTATGTATTTATTTCTTTAAATTATATCCTCATAGTATTTTGATTTCACATATGTACATGAAAATATCACTGGCGGTCGTCCACCATAAAAACGATGACTTGTTAATGAATCGGAAAATGTGACCGAAGGCTATGAGTGTACATTGGGACTGCATTCATACATCTCGTAGGCGAAGGTTTCTTTATGAGTAGCGTCGAACATGATCCCAATAAAGTCTATTTCCAGCTGGAAGGGTCCAGGGTTGTTGTCGCCCAAGGTGATGCCCATGTAGGATATTTTAAACAACTGGGACATAATCGTCTCCTGCTTGTCCTGGACGCGACCCTTTCCAGTCAGGAAGAACTTGGAGAAAGGTATCTGCAGAGTGACATAGAGATGAAAGTAGAATTACCTACATGAATTTGAATCATTTTGAAGATAATAACAGTGGAAATGACATATAAAGTGTAAAGGAAAACGGGCAGCGCCACTTCAGATTTTCTGAGTCTTCAGTAAAAGACTTTCTACCCTAAGCTGGCGCCCCCTGTTGCCGAAATGTAAATCTATGAATATGCACATCAGTAAAATTATTTCTGATGTTGGTATGAAACTGAATACATCCATTTTTTTTTCCTTGGTTGACTCCGTTGGAAAACGGCGAAAGAAGAATTTTAAAAATCCTAAGCTAGGCTACTTTTTACGAAATTCAATTAGATTTTTCTTCTTTATATCTCAATTCCATGATTAAATTTCTCTCACTAGTGATTACCATTTATCAATGAAGGTCCCATTTGTCTCACCTTTGCCGTTTGCCAGTAGGGCCCTCCGTGGGTGTAGAGTGTGTAGTGGTACTGGTCGTTCCACTGTATGTCGTAGTAGCGGTCCATGTGGAGGAGCAGCTGATAGGCCCGACCGTCGCCCCTTACCTTCATGACCAGGTGAGTAAAGTCGGACCAGTCGTAGGGCTCCACGCGCTGAAAAGCTTTCTGCAGATTGTGATGGAACAAACATTTTTTTAAAAATGATTGAAAAATGATGGTGAAAAAAGAAACGATTATTTTGTATGCACGGAGAAGTTGTGACCGTGCGTTTAGGATGAATTATCTAAATCAAGGTGCTTCAGTTAAACACTGAAGCACCTTGAAAATGTTAAGTATATTCTGGTTCCACTAACTGATATGTCTTTTGTTAAGGCGGGAACCCTCCACAGATTCTGTAGATTTGTCCAGGTATTTGGATGTTTCAGGATCCGGTGGGGATGTTCTTTAAAAGGGTATAACCTAGCAAAACACATATATCAGTTCTTTAAACATGATTACATGAGGAGCGGTCTACATGCTAAAAGACTACTTACAACGTTTTTAGGAGATCGCATATTAGCATAACCAGCACGTTTCGTCACTCCATCCTTTGGGATTTCAGTGTTAATCACTCCTTGAAAGTTCATGGTTTTATTTCTGTTCAGCACCATTTCTGCTTTAGAACCACCTTCGTTGTGATCACGGTCTGTGGTCACGAGCCACTGATCCATGGTGTCTTTATTGTCAAATTTCCACAGCACTTCATAATCGCCAGGCTCCATCCCTATGACAGGGTCAGATCTGAACTTGTACTTCACCTCCTCTGAAAATTTGCCCATTTCAGTCCCAACCATACTGAGGCCTTCTCGGAGATTTTGTTTCGTGATGAATTTGATTTTTTTCTTGTAGCCAGCCTTTTTGTCCGCCTCCCAGAACTTGTTGGTGGACATTGCCGCTTGGGATGTCCGCTGTATGATGCCATTGTGAAATGGTCGAAGAAATGATTGACTAAGGCGAGCAGTCTGAAAACCTGTTCTTAGATTAGCCATGCTTGTGTATTTTCACATCGTCATCCACACTCTGGAAATAAAAAAAAGATAATATTTTGTCAGTAAAATTATTTCGACTGTTTATAGAGTTTAGAAGATTACGGCAACATTCGATATTATTCCGGGGACTAGAAAGATAAATCAAACATAAAATGTGTTTTTTTCATGAATTAGCAATATTCGCTCCTCAATCAACTGAAGAAGGAATGGCTAATTACTAAAAGCCCTGATGACTAAGAGTGATTTGTGAAGAAATAGATTGACCATCATAAGTTCCTCTCTCACCCTTCACATAAATGTACTGCTTGCTACCAGTACGTAGCTTCAACAGAGCACTGGCTAGCCAACATCACCAGCCAAGCGCTGTGAGGAGGGGTTGGGCAGGTTTTGGTAGGTCCATGCGTGTACTGCATAGCCCATTGTAATTAGTTTCTGAAATTAGCAGTGGATTCGTTTCCCCATCAAATATGAGTTTTTTTGTGAGGGATTTCTGATGTTTGAAAATGGCAGTAGACAAGAAAGTGGTGAAATATGTCTCCCGTTGCAACCCCCCGTGCTAACACTATGGGGATCCGTTACATCACTGTTTGCATGAATCTATTTTCACCTCTCTTCATTGAAATCATTATGGGGGGCTTCAGAGCCTTCCCGTTCATAGAGGGAGGGCTGGATGCAATGATCATAATGTAGTAGGGCGAGTACTATCCAGTATCCTTGTGAGAATTATTGCCGCGCTGTGGTGCTTTCCCTCTATGTACGGGAAGCTATGCCTAGATCGAATACGAATTCTATTGACTAATGTAGAGCAGTGCATTTATGTCACACATTAATGGCAGGTAGGTCTTGTACAAGTATGTAGGTTTTTTTAACAGAAGTACAAATACATTCAATTACTTGAGGTTTCTGGTCATTTTCACAGTTGGGGTGTAGGTTGAGGATAGTTTTCAGTTTTTGCTCTTCAGGCAAGGTTTGGTAGTTTGTAACATACTTAAGAGATTTTATCTTCAAACAAACTTCTGTTGCTAGATAGGCCATTGATCTTACAATAAAGGAGAACAAGTCTGACATCTTGAACCTCATCGCAATCTACACAGAGTATGTTGTCCCCCTTTTTGTTTGATAACTCCTATGCTTGCTATCAGACGTGCAGTTACAATCTATTCTTAGCTTTGTGAGATTGTACTGACACAGGTGGCCAGTCCATGCTCGTGTAGGCTTCACAGCATTAGCACACTTTTCAGCCATAACCTCTGTCAAAGTAGGGGGTTAAAGGAGGAGTCATAGTGTGACATATCATACAAAAGGAGCGCACACCGCTCAAGCTCAGTCAGAGTCAGCTGAATGTTGTGTGAGTAACCATCCTGGAAAGGTTAGGTCTTAGAAGCTGAGTCCTGGTTTGGAATAGGCTTAGAAGCAGAAAGACTGTGTAGGAAAGGCGGGAGTGTTGACTGAGTGTGTTTGAGAGGATTCCTTCCTTGAAGCTGATCATTGTCAATTGAGATCTTGTCATGGAATGGCAATACACAGGAGAATATTAACTAGATTTTCGGCTATTGCTGTACTGAAAGGAGGCGGGCGGCGACAGGAAATTTCAATGATTGCGCAATAATTATAACAAGTTACCATTTTAGTACTTAAAGGGGCTTTCTCGTCCCTGACGACGTCGCTGCTGGCTACGTTGTAACCATCTAATTAGCACGCCAAATTCGCGACGTGACCAATAACGTCGCGTTATTACGTTCGGAAAGGGCAAAACACGACGCCAGTGACGTCGTTGTCAGACTAACGTCGGCGGGTGTATCTCTAAAAACTCAAGGACGAGAACGTCCCTTTAACATGTGCCTGGAGAGTGTGAGGAATTTGACACTGAAACCGTCTTTGTCAATCTCCATGCATCCCTATGGGACAAAGATTTCCTGTGCGTGGAGAGTGATGATCTACTTCCTTTACTATTAGAAATTCCTATTTCAATTTTGTGACAAAAAACTTATGGATTCTCTCCAAAATTGCAACAAAACAACCAAATATAATTATTTCAAAATTTTGGAACCAAACCACCATATACTAGAAACCGAACTACAGAAATACATATACATGTAGTTTGAAGATTATAATTCTGGCATTACTGAGAAAAGTGGAACGAAAAATTGGTCACCAGGGTTCCCACGCATTTTTGAAAATCAATTTAAGACCTTTTTAAGACCATTTTAAGACCAAAAATCGGGAAAATTAAGACCTATCGACCACGTGCGAAGAAAAATTTCAGAACATATTGTATGACATAACTTTGAAGTAATTGTACTTGTTTGAAAGTCGGAATTAAAAAAGTCAAGGTGACTTCATTTCATCTTCTCAAAAAATTCAATTTAAGACCTTTTTAAGACCTCTAGCTTCAAAATTGTCATTTTAAGACCTTTTTAAGGCCTTAAATTTGAGAAAATCAATATAAGACCTTTTAAGACCTGCGTGGGAACCCTGGGTCACAAAATTGTAACAACTTTTCTGACCCCCATTGAAATGCATTGAGTCAACCGGGTCAAGAAAGAGTGTAGAGAAGGTCGGCGGCCTAAGGCCTCCCAATAAAGAACATCCTTTCACGCGAGTGTTACGTCTTACATGATGTTGGAACTATGATTATGTATTGGACGACAGCAGTCAAACAAGGAGGAGACTGGGTTTGAGCTAGCTTTTATCTACAATTAACTACGACTAATTACGAATACCTGATATAACAGATAATTAACTCTCTATAGTTCAAGATTACTTCTGATCATTGGGGATCTAGTGTTGTTGAGGTAAGGTTGCTGACGATATGTTGTTAATTGGCATTTTTATAATTTCACGTCTGTTCACAGCAGGCCTCACCAAATCCAGCGTCCTGGGTGTCCTGTCCTACCCATAAAGCCCCGGGACACCCAGACAGGACCCTCTGGGTGCCCTGTGTACACCCTAGAATTCAAACCCCAACATTGAGGCTTAGTCGATTGGACCCCCTATTTATGTGCCGGACACCCGTACGTCACAGTTTGGGTGTCCTGTGGACACCCAGTGATTTTAAAATTCCGTGAGCCCTGCACAGGAAATACTGAATATTTTGCAGCCACTGAATGTGACTGATGATGTTCATCATGCATAGATTTGAGGGCCTAGTTAAGAAGTGTGCTTTTTGTGCCTTGCTCAAGCCTCAACCAATAGACCCCGTGCCGGTCGCGCAGCCACCCCGATCAGACGCGCGGAATTGATGGCGAATTTCGAAGTTCCGGCCCATTGACGCAATGGTTAAGGATTAGTTTATGACTTCCTGTATCTCTTATAATTACTTTCCAGAAAAAATATTGACAATTATGGATAGCTGTGTTCTATATCTATAATCTATTAGAAAATAACAATTAATTTCCGAGGGATAGCCAAGAAAACCAATGTTTTCTATCTCCTCCAATGCTGTAGCATAGGCCGGAACTCAGAAATCGGACCGCAGCAAAAGGGAACTGGCACACGGTCTATTCTCGCAGACGGGCGGAACTGGTCCTCTGAAACCAGCAGTGTAAGAAAAGTTGTACACACCAGGTACCAGGAACATAGCAACGGAGACCACGCCCCCGTCACGAAGGGGAAATATGCATATTCATTAGATAATCTTTTGATCTTTTTCCCCTTCGTGACGAGGGCGGAGCCTGTTGCTATCCCCCTGACGTCAGCCCGTCTGCGAGAATACAGCACCGCTAAAACATTAGATTAAATCTGGATTGGGAATCTCCCTAATTCACTGAGTGAGACTGAGAGTTTAGTTTAGACTAGTGTTGGCATTTTTGTACACAAAGTATTCGCCTCTGTATATTGCCATTCCAGATTCCTTGGGCGGAGGTGGGGAGCGGGGGAGGGGATGCGTCGCAGGCTAGTGCAGGCGGGCCGTTGGTCCAATAAGACCCTACTTCCAGTAGGGTTTCCAAGCCTACTTCAAGTAGGGTCTTACACTCAGCCAGCAAATGGAAACTTTAAGAGTGTAAAATGTGTTTTAACTACTTTCTACATAATATTAAAAGTTGGATATTTGACTGGCAGCGTACTAGAAGTAGGGTGGTGCATTCAGACCCTAGTGCAAATAGGATTTCTGAATGCTTTCGACTTGCATGCCCTTACTTAGATCTACATTGAATATCTAACATGGACTTTCACAATTTTTACTCAAAGTCCACACCCTACTACAAGTAGGCTACAGGTCCTAAACCCTACTACAAGTAGGGTTTCCTAAACCCTACTGCAAGTAGGCTTTGGTTCCCAAAGCCTACTAGAAGTAGGCTTTGAGTCCATTACCCTACTACCAGTAGGGTTGCTTGAGTCCCTACTGGAAGTAGGCTTTGGGTCTCAAACCCTATTACAAGTAGGCTTCAGATCCCAAACCCTACTACAAGTAGGCTTCAGATCCCAAACCCTACTACAAGTAGGCTTCAGATCCCAAACCCTACTACAAGTAGGCTTCAGATCCCAAACCCTACTACAAGTAGGCTTTCCTTTACCCTACTACCAGTAGGCTTCTGGACCCAAACCCTACTACAAGTAGGCTTTGAGTCCATTACACTACTTCCAGTAGGCTTCCAATGCCACACCAGAGATAGCCTTTGAGTTCCACACTCTAACTATTCTAAGTCCAAAACCCTACTACAAGTAGGCTTCCAGCATTCTGATTGGCTGTCATACAGACCCTACTTGTAGTAGGGTTCACATACCCTACTTGAAGTAGGGTCTTATTGGACCAACGGCCCTGCTGCCAGGCGCAGGTCGTAGGCAGCAGGGCCGTTGGTCCAATAAGACCCTACTACAAGTAGGGTATGTGAACCCTACTACAAGTAGGGTCTGAATGACAGCCAATCAGAATGCTGGAAGCCTACTTGTAGTAGGGTTTTGGACTTAGAGTAGTTAGAGTGTGGAACTCAAAGGCTATCTGTGGTGTGGCATTGGAAGCCTACTGGAAGTAGTGTAATGGACTCAAAGCCTACTTCTAGTAGGCTTTGGGTCTAGAAGCCTACTGGTAGTAGGGTAAAGGAAAGCCTACTTGTAGTAGGCTTTGGGATCTGAAGCCTACTTGAAGTAGGGTTTGGGATCTGAAGCCTACTTGTAGTAGGGTTGGGATCTGGAGCCTACTTGTAGTAGGGTTTGGGATCTGAAGCCTACTTGTAGTAGGGTTCGAGACCCAAAGCCTACTTCCAGTAGGGACTCAGGCAACCCTACTGGTAGTAGGGTAATGGACTCAAAGCCTACTTGTAGTAGGCTTCTGGACCCAAAGCCTACTTGTAGTAGGGTTTAGTAAACCCTACTTGTATTAGGGTTTGAGACCTGTAGCCTACTTGTAGTAGAGTGCGGACTTAGAGTAAAAATTATGAAAGTCCATGTTAGATATTCAATGTAGATCTAACTAAGGGCCTGCAAGTAGAAAGCACCACTAAATGCACCACCCTACTTCTAGAAGCCTGCCAGTCAAATATCCATCTTTTGATATTATGTAGAAAGTAGTTAAAACACATTTTAGACTCTTTAAGTTTTCATTTGCTGGATGAGTGCAAGACCCTACTTGAAGTAGGCTTGGAAACCCTACTGGAAGTAGGGTCTTATTGGACCAACGGCCCGCCTGCAGGTCGCAGTGATCGAACCTGACACTCACACTGTGACTGAAAATAACTTGACTAGCCTAAGTCTGACTCTGAGTCATCCCTGTCAATCCCAATCGTTGCCTGGCACTAAGCTTAGTTTTCTGGTAATCCTAATATAAACAATGTAACTACAACTTCATCAAACTCACCAAACAAGGAGCAAGACCTTGACGAAAACAGTCCAGGCCACTATTTAGTAAGTGCCATTTTATCGCTCACCGGAAGTAACACTTGTCTCGAAAAGGCTAATTCATTACAGTTTTAGGGAAACGCATTATTGCCACAGTTTTCATTGCTAGACGAAAATACACACGAAACGCATAATAACTATATATGACATTATAATAACAAATTGTGTACATTATTCAATACGTGAAATAATGAATTAACTGGCGAAATAAATACAAACCAAACTTATTCCGTGTTCTCGCTAAACAATTTACCTTTTCGTTTAGGATCTGAAGCTGGTTGCTGACGTGTAAATAGATTAGGCTGAAACAAGCGTAGGCTCTTTTATTCTCCTCCCGGAGTTTTCGTCAATAGTTATACGTGGACAGTGCGAGTAAGACGTGTCCTTATCTGCTTGAAGTTTGTTTTGGGAGATCTAGGTCAAGTTCAACTTCTGAGAAATCACTTCTGATCAGGGAAGTGTGACCATCTTCGTGGTCGACAGAGGACTGCCTGAACATCTTTGACGCAGGAAAGACAGGATTACGAACACATCATGGGGTCCAAAGCATCAATAATGCTACAGGATCAAGAAATCCAAGATATCATGAAGGAAACAGGATGTAAGTATTGATATGTACAGAACGTCACTGGCACTGCACTGGTCACTACTGACACCCAAAATATTCAAAACCCAGATAACAGATCTAATTAAAGAAATATGTTAGAGTAGTCTAGGTAAGGTCGGTGCTGAGAAATAGATCAAACCAAAGTAGAATTAAATGAGAGTTTGAGATGGTGACATTTCCATTTGATTTGTAAACAAACCAGAGTTTATCAAGGAAAACCATTTTCTGCCATGTAAATCTAGATATTTATATCTAGACTTTAACATACGCCCAAAAATAGGCTCATGGAATGGGTTTCCATGATTATTTATTTGAAAAGTTTTGTTGAATTTATTGGTTCAAACCTAGGCTAGAGTGGGCTTGTTACGGTGTACATTATTATGTGAACAAGACTTTCCTCTCTTCATTCTCCTCAGACTACCTGTGGCTTTTACTGTACATAAGGCTAAGAGCTAGACTATCTGATGTAGTTTATATTTAATTATCAAATAAAATGTTTTCCGTAACAACCTCTGACAGGAAAGAGAGTCAAGACAAGCTTTCTCGTTAGCCATGTGTGATTCTGTGATTGTGTCACTGTCAGACCGGTCTAAAATTTACCAAAATCCAGCCTAAAGTTTGGATAAATACTATATTTTTTTCACATTTTCTTTTATAAATAATTTAATTTGGTGATCTCTTTTAGACTTATAAAGTACATTTAATACATTTCTTATTGAGGCATGTGGGGTGGTGTAGTGTTCAGCATGTCCACCTGTTGTGCGGGCGGCCCGGGTTCAATCCTGGGCTGGGGTGGGCTGGCTGCTATACCCCTCTGCATGTCTCCCAGCAGCGGCAACTGGGATATCAAAGGTCTCTAGTAGACCACTGGCTGTTGTATGTAGTGCCCTGCCTATGGGACACTGCATATAAAAGAACACCTGCCTCAGTAAAAGTGTAGGGGTATAGTCTCTACCTCCTCATAGATATGATCATTTCATAGATACGCTCATCAAAATGACAGAATTGTCAAAAACCTTGTTCTTGCCGTGATATAACCATAGATGTTGATACGGCGTTAAAGAACAATAACCAACCAACCATTTCTTATTGCATTTTTTTTGGTCGGTTTTATCATTTTTCAGCTGTTCTGCTTGTGATGTCACACATAGATAATGCTCTGTGCAAGGTGCACCAGGATGCACACAGAGAGACTAATTATCATTCACAAAAGTTTGAATAAAATCAAAACTGTAAATGTATGAAAATTGGTATGGTGACTTCTCAGATAGTCACTGTCATGACACTATGCTAATTCAAAATCACTGGCCTTTCCCTTTAAGGGCATGGTAACCCCTACAGAAAAAAGGACTACTAGGTCAAACATTACATAAAGCAAGCAGCACTAGAGAGAACATAGAAGAAAGACAACTATTAGACTGGAACATGTTCGTCATCCACTAATTATGTTAATTATGCATTAAACCTACCACTTATGTGCAATAGCTCTTGAGGCACGACATGCAGAGACGCCAGATAAAAGGCTTTCAGAACGGGAGAGCTCCGGATTTTGAGATTCCAAAACAGGAGTTATGTCTTAGATCATTTTGAGAAGAGTAAATGTCACATTTTGAGGGGTAATATGCATAGAAACTAATAAATTCTGTATTATTTTGGAATGGATTTACCAGAAAGTGCACTTCAGTTCAAGAGAGTGTATAAGAATTTTCCCGTCTAGTGGATTTCTTTGAACACCTGCCATTTCATTTTGTCTATCAACGCAACCTTAACACCACTAGTTGTTGGTTATGAGGGATTGGCTCTCTTCCTTCAAAGTTTTCCGTAACAACCTGTGACAGGAAAGAGAGTCAAGACAAGCGTTCTCGTTAGCCATGTGTGATTCTGACTTCTGTGATTGTGTCACTGTCAGACTGGTCATTACTGCCTTGCTTTTACATTGGGTGACTTTTCTTCCCAAAAAAAATGTATACAGATCAGAGTCTGTGCCCTCAAACCCTTCTTTATTTTTATTTTTCTCTTTTAAACCAAAACTTTGATAGATAATAGATTACTGTATAAACAATGACCAATTAAAAACATCGGCTTCCTATCCGTGTTCTTGTATGATTAAAACCTAAGCCTTAATCATACATCCTTGTTGAATAGGGAGGATAATATCCCTCCCCTCACAAACATTATTACTAAAACAGTGTCCCCTCAACCCAAAATTCTACCCATTTCGTAGGGTTTTCTGAGCTGGATTCACTGGACCATAACGTTGACCTTGAGACGCCCCTTTTGTTGGTTTCTTGGGTACAGACAGATATAGATAGATGTGGGCCCCTCACTGGGTCAGATTTAAATAGCCCACTGATCTCTTTCACGGAAAGCCCTTTCACGTGTGTTTCCACCATAAACTGAATGAAGTTGACCTTGACCATCGCGACGAACTAGTCTAACTAGACTGACAGATCTGCCGCTTTTATAACACATTCACAATCTATGCATCGATGTTTAGATGTTTTTAAATTAACTTTGTTGTTAACTTTATGTTATGTTGTAGATCTACCGGTAAAAGGCATTAATGCACCAATAAACCGTACAACTACTTGAACATCACAAAAATAAAGTTACATCTGTCCATCATAGCGAAAATGACAGCGGTTATAATATTGCAAATTGTTTTCTGTTCTTTTACGAATAGAATATTCTTATCAGCGGCACATGACTTCACCCTAACATTTACCGGTTTATTGCCAAGCACATGTTTACTCGTATTAATATTTATATTTACAAATAAGCCGTATGAAAAAGGGGCCTTCTAAGGTACTACAAGAGAAAAAATCATTTTCGTCTTATTTCATGGAGTTGTCTACCTTCTATTAGAACTTCTATATAAATAGCGCTCCCATGAATCGTCTTCTAAGGCTTATTTCTGGGTAAGTCCAAAACTTCCGTAAGTCAGTTCTGTTTACCATGGAGGTAAATATTTAACTTAACTCATCTTACGGTGGGCGCCTTCCCTGAGTTTGCTAAGGGCCTTCCACCAATTACGTCACGCGTCAGGGTGTGTGTGTGTCCAGGTTCCTATAGATACCTATTGGCAATACATGACTGAGGAAGGGGAGAGGGGGTAAAAATGATATGACGCCATTCATGGACGGTCCTTTTACCTCACGATTTGTGATGTTAAATACGCCTAAAGGCTATTTAAAAGCGGAGTCTACCATTCATGAGTCAGCAAGGCCATATCACTTAGGAATGACGTTTCAATACTGATAACTAGTTTCCCTGTGTAATTTATTGTAAATTTATCCTGGACTAAGTGAAGACCAGATACCGAATACCTCAGGTCCTGTACAGAAATTATTTGGCAAGCTGGATCAATATATGAATCTAAATTTCTATTATCCTAAATATCCCAGATTCGTAATATTCATGTCAATCTTCCTATCACATGCACAACATGTCGTGAGTGTGAGAAAACCTTGAAATTCAAGTATTTAGTTGGTTTTTTTTTCTTAGAAATTCCATCAAAAAATATAGATACATAGAAGTATTGATATTACCTGATGATATTACCGTTGCAAATAACCGCCACTTCACATTGATAGATAGTAGAAATCAAAGGATGCTTTAATCTCTTTACAGTGTTAGAAATTAACTTTTTTGGACGTCAGCCATCCGGGCTGACATTCATGAAAATCTGTCAGCCCTGATAGAAAATTGTCAGCCCAAAATTTGTATGATGAAAAACTTACATAAAACATTGCAACTTAACTAATGTCTGCAGGTGTATGATAATTAGAAAAAGTATTGAGTTCCATCGAAATTAAGAAAATTAGAAAAAAAAATGAAGGTTTTTTTTTTCAAAAATCTGTCAGCCATCCGGGCTGATAAGTTGATACTTTTGCCCAAAATTGTCAGCCCTGCCCAGAAAATGTCAGCCTGGGGCTGACGGGCTGACGTTAATTTCCAACCCTGCTTTATAGTTTCCAACATTGTAACAACCAGCACGACACTCCACATTGGTTGAAAGTAGAAATCAAAGAATTCTTTTATCTCTTTACAGTTTCCTACAACCAGATTGTCCGGTTGTACAGCCGTTTCACCAGCTTGGACAAATCTGGAAATGGTTACCTCAGGCAAGTATTAGATGTTAACAACTTAAAAGAATTTCAAGGCTCAACATTAATGGTTTTAACTTTGCTGATGAAATTTTACCTGTCCGACCCTCTAAAACTCACCTTCCCATTTTAACTGAATTATTTCTATATGCCATAAATGTTACCTGCCGTTCAGGAAGCCAAATGTCAATATAAACCTGCCCGTCCCCAAGTTTTACCTTGCCTTTGCAGGTGGGCAATGCTTCAGTTTTGCGAAACAATACAAACCCATTGTAAAGAGATCCACTTAACATTCCTGGCCCTGGAGTTTCAGGGAAATGTGTGTTAGGGGAATACAAGTATTAGACATAAAGAACTACTGTAGTACTATGGTTATGGGGGCACTACAGACATAAAGAACTACTGTAGTATTATGGTTATGTTGGCAGTATACAAGTTTTGTTTGTATGTCTATTTCTTTGCTGTTTCTCAGATAATATTGATGGTCTTTTAATCCAAAAGATGACAATACAGATAATACAGGGATAATCACTCATCCATTTCGTATACATTGTGATTCAAAGTGAAAAGTTACACAGATCAAGCTGCTTTTGCTCTCCTTCTCTCAGGTGTATAGCGTGACCATTACACACATTTTATGTATATTTTGTTCATATGTATTGCTTAATTACCGTTCATTTGATTTTTTTCAGTCGGGAAGACTTTCTGCGCATTCCCGAATTAGCAATTAACCCTCTCGGTGACCGAATCGTCCACGCTTTCTTCATGGAAGGGTAAGCATCCAGTGCGGCTGTGTGCCTGATTATATATTGAGAACAAGGTTAAACATACGGATTGTGGGTTATAATTAATGTACCAAGGAAAAAGAAAGTGTTGTGTAATAAGATTTTCTCTCAGGCTACATATTCTAAGTTTTGCATTGCCTAAAATCCAATCCATGGACATAATTTATAAGTAAGTTTCCGAAACCTCCACGCATCTCGATACATTAAATTACACACATTAACGTAAATCCAGTTATATTTGATATCGAAAGAAAACATCTTGAAAATACATATAAATCACTAATGAAGTAGTGGAAAATGCAGTGTCCGAAATTAAGGATATTTTTTGTGCACTCACCGGGTGCACAGGTTGTAGAATTGTGCACCCGGGACAATTTCTGTGTGTACATTTATATACCAGTCTATTTGAATGGGTAAAAAAAGCATGCACCATCCGGGTGCACATATTTTAAATCCATGCACCCTGCAGCAGAATCATGCACCTCGGGTGCAGGGTGCACCCTTAATTTCGGACACTGAAATGTTATTTATGATGAGATGAAATATGATTTTGGTTGAATTTTAAAAGCTAAAATAAACGAGATGTTACGTTTGTATTGATATTTGCATTAGAATTTATAAAATACAATGAAATATCACTTTAAAACTCAACAGAAATCTTTATGAATAGGTCGTTGTCGTAGTAAAAACGTTTATTTCTAGTAATTTGATGTTTGAATTGTTAATTTGCTTTGCTGTGTTCTTCCAACAGAAATAAGACAAAAAATAAAAAGCCCCCCCCCCCCCCGACACACACACCTTTTATAGAGCTGGATTAAATTGATTATTGCTAGGGTAATCTTGAAAACAATTGAAATGTTAAATAGCACTTGTGCTAAATTGTTTAGCTTGTTTAAGTAAATTACAAAAACGCAAAGTAACCTGTCTCAGAAATTAATAGTGTACTCTGTACCAGTGGTCCAGTTTTAAAACTCAATAATGCGTCCAGATATACACACGTTACGCTGACCATCCCCAAATTTAAGAGGGGGTGCCCTCATCTTTCTTTGGGTGCCGGCAATATAGCTAAATTATGGATCAAAATATTGATTCATTTCTTACACTGATTAAAATGACAAACAAACAACCTGGTTGTCAGGGGAATAAAACGCTATTTTACCTAATGCATGTAAAATGTTTGTGTACAGGCAGGGATCTCCAGGAAACAGGCAAGTTGTGTGTTTTATTTGAAATGTCCCTCTTCCAGTTCTTGACAGTGGATATTTCAACATATATCTGTCTACTTTTGATTCTGCTATTGTCCCCTGTGTAGACATTTTTTCAATAACTTATTTCATGGTAGAATGGTGGTGTCATGTAGTTTCCACTTTGCACAAAGTAGTAGACATAGAACTGGCCAATGGACGAACTAAATTGTACATCTTGTTCTTCTCCACATACCCAGCACCACTAACCTTCAGAACATACATGTATCCATGTAATTCTTACATCAACCGCACATTAAAATGAAAGATGTTTGACAAAGTATCACTGTTACTAAATCACAAAGTCGGTCTCGAAGAAAAGAAAATGAACTCACAAAAGAAAGACACATGCGTAATCGGTTCATCCATCCTCCGTGTTTTAATCCGAGTGAAATGTTTGATGTCATAGCAGCTATTTACCTGTGAGATTTGATGGTGTGGCTTTTGGTTTTGTTGTGAGTTTCCAAAGTAGTATTTTGTAGATAGCATTTATTGAGATTACTATACAGGTATAATCAGGGGTGGACACAACCATGGGCCCGGGGGCCCGAGGCCCTTAAAAAGCAGGTCGGGCCCCTATATTTTCTGGCCTAGGGGCCCGACTGGCCCCTAGAAAATCATGGATAACAATAACAGATTTCTATATATTTTACAATAAAACATAGTGTTTTTAAAGACAATCTGACTATATATATGTGAGGGCCCCTAGGTTTTGGTGCGGGCCCCTACATTTGGAAAGCTGAGGGCCCGATTGGCCCCTGGATTTTTAGACTTATGTCCACCCCTGATAATTAGGGGAGCAGAAGGCCGTTCTGGGCCGCCGACCAGCGACACCTGCGTAAAGGTGTGACGCAAGGCACATGCAGGGATCTGGTACCTGGGGTTAATGATAAGAGGAGCCTGCTGGTCGGCGGCCCAGATCGGTCCCTATCCCCTCATTGCATGGTGTTGATTCGTTTTCATTGCCCGCGACAGGTTACACGGACCTTCACTCTTTTTTCCCATTTGCCTATAGAAATTGCTAACTATTAGAGATTCTCTGTAACAACATTCCATAGTTTTTCCTCCACTAGGTGGAAACTTTACATGACATGGTCTATAGATAGGTTGATCATGTTATAGCTGATAACATAAGAAGGGCTCACAAAGACAGTGTTTTTTGAAAACTCTCCAGACGCCCTGATATGTCCAATGATTTAACCACTGATATATTGGCCTAAAACTTGGTGTCCGAAGGAAAAAATTGCAAAAAGCAAAAACAATTTTCGTACTGTCCGACGAAATGTCCAAGGAAAGGGTTTTTTAAGTCGGGACAAAATATCCGGATCTTAAAAAAGTGTCTTCACATACACTGCCCAAGACCCTGTCCCCATTTAACTTAAGTGAAAGGTCTTTTTTTAAAGGTTTCTGTTTTTCCCACCAAAGAGCGTTTACGTTCTTTACGATAGATACTGTTGTTCTTGTATGTATGTCACACTGATTCTTTTTAGTGAAGACATCCCTTCTTAGTGGCAGTGGGCCACTTTCTGGCACTAGGGAACAGTGACCACCTATGACGTCCTTCTGAGCCCTTTTTCCCCTATCATAGGTTATATGGGAAGCTTTTTTTATGGCCAAATCCGCTGGTGGAATTTAAGTATATACATGCTCGTTAATACTTTCATTGCATATAAAAACATCTGTTCTGTGGCCGTATCGTGTACTGAACAAGAAAATATATTTTAGTACACACAATATCCACTTTTGTCTACTGCTTTTACATTATTTTGGCCTTTTCTGGATGTCGGCAGTTCAATGGTTTTGTCTCTGTAAGAGGATACCCTGACCAGATGTTTATTGACTTTGGCCTTTTATGATCATCTGACCAGATGTTTATTTAGTCAGGAGGATATAAACAAAGATTGTACACTGTATACAGCCGCCTTACTAAAAGGGGGTGACTTATTTGGCAAGAAGTCTGATTGAATACTATTAATTAAGTTTAATAGTTTTAAAATTTCAATCAAGAATACAAAAATCTTTATCCATAGCTGCCCTGGAACTAAGGGAGCTTTGCTCTTTAGTGACCGGGATCGTCTTCTTGTTTATTCACCTTGATATATGATCAACGTTGCAATTGTTCTTTTACCAATGTAACGGAAAGTCATGTGGTAGAAGTCAAGCTTTGAGGTTGACTAGCCCTTCTTTTAGTTTTAATGGAATGACATTATGTATAAGGTCATTCTGGACCATATTTACCATATTTATGGCTCACTAAGCATACATATTGGCTTAGAAGCCCATAAATTATAACTTTTACTAAGCTCCATAAAATGCTTTTTGAAGCCTCAACTGATTGCTTATCACGCAGCTCTTGGCAGATTTAGCGTCGTGCATATTCCAAGCTCTTTTGTATGTGTGCTTGCCCTCCAATTCCTCCTTCCACGGATTTACAGTATTCAGGACGCCCGCAGATTAAACTGGACTGTATAAATGAATTTTCAACCGGCTTAATAGATATAATATATACAAATATCAAATGACGAAATAGTGAATGCTAGTTTTCAATCATATTTAACCACAAGTAATGCCATGACCAATATTAATTTCCATACTTAAGCCTTGTAGCTTGTCAACCTATTACCCCTTAATCACCAGTCTGGAAACAGCCCACTCAGGCTGACCGGACTTTAAACTACAACAACAAACAAACGATCTGGGTGAATCTGCAGGTAAAATGTAGGGAAAAAGCTATCCACGGTGGGAAGAATACTAAGATGTGGAGACTTACTTTAACTGGACCCAAAATCGCGAAGCTAGTCTTTACACTTAGCCGTGCCTACGAACGCTGCTAACTGTACGAAAAATATGTTTTTTCTTTTGACATTGAGAAATTTATATTTACTTTGATTTTCCATTTCGCATATATTTGAAAGAATTTTCTCATTAATTTCTTTTGCACAGAAAAGAAATATCTAGGTACGTCCTGCGATGCTTAAATACAATTTTATGAATGCCGACTGAAAATTGCTAGAGGTTTTATTTGGTCCAAATAATGAATTGAATTAATAAAACAAGATCTTAGTTTGTTTGTTTTTTAACTTTGAAATCTAACCTAAAGGCTATTTGCTCGAGATTTATGTTTAACACTTTTGTACGTGCCAGTACATTGGCGTTTGATTTGAACGTAAATCAATATTCAATCAATTAGGAGGAAAACTAATTTTCTGGGCCACTGGTACCAGCCATAGACTCTTAGTGTACATGCTGGGCACCAGCAGCAAAGAAAGTTGCCTGCTTGCTACACTGATATACCAATAGCTGGTACCCAGTGGCCCCGGAAAGTAATTCTCTTCCTCATTTACATAAATGGGAGACATAGGTTCCTATGTCTGAACAGGCAAGCGAGTTACTAACAGGGCACAAACCCAAGTCAAACAGCTTCTCAACACATGGCGCGCTTAGGGGGGATGTCAGGTATCTCTGCGAAGGGCCTCCTTTCTTTTCGGTCCTGGTTTCTTTACTTGAAGCTTTGTTTCTCTTCTTTCTTTTTTTTTTTTTATCTTTTTGGTATTATTGAGGTTGTGAGAACTTTCCACTGGTAACAGTTGAATCCCAATATCCAGAAAAGTGTTGCATTTGTTCTGACTTCAACACAATCAACAACATAGGTGCGGGGCATGTACGGTAAAACCACTAACATATCAGCCGCGGCTTCAATTACTCTCAAAAAATACCATGACAGTTCAACAGTTAGGATGTAGCCTAAATTGTTGTATTTTGCTTACATTTGACTTTTGGTGACGTGAATAAAATATATAAAGAATTCAATAATGAATAGATATAATTGGTATCAGCTGTAGAAATACAACTGCTGAGCCTCTATTTAATTCAATGACAGATCTGGTCAAAAGTAAGGATGTGATATTAATTAGGATTCTTCTAGTAAAAGTGGCCCTTCCTTGGTAATTTTTTTGTGAAAACCAAAATAAATGATAACTGGTTCCTGTGATGCCTGCTGTTTTAAGGCCTTAGCGAATACCAACGCAGAATCGGGAGGACGTTATTGATAACCTTTATAAAAACAATGGTTTTTTCCCCCGATAATTTAATCCCAACAAATTAAACAAATTCAGACACCTGGGGCTATATTTTCGGAACTGATTAGGCTAATCAAGAGTGTATTTTGATGAGTGTCTCCTCATTAGTTATCCTCCCTGTGACATAAAATATTTTAGTTAATGATTCCTCATTGGTGGCAATAATATCATAACTGTGAGATGCTAATCATAATACACATCATGAGAAGCATAATTGGTTATAGCCCCAGCCCAGCCCGGGGAGGTATTAATGCCTCACATTCTTTATGGTTTCCTCATCTCTAATGGTTACAATATTAAAAGGGGTTTCCTTATTAACACTCCAAACACAAGTTTTAAATGATATAAGACATGTATATATCCAAACCCTAACCACTTATAAACAAATAGATTTTCAACACTAATCGGTTTTAGTTTGTATAAAATTTGATTGATTGAAATAATATGTAAGTGTTTTTAAATGTTTAAACGTTGATAATCTAAATGTATGCAGCTTTTTTACATGGGCTGTCATAGCTCATGCTCCATTCTCTTCTCCTCATGCCTTGATAGGATTCCTTTCGTAAACAAAACTTTTTTTTCTATCTGAAAAATGAAAGTATGCTTCTTAAAATTTGAATGATGGCTATCATACAGCACATAGCTATCACTTATTCATTTAATTCAAGATAAGAATAAAGTTGTAGTAAACAGCGCTACATGTAGTTACTGACATTTTCCAGGAGTGACGATGGCGTCAACTTCCGTCAGTTCATGAGGACTCTCTCCCGTTTCCGCCCGATCAAGAACAAGAAACAAGAAACAGATGTTAACTCCCGCAAAGAAAAACTGAGGTGTAAGTTGGACTTATTATCACCAACCAAAAATGATCGAAGTAGAAGAATATAGAGTAACATCGTTACATAATGGATGACGGGTAATATACAGGGATGTAAGTTTTCAGATTTTAGTCTGATTTCAGATTTTTTAACATCAAGACCTCAAATAATAGTTTTCAAACTGAATTCCCTACATGACGTTTTAAAGCATTTTAAGATTATTCTAAGTTTTCTTTCTGGGGTTTCAGACTTTTTCATTAACCATGACTTACATCCCTGAATATATAATAATATAGTTCACATATAATCACCTCAGCTAATGCTCACCTTTTATATGCTGTTTACGGCACCAGCAGATTCATTAAAAATCCACACAACGTATGGATCAAATATTTGAGAAAAGGGAACGAAACGGATAGAACAAGGCAGTTTTACTCACTTGATACAGTACTTATTGGTTTGTACCCACAGTTGCCTTCCGCATGTACGACCTTGACGGTGATGACAACATCTCGCGGACCGAGCTGCTCGCCGTGCTTCACATGATGGTGGGCGCCAACATCTCCGAGGAGCAGGTCAGTGTTAAACGCTATCAGTAACTCAGTATATGAAGAGTTATCGCAGCACAGTGCAAACGATGAAAATGTACCAGTATTTCCTTGTCAGGGAAAGCAGTATTTAGAAATTTGACCAAAACAAGCGCAAAATATTTCCCACCCTTTTATGATTCCATCTACGTATACCTTCCATTCTAGCAGAAGAATATTCAGAACATAAAAGGAAGGCAACAACTTCAACGCATCTCAATCTGTCAACCAATCTATAAATTGATAGCCTTTGTTTGGGAGTCCAGCCAAAGAATTGGACTGATGTCTCGTTGTTATAGGCTCATAACATTGAAGTTATGATAAAACCATTTTTAAAGTACATGTATATGTTTTCTTTACCGAAGTTGTTTCTTACTCTTATATTTTTACTTCCAGCTTGGAAGCATCGCTGACCGGACCATATCTGAAGCCGACCAGGACAGTGATGGAGAAATCTCCTTTGAGGAATTCGCCAAGGTAAACACTTGTTACAGTTATAATCTCGAGGGTCCTATAGACGTCGTGCAGATGACGTCACATTGTCCAAAAAGGGCTGGCCGCCATATTGGTGATCAATACATTATGATTAATATTTAGAATTCTGAAACATTTTTAACACAAATGTTTGCTAAATTTATTCAAAAACACATAATCAACACTCCCCAACCTTCAAAGTTCATCAAATTTGAATCTATTTCATAGCCATGTGGTCATGATCACCACGTGGTGATCACCAATAAGTGGTCACGGGGGTTGTATCGGGCAGATGCGATAGGTTGCGTTTATACAGTGACAGGTCAGCCCTCCACCTTATATCAGGGAAATGGTAAAAGGGAAAATGCTACATGAAGTAGGAGTTTGTTCGACGCGGAAGCAAAACCACTTCCCAGCATTATCTATTTTTTTTAAAAGTAAGGTCTTTTGTGTCTAGAGTTAGGCCCCACATACCCGCATCCACGCAGTCATGATGGGTAATGTCATTGTGCTATACTTAAATAGGATATGTTTGGCAGTTGTGCGTTAACGGATCACATGTTCCTTAGTATTTAAAGACACACAATCCTATCAAATATTGCAGGCCTGGTTTGACAAAAAAATTAGTGTGTCAAGAATTTTAATCTCAACAAATTTTATTTTCAGGTGATGGAAAGAGTTGATGTTGAGGGAAAGATGAGCATCCGTTTCTTGAATTAGACAGCAACTGGCTGCATTCCTGTCTGACACACGTTATTTTGACGAAATAGGAGAAACCATTATTGAATTCCTCTTTTTTTAAATGTGTTTTCTTCGGAACCTGTGATATCCCACAAATACAATGTGCCTTCTTACCTTCGCTATAATTATATTAACCGAATGTTGTCGGGATACTTACATGTTGAATTCAGATGGGTTTATTTTAAGCAGAAATGTTCTGATATACAAATAAAGCATGTACTTTTAAAAGGTTGGACAGGAACAGATATCAAGGGCTTTCATAATTGGCAATCTTACCAAATAATGAATTGTTATTCAAAAAGTAAGAAGGCTTTTAGATTTGCCTAAATTTATAGGCAGTGTAAGGATGTGTTCAAAGATGTGGTGTCTTTCAGACCTGCTCTTCTGTTGACCAGGTAGTAGTCTCTAAACTTTTCTTTATTGATTTCGTAGACTAATATTAATCATTTTAATGTTGTCAAGGTGGCTGGTTCCGAATGATGGTGGTTGTGATCCTACTATTTGTTGTGATGGTTTATTCCGCAACCCTACGTGATCTTCAACTGACTCTATAAGTTCTGATTCCAATGATGAATGTTAATATTCTGGATTCAGAGGTCAAATTAAGACGTCCTCAGGAATAACTTAACTTTCTTAAAATTGATAATCTATTCAAGTTGATTTGAACTAGTATTACATGTATTATACTTGCAAGCCGTAAATTGACATAGCTATGAACATTAAATCTTACACTCTTTGTACATTAATTCTGTTTGATTTAACTAGTATGTTATATCAAATAACTTACTCTAGCCCAGTTACCTTCAAACATTCCAAAAGCTTGACAAATTAATGATATATTCTTGTAATGATTAGTCCAACTGCGTATCAAATCATAAATAATACGTGTTGGTTGAAGGAACAATACAGCTAATCTGTTATTATCCAAGAGAGTGTTCTTTTAGCTACTGGCATCATACACGTGAAAATGATATGTTAAATGCAAATCAATCGACCCCTTCACTCGTCTTCTTTTTTTCCAGAACACTTACCACATGAGATTATTTTATCATATTTGGAATTATTATGCCCATATTCTTGTTCCGTCAATGAGAAAAGGTTACATTTGGTTTAGTGAGCTAATTTTTACTGGGTTCTGTGTTTGGGAACAAAACGTCCGAATTATCGTATACATCCAACTGGCAACATCGCACATCTTGCATTTTATGTAAAGTGTTAGACTAACGGAAAGTTGGCTTTTATATCAAAAAGTATCACAGAAACTTTTATACTTCACACCTGGCAAGTACATAAGTAAAAGCACAACGTTGAAAACTATGGAATGTATGTACTTAATCTAGAGGTCATGCCTATTACCCGAGCCGGTCATGAAACACTGAAGAAAAATAAGTTAACCAGCGGTATGAGCATCCGTTTCTTGAATTAGAAGTAGTACGAATCTTAATGTCATGAATACAGACAATCTTGAAATGCATATTTTCCATTTCCATGGTAGATTCTAATATTTTATGATAACAGTAAAATGTAGCCTTGTTCAGATAGCCGTAACATCTAGTAGAAACACAATTGTTCAAGGTAACTATATTTTGAAGTAGAAAAAAATTGTATTGTTTGGTGGTGAAAACTGTTCCGGAGTGGTAATACACCGTGCATTTGAACGAGTAAAAAGAACAACGTAGCTTGAAATCTTAAACGTTACTGTCATGGTGTCTGGACTTGGTTATTGGTAAGTGTTAGGAGTGTTGAAAAATTTGTATTAATTGTTGTTTATATATGCATGTAAAATGTTATATTTACCAAATTATATATAAATCTTATTACAGGAATTTTCTTATTTGTGGTCAAATAGACGGCGATTCACGCCATGATCCATGGCAGTTGTCTGTCCATCCATCTTCGAAGGTTTACATTCAAAATGTGTTGTCTGATGGCTATGAGTTAAGAGTTATCCACATCTTCACTTGATGTAATTGTGGTCTAATTTTCATTCAAACTGCTGATGTAACATGTAATTCTGCACTCTAATACTTGCTTCGGCTTGTGATATCTTTTAGTGAAATAAAGATAACTAAGAAATAATTAACACTGTCTGATTTGTTTCTAGTTATTTCCATTTCCTGGTGATTAGTTTATTGATGTCCTGCAGAAAATCTTCATTAAATCATTATCTTAAAATCATTATGATGTGTCCCCTTGATTGATTTTCTTGTCAAACAGGAAACGTTTTAGCTCCTCCAAATACAAGTTTGAATACTTACCCCCAATATCCCTAAATTTCACAAAACCAATGGTTTTTGTAACAGATTCATTAAGCATGAGATATTAAGGTTGGCAATTGAGCAGGATGTATTGTACCTGTGTGTTTAATGGTTCCTCAATTCAGACTAAATGTATCTTACAATAATGGGTCGGGTCGAAGGATCAAAGAATTACGGCATATTATATGTACATGAGATGAAACAAGTATGTTGGCATTTAGATTATTATTGCTGGTGTCTGAACGTAGGTAATTCCCAATTTTCTGGTACTTTCACCAAGTAAAGATACATCAAATCTTCACGGTCTAATTATCGGTGCGTTGTATTTATATTATCTCGCTAATCCGTTATACCGTCACACCCTCGTTTAGGTGTAAATTACGTCTCTCCTTTAATTATGAGTTTGTTAGATGTATCGTGACAATGTGAAACTAGACAGGTCTAGAGGTATATTAAATGCTTTTATCATGACGGTAATTGCTGTTTCGTAATATAAGAATGTTTTTACATTATTTTTCATGCCAGTAAATCCTGTAGAAATGACAAACCCGGAAAGGCTGTGCACCAACCCAAGATTATGAATATAGAAAAGCATACCTATACCCATATCACTATAGTATTCTACACGAATCAAAACAATTTGATAAATATATCATGATTTAGATCCACCTGTCGCTCCGCGCATGCAGGCACGAGCATGTATAGGATATTGAATTATCCAAGATTGGTATAGGCCTACTAAAGAAATTACAGTCGCTCAGGGACGTTCACATAGTTTATATTTCCTACACGTGTAGTGGATAGAGACACATAGGCCAGGTATACAATGTATTTGGATTGCGTAGCAACAAGTATTGATCTGTATATTATGGTCCTAGTTTATTTATAATCTACTCGTCTAGCTGCCTATTTTCAATGACCGACGTTGGGTCCCATGTGTGACTTATCCTGACACACGTAGTACCGCCAGGGATTATTGTACTATCTTACCCAGGGATTATTGTACTATCTTACTAAAATAAGCATTAAGAAAGTACTCTAATAAAGAGTATAAACAGTCATTCTCGCCGTTGCATTTAACAACAATGGATGGGTTAGAACCGGCTAGCCAAGACTGCACGTTCTCTGTCATGACACAAAATGTTTCAGATGGAGTAAATGCCTTTCAAATGACAGATTCTCACGAGGATACCCTTAACTGGATTAAACATTGCAGCCCCAGTGTTGTCTGCTTACAGGTATGACGTTAGTACATGGTCTCTTACAAATAATTTAATAAGTAATCATATAGAAGTGTAAAGGCATTCTATCAGTATGGTTGATAATGTTGGACCCCCCTCTATACTTCTAAATGACCTGAATCTTCACTTCACCGTTCATACTTCAATTTACACGCCAAATTCACATGAAGGGTATTATCTTTCATTAATTGACAGTGATATATTATTTTCGGGGATATTTTTTATACAGAATTTCAGTAACTTTTTTCTTGACAGATATCCCTCAATGCACACCTTTTTCATAACAAGGTAGCAGGTCAGTGTTATGAACAAAAGTTTATCATCCGGGCCCGGGCTTTAATGCCACAGTATCTATATTTATAATTGAGATCCGAGGACCAGTAACCCACCCGTCATATTCCGTTCATACCACAATCAGTGGCGGATCCAGCTTTTTGAAATGATACGCTAATAGAAATGGGGGACCCCACTCGTAATTTTTATAATTTTACTTTTAAAATCTCAATTTGCCCAAGTAAATTATTTACCGTCGGCCATTGTGTATTGAATGATAAGAGTGTTTTTCTTTTCTTTTTTTTTTAAACAAAACACGTTCGTAATTAATATCTAGATGATCATCCATTTTTGGGTAATTTCACAGTGTTTTTTTAAAAACAGGTTTATTTCAACTGAGCGGGTTTCAGATATAGATGTCTGGTTTCCTTCACCCCATGTATTTCATGTTTGACAAGTGCTAAGCATGAGAATAATCATACGACAGTTGATTAGCCAAATCAGTTATACAAATCTGGGTAGATGATACAAATACACATATACCTATCCACAACACATCAGTTATGTCATCATCATTGCGAATATTAATTATCTGTTCCACTTGCTCCTTATCTATATGTGACATTTTGTCACCAGCTTAACTTAAGCACATAATCCATTATGATTTAAGGGATTGGACAACAATCAATTGCAATGTGCATTACCAAAACTTCAGGATCTTGGATATTCGAATATCAAAAATTCGCGCAACGAAGATTCGGACGAAGCTTGGGATGCAACCTTTTATAAGAATGATACGTTCGATCTCGAAGAAGCAAAGTCGTATACACTTTTTGATGCAGACTTAAACGGCATTAAGGTAACTTGATATTTTTCTTATGCAAATGAGTGTCTCTTCTCGATCATCTTGCATGCTGTGGAAAGTAAGCAGGGATCTAGGCCTATGTATTGCTCGAAGAAAATGTTTTAAATCGTAATAATCAAATATGATAGCGGAATATTGCATAATTTCAACAATTTCTCTACTCACAAAAATGTAGTTTCCCTAAGCCGTACATGTAAAATCATGACCGTCCTCTCTTTTGGCGCATCAGGTGTCTTCGTAACAGGACTGGTTGTAAACACCAAGGCTAACTTTTCACCTAATCACGGCCATACATTTGCAAGATTCAAATACAACTGTGGCCACAACTGTTCACCTGTCGCTGCTAGAATGTGATTGCTGAATACTTTAGGCCTATGCTAATTTATATAAGCTACTTAGTCTATGGTAATCAATCAATCATTATTGTCCGTTCTTGTATATATATGCGTTTCACTATGCACGGTTCTTTATTTTCGTTTCATTTTATCCTCTTGAATTAAACTTAAGGAAACGGATCTTGATAACTTGACATCCCCAGAAGTCCAGGACAACCTTCAGCTGTCAAACCAAGTTATTCTGGTGCGGTTACGTCATCGAAGGTCTGAAAAGAATGTTCACATTGCCAACTGTCATATCCAAATGGGAGATCTTTGTGTCGATGACTTTAGATCAGTTCAGGTAAAAATAACCACTATATATAAGTCTCTTTAAAATTACAAAAGAATTTCACAATATTTAGATTATTTGCACATTACTGATTAACGGCATTCCTAGTTGCATGTTTAGATGTGTGATTTCAGTAAGAATAGACCTGATAAAGATCACCGGTACTAATATAAACATAAGTTGTTCCAATCTGTTTATTACATTCCTTTATCATGCCCAGATTTGTGCAGCTATCCGTTGCCTTCAGAAATTTGTCAATGAGACAAAGAACGCATGCTATATCTTTGCTGGGGACATTGGCGTTCCTTCTGGAGGTCACCCTTGTCAAATTGTCGAGGATATTGGAAAAACCTGTCTGGAAGGTATAGAACTGCTTCGGCAATCTGCGATGAAGAGAGAAGGCGGGAAGGTTCGTTTTCTTATGGGTCATCCCAAAAACCTGCATGTTTTTGCATACTTGCATTATTTTTAATGCTCGCCGGTTACGTTTTTATTTTATGTTTCTTTTTTCTTTTTATCGTAACTTAATATCATAAATCCAAACTTTTGTCTAAATGTGTTTATTCATAAGTATGCTCGGTGAAAGTTGATTGGAATAATAAAGAATTGACGATAATTATTGAAACCATAAAGATCAAATCTTAGGCAAGATCTCGGAAGTCATGTTTTCTGTCTTTATCGAAGGAGTATGTACAATCAGATAATGACTTCGGGTATGCAGTCACTTGGGGATGTCCTACCTGTATTTCTATCATAGCCAGATAATAGAAAGATAATGGATATTTTATACAACTATATATGGTAAGAAAACGGGCCAGTTTCCTGTAACATCTTTATTGAGATATCCAGGGCATTTCCTGTGCCTTTGTAAGATGGACCTGTAGTGATTCCATCGTTGAACTTAAAATATTGTAGTACTTTTTCTTATCACACAGATTTGCTATTACGTCGGGTCTATTCCTGAAGCTCTAGAAGTAAATATCAAGTTGAAAAACAGTAATAACTGCACTCTGGTAAGTTTCTGACTGTGGTTATATTTGTTGGCTGTTAGGATATATTGAACTATGGGGTTTAAATTTACTATTAATTGCAGGGGTGCCTTTAAGCACAGTGTTTCGTTAGTTATTCCAGTATGCTAGCTTATTATAATTGTAGTCTTCCTATCTGTCCCGTCTGCAGGCTATCTCAGAATGTATCTCATCATTAAGAGGTGACAAACACTTATGTGAAAGGATAGTATTTATTAATCCAAACATGTGATATCATTATGTCACTGTGCTCCCATTGACAATCACAAGTCCAAAAGCCCTTGTCCACTCAACCCAATACAGCGAATGCTCCTAGCCTTCCTGCATGCCAGTCCACTGACTCACAACAGTAACCAGAGTCTGCGGCCTTGCTATCTAACCGAGATGATAGCTATCAACTTATGTGTTACACTCTGCCACTCTGCCACTTGTGGCCCCCAATCCCACTTTAAACCAGACCTATGATGTGGCTTCACTCTCCACCCTCTGCAGAGAGACACTATTAGCCCTGAGTTTTGTTCTCTTTGCAAGATGGCTAAAATTAACTAATGGACTGACACCCATGTCACTACACCCTATAATGCATGAATATCAATAACATATATATTATATGGGGAAAATGTTCAAAATAAAATTCTTGTCAAGATGATAATTATTTTCGTCAATCAACTGCGTTTAATCATGCACTCCAATTCCATAGCAAATAGTCAACATAACATCTTTTTACAGGAAGATGATATCAACCTGAATCACAGAGACAACATATGGTTCAGTCCAGATACACTGAATGTTCACAAAACTCTGACAAAAGGTGACACCATTCCCCACCAGGAGGAGGCACCCAACAGCAGGTCATCCTCTTTAGCCCATCCCTGCGTCACGGAATTTGCCATAATAAGATAAAGAAGAGGAATCTCTATCCTTTTCTTTGACTTAGGGCTGGTTCCAATACGACGCCACTTTTTCTGGTGGCCACGATAACATTCTTATGAATTCTTTATATGTCTAATTGTTCATAAAATGTCTATTCATTATGATATCACTTTGGAGATGTAAATGATACATTGTGAACTATGATTTATAGGTTGCAGTGAATTAATAACGTATATATCAAGTTTTAACCATGATTGTTTATTGATATCATAAAACAACCTCGGAGGTTAGAATGATTAGATATCTATTCAATCCCAACTGCAGGGAAGAAATCTTTGCTCAAAAAATAAAATTCGCAAAGTATGTTGTTTATTCTGTTATTCTATTTATCCTTAGCTAGTCCCTTGTCTTAACCTAAAGAAATATAGCTACAATTCAAATGGGCACATTTGACCAAAAAAAAACTATCAATTTGATAGCTTACATACAGAGATAAAGGATGTGTATGTATTCCAAAAGTTACTTCAGTAGGCTGGGAGACTATAAGAAATTTAGCAGTAGGGTGTCGCATACAATGGCGCAACATAATTTATAACATTTGTTCTAAAAACTATCAGGATATTCATTACTTAGAGTGAGCACTGGTAACCACCCCGTAACCACGTTCTTGAATTCTATGTAACTTTTTATCTTGAGATATTTATTCAATTTGAAGTATGCATGTAGGCCTATATATGTATTTCAATATTATATGAATTAGAGTAGATCTAAGTTTAGACTCTATCGCAATTCTTAGCTTTTGTAGTTGTGTATATTTATCATGTCAAATGCATCATTACTAGGCCTAAAATAATATATGTAAAGAAAAAAGAAGAATGTTAATCTTTCAGCAATTTCCCAATAGGGGCCCTAGGCCCTAGGCTAGCCTATAATTCTCTATTCTATTGCAAAGAAATTATTTTATTCTATTCCAAAGAAAAAGCAAAATATGTAATCTGTGCTTTTGTATCTCATATATATGAAATTGTAAATAAGATATTGTTGTCGGAATGAAAACCATGTGATGACATAAATGTAAACTACTACCTATAGGCCTATAGCTGACAAAACATCTTGAACCTATTGCAATTAATTAGGTGTTGTGCACGACAACGTTATGCATGACCCTACACTGGTCTATATAGGTCTTAGGGATGGGAGAAATGAATACTGCACCTGTGCTTTGTAACTTTCGAAAGGCCGGGTAACAAAAGTGAAAATAAACCCGCCAAACTCAAATTCGCTTGAACTCTCCGAGCAGAGCGAAGTGAAAAGATCTGCTTGGAGAGCGCACCTTGGGAATCTCCGGGATTCCCCCTGCTAATGACGTCACGGAGAGTGCATTCTGGGACTTCTCAACGTGGCATCCCTGAGTTGTAGAATCTGACGCCGCTTGGGTTGACTTCATAACACAACAATCCTTGAAGTAAAACCACATTCTCCATTGGATAAGCAGTCAGTCGGAGACTTTTGAGGAAGGTGAGTAAATGACCTCAACGTTAGAACCAATGGGACCGTAATATTCGTAGGACCAACCTTGAAAATTCATCACCCGGCGGTGAGAGTGGTCGCCCATTGATTCACAGCGTAATGTGACACTGAACACAACGTCACCACAAAGTCTGAAGTGTACCAGTTATCAAAGTAAATATTTGCGAAATGGATTGAAATATGGCTTTTCTAAACATTTGGCTGTTTATTGGGAGATGTTTATGAGTCGTAGTGGAAAGTAGTAACCTCTTTTTCTTTGGTACCATTCATCATGGAAGGCAGAGGTGTGGCATTGTGATTTCGGGAAAATATCATTTTCCAAAAACAGCTGTCACAGATCTAGACCCTCACCAATCACAAGCACACAAGTTCCCACTTGCGAACTCATCGACCCAGATCTGTCCATAAGTTACATAAAGTCTGATTATCTGATCAAGTGCGTATATTGGAACTGTGTTTCCTCAATATGCTTTGCCAGTTTTGTTTACAGTGATAACTGTGATTGTTTAGGCGTTGCTCTAGTCTAGGTTGCTATTTGTTGCACCCATCTCCATCATAGTGATCCGCAAACAGTCAGGGATGGGTGGTTACCCCAACAAGGAGTCGTGAGGGCCACCACGCCCACTTCAGGGGAGTTACACCCAAGGGCCAAGCCTATGTTCATATGCCTGCCATAATATTACATCTACTATGCGACATTTTAACAATGGTCAAGGGAGGATTGAAAGAGGGAGTGGCGCCCTCCATACGGCCCCACCCTGCTTCTTCTGTGACTGTAAACTTAGTTTTGTTTTTCTTTCTTCAAGTTCAACATTTTGATATAAAACTCTAGCTGAGTGCGATGGAAAAGGAAAACTCGAAGCACGCAGCCACCTTTCAAGAATTGTCTATCCAACGCTGAGACTAGTCAGTGAAATGATAACTTATACAATTGAGCACATCTAACAACATCTAGATCTACCTAATCTACCTACCTAGGTTTTATTCTATGCACCATCCTGGTGCACACATTTGGAAACCATGCACGCTGCTTCAGAAATACACAGCTCAGGTGCAGGGTGCATGCTTAATTTCGGACACTACTGATTTTTCTTTCTTTCAAAATAATCTTCTTTTTAGTCTAGGCCTAATAGATCTAGATCTACGCTACATTTGACTGATTGTATCTGATTCACTGATGTTACGAGTAACTCAAAATCAATGGAAGCTGTATAAGTGATAGTTTAATTTAGATGTATCTAACACAGATAAGGTAGATCAAGACAACTGATCGGTTTCATCTTTCATCGGTAGATCTATGTAGGCCTATTTATAACTGAAAATGTTGATATCATATAGTGTATATTGTGTTGGATCTGCGACGTGGTTTGATTATTCCACATACCTACACCTAAATTCATGAATTTTATTTTACGTGCTCATTGTTCTATAGAGTTGTTTCAAACTTTCAAATTCTTTATAAATTTAAGCAATGCGATACTATACAAGACATAATTCGAATAAAACGCTGCCAAATGTTAGGATGAGTTAATATAAGGGAGCATACTTTTCTTTCAAAATTATCAGCCATTTTACCTTCAGCTGTCAGCTTGATCAACTGCAAGAACTCGGTCACTGTATTAGAAGTATGTCAACCATGACGCCTTAGATCTGTATTAGAGACGTAAGGAAACCACTCCCCCGAGCCTATTGATGGTCACCAGAGCATACACTAATGTATACACGCCCTTGCATTTACACATTATAACATAACGAATCAGATCTTCAACATTTAGTTGGCAACTTTAGAAAATAACATGAGCCCATTATTAACTCAAGTTTACAATCTAGAGTTTATTGTGAAGAAGCCATACCCTGCGCCAACTTGAAAAATGTAAATGTACGAGTTAATATAGAAAAACAAATACCCAGCAGATTAAACTACATGTGATCGAATCCTGCAGATAAGTAACAAAGTAGGGAAAAATAGGCAGCATTGTAGATTGAGGCATCAGACAATTCATTGAACTTGAAGATCAGAGCGGGACGTCACAGACTCACTTGTGAATCAGATGTCCTTTGTGAGAATTTGAGATAAAGATAAAGATGTATGTACTTCCACTTTCTTCAGTTTTCTACCTTGGAAGATGTCCTATCCAGGACTTGTCAAATCGAAAATCTGGTAACCCAGAACGGCCAGAAAAGAGTGGGGGCACCTGAAGTATGGGTCTAACTTTACTTAGGACAACCGACGAAATTCTCTCTCAAGATGTACAAGTATTATCAATCACTAAAGATATACAATGCTTCCACCAGCGCTGATGGTACATGTATGCACAGCTAGAGAGACATTTTCGGTGAATTACTGTGAAATGATATAAGTTCGAGGGCAGGTGACCATTTATGAAGGTTACCTCTAAACGGGGTTCAATATTGAGGGTTCTGCTGCCCATAAGGCAGGTGTAGGTGAATTTCAATCTGCGGCCAACGCCTAAATTCACCTGCCTGTGTCTTCATTGAATTATTACAATATGACAGAAATTCTATCTGCCATTTGGGAGGTTAGTGTCCAAAGTTATCTGCTCCACCTCAAGTTTTGCCTGCCTCGGGCAGGCAAAAAATGCTTAATGACTTGAAAACTTTCTCATCACACACTGTACAGAATTGTATTTCTGAATGTGTTTGGCCGTGCGCGTCATAGAAAACGCCAATACTTTTAAAACTTTTAAAATAAAATGTTGACTGATTGTGCCTATTATAAATAACTCCACTGGCGTTGCTCTACCATGACATTACCTGAATTTTTCTCATACATTGCCAGGAGTTGCCATGGCAACGTATACCGAGTTCATCCAGCAGAACGAGGACCGTGATGGGGTGCGCTTCTCGTGGAACGTGTGGCCGTCGAGCCGCCTGGAGGCGACGCGTATCGTCGTCCCCCTGTCCTGTCTCTACACCCCGATCAAGGAGCGCGCCGACCTGCCGCCCATCCAGTACGACCCGGTCCTCTGCACCAGGCCCAACTGCCGCGCCGTCCTCAACCCATTCTGGTCAGTTTTCTTTGCCATATTCTTTGGACTTTTTCCCCATTTTAGCGCTCAGGTTAGGTCATAATCTCGTCTTTCCTTGTTCTATGATTTATTGAAATTCACAGATATATTTCTAAGTCAGTTTATCCTATTTTTCACTGTTATTAGATAAATATGTTATTTTTCATCATCTTGTTTCCTTTATTCTTGCAGCCACGTAGATTACAGAGCAAAGGTGTGGTCCTGTAACTTCTGCTTCCAAAGGAATGCGGTGAGTAATGTCTTTTACGAAAGCAGCAGCTTAACGTTGACACTAAATTAATGACATATTTTGCAGTTCCCTTTACCATTTTACCAATTCTGGGAAACAGTAAATTAGTTCTTAAGTATCAATTAAACAATGATTGAGTGTCTGAAAGTCTTAATGAATAGTAACTTCGAAACCCATTGGCTCTTTTTAATGAAAACCCCTTTGTATTTCCAGTTCCCGCCTCAATATGCATCCATCTCGGAGCAGCATCAACCAGCAGAACTTATCCCACAGTTCTCCACCATTGAGTATACTCTCACGGTATGTATATCAAAGTAGACGTAATATTGGTCTATTAGTTGTGATCAGAAAATAAAGATGTTTGATATCTATGTAAAATCACTTGAGTTATCTCCTTTAGCCTGTTGATGGAAAAGTACATAACCGTATATACAAACAATATAATATACAATTATCTAAATCATTATACTTTGTTTCAGAGGGCTACCTGCCATCCACCAGTATTCCTTATTGTGCTCGATACGTGTATGGACGAGGAGGACCTCCAGGCCGTCAAGGTACGTTCGTCTTGTTTCCGATCAAGTATTGAATGAAATTCTGTATTTTATGCATGCTGTTGCCTTGAGTGTCTTTGAATTGAAAGTATATTAGGTTCAATGAAAAAACATAGAAATCAGCGTTATTTACATTACTCTGTTTTTTGAATATATTATTACTATCTGCTATTTTCCTAATGCATTTCAAGTACAGATTCATGAGTAAATATCACTGACCCAAAAATATTTGTTCCTCTCAAATCAGGAGTCGCTTCAAATGTCACTGAGTCTGCTGCCCCCGAACGCCCTCATCGGTCTGATCACCTTCGGTAAGATGGTACAGGTCCATGAGCTCGGCTGTGAGGGCTGCTCCAAGTCTTTTGTGTTCCGCGGTACCAAGGACCTTACAGCCAAACAGATCCAGGAGATGTTGGGTATCGGGCGGTCAGCCGCTGCGCCCCAGCAGCCGCGGGGTCCGCAGGGCGGCCAGGGTGGCCAGGGGCAGCAACAGCAGCTGCCCTCCAACCGCTTCCTCCAGCCCCTACACAAGTGTGACATGGCCCTGACGGACCTTCTGTCTGAGTTACAACGCGATCCCTGGCCCGTGGCACAGGGCAAGCGCCCACTGAGGTCTACGGGGGCCGCCATGTCCATTGCCGTTGGTCTACTTGAGGTAAGTGGAATTTCGAAGAATTTTATCAGTTTTTCACACCAAATTTGGGTCACATAAATTGTATTTAACCACCGTGCAGGTTTTTTTTTAAACGATGCGCAATTAAACTTCATAGACTAGAGAACAATTGTTTATTTTGCCCAGGATATTATAATGTAGTTTGCTGCATGATTAATAAAAGTAACCATTTTTTTCGTGTCCAATTACATCATAAACTTAATTTTATTGCAGTGCACTTATCCCAACACTGGAGCACGTATCATGACCTTCGTTGGAGGTGCATGCACCCAGGGACCCGGCATGGTCGTCAACGACGAGCTCAAAAACCCCATCCGTTCCCATCATGACATTGAAAAGGACAACTGCAAGTACATGAAGAAAGCCATCAAGGTACGTACAAATCATTTCCTTTTTACATTACACACTAGTCTATGAAAATAACAGAAATAAGAAGAGTTTTCTTGTAAAATGTCCACGAGGTATTATGTTGTGTTACCTCAGTTTTAGCATAAAGCTCTTGGATTGCATTAACCATAACGTGACTAATCGCATAAATGTGTATTAGAAAACATATAAAAAAAGTATTTTTTTTTTTTTTTCAGCACTACGAAGCCTTGGCCAACAGGTCTGCTAATAATGGCCACATCATCGACCTGTACTCGTGTGCGTTGGATCAAACTGGTCTGCACGAGATGAAGTTCCTGCCCAATTTCACAGGGTAAGTCGGGTCATGATGTTTAGGACATGAAATGGTCCAGAGGACAAATAGAAACCGTTTTCCTGAATTATTACGTTGTCAAAAAGAACAAGCAAAAGAACAGATAGTAAGACATAATGTTGAGCCAAAAGATAATAAGGTTTGGGACGATTGTACGAGTGAAAGGTCAAATGGAACATTTTGGATCTAAGGGAAGAAGTCTTGTAATCTCTTGTTTCTCTTGCAATCATTGTACATTAAATCATACTCGTATGTAATCATCACCGGAGCCATAGGATATTAAGTAGTTGCATTTTCTCCTCCATTCAGTGGCCACATGGTGATGGGCGACTCCTTCAACACCTCACTCTTCAAACAGACCTTCCAGCGTGTCTTCTCCAAGGACCAGCAAAACGAGTTCAAAATGGCCTTCTGTGCAACATTGGAAGTCAAGGTAAGCATTTCTCACCGTTTTCATTAAAATGTATATATCTTAGAATATCTCATTTGTATTCAACTTTTTGGAAACGTTATGTATTAATGGTTTCTCTATAATACTATTTGCCCCCACATTTACTACATTTCTTTCATTTGTTGTCAGACTGAATCAGTAAATATTAATTTTCTCGATTGTATTATTATAATCAGTACATTCAGATTTTATTTATTTTCAATTTAATCTTCTAATTGTCTCATTCTCCGGATCGCAAAGCGATCCGGTGGATCCTCCAATAAATCGGAGTAATCAGTTGTTGAAAAAGGCTGAGAACTTTCCATCTTTTAAACATAGCTTTAGTGGTGTGTCGCAGGACCCAGCTAAGTCATTTTTTTCGATTGTTGGTCTAGACTAAGAATCTGCTGGAGAGTGTAGGTTTAACATAGGATTTCTATGGAGGGAGTTCCCTTTCAAAAAGTCCGATTCTGCTAGGCGAGTGGATGGATGATGTCATTATGAAAATTCTATAAATAGATTTGGGATATCCCTTTTCCCCACTGGGGGCGGCCATATTGAATAAATTTGCATATTACCAATACAATCTCCAAACACAAATGAGCTCAGACTCTCAATCCATGCTGTATTGGGGTAAGGGGGTAAAGGGGTGAAGGGGATGTCATGGAGATGTCATGGCAATGTCATGGCATCGTCATGGGGATGTTGTGGCATTGTCATGGCAATGTCATGGCAATGTCATGGCAATATCATGGCATTGTCATGGTAATGTCATTGCATTGTCATGGCAATGTCATGGCAATGTCATGGCAATGTCATGGCATCATCACGGCAATGTCATGGGGATGTCATGGCATTGTCATGACAATATCATGGCATTGTCATGGTAATGTCATGGCATTGTCATGGCACTGTCATGGCAATGTCATGGTACTGTCATGGCATTGTCATGGGGATGTCATGGCAATGTCATGGCATCATCGTGGCAATGTCATGGGGATGTCATGGCATTGTCATGGCAATATGGTGGCATTGTCATGGTAATGTCATGGCATTGTCATGGCACTGTCATGGCAATGTCATGGTACTGTCATGGCATTGTCATGGGGATGTCATGGCATCATCATGGCAATGTCATGGGGATGTCATGGCAATGTCATGGCATTATCATGCCAATGTCATAGCATTGTCATGGCAATGTCATGGCACTGTCATGGCAATGTCATGGTACTGTCATGGCATTGTCATGGGGATGTCATGGCAATGTCATGGCATCATCATGGCAATGTCATGGGGATGTCATGGCATTGCCATGGCAATGTCATGGGGATGTCATGGCATTGCCATGGCAATGTCATGGTACTGTCATGGCAATATCATGGCATTGTCATGGTAATGTCATGGCATCATCATGGCAATGTCATGGCACTGTCATGGCATTGTCATGGCAATGTCATGGCAATGATGACTAGTTGTGTCTAACAGTAACAAAAAAATCTGTAAAAGTAAAAGCTAAATCTATATCCAAAGTATAGTTCTTTCAATAAAATCGAATAACCGGAGCTCTTCGGTTTCTCTAACCGATCGTCAATGCTATCAATGGATCACCTCGATCTAGTTTTAACATTGTATTTTCTCTGTAGACTTCGCGGGAGCTGAAGGTTCAGGGCTGTATTGGCTCCTGTGTGGGCATGAACATGAAGAACGCCAACGTGTCGGACACCGAGATGGGCATGGGCGGCACGTGCCAGTGGAAGATGTGCGGTCTGTACCCTAATACCACCTACGGCTTCTACTTCGACGTCGTCAACCAGGTCAGTGCTTTGAGACTATTTCTAATGTGAAGATAAGGCCTAAGAGAAAAAAATGTTATGTTCAGGTAACCCGACCTACCCTAATATTGTGGCCCTCGTTTGATGTAAGATTTCTACACAAGTTTTTAAAATTTAATCAAATTGATTAAAGGCTGGGAATGGTCTATGTTTGACCAAGAGGTTGTTGTAAACGGTGTTTGGTTTGATTTCTGAATTTTCAAGAATGCCTGAGCCCATTTGTAAGTTAAAAAATAGTAATAAAAAAGTTATATCAACCTACCTACCCTAATTTTTTCGACCTATGTTACCTGAACAGAACTATTTTTCATTGGTCTAGATGTGGCCTAGATGATAAAGTGCTTTAAGAAATGTAGGCTTAGAGGATAATATAAAAGAACTATTATACGTATGACGTTCTCACCTTAGTTGTGCATATGTGGCTTGTCTAATATATGAGTTAACAGCCAGAAGGTTGATTTAATTGTATTTAAATGTTGTGCTATTGAATATAGGTCAGTTTGGTTTAGGTTGTGTGCGCGCGCTAATTTAGTGTTTTGTATGAAGTTTATAACGTGAAGTGGTGACTTGAACAGTTGATAGAGTTTATTAGGCATTCAAACAAGATGTTGCTTAGACTGTATAAGTCACAGAAACAACACATTATGCAACTGCCGTCGTTAATATCCGCGTCAAAGGATACAAAATTATTAACATAGCTATCACATTTTGAAGTTAATCAGTACTTGAACATGTGAAACGGCGCCATTTTGAACTGTCTAAGGTTGCACTGCACGTGTACACTCAAGCAGCGGACGTTATACATACGTAAATATTTCTATGCAAACAAGTCGAACACTTGAAGTTGAACAAGCTGCAGAGTCAGTATATCAAAGTTGAAATATGTAATCGATACCCATTGATGTACACAGTTTACACGTAACGCACAATAATAATTGCGACTGACATAATTTCTATAAGAGAAAATATGAGACCTAGTTGGCTCCTGTATGAATTCTATGCCAGCAAGTGGACGGAGAATCTTGTGAACAGTTACAACCTTCAATTACATGTACATGTACATGTACATGTACTTCGGATTACATGCTACTAAGCTTGTCTTACCTCCACTGACAGTACGAACTTGACCAAAAGTACAATTAGGAAACACCCACTGCAGGTTAACACGTCTGACTTACTCGACTTTCTTTAACGTTTAACGTCACAACAACGTCTGCAGTAGCTCGGTCAGTAACACTGCCCTGACACTCTGTTCGAGTTCTATTTTCTGAGTCGTTTAACTCAACCGTTTCCTGTACCTCCTTTGGCCGGTCTTCTCCAGGATCCTCGCCTCCATGGTGTGTCCTTTCAGTGTTCACTCCTTGTGTTGTGCCCCTACAGTGAGTTACTACTCGGGCCTTTACTGTAGCACAGACTGTTTTCATAGCCGTGCGGATACTGCGGTCCATCATGGAGTACATCCAGGGGTTGAGAGCAGAACTGAGCAGGACGAGGCACTCAGTGGTCGCCTCCAGGTGGCGCGCCGGACGCCGATTCCATGTCAGTGACCACAGGTGGACCCCTATGTATGGCACCCAGCATATGGCGTAAACACCTGAATAGAATATAAGGAATTTGACTTGAAACAATCGGTATTATTTCCCACATATAGGTATTGTTAGAAAATGAGGTACGTTGCTCTATAACTGAGTTTAAAGACAGAATCCTACTTAGCGGTCCATGATGGGGTTTGCAAGTACAGGTTTATGACAGTTTCCTTGTGTTATTATGAAATACCTGTTTTTAAGAGGTGATCAATTACGCTATAACGTTTGATATTCACTATATAATTAAGGGAAAAGATTAGGGGTGTTACAGAATGTTGACAGTTTGTGTTGACTTCCCGTTGTAAAGTTCTCTGGATTATAAACAAGTTTACGAATTCAATCAGCAAGCACCTGAGGCATTGCTTTAGCTAAAAAAAAAGAAAAAAAAAAGGACAACTTCTCTACAGGGTTCCCACGCAGGTCTTAAAAGGTCTTAAATTGATTTTTTCAAATTTAAGGCCTTAAAAAGGTCTTAAATTTGGCATTTTTGTAGCTAGAGGTCTTAAAAAGGTCTTAAATTGAATTTTTTGAGAAGTTGAAATAAAGTTTCCAAATTCAACTTTCAAATAAGTACTCTCAATTGAAATTAAATAATATGATATTTCTGAAATTTTTCTTTGCATGCGGACAATAGGTCTTAATTTTTTCCAAATTGTGGTCTTAAATTGGTCTTAAAAAGGTCTTAAATCGATTTTCGAAAATGCGTGGGAACCCTGCTCTAGATGGTAACATTGTGCAAGAGGAATCAACTAATAACAATAGGGTACCAACAGCACAAGGAAAAAAGGGAAAATGGCAAAAACAAAAATCCCTGACATGGAAAACATAGGGAAATTGCAAATTTTGCCAAATCAGAGAGTAAACACAGGGTCAGGTTCTGAAATTCCTGATGCTCAAGATATTAGGGATTAGACTTTTCGTTGTTGGGTTGGCAAACATTTCCTGCATGCAGATGCTTTTAGATTTGAACAACTTGCTGGATATGACACAGGGAAAAACTTCCACGGGACAGGGAAAATACAGGGACAGGGAAAATGACATTTTCGTTGGTACCCTGTTTCAAAGTCAGCAGGAACGCCTACCTGTGATAGTGGCGAGAGTCTGTACCGGTTTGACCTCGGCTCGGCGGGACGCCACGTAGGAGCAGTTCACCTCGTCACACACCACCTTACCGCGCTTAGCCGTGCGGAGCGCCACTTCCGCCACCGCCCCGTAGGCCGTCAGGGTGACGGCGAGCGGCAGGCAGGCGGCACCCAGGAGGAGCAGCAGGCTGTAGGCCGGGCTGTGGGGGTAGTCAGGGGTACACAGACCTCCTCCAGGGTTGTAGGCGTACCGCCCGAACCCGGCCGCCGGCAGAATGGAGAGTACCCCCGCCGTGCCGACGGTGACGACCACGGCGGCCGCCGCGCGCCCTTTGGTTAAGAGTTTAGGGTAGCGCAGCGGCGCGCGGATGGCCACGCAGCGGTCAATGCTGATGAGGGCGACTGTTAACAGCGACGTCCACCGGAAGAGGACGTACACGACGCCAGCGACGTCGCATGCCCAGGGGGTAGTCACCCAGGAAGGCGTAGGGGCACCGGTCAGGGCGGCACTGGATAGGGGTAGAACTGACAGACATACAATCAAATCAGCCAGGTTGAGAAGAACTAGGAAAATGGCACTCAGGGTCCGCAGACTCCGACTGCACCCGATGACCCCCAGTAGGAGGCCGTTACTGAGCGCGCCCCCTACCGCCAGTACCACCAGCGCCCCCAGGTGGGCGGGGGGCAGGGGCGGGGGCACGGGGTGTCCGGGGGATGGCACCTCGTCACTGATGTTGGTGACGGTCATAGACATGTTTCTTCCTGTTTCATAGATGTTCATGTTGATGCCGAGATGTATAATATTCGTTCAAAATGTTTTTGTTTCTAAATCTATCATTCTACTTTCGATAGAAAGTGAAAGTTCACCGCGAAATTGCCTAAAAACATGAATTGCTGTTTTAGTGAACACATTAGTAGAGTGTACTTCGGTTGTTTCAGACTCTTATGTCTGATGTTACAGCTACAATAATATTCCTCGATACTTTCATCCTTCAGTAGCATTCCATATGTTGCAAGGGTATTCTGAACATGGTGGTTGTGTGGTAACATGGAGGCATTGAAAAAATAAACCAAACTAGCTCTTGGAACAGAAGCTTAGCATCAGTAGAAAGTGTTGAACGGACGAAAATACCGATCGTCAATAATGCAAATCCACCGCGGAATCCAGCTTCAGTGATAGCTTGTAGTGAATTACAAACAGTAAATGTACATTGTTTTTCACTTTAATCCCAATAATGATCCATGAAATAAATATATGATCCTGGTGAACATTTATCCTAATTTAATGTGTTTACGTCTGGAAGCTGCAGGTAGATCTACGTGCGCTTTTGCCTCAATCCTTTTTTTCCCCATTCACATCGGACTCCTTAGTATGCCACGGCCTAAAAGCAAACTTAGCGTCTTTGTATTGGGTTACTCCGCGCTTCATTTCCATTTGCAAAAAGACAGAATACATTAATAAATCTCCCCGGGTAAGCACACTCATACAACAATTTCTCCCTAGTTTCAGTAGAGAGCCAGGTTGGATCAAACAACCTTGAGTCTGGGATCTGAAGTCGACAGTTTCTCTTTCACCTTTGTTGTGTTACCGAGGCTGTATGATCTCCATTCAGGCTGTGTTTAAATAACCCAGAACTTTAAGGCTCCACCGGTCTACATAATACAACCCGACTGCATTCGGCAAATATTGAGCGATGGCAGCATGCTGTGGGTAAACTTATGACATCACACTAAGTGGAAGACCTTTAGCCCCTCAATCTGCCGCACAAAAGTGCTAATGCCTGTCAATGCGATAATCCAAAGGTCCAAAGGTCCTCAGTTACGATAGCTTCTGTTCAAACGAGACGCCAGCGAGCGTCAGGCAACTATTTCCGCGTCTCGCCAGGTGGCGTTGTGACAAGTTCCACTTTGTCACGTATGGGGGCGCCACTAGGGTCATGTGACCTGACTTGTTCCCAGCCTCCCATATGGAATCACTTTGTATATTGATGTACGGACCAGCATACACGGGTGGAGGCAGTACACCTAGTCAAATGCTCTGCTTTGTTGTCCCAATGTCGTCTGCCCTGATGAACGCTTGTTGCCATGGAGATATCCATCAGTGCAAGTAGCGTCTGCCAAATGGAATGATAGCTTGATAATGGCCTGTCCGAAAGCGTGGTTAAACACATCTGAAAGCATCATGGTACATTGCCACTAACATATTACGTATACTATGTACACAGCCAAGCTTTTGTGGAGAACCCCTATCGATTGGATCAAAATGTGGTTTTGATCCTGCCAATTACACATGATGAAATATGTATAACCCGTCAGTAGCGTTGTCAGCATGAGTAAGTGATGTATTGTATTATAGGTCCATATTCAACCCAAAGCTGTGTAGCGTTCACACAAAAGAGTCATTACATTTTGCGTCAAGATTTTCTCGTGATGTCAGACAGAATTGTCACCGTCAACATGTTAGGTATACCCAAAGTGACAAAGCAAGAGGTTGAATAAAGAGCGCTCAATACCCCTTATCGATACTAGTACTTTAACAGATTATAGTTTTGTGTGTGTTTTGAGTGAAGAATCGTAGATGTCTCCATTTCAGACAGGTTCCATTTCATAGCTTGTCGTTCACAATACCATTCTCTGTTTTTCTCACAGCACAACGCGCCCATCCCTCAGGGCGGCCGGGGCTATATCCAGTTCATTACGCAGTACCAACACTCCAGTGGTCAGAAGAGGGTTAGGGTCACCACAGTGGCCAGAAAGTAAGCTACATTCTTACTTATAAACATCCGATAAGCATAACTTTGAAAGTACATTGTATTCGTCGGATTACATTTTTCTTTTTCCTAAATCCGTACAATGTATACATAGATAAAGCATCCTTTAAGGATAGACAACACCTCTCGGCGCCCCATTTGCAGCAACTAATATTGCGCTGCCTCTGACAATGCTACAGTTATGTATTGTACATCAAATGATAGAATATATTTTTCTCTATCTTTTGATATAAAGGATATTGTTGTAATATTTAAACTAGGGAAATAAGATGTTAAAAACTTATTTTTTCACTTTTATTTTTTGAACATCGATATCTCAGCTATCGCTCAATGGATTGTCACAAAATTTTAGGAGCTTGTTGATAACATTTATATGCAGGGAAGCGTGTCTCAGAATTTTTATTTAGGTCTTGGTTTTGATTTTATGTCAAAAAACGGGAAACTTTTTGTTATTTTTTTCAACATTATTTTCTAGATTTTATAAAACAAAAACTAAAACCTAAATAAAAAATCTGAGACACGCTTCCCTCCAAATGAATGTTGTCTATGGGCTATGAAAATTTCAAGCATTTTCATGGAATATTAAGTGAGATATTCATGTTCAAAAAATAAAAGTGAAAAATGCATTTTTTGTATTCCTGACATGCTTATACATGCATATATCTACACATCCAAATATGAATTATATGAATAGATAGGGTTGTTCAAAGGGTATTGACTGATATAACACTCATATTAATACTACAGATATTAAAAAATATATTCCTGTTAAAAGACAGTCCTGCGAATTTGCTGCTGAGAGGTGTTGTCTATCCTTAATAGTCATATACATGTATTCAATTTAACATTGCTTTACTTAATCCCGTAAGCAGGTATTCAAACTTAATAACAGACACCACTTGGAAACCCCAATTCAAGTTTAACCCCTGCAAACTGTAAATTTAATTTTATAACCCTGTTCCCTGTTTGTAGTTGGGTTGACGCGTCCATCAACACGCAGCACATCTCGGCCGGCTTTGACCAGGAGGCGGCGGCCGTGCTCATGGCGCGTGTGGCCATACACCGGGGGGAGACGGACGACGGACCCGACGTGCTCCGCTGGCTCGACAGGATGCTCATCAGACTGGTGGGTGCATTTAACGTGCCCTGTATATTTCTTTTAGATTATTGACTTCATGGTTCCCACGCAGGTCTTAAAATGTCTTAAATTGCTTTTCTGAAATTTAAGGCCTTAAAAAGATCTTAAGATTGACCGTTTTGAAGCTAGAGGTCTTGAGAAGGTCTTAAATTGAATTTCTTGAGAAGTTAAAATGAAGTACCTATGAAAATTCCAAATCCTACTTTCAAATAAGTACACATACTTAAAATTTAAATCATATGATATATTCTGAAATTGTTCTTTTCTGTTTTAGTTTTTTCCGAATCTTGGTCTTAAATTGGTCTTAAAAAGGTCTTACATTGATTATCCAAAACGCCTGGGAACCCTGGACTAATATTTTGAAATTCCAATAGTTTTTGGTCTGCTTTATTTGTCGAATTAACAAGAAGAGGAATTAGGTTAAATACCTAGGAAAATTTGTGTTCAGGTTGGTTTTACTAGCAGATTCCATGGAAAGTACATGTGGGTATCACCAATCGATCGCAAAAGCTAGAATAGAGGTTTAAAATGCTGCATAAGATCATTAAAAGTAGTCCTGCGAAGAGGTAATATTCAATCTGTGTCCAGTGACTTGATTTATCATATTTTCTTAAATGAACTATAAAATTCTGTTTGCTTTCTTCTTACAGTGTCAGAAGTTTGGAGACTACCACAAGGATGATCCCAACTCGTTCCGCTTCAGCGAACAGTTCACACTTTACCCACAATTCATGTTCCACTTGAGGAGATCACAGTTCCTGCAAGTCTTCAACAACAGTCCAGACGAAACGTCGTACTATAGGTAGGTGTATGTTTGTCAGTCAACAATATAACCCATCATCAGTGATCCTTGGCTTGTTTTTATGTCATCGAGTAAATTAAACGTTCACAGAAGAGGCAGTGCACATTTTCTCATCGCTACTGGAATCCATTTAAATAAAGGTTCAGGAATCTCACATGTAAGGCAACTTTTAACCCTGATAAAATTGTTCTTCAGAATATGACTTTGGATTTGGTGGGTGTTGTACTATAAGATAATTATGATAATCCAACGTCTTCAGTCATAAAATAAATGTGTACATTCCCAGTTGTAAACCTGGTCTGTTACAATTGTCACTTGCAGGCACAGTCTGCTGGTGGAGGACCTCACCCAGTCACTCATCATGATCCAGCCCATCCTGTACGCCTACTCGTTTAACGGGCCGCCCGAGCCCGTCCTGCTCGACACCTCGTCCATCCAGGCCGACCGCATCCTGCTCATGGACACCTTCTTCCACATCCTCATCTACCACGGCGAGGTGAGTAGCTCACTCAGTGTGATACCCATTTGTAGGTCATTGATTTCAAAAGCAAGGGTCGTATAGCACAATATTATATACCAATGCCAAAATACATGATGAATACTAACTGGACACTGCCATTCAGTATTTTTGGTGTATTGGCACAGTGGGCAGTATACGTGTATACTGCCCACCTTGTTTGCTGTGTAAAATGTTTTTCTCCTTATTTTGTGAATTCTGAATGGATTTGCATGATTATTTTTTTAATTTCAGGTAAAATAATGCAGTCTAATTAAATGGAGATAGTAATAGAATCCTAATTTAAGAGAAAATAATGAATATTAGGGAAAACTGCTTGACACCAGTCAAAGTGTGTGCATGATCAATACATTGGTATACTGCCCACTTTGCTCCACTGGTAATTTCCTTTCTATTTTGCTTATAGCTTACAAAATATGGTATATAATATAAGGAAAACTTACCTCGGTTGACAGTACAACCCTGAATACTCGGTGGGATGTCAGAAATATTACTGCCCTCAGCCTAACGGCCTCGGGCAGTAAATTTTCGACACCCACCTCGTATTCAGGGTTGTACTGTCAACCTCTGTATGTTTTCCTATAGTGTTCTAGTAGCACCCCTCCCAACAAAAAGAAACTCAGATATGACACTGTGCCTTCCATTGTCTGCCATTTTTAATGTGTTTTTTTTAAATTGTCTTTAAGACATTAATTTGAAATGATGAAATGAATTAACTTATGTTAATCGGGATTATTCATAGGCCCAATAGGTTCCAGGCTAAATCTACATGGTCGGTAAATACTGTTTAGTGGGAATTCTTCGGGTAATTCTTGGTTTGCTTAAAGAACGATAAGGAAGGGTAACGAAGCACAATCATAGAAACGTCTCAGTAAGAGTTCCTTAAAAATATTATTTAATAATCAGCCTGGCCAAGCTCGTTCCATCTAATGTAGTGTTTTTCCATTTAGCCAAACATGACAACATTCGAGGTCGTTTTAATTCAGAAACTGTCCTACCACCTCAAGTGTCGACCCATAGACTCGTGTATGAATCACTTGTGCCTATTTGCTTTCACAGCGATAAGGACGTCACTGGCAAACCCTGCGCTCTCCAAACGACGTCTAAAGCCGTCTTAAAACTACACCTTATCAGCTTGATCTTAGAGAGCTCTTAAGATAATAACCCTGAAGAGCAAAATAATCCTTTTTCTGGCATATTTGAATGACATAGTCTATTTAATTTTTTTTCCCACAGACGATGGCGGCGTGGCGGAAGGCCGGTTATCAGGACCTACCTGAGTACGAGAACTTTAAACAGCTGCTGCAGGCCCCCATAGACGACACCCAGGAGATCCTCCAGACCCGCTTCCCCATGCCGCGCTACATCGACACGGAGCACGGCAGGTCTCAGGTAAGGGGCCATGGAATTTTTATTATACAGAGAGAAAACTGATAAAAAAAAGTGATAACATTTCACACATACGCACACATATGTTCACTCAAAGAGACACGCATACGAACACACATGCAGCGTAATTTAAGGGAAAAAAGGGGGTAGTAGGTTATCAAACTAGAGTTCTGCGTAAGGGAGGAATTCTGCATTTTGTGGCGGTGGCCTTTTCTATTGTAGGAGATATAGAACATGGCCACCAAAGCAATACCGTCAGATGCTCTGTGGGCCTATTATCTAACCTGTCATGAAATTCGGAGGATATTTCTTCTGCGAATGGCATGTCCCTAATTTGGATCCTTTTTGTAACAATTATATCTTAGAGAGTGCCGAGTGGGACTAGGACTTTGACACCTGTCAGTCACCGCCAATTTTTACAAAACTGTCCCTGCCAAGGCGGAGTCATCAGAGCTGACTGACAGCCAGTGACCAGGTAACGGTCACTTCTATACACACAGACACCTACATACCTGCACGGCTTGGGCATTGCGTCAGTGTACGTGTGCATCACATCAGCACGCATCGGCACCTACCGAGGCCTTATGTTCCTATGCGCATTGATCAACTGCAGGGATCTGGAGTGGGGGCTCCTTTGGGAGCCTCCTGTGAAAAATATGTTCCGAGCAACCTTGAAGAAGGCGACAAATGGGGATACCAGACTCGGTAGCTCAGTTGGTAGAGGGCCCGCTTAAGTCTGGGAGGTCGTGGGATCTAACCTTGGCTGGGTTTAATGATTGAGTGGTTACTGTTTGCCTAGCACTTGGTATAAAGTAAGAACCACAAAACATGACTGGTGGGCCTGGTGTCAGTATGATGTGACTGGGTGGGGTACCATGTGGGCCTATGACATATCTCAGTGTGGGCACACATTAAAGAGGGTGTTGGGCCCCACTGCTAAAAGTAGGCTCCTTATCTCATAGATTTGGTCACCACCCAAGTGGCCAAAAACGAGCAGAGAAGCTGAACCTTGTGGCAGTCAGGAAAAGCCCTGAAGGGTTGGCCGGATATTAAACTACCCCAACAAACAGACAAACAAATTGCGCCGAATCGGTATTTTGGTCGATGAACGTACTAGGTGTTAAAATAAAATGCACACCCTTGCGCCTGATGCAGTCAATATGGACCCGTCAGCGTGCATGGGCATTGCGTCAGCACACATGGACAGCATAAAGTGTTGGTGGTGGTTGTGTTGACAAATGAACCCAGGCGTCCACACAGTGCGCGTGGACAGTAAAGCTGTATTTGGATTTGTCTGTACACCTATTACGCATCTACATATGCCCCCACAAGGGCATAGAGGGCCAAGATGAAGCCAGCCCCCTGGTGAACTCGCAAGCCACCGCCGATACCAGACCCAGAGGATGGGGTCCGGAGATTTCCTTGCATGAGTCACTTTTGAGATTCGTATAAATTCGAGGAGAATACATATATTTCTATAAGGGATCGGTTTCACATTTATCCCTTTACGATTTTCTACTTTCCAATGAGAATGCATTACAAGAGACAACTCTTGAACAATTAGTTTTCCTCACAAATCGCGTAAAATGGCAACTATTCATGTAAGTAGTATATGGAGAAAGGGATTAGGTAAAGGCAATTGGCCAATTTTCAAATGAGCTTTTACTAGTGTGATCTGATTGGATGCAATACAATTCCAAATATATTATAGTGGAAGCCTGATTCGATAGCCATCAATGGTGATACTTTGTCAGTATTTGTTTTACTCGTTTTGTTCCATTTTGCATTTATTACATTTTTACTATTTATTACAGGCTCGGTTCTTACTGTCCAAAGTCAACCCATCGCAGACTCACAACAACATGTACGCCTGGGGCCAGGTAAGTTGCAATGATAATACATTTTATTCATTTACCTTATGCTCAAAGGAATATTTACATGTGGGGGGGGGGGGGGATGTTTCAGGAATTTGTGGTACCTATTTTTGTTCAAATTTAATCATACTTTTTGTTGTCAGTTAAAAGGGAAAACATTTGACAAGTGAAATTTCCATCTCGTTATAGAGTCAATTATTTAAAGAGTAGACAGGTGAGGATAACTGTCTCGCGGTAGACAATAAAATGTTTCACATATTCTAGTCTTTGTATTGAGGATGTGTCCTTAAACGCCTGATACTGCACGTATATTTACATTTGCTTCGTAAATTATTATTAGTTGGAGATCATAGCCTCTCTGATGGTTTGCCATCCACTGAAGCCAGATCCGTTTTTTTTTATAGTTTTTTTTTAGAAACAAAAATGAAATTTCAAAAAAGAATGATATGTTAGTAGTTACTTACCCCTGTAAGTCGTGTTTCCGATTACAATACACTGACTCGTTGAGGCATATTGCAAATATGTCATAGAAAGTCTTAGTTAAAAAGCTCACATTTTCCTCCTCTTCGAAACATTTCTTACCTAAAGATATAAAAAAATAACATAATTATTTACGACTAATACGAAAATGAATTGTAGCCAGCTGAATGCCCTATGTGCAGTGTTTAGTAGGCACCATTTCTAATGATTTCCCTTGTATTCAGTCCTCCGTTTTTAACGGTCCCAGCGCCTCAGGGGTTTGTTATATTATTTTTCTATTGGGTGTTGTCCAGTGGGATCTGGTCATTGTGTACTCGGTAGTGTAACGTGACGTTCGCCTATTACCCTAAAGGACTGAATCACTGACTTCTGACTACAACCAATACATTTCCAAAAATAGAACTTAAATCGAAATAAAGACAAATAAAGAAATTTTAGGCCTAGCTTCAATGTAAAAAAAAGTTATTAACTACAAATTTTGTATAGTCAAATTAGCGATTCACTCTTTTCGGGTGTTGGTCCCTGTGGTTATGGACCAAAAGAGGTGAGCAGAGGGCCACCCCCTACCCTATCCTACCTTGCCCCTACCCTATCCTACCTTGCCCTACCGTCCCGTACCCTACCCTGCCATGGCGTACCTTACCTACCATACCGGCCTTGCTGACCCAAGCCTATTTGTAAACAAACCACGAGGTTCCCCGAATCACGTGTAAGTGTAAAGGTGCTTCTGCAATCTATTGCATTTTGGCCTTGGTCTCCAATTTTCATTTTGTGATTAAGATAAATCTGTTTTGCCTGATTTTGTTCTATGAAAAATGCCCGCATTTTACCTCTTCCCGAGCCCTGGTAGGCATGTTTTCCCTGTCCCTACCCACCCCCTATGGTGGCATTATTCCTTTTATGGCTTCCGTGCCCAACTAGGTTTTATTAATATTACCTTGATACAGCGACGTACTACTACGTGGTGGGAGTGGTCGAACCGGTTTAGGTGGAAACGAAACCATTGACATATGTCTTATAACATTACCAAGACAAGATTTTTGCAAACAATTTACGGTCCAATTTTCACTGTAGCAGCCACACCACTTCTAAAAATCAAATCACCTGTCGTTGTATATACGTTATATAATGAGATAGAAGTGTGCTACTTAGTATCTTGCAATGTTTAGTTATAAAGATTTGTATATGCATTGCAACCAGTATTATACCATTAGACCTTGTTCCCTCCCTTCGTCTCCATCTCATCAACCCTAAAACCGTTCTTTTCAGGTTTCTTGCTCTTTTCTTTCTCCTCTCTCTTACAATTTTCTTTTAAAACTCTATGCTAATTTCTTTCAGCTGCTCTCTTTCTGTTTTTTTTCTTTTTCTTTACGAGAGCTGTATCCAGAACAGTAGTTCCCCTCTTGAAGTTTCAGAGTTTGGCGCAAGTGACTTTGCGAGTTGACACGATGTGATTATTGCTATTTGCATTGCAATTTCCACATGAAACCATATATCACTAGCAAGTTTATCGCTCACAAAAATCCCTCGAAATATATATTTGCAAATATAGAAATTTACTATTTTCCTGTTCTTTTCTATCCACAGGAGGCCGGCGGCCACGTGTTGACGGATGACGTCAGTCTGCAAGTATTCATGGAACACCTCAAGAAATTGGCCGTGTCAACGGCAAGCTGAACGCATAATTAGCCTTAACCAATTTAGGATACTCTATGATAACCTTTCTGATCTTTAATTGAAAGTATATACCACGTGTATGTTATATGCATTATTCGCACAAACTTCTCACGTTTGAACTGCGCTGCAGGAGTACTTCTCACGTTGGTGAATGACCACTAGGCCTTGCTTTAAGGCTGCATACTGTATGGTGCGAATGATGTTTAAAAGTCAAGAAATGCCACTGTTTTGTATGGCCATTAATATTAGCGTTATTTATTAGACTTGGCTTGCTTGGCCGTGGGCCTTGTTTAGTAGCGGCAGTTTAGTTCGCAAACTGCCGATGGACTGTCTAAGTTGGCATCAACTTGTCTGTGATTTTAGAAATGTTGAAAATGTGTAAGTCATGTAGTTGTGTAGAGGTAGTAAGCAATTTAGTTACTTAGGTATTTTAAAAAGTCAACTCGATAGGTCAAGACACCAAGGAGGTAGACACGTTGACCACAGGTTATGAGCTATAATGATATGCCTTAGATGTATGACATTTTGTTAAAGACTTAATCCTTGATTTATAGAGGCACATTAAATGTCTTTCGAGATCCGCGATGCCGGCTAAAACCAGAAATATTATGTACCTAAGCAGAGGATTCTGGTTTCTCTCATGCTTGTAGAACCTTGTGTATGTTGATGACATCTACTGTCGTTCACCCTCTATTCACTATTCTCTATTCGCAATGTCTACACCTCTGATAAAGGATACTCCTACACATGTCTTTTAATCAGATATCCGAAGTGTATATACACCATCAAGCCAAATTAAAGCATTCTACTGTAATATACATTACATACAACTACTGTATTAAACTCTGTCAAGAAGCGAACTATGATACATTGTAGTTTATCTGAATAAGTTAGTACCTTATTTCTTGATATTGTATCATACACTTACTTTTTCGATTCTCAGCCATATTAGATCTTGAGCCAATGTGTATTAAAAAAACAAGTTAGGCTTTTTGAAGACATGTTAACGTAAACTTCCAAGCTCATTGAATATCACATCAGGGCCCGACGGCTCGTAGTGATCTTAATCACGTCAAACGTTCCTAATTAAGTTTGGTAATTAGTGCTAATGATAATCAACAGAAACGGCTCGTAACTACCCCAAGAACATTTGAAACAAGCAATCCCATTGGTTTAACCTTAATCACATCCCCCTTAATCATGATTAGCGACCAAATATTTAATCTAACTCATGAGGTAAATTAAGGTGATGATTAACGACGATTAGATAATCATGACAGTAGTCCTTAATCAACCTACGGAGTTACGAGCCGTCGGGCCCAGAATTTATTATATCATGCTCACTTATTTGGGACGTGGTAAAAGTTATTGAGTATTAAATGTGACCCATTATTATGCATTTATGATTTCTTATGAAGCATGCGCGATGATGCTAATAAAGGAAAGATATGAAAATACAAATTTCTGGCTTTGTTTTCAATTGAAGGTATGCACCGATATCTCGTTGATCGATGCTGAGGGAACAAATGTTTTACCAGTATAGTTCTTTAAAATCACCTAGTATGGTGCCTTGAATAATGCAATGAAAATCCCTAGAGGTTCTTTTGTTAGTAGCCGCCCACCCATATTAACTTCATATTGTTGGGGAAAACTAGACCACATATTAAAAGTAATCCTATTAGATTTATGTGACATCCGATAACATATTCGCTGTCCCTGTTTCTTCTATATAAGTAGGAATAGGTCAAGTAACTAAAGCAAGGTTTCTTAGGCCTGACTCACTCACCATGAAATGAAACAATAAAAGCGGATCATAGTAGATACTGGAACTTTATGAAAAGAAAATACAAACAATATCTCAAATGAATATATTGAAAGGATCCTTTTGTAGTCATAACATAAAACCGATCTAATTTTTTTTTTTATAAAAAACTAAGTTCTATGGACTTCAAACCCAGTGCAAATCCTAGTCACTAGGATGTTCTATGTTTTAGAGTAGTACAAAATGTGTCCACTAGATGTCCCCAGTGGTCCGTTGCATAATGGTTTTTCGTTGTTAGGATCAATTTAAGATAACATAAAGATTGTTTGCTTAACAGCGAAATTTTGGCACGAAATTTGTTGTTACAAAAATTGCAAAATCTCGGTTCCTAATGAATAAAATTGAATCCTGTAAATTGATATATGAAGGGGAAAAAATAGGAAAAAATCAGTAAAAGTAACAGGTCATTGAGCGCATTTTAAATAAGTTTATATATTCCATTTTTTTACCAGGACCACTCTATCTGTAGACATGAGTGGACCCCCAATTGGATTATTTTGGGAATTTAATTGCCACCACATGTCAGACCAAAGAGCTGACCAATCAGAGTGAAGTCTCCATAGCAACATGACAACACTGGGAATGCTGGGTAATCTTCAAGGCCTGTGCCGCAATTTTTGAATACCCACAGATTCATTGGCGATCTTGACATTGGGAGAACCACACCGCCTCGTCCTTACAGACATTTTAAATAAGTTTGTTTTAGTGTCAAAACGATTGTTGTTACGAAAAAAATAAAAATGAAAAGTTTTGTTGTTTAATTGATTTTCGTTGTTAAGGAACTCATTGTACGTGCAACGGGCCGCAGCCGGTTAACATTGATAATATTCAAGGGGGGTTCCCATTTAAGGTTTAATGAAGGCGCATCCCTTAAGTCTCTGACCCAATAATATTAATACTTATTTTTATAATTTTACCAATAGAAATGTAAAAATCGGGTTTGTGGTCCCCATTGATAAGAAACGACCATGTATTTTTTTGTATATGTCAGAATGACATTTCCCATGTAAATCTGGCCCTGAAAGTGAAAAAGTGAGTGTGAGTGTTGGGTGTTTTAAGCCGTACCAACATCTAAGGTCATTTTCACGGTTTTGATACTTTCAGTCTTGAACAACAACTTTGGACATATTCAATGTAGGATGGGTAGATATTGAGATGATTTAGAGTGATTCCCCTATCATAATGTAGGGGGATAGGAACTGGCAGGGTAGGTTTGTTAATAACACAAATATCAAGTTTGACTAATGTGATGGGAAATGGGGTTTTGGTTCCTTTTCCATTTTTGGAATTGGTTTCTAGCCATAGTCCAACAGTTCTCTGTGGTACAAGAGAATGAATAAGACAGTCAGTATGGGCTCTTGCTCAAATTCTGGGCCAGGAAGCAGGGCTGTGGACCAGGCATGGGCAGTCAGGTGAAGGAATGTGTGTCTCAGAGTCATGCCTCATGCATGAGGGTGGTCGGAATCTGGATAGTTCTAGGGTGTGCCTGGCACAGGTTCTGTAGCTCTGGGTCAATATAAGGGGGCTGGGTGCCTGGGGGATGATTGTCTGGTCATCGCCAAAAATAAACGGGTGGTAGTGTGCTGGCCGGCTGCCCGTTAGATCATTCCCCATGGTTGCCCTTCTCGTGCTCCTGTTCTCGTGCCCCTGGGTGCCTCTGGGTGCCCATTCTCGTGCTTTATACTGCCTATTTTCTTCTAAAACTTTTAACCCTAACTTGGTCCTAATTCAGCTATTCATACCTGGTACACCTTAATTGTCTAAGTTGAGAGGTGGTTGATTCCCAGAAGAAAGGTGTGAACACAGTGAGAACCATAAAGGGACTATTTCTACTCCATGAGATTCTACTCCATGCTTTATATTGGTCAGTTACAATGGTGTGACCCCGTTGACCCTTACAGAGGTCATTTCTGGTTACATTCTCCTAAGTATTCATGCTTTTGTTCTCGATTTCATACTGACAAGTTATTTCATTTATACAACCCAATTCGCTACATCATTCAACAATTCCATCGTATGGATTAATTCTACATCTTTTACCAATAATTATGGCCAACTTCTAGCCTTCTCAATTTTGTCCCTATAATCAGAGAGGTCTACAATTCATCACACTAAGGTTGAATCCATATGGAGTACAGGGTGTTGGTTTTAGGTAGGGTTGTTGCTATTGCTCGGAAATTGGTTTTCAATTGTATTGGGCTATGGAGTTCAGTAGCCATCAGGGTGAGTTCCCAATCAGGACTTTAGCTATTGTACATGTGGAACTTCTAATCTGCTAATGGTAGGATTATCTGTTTCTTTCATTATGAGTTTCTGTGAGGCAAAAAGCAATAAGTCTCTGATAGATCTTTCGATTCATTAATGTTTTCTTTTAAGACTTTGACAATTCCATTGAATAAGTTTCCTGCTATCACAGTGCATGAACAGGAGATCTACTTCTGACGCCATGTATACTGACGAATTGTAGCAATGGACGCCATTTCTGTATCATAGATTTCCCTATAGGACGCCAGGGGCAGTTTGCAAATATATAACACATTATGTTACATGATAAAAGAATAAATCCCAGTTAAATAAAAAAAAACATAAAGAAATAAAAAAAAATGCTTATTTTCACATGTAAAAAAATCTGTGCATTTGAGAAATTATTTAGGTTTTTATGCAGATTTGGAAGAATTTTGCAGTTGATGCATTTATGCAACTGACATCTTTGCCGTGGTGTTGCATTTATGCAACTGGATCAAGAGCATGGTGATGCATTTATGCAACTTGTGTTGGTTCTTAGGGAACAGCTTTGGCTCAGCCTCATCCAAATCGACATCATGGAGATGCCGATATTTGTTTTTGACCCGTATGAGAGGTTGTCAGAATGGGCCTTTTTTGCACAATCTACAAGAATTTGTCCAGTTCATAATTTCTTGATGTCTGTAACAGCACCAGTATTCTGGTGATGCCTTTGAGAATGGCCAAAGAGGACAGGTCAGTTAGACATCCAGAAGAGTCTGTTGAGTTCAGTGCAATAAACTTGGGCCAGTGATCAATAGTCCAAGTCTGTGTCCAGCATCAGGGAATGAAAAGCCATGGCAAGGACAGTCTTTCATCACCCCTGTTCCTCACCCACCATGGAGCCCAACGAGGGGATTTACAGAGCTGCAGATATCCAGCAGGGAACACACCAAAGATACAAAGTAGGTATACTTGAGCAATGACAGACATCACTTGATTAGCCCTAGCCACCACCTTCTAGGAAAGTCTAATATCAGGTGTTCATTAAACATGTACATATTGGATAGGTATTACATAACTTTTCCAGCTCTCATTGTAGGTCGCATATGTTATTAGCCATTTTCCTTTAAAGAACTATCCTAGGGCTTGGCATGACAGGGGTGTGCAAATGCTCACAAATTCACACAAATGTGCAAATTTTGTTACATTTTGGCCTCAAATATATATAGGAAAGTGAAAATGCTATACAAAAATGTGCAAATTTATGACTAGATTGTGCGAATTTTACTTGTTGTTTTGTGAAAATTATTTGAAGTCTGCACACCCCTGCATGAGCAGCCGATTGTTTGGATCAGGCTTCTCCAACCTCCTGTCTAGGTGAAGTAGGGGCCAAAGTGCAGTGTTGGACAGAAATAAGAGAACCTCTTCAGTCATCCTCATGACACCAGGATCACTTCCTCCATCGAAATAGGTTGTGATTCACGGCAAACAAATTGCCCCATTTGTTGCCTCTTACAATCAGCAAAGGGGTGCTAGGAACCTATATTCTTCCCAGAGAGTTCCTGGAGGAACTCCCACCCCAGATCCACATGGGGGGAAAGTGGAAAAAAATGGCAAGATATTATATAACTTGATAATGGTACCAAAAGAAAGAAAAACTAAACATTACTAGGAAGAGTCTCTACTATGTAATTTGATTTTTCTTTTCAACAAGTTTCTATACGACAACAGGTTTAGTGTAATATAGGGAAAAGCGTAAAAGGTTGTTCTTATTTCTCCCTGGCAATCCTGTATTGGGCGGGAAAGTACATCATTTATCACGGAATTTGGCTGTTTGTGGCAATAAGGAATGCAGTGACCAAGTTTGATGACTTCTAGCAAGCGACACCTTGATTTGCTGGTGATTATGTCTGCACTGCGTCGGTTCATGAGACGGATGAGTATTGGTCCATAGATATCCAAACTTATTTGTTAAGCTAGGCTGACCGTGGAGCCAGCCGTAATAGGTTTAGAAACAATCGCAAATGATTTGAAGACAAATAATTACCATTTTATTTTACATTTTCAAAGTATTCATGGAAAACATAGGTCTTGTTTGAAGCAAACGTTTGTTGTTGAACACGCATGGTTATTAGAATGTGTCTTAAAATAAGAATTGGTCACGCTTGAGGAAACTGCATATCAAACAGATGTCGTTCCACCTTTGTGGTGATCCGAAACTACGCTCTACCCTTAACAAACTGTCATTTCCCTATACTACTTATGCGCTTTTCGATTATTTCACAAAAATAAAGAAGAGATGATTAAGGATGTAGTTCCCCAAATCCGTGACGTGGTCCTTCATTCAATCCTCATCATATATATGGGTTCAGTGATATGTTACTATATATTCTAAAACAATATAAAAATAGTGCTATTTCTGAAATTCGACGTCGGCAGCTGTCCACGATAACATGGCCCCTCTTCGAGACAATGTAAGAGATTAATATATAGTTACTTTGTAAATCGACCCAATAACCAGATCAGATAACACCCCCCCCCCCCCTCCCGATCATATCAGCAACAACAAAATGATTTCAGGGGAGTACAAACGTTCCAATAATAAAAGCTACCGCTGTACCTTTTCAACCAAAGTCAATGGGCTTACTGCCCCAGCATGTTTCATTAGTTAAAATATTGGTTCTGTGTTATTAATATAACCGGTTATAATAAGAATTAGTTATAACGTTTTTAAAAAGTCCAATTTAATTTTCTGGATCATGTTGGAGAAAAGGGAGAAGGGACAACTTCATCTTCATCGATGATTTCAATATCGTTTGTGTTGTACGATATCCTGGGTTTGTCCCCCGATGTATTCGAAATGATACTCACAGCTGAAATAAGAAGGAACTTAAATGGTTGAATTCATCAAGACACTGGAATCTAGGGTGATAGAACATTTTTATCAGTCATATAGATTTGCTTCCTCGCCATTAGTTTTAAATAATAGGCCTAATTATAGTTTATGTAAATTTACACGAGCAAGAAGCAGATTTTGCAAAATGAAAGCAACGACTCTGCACGATTTTTATATCATACCACATTATGCTAGTAGCGCAGAGTAAAATCTAAGCAACGCATAGTAAACCTTTATGTACATGGATGCCGAAAAAGTACACAATTCAGTATCATGTTCTATATTGATTTGTGAAAATTTGATACTGCTTAAAGGCAAAATGGCATTCAAACATATGGATCGAAAATTATAATTATAGGCTATACATTAAATTGTTAGGAAAGTATGATAAAACATAAACGCACAGCTTTGAAAAAAAAGTCTCCATGGGAGGTCTCAGAACTAGTCTATGTTATTTGTATTAACTCTATAAGAAGTTTAACCCTAGACACGTATTCTCACCCGAGGATGGGCGGCTCTGTGTGATCTCGTATTTCCGCGCCAGTCGTTGCTCCTTGGCTGAACGCTGCTTTTTTCCTTTGCAGCGTTTACAGAAGAAACAGACGGAGAGAACGAAGACCAACAAGCAGACGACAACGACGATTCCCGCGATCACACCAGGGGTCATCTCGGTGCTGCCGAAATCAAAGACAATACCTTTATTTGAGAAGGCGATTAGCTATATACCTAATTATGAATGGTTTCCTAATCCTGCCAAATCTAATTAGTCTATGTAATTTGATAAAAACTTCATATGATCATTATTTAAAAAAAACACGACACATTGATCTCTACATTATCACTGATAATAAAACAAATGGACCCACCAGATCTAGGCCTACATTAATTACTGTAAGAAAGTGGTGCCGATTACAGACGACGTTAACTAAGAAATTCACAACAGCCCTAATCAAACTTTTAGCGTGGGTTTTAAGAGGGGAGCTTTACTCCTGCTAATTAAAAAAAAAGTAAAACGGGGATAGCATCTACAATACACTCAAACTCTTTTGGAAGTCTTTCAGACTGGATCTGAGGAATGGATTCTTTAGGACGGACGTATTGTTACCCCCCCCCCATACCCTAGTACATATTTTGCTAAAAAAGAAAAAAGAAAAAAAAGAGAAACAGAAAAAAGACATTATAGTGTTATGGACTACGAGGTCATTTATACCCCCTGGTCTGGCTCCCATGCAAGAACATCAAGGGGCCTCACCTGATTTTAAAGAGCTTTCGTGCCCGGGACCTCTGTTTTGTCCACCCTTCCCTATATTTATACTGTTTCTGCAATTTGGGGGTGGGGGTTGGGGTTATGATGTCATAATTATTAAGAGGGGGAGGGGTCACAGATTGCAAGACACACACTTGACAATGGTCAGAAATGATCAATAATAGCATGACGCCATTTATGGACGGCCCCCTAGCAGTAGTTTATAAGCTTAACAAGTGAATCTATGTTATTTCAGGAACTTGATAAATATAATATATATCTTCGGAACTTACTTTGTATTCCTTTGTTGTCCACCAGCGTCCCCTCTCTGACAGCAACATGGAACTGATGAAATAACATGAAGCACTTTTTATTACGGACATCTACTAAAAATGGGTAATAAATAATACATTAGGTGCATTTGCAACCTGAAGTGGTCAGAGAGGATAAATAAGTAATGTAAATAATCTACGATGCGACAAACTGGCGAAATATTTTGTTTTCTACGGACAAAGGGTAAATTCTTCGTCGAAATTTACTTTAATTTTTTTTATTCTTTAATTCGTATCATGGCTTAGATCACTTTATGCAATACTATACAATATAGAAGAAAACGGTAGATAGGCCAATTAAAACGAAATTTAATCAGCCTTTCGTTTTCATGTTTATGACAAATTCAATAGGCCATGGGATAGTTCAGAACTTGTATCATTGGCATTGCTACATACTTTTCATAAACAGTCATTTGGCATAATAATATTATTCAGATTATCTCACTTTCAGTGCAGAATACGTTGTTGATTTGCACATAAAATACAAAAGGATTGTTGAATTTATTTGATGTAAAAAAACATTCTATACCTCCACTCTATAGATTCTATGCCTAAGGAAACAATATCGAATATTCACCTAAATTATTTGCCAGAAAAGCGGTAGCGACAAGTCCGTGCCGTTGTCTTGTCGCACGTCCAAGAGAACCCCATCTGTGGGAGACCAAAGCGATCCAATTTGCCAAAACAAACCCCATGGTGGATTCGGCCGTTGGTCCAACCTGTATCCAGTCAATATGTCACGCGTTGGTCAACCTAGTGTCCACTATGACATGTGGATTCTGTCCACTGCAGAGACCATTCTGTTATTGAATGGGTGACCAGAAGATGAATACGTCATAGAGAGTAGCCTTGGGTTACTCACAAAGTCCCCCTGAATGTTGATGTATTCCCAGCAGACGACTTTTGGAAATCCATCCGTGTTAGCGTCTGTAACGGCAAACTGTATGCGCGCTGGGACCTGAAGGCTGGGAAAATCGATGGAGATTATCTATTATGAATAAGTTCTCAACCAAATAAACTATGTAGACGGAAGAGTTATAGGCGCATGACCAGTACATTATTACCATGTAGTGACGTAAATCTATTGACCTGTCAAACACAAGTTGAAACGTCATTATATTATATGGAATATGCAAAGAATGTGGGCGGGCAAAGGATGATTGAAGGCCCTATCATTCCTTTTTTTCTTTTGTAAAAATCTTCTAAATATAGCAATACATCATATTTGGCGCAGTGTCATGATGATACTTACAAAAGGCATACCTGGCTTCTGAGCCGCTTTTGCCATCACTTACTGTTATAGCGGCCCATCTAGCTGTAAGCAGGAAGAATGCTGATGGCATATTTGGTTAATTTCCCCTTTCTTCAGAACAAACAAGGCCTGTATAAGCATATAGGACTAATGGGATACATTCTGTCATTGTCAGTTGTGTTTCAAGAAAAGAGTCCTTCATCGTCCGTCGCTATAAAGCATAGTCCTATATGCCTATACTTCTATAGTTATGATGCATTGTGTATGCATGAAACAACTTCAACAGGTAGGACAATCAATCGATATCCACCTTGTTTGTCACATCCGTCCGTTCGGGAGAGTATATCGATCAGTTCCCGTCATCTTATAGATTCCATTTACTGGGCCCTCAGATCTAGGGCAAGTAGCGAATAAGTATATTTAGAGTTCAGAAGTTCTATTTAAATTTGTACATCAAAACACATTTCAGGGGTCATTTTTATACAAGACCTACTATTTTCGGGGATCAATAGATCTTGTGAATATTTCAAAGAGTTGCAATTATTGATGATCATCTATGAGCTGCCATGCACTTTCCCAATTTCTGCATCTCAGCAAACATCTCGCTGAAGTCTGTGTATCTTTAGATTGTCCGTGTATTATTAATGTTTGAGGGGAAGGTTGTTTAAAATATTTATGCATGTATGACACCAGGCTTGAGGAAGTCAGCATGGCCAATGAATCTACATAAGTATAAGGCTATAGGTATTACTCCATTTCTAAAGTGGAGTACCCATGGAGCGGTGAGACTGGAATTCTGGTCGCATTGCAGATTGCTAGAGACCAAACTGATTTATAAAAGCTTGAATAAAATCAAAAGTATTAAAGATATAAGTATAAAAATTGGTATGGTGACTGTCCGAATGAAAATGATCATGATAATTTAGTTTCTCCCAATCACTGTTCCCTCTCTTTCAGCTATTGACAACATTTTGAAAGGTTTCTGGTCGCATCGCTCAAAGGGAACACTTTTTCCAGTTGTTTTCGGCTAGTCCTGGTCGTTTTTGACCAGTTCTCGAATAGTTCTGGTAGCTTACAGAACATTAATTTTATCTTAATCGCTCAATGGGAGAAAAATCACTCAATCGGTACTCCCGTTAAGGATACTGGTGAAGCAGATTGGTCTTCAGAATTTGATATCAAATATAATAAGTTCCATGACTAAAGATGACTATGAATGTCTTTATTTAATTTTTACTGAAGGCTAAAGCACTTTATGTAAATTTCAGTCCAAATCATGACAAGTCTCCTTTCCATTGTCCAATAGATTCAATTGTCCATGGATGTATGTAGTTGTATATAGACTTTATATAAAGAACTGTGGGAATCAAAAGGTGGGCCGTGTGCTAAGGTCTCCCAAAAGCCGACCAAAATTGCCTAGCTTGAACAGATGCTTGAATGGGCCCATCTGTGCACTACAAGCACACTTTATAATGGCTATAAATAGTCCATTGCATCATAAGCATCCCCCTAATTTTTGTTTAGATTTATAATTTCTTATTCGGATAGATAAAGGTCAAAACTTTTTGCTTAATTTCAAGAGGTCAGTATCCACAGAATGCAGCAATCTGATTGGCTGAGGTGCACTCCACTCTATGTTACTCCACCCCAATCAGCTAGGTGGTAGTACTAGCACTAGCCTTCTGATTGGCTGATATACTACTTCCCTCCAGCTATTTTCATGCCAGTGTAATGAATTAGAGGAACTGCTAGGAATCAGCAAAACATGTCTGCACAGTAGCCACCATGCAGACATATGTCTGTCCAGTAACCACAATATATGTAGACATATATATATGTCTGTGGACTAGGAATCCATCAGAGAATTCATTAATTATTCTAGATGTAGTCTTTATAGTTAACAGATTTGCAAGGAAAAGCCAATTTCTATTTATTACAACTGCATTCTGTCAAATTTGCCGAAGGCACTTGTTTCATTTGAAAAATGGCATCCAGGATCTGCATTGGTAATGTCAAGTTCTTAAATCATACACATACCAAATGGAACAAAATGGAAAAGAAAATCCAACCAATGCTATGGAACCATAATCCTGGACTGCGACCCAAATGACATAGGCAGCTACCACATTGATTTGAACGCTCTATATTTCAGTATACATCTGGATCATTGTCCTCCCTTCAGAAATGTCTTTTTGCCCTGCTATGATATGCGTGCATCCTAATTTGAATTTAACAATTCAATTGTATTACCTGAGATCATTATGAATTTATCTTACCAACATAATTCTTGAGCATCCTCTCTTATCAATCAGGCATTATGCCAATCATGGTTTTCAAGGTGTGATAACATCACTAAAGTGATAAATAGTGTTTCGAAATACTTTTTTACTACAAGGTGCCTTTTTTAGAGAGTGATAGGCCTAATGTTTAGATATTATGGGAGTGTATTTGGGAAAAGATACCTAGTGGCTTATTTGGCCAACACACGCCTATCAATATTGGAGTTGTGTTCTAATTACAAACAGTGGTGGACATAAGTCTAAAACTCTAGGGGCCAGTCGGGCCCCTAGGCCAGAAAATCTAGGAGCCCAACCTGCTTTTTAAGGGCCTCGGGCCCCAGGGCATGCGGTTATGTCCACCCTGACAAAATAATCATTTGACATGCATTTAGCCAAAACATATGTAGTATGATGTTCCTAAAATATCAGGGATTGTTCCACTCTTTGTTTCATCATTCAACAACATCTAGTTCTTTCAAAACCTCATGTACAGTACAGCCCATTATGCCAAATTCAGACCAAATCTAGCAATATCTAGAAATTGCATAAATTAATAGATGTATGGACAAAGACTAATTTTTTATCTTATTTTGTGGAAAATTTTGACCCACATGAGATTTGATAGGGATTCTGATGACATTTATAAAGAATATTAGAATTTTCATAACTAATGCATCACGGACATTTTTTTACCAAAACCTTTAAAGATGATAGAGGTTAGCAAGTTATATGGGCATTGGAAATAGTTTTATGGGCTTCTTAATGCACCGGAGATTGCAAAGTTCATATAAAACTATCTCAGCGTTTATCAAGAATATTCTAATGCGTTGCAGCATTTGAAATAGTAGTTTCTCTACAATCATATCATATTTCATGACATGATTAATTCCCAAAAGGTCTCTTTTTCCAAATATGATCCCATATATTCTCAGTGTTGGAAAGTGAATGGCCAAAACATTGAAATATTACAACTTGAAAGTTCAACTGAATCAGTCCCTTGAAACATTTCAAAATCCCTGGTCTCAACCTCTCCTAAACAGAATATTGCTAATTCTATGTTTGGAAATAAGAGTTAAAGAAAAAACATGAATGTGTAAGATAGGTAATTTTCAGTGAATACCGATACACCTATACCTTTATTGAAAGTCTTTTATTAATCAATAGGGACCATTTCCACAGAATATCATCGTTGGAGACTAATATATAATAAAGTGCGTTCAGCTTTAAATGCAGGGGAAAATCTAAGCACGTTTCCTTACAAAATATCCGAGGTCAAGCACCACGTATAAGATTTCAAACTGTTTCCAACTTTTTTCTTAGTATTACCGCTATAGGCCTTAATTCACCTGAGGTATTGTGGCCTCTGTTATCCGTCTGGGCTTAGGGCCTCATATATTCGGTTGTTTACAGTCTGCTGATCTGTTTACACGTTGCTAAGTGACCGAGACCCGCTCGTGAGAGGCCGTCACGGGAGCTTTCGCAGTTTGCAATGCCCCGTTACAATGGTATGTGTGCTCAGATATATTCGAATATTCTGGGTAGTAAAAAAAAAGTTGAAATGCTCATATTATGCTGAGGCATGATGGAGTGTGCCTATTACACTGCAGATCTGCAGGTTCCTAAGTAGTAATAATGTCCTTTCATTTTGATAAAAAAAACAACAAAAAAACGAATTGTACCACATTTAGTGATTTCAGAAAAGGATTGACTTATGAAACAGTTCGGAAAAAATTGTATTGCTAACATTCGAAATAAGTGTTTTGCATTGTACGTTTTAACCGTTTACTTCAGTTATGAAGTGTCTAAAACTTTAAGCTCATTATGAGATTTCTCTTCAAGGTAACTGAATAATGGCTTACGCATTTATGAATAAAAAATTATATCTATTCTTTGAAAAAATATTGTCTGCAATCGTTTGAGGAAACATCGACTAAATTGGGGAAAAAAAATCCATGGAAACTGATGTCTAATTCTCGTGAATCAACAGACGTTTAATTCTGTTTAGGAATAATATCAAGTTGGTGTAACAGTCGATAGTGTACTGGAGTTGGCCTGTGGCCGGATTGTTCCAAAGTGTGGCACCTGACGCATGCGTCCGAACGACCCTTAGTGTGTCTATGTCTGAGGCCAAACGGAATATCAGGAGCGTTTTGGTAATTTTATTTTGAACGCTTTAAGGACGGATTTTCCGCGAACCGAAGATACTCCACGGCACGGAGAGTTTGGAAGACATCCACAGGCGCAACAGGTGAGTGTTACTGAGAAGGATGTCTCACTAATACATGTAGGCTATGTACTGCGTGTATTGCCATGGAAGATAGGTGTAGAGCAAAACAACCAACGTTCAAAGTGGCTGTCTTAGCAGGAGTAATTGTAGGTATACTATCGGTGATAATGTACTATATAGATAGACCCGAGCGACCGATTATTTTTGGTGGACAAACAGACCATTATTTGTTAAATAACAAAAAAGGATTTCTAGAGTGTAAAAGAAGTTGTGAAGTCCTCTCAGGAAAAGACCACTGACTGTCATATCATCGAGACATAAATTAGATCAGAAATATCTGTTGATGATGCCCTTAGTGATATGGTTTTATAGCTGCCGTCAATTATGTCAAGTATAGGGACTATGTTTTTTGTGTATGGCAACATAAAATAGATCTAAAACATTAAGCTAACTGAATTTTCAAAGTTACCCCCTTCGATTCTAGATTTTTTTACAGCCCCATCTAAGGGGGTTGACCACTTAATATTGTAATATTGAATAATTTATGACAATTAAGTGTCATTTGTGTGCAAAAAAAATTGTATAAGATAACCTTTCTAAAGTAATCTTATCGCTTACATATATACATTAGACGCGGCCGTTCAGGTGTATAATTATTTAGGCCCTGCCGAGACCCACAATTGCCTTTCCAACTAGTCAAATATTGACTGATTAGCATGGGATACGGTCGATGACCAAACAGCTACTGATGTGATAAGTCAACTTGGCAGGGGTAGTGCCGCTATATTGGTGGGTAAGTTACTTAGTCGCAGCCCAAGGATTGGACATTGGATCAACGGGATTATATATACTTTACTGGATAATACCTTCTTGTAATTAAACGGCTGAATGGAAATAAATGCAATTAGATAGATTATACGTATACACAGGAGGTATGCAAAGTATGCATGAATAGCTCCTGTATAATTATAATGGTTGCTTGCATGACAACATACTTTATAATTAATTATAATTATCAAAGTTACACCTTACTCCTTACAGTTGCAATGTGTATTCATTTGCTTTTTGTAAAATTGTATTGCAATAATGTCAATAGGTCAAAGACATAATTGTCAACTTCAATTTCGTTTCTCATATTGTTCTCAGAAAGGAAGTGGAAGTTAACCAAAAAGAACAACTCCTGTTCAGACCCTTAAGTGTTGGGAACAGTTTGCAGGTGTAGTCTACATATCTGCCTAACATGTATCGACCCTATTAAACTTTCTGACTTCACAGTAGCACTTTCCAAACACGTGTATGAGTGCACTCAAAGCTGTGAAAATCCGTGCATACATATAAAGGGGGTATTCCACTACACGACATCAGCTACGACACGGCCACGACACGGATGCGATATGATCATATTGTGGCCAAGTCGTGGACCCCTACGATATCAGTGATGTCGCATCAAGGGGGTATTCCACTACACGACATCCAGTGCGATATGGGGTGCGATACGACCAAGTCGTAGCCATGTCGTACGATCTGACAGTCCTATCTTAACGCAGCCCAAGTCGTGTAGTAATAGGGTATATGGTCATAGCTACGACTTTAAAGTCGTGCGACATGACTCTTATCGCAGCAAAGTCGTAGGGGACAATGTCGTATGCTTTAACCCAAGCTACGACTTTTATTCAACCTGTTTAATAATGTCGTAGGGGTAAGATGGAAATCATATGAATTACAGGCCATGTCGTAGGCCATGTCGTAGGCCATGTCGTAGGCCATATCGTAGGCCATGTCGTATACAGGCAATAGTACTTCTCATTGATAAAAGCCTGGGAATGTCGTAGCTAGTGTAATACCCTATTTGGTGCGATAGAGCCACGATAGGACTGCGATATACATACACAAGGTTAGACAGATAGGCGCCACCTCCTGCAATACCATCTAATGATATCGTGCGATACGGTCCTCATGTCGTAGCATTCCTTATCGCATAGTGGAATACCCCCTTTAGTGTAATAGGGTATGTCGCAGTCCCCACGACATTAAAGTCGTGCGATACAACTTTTGATAGCAGTCAACTCGTAGGGGAAATGTCATAGACTTTAACCCAAGCTACGATATTTATTTGACATGTTTAATAATGTCGTGGAGGAAAGAATCAGTTTCCTATAATTGCAGGCCATGTCGTAGGGAATGTCGTATACTAGGGAATGTCGTAGGGAATAGTAGGCCTACTTTATATTTATAAAACCCTGGGAATGTCGCACTAGGTGTAATACCCTAAATGGTGCGATTATGCTACGACATTGCTGCGATATACAAATGCAAGGTTAGCCAGTCGGGCGCCTCCTCCTGCGATACCAAGTATATCATCGTGCGATATGGTCCTCATATCGTAGGCAGTTTGTGTTGTGTAGTGGAATACCCCCTTATTACTGTATAGCAGGTTACGACACTACATGAAAGCCCACTGAAACCCTGGCGAAATCCCAGGACCACCTACATGGCTATACATGCTATATAGCCTAGTATTATAAGTGTTCAAGGGTTTACTTTGCATGACTGCCGGCCGTATGATTGTTCTTCTACAGAATGTGCAACTACTTGGGACTTTTCCTCGGCACAAATGTTATGAATAGGGCCTATATACGAATTGATGACTTTGCGTTGGTCGTTTATAATGATGACAAGAACTATTGTCAGTAGAGTGATCGAAGCACGTACCAATTTCTCAATGTGTAGGCCCCATATGTTTACGTCACAGCCCAATGAACAAACTTTTGTTTAGGGTCCTATTCTAACCAGTGTTGCTTCTTATTTCCACAACAAATGCAATTAGGCCTATAGCTCTAGATATGCCTGTGTGAGTGGACACCTTCCTAGATGAATAGTATAGCCTAAGTAATAATGGACAATTAAAGCTGACATTAGGCCTAATTAAAATTGACAGTGCTTCACTGAACATACTACTTTTACATTTTCAACACACGCATGGGCCTCTAGGACAATTATAGCCTGACTTACTATCTATCACCTTATTACTTTATCCTCTTTTTCTTTACTACAGATGATGTCTGGCACCTAAGATTCGCAGAGAGATCCGCCAATTAGATTACCGTTCACAGCCGGACGCGCCTATCCCCATTCCACTACCTCCAGCATTAATCACAAAGACCATGGCCTACCAAAATGTGTGGTGGCACTCGCCCGTGGAGTACGGCGCCGGCCTCCAGCCCGGCCACACCTGGCCCAGCGTCTACGAGCAGTACCGACGGCCTCGTGACGAGCGCCAGTATGACGTACCCGTAGAGCCGTACACGTCCAAGCTCTACTACGAGCAGCCCCGCATGGGCATGCCCGTGTACCGCGGTACGTTCAGGGACAAGCCGCACTGCGTCACGCCCCACTACCCATCGGGCACAGATAAGAAGCCAGTTGGCTTCCACGGCCGGGTCTACTACGAGCAGCTCGGACCGACTCGCTACGGCTACAACGGGCCCCAAAAGGACGACCTTTACTACCTGGAGCTGCCGCCCTACAACCCGTCCTTCCCCAAGACCAAGACGCCGGTGGCCGGCAAGGACATCCGGGTCTTTGAGGGCATGAACTTGCCACAGTGCCCCAAGCGGAGCACACTGGAACTGACGCATAGCATGAGCCATGGCTATGTGGTGACCGACAGTAGGAACCCCTACCGACTTATGACGGCCACTTCAGCCAAGCTGGACGACAACACCAAGTATAAAACTAAACAGCTGGTTTGATCTAATATGATCCATTAATAGCTGTTGCGGTATTCATGTAACCAGTTCCAGCAATAATATAGTCAATTCAATTCAGAATGGTGACTAGCATAGACCATATAGGCCTATTATATATATGCATTGAGGGCCTTTAAGCATTCAAAGGTTCCCATTTATAGTAACAGGACAGCATATAAGGTACACTAGTATATATGCCTTCAGGCCAACCTCAATATTATGTGTGGCTATATGTCAATGCGCAATCTGTACAGTGCGCCCATCCGGTGTGTAGGTTCTATAAAACAGATCATACAGCGACGGATAGCTATGTGGTTATTGACTTAGGAATTCTATAGAATCCTTGTAATTTTGTCCCGAACACAGGACTATAGTGATCATTATGTTTGGTCATGCTCTTATACCAACAAATTAAGAAACGTAGTCTAATTCTTGATGCATTATAGGCTACTTCAACAATTAATCGGAAGTCGATCCTTTGTTATCATTGCAAAAAAATATAGATATGTTTGTATGTTGTCACGGAAAGATATTCATGGTATTGTTGAACATATAGACTTTGAGATTTGAGTGTATAATATCATTGTGTCGACAAAATAAAAGTGTCAACTATTTCAAAGGGTCGTACTAATACTTCGTCGAAAAGGTGGCACAAAATTGTTGAAATCGAGTTGTTGAAAGCTACTGAATTGAAATACATCCAACACTCATATTTTGTAAAGTAGCTCCGCATTCAAAAACAAATTACCATAATTAGACGTTTGAGCATCTCGTATATTGGCCTAGGCCTATGCTGATTCTGACCTTTATCGTATAAATCATTGGAAAACAGATCATAATTGTTCATGAGGAGAGTTTTGGAATTAATCACCTTACTTGGACTTCGAAAGATGGGTATTCAATGGCTTTGATAATGGTCCTCTCTTAATTTGGCGAAAAATCATTGCCTTGCAATCTCTTATTAACAATCAAACTCAATTTGGTAAACTTAATATTATCATGACACTGAAAACGTAAGTTTTTAAAGGTTCTGGGTTGACTTTTATTTTCCTCAGATCATGCATGTCATACATTCAATTCGTATGGACCACCTTCCAACTAATACTCTGCAACCAATACGGACCCAATCAAATTTACATGAGGTGTCTAGCTTGTCATGGAGGGATATCTAAGACAATGGAAATTCCACACAAATGGTGACTTTTGAGGGATAACATGATCCATCCCTTTGGCCATCTGAATTGTAGAACTATGCTGCAATCATTATATTCATATAATACGGTGTTTGAATGCCTTTTTCTGTAACTAACCTAAAAGATGCAAAGATATGTACCAAATTTTGAATCTAGAGAAATAATTGATAATAGTTTTCAAGATAAAACCTTTGGATCCCTCTCTAATCAAAGATGACTGTGTTGTCATAATTCCACTAACACATATAATAACGGTTACCCAGCAGCATTGAAGATACTATCGATAAAAACAATCCTTTAATTTTGACGACTTAAGAAGAGATGGAAGAGAGTTACGCATGCCAGAAAATATGTCAACATCCCTTAAAATGCAACCTGTTCATCATGATTTCTGATATATTAAGGAGATAATTGAAGTTGATTGCATGTATTGGTAAATCAGATTAATCTACAATCTGCTATGACATGAGAAGTCAACGTTCGATATTGCACCTCATTTTACATAAAACGTGTAGTTTACATCATCATGTACATTTCTGACATAATGTTCTTCAAGTTTACAACCATCAGGCAAGTCTTAACCTACTTAACGGAATCCTTCCTAATTATATTTACATCTTTTTATGTACAGACTTTATACCCATACAAGCATAGCATTTCTCCCAAATGTATTGAAGCATTCAAAATCTTACTTTTCTCAAATACTACCCGAAGAATATGGCTACGTATAAACAAAGATTGCAATTGTTGGTTATAACTTAGAGATATACTATTGATAATAGTTATCTTTTAAAAGAACGTTCCTTTTCTTGTAGAGCGACTGCTGCATGTCTTTCTAACGTCATGGCAAATACATTATGGGAAAGATTAACTCAGTGACTTTGAGAGACATCGTTCTAAATTTGGTCTCATATTATAAATCGTTCCCTCTTAATACGGGTACAGTGTTGTCGACAGCGACGTCATACCATGAGTGTTAACATATATCCATCAAAATGTTTACCCTTTTGTATTTTCATTTGTGCAGTTTACACGTTATCTTTGACATTGCCAAAGAAAACATTAATGAACAGTATAAAGGATGCTCCGTAATAATAATGTCTGCTTTTCCTATCGGCCATTCTGAACCCTTCTCCGATATGTTTCACCATACACACGTTTTAAAGTTACTTTCACATTTGTTAAGTCTTATTCTGTATAAAATATGGGGAATCACATTTTGTTTCCAATCACACTTAGAATATTAAATTGCATTCGTGGTCACATGGGTCACAACTCAAAAACATTGGCTTGCATCCTTGTCTCAATCACATAAATTATCAGTACACTGTTTATCTGAAGCTACATCTTTTCATATGACAACCATCAAAGGAAGTTATACAACTATCGATAATACGTGAACAAGGTAAGGGCTCTAAACCAGATATGCTAACAAGTCCTGCAACTATCCCAACCTGAATATAAGTGATGAAACTATCTCGATCTGGGGATACATCAACAACAAACTGGAAGACATGGAGTTTCATTTACTAAGTGGGAGGGATGTCTTAATACTAACATCGTCTCTATCTATGTGATAGTCGCAATAAGTTGTCGCACCAAAATTAGTTGATATCAACACCGCCCTGCAGTTTCTGAGTGATATTATCGGTCTGCAGCATAATAACCCTTAAAGTGATACGTCATCGTAATGTTAATAATTATCTGGGACTGGTCATAAAAGATGTGGTGTAATTGCTACGAGGCAACATATAACAACACAGTTGACATATCATCGCCCTTATGATCTGGTCTGTACTTAATTCACAAAAAGTAACAAATAATAATTATAGTATAGAAGAAAAATATTTGCTGGGATGCAGGAAAGTGGCCAACAAGGAACATGATTATAATACGTCTTGCCCGCGTAAAAGGAGGGGCCGAACTGAATTATTTCCATTCATGAATGGTTGGAAATCGGTACACATTAAGTGACTTTGAAATTACATTGTCTCAAGTGGGCACAAACGAAATAAATAAAATATAATCATCACATGGTTATCAGTGCAACATATACATACTTTAACAGTATGTTCAAATAATAATACGCCTGGTAAAGAGAAACTTTTCTATGAATAAGGTTTCCCATAAGGTACAAGTACCAGTAAACGCATCCCATTGTGATTCTAATTAAGCAACAAGGTCTTACAGTTAATTATAACGTAAGTATAAGAAAGTAAGGGACTATTCAACAACTTTAAACTCTTGGTAGGAAATAACGGCTCATATGAGCGTGCAAAACATTTAGCTAGGATTTAGCATACGAGTGATGGAGTCTTAAAAACATCAATACTTTACTTCTTTGAGATCACGTGACTAGTCGTTGGATCAGAGATCGTTTTAAATTCAAACCACTAACTGCATGTAGTTCTGTTTTACTCCTCATAATCATGAGAAGGTTCAGCTCAAGTCATTGTCAGCACATCGTAGCTAGCGTGTAGCTGGTTTCCATACAGCAAAAAGGGCACCAGAAAAATAATTATTAATCACAATGCCTTCCTCTTATGTTATGAAGCTGTAATAGATGCTATATATACATAATGTGTTACTTAAGGATGGATGACAATCAAATGCTGTATTTATAAGTTAATTAGGCTACACCATGCACAATGTTTATGAGTAACTTTTGTTGCTGTTGACATGTTGTAAAGGAACCAGTCTCTGAATATCATTAGGATACAAAAAGGGAAGCTGCATTGAATTTGGAGTAACAGCTTTCATTAACAGGTACAATCTAGCTATTGTTTCATACCTTTGTCGCAGAAGTAATTCGCATGACCAAACTGTCCTTCATCATCAAGATCGCTGTATGTAGGCCTAATGAAGACCCAAATAGGCCTAGGCTAATCCCTAAACAGTATCATAGCTTCTAAAATATTTTGTAACTGCAATAGTCACACACAGTTACAGTTCGACACTGCCATTTATGATGTCCCAAGCTCCTCCATCTTTGAACACTCTGAATATCACTTTGTTAAGATATGACCCTGAACATACTGATCAGTTGAGAAATGATAATTTGGAGAACGAGTCCTGCTGATGTCATTGGTTCTTGTAGGCGCGGGCCTGTTGTTTCACCTCAGCCATGTACTGCCGGTGCAGGCAGGCATTAATTTGAGCCCGGCCGATCTCCTTTACTCCTTCCCTTGAACACTTTTTCTTCCCAACTTCAATAATTGGCAGGTTATCTGCAGAGTACAACCCAAGGCGAACGCCAGCCTGCGCGCGGTTCGGATTCATCCGGATGGTGAAAGGATTGTGGGTTTTAGGGGCCGACTTCCTGTCGGGACTGACTGAGGCGCCATCTACCGACCCCGTCCGTGACTTGATGTTGTTGTTCTTTTCCTGTTGCTGGCTGATAAGAGTCTTTTTCTGCCGATTATACATCATCTGCGCCAAATACTGATTGGTATTCTCGAGGTCCTTGGTAATTTCGGAGGAGTCTCTGGGCTCCCCTTCTGCCCCCTGAGTGACTTCGGATTTCAGGTTTGAACCCGTTTGGTCATTTTGTGAGGAATTAGTCACAGAGACAGTGTCACTTTTATCCTCTTTAATAGCAGGGTCAACATTGTCTGTTTTCACTGGACTTTCCTGTCCGTTTATCACTTTGCCCTGGTCGTCTACGCTATCCAAATCAGAGTCCCGCTCACCCAAACTAATAGGACTTTCCCGCGTGTTGTTGCTCGCCTCTGAGGCGCCACTGTCTGAGCTCTGCGCCGATTGTCGTCTGCTCGTCTGTGTCGGGCGGCTCGGGGATGGCGTCGAGGACGATGACGTCACGTGAGCGTCCTTATTGCTCACCTGCTCCCCAACATTATCATTAGTCCCTTGAGAATCAGAAACAGCTGTTACTGGCGCAATTGCCTCCTGTTTTTTGTTAGTTTTGCGTTTCGTTGATGATAATCCGTGTTTCCCGCCCATCCTCTCCATCTGCGGAAACATTGGAGAGATCTTGGGAGCCTCGTGAATGTTTCTTTTCTTGTTTAGGCCGCCCTTGTTGCGGCCTATAAAGAGGTGGTTCACTGCCACTGGACTCTCGATAGGTGGCGTGAAGGCGGCGGCCAGGTTGCGGGCCTTGGGCACCCACGTTGGAGGCGGCATCTTTTGGTCCCGACGGGCAGCACTAGCAGCTACAGAAATGAACCAAAAAGGGACATTCATTACCCTTTTACTACACATATCAACTTAGTATACCTGCTTCGCTGTTATAAGACTCTTTGTTAGATATTGCCGCAGGAGTAAAGAATAAAATCTATTCCTGCTTTAGGCCTATTGATGCAAGCTATCTCGCACATAGTCCCATAGGCAGATAGACCTATATCCCATCCACACCGTCTATAACATTATAATAGAGATAAGCAAATCTGTGTAATGCATATCAATTATCATATGATAAATGTTATCGGTCCTACAACTTTACCAGGTAAGGAAGCTTAAAGTTTGACATAATGGCAAAATGGTATCAGAACACATAATTAGATAGGCCCTAAAGGGCCTTCCATATAGTACGTACGCACCAAGGGGGGGTGGGGGGTCTCAAATTTTTGAAAATTTGCGTACATACCTGTACAAATCCAATGTGTATTTTGGTCCAAGGGGGGGTGGGGGGTCTAGAATTTCAGAAATTTTGCGTACGTACTAAATGGAAGGCCCCTCCAAACTGGAAGGATTGGTACAATGTAAATCTATTCATCTCCAGACTAAATCTTTTGGAAATACCCACCAGCTAGAATGATGTGAGCCTGTTTTTGGCGGTGTCGTAGCCGTTTGTATTGGTTCTTCAGCATGTCAATGTCCATGGTCATCCGCTCCTGGTAGGCCGACCCATCCCCTGACGAGTCCACCTGAGGGGTGGAGCCGAACGCCCCGGGACTGACCTTAGAGATGTCAAACGACGAGTGGGACTGACTCCGATCCAACTCTCCTGAAGCAAAAAAGTTTAACATTGCTAAGATATAGAGGTAGGATTGTATTTATGATAATCGTTAACATTGGTCCAAATTGCTTAATCCTGCGGTTTATTCTCATTTTCCTATACTACTTGCGTGGGCAGTCGGGTCACTCGAGACAACTCACCACAATTGCGATATCAATAGTGCACTGTTTTGTATCTATACATGTCTTAACATACCCTTTATATCAATGGAAAACATAATTTCTGTGTATACGTATATATATTGCATGGTATATTTCACTCAAAAGTAGAGCCCATGTCGTACCCTGCAGAACTTACCTGGCCTCGTCTTGCCCGGCGTGGACGGCGGCGGCTGCATGGGGAATATGCCGGCGAAGCAGTTGATCTGGTCGGCGATGTCGTCGTCGTCCCAGTCGTCGTCGTCGCTGAAGATGTTGATGCCCCCTCCGGGCTTGGCCCCCTTCTGGCCGGCGGGGCGGCGCCCCGTGCTCATGGCGGCGGAGAACGGGGTGATGTTGTAGGTGTACTTCTCCCGTAACTCGGCCAGGTGGGGCAGGGGGAACGGGCCCATGGCGTACACCAGCTGAAATGGGAAAGGGGCGTGTTAGGATGGCAGTCGTGGATGTATGGAAGGAGGGAAGATATCGGGAGAAAATCCATCTTTTTCAGGGGCGCAGCCAGCCTTAAGTCAAAGGGGATTGCAGATAAATCTAAGGGGGTTCCGACTTACATTTTTGGAAAGATCTCTTATATTTTACTTATATTTTGGGAAATCTAAGGGGGTTCCAGACACCCCCCCCCCCCCCACGCTACGCCACTGATTTTGACCAAATATTAATATTGAGGTAAGACCTTTGTCAACATAAGAGCGCTGGTTTGCTGGTTGTTGTAGTTTCAAACTGATTTCAACCGGGCTACGAGTGAGACTCTTTATTACCACTTTCTACCCATATGCATAAATGCCTTTGACTAGAACCAATTGATAAACATACTAGGTTATAAGTACTGATTATCTAACAATGGTTGTTTCTTTTATCTGAGCACGTTAGCAGCTCACCTTGATCACCGAGTCGGCGTCCATGATGCTCGTGCTCTCGTCGAGCATCTCCTGGGCTAAGGCGCCCATCGTCATGTAGAACTCGTCGGCGCTGTGCACAGCCAGAATCCGGCTAGTAAAATGAAACAAGAGGCCCACATAGAGAACTTGTGTTTTATCATAATTATCATATTGAAATTATAAACGTATAACTTTATACATAGAACCTATGCATATACTTATAGACTGAGATTTATGTACCAAGAAGTGGATTTATACAGGTCGCAGCAAGCAACCTGGTAAATAAACCTTGGCTCAAGTCAATAGCCTACCCATATACCTATCAGGAAGAGAGTAATAATGATTCACATGAAAAGTAGAAGGAAGCCTTTTCACTGTTCATATTGGCTGAGCACTTAATGTCAGAGACCGCTTATTATGAACGCAAGTGGAGAGATATTCAGAAACAAAAATGGCTAAATATAAACCAAGTGTTTGTGATTTTTTTGGCATGAATCAAAACCGAGTAGGCTTTCACTGCATAGGGGGAACATTGGTTATCAATAAATCAACTAAATCAACAATGCTGAATGCGCTCCTTACCATGAAGTAGGCCTATATCGATGAAAGAGCTCTGTTTATGGATAGGAATTATCTAAGCCACGCTATCAATATTGCTTGACTGATCACTCTGATAATCAACGAGATCCTAACGATAGTAAGCACATAGATAGAGCAAAATGCCCTTTGGATAGAATTACTCCAACTTTGGCGGATTTAGGTGGGGCGTTTTAATGTAAAATTTAAAAACCAGTCCAAAAAACCAATAAAACCAATTCCAGACCCCCCCCCCCCCCCCCACTCACACAAACCCCATTCAAAATGATGAATCAGCAACTACCCATTCATCTCTGTATGAAAATAACATCATTCTTATAATGAAACAACAAGCGAGTAATATAGCATGAAGACCATGAATGAAGGCATTCTTATTCTTTTCTATAAAGTAAATTTGGAATATAATATATAGATCATAAGAATAGATTGATTATAAACTTTTTTTTTTTTTTTTTTTTTTTTTTTTTAGGGTCCTGCTTTACGTGTAACATTTTTTTTTTTTTTTTTTATTGAATTAATATTCATCATACAGCCCTTCGGCATGGAGGTAGCCGATCTTCCAGAAGCTGCCAGCCTTACAGTTTGCTGGTTTGTTTATGTCAGTGTGGAAAATAAAAAATAAAATACAAGATCGGGCTAACAATTTTGGGACTCATCTTTAACAGTAATTATGTCCAACATAGAGAGACATAAAAGGTAAATTGTTTGACAGTGAACACAAATAAAACAGGAATACGAGCGAGCTAGCAATTCTCTGGACGAAGCTTTTTGGATTAATTATGTTCCAACAAAGAGACATTATAGAGAATCATAACTTACTCCTGCAGCTTGCCCCAAATGGCGAGCGCCGTCCTGAAGAGCAGCTCGGACCCCTCGAGCAGGACTGAGTCCCAGACCCTGAGTGCTGTGGACTTGGGTAAGCAGGTGGCGAACAGGGTCAGGAACCACTGCATGGTGAACACATTCGTCAATGGCGGCTCATAGTTGGCCCCTGAAACAAGGACAAATACACAGGATTATTAGGCTATCTATGGTGGTTCTTTCATAGAGGGTTCTATATTGGTGTCACTTAATCAAATATCTTAATTTTAAATGGACCAGCAATAGGCCCCATCCTATGCAGGACAATGTCTTTTTAGGCCCTAATTACTACTTTAGTTGATCTACAACTTTACGATTCCGTCCTCCTAGCTGTAATTGGCCTATATTCATAATAGACAAGATGCTGCTCTGGGTAAAGTGGAAAACCAACGAAGCGTCCTTTCGATTTAAGTGTTCGCTGATATGAGCAAAAGGATTTGAACAACTCTATATCGCTTTTCATGCAAACCCCCACTTCATAGTGAATGAACTGATAAAGGTGTGCTCACCCGTGGAGTCGTCGGCGGCGGCTGACTGGAGGTTGTCGAGGTGCCGGGACAGCTGGGGCAGGTGGATGGCGAGCAGGTCCCTGAAGACGGCCATGTCCACCGACAGGGCGCGCAGGTTGTTGGCGAAGTACGAGTCGGGCAGCACGTGGTCAATTAGCAGGATCATCACCTGATAGATGAAGCATTAGCATTAGCTGATTGGCATTAACCTAACTGTGGAGCATGTATACTTAAACATTTTGAAAAATGCCAATATTTATATTAGAGACACATTCCATAATAAAAAGAAAATATGATCTTTTCGATTTGATATCATGCGTGAAAATAAAACACAGGACAGTCATATTGATTTTCATTAAAATTACACATCATTGGATATTTCTAATAATTGAAGATTACATAAATGAAATGGAACACTGAACGAAATGCGTCAATTAGAATACATCAGGAGCAGCAGCCAATTCTACGCCAATCTGTGCTTTTAATGGCAACCAATAAAAGGACCATCTTACCTTCAGAGCGTCGTCCTCCTTCCGCTCCATAACGTCCAAGATGAGGGCAGCAATAACATTAAAGCCTTGGCAATATCCCACCATTTTATTCCAGCGAGCATACGCGAGCAGGACGCGTTTGAGAACTGCTCGGTCCTCCTCGTTGTCATGGCCGTTAAATCCGCTGCAGCCCGTTCGGTGCAGATCCTTAACGATCTGCATGCCCAGCTTATTGTCATCCGGATTACTCTTCTCGTTGAAAGCGAATTTCGTTGTCTTCTCCCAGTCGAGCTTAATATTGCTGATGTGTTGATCGGCAAGGGCCAGCCATACCTTTATTGAAATGAGATCGATATGAATATTGTTCGTTGACTTTATAGAGAAAAATTAATACACATGTACCCATAATACCCATATTCTAAGCATGAAAGCAGAGCCGTCGTTATGAGCTCATAGCGGCTCCTTAAGGATGTTTTCGTCTTCACTGACTATAAAGACATCTTACTTTGTGAAATGAATATATACCTACATATCAATAAGGGGCCTTCCATTTAGGACATACCCACATTTTAAGAAATCTCAGACCCCCCCCCCCCTCCTTGGGCAAAAATACGCATTGGATATGTAATACAAAGTAACCACATTTTCAAAAATCTCGGACCCCCCTCCTCCCCTTGATGCTTACATACTTAAAGGAAGGCCCCTTATTAAATTTTGTCAAAGTCTCTTGCAATCTTGAGCCAATATGATATTATGGCTGTAACAATCTGACCGTCTGACCTCTTAAGGGCACTCAAGGGGTACACCACCTCCATGGAGGATAGGGTGTCGTTAGATATGGGTGAAATGACGTGAACACATTTCAGAGGAGATAAGAATCATCAAGCCGTTTATACAATGCCGGCAGGCCACGAATCCTTCAGCAAAACAGATAGATACACATTTGCCCTCAGTTGTTGTTTAAAATCTTGATACAGATGAATCATTCTAGTATGCTAAACTATTTCACTGTGCATGTGAGAAGATAAGCATTGAAAAGGCATTGAAGTGCAAAAATTTTCAGTCACAACATACTATGTACGTTTTCAGTGTTTTGAATGGTGTCCAAAATAAGAACACCTGTTAACAGACAAACATACAGGCTCTTAAAGTACATTCTTTTGTTTATCCCCCTATGTTTAGGTCTATTATTAATTGTGGAACCTATATATAGTTCAGCCATAGTAGACATGACACAGTAACCAGTATCTATTCATAGACCTATTTAAAACATATCAAACATAATTTTTTTTTTATCAATTTGAGTAAAGTGAAATCTAGTAGGCACCTACAAATAAGAAATACCAAGTTAAAATTATGTTGGAAGGAAACAGACTGGCATATGTAGACATAAAATCAGCAAGTGGTTCCGCATGGTTCCTATGGAAAACAGGATCACATTTTAAAAAGTATTGTTTTAGGAACAAATGCTACTGGTCTATGAAAACTCTCCTTTAGAAAAAGGTTAGATGACAAAAAGCACTAATTGAAAAACATGTCCATTCGCTTCTCCATTAACTTGGAAACGCCGGTGACATTCATAAGCGCCCATGGAATTGTTTCTTCCCATCCTATTTTAACCTTGTGCATTCTCCGCTACGCTTTTATCTTAAAACGAATTGTTTAACGTCAGAAGAATTTAGCCCATCTCACCTTCTTTCTGAACTCCTGGGGGATCCCGAGCGGTAACCTAGCAACAGCTTTCATCGCATCCCGCCATTGTTGGAAGGCGTCGTCTCCCGGAAGTGGCTCAACGCTGAACCGGATGCGGGCATCAATGCCTACAGGTAAGAGAGTTAAAGCTGTACTACACTAGCCGATTTTACACCCGATTTAAACAAAAATCGGCAGTGGGAATATTGGTTAATCAGGGACATTTAGTATTCCATTAGATAGGGTTTTGATTCTCTTTCAAATGATATTATAAGATGTTTAGTCTTTCGTCATATTACTGTTTAAAAGTAATGAATTACCAAATAACCGGTGGATAAAATCGCATAGTGGAAAATAGGCTTTAGAGGTGAGTGTAATGCGCAGTTTGGGGCTAAGGATAACAACCAGCCGTCGATCCACCTTGCGCTGCAATAAACTGCAGCATAGGGGCCCATTGAGAAGCCTATTGGGAAACGTGTCTTTGACTATGGTTTAATTGATACCTCTCATTGTTTCTCTATTATTATATTGTTTTGGCAAAATAGTAGGTTATCTATTCGACACAAAGGCATACGTTTCATTGAGGAATTAAGTATACATATAGATGGGCTTTAAGCATGTAAAGCATTAAAAATATCACATTTCATTTTTACACATATTAATGATCAAATTATCCAGTATAGCAAAACATTGTTTCGTCAAGCTTGACGAAAACTTTCATATAGACCTATTTAGATGAGGTAACTGTAGGTAGTAACTATAATAATTATGAACGATAGAGAAAGAACATGCGGAGATAAGCAATGTGTAATTGCTTTGCAGAAAAGAAAGGGTAATACAATGCTGGCAATCATAAGACAAAGCTAAAGACCAACTTGAACAGGTAGACTTTGAGGAATATGTCAAAGACATACGGTAAACGAAATACACTATTAGAAATAACTGGTTACAGCAAATATACTATTACAAATCTATGAACCCTAGTTGGGTTGGCTACCTATGTATAGGTGTAAACAGGTGTGTGACTGACAGGTATAATGATTAATTAATAGTCATCAAAAGGACCACCTGGGCCGTGCCAAAGGACGCAGGTAGAGGATAACATCACTGAACACCAAACACCTTATTATGGTTGCTATGGATACATAAGTAGCCTAATATCCACCGCACGACAAGGGTATCAACAACACCTCTGTCCGTTTTTTGTGTGTTTCAGACAAGGTATAACAAAGGAAGTTCTTAAAGAGTAGTCGATGATGATGTTGACGTTGTCCAAATGTGAAATGTGCATATATAACGACTGACAGGTTTGCCATATTCAGAGAAAAAAAGATACAAGGTTTAATTTCGGTTTTATAGTTTAATGACTATGCGGGCAGGGTTCGGCCTCTAATCAAGTAGACATCTCAAGAACAGTTACTCAGTAAAAATTTGACTCTAGATTATGCGAGGCGTTGTAGGATAATGCAACTCCCTCATAATTTGGGTAAAGAAATACCACAAGACTTAGTATCTTAACATGTATTATATCGTAGGCCACACTCCATTCATAAGAACATGCATGTACTCAGTCCGAAATCATTAATCAGTTTGAACATCTCAAAAGCCCAGTTCAGAAAGGCCAGGGGTCTGATAATACTCTGGCTGCCACTTTGAAGACTTAACGAAGATGAGTTTTTGGTACTTCGACAACTAAAATGGTGCTTCGCCAACTAAAAGGCAATCCCAAGGCAGGGTGGGGGCATAGTTAATGCACAGTCCATAATGGAGGGCTTGCCATGGACAATAACTGGAGTTTATTAACTTAATAAGAGAATAATCCAATTTTAGTACATATTCTTTCATGTACTATAGGGCCTACTTGACATTTCGAAAGAATTGATTTGAGAGGGGTTTATGTAGGAGTTTTCAAATGCCCTTTTTTAATACCAAACCATTGGGGAAGAAACATGTGCTTAAGGTCAGAAAAGTACACGTATATATATAGGTGTTGTGGAAACCAGTGTGTGTATATTAATTTTTGGGCGAACAGACAGATGCACAATATGTACTATACAAGTGAGCATATATAAACACAATATGGGTGACTTTTTTTTACCAAAAGATGGAAACACAATATGGGTAACCGTATAGAATCAAGAAACATAAAAAGGACATCTAGAAAAACTGGCAGATAGCAATCCTATTCTATAACAAAATCATGCAGGAGTGGAGACATGCCAAGGACGAAGAGTGGTTTTACCTTGGTTAGTTCCATTGGATCTGGAGGGTTTAGTGAGTCCTCCACTGTTAAAGGCGGGGAACACCGAGCTGAGGAAAGCATTCATGATGCGTCAAAGTGAGATCCCGCTTAGTCTAAATGTCGTCTGCCCGGCAAACCTCGGAGAAATCGTAGTGTTAGGAAAGACCAGCTGGATCAGAATTGTGACAGGGGCGAGATAAGTCTGATCAGTGAGGATGATTCAGAGAGAGGGATAAAGATAGAGGGAGAGAGGAGACGAGAAAAAGTGAGATAGAGAGAGGCGTGGGAGGAGGTCAGCGGTAAATGCGTCGTCCTGCCGTCATCTGGTGCGAAGCCGGGCGGCAGTAGAGGAATTTACAGAGTCTTGGCCATCACAAAGACAAGCAGGTGTCGGCTTCATGTCCAGTTACCATAAGACGTGGAGTGAAACGGAGGAGGCCTTTATAAAAAGAAGACTATCAGTCTGAATAGGCAGTTTTATTGATCGCCATACTCGTGTGCCATCCGTATAGGTCTCTATCCCGACTGTTGGCAGCTGGCTACTCGGGTTGGCAATGGGTTTTCTGAGGCAGAGTGTAAGCTGAGCTGCTCATCCCCCTGTCCTATGAGCTGCTCACCCAGTTCTTATCCATGCGGGGGTGGAGATGGTTTCACAGCAGCTGGGTATCTGCACACTGTCTTTTCCTGCACGGTCACGATTCTAGTCAATGTAAACGAAGCCCCATCCACATCAGCCAAGGTCCAACGATACAGGAATTTGACCGAACAGCCGGAACGACCCTAACTTATACCCCACTAGTAGATCGATTGAACCTCGATGGGAAATTGATCGGGACTGTGGTAGTTATAGGCCGACAGCTTCCTATGCTTGGCAGGATGAAGATAATGATGACCCTGATGAATTGAGTCCTACATGGGTTCTTTAACGGGTCAGGGTAAATGTGAAATTCTCCTGACTCCTATACCATAGCCAGCATGGGTAAGCAGTCCACAACAACGCGTTCCTTTAATGGCATCCTCAGAGTCATACGCCACACGCTCAAGAGACTCCAAACAAGTTCTGAAGACGCCCACTGTCAGTGAAAACAAGGCAAGGTGTCACACACAGCTGGTATTGTACAATCCACCTGGTTCTATCTTACTATCAGCCGTGTTCCTCTGTGTAAATGCTACCCGGCTGTTAGCTTTACAGTCTGTGGGTCGGAGGCCTGCTCCAAACCCAGATTAGAGTCACTGCTCCACGGTGGACAGATGTGACTGCTGGAACAGCGTCCTCCAGTCGACAGACGCACTACTCTTCGGCCTCCTTGGTGCTGGCGCCCAACGCCTGCCTCCTGCGGGTGTTCGGAAACTGCGACTCAGCAGCACGCATTGCCTGCACTGCGCCCAGCTGTCAATTTTCACCCTCCCGCTATTTCTGTTGCTAAGGCAACGAAACCTCTTTGGAATTACAATTAATAGTAAACATTAGATGTATAAACAGACATCTGAGGGAAAGACAAAAAACGTTGCTGCTGGAAGCATAGTTATTGTATGTATAAGGAAGGCGTTCATTTGTCTATTCCAGTTTGCTTTGGTTGTAGTTTTCCGAATTGCCTCCCCATGCCGTTGTCCTGCTGCCTCTGCTTCTGCCGCCGCCACCGCCGCCGCTGCTGCTGCTGCTGATCTAGCAATCAATAAGCTCGTTGCATTAGACGCAGTGGCCGTCGGGGGTGCGTCCAATGACGTCAGAGCTCTGTGATTGACGGCCGGAAGTGAGTGCACGGCCAAACGCGTCACCGTGGAGCCGCGCGCGTACCGACGGCAGGCGGCGTTCCTATCGTCGCTGAGATGGTCGTAGCCGCACTGGAGTACATACTGGAGAGTGCTGGAGGCAGCCATGAATGGACACGAGCCAACCTGGCTGTTTGCATAGTGTCTCCAGCTTGGGCGGGACGCAGGGATGAGGAGGGGGGCGTGGCTTAAGACTATCAATGGGATCTCCATTACCTTAACGGTTAGCAAGGCAGCTGTATGCTAGACAGCTTTCACGCTAAACAATACGATGACAGTTTGGCTGTGTTGTACCTCTTTATCCATAAGGCATCTCGATGTGTCATTGTTTTACGTGGTTAAAAAAGGCCCAACCATTACACATTCATTTTCGCATATGTGTTAGACGTGGGTGGTATGCCATAGTCCCATTACTGAACGTGCTATCTTTTAATTTCAAGCCAATTCATAAACTCCATGCAGCATTCACATCACGATTCAGCACAGTGTTACCATAAATACCTCACATTGCGTGGGAGCCATCTCGGCGGGTTGAATGACACTACTAAAATGTTAGTACTTTTTCATCTGCTCACTTGGTCATGTGAACCGACACGCAGCACTAAACGGCTTCTCACACCACTTAAGACTACATTTGAAAGGTTTCAACTTTTTAATCTGTTCAGTAACTGAAACTTAAAGCTTCTGATTCACCCTTTCTAATCCCTCTCTATTGCGTGTAGCAGTAAATCAATTCTTCAGAAACTGTTAAAGTAGGTGATTCTTTGGTTATTACTTCCAGTATATGCTAGTGCTCATTTGTAAAGATAACAAAAGACACAAATGATAAATATCTCTATCCCAAAACACAAGACAGAAATCGGAATATGCTTACTATTGACGCACAAAAAGGCGTACGTAACGAGTAACGTAAGTAGTATATGGAAATGTCAATAGGGAAGGTATTTAGCTGCAAGCTATGGCATATCCCATAGAACCACATGCTACTCTACATCCGCTCGATGGCCATGGCATAAGAGTTGATATAAGAGTGATGATATCGATCTGCAGCGGGGTGTAGAGGAAGCCTATAATGGCCCTGCTATAAATACCGGTAATGAGCGAACACAGGGTGAGTGGTGACAAACGGTGCGTGTAACTATAGCATGGCGACTGGGGCAGTGACGTCATGCACTTGGCGGCCTTTGACGTCAGTGAGAGGACAGGGCGGCAGGGGGACTGTGGCCGATGGGACCCATCTCACCTCCTCCTGTCCCCGGCCACTCACACCTGTAGAGTCCGCCGACTTCTGCTGACGTCAGCTAGGGTGGAGAACGAGGTGAGCTTGGAGGACGAAAGCAGTCATATTAAGAATGGCCTATTTGATGGCTGGACGTCTTTGTGGAAGGGCTACAGACTGTGGCACCTAGCATACGTCTGTGATAAGCATAGGGTGATTCGTTACCTCTACCTTGTTGACAGCTTTAGGGGGCTTTACTACATGTATTTGAATTTTAGGTAGGCCAGACAGTTTTCAGTGTGCTCACTCACGCCAAATAATTAAGGCACGGCTTCAATGGTTAAATGTTTGCATATTAGGCCTCGTAATGCTGACATATAGTAAGGGTTAAAAACCCCACACAAACGCGTTGGACGAAAACAGCTGCCGAAGTTAAGATAAGGGTTAAAATGCCTGCATATTAGACCTCCCAATGTTGTGGTTTAGAAGCCTTGCCAAATAGACTTTCCAACGCCTTGGGGGAATTGGTTAATAACATGCACTGGAAAGTGCGAAAAAAGACCTTTTAAGACCTTTAAGTTTCTGTAAATGGAGCCATTGAGGTGTGCTAAAGGTAATGGAAAGGTCACCTTTACAAGACCTTTCCAACACTTTTTCAGGTGACCTTTAAGTATTCATCAAAGATCTTGCAAAGGTAATGGAAAGGTGACATTTCCTATGCCTTTAATGAACCTCAATGGCTCCCTTTACAAAATTAAAGGTCACTAAAGGTCTTATTTCGCGCAGTGGTGGGAAGGCTTTATGAATCTACTGCGTAGGTGAGGCACTGGGGCTCGGTCGTAAATTTAACAAAAACTGTGTACACAATTAATGAAATGCCCCTATAGAAGATTCATAGCTGTGCAGGCACCCATTCCTCAATCGCCAATAACCTATGCGAATATACCTGTGCATCGGGATTTTAGAAAGCTAAAGGCCGATACAAATTTCTCATATTGAGATTCAAGCATGGGGGAACTTTAGAATAAAACGAAACCGGCATTCAATATAGTGGTCATCCCTTATTCTCTTAAAAATCAAAGTCATATCATAGCTTGGGTTACCATTAACGATATCCATTGATAAAACAATACGGGCAACCTTCAAGGCGACATGGTCATATTACTATCGTTTGACATTGTCGCTATGGCCAGAACTACTCAGGACCTAAAATAAGGCGCGGTATAACACGAAGAGCAGCTCATATAGGGGAAGTAAACCGACGCCAGGGGCGGGCGAGCAGGGTGTGGGCGGATAGCCTACTCTAATAGGACGACAATACTTGGAAATAGCTCAGCATACGGTGGACGTACAATGCTATGTGGTTGTCGCCATAGTGACTGCTTGTCTGCGAAAGTTCTTGGACAGCAACTATACTAACCTCTACTTTTTATGGTGGATTATTATTTCTTTTAAAAGTACGGGATATAGATGGAATTACTTAGTAAATAATTATGATGGTGCAAATAGCTCATATCTTAATTGGTCTAAAGAATATGGCTTGCACCTTTCCTATGCCTTTTAGGCGAACTCTGTAATAATGTTTTGAATTGTTTCTATGTAAGGATTCCAACTGTCAAAACAACAATGTTCTATTTATCTGATTGGCTAAATTAAGATAATACATGTGTTAGACCCATATAAACATAGGGGTACTACTATATATATATATTGCCTTAGTAATACAATCGCGTCGGAATTACCAGTTTAGGGAGTGTGTCATTACGCTTATAGCCATAAAGTCTTAATAACATGATATTGCAATCTACGAGTGGCCTATTGGCCCATGCACATTATTTGAACTAATTATTACCCGCTCGAGGCAATCCAAATTGGGCAGCTGGGATGATACCTAACTTACCGCCTGGCATTTTATTGCTCAAAACTAATTGGAAACTAAATGGATTTCGATATACATTTAGGCTATAGCATATGCCTTTGTATCAGATAAGAACGACTGAGTTGGTATAAAGGTACCACTATAATAGAATAGGCCTATACGACCAAAGTCAGACTAACCGTGGCAATAACTATAGATCTATAGACATTGGAAAGCGTAAAAGGTCAATTGAAGTTTCAGTTACATTTCAATTATCACAATTAAAGTGCAAGATTCATGTCTATTGATAAATCGTTCCAATCGCGTTTCAAATGTAGTTGTTAGCATATTTCATAATGGGAGTACTTGAACCTAAAAATGTATAGGTGATGTTTGTAGGAGCAACATATGGTATATGGTATATGGCAACATGAATTTATATATCTTTACATTCATTTGATGATGGACATCCAATCTCCAACATTATCCAAAGAACGAGGCACTCCCAGCGAAATCGAGTATGGGTTAGTCAATACAATGTAGCAGGTTACACGTTGCATGTTTTCTATTGCTTCATTTGGTGGCGACACCTAACTTGTAGATCTGATGTGAAGTAGACCAGAGAGACGGTATGCACACAAGCAGTGGCGACACCTTCCAGTCAGCTGGTGCCGTATCAATACATAAACCTGATTAGGAATTAACAGTTGTTAGTATCCATTCGTTGTTAGGAATCCATCATGTTAATGAAAACCATTGGGACATTGAAATAGGCCGAAGTTAGATGCAGAAGAAGGGGAGCGGGAGGATAATGCTGTATACCTAAAATAATTATAGAATCAAATACTTTCAAAGACAGTGGGACTATTAGCAAGAACGTTTCATGATAAACCATGCTTAATTGGTAGGCCCAAAGCTCCTTAACATAGAAAAATAGCATTCCACAAGGAGTCTTGTTTCGTAGGATTTAGAAGCCCTGCATAATAGAATTTCAATATCATTATAAAGAAAAATGATGAAAGTTCCTTGGAACAGAAAAAAAATCAAACGAGTTCTTACTCTGCTTGCCGGCCTTAGTGTTATCTAATAGCAGATGCCGAGGACAGAGAGTAGTCTGCATGGAGTCAGAGAGGTTATCAGGGAGCAGTGATAAGCCGTCACCCTGGAGGACGTGTTAACCACCACCAGCCCACAACCACCACTATCTCCACCTCTGCGTGGCGGAGGAATAGCACTCACGGCGCTTTAGTGAGGCGGCCTGCAGGATGGCGGTGACGAGGTCGTTGTTCCGGTGGCCCTTGGCCCGGCGCCGGTCCCGCCGTTTGAGTTGTCGAATCAGGACGGCCGAACACTGGTTGACGCGGTGTCGGAGCTGGGCGACCAGGGAACGTAGCTCTAACACCTCTGGAAATAGAAATTGAGGTTATGTTATTATGAGAATTGATAGTGTGTTTTAGGATAGTAACCGGCTATTTGCAGTTAGCCGCTAACTATGCAATATCGTATATTTAAACTGTGTGGTAAATAACTTTACCTGTTTACTGATAAGAAGCACGATTACGAGCATGCACACACGCTTAGCCCATGTCGATCTACTTAATCTTGTTTTTCCCCAAACTCTACTTATCTTAACAGCTTAATACATTATATACCATGCTGAGTATGTGTACGTGCGATTTATGTATAAGTAGGCTATAGGCTATGTAAAAGACTACACGTATATGCAATTTTGTAACCGTATGTTCCGTTGGAAACCAGACCCACCTAACCTATATTGCACATTTATAGAGCCAAGAGGCTCAAATATGAAAATGAATTGGACAAGTAAGTTATGCTAAGTCTCGAATCGCATTTGTGTGCTGCTGTCATCTGGTCAAATACAAATCGAGTGTGATACGTTTTGGTGGATTGCCTAACTCGATGTCGCCTGACAGCATTTCTCATTTTAGTATACTACTTACAGTACGCACATTCCAATTCCCATTTCAATTGATATAATAGTTCAGGTTTTAGACCTAAATTCTGATAAGATCGAGCATATGGGCCCATTGCTAAGAAGGGCCTGGAATTGATGGCCCCATTTGTAGTGTCCGCGATTATTTCGAATCCCGTAATATTCCGGCCAGTTCTGTTATTCAGTACTTGTAGTAAACACTTCCGGTTTGGCAACTTCCACAGCAGCATGGCTTTGTATTTGGCTCACTTATTCTTCCTTAAAACATTATAAAGACATTACATCTGGCGACGAGGTATGGTCTGCATGAAAGCTAAGAACCCCAGGAAGACCCTGAGAGTGCTCTCCAGTGTTGACAAGGAGGAAAAGGACAGATTTTGATGGAGATCCCAGGAACCACCCAGGACCCACAGGACTGATCTGGCCCCATTACACAGCAAACTACAGGGAAATTAATGCCAAAACTAAGGGAGTACATGCCCCCAAACCTTGTTTTATAAGTAATACCTGTGACAATAATGAACTGACTATTATCTAAAGGCCCTGTGAGGTAATTGTGCATAAGCTGTCATGTGAAACATGCAGTCTGGCCCCACAAGTAGGAGATTCTGAGTGAATTTGACCATACATGTAGGAGGATCCATGCCCAAATTTTTCAAAGGGGCTGTGTATGATGAACTTTATATGTAGGCCTAGTCACAGGATATTTTCACATTAATTACAAGGAAGGAAGTCAAGTCATATTATCAGATCTCAGGACCCAATACAATAAAGGCTGTCCTAGATTTCTGAGTGCTACAGTGACATTTTAGTGGTAAAAGTGTACGAAGTGAACTATTATTCTTCAGTGGTAATTCATCATATAAGTATCCATCATGGCGGCATCTCTACCACCATTTCCATCGTTTGATCTATCGGACAGGAACACCGTAGGTGCCAGGTGGCAGAAATGGGTTCGGCGTTTTGAGAACTTAATGACGGGTTTAACGATAACCAACGCAGCGAGGAAAAAGGCGCTTATGTCACACTACGCAGGCGAAGAGGTTGACGATATTATCGACACCTTAGTGATCCCCGCACCGGCGGACGGTGAGGATGTGTACACGGTATTTCGCGACGCTCTTAACGCACATTTCCTACCACAAATGAACACTGAGTACGCAATCTATGAATTTCGCACGCGTTCACAGGAACAGGGTGAGATACTCGACATGTACGTCACCGAACTCAAAAAGTTGGCGAAATTTTGTAACTTTCCAGACTTGGATCGTGAGCTGAAATCGCAAATCATACAGAATTGCCGATCATCGAAACTTCGTACGCAATCACTCGAGAATCGTGGCTGGACGCTGAACCAGGTCCTTGACAAAGGTCGGGCCATGGAACTTTCGCAACGCCAGGCCGGTATCATCGAACGTGGCGAGACGTCGGTAAATCATATCAAGACGCCGAAGTACACGAGTAAGCCGAAACAGCAACCGTGGCAGGGCAAAGGTAAACCGTCGAAAGGACCACCTAAGCAGTGCGGACGATGTGGCGTGTCACATGGCGGTGACCTCAAGAATTGTCCCGCATATGGACGAGAGTGCGGCAAGTGCGGCAAATTAAATCACTACGCGAAACTCTGTGAGACCCCTACCGACGCGAGCGCGAAGAAGACGCCGTGGAAAAAGGGAAGGAGGCATGCACGAGTTAACGAAGTAGAAGAGGACGAAACTCAGGAGGAAGAGTCCGAGGATAATTACGTCTACAAGATCCACGAGGCCGAGACCCTGGACAGTAGCGAAGACGAGGACGCACGGTACGTGTATACTCTACGGGCCGTAAACAACGGGACCAGACGGGCCAAACTACCGAGGACGATCGTCAAGGTTAATGGTACCGAGACCGAGTTTATTATCGATACCGGAGCAGGACTCAACATTCTCGACAAAGACGGGTTCGAAAACCTCAAAGTGAAGCCGCAGCTCGAAAGCACCAACATACGCGTTAGAGCATACAAGTCCGAAATACCGATCACTATACTAGGAAAATTTCACACGAAAGTCGAAGTCCAGGAGAGGATAGCGCATGCCGTCTTTTACGTTACCGGCGGACATGACGGCTCCCTACTTACATGTGACACCGCGGAAGCCCTAAAGTTAGTGACAGTCGACAAGAAGCTCCTGTTAGCAGTAAACGCGGAAGTAGAGACCGACCCTCTCTACCAAGGAGTCGGCCTACTTAAGGACTTTTCGGTGAAGTTACACATCGACGATAGTATTCCCCCAGTTGCGAAGCCCCATCGGAGGATCCCCATCAATCTACGTGAGAAGGTGGAGGAGAAACTTCGACAACTCGAGAAGGATGACGTCATCGAGAGAGTGGACGGACCTACACCGTGGGTATCGCAACCAGTGTTTCCACCGAAGTCTGGAGATCCGACTGACATACGCATGTGTGTGGACATGAGGAGCGCCAACAAGGCAATATTACGCACTCGCCACATAACTCCTACGATAGAAGAAATCGTCAGCGATCTTAACGGGGCAGTAAAATTCTCTAAATTGGATCTTAACCAAGGATACCATCAGCTGATGCTGGATGAAGAGTCGCGTTACATCACCACCTTCACCACGCATGTCGGACTGTTCCGTTATAAGCGGCTGAACTTCGGGATATGCTGCGCATCGGAGATCTTCCAGAACGCGATCCGCGAGACGCTTGGGGGAATCCCGGGAGTTCTCAACGTGAGTGACGACATCCTGGTGTATGGGAAAACCCAGGAGGACCACGACAAGAACCTGCAGCAAGTTCTACAGAGGCTGCGAGAGAAGGGACTTACTCTCAACAAAAAGAAGTGCGCATTCGGCCAGGACAACCTGAAGTACCTCGGGTACATCTTCGCAAAGGAAGGTATGTCACCGGACCCGGATAAAGTGTCAGCACTAAACGACGCAACCGCCCCCAGCAATCCAACAGAAGTACGATCTCTGCTGGGTATGGCGAACTACTGTTCCCGCTTCATCCCGAACTATGCTACTATCACCGAGCCTATGAGAGGACTCATGAAGAAGGACAGCGAATGGGAGTGGGGTAAACCCCAGGAGGACGCCTTCAACGAGCTGAAGCAGTCACTCAGGGAGGACACCGTGACGCAGTACTACGACCCCAAGAAGACGACCGAGATAATAGTCGACGCTAGTCCGGTAGGTCTCGGGGCGATACTTGTGCAAAACACCAAGGACGAGAGGGTCGTAATAAGCTACGCAAGTCGTGCTTTAACCTCAGTGGAGCAGAGGTACTCTCAGACCGAACGAGAAGCTCTCGCAGTCGTCTTCGGCTGTGAACGTTACCATCTCTATGTCCTGGGCAGCCGGTTCACAGTAGTCACGGACCACAAACCGCTTACCACCATATACAACAACCCGCAGTCAAACCCACCAGCAAGGATCGAGCGTTGGACTCTCCGGCTACAGCGTTATGACATGACGGTAGTGTACCGACCGGGTAAGGATAATCCCGCCGATTACCTATCCAGGCATCCCGACCCTCATCCGAAAGCCTACCGAGCAGAGAAGGACGGTGAGGAGTACGTGAACTTCGTAGCAGTCAACGCTGTCCCGAAAGCAATCACATTCAACGAAGTACGTGAGGAAACCCAAAAAGACGAGGTTCTCCAGCAGGTCGCCACCGCTGTGAGAACGAATCGTTGGGACAAACTCTTGGACAAGAAGAGCCCCGATCGTGACGCCTTTAAATCGTTCTACAAGGTCAGGAGTGAGATCACGGTCGCGCGCGATAGCTCTTACCTACTTAGAGGGACTCGACTCATCATGCCGTTAGCACTCCAGGATAGAGCGATCGACCTGGCACATGAAGGCCATCAAGGACTCGTCAAGTCGAAACAGTTAATCCGGACCAAGGTGTGGTTCCCGAGCATCGACAAGAAGATGGAACGACGCATCGATTCCTGTTTGCCTTGCCAGGCAACAGTCAAAAGTCGTGACGATACACCTGCTAAGATGACACCACTTCCCGACGGACCCTGGAAATCACTTAGTGCCGACTTCTATGGACCGCTACCTACTGGCGAATATCTCCTTGTTGTAATCGATGACTATTCCCGTTTCCCAGTAGTTGACATTGTGTACTCGACAAGTGCCCGAGTTGTCATCCCTGCACTTGATAAGACGTTTTCTATTTTCGGCATTCCGGACGAACTCAAAACGGATAATGGACCACCATTCCAAGGGAGTGAGTTCGCTAATTTCGCAAGGTACATGGGATTTGTACATCGTAAAGTGACACCCTTATGGCCGCGAGCCAACGGAGAGTGCGAGAGGTTCATGCGAAATCTCGGAAAAGTAGTTCAAGGAGCCCGCACCGAACACAAACCGTGGAAGCAGGAACTGTATAAGTTTCTCCGCAACTACCGCGCGACGCCTCACTCCACTACTGGAAAATCTCCGTCGTGTGCGTTGTTTGGTCGCGAGCCCAAGACGAAATTCCCAATCTCTTCCAAGGAAAAGAGGGAGGATCAGGAAATGCGCGAGAAGGATGCGAACCAAAAGGCAAAAATGAAGGAGTATGCCGACCAAAGGAGAAATGCGACGAAGTGTGACCTAAACCCAGGAGACACAGTGCTAGTGAAACAGCCGAAGCACAACAAAACAACGGCACCATATGACAGCAACCCATATGTCGTTGCTGCACGGAAAGGCACTATGGTCACAGCGCGGCGCATGGACAAGCAAATCACCAGGAACAGTTCTCACTTTAAGCGTGTCAGTGATAACCACGTAGGAGACGTCAGTTCTGATGACGAAAGTGATGTGATAGCGCGCCAACCCGTAACGCTACCCATGCCACCTGACCACACTCAAACTGCAGCTGGACCGACACCAGAGGACACTGCGGATAACGGCTTTATCCCGCAGACTCCGCCCAGACCACCACCTGTGCAGAGAGCCACTCCGAGCTCTGTTCCCAGACCTGTGCCTAACCCATCACCAGTGCAGGCGAGACCACGCAGGGCACGGCGTGAGCCCACCTGGATGCGAGATTATACTAATAAGTAACGGGGCAAAATAATCCCCTAGTCCTAGAGGCCTCTTACAAGGAAGTCTACCCTTGCCTCTTTGTTTCGATCAAGTTATAGTCATTCTAAAGTTAAAGTTAAAAAGTATAAGATACATATCTTTAGTACTACTGTGACTTTATATATTATGTCGAACTGTTATATGTTCATGTGTTCAAAGACTACAAAACCAAAGACTGCTTGAAGAGCGAAGATCTCAGAGACAGTTTAACTATCATACTAAAGTAGTATTATCTCCCATGTAGACACTATAAGTAGTAGATATGGTTTATAACCAAAAAGGGGAGAGATGTAGTGTCCGCGATTATTTCGAATCCCGTAATATTCCGGCCAGTTCTGTTATTCAGTACTTGTAATAAACACTTCCGGTTTGGCAACTTCCACAGCAGCATGGCTTTGTATTTGGCTCACTTATTCTTCCTTAAAACATTATAAAGACATTACACCATTGATTCACCAAACATCCTGGATAAACATTATACTGTTATGTTACTGTTAATATATGACTTTCGGGGTATCCTAGATTTGAGGATGCATCTGTTGCAGGAGTGCGTCAACAATACAATATAGGATCAGAAACTATGAATAGAAACCTGGCAATCGAATAAAACACAATGTTCCTGAACGTTCTTTGAATCTGAGACTTCCAGTATCTATAGCCTGACTTGTGGCGCCGCCTACACGTTTTGAATGTAACTACACCTGTGGATTGGATGATTTGAACCGCCTCCGTACCTTTATGGTAACAACGTGGTTATCATAATGCGCCTGCTGCTCACCTGCTTATATGTATATGAATGCTATTAAGATATTGGTATGATATGCAATGCTAGGTATATGAGGCACATGCCTATACTTTGGCGTATATATGTTAAAACAACACAGGCAGCCTCTTTTTTGTGGTGAAGTATACACAGCTAACGATTCATTTGAGACAGGGCTCGATCTTGCCGGTACAATTGAATTGGAGAAATAAAAGTGTTCTACAAATATCTTAATTCAAAGGGACATTTAGAAGTGGGATACTCGCGCTCTTAATTCTTACAACAATGGTGATAACTGTATTTTAGCTGATCAGTAGATATTGCAATATTTAGTCTTAGTTATATACATATATGGCAAGTTGTATATTATATAGAGTACCTTGTACAGACGATCCACACGATTACTCTTTTGGTGACCAGCCCCTTGTGATAATGACCATGTGGTTATCAAATAAACAGAAATTTAAAAATTCTAGATTAGAATGATTGTTGATTCAGATTAAGTGAGATGGTGAAAACATGTCATAAAGGTAGGCCTATATTCTTTATTATTCAAAGCTGTAAATAATGATTATAAATTAATCACAAATACGGCGGCCAGCTTATTTTGGGAGATGTGAAGTCATTCCTACAACGTATCAATGTGGAGAAAATAGGCATTAATTGTTTCTTAGTCACAACAATATGTGACATAGACAGATTTCAAAAAGAATTTTGTCTTTTATAAAGCACATGCAAAATAATCTCAGAGAAGGATTACCAATTAATGTTGATGTAAGATTTATTGCGATACCTTATCATGAGACACTAACCAAAATTTAGCCGAATAGCCTTATCAGCTCCGAAAATGTTGGAAAAGATGGACCTTTTCCTCTCTCCCGAGACCCACCTATATTTAACATAGTGTTTCAACACGATACAATGCAATTCTCGCCAGTTAAACATACTTGTATGTCTTCTTTTGTAATATGCAGATATGGAAGGATATAACCATTTTTAGTGAAAATTCTGGATATCCTTAGTTTAGAAGGTATTCTGAGGAAGCAGTATGTAAAATCTTATTTAACACTGGTGAAGACCCATCGTGATATAGGAAGTGCCCAACGCACGAAATAATTATCTGTCACTCAATGTATTGATCGTAATGTACATTTGTAAGTTAAATTGCACACTTTGAAAAAATAACTGTTATCTACTTGCACCACCAGCATCCATGATAAAAAATTAATTATCTTCTTCCTGCGCTTGTACTGTAATAAGTATGCAGCATTATCTGCAATAACATTATGTGGATGTATTTCTACCTCGTGAAAAATGGTTATAATATTCACAGAAAAATTAATGTTGACTTAATAATGTTGATAGTGAAGGCATATCGCATGGATATCACCTGTTCCATGGCATCATATGGCATGATTTATGTGTGAGGATGGGCAGCCAGTTACACAGAGTAGGCCTTAGCCCTATACGTGGTGGAATGAGTGCACATAGGCTGTATATCTATTTAAAATGTGTGTTTGTATTGGGAGGGGATGGGGAGGGGGTCAGTTGATCGTCCCACGGACCTGTATGCATATCGACGTGTGTCTAAACACAGCTGCCACCGTCCCAGTCACTCCCCATCTCGACCTCTGGGTCACACGTGTATTTTCCCATGGGGAGGAAGATAGGAGAGTCATAAATACACCATCTATGCACTGACCATTAATAAACTGACTATTTTACAACATTACACTTAAATGTTTTACGTTTGTGTAAAAGTCCTAGGTTTATCTTTTGGATATAAAAACAGCATTGGATGATCTTCCCAGACACACTTATATAATATGGATTCATAAACATAGCTACAACGGACAAGTGAAGAGTAAGCTGGTAAGCATTCTCCAACTGCAGTATTTTTCTGCTACTACATGACTTGTACGGATATTATATGAACATTATCCAGGCAAACACGGAATATGCTATTAATAAAGCTCCGATGAAAAAAAACTATTTTATTTACGACTTCATAGTGGCTCCATTTCACCTGTCGCCAGCTCACTTAACAGTATTTTTGATATTGATATAATCACTGATAATGGGCTTTCATTTCACATTTATGGCTTTGTGTACAGAATTGGCTTTTGATTCGACGGATTCCAACCATGTTAATAAATGTAGACACTGAGGATTCCAAGAAGACAAACATACATCATGTTCGTGTTGTTAAACTTCTTCAAACGGCCATCTTTATTGTGTAATTTTTTTTTTTTATTTATTTATTCAAGGCTTCACGTACAAACATGCTCTTCCAGCCATGGTGATGAAAAGATGAAGACTTAAGACTAAGTGCAGATGAGACAATATGAATATGAATGAGTGATTTTTAGGGTCAAATAACAATATCATCAGGTACAGCTGGCACAGGCCGTCATATTTAGAGGTAGTCAATAAGGCGTAGATGTTGCTTAAATTTCACTTTTGTTAAAGACCGTTTTCACTTTCTGGGATTCTGTCCCATAGGCTTATTCCTCGCTGTAAAGGACTTTTGAGGTATTTTTCCAGCCTCCTTTTCTTAGTTTTAAACTTCACCTTATTGTGACTTCTCAGCCGAATCCCTAGCCTTACAATGTCAATCAAATTATGATTTTCTTTAACCCTAAACATCAAGGCACAGTGATGTTCGTGTCGACGCCTGTCTAGTGGCTGGAGCCTATATATGCGCTCAAGATCCTGTACATCAAGTCTCATATGGGCTGTACCATCTATTGTTCTCACGGCCTTTTCTTGCAAGGAATCTAGTCTGCGTATTTTATTTATAGGTCCACTCTCAATCATAAAGTCAGCGTAATCAAATAGAGGAAAAATGGTCTGCTTATATATAATGTTGGCGATACCTGGGTTTATGAATTTCCTAATTTTACCAAGCTGGTATAGGCGCGAGCGTACCTTTCTATACTTGTCTGTGAGGAATTTGTCAAAAGTCAGATTTTCATCAATGTTTATACCTAAATACACATAATTTGCAACGGTCTCAAGTTCCTTTCCTCCCATTTTGACACTATTCTGTCCTCGCGTGGCTCCCCCAGGTGTAATTAACATGTGCTTTGTTTTATCGGTGTTGACTGTCAACTTGTTTGCCATACACCACTTAGATACATGTACCAGGACATCGTTTACGTGGGAAATAGCTTCACTCGGTGTTTCTGAGGCATGGTATATCACTGTATCGTCAGCGTATAGGATAATTTTTGGCATGTTTCTGGTGAAGCTTAATAATAGGACGTTAACATATATTATAAAGAAAAGGGGCCCGAGAATCGAGCCCTGCAGTACACCACATGTAATGGGGGCCAGGCAGGAAACCTCACCGTCTACCTTGACACATTGCTGGCGATGACCTAAGTAGCTCCTACACCAGTCAATTACTTTTTGCTCAAGCCCATAGTAGTGTAGTTTTTTACATAAAATATCGTGGTCTAGAGTGTCGAAAGCCTTGCTGTAATCAATATATACGATGCTAGTGCTTAAGTTCTTGTCAAGGTTTTCATAAATATCTTGAACCAGTGTATTTATTGCTGAGGAAGTGCTATGCCCTTTATGGAAACCATGTTGCCAATGATCCAGCAAGGCATTTGTTTCTAGGAAATACACTAATTGATTATGCACAGCTCGCTCCATTACCTTACTGATAGCAGGGAGTACTGAAATGGGCCTATAATCTATTATGTTGTGTGAAGGTCCGCTCTTAGGTATGGGTGTGATCGTACCAACAGCCCAAGAGACAGGAAAGATTGACAAGTCAATGGATTCATTCAATAAGTGACACACTTCAATCACACATACCACAAGGGCATCTTTAAGCTGTTGGGTAGTCACTCCTTCAATACCACTACCTTTGCTTGATTTAAGGCCTCTAATCAGACTCACGGTCTCTTTCATCCCTATAAACCGGAAACTCATTGACGGACACACGATGTGTAATAATTCCATTGATGGTCCCCATTGATTGACAAACTTCACAGCTAATTTCCCCCCTATTTCACTATAATGTATGTTCATGGCATTAGCAGCTTCCTTGCCATGGACAAGTTCGTTTCTAGAGTCCTTGACTACCTTACAAGTACTACCATCCCGAGTTTTCCCTATAGAGAGGTTTTTGTTTAACTCTTGCCAGAACTTCTTAGGGCAATTTTTGTTATCATCAAGTTGTTTGGTGATAAAATTACGCCTTTTCTTAATCATTAAGCTCCGGGTAAGCAACTTCAGGGCTTTATATTTAGCCCACAATTCTTGTCTATTACTTGCTCGGGCTAGCTTGAATGTTCTGTTTTTGTCTCTAAGCGCCTTTGAAAGTTCTCCATCAAACCAAGGTACCTCCATATTTCTCACTTTTATACATTTTGAGGGGCAGAGTTTAAGTATGCTATCTTGTATGATCCTAATCATGATTTCCCAGGCCCTCTGCGGATTGTGATGAATAGCCCAGTAGTCTCACCAGCGGTGGTCATCCCCTATTATTAATCCTAAATTTTCCGCACTATAATTTGACCTTTGATATATAGTTATATATTTGTGAGTATAGTGCTCACGGGGTTTCTTTCGGACAACATAAGTCGGTAAATGGTCTGATACTGCTACATCTAGAGCCCCAGCCGACAGTATATGAGATTTGGGAATTGTTGTAAACAACAGGTCTATGGTACTACGGGTAGTCTCTGTGACTCTTGTATGGCTATGGATCAATTGCGATAGGTTGTACTTAACCTCCATATCTTTCAAGCAGGCTTTGTTTGGGTTACCTCGTTTTGAATAATCTATATTAGAATCACCCATTATTATAATTTCCCTATGATTGGGGTTGCCCCTCCCAATGATATCATTCAGCGCTTTATCAAGTGAAAACGAGAATTCTACAATGTTGGCAGACGGTGGGCGATAGATCAACCCAATAATTAACTTTTTATGGGCTGGTCCTAGGTTCAGTTTACTAAATCATTACGGTCAGTTTGCTTAATAAGCGACATGTTAAATGTTAAATCTGAGGTCAGAACTGGGGGTTCAAGTACTGAAGAGGCACTCATAGTTATATTCTTAAATTTCTTCTTATCCATACATGAATATATTAATGTCTCCCTTGTTAAGACGCTATCCTACATATAGATGCTATCCAACAACATTTTGTCACTTAGCATCTTTTTGTAGGGTAGCAGCTGCACAAGCTGCTAAGCCACAAAACTGCTGCTAAGTGACAAAACAATTGTCACTTAGCATCCACTGCATATGCTAAGGCACAAAGAGATGCTAAGTGACAAAACGTGCATGCCCAGGGTTTTGTTCACAGTCAGCCAATCAGAAGCCTGCATTATATTTTGATATTTTCATGCACACTCAATCACCATAATTAAATTCCCAGCGTTTGATGAGGACCCAGGATATGGTTAATGTAGACCTAGGGTATGGGAAAGGTATGCAAAATAGAATAGATGAAGGCAGTAACTAATTGATTCACCATAATCTACGTCTATTTTAACAATAAATACAAGTCAACAACAATCGGAGTTGGGTTCAATGTAGCTTCTACACTTTTAAAATAGAATAGGGTATACAGTGTATAGAATACCCAGGGTACAGAGTATGGGTGGTATAGAATACCCAGGGTACAGAGGTGGTATATGGGGTATAGAATACCCAGGGTACACAGGGGTATAAGGAGTATACCCAGGGTATGGTGGGGTTTAGGAGGGTAATGTACCCAGGGTATGGAGGGGTAGTGTATCCAGGGTATAGAGGGGTAGTGTACCGAGGGTATGGAGAGGTAGCAATTTATTCTAGACCCAGGGTCTTTGCTGGCAATACCTTGGGTCTACTTCAAAATATTGAGCCCTATTCCCTAAAGTTCGCTTGACCTTGTCTGGGTCTCATTATGCAGACATATTCCATACCCCCTCCATACCCTGGGTACACCCCCACAAAACTGCCTCCATACTCTGGGTACACTTCCCCCTAAAACTCCCTCCATGCCCTGGGTACACTTCCCCCTAAAAAAAAACCTCCATAGATACCCTGGGTACACTACCCCCCATAACCCCACCGTACCCTGGGTACACTATCCCCCGACTACCTCTCCCTTATGGGTTAGCATCCATATGCAGGATAGCAGCAGGTGGCTGATGCTATCCAACAAAATGTTTTGTTGGATAGCATCTGTATGTAGGATGCATCTTTATACTGCTGTTAAGTGACAAATACTGGATTTTGTTGGATAGCGTCTGTATGTATGTAGGATAGCATCCTAACACTCCCTTCTTGTAACACTTGGTGAATGTATGTCCACTCAACCTGCGCTATAAGTGGCTCCTACTATCTCCTTACATATATCTTACATGTACTCTGTATAGTTACCAGCCACCAGGGCGAGTCCAACCTACTGCAAATAGTAGCTATTGCATGACTGCTACCTAGAACAAGTATCTGCTCTCAAAATGAAGACAGCACTGAACAGCACTTATATATATATAATTATATATTGACCAACAGTGTTTTCAAAGACAGGAGGGGCATATGGTCGGCACTGATTAACCGCACCACACATTAGTGCAATGATTTGTATAGGCCTTACCCATTTATACTTGGCCTATATCTCTGTTAATGAATTGTTATTGTCAAACATAGGTTAATCGCTCCTAATGTGTGCCTTTTTAGAGTAATGGGCACCGTGTGTACATGGAACAATCCATGATTATTGTGAAAATTTGCCCGTTGTAGAACAACTGATCGTAAAATTAATGTAGCCTAACAGCGATCACTTTAAGAAAACCTGCGAAACAATGACGACCTAAAACAGTTGGGTCACTGTTTTTCACCTCTGCTTGATCAGTTTGAAATTATAATGTAAATGGCGGAATGATGGTATATAATTGATTTATATGTATATATAAGTTACATTTCCAGCTCAAAAACAACATCCTGAAGGGATAATTTCTTAGATTAAAGTGAGCCAAATAGCGGTCATTTTGAACAAGGATAACTCATAATTATTGTTGACCAACCGTTCTGCAACGGGCCTGCAGTTGACGGACAACCAGCAGTCTAATACGTGATTTATGCATATCACAAAGTGATACACAAGTCAAAATTAATAGCATTTAACGAATTTTTGTGCGTGCCTGGTATAAGATCACTTATGTCGTATATGCGGGAGATGTGACAGGAGCTCTGCGGGTATCAATAAATCACCCCAAACACACTTAAGAGAATAAAAGTCTGAAATTGATTGTACTCATGCTGAGGAAACTGATTAGTCACAAGAAGTGCCCATACCCACCAATACAGATGGTGAATGATGATGATAACCCTTGAACTACACGTAGTATTGTTCGACGCTGATACCATAGTTTTTTTAGGAACGTACACAAAGGTTGCTCTACACTGTGATAACATCACAATTGAGCGTTGCAATTACATCCTTTAAAACGTGCGGTGTAAGTCTATTCTGACAAGCTTGAATTAATGTATGTAGTCATGTGACAATCCCCTATTGAAAGTGCATACGCTGCTTTTATAAGTCAACGTACCTTTGTAAATCAAGCTTCCTCACTCCTGCACGAACATTAGTTATAGGGACTTCTGCTCGTTTACGATAATGACAATAATGTAGTTGTGTTTTCGAAATCTTAATTGATAAGAATAACAAAAGTCTAAATGATAGGCCTATAATGACAACCTACGGGCTCAAAGATTTTATCTGAATTTTCCATTTTGATGTTCCGTCAACATTCCGGTTAGCGTGGTAACAATTTGCAAAATGTTCAACTTTTTTTTACATAGAACTTCAAACATTTATATTACTAATTTACTATTTTCCCCCCTCTAACTTGTCAGTTGATCATGGAGCCTTCAAAGCGTGTATCTTGATAATTACCAAATTCATAGAATTAGATTATGTCATTCGTTTTGTACGTTGGAAACTTACCAAAAATGCTGTGACATGCTTAAATAAAAACGCAGATCATGTAAACTAAGTAAAGGCTGAATCCAACGCTGGAAACGCATTAATTTGCACCAATTCATAAAAGATTGTGGAGTGCTCCCACCATTGCAAGTTTGAATTCTTTTACCTTTTTAACACAACTGACCACGCAAATACGAGTCTATAATTTGATCCAATCATTGATCGGTCATAATTATTATGCATCGCTTTGCTTGCAACTCTGACTACCGGTACTTATCGTTAGACAGTTGCCAAACATATAATTATGCGGCGCATTAATTTTTTATTTGCTTACTATCCCCACCTTGAATCCCCATTCATTCAATAGATACCATAGATCATTTAAGGGAAAGACTATGAAATCTTCATTGAATTCTATAACGAAACTTCACATTTATTTTCATGAATGTGGAAACGAGGCTAGAAATTGATATAATAATCATGCTGGCTAAATAAATTTTCCACTATAGGCCTATATTTCATTCGCAACCATCGCAACCATGCTATTGCGATGCAGAATTATGTTTGATAACATATATGCAAATGTTGGACAACGTTCATGATTATAGCCATTCAGCACATGTATTCTTATACATGTGAAGTTATGAGAATATTATATTGTCTGCAAACCTGGAAATGCGGGTCTATATCATGGACATACTGATTCAACCGATCGCGCAGCAAGTTTGGACCCATGCTTGATATTGACCTGAATTTGGTCCATTGACGAAACGTTAACTCAAAATGATTCAACCCACATACACAATAACGAACATGAATTTAATCCATAATTATACTGGGCAGGGGCGGACCCAGGAATTTGTAGAGGCGGGGCCCCAAAAACATCCGCCCCTGCTGGGCCTATATTTTCGTTACTAATTAGGCTATAACCATGCAGGTGAATATCGATTGGCGCCACATTATTAGTAATTCTGAAAAATGACAAAATAAAAACATTTGATAATCCCTCTTATAGTTTAATTTCTTTTTATGAGAAACAGAATCTCAAAAAATAAGACTTTTATCAAGATTTACGGTATTACCCTATTCAGTTACAAAAATGTCACCCCATGCATGGACAGTTAACATGTATTATAATGTATAGGAATATTATCTGTGAATGAAGTGCATGTATTCGTATATAATTATATGAAGACAGATATATGTAACAACCAAACCAATTATTCCAGGATTCCACCATTCGCTGGACATTCGTATAGGCCTAATGCGTGTTGAGAACACATTATGGTGTGTCTGTCTCTAGACACTATAATTATGAACAAATAAAACATCAAACAAATGCCTACAGGTTTTGCTTTGCAAATACCGTTGCCCATGAAACCTGGTAATGTAGGGGCACAGGGAGTGGGTGCTATTCCTCTTATTCTGGTAAATATGACATATTATCTGCTTGTGTCTGCGTTAACTAATTACCTATGGTTCCATTTGGAATGCAACCCTATGATAATTGCGCACTAAAATGTCTATTCTTTCTTATGAGTTAATCAACAATCGCCTGACAATTTAACATCGGTTCCCGGACCAAAATTAATGACTGATACTGATAATCTTTGAAATGACTAACACAAAAGAGACGAGCAATGAATTACATTTATAAGTATAAGAGGAATGAGACCCCGGATGTATTTGTCCCATCAATAGAATGCAATATGAATAGGAGCTAGAAGGGTTCACTGGCGAAACCAGGATTTTGAAAAAAAAAAAAGGGGGGAAGGGCGCGCTATTGGAAAAGTTTTTCCCTAATTGCTTTTTGGCCTAGTTACATTTACGGAAAAGGGAGGGGTGTGTGCCCCCGCCCCCGTGGATGCGCCCTGGTAACACGTAGAGGAATACATAAAGCATTTCAGCAAAATCTTGCTTACTAGTTGTGTATGTATCAAAAATGCATATATACGGCAGCTGTCACATCGTTGCGTCATGGTTTATGTACATTTGCGCATCCCCGCTTTTTCTACGCAGTCTGGTGAAGTAAAACGGATTATACAACCGTTACCCATATACCGTGTAACCAGGTAGTGTGTCAATCTTTCCATGACCAACTGATGTCACATGGTGCACACTAGCTGCATGAATTTCTCAGTTCTGGTTTTCCTTTAGAGTCCTGGCTCAAACTGATTGAGCAAATATTCTGTCATGAATTACATATAGTAACACTAATGGCTGCAATGACGATAACCCTTTAGGCAATGTCTTATAAATAAGTTGAAAACCAGGATCAGAAGCTTACGTTTACCCGTAAAATATAAGATCAAGTCATAAATATATAATGATAAATAACTACGATACATTAAAAGTTAATCCCTGACACCCTTACCTCTTTATGAGTAAACCCCCTTGAGCCCCATCACATGCAAACCCTGTCTCTTCCACCCCCATATCTCGAGCATATCCGGACAGCAGGTTGGGCATTTACTACACCATCAAAACTGGCCAAATAAAACATCTCCATGTTTCTACGTCTTAAATATGTATTCTTGTACACGTCAGTGTGACGTTAATCTACCTCACTTAGCAAATAAATGTATGTAATTATGTCCTTATAATATAGCTATACAGTGTACGTATATAATTAAAACAGCAATCAGACTCTTTTTATAGACTATTTATAGGTACAACATAATCATTCAATGTATGGCGGTAACATTTTTCAGTCCTAGTGTCTTTTACGTATTTTAAGGAAGCAAATCGACATAATTATGACATGTGATAGTCTATAATGTACATGCTAAAGATTGTATGCACAGAAGTTGCTTTGTCAATAATGTGACGTCCGTGGACATATTGTTTGAAGCCCCTTAACTTGGCTAACTGACCACACAGACATGTGTGATCCTGAGTAGGTCAATAGTGGGTCAAAGTCACACTTATAGGTGCCACGCGTCAGTATATTGATTTTCCTGCGCCCAGGCAGCCTTGGCCTCACACTATTAAAATAGGTAAAGACAATGTGACACATTGCAACGGCTCACGTTAATAATCTTTCGACCTTCGACCATCGGCGTTGTTTTTGTCCACTAAGAGGCTTAACCAATTGGACACCCCCCCCCCTCCCCGAATTAATTGATTTTTATCAATTTGGGTCAATTCCCAAGGGGAGCTTTTCCGTCAAGCAACACGAAATCTAGAGGCCTGCATACTAAGAAACTTTTTTATAAAACTGTTTCTTAGAGAAACTGGACAGACCAACCTCAAATATACCAAAGGTCATGTTCGATATATTTTTTGGGGGGGATACTTTTTAAGAGGTAGTGAAGCATTTGTACTGGTTGTAAGCTCCCATGGTTGGATAAGGGCCTTCCGTAAGTACTCATGATTTTTTCAAAATTTTCAGACCCCCGTCCCCTCTCTGGCTAAAGTACGCATTCAATTTGTATAGACCGCCCAATTAATGACAGAATGTGCCTTGATCTAGACACACAGTCATTATTCACCCAGACCTTCCGTCAGTTTTCTAGAACACCTCTGTAATTACTTTAGCGTTGCTGATTGGCTTAATTACCTCTGTAGCCACTTTAGCATAATCATGAGTCGTGAGAGACACATATCCTATGAGATATCCATTTACCGCTACCTTGACGTTTTTTCATCTATTAGACTTACACCTAACACTTCAGCTTGTGTCTGCAGTCGGTCTGCCAGTGGTATAGCCACTCTCAATAACATTCTATTTTAATCCTGTCTTACGAATAAAAGTAAAATCTCAGATCTATGGGTATCTACATCTGTGCCTGCCGATTGTGTCTCACAATAGACCTATACATGTAATAAGACCTAGTAATAAAATTTGAGACCGGTTTGAACAGGCTATACTTACAAACTGTTTAATTTTAGAGTTTTAGATTATTTGCGTTTTCTTAAGAACCATAATATTTATAGAGAGAGATTCTTCCCCTTTTACGCAGTGCATTAGGCTAGTTAGGGAAGCTCCGTGTTAACCTAACAGAATGAAGCAACCGACTTCCAGATTTGGGGTGGAAATCTTTAAATTGGATTAACTTGTACTAATGTTTTGTCCAGACGTTTCCGCAACAATAATGTAGTCAGTCAGGGGTAGGTTAGGTGGATCAATTGTTAACGCAAAAGTTTAACGGTTTAGCAGAAGATAATACATCTATTTTTAGCGTTGATCCCGTGAGAAAGGTGCATCAGCTGTGGTGCGGTTAACCATGCGTGACTGTTACTGGGCTAAAGGTCATGTAGCAACCCACTTTTGCACCTGGGTACCTGGTACATTTGTTAACTAGTTTATAGGTGCAACCCCCGTGGTTCAAACGATACAGTTAAAAAGCCGGAAGTTGCCTGCGGTGATTTTTACTAGCCAGCACACTGTTAAAAAGGTGTTTAGAAATTAAACATGTTTAGGGTCTAAACATGTTTAAAGCCTAAACACTTCTATTTTCTAAACATGTTTTGGATTACAGATGTTTATTATCTAAACACATGGGATCACACATGTTTAAAACCTAAACATTAAACACCTAAACATGTTGAATATCTAAACACTTGAACCTAAACATGTTGAATATCTAAACATTTGAACCTAAACATCATAAATTTCTAAACATGTTTAGGGTCTAAACATGTTGTCAAACTGGTTACAACAAAGTGTTTAGGAAAGTGTTTAGGTTCTAAACACTTGTTTTTACAGTGCAGTAAGCACTTTTACCGTTTAGTATTTTGCATTGAATATTACTCGCTGGCGACCTTTTGGTTAAACGATAGTCCTGATGACCAATATATCATTGCAGAACATAGAAACTGCCACAGTTCTTGTCGATGAGGACCATGATAGTCACGCACTATTACCTATCTTACATATGCAGGAGAATACAAAGATTGTGTCTGGGAGGGAGGAACCCCCACATTGGATGGTAAACGTATATATGTATGATCATAGAAATTGAATTGTTATTCCAAGGATATATTCTGATCCAGGAATGTGAGAACTAACAGATGTTCAGGAAGATTAAGGTCAGATAACGATCTTGCATGGCACATACGGATTACAGATTGTAAGTATCTGCATGTGCGTTACTGGAATTATAGATAGCTCTCATGCTTACTCATCGATCATGCATTAGTCGCAAGTGATAAAACTCCATGGCATGATCATCTGCAGGTGAATGAAAATCTTGTAACTGCATTGCATTGAATGACGACAATTATCCATTGTGACCTTTATGCTGTAAGTTAAACTTCAGCAGACATCACAATTATGATGGCAGGAGAAGGTATAGACAGCCGTATGTCCGGCAGCCCAAACACAAAATACTTTTGAACAAATGGAATATGAACTATACTGAATATTCCATAGTATTTCAAAAGATCTATTAAAGCTACCTAAGCATAGAGAGCGTTGTTTGCATATAATGACACAGTCCCGACGTTGGGCAATTTAATTTTAGAACGATGTCATTGTGTCCATCCCCAAAGAACATCAACTCTTAGGATTCTATATCGGGGCAAGTCGGTCTACATACAATGGGCTTATTGTATAGGCCAGTATTGTGCGATAACGTCCTTTGATTCGTATAGGTCAACACAGAAAGGACATAATTAGGTGAAATGGCTATTGGGCATATCTCAACATGCACACATAACGTTATTTGATCCCGTTTACGCGTACAATTATCATGTCGCGATTGATTGTGCTATATTTCATTATGCTGCATTTGCAAAATAAATATGGTCTGCAAAAACAAGGTAGACCGTGAGATGTCAATGGTTTGTACACAGATGTTGTCATTTTCGATTTTCAACGATTTCCAATTGTAGCAATTGTAACAATGGGATGGGCAAGAGGACGAGGCCGAAATGTATTTCAACAGAACATGCTGAATAAACTCACAAACCTTTGTAATTTCAGGTATTATGGGAATAGAAAAATTAACAATATCACCCAATCTAATGCCTTTTTGTTATGTGTGTAGGCCTATCATAATAAACTGCAACGCCCCCTTATGACAAAACGTGTCTCCGTCCATATGTCATATTGACAGTTCCTTCGTATTGCAGTGTAGGCATATAGGCCTACAATAGTGAAAACTTATGTTGCAATTTCTCTACCTTTCAAAAAGTTATAGGGTGCTCCTTATGCCTAATTACTAAGTTATACATACCTGCTCATGCAGTTACATTTTATGCTGGTGGAACAGACTCTCAGCAAAAAGTATATGTCAGCATATATATATCATATAAGTATGCAGCGCATGCAATTACCGTAACATGCAATCACCAATAGACTGTAGAATTCCAAATCAGTGTACCGTATGTAAAATGAATCATTATATCTTATGTTTACCTATTGGTAATCACAAACTCAAAGTTAACAGGCGCGGGTCCAGAGGTTTTCAAACGGGGTGCACATTATTGTAAATATTTCCGCCGGACCTATATATACTGCATGGATAAAATTACAATAAAAGAAAATAATTGGCCAAAAATAGGGTAAATCCACCACTGGGTATAAACCATAGAATCAGCAAACAACTTATAAGAAACACTTTACTTTACCTTTTGCCTCCAGCGACGTCTTGGTGTACCTTGACGCGTGCTTCTGCTCGAACTCGGCGAGCTGCAGCGAGTCGGAGCGGCCGAAGAAGGCGTCCGAGGTGCTCGAGCACTCGGTGAAGGTGTCCGAGTCGAAGCTGTCCCTCTGCGGGTAGTGCCAGCGGTCGTAGATGTCGAACAAGAGGCCGTCTACCAGCGAGGAGCAGCTACTATTAGGTAGGGGCTGGTCATGGTTCAGGAGGTAGGGGCGGGTCAGGGGAGGGGCACCTTGGCCCAGGCCCAAAAGGGCACCTCCCGCCTCCAGGTCCTGATACTGATAGGAAAGCCCCACCTTGTTGGTATCGTCCCCGACACCCTCATACCCACCCTGGAGGACCTGTTGATTCAGAGCCCCCTCTAAGCTACCTGCCCCGCCTTCTCCGTCGGCCCTCCACGTGTCCAGTGTTGTTTTCGAGCCTTCATGGTTCTTGGCGTCGGCAACAGTAAAGAACAAATCGTCCTCGGAGTCGCTTCTCTCTTCAATACGGCGTTCTATGTGCGTCCGGGTCCGCGGAAGGGCCCTAGCAGCCATATTGCCATAATTAGGAGATCCAGTACTGGTTGTGTGTTGTGTATGTGTATTGGGAGTTTTGCCTGGTGTTTACAATTTACATCCAAACGGCTGGGTGCCTGTTGCTGTCATGTACATGGAGGTGTATGCCTGTGTTCGTCCGCCCTGTACACTGTTGTGTACTTGTATGTGCACACACCCGGCGCTAACCTACTTTTGGTCACCGTGGTCCACTTACCGCCCGCATATAGTTCACAATAAGTACACCGTCTCGCTGCTAAGTTGAGCCGGGCGTACTGACCCGGGAAGTGTATTGTGCCGCTCTGTTGCCCACTATAAATACCATGGCTGGCTTTGTCAGCTCCAGACTAACCTATAAAGAATAGCCAGAAACGGAGCAAGATGTTGTGAAAAGAATTGTAGGGAATATGCTTTGTTAATGGTGAATTATGGCCATAGACCAATTCATAGGGGGCATTTGTAATGCCCTGTCCTTCATCGCGGATATTGTGCGTATTCAGAAATGCATTCAGATATTATCTTTAGACATGCAGTCAACATAATACCAGTATTGTTTTCAACTTATAAGAAATAGAGTATAAATTGAGAATTGTAGTATGGATCTCCTGCCGACGCTGGGGGCCGTCCATAAATGACGTCATGCTATTTTTTACCATTTCTGACCCCCCCTCCCCCCCTTCGTCATGTTTTTACTATAGGAATGTATAGGGGACTGGACCCCCCCCCCTCCCCGGCGCATGACGTCATTTATGGACGGCCCCCTGACGGTCAGACTGTAGGGATGTGAAGTGGGGCACACATGTTCCCACAGTTAAATCCATATCAGAATCTGAAGCGCCATTGCTTTTGTCAATGAATGACAGAACATCAACTGATAAAAATTTGTTTTGCCATGGGTATAGCCAATGAAAAATGTCTCAACATATGGGAGTGAGGCTTAAATAGTTCAGTCCAATTATGGGTAAATTTATTAACACGAGGATTTACGACGTAATTACTTATGGTACAACGTATAATAATCCGAACCATGCAGGCAATATGCGATTAATCATCGTTCAGATTATGCTTATATTGGGCCCTTATTAGACTATGTAAAATGCATCTGTTTCTGAAATTGAACAAATCCAAATAATCCAAATGATGAAACTTTCAATTCAACTGATTTATATGGGGATAATGGTATCCATTAATAACGACCAATAAACCAAACATAATTCATGTTAAAAGTGCCCTGAGGATAAACGTCATCATTCTTTAAAGGATAACCGACCGTTAAACCAAAATTCTTAATCCATTTCAAGGTTTGTAGATGTCACCGGTACTGTGCTTATTTCAGTGTGAATGATTGAGAAAAATAATGTTCTCAACCATAGAAGTCTGTGGGAGAAATGGACTTGGTGGTATTCAACTGATCTTAGAACATTCAAAAACCATTACAGCTTCACCAAACCTCAGGAACTTGTACCTTAGGCCTGCAGAATTATTCAAAAGTCAAAAAAGTCAGCGGTCACCGATGATATAAAAATGCTGGAGAATCCAGAATAGGTGATTATCTCTGAATAATCCTATGTAGGCCTACAACTTTCATCCCTGTTGGCTCAAGTTTTTCATTTGGACAACTGCAAATTCTTACCCTACTCATCCAATGAGAGCTTTCTGAATTTTGAGATATTACAAGCATATACCCAGGGTCTATACTGTGTGTGTGTGTGTGTGGGAGGGGGGAGGTGGCGAGAATCCCTCAATTGAACCTTCGCCCATAATTATCAATAATCTAAACCTAAAAAAGGGGGTCGGCGGGGTTCCCAAAGTGGAACTTTTCAATATTTTCCTACTATTTTTAAGGGTTTTTACATTAAATTTTGGAAGGTAAGGTGGAACTTTTAAAGAAAATGTGGTAAACTTTAATTTCTCTTTAACCCTCTATTCAAAATTATCTATTTTTCCCAAGATATCATTCTAAGTCTGCTATCATCAATTTTGTTATGAAATTTGAAAATTTGATGGTTTTTAAAATTTTCCCACTAGGGGGCACCAGTGTAAACAAGAACGTTATCCCTTTAAATGAGAGAGTCCCTAGCTAACGGTAACCTATAATGTCCATAATACCAGAACAGAATGGTTGATTTGAAAAAAATTTGCAAAGGAAACTAAAATTAGTTATTCTTCCTCTATCATACGTTTGATTAGTTTTATGAATTTAACTTAACCTGAAATAATAAAAGCTTGCATGAATTATATTTAGTTTTGCCCATTCTCAAATTACATATTACACAATGAAATATTATCACGTAATTATTTGCGTCGCATCGTTGAGGTGTGATATCGTCCGACAGCATTTTGAATCATGGTTTCCTTCGCTTGTTATTCTTTGAATACAATGGGCTCTGACACTAAACATTCATCTTCTCACACAATCAAGGTGCTGAATCTTAATTAAAAGCCCACGTAACTTATTGTGCTTGATATAGGCTATATCTCTGTGTGTGTGCGTGCGTGCGTGCACGCGTATGTATATTCAAACTATACTCTCCCACATAATACTCATTATGATTAAACTTGAATGGACTAAAGAGTACTGCCATCTGGTGTTTAGTCCATCCTTGAACCTCCTAACGTCCTACATCTGTACATGGCTCAATGCTAATTTTGCAGTTGACATTCTGTGTGTGTATTTGGTAAAATTATAGTGTGCATAGCCGAGGTTCGACCGCCCTAACGTTTTGAAAACGTCTCATGCTAAGGAGCCATCGTACCTGCACGATGACCATCAATTAAGTTCTTAGGGAACAGGTTTAGTGGCTTTGATGGGGCCATGGTTTAATATAATATTATTGTATGTAGCACCTCGTACTAAAATACAGTTGAAATTACATAACATTTGTTAAAAGAATTGTGTTAGTGTTACTGCGAAACAATCACATTGTATGTAGTGTAAAGGAAGTGTCTAAGTGACGTGATGTAATTTGTTTCAAATAAGTACCAAGGTAACATAGGCCTATACACTCATGTCCTTTGAAGGCCACACGTAGAGAGTCGGTGTAAATGGATGGAAGGGTAACCAGCTATGATGGTGGGTAAGGAACATCTGTGTTAGTAATCGAACAAGGAGAGCAGTGTTATTGTATTGAGTGGAGTGCTTACCATCTTGTTGTATAATTATACTTGAGTGACAACTGTGACTGATTTGTCTTGAATCAAATGAATGGAAATCCTCTCATAAATGCGTGCCGTCATTTGTTCTGGAAGAACCACTGGAATGAATGATTAAAGGATGGAGTCAAAGAACGAAGGAGAAACCATACTTAATTGACACAAACCAAAAACTGCGATATTAACGAATTTGCTGAGCTGTTAAATAACCCACTATAGTTCAGTATTGATATCATTACTTTTTTGTTTCAAATGTTATTTCGGAAATTGCTTGACATAAGACCGATGTTCAGATTGTGCATTACGTTTTCAATTTCTAATGTATTCCTAACTTTGCTTTTCTTCAAAAAGTAATTTACAATCACATTCAAATGGCTCAGAAATGAATGCTTAACCGAGAAGCAAGTACCCAGGGCAAAAATGGATTAGATCGATGGATTTAAAATATACCATTACAGACGTTGCCCTTTCACATCCCTAACTTTCCTTGCTTGGGACTAAAGAGGGGTGCATAATTATGGTACAAGTGTAAGGGCCATACTGGTAATCTTTTGGGTCCATGAGAACACCTTTCCACTCACTTTTTTGCGATCACTTCCCATGCAGGGTTGTCACTATTTTTGTCATATATGGTATTGGGATACATAATATATATTTAGTTTGTTTAGGTTCACACTAGGTCTCTTTGGATTCACCTGTAGGACCTTATAATGCAATGGTGAGACAAGGACCCAATTATTCATGGCCAATTTACAATCTTCAACAATGAAAGGCAATTTGGCAATGAGGATATTCCTAGGTATACGATTGAAGGTGACGATAAATTTCACCTCAGATTGCTCAGAAAGTCAATTAGTTTGAATAACCATAGCCATCGGTCGGTCCATCCCCAGTGAAATGTATACATTATAGCTGACACTGAAACGGACGTTATCATCATCTTGTAACCAACCGGGCCTTTTTACTAGAAGGGTATTTTTTCCCCCTGAAAAGAAGTTGTGTAAAAATATTATGTTCGCCTTCTTATTGTGCATTGCACCTAGTCCAGCTATCAAACTGAAAACTTTATCATATATACACCAATATCAACTTTGCCATTATAGAGTCATTTACAATTCAATTGGAATGGCTAATCCTATCTAAATGAAAAACAGGATGGTTGCTGGTAAAACATCGTTGTTAGTTACACAATTTGTCTTGAATTAAGATGACCTAAAACTATTGGTGTTTCAATGGGTTGTTCTGCAACATTCCACTGTGGTCTGTTGCACAATACTGATCAAAAAATATATGGTTCAACAGCTAAAACAATGCATGGTTCAACAGCTATTATATTAACGTGATCGTTGTCCAAAACGATCGGTGTTTTGCCATTTTTCAACAGCCCTCAAGAACCTTTACAATGTTGTTCTTTATCCAAAATTTTATTAGGAAAGGGGCGGGGAGAGGCGCCTCAGGCACATTAATGCGTCCCTGGAAATGTAAATGGTTTTCATATACTACTACATACAGATAACTAATTATGTAAAGCCGTTGTCGTCTCATTAGTATAATGTGCAATTTAAAGAAATTGCAGTCAAGTTCAACTCTTGTAGATGTCTGGAATTTCATAATGTTTGCATATAAGTTATGGATAAGATTAAGGGATTTAACTCAAATCCCTCTAGGTCACCAAACACCTATACCTATACGGTCACAGTAGGAGGGAACAAAGCCTGTTTGGGCATGGCTTTTAACGTTAAAGTTTCAAGGACATCAAGGATCACATTATGTTATGTTCTGATTGTTGACGGATCGCAAAACATAAAGCCTAACCTCGGAGTGTGATATACACTAGTGTTGGACCGTTATATGTTGGGTTTCCTTTCTGGACTGAACATTATTGGGCCATGGGTGTCTTTCCATGTATTGAATTTTGTATTTTATTGGGATGTTTAATTTTGGTGTGGCTTCCCCCGTGCACAGGAGACCAAGATTCGCTGCTTAATGACGACAATGTGAGTACCTATATAGTCTCTCCTAATATTCATTTGTGAGGTCCTGTGGGTTACCTTAAACAAGTTCAGAAATCATCTAGGACCTAATTATGACCTGCGGATCTTGTAGGTCAAACTGTTTGCCTAAAAGATTACTTTCTTTGTTGAATAGGTTTGTAAAATATTACAAAATTAAAGATACATACAAAAGAAATCGCAACTTGAAAATATCTGAGCAAGAAACCCTGGCATGCGCCATTACCGTTAGAATAGTGACGATGACATGGGCATTTCTTAAATCGGATATAGGCAATATGGGACCCACCTCCTCAAAAACCTTAAGTTCAAGGGCCCTATGAATTCTGTTAAAATATCACCAAAGCAAGTATATAAATATATCATTTGCTTATGGATCATAGTGCCTTAAATCATAAATAGTCCTTCCTATATCGAAATGCTACCTTCTTGCTTCATAACAGTCTGACAGATAGTTAACAATTTCGCTGTACGTAAAGAAAGTAACACTAATCTGCTAATGTGGTGCTCTTCTACCCGTTAAGGCTGGAGGTTTCCCGCGTTACCGCCCCAGCTTCAACAGGTCACTCCGGGGTAAGCCGTTCCAGTTCACTGACCAGTACCTGGCATCATTGGATCTCCCGCCCCCACAGTTCACTAAACTGACCGGTAAAGTCATACAAGGGTTTGTACTCGCCACTGGAGCAAGCTCCGACCACTTCGAGGAAAGCATAGACGCCATCGCCTCCGTGCAGGAATTCTTCCCAAACAAGAAGCTTCTCTACTTTGATCTTGGTTTGAGCAAGAACCAAGTCAACGTGGTATTTATACTGATTCTGCAAATTATATACAGTCGCACCGCCAGTCTTTAATTATTCTACTGTAGCTCACTGTTAAAGAGAGGGGCCAGTGAAATTTTAATTTTAAACAGATTTGAAATACTGAATTTTCTGAGATCTTGTATTCAAATCAGTTTGGCTAAGTAATTGCTCTTTGACTGAATAATTAATCTGAAACTTGAAAAATGATACACGTGATACACTAGTGTGATAGATCTTAAGGAGCCTACAACATAAAAATATTTACATATATCCAGGATTGAGTTTTTGAGCCGGATAGTCATACACCGTTTTAACATTACATAAAAGCATATACAGATTTTTAAAATTATTTAAGATGTATTAAATGCCCATAAATGAAAGCAATCAGAAGCTTTTGTCATATATTGTGCCTCTCTACATAAGAACATTTCACTTTTCACTGCAGCTGCTGGCAGATGGCGGCGGGTTAGCTAAACGCGTCTTCTGTAATGTGGAATACAGAAAATTTAACTTTGACCGTTACCCCGCACATGTGAAGGACCTCTACGTCTACAGCTGGAAATTCCTTATAATTAAGGTATGTTGGTAAATGCTGATTGCTTCAAATGATATGCTAGAGATAAGAAAACTATAAAAATGAGATGGAAATCCTGCCTAAGTTGTCTTGGTTTAACGTAAGTTCAACCAATAACTGGGTAAGAAACCTTATGTGTCCTTCTAAGGGTTCTAATTTTCTTTTAAGGGTTCTATTATACACTAATACACTATTGCTCGCCTAGCCAAATCAATAAGTATATTGGCGTGGCTAAAAGATGGAAAGTAGGCCAATCTTTTTGCCTCTTTACTCTTAATTCCAAAATCATTTTCAATCGAAAATCAAATTCAAACTGTATTTTCGATCAAATACCACAAGTCATAGTTTTCTTTCTTTCCTGCATTCAACAGAAATATGAGACATGTTACAACTTTTAGGTACCAATTCTAACAACGTCTTTCCTTTATCATAGGAACTTCTTCATGAGTTCGGTGGAGCATTCTGGTTCGACAGCTCCGTTCGCTTTAAAAGCGGCAACTTCGGGTTTGAACTGGAGAAAAAACTTGAGAAATCTGGGGGTATCTCTCTCTTCACAAACACCGGCCACTCCAACTACGCCGTCACTCACGAGGCACTGTACGAATACTTCCCAACTGATATAGAGGCCCAGAAAACAACCGAGCAGTGGGAGGGAGGCAACATCATAGTGTTTAACACCAAGCCGATATATTACAACATCCTAAAATGGATGTATTATTGCGTTCTTGAACCCGGTTGCATTTCACCTACTCCGATAAAAAGGCGCGGTTGTTCGTTCAAAAAAGATCGTTTTGGTGAAACTGCAGGTTGCCATCGGTACGACCAGGCTACATTGAACTTACTTCTGGCCAACTGGTTCAATTTCAATACAGATTTGTATGCGTTCAAGAAACGAAAAATTAACCAGGTTGTAAGACGTCCGACTAAATACCATACTATACGTTGGTGTGATCCTCTCCCAGTGGTGACTGTTGATGCAAAGACTAAGCCTGCGAAGCATGTAACCTTCCTACCTAGGACCGATTTGTAATATTAAGGATAATGCCCACAAACTTGTGCTTCCCCCTAGTGGTGAAAACTGTAAAATTCCCCTGGGGCATAGGGAAATGTCCTAAAACTTGATAAAAAAATGTTGTTCATACTCTTAAGAGGTCTGGTTTGGAAGCTCAAACCAAAATTTGGTTGATTTAGGGAATTTACCTTTTGCCTTAAAAATGCCTGTTGGGCAAAAAGTAGCACTTGGACACCAAACACATTTTTTCCACAAATTTCATCCTCACAAGCTAATTGCTGAGGATATAAAGGAAGCTGATGTTCTAATGTGTTAACAAGTTTGGCTGCCTTGAAAATTACTTGGTGATTTATTTATTTTGCATCTTTTTTTGTCTCTGCACTGCAAAACATGCCAAAAAGGTATGATGTTTTTTCCTATTTGTCATACATATTTCTTGACCTAACTCAGAAGATCACCCCGGGACCCATGCTAATCTTTTTGTTTTTATGTTCACAACATATGGAAGTATCTATATAGTGATTTTGAGACAGGTTCCATGTTTAGAAATAATTTTACAGCAGGTTTTAGGCAAATAAGGGCTTCAAAACGAGGCTCCTAGACATCTAACATTTTTTTCTTAAAGTAAAATATATATCAAATCCAATATTTAGCCACAAAATAAATCTATGGCACCTCCTTGATACATTTCATGCAAAAAACATTAATAACATGTAAATCTTGTATCTTAATTTCATGAGTATTTAATTTCTGATTTTCTTTAAAAAGTCCCAAGGTATCATCTAATAACTCTTAAATTAGCCCCGGGACCCCCACTTTTCTTTTCATATATTGGCTCTACATCACCAGGAGATCAATTGTACCAAATTACAATGCATTTCCATGTTTCGTTTAGTTAGTGGGCATTATCCTTAACTGAACTAGGATAGTGTATTTATTCATTACTGTGCTAGTCATTAATGCATCTAGCCCACCCCAGTGATCTTTGCATTACCTTTGTTTGCGTAAACCAATAAAGGCGAAGCACTTATTTCGCACACATATATTTTAACTGATGACCAATAAAGAGTGCAACATTTCAAATTAAATGAATCCGAGAGTGAATTATGGTTTATACCTAAACGTAATTGCTGTATAAGCAAAGTGCCCCTGGAGAGTAAGAGAGAATAAAATTGTACAAATTTTGAGATTTGTCCAGGATAAATACAAAGATTTAAAACTGCAGCATTCCACCCTGAAGAAGACCTTAATCGGTCGAAACATGTCGGTTTGATTCTCTAATAAATACTTATCCATCAACAATCAACTCCCTTCGTTAGTTCGACAGTTATTCCAACAAAAAGATTTAGAATATATAAACATTACCAATACCGTCGATTTTTCAGAGGTCACTGTAAAACCAACAAACCTATCTATGTATCATTTACGATCATATATATTTATGTAATAAAACAGCGTGTTGAAGCTTAAAAAGAGTCAGTAATTTATTATATGTAGCTGTGAGAAAATCTGCTGCGAATAAATTACGCCTTTATGCTGCACGTATACATCCTCAACATATACAATACGTTTTCGTTCACAAAAATATTTATGCAATCTGACGAGGTCTTGAATATACATAATGCGATTAGGACGAAGCCGAGGAACTGATACATTTTGCTTTAGTATACAATATGATATTATTATAGAACCAACGCCCACTGCCATACACTGCGCGTTTCTTGGCTTCCATTTTTCTTAGAAAGATTCATGGTCAGTCCTTGTGCAGGGTCACGTGACCAGATTTTGGTGATCACCATGTGGTCAACATACCCACGTGGGTATGAAATAATCTACAGTTTGTAAATGGTATTTATTTATTATAATTTAACAAGTTTTCCTTTGATAAAATTGATTAAAATCTGCTTCACTGACACTTTAGAATTGTGAATAATAACAAATTCAAATTGATCACCAAAATGGCGCCAATCACAATTTGGGAAGTATGACGTCAGGTGCACAACATCTATATTCATTGCCTCCCGCCAGATCTGCATGCAAAAACATGTTATTGAGATTCCTTAAGATATTCTTTTATGTGGAATGCAATTGGGACTTATTCCTTTACAATATTTACAACAGGCTGTTGGTAAATGTACATGTATGTCGATGCTGCAACATATTGTTAAATCAGTAACATATTGTAACTTGATTGCCAAATGATATGTGTATGTCACAATCAATCACAGTGAGTATCCATCAATTGCTCTGACAATAAATAGAGTATAGTTTATAGCCGACATAATTATTTACAGGGATATATCCTATTTCCCCTTCTATTCTTTCTGCACCTCTTGGGACCCTTTTGATTAGTAAATCAATAATTATGAATAAAATATCTATAATAAATAAAGATAAAAAAACGCATCAATCTATGCTCTGCCACGGCTCGGTGCTCACCACGTCCTGGACGTACCACTGCAGATTGGTCGTCGGCAATTGAGCCTCGTTTCCGATCGTCTCCACAGTGGCGGCCTCTGTCGTCAACGACGCGGTTTGGTGACCAAAGTCAGCTATTGCGGAGGCCGTCACTTGGCCGTCACTGAGGACGGTGTACGTACTGCTACCAGAGGGCAGTTCAATCACATGTTCGGCAGTAACCGTCTCGGCTACCTCCTCATTGTTGCAGAAGATATGGTGCACCTGAAGCTCGGCTGACGTCTGAGAATCAAGATCAATGAAATTCACCTGATTCTCAGTAGCATCTAGTATGGGGGGCTCCAAGTGGATTTCTTGTGAATCTTGACCAATGTTCTCCTCTGGTTCGGGTTCGGGTTCTTCATCGTCTACCTCGTCCTCTTCCTCCATCTGCGCCCGGAGCATCTGCTTTTTGCGGGCACAGCGCTTGGAGTGTTTGTGGTAACCGGAGCGGTCGGTGAAGCCCTTGTTACAGGTGGGGCACGAATAGGGCATGATACCTGTTGACAAAAAAACACATGTGTAAGGTTTGATAGGAAAAGATTATATACGGGTATCAGTTCCCATCTGAGATGTATGATTTTAAAATTCAATGATATCCTGCTGTTTAGAAAACAATTGAAGACAAGGGACATAGCCATGAAGGGTAAAATCCACAGATGATGTGCACTTTTTTAATTGAACATGTTGAAGGAAATATTCTAAAATCGACGGGATGAATCAAAATATAGGCAGCTAGGAAATAAAGAGAGAATCTCTTGCAGTTGATACGCAAATAACAAAGGGCATAGGAATTTCGTAAACACGTTATCGGACTTGCATGCATAATATGAGACAAGTAAGGTACCCTCAAAGCAATACCCCTTTATATGCCATTCTCGAGTACAAGTAATTGGCAATTCATATCCATGGTTGTATTTCTTCCATTCCTTACCTGCATGGGCATTAAGGTGTTCCCTTAGATACTCCAGGCGTGAGAACCGTTTGTTACACACCTTGCAGTCGTATGGCTTTTCTCCAGTGTGGGACCTCATATGCCGGTCTAGGTCTCCTGTTTAGAATGCAAAAGGCTATATATATCCTTCCTTTAAAGAAGCAAAGTGATTCAATTCCAATTGATGTATTAAGATGTATTAATGTAGTGTAAATGCCAATATCATAAATAATGAAAAATCTCATTTCATTTGTTAATTTAGATCAAAATTTGGGAAATGGCAACTCAGTATGAAATAATAATAAAACAATCTAATCATCCTTTCAGTCAATTAGATATTTTTGGTAAGCCTTTACCTTTGCCACAGAAGCTCCTCTTGCAGAGAGTACAGGGGTGGGGTCGGTCCCGGAGGTGCACTTTACGGTGACCTTGTAGGTTACTCTTAAAGGCGAACGTCTTCCCGCAGACGTCACAGAGGAACGTCCTTTTCACATCCTCCTCGTGCTGTACCTGGTGTTGTCGGAGAGACCACTCCGTGGACAGACTCTTATCGCACACCTGGCACCTATGGTGGGAAACATGGTATTACATGCAGATTAATCATTTTTATCAATCAAAATCTGTTTGATCGTTATACTTTGCATTATGTAGTTAGGCGTGCAACATGGATGCATTGGCATGCATTTTTATCCCGTAATATTTTCAACACATTCTCATAATGCGCCTTAGTTATCGAACCTAACGTACAAAAATATGAGAAATGGATTTCAACGTTCACAAACAGGAGCGTATGTTATTACTATTTACGTCATATTATTCACAGCAAACTACTGGGGAATTTTCAGCAATTTTTTGGGGGGAAGTGTCAGTTTTCATACGGCTGAGGAAAAGAAATAGTTGCGTTCCGGTAACCCGACCTACCCTAATTTTAACCCCCGACCCAAAAGTTTTTAACGATTTTTTATCCAAAAAGTATTAGAATTGATTAAATATCATAAAATTTGGACATTTTTTTCACTAAAAGACGTTAAAAAATATTTTGATAAAAAAAAGAATCCCGACCTACCAACCCTTTTTTTTGGAGTAACATAATTTCTAGCAAAGTGATATGAATGGACATAACGAACAGTAAACACTAACTTGTAGAGTTTGAGTCCTGTGTGGGTAAAGGCGTGCCGCTCCATGCTCCTCTTCTCAGTGAAGCGCGCCTCACACTTGAAACACTTCCAGGGTTTGAGGCCTGTGTGGGTCTGTTCGTGGCGGTGTAGGTTGGACCTGGTCTGGAAACCCTTACCACACGACCCACAGATAAAGTCCCGCTTCCCCTTGTGGCAGACTTCAATGTGAGCTGTAAAGTGATGAAAAGGATGTTTATTGGCATTTATTTGTAGTCTTTTTCAAACTAAAAATAAAGAATATTGGTACAATTGTAGATTTGGAGGCTCTTGTTTTTTATTGCATATCACCTGCAAAACGCTATAACAAATGTTTTAATCCTCAAATTGATTTCAGTTCGGTTGATTTGTTTAACTGAATTCAGGCTCACGATACATGAAATTGAATATCGAGATATCAATGAACTTTTACAAGACAAAAACATACCTCTGAGATTGGATCCACTGACAAAGGTCTTACTGCACTGATCACAGGTCACCTGTTTAGGTGGGTCGCAACTGCAGGGATTTTCAAAGTATAAGAGAACCATTAGAAGTATAGAATAATTTAACAGTTTGTAGCAATAGTATATTTACTAATTATTTCCAAAGTATTGTGTATCTTAATATTTCAATTAAGCTACGCTTACACCGTATCATTTACATATTTATTCAATTACTGTTTTTTACATACATGTATACGGTACTGAACATAACAAATACGGCCATGTGGGCGACGTGAAATAAGTCGCGAACTCAACCACGAGTAAAAGCACCATATGCCATGAAAGTACGATAAGCGCCAAACATATTCGTCATTAAAACAAATACATTTACAGGTGATCAGGGCACTGACCTTGTATAGGGGTGCTTGCTCCTTATGTGTTTCTTGAGTAGTCGTTCCCCACCAAAGGTCTGCCCACACTCCGGGCAGGCCCGGGCCGCCTCCTGGGCCTGGCCCCCGTGTAACCTCTGCTGGTGGCGGAGCAGCAGGTTCTGGCGGCTGAAAGTCTTGCTACAGAACGGACACGGAAACTGGGATTGACTTTTGGGGCTCCTACCGCCCGGAGATACTGCCTCGGCTGCATAGGAGGAAAAGGGAAACAGTTTATACTATTATGAAAATTACATGCCCACGATTGCTTTCCGTAGTGTATTGATGAAATTTTTATCTAAAAAAATATGCAAAGTTGTTTTTTATTCTGAATAAGTAATGTGTAGGCAACAAAGAAACATTACGAAGTCACACAATGCATCTCGGATTCATACAGGTCTTCCCCCTGCCTGAACACAACTTGAAAAGTTGGGGTTCAAAATTGTGCTGTGTTACACAACCTAATGATTACTTTTAGAACTGATTCCACTCTGATGTTTTGATTATGGTCTTGTCTTTCAGTTTCACAAATAATTATTCAATAATTTCTATTTTTATTCATGAATAGTTAAGTGCCCAGTTATTCTAGAAATGAGTGGAACACACTCCGTTATATGGCGTAAACATAACAACTTACCAGTAGCTCTACCTTCTTTGTTATTAGGATAGTGGATTTCTATGATGTCTTCTGCAGACGCATTATGTAAGGTTTGTGATGCTGCTAGACCCTGAACTGCTTTATCGTCCTGGGACAAGGTAACTTGCTCTTTGTGGATGAGAACAGGTTTTGGTTTGTTGTCAATATCAGAAGGTACACCATAGCACAATATAGATTCAGATATTGATTTTTGTTCTTCTACAGATTCAGCTATCGATTTTTGTTCTACTATTTGAGTTTCACTTTGGCTTGTTTCTAATCTAGACTTTGAAGGTGATAGATCATCGTCCAACTGTACATTTTCCTGCTGCTCATCTTTTGGGGGAAAGTTCCTTTTTGTTGGTGTTTTAGGTTCCTGGGTAATCTTTGTGATATAATTCCTTTTTATACTTGGATGTTGCATTTCATACACATCCTGAAATTTGGGATTTGCCTGCCTTTTTCGGGTAGATCGCCTACTTGGAATCAAACCGGAATCGCGAGTATCTACTTCAACAGAGGGTAAAGATTCCTGTCCACAAAGCTCTGGTTCAGTTTTTGTTTCAATTTTTTCAAGATCCCTCACTGCTTCTTGCTTGTCGCCATCCGGATGAGTTTGATCGATATAACCAGGGTCTCCTTTTGTATCAATGTCAATTGCATAGTCTGTTCTGGAGGGTCGGATTTGGGCATTACCATGCTTTCCTTGGTCTTCATCATTTGAGTCAATTATGATTTGAATCTTTTTAGGGAGGAAAACGAGAAGTTTTCTCAATGTCTCTGTTGCCGCTAGCCAATGCTCCCAGGCTAGGGACTGGTCTTTGATATGCATCTTTCGAACATGATTTATACACTCTTCAACCTGCAGATAAGAAAGGCGTAAATTATGCAATAACATACAATCTATCTAGTTATCTAGTAGTCTACATAGATCTATTAGGTTTCTCACGTCGCATAATTGTCACATGTTGTTGTCTCTAGTGAAAACCAGTGTCACATGTAGAATTTAATAAATGACTATGTCGCCATGTCGATGTAAAGCTGGGCTCAACATTAAGGGTTTGAACTTTGCTACCTGTCGGGCAGGTGCAGGTCAAGTTTTAACTGCCCAACACTTAAATTCAGCTGCCCTTCTTTACCACTTTATTATCATTTAAATTAATAAATGATACCTGCCCATCGGGCAGGAGGATCTTACAATTTACCTGCCTCACCACAAATTTTACCCGCCCCAGGCAGGAGGGCAATGCTTAATGTTGAGCCCTGTAAAGAAAGGCCCATGTCCTATGTCATTAAGGCCCATGCTGGATATCGAATGCCCTTTACCATATTGAATTTAGGGGTCTAGGGCCATCGAAATTAAAGGGGCCAGTCAATCTATACTACAGGCTACTACAGGAGGTTCAAACGTGCCCTCCATGGCCTGGATTACACCAAACAAAATTAACCCTGAAACATCTATGATATGGCCTTTTGTAAACTATGATTATATTTAGATCTACTGGCAGGGCTCAGCAGTGCCCGCCTGCCTGGGGCAGGTAAAATTTGTGGAGGGGCAGGTAAATTGTAAGATCCACCTGCCTGATTGACAGGTAAAATTTAATGTAGTAAAGAAGGGCAGCTGAATGTGTGGGGCAGGTAAACCTTGAAAAAACAGCAAAGTTCAAACCCTCAATGAGCACTGTAATACTAATTAATTATATTCTAAGATGGGTGTCCAAAATCTAGATTGAAATCTGTCACTCTTAGTCTAACACTAAGCAAGGAGCCGGGAGGGCCAAGTAATGAGGTTTAATTAGATCTTACACAACATAGATTCTAGATCTAGACATCTAGACACTTTCTGAAATTCAGTCAATCTTTTAAAATTATGTAGATTTAGATAGGTATAGATCTGTTACATTCCAGCAGTTTATCCATGAAAAAGTGTCCCCTGTTTTTGAGGTAAAAGCTGTGACCGAGTTTTTCACTTGTAAAATGAAGATATAAGATCAAGAAAATATTTGATGAACCTGCAAGAATATTTATCTTCATTATTTTCCCTTCAAAATGATATACCGGTACAGTTTTGGTTTGTAATTTGCCCCCGAGCTGCACAGAGAGCCCCCTAAATTCACATGTCATTTTGACAGGCAAAATCAGAGTAGATCTACGATGTATAACTGGCTGTAACTCTTGAACCAATGCAGATAAAGATAAAATTAAAAAAGCATGTTAAACTAGACACCAAATATGTCTGATGATATTTTTTGAGCATTCTTCAGTTTTTATGTAGAGTAGAGGAGCCGGTTTTGACGCATTAAGGGGGGGGATTTATTTATTAACATAATATTTAGGAAGAAAATAGAATCATTTAGTTTTTTTCCATCTGTATGTAGTGGAATGACATCCACGCACACAATCATTGTAGAAAAATATTAATTTTGATATTTCTTATATGATATTACACTGTATTACTTTGAGGAGTTAATTCTTCAGTTTTAACGCACCTGGAGCCTATTTTGGCGCACCTGGTTGTCAGTTTTGACGCACCAGAACCTATTTTGTACCTATTTATCAAATTTTAATCAAAAATCTCAAAAAAATAAACAAAATATAGATTAGGTGCCCTGACCATTCCAAGCATTCACCTAAACTTCAATAACTATTGCTGGGTTTACTGCAAACCATTATTGAAAGAACCATGTCAAAACATGTATGGCCAAACCATGAATACCATGTCACAGCCCATAAATGTGTACACTAGTACCCAGTGGACCGCTTGCAGACTATACCACTAGAATCACCTACGGCCGCCATATTGAATTTTTCGGAACTTTTGAAAGTTTGTTTACATTCTGAGTTCTGGTACTTGTAATGCCCCATTTACCTAATGACTTTACGACGATATTGTTTAATATATAAATATGGAATATACCCAAATTCAGAATTTTGCCTAGTACCATTATTCCTGAATTTGGCATGAAACATTTGAATGAAAACCGGATGTGCAAAGCAGGGGTCAAGGACGTGCAGGTATCTACAGTTACGGCGTTCTGCACTAAGATTCACCTCCCCGCGAGTGAGTGCAGAGAGTGTTGTGTCGCAGAGTGGTAGGCGCGGTCTAGGCTAAATGTTTTCTTACACCTTTTGCCAATCTAAACTTAGTTTCCTGATTTATTTTGCTACTGTCTGTCACCATTAGTTATGTTTATTAATATCATTAGTTCTGGGACAATAGTTTATCAAATAATCAGGTGTGATTGTAAGGACAAGGTCAGCAAATTTTCGGAGATTAGCGTAGCGGCCCTGACGCGGATTGGGTGATTCTAGTGCCTATGTAGCCCTGAGCGTAGTTGGCGCTGGCGTCTAGTGTAATAAATGTGTGGATATTTAGGGCTATCAGCGGTTTAGGGCTATCAGTTGTTTAGGTTAATATTTTCCTTTCTTTCATAAAATACGAAATGGATATGAATCTTGGAGTCCAAGATAGATTAGTCTACTGTGGTTGTTCTGAAGAGGTTATAGACATGTACACTGTATTGTACATTTTAATTATGGAAAAATTTGTAAAAATTAAGAAATTTTGGAACTTTATAATGGCAGAAATGCGTGAAAACTGAAGCATATCATATTTTTTTGTATTTAGTTTTCACGCAGGTGTCTAATTTAGAAAATATGAAATAAAATTCAATAATGTATATCCTGTATGCTAGCATATGACTTTAAACTAGTAGAGAATCATTTTGATACATTTAACTACAATATTAGTTTGAGATTTTAATTTTGATAGTCTTAATTTAAGAAATCCGTGATTTATAAGCTTTTAAGGGAATTCATTGAAATGTATCAACATAAAATGCAGTTTTTGCCATAAAATTGATAATTTTTAGACTATTTTGTCAAAAATTGATTAGCCAATAGAAAAAATGACCGTTTACTGCTCTTGTTTGCAAAAAAATCGTAAATAAGTATTTTAAAGACCCTATAAGCAATTATGTTGCTCCAGGTGCGTCAAAACTAGAGCTGCGTCAAAACTGGCTCCTCTACTCTAGATCTAATTTAGATCTAGATCTACCTAAATGTCTCTAACGATATGCTGGTATTTATTACGGAACTTGATATCATTTATGGTAGTCTTACTGTCATCTATGTAGTCTAGATGATAAGGCCCAGGCCCAGCAGCTGCATGATACGGCAGGCGGGCCGTTGGTCCAATAAGACCCTACTTCCAGTAGGGTTTCCAACCCTACTTCAAGTAGGGTCTTACACTCAGCTAGCAAATGAAATTCTAAACCATTTAGAATATATTCTAACTACTTTCTGCATAGTATTAGAAGTTGTATATTTGTCTGGAAGGCTACTAGAAGTAATGTGGTGCATTCAGACACTATTTCAATTAGGTGTTCTGAAGTAATTTCTGCTTAGAAGTTCATAGTTATATCTATAGGATATCTAATATGGACTTTCAAGTTCCATGACTGTAACTCCAAGTTCTCACCCTACTACAAGTAGGCTTCAGGTACAGAACCCTACTAGAAGTAGGGTTTTTAAACCCTACTACAAGTAGGCTTCGGGTCCCAATGCCTACTAGAAGTAGGCTTTGAGTCCATTACCCTACTACCAGTAGGCTTTCTTCAAGGCCCTAGGGGTTAGAAGTAGGCTTTGGGTCTTGCACCCTACTACAAGTAGGCTTCAGGTCCCCAACCCTACTAGAAGTAGCCTTTCTCTTACCCTACTTCCAGCAGGCTTCTGGAACCAAAGCCTACTTGAAGTAGGCATTAGGTCCTGAACCCTACTACAAGTAGGGTTTAGTCCTGAACCCTACTACAAGTAGGCTTTAGGTCCTGAACCCTACTTCCAGTAGGCTTTAGGTCTCAAACCCTACTTCAAGTAGGCTTTCCTTTACCCTACTACCAGTAGGCTTCTGGACACAAAGCCTACTAGAAGTAGGCTTTGAGTCCCATACCCTACTAAAAGTAGCCTTCTAATGACACACCACAGATGGCCTTTGAGCTCCACGCTCTAAGTCCAAAACCCTACTACAAGTAGGCTTCCAGCATTCTGATTGGCTGTCATACAGACCCTACTTGAAGTAGGCTTTGCAGACCCTACTTGCAGTAGGGTCTTATTGGACCAACGGCCCTTCTGCCATGAGCAGAGACAAGGCGGGAACTCGACCTGATGGGTCTGGTCATTGAAAACCCCATTGACCAAAAGCTCAACCACCGATGCAACGTTACGTATGTTTCTCAATATGAATATGGATCAACAGCTTACCAGACATTTGAACTGGTCCACGTAGTTTTTCTGTGTACTCGATTGAGTATTTTTCCTTCTCTTTTGCCTGTTCCCCATCTTTGAATAGTAGCGATAATGGAAGAAAACTTTGACCGTCTCCTGTCAGGGCTCGACCTTGTAGCCTGGTTGATGAGAAATCAAGAACAAATCCAAGGCCTCGAGATAAATCACTCCATGCGTAGGTAGGGTAGGGAAAATCAAGCGATGTCTCAAGATGTAAGGAAGGAGAACGTTGGATAGAATCAGGAGACATTGTCTAGGCCCACAAATATAAAGAAAATCTCCTGCGTTATAATTATGGAAGATATTGATAGGTGGCATTGCTGTTGCATAGTTTGTGGCGCCATCTAGTGGATTTCTCCCTCAACAGCAGCTAGGTCAATTTCCCGCGCTCCAAGGGGCGACATAATTTAAAGGCTCTTCTTATGTTCAGGGGTGATTCGTACAGTTTATCTGTGGTGATATTACGATATTTCATCTAGGTCTAGATCTACATGGCAGATCTACACTGATTATAAATCTAAACGACTTTTCTCTCCTTTTTTTTTTTTTTTTTTTTTTACATATAATCTATATCACAAAATAAATAAATAAATAAATAAATAAACAAATAAATAGATGAATAAATAAATAAATAAATAGATAGATAAATAAATAAGAGGGTCCGTTCGTTAAACATCTATTTCCAAATTTTCTTGTGTGGTTGGATCTACCCTGGTTGCCGGGGCCGACCACTAGCGTTTAGTGGCCCCGGTATCGTGTAATCGTTGCATCCGTGTCCGCGCGCACCAGAGCGCACTCTTTTCACTTGCAACGGGGTGTGCGCATGCAACAGCACACCAATTCGGACATTCTGTAGAGTCTACCGGTTCACTCGATTCAGAGCGACGCGCGACGCTCCGGTAGATAACGCAACACGGACACACTCTGTCTCGGCACACTCGATTTAAAGTGACGCGGGACGCTCGGGTAGATAACACCGCGCGCTGTCCGCGCGGTTTTCATTACGTGATACCTGGCCCAGTACTCGCCTCCCTCCCGCGAGTGGGCCGGCAACCAGGCTAGGTTGGATCTTCCAACGTCTTTCTCTCTCCATGACAATCCCATTAGATCTACTTATAACATGAAATACAAGAGATATTTTTTTCTAACATTTATTCACAATAGGTATCAGATACATGTAGCTGTATCATCAGCTGCTATCATAAGTCCAATATTTACGTGTTTAATACTGGGAAGCGTTAACTAATAGCGTTCCATTAATGCCTCCCCCGTCCAACGCTTATGATAAGATGAAAGAGGTTTCTCTCGTCACCGAGGTGAAAAAGAATCCTTAAAAATAATGTAGAAAATTCAATTAAAAGCTCTACGCACGTTGAAAGGGTTAAAAAGAACTCATAGACCTATAAGCGAAACAATGATATATCATGGGAGATCTACATCAACATACCGGACTTTTGCTCTATAAGACAAAACATTCTACCGTGAAAATAACATTTGAGTTTGGAGACAATACAAGTAGAATATGTGGAGGCGAGGCAATTTCTTCCACGTCCTTATATGCATATAGTCAGGTAGATTCATCCGTGAACCCTATATGACTGTACTTTAAACTACAAATGATCACACACCGATGGGTTGATTAGGAAAAATTTAAACATTTTCACTATCCTGAACACATATATACTCCTTTTATGGGACATCTTTTTTCAACATTAAATTAGTTTAGACATACGAAACGAGTTCAGTTGGGTGTATAAAGAGGAGTATATTCTAAATAGTCTATTTAAGATTATGATCTCAGGCAAACATGTGATAAGGCATTTCATGATCAAATGAATGCCTTATAGGTTGTATCACAAGTTTAAGAAAAAAAATCTGGAATGATTTTCTGGTAGCTAGTTTCGGTTCTTTAAAAAACATTCAATATTCCGACCATGAAGTGGTGTCAAGTACTAGGATTATTACTGACGGGACCGGGTCATTCGTACCTATCTCTAGTGGACCCTCTGAAAATCAAGTGCTATGTTCCTGAGAAAAGAAAACAACATAAAAATATAATTCTCTCATGGACTTTTTTCAGTTCTATTAGGATAAAAATAAGTCAAACTTTCGCATTCGTGGAAACAATCTCTTGAATAAATCACAAGAGACATGGTAAGCCCGTATTTACATTTCGCTTGGTATTCTTTTTTTTCTACTATAGGTTTGCAGGAGTATTACCTTGAAACACTATGACACCTGAAACTGCTAGATGTTATCATGAACTGATAAGAAACATTCCTATAGTCACTTTTCAACAATGAAAGCACCATTTGTGTTAAACCTACCCGGAACAATGAACATTGAGCTGGCCATGATCGATATTCAAATGCACTGAATGAGTTGGTTTTGAAATATCATAACTCATGAGAACGAGCACTCTAGTTGAAGTGTCATTCGATGGAAGTGTAAAGTTATAAATGAATCAATAGTAACAGAAAGCGACCTTCGACAATGTACTGAATCTCTATTGTAGGCCTAAATCCGAACCTTATTTTGTCTAAAACTACTGAAGAGGCACAGTATGTTATAAAAGTATAAAGTTTAGATTGCGTTGAAGAAAAATACACATTTCTATCTAAAATTTGTTTTCTACGGCGGGGCCTATTAACTGTACGAAGTGTGGAAAAAAGCTTTTGAGACATTCTGAACTGGTGAATTTTTAGACTCCTTTTATCTTACTTTTGACTGCAACTGATAGGTTTACTTATTCATATATACTAGCAATGTGGCAAGTTTGCAACATCTTTTTCACAGACATGCACCTTTTCCATGAGTCTGCGCTTATATATCGCTAGCAGGGTACCACACTGATGAAACTGGGTCTATACGACATGAACTACTTCATGACAGACTGGTAATTTTTTTGTTGGCGACTGATTGGGGAGAAACCTAAATATACATTGCTACATCTCTGGTATATCTCTTATAAGTCTGTGAAATCCTTCCCTTTCTATGTATGTTACAAGTCAAAGGCTAGAACGGCTATCTTCGTACATACTACAGAATAGCCCTTTATGCCTTCTTTGAGATATACAGGACATGTACAGGAAAGAATTATGTAGGCTCCAGGAGGAAATATTTTTCAGTAAGCTACATAACGAGCACATTTCGAATGTGTACAAACAGTACAAAAATATGTACAAAATTAACAAGACGTTAAGGTAAGACACCCGATTTGTCCCGTCCAACGCACAAATTGACGTTTATGGACCGTAACGCGGAAAATTCAGAAAGCAAAGGTGGGACAATGATTTTGTTTCATGACTAAATGCTCTTTCATGACGGTATACACAAAAATAGAAGAACCCTAAGATAGCGCACTTCCAGAAAAGGTGTCACACAGAGCACCAAATGCGACAGCACCGCCCTAGTAGTGAGAGTGTGCACAGCTACCATGGTGCCTTACCACTATAGATCACAACAATAATTTCCAATAAAAAAATCAATAGGGGAGAAACGAGCAATTATTGTGGTGCAACAAGTAACAAAAGGAGAGGGAATGACTGACAGAACTTCTTGTGATGTCTGGCCAGGAAAGATGTGGAGGCGAGAGCCTGTGCGACTTTGAGGGTGGGTTGTGAAGTAACTTCACACTAGTGTGGAGGTGAACACTACTTCAATTGGACATCTATGCATACATATGTTTAGACATCTATATATTATTGTCTCCACATATTATATATATATCTTTTTTAATGATAAATTACATGTTTAGTTGGATTTAAGAAGAATTCCTGTTAAACTGGGACGTCCTGTGATTCCAGGACGCCTGTACAATATCATATTATTCCTCATAATTGGAGATATAATGAATAATATGCAGTAAAGGGAACATGGTATTCAAAGGATTTTAAATATTTGAATATTCAGGACGTCCCGTTTTACTCGGGACACTTGGTGGGACAGTTTATCAGGTCGTACCGTTATTACAGGATGGGTTATTTTCCCATGGTAGCCCTGACCTGTGTATATATACATATACAATTTATATGTATATATCTATAGATAGATAGATTTCAAACTATAGACTAGTGTTAGCTATAGTGGCCACCCCCGAGTGCGCTATCTTAGCCAAGTCCATCTTTGGTATACATGCAAAATGGCTCGTTCCATTATATAGGAGCCTTCCATTCTTTTCTTTTTTTTGAAAAAACGTATATAGATTTTGCAAAACTTCATAAAATCAAATCTCGTGGACTGGCGAGGACAATCTTCTGTGGTACAATAGGACAAGTTAAACTGAAATGTAACTAAAATCACAAGGAAGAAGTGTCCAATCATGGCAGTAGGACAATGAGCAGCTCATACTTTGGTTCAGCTGTTTAACTCCTCAGTAATTTCATAAAACTGCTCCTCGCAGGTATACATAAACAGAAAACTGGTGCCTAGAACAATTCTCAACAATAAAATCTAAAGTAACTTGGAAGCTCACTTGTTCTAACTCGGTCCCAATATCAAACGGTGGTTTTCACATGACAAGGCAGTGTGCTTTGATTTAACGTCTCAAGAAAATGAGGTCACAATCTGGAATAACTTCAAGGCTAAAAGCGAATGAAATCTAAACTAGAGACCACTGAATGGCACTAATTACTTTAAGCTGTGATTTAAGTCAGCTATAGTTAAAGCTGGTTAAAGTATAAAGAGAGAAAATATTAGCACACAATACAAAAATAACCATTAAGGAAGTAAATATTACACTATCACATCAATAAAATAACAACAACTCTAGCTGTACAATAACAAATGAAGCATTTGGTTACTTTCTACGGCGGTGACTTATACGACTTGCAATATTTCATGCACTCGATTCTCCTGGCCTCAGATCATTGTTTCTCTGTATTTGTTGGTACATGAACTGTATTATGTCCTGCAGTATTGACATTCACTCTAGAAAAAAAAGTATTTCACCAACGTGATCTAAAAACCTGCCTTTTACTTAGTTTTACTTGAATGGAAAGGCAGCACTGTTTCCCCCTTCTTGAATCTGTTTATTCTCAATATTATGGAAATTGACTTGAAGTACAAGATATAGATACAATTTTATTAATTTTATGTATAATCCTACTCTTCTTTCCATGTTTTTTGTTTGCAAAAAACCTGAAAAATCCTAGCCTGCAGGTGCATTAAATACTGAAAAAGTGATCTGCGTCCTGGCGAAGAATCTCGGCTTCTTTCCAAAATCACATGCGTAGAACACCATTTCTGTTCACTGTAACAGGTAAATTTACGCCTACCCTTTTTCACTCTTGGGATGCATACTTTTAAAGTGAAAGTAATTTTAGTTAAGCACGTCTGCAAACTATTCACCACTTTGAATAGGAAACTTATTCAACTCTAGGCATCACCTTTCAAATTTTAGGTGGGACTCTTTTTGATCTGGCTCTAAGATATTCTATATTCCGACAGTACAACTAGATTACTTTTATGACACCATAACATGTCGATAGTGTACGCAATTTGTCTACTGATTAATTGCCAAATTATACCATCAACTTAAATTTACATTCACAACCCGAATGTACATTTTGCATGTAGCAAAATTTAAGTAATCTAGAACGCACAATCGACCTGTTTTTCTCCTGTTCTTGTTAATGTAGGTTTTCAGTTTTCAAGTTCAAACTGATATAACATTTTTGTGATTCAAATAACATCCTCAGGGAAGTTAGTTGTCAACTCAAAAGGTGCGCTTATCACCTCAGGCACTTCCTGGCATTGAACTCTGTTAACGTGCCTGGTGATAGGGACTGCCGTATCCTTGTGGTGCTTGTGGTGCTTGTGGGTATCCTGTCTGCCCGTAGCCCTGTGCTGGGGGCTGACCATACCCCTGAGGGGGCGGGGCGTAGCCTTGTGGGGGCGGGGCGTATCCCTGTGGAGGCGGGGCGTATCCCTGTGGAGGCGGGGCATACCCTTGTTGAGGGGGCGGAGCATATCCCTGCTGAGGGGGCGGAGCATATCCTTGTTGAGGGGGCGGGGCGTATCCTTGTTGAGGGGGCGGGGCGTTGGTTTGAGGGGGCGGGGCCTGTGGTACTGGTGCCGCCCCTCCGGTAGTGATTGCCGTGCGGTTGGCGGCAGAAGGAGGCTGCGGCCGGATGCCTCGTTTCTTCATGAAGGAGATGACCTGGTCGGGCACCTCGGCCAGCACCTCCTTGGCCAGGAAGGCCTGACTCGTGTTCAAGTTTCCATGACGATCGATGAAATCACGGAACGGAACAAACTGTGAAAAAGGAATAATACAATTCATATAATTATACACTGCGTTGCCATAAATAAATCGAACTACCTGTATATCAGAAGAAAAGCTAAAGCATATAGGTGCGTAGAACTATTGTCAAATTATTTGAAATGACGTTGAGAATTTCAGTACAGCTACTCATGGAAAACATTAGCTAATCAGATACTGCGACCAATGTATTATGTTCTAATGATAATAATATACACAGTAATGGCATAAAGCATTTGCAGTTCTAAAGTATTAGGTACCACTGAAATTTACCTGAACTATATCTCGTTCGGCGATTCTACCACCAGCCGTCAGTCTCTTGTTATCTGCGTCAAGTTCGTCCATGGCTGAAAAAAATATTTTTTGCCGTTTATCAAAGGGAATAATCAATAAAATTTCAGATTAATTTTATCAATTCTTCAGTTAGTCAAAAGTACTACCGGGGGTACGTTTTAAGTGACAATTCTGGTTGGTAGCGATTTGCAATTTCACATATTTTCTGATCTCATTCTAAAAAAATGATTAGATTTCATTGGTTAATAAGTAAATTGCAATCTAGCTTACCGTCAAAGTCTGCGTCCCCTATTCCGACAATAATGATTGACATAGGGAGCGTTGATGCCTGTAACAAGAAACTACTTGTTAGTTGTCATACAATTACGTTAACATTTTAACCGAACATGGCTGGATGTTTCTTTAATCAGTTGAAAGCTTTTCAGCTTGCTAAGCAATCACAAAACTTGCAACTTCATGAATACTGATAAGATAGGTGGTAGTCTGTAATTTGGTATAAACTCCTGAGATGACATCTCAAGTTGTTGATCTAAAATTGTATTTGTTCATTTAGGGCCTTGGCTTTTTAAAAAAATTTGGTATCAACAAAAACGAAAAATAAATATCGCAAGCAAGCACATTTTATTTTTACATTCCCAATGTGTAACTTCAGTTCCCCATGATATGGAGTGTTGGTTGTTTTATATGGATTAAAAAAAAAACTGTTTCCTCTACTTTGCTGTTTAATTAGCCCACCTCTACAATGGCGGCCTTAGTGTGCTGCATGTCGGTGATAATGCCGTCCGTGAGGATGAGCAGCACGAAGTAGTGCGAGCCGTCCCCGTGTTGGCGGGCAAAGCTGGAACATCAGAAATCAATATAAAACTGGGTTCACCAGCGCCACTTAACACCTGGGCAGCTGTGTAATTTTTTGAACAACTATTTTCTAAAACTCTGTTTGGCTTCTACATAACTAATGGACAAACAAAACGTCATGAGTAAATAATTACCCAGTGCCATCTGCATATATACTTTTTCCGGAAAGAGTGTTCGTTACACATTTTAGACAGTGACGAAGTCAGGTTAACCTTAACATAATTGTTTTGAATAAAAGGAATCATGTTAGGTTTCAAGAGGTAATTGCAACCTCATACACGAGAAAAACATCGAATAATTTAAAACATATTTAAGATGTTTGATTTAAACAAATTAAAGCTTCAATTTCGGGTAGGCAAATTTGACATTCTTTATATCTTTCAGGATTGGTATTTTCGCCGTAATCTCAGGTATACTTACTTTGAGACGTGTCTGATGACTGGGGAGAAGTTTGTGGGACCGTAGAGTTGTACGTTCTGCAGCGAGTGGTTATAGGCACCCACAACGCCGTCTATACCCTGACAGAACGGGTTTGAGGGGTGGAGATTCTGAAACAGAAAAGCATCGATAATAGATCTAATTTCGGATTCTCCATTCTTCTAGGAATAATTACAAACTGGTAAAATAAATAGCCATGACCCATACGATCAATGGTTGCAAATAAAATCTACCAATAGAGAAACATGTACAAAAAGATTGTATCTGAATTATATTTGTCTGATACATGTGGGAAAATCCATACAAGCCTCTGTAGGAAAATCAACCCCTAAGAAACGTCTGCATTACGTTTGATTCTATAGCTGACATTGGTCATCACTTTGGCCGTTATTCAATATGAAATGTCTTAGCTGTGTAATACATTTTTAGAAATAGAGTATATGCAAGATTGTGATAATATTACTCACCAAAAAGAACTCGTGTGACACTTGACCAGTGGGAGGGACGCGTGCTCCAAATCCAAGAGCTGGGAACATCTTATCTCTTGAGATCGCAGAAGAAGGAAGACACATGGTTTGTTAGTAGCGTAGTGGATCCAAAAACTTACCCCCAAAATCGGACATTCGTCCAATGGTTAGTCAAATACTATCAACCAGTGGATAACAACACGCCGGATATTGTTCAAAAGATCACGTACATGTCGGATGATTTTTGTTGTTATTTTGTTGCGGCTTATTTTTGTTTAATTTATTTTGGAGGGGCAGGGTTTACTGTACATGTAGTAACATGAACATGAAAGTCGTAGGGTTTCACACTTGTAAATACGCGTATTAAATTTGATCTTAATGTGAGATTATGGTATCAAGTTCGTTAAGTTTAGAGCAAACCATACAGAATATGACTATTGCAAGACAAATGCCCAAGACAACTCTGGCCCGTTTTAATGAAAATTTGGAAACAAGAAAATATGTAACACTTACGAGTCATAATCCTGAATGATCTCGCCGACCGCCTTGAGACCCCGGGCGTACAGGTTGGGCTGGTAAGGGTTGCGGAAATGTAAAGATGTCGGCTGGTTGGGGTCTCCGTTAGAGGCCGTGAAGTCAATGGCCACAGTGAAGTTCATCTGCATTCTGAAAACATTTTTGAGGAGTACAATTATTAAAGGGTTTGTATATTTGGATTTTGTGCATGTGTGTGACATATGAAGAACAATTTGATATAATCTAATTAGGCGTAAATACATATTTTTTGTGATATCAATGTACATCAAACAAGCATCATTCTTTTAGTGAGATCTTAATTCAAAAGATGGGAAGCTTAAGTAAAAACATTGAGCTATTTTACTAGATGTCACTTTCATCATATCATTCCATAAGCCCGCTGATCATGCAAAATGTGACGTCAGTAAAAGATAACACTTTCTCTGAGCCCTTTTTATTACTTTCGATATACAGCCCAGTCACTGATTACGAAGTAGAGTCACATCATTCTTTTACAAGACGGATCTTCGATAACATGATTTTATCTTTTCATCTGACGCTCCCGAATTAGTTGTAATTTTCTGAACTGGAGGTAGATTGTGTTAGGTTAACAATGTTTTCTAACTACTTCCCTTAGTCATTAAAAACAAATCAAGACTCTAGTTTACGTGAAAACTGTTTCGGTTCTACATACCCTCCTTGGATATAGTCTATGAAGGAGCTCTGAGTCTCGATCCGACACGACATGAGTGAACACTGTGAAAAGCAGGAGCAAATAAATATCACCACAGCATGCATTCCCACTGCATGCAGGCATGTATAGGAAATCACATTTTCAATGTTTTGCTTCTTAATCAGAATCCAAAAAACAAGGCTAGCATGTGTATCCTTAGTTCTTAACGGTTGACCCATGCAAACAAGACAGAAAGGTACACTCAAACACCGAATATTTGCAATTCAATAAAGAACTAAATCATATTACAAGTTTGCATTTGTTTAAAAAACAAAAGAACGCCACTGATTAATGTGATTAAGTGTAAATGACGCACGTTAATTACTAATAAAATAAGTTTATTTAGTTTTAATCTTAAAATGATGTTGACATAAGGAAAATTGTATACTCTGCATGGAAATGTAAACCCTAAAATCTGCTTGGAGAGTAGGCCCTACCAGCAGTGAAAACAAACTTGATGCAAAAATAAGAATTTTAAAAGAAAACATCTGCTTGGAGAGTGTCAACCTTATATTCTGCTTGGAGAGTGATAAAAACCTGTTTAGACATTACCATTTGTCAAAATATTTAAATGTGATGCAAAATTATAAATTTGAAAACCAAACATCTGCTTGGAGAATGTACACCTTACAATCTGCTTGGAGAGTGATAAAAACCTATTTGGAGATTACTAGCAGTCAGGACATTTAAACTTGATGCAGAAATATAAATTTGAAAACCAAACATCTGCTTGGAGAGTGTACACCTTACAATCTGCTTGGAGAGTGAAATCTATTTGTAGGTTACCAGCAGTCAAAACAAAAATTTGATGAAAAAACAAAAATTTGAAACCAAACATCTGCTTGGAGACTGTACACCGTACAATCTGCTTGGAGAGTGATGAAAATCTATTTGTAGATTACCAGCAGTCAAAACAATAATTTGATGCAAAACAAAAAATTTGAAACTGAACATCTGTTTGGAGAGTGTAAACCTAAGATCTGCTTGGAGAGTGATAAAAACCTGTTTGGAGATTATCAGCAGTCAAAACATTTAAACTTGATGCAAAAACAAAAATTTGAAACTGAACATCAGCTTGGAGAGTGTAAACCTAAAATCTGCTTGGAGAGTGATAAAACCTGTTTGGAGATTACCAGCAGTCAAAACATAAACTTTTGAAAAAAGAAAAAAGAAAAAGATAATTTTGAAAACCAAACATCTGATTGGAGAGTGTTAGCCCTAAAGTCTGCTTGGAGAGTGATGAAAATCTATTTGTAGATTACCAGCAGTCAAAACATATAAATTGTATGCAAAAACAAAAATTTGAAACTGAACATCTGCATGGAGAGTGTAAACCTAAAATCTGCTTGGAGAGTGATAAAAACCTGTTTGGAGATTACCAGCAGTCAAAACATAACCTTTTGGGAAAAAAAAAAAAAATCTCATATAAGTCTGATTCTGAAAACCACTCCAATGTTCCTAAATTTAAATATAATGAAATTTGAGAATATATGAATAATGAAAAACTAAATATCTGCTTGGAGAGTGTTAACCTAGGGACGCTTGGTTACCTTTAACACTATTGAAACATAAAGAAATAAACCAATGTGATGACTCCAAAATGAATGCAAAAGATCTATTAAGTGGTGCCACCTAGTGTATACTTTGGGTTTCCAATGACAGGAAGTTGGAGAGGAAGTAGTCTATGATGCAATACACAGCCTGGTCATTCCTAGTCTAGGAAGCCTGTGCATGTAGAGACTCAATACACCACACATAACCTGATAAATGTGATCACCCAATCAATGGTGGTGAATAAGTGCTATAGAAATGCCTTGATATCAAAACAGCATATAACCTAGCAATCATGTCCCATATCATAAAACACATGTATCATTCTTTAAGATATCTGGCCATAGATTCCCATAATTGGGGTCAATACCTCAATTGAGAATGTGTAAGATAACTTACCGTTCCAGAATTGACATATTTCTTTTTCTTGGCTTTTTTCTTATGATTAACAACCTGAAAGAAAAGAAAGTATAAATATATTCCAATTTGTCACGGTGAAATAAGTGACCAAATGAAACAATTAAATATTGGTATATCAAGAAAGAGGAGCATTTTTATTTCAATGTACACAGTATGGTCCTATTAGATGAAAACATTACCCGCGAGGGATCTAATATAGACATTTTCGTATTTTTTATTTGCATTCACCAAGTTCAGAACTCAAAGCACATGACTGTGCTATGCCATGCTCCAGAAAAGCTATAATAGAAACAAGGTTGTTTTATTAATCATCAAAATGCGTCCGTACCTGGTACACGTTATGTTCTCCTGGGCCTTGGGCTAGCTGTCCCAGAGTGGTGGAGAAGTCCCCGATAAAGTCATGACTGGAAAAACGTTCAGGGCTTATATTGTAAAGCTGTTTACGTACATACGTGTATAACGTATACAAAATTAGCATGGTGGCGTAACAGAACATGAAACATTTCCATGGCGCTGTTTTAACGATACTCTTTTGAGATATAATATTTAAAGAACTATTACTGTACTACAATAATACATGATACTGAAGTATAATTCTCCCACTTTCCAAAGAAAGAATCAACTTGTTAAACCCCGGACGCATGCAGTGAATACATAGATGGGTTCCTCATGAAAGGTGATTTACTAGCAATTAGGTAATATGGTAAGAAACGTTAGTACTGTAGCACCTTTACAACCGTGCAAGAACTGATTACATGTATGGAATACTTAATGATGGTCAGGGGGTCTTGGGTCCATGCGTAGCATATAACTTAAGCACTTGCATTCATAGTAATCGCAAATTATGTCATTTAAATATTCACGTTTTCTCTTTTACATGATGGAAGTGGCAGATTTGATAGTCTGTTTTGCCTTGTACTACCACACAAAGTGTCAGTTACACTCAGTTATCACCCATAGTTTCTTTGGGTCTGATCTAACGGAATAATTCCAGGCGATACTCTAAATCCATCCAAATTATCTCTTTTTAAAGATGTATACAAATTAATAACGGCCACGAATGAGAAGAGTTATTATTAATTTTAAATTGATTTTTGGACTTTCACTCTCATTCACAACTACATCTCAGTCATTACCAAAATAATTTAATCAAAATCTTGGACAGGGGCGTTCACTATACAAAAATTCATGCTCATACAGAAATTCCTCTTGCATGGGCAATGTTCGCCCTTTAATACAAATAAAAACATTAATTTCGTTCATAACAATATGACAGTACAATAGCATAATAACCTTTTGCACACTGTTGATTGGCCATTAAAAGAAGCAACCCCCCCCCCCCTCCCCCCACGCCCCTTATAACAACTCGCCTATTACCAGTTTATGGGCCATACAACAGCCAACCCCGCTGTTGCACACAGCTGGAAGAAGGGTTTAGGGAGGCTTTGTAGGTCCATACATGCACTGCCAAACTCATCGTACTAATCAATCTCAATCACCAACCTGGGCTGCCCTCCTCTAACCGTATCTCAACCCGAAACAAACTGCAGTAGATACTAGATGTCCGAAATATCTAAATGAGCTAAGGAAATACTACTTATTGTACACTCTACCTAATTTAGATATTTCAGACACTTCTCAGCATTGGATTTCCACCTATTTCCACTGAATTTCCACTAAATTGTTACTGCAAGCCCACTGTTTCTGCACTTAGTACACACTGTATTTCAACTGCATTTTCTTCTGGGAATTGCACACTATGCCCCATGACCATTCTTAATTTCATAACATGCACATAGGAACTCTGAAAATGATGACTTTAGCAACAACTACCTTATCATCTAGGGAAAGTACGATTCAATTCAAATAAAGGATGTATTTTGATACCAATCTTGAGATGAACTTAAAGGTATCGCTCAAACTTTTGGTCTCAACGGTTTCGTATCTTATCCAAAATATAAAACGGAATCCTGATGAAGCAATACAACCTTGACTCAAATACTACACCATAGCTGTTTTTTTCTTTTTTAATAATCAAAACGCGTGTTCATGATAAACACTTGCCCATATGCAACCTACTTGTTTTTTTCATTACAAACACATAATAAGGAAACAATAAAAGCACATTGCTGCAGCATATGGTGCAAGTCAAATAGAAGGTTTGTTCATATGGGTCAACAGTGTTAGCCGTTGTGGTATAAGAGACTGAGCAACCATTTGCTCGGTTATTTATAGTTGCACATTGACCTCCCCAAAGGCATCAGGATGCTAGGCAGCCAGCGTTCATGAACTGCCCTTATATCCCTAGCCGAGGCAGATTTGTACGTCAAAGAGACTGGGAAAGCATTGAGTAATATGAATCATATTTGCATCATTGATGCTGATTGCATATCATTATATTAAAAGTTCAAATTAAACGTTAGCTTAATATTTGAAGTACGGTACTTATGTAGGGCTTATGAAGCCAAGTAACCAATAAGTGGTTCTAGGTAACCTGTCACTAGTAATCTATGCATGTAATCTGGTAACCCAAGATAACCATTCCTATATGTATGGACTGCTTACATCTACAGTCGGACAGGCCGGGACATAGGAAATTATCAATTGACAGTACACGAGCCTCATGTCGTGCCAACATCTAGGTATATACGGGTACTTGACTACTTATTTTAGATATGGTGGATGAGTTAGTGAAAAATAACACCATGCAATGCAGTGGTATTACGATGTAATATAAAGTGACAACTGCCCAAGGATTATCTCACTGATATTAGGGAGGTGGTTTATGCTACACGGCAATACTAAAAGACTGGGCCTTTGTCTGTTATAACCGGTATTTTGGCATCGGCTTGGTGTCTTTACGGGCCATTACACAGAACACTATTGTCTTTATATTGTGATAGCAGAAAATCCCAATATATTAGTAATGATCAGACCATGTCATGGGTCACTGGCTTTGATCCATCAAGCCCATTTGGAAGTGATCACATAGACCCGAATGCTAAAACAGAAGCATTCTAGTCTCGATGTATTTACTACAGGGTCTCTTGCTAGTCTTAGGCGAAGATGTAATGTATGTGCCATCACTCTGTTTGGCTGAGGGTTAACGTACGATACCGCGGGTTATAATCGAAACTAGGGTAATCCATCTTTAACCGAAAAACAGGGTGCATCTCAAAAGAGGGGTTCCCAAAATGGTACTCATTATGTCTTCTCTCCCAATAAATGGCACTCATAATTTGTTCTCGTAAATAAATATCATATCATGATCACCAAAGAGAGTAACGGTCTGTAATTAGTACATTAAATCTGTTTTGATATAGCATTTGTCATGTGGAAGACCAGAATTCAATTTCTGGTCGACCACATCCATGTTATGGTATTCATTATGACTAGGACTCGCCCGGGAGGTCATGGCTATTGGTAATTACTTCACAGTAGGTCGCCAGTTATACCTCTAAATTATTCATGCTATTATTGTATTCTGTCATTATGGTTCCCATTCTGGATAATGATCATATCACCCTTTGGCCGCCGGTCTCCTGCTGTGAGCTGAAAAAACGCCTGTTATCCTCCAAAAACTGACCCTAACTTTCAGACTAGGGGTTTTCCATCGAGTACCCACGCAACTCGCGGTAGCGTCGTACACTGAGCTCTCAAATCATCAGGGCGTGCGGGGTTGGGGGTGAGGGTAGATATCCAGGAAAATATGTACGTTACTCAATGAATTAAATGCGTACATAAAAGGCAAATGTGGGATGGGGCGGGGTCTAAAATTCTGGAAAGAACGCATACGTATATTTGTGGAAAGCCCCCTAAAATTTCGCCAGTGCGTCTCTTACTTTAGACGTTGTGCAGATGACGTCACAACACGCAAAATGACCTGGCCGCCATATTGGTGATCAGTTTATTATCATTATTATTTGCAGTTTTTAAGTATTTAGAATATATCAGTATACCAAATATCCTTAGAATAACTTCACTGAATCACAACAAACAATTTTTATGATTTAGAATTGATAACCACGTGGTGATCACCAAAAAGTGATCACGTGACCACGTCTGCACAAGGTCTATAAGATGTATATAACTGCTGTAAATTTTCCAAGACAAACCAAAGCCAGAGCAACTTACTAAATTGCACTTCAATATATGGTACTGTTGCAAACAGCTTCTCAAGACTCTTATTGTATTACGAAGATAAAATACAAAAATAGCTTGGTCAAAAGAACTATCATTCAATGTCCAGGTGTTACTAATATGATGTTTAAGTCATCGCATGAGAATTGCTATCAGTATTGCCTTTCTAGTTATATTGATCATAGCACATTATGGTACCTTTTGTATGCCACTGCAGTCTACTCTGCGACCGATCTCTGTCACATTTTTTTTTTTTTTTAATAATAATAATTTTTTAAATTTTTAATCAGACTTAGACTAGGTCTTTGGAGGCTGGATGTTCAACTCCATCCAGTCCTGTGCCTTAGCCCATGGGAGGACCCCACTCACCTCCCTCTCTCCGCCACCTCTGTTTTCAGGGCCTTACACCCAGCCTTCTTAGAGGTCTTACCCTTTCTTTTAGAAAGGGTCCTGAATACCTTTTCAGGTACTGTTGATCAAATGTTGCCCATAGAGACACTTGTCGAAACCGCAATCCTCTGGATTGACACTCATCAATCCACTAGCCCCTGTCAAACCTGCCCTGTTTCCTTAACAGACCCCTTGACACTCCTGAGCTTCACTTAAGCACCCCCTGGTGACAGTGAGCCCACACTATCAGGCCCCTGGCCGTTACCATAGAGAGGGCTGTAAGGCACCAATCAGATGCCGGATCCTAGATCCAGGCACTTACAGCGGTAGCAACGATCAAACAACACAGTTCAGCCACGTTTCAATCATACAAAGGTACATTATGGGAACAACACCAAGAAGGACAACAGAAATGTTATCATGATTAATTATTTGGAGCCAAGCTTATATCAGCTTAAATTCAGGCATGTGATGGTGTCAGATTTTCGAAATTGGAGTTGAAACTTATACTTTATTTCGATCTAGGAGGTGTGCAAGGTATCGTTCAAAAGGGTGTGTGTGGGGGATATCGTTAAATAATATGTCAGTTTTTTTAATGGGGTGATACAGACAATGTTTGGAATGGAAGATATTCATACAGAGATGCCATTCAGGACAGATGAAAAATCCAGAAATGTAGCACGTGCATTTCCAGAATTTTACTTTTGTAACTAAAAGGGTACAGCTATTCATGAGAAATGGTTAATTTTGAATCCAAAGGGCTTAGAATTGGTATAGAAATTCTCTCAAATGTGAAAATTTCCATTCAGAAAACAGAAAAAGTACATTTCATTTTGTTCAACGTTTTGGGGGGTTTGTGTGACTTACAAGCATGCTACAGTAATCTACATCTAATAGAGCAAACAACCAGCCCAGTTTAGAAATCAACGTAGGACATATTGGCAGAGTGTAAAACACCGAAGCAGTAATGGTTCTAAAAACTCCTGTGGCGGAGGGGTGTGGTTACTTTACCTGCTGGATGTGTGAAACAAAAGGAGAGGGCAAATGTCAATATGAAACTGGGATGAGGGAAAGGGGCTGCAAGAGATGCTGGATGCGAGACTATCTGTAGTACAAACCAGTGTCCAAAGTTAATATGCAAATCCGCTGGGTCAATACATATGTATACGATAATTTAAAAAAATTCAATTTTAAATGGATTTCAGGTAAAAGCTTCAGCTTCAAGTGGAGGGTAGCGAAAATCTTGGGAGGAAACAAGTCTGTCATCGAACATTGTGAAGGAATATTAAAGGTACAATGAAGTAGAAAATGTGAAATATGAAGCAGCAATTCTATCTGTATCTTTGTGTTTATTAATTTGTTAGGTTTGAAGTTTAATTTATACGAGTATTCTTTCCCTTTTATGAAATAACGTCAAACAATTGTTCTGGTAACGCCACCATGTTTTATAATGATTACAGAAAAAGATGATTAATTTAAAAAAGTAATCAAGATTACTTACCCTCCGTCAGAGTCCCAATCGTAGATTTCAACTTTGATAGCTCTGGAAACAAAAATGTGTTTTACAATCACAGTTATCGAAACCCAGAACGGATAAATGCAAAGATGTAATGGTTTAGATAACGATTAGGCTGAAACAAACCGTTAGAGCTAATTAATGTTGAATATGCCAGTCTATAGAGGGCAAGAGTAGGTACAGATACATATCCGTATTCAAGTTTACCTATTTTATAAATTTATTATGGTTTATCTTACCTGTCATGGTTCCCATTACACAGAGTGGTGGCTTTGATGGAAAACGGCCGCCAGGTTGGATTCAAATTATTCTTTATAACTTCTGTTTTGTGGGAAACTGTAAATCTGAAAAGCACAAAGTACAAAAGTACAAAACTGCTATGGTTGGAAAAATACAAACAATAGTTTTTGCTGTTCGCAATAAAGATTTCTTGTGTTTTACATAAAACTCGAGCATTACAAATACAGATTCCTTCTTGGACTGATAAGACTTAAGCCTGCATTTCACATAACAATTTTGATGCTCCCGATTTTGTATTTGTTATTTTTTCTACAAAATATAGCATGAAACACCACGTCCTATATACTATTCAAAAGAGGATTCTTAAAACTTTCTAGTAATATATACAAGTTACAACGTTTATCTTGAACCTTAGTTCTCGCGGCTGATTTTTAAAATCAGCAGCAAAATCAGCGTGTGGAATATAGGCTTTATTTTCTTGCAATGTTAAAATATCGCTTAAAATGTATCAAAATCAGGAAAACTCACGTTCCGTCCTCGTTTGCACGGTAGAAGATCATAAAAGGGTCAGACTTTCCAAAGAAATCTTTTTTGTCCAGATTGTTTGCTTTAAATTGCATTGTCGCAAGTTCCTATTAAAAGACAGGAAAATAAATCAATAATGTTATCGGTAGCATTTGAGTCTTAGCTCTGGTCACATATATGCGTAAGAGATAATCATACAAGGGCCATGGTCAAGTGTTTCATGAAGTTCTTTGACACTTATCTTGGAGGTATTCTTTTTTTCCTAACAGTTTATTTCAATTTTGACAGGATATTTTTATTTCACTCTTTATGTATTCAAAAATTGCATTTCTCTGACATATCAGTTACCTAGGTAAATTAGAACAAATATGATATGGAGAATACATAGTTTGTGGTAAAGAAATATGTGTGTAGGTTAGCCAAGACTTCGAATCATATCAAAGATCTATTCATCTTATGGGATACACTTAAAACACTTTTTAGACATCATGTATTGCTGAATGAATAACTTACCTTGCAGCTTGCAATTTCTTCTACTCGAACTGAAATTGTATAGAGAAATGTCACTAAAAGTATCATTACCCGTTTTCATGTAACTTCGTGAATGAAATTTGAAAAAACAACTTAATGTACATGCTGAGATGTTGATGTACAGACGTTAAAAGTACATCTTACAAGTTACAGAACTTATACGTATGTAAACTGCCTAGTAAGTAAATATGTTGTAATACTACATGCATTACAAAACCTTTAGCTATTGGCCAAAACTATGCACGCAACTTAATTACTCACCCGATATTGTGCCAGCCTTCTTGCCAAGACCCCTTGAAAAAACAATACAGAACTCTTGTACAATTGTAATCTAAGATAATTCTGTACAAAAATCTGCTGAAAGTGACCGCAATAAATAATAACACTAATTAATCTCAATGAGCAAAAGACAAACACATAGAATATGATACATATCAGCTAGTGCTGACGTCTAAATATCTTAGTTTTAAGAAAACATCCATATTGTTGATTGAACTCTAAAAGTTCTATGCACATTTAACATCAACTAATCAATCGACGGGTTTACTCACTGTAGGGGTCGGTCTAACCTGCTTCCAGGAGCAGCAACAATTTCGCCTAAGGTACATTCTATAGACCCCAGAAAGTCCTGTAAAACAAGAAATATTTAGAATACAGTGCTTTATGAATAGTTTGTTTTGCGTGAATAAAGGTTCAACTTATCAATAAAATATTAATTTTCAAGTAAAGATATTGAATAGAATAAACAAAAAGATATAGGGCTGCAGATTATGTACTTACGTGACGGGAAAGTTTACCACTAGGCGAGTCAACATCGTACCTGAAAAACACATACTTGTACAATTTATATGTAAAAACATGGAATACATTAGCTAACTTTTTTAATCGAGATATAATTGTGTTATATCGGGGGATGATTTGACGTTACAATTCTTGGTTAAGACCATGATTTAGGGAGAATCAAAACGGAATACAAATCTCATTCATGTGAACGAAACATTGTGGTACATTTTTGCATGTCAAGTTTGTTCCGAAAAACTTTGAAAAATACGGATATTTACATGCTCACAATATATATATGTCTACTCACATTTCAAACTTAAGCTTCTGTGATTCCTCAAATCGATAATCAATGACAAACTTCTTTACGAAGTTGGGATTCAGGGAATCTTTGATCATTTCCGTTCTGCCATACTAAAATATCAAGAGAAACAATTTATGGGGCGTACATACAAAAGTCTCAGGTATGGGTTAATATGTTTACAATAATGCTTAATTTTATTTGTTTGTATTTCCCATTCATCATTGAAGGAGCCTTTTATCCCATATATTTTAGTAGACATGATGATATGTAATGTGTAACTGCAAAACTACTTTTATTACTACTGTTCTTAACATACAGTAAAAGTGTCCAAAAGTGAAAAGGAGATTTTACCTCATAGAAGTCTTCACGACCCAGCTCCTTAGCATACAGCACACACATTGGGTCGGACTTGGAGAAGGTGTCTCGATCCCGAAGATTTCTGCAAACAAACAATCCTTGAATACAGTGATGTTTTTAAAAGGTTAGAAAACCCCGTTTAGCAGACTTTTCTCATATAGGTTTCTTTTAACCTCGGCCCTGTCACTAAATTAAACCATTTACCTATAAAAGATAATGATTAGGAATATGATTGATAATTTAGCAACTGGTGAATTGACTGATTTATCTATCTATCGATTAATTGATTGATTGACTATTTGTGCGTGCGTTGCCTGACATTTTATATCAACCAGAAATAGTATCTGTCATTATCCATAGAGCTATCTAATAACTTTGGGATGTGGTTGCATATACTTGTGATGGACATACATGTAAACGAATCCCCAACAGTCACACCCCCGCTCCTGGAAAATATTCTGCGAGAGTACTCTCTGCTATGTAGGTCATTAACTACATACCGGAATTATAAAATTACTATGCCCAGCAGGCTAAAAATAGTGCCGCAGTTTTTTGCTGGTGGTATCTGACTGGCCGGGGCCAGACCTAGTGGCAGCTACAGTGCAGAGATCACTCTCGTAGCCGAGGTATCTATGTGGCTGAGTGGGACATAAACCTTTTGTGGGTGTCATCTCATTTGCATTGACGTCAGATTGTTGCGACATGCCCATAACCGTCGGGAATTTTGGTGGAATTTACACGGTTCCGCACTTTGATTACACCTATTGGAGTAATATCTTGCAGGACGCTCTTGAGAGAATGAAATTTACTCGCCAAATGAGGGCACCCTTAAAAAAGATGTGTTTCCTGTCCAGCGGGTGTGCAGGAAAAAACCCAGTTGGGAGGTCGGGATTTTTTTTTTTTTTTTTTTTTTTTTTTTTGGGGGGGGGGGGGGGGGGGGGTAGGGTTGTAACTACAACTTTTGTTAAATATAGAATTAAAAAAAAACACGAAAATCTGGAAAAAAAAAAGTCTCCAGGCGGCCCTCAAAAAGTCAGTCGGGCGCTGGACAGGAAACAGTTTTTTAAGAGTGGCCTGATGTCACATGCCCATATAAGGTAAACCGTGCAATCGTGTATTGCCCGGGTAAGCATAGGCTTTCACTAGACAGATGACAGAGACTAAGTCTTTTTTCATTTGATAACGGTGTCAGTGGGTTCGTCTGGTCGGTCCAGCAGCCGAATATATCCAACCATTCTTCTAAGAATAGATGACATTTTGTATGAGGCTGACGTGCATTGGAACAGCTACCGAACTAATAAGAGGCAATGGCGACTGCCAAGATTACTCTTTCCTTTTATACAATCACATTGGTACCGGAATAAATGGCAGTGGACACTACCTGAATCAGTATGTCTGAAATATTTAAATGAGTTACTGAAATGCTACTGATTTTACACTGACTTGTTACTGCCAGCTCATTTAAATATTTCGGACATACTGATTTACCACTGTTCAACCACTGCTTTCCCGCTAATTTTCATTGTTTTGGCACTGAAATGCTACTGATAACTGATACTGATTCTATACTCCTAATACACTGTATTTCCACCGAGTTTCAGTCCGGTATATCCTTGGATACTCATCTCACGTCTTAACGGAACCCTGGTAACGTTGCATTTCTCCGGATGCTCACTGGGACCAGATGCATTTTGTATTTTGAGATTCCCCTGGGGGGCAGGGGGTCCCAGTTAAGGAGTTTCAGTAGTTAATCTTTAGGCAATGTAGCATACTGTACTACAGAGACCCTTTTCGCGCCATCTGACTACCGTGAAACTATGGTTTCGTAGCAATCAGAAGCTATTCGAAGTGTGGCAAAGTAGTCATAAGGTTGATGGCAGTTTCACTAGTTAATCTTTAGGCAATGTAGTGATAAGGTTTATGGCTATCTGTTATGACTCAGGTCAGAAACTCTTTGAATGCGGCTCTACCAACCAATGAATTGTGAATCAAATTGTCCTAACAAACAAGTTGTATCTTGGCTTGACGTATGAACTCTAAATTGAAATCCTTGTTGATTTTAGATTTAATGGGGGAAGGTTTAAGACGCTTATTGGGTAAGTCACTCAGAAAAGTTATCCGAGGTTAGCCTTGACCTCGCTACACGCTTAGTAGGAACGAAAGGCAGGGGTTTTCTTGCACTAAGATAAGGAGTTGTTGGATAAGACTAAGTGTAGAAATCGATGGCATTAGTGAAAACAAGCATGTAGAAGAAACAAGATTCTTCCGAGCATGTGACCTGAACGGACCTAGCCTGCTGTAAATAAAACTACTGCCCGCAGACAGTCAATCTCGCCCCCTCCCCTTTTTTGGACCAAAATAGATTATATTTAATGTAAAACTTGGGGCCTCGGAGGGGGCGGCGGGACCACACATTAAAATATGTGCGCGCCCCCCCCCCCTCTAAAATTTCTCAATCTGCCCGATTGTCATTAATACACTTTAAAGACAACATCAACAGATGTTCTAAGATACAGTATAATTATGAGGGTGTGCTGTGGTAACTGCACAGTAGAGGGTATAATTCTAGATTGTTCTATATTGAAGTCAGTAACATACCCCTAATAATACACCCCATACTCCTTGCTCGCTTCTAATTCCTGTGTAATCATCGCTCCGATATTAACATTCTGGGTTTTGGCAAGTACCCGGCTGTTGGGTTGACCCACTTAACGGCAGCGCGTAGTGATACCAACTTTTTCCTCAACAAAAAAAGGCTACAGTCGGAATGATGATTACTTGGTTATCAGAAGCGACGAGGGAGTATGAATACACCCTTCCTAATATAGCCTTCCTCCAAAATATTAGGTTGCAATCCTTCTATATATATCTTGGGCCATTTGGTCAATCTCAATACAAACCAGACAGTTGTACCCTTCATAACCCTCTCCAAATACATGTATAGTCTTCTGCAGATACATCAAGTTCCACTCTTTCTATACATACTCTTGGCAAGGCAACGGTAACATAACATCCTAGTTACAATCTTCCTATAAATATGTATGGCCTTCTGGTCTATAAGCCAACCAATGACCAGGATCCTTTCTATATACTGCACTCATCTGGGCCTGGTCTTCCAAAAATACCACAGTCTCACCAATCATGCTCCATGCCTTTTTGGGCATTCAGGTGGCTGTTCTCAAATTACTTATAATCTTTTAAATGTACCAGAGTACTTCCTGGAACACAGATTAACCTATATTCAGTGTTTGTTTTGTCTAGTTTGTGATCCAACTAAAAATAGAATGGTCTAGGGTATATATGAGATGTTTAACAGAAACGTACGTGGCCAGTCTTGGTTTCACTCAATCTACAGGCTGTTAGGCCATGGCAGGATGGGTTCACTATCTTGGAGTGGATTTTGCCTGATGGATTCCGACTGTACATATCATCTAATCTTATAAACTACCACCATCCGTCTGCCTCACGGACGATCTGCCCCATGGACGTTCTGCCCTCTACCCTTGGATGATCTGCCCTCCTTTGTTGCAGGGCCTAAGGTGCTACAGCTCCCTTCAAATTCATGCTACATGCGCTAAAATGATGGCCCTAGACGGCCTAGTCCGAGAGGCCTAGTCAAGACTCAAAGAAGTAAAAGTCCATTTGAAATACTATACATTCAAAATGAGAAATATTTTTTAATTCCTACGAACTTGCATTACAAAATCACTGCAAATGTCACATCAGAGTTAATATTTCAGTTACCAGGGCAGATCATCCAGAAAAATAGGGTGGATCGTCCAGGGCAGAAAGGCAATAGGGCAGATCGTCCATATACCAACCCGACCGATAATACAAGACATCAAGGATCCCCCTAGGCCTGCAGAATGGGTCGTTCCCACATCAGCAATTTAATTCCCGCACTGGAGTAACTTGAAGGGGGCCATTCCCGCATTAAAAATTCACAGAAACTATGAAAAAAAATATTAAAAAGCCCATGATGTTTAGAAATGGCCCCCTGAAGACTACTCCAGATTTTTTTCTAGGAAGATCCCTGAGACATATAGATCTATACACATGAAATGGAGTATATTTTCGGCACCCATGTAATTAAACATGTAGAATTACCTTTACTTTTAAAAGTATTTTTCCCAAATTATTTATTTTTGGACATATTTTAGCTCATACAAATCGAAATTAAATTGTTAAATTTATTTTTCGGGGCAACAAATGAATTCTATGCAACTTTATGTTTGTTATCCATCTTCATAAAATTGCCATTTCTGGATGGGTGATGATGTAAATATATTTCTTTTCATGCCATATTTTCTATGCACAGCAACAAGTCTAGTGGTAAATGATAGATTACAAGTTTTCTTTGAATTATAGAGTAGAGGAGCCAGTTTCCGCGCATTAAGGGCAACAAGTTAAGCTTTAACAAAATATTTTAAGAAAAACATTATAGATTTAATATTTTTTCTTCCATATTGAGGGGAATGACATCTAAGAACATAATCATAATAAAAAATATTAAAGTTTGAAAATATTTTTGTTATATCTTAAGGTTTTACTTTCACATGTTTATTCTTCAGTTTCCGCGCACCTGGAGCCTATTTCCACGCATTTTGGTGTCAGTTTCCGCGCATTTCTCATATTTTAGGTGTTAAATGAGTAAAATAATTTATAGAAAGAAAATATGATTCATGGGGCATCAGAAAAAGATTATCTATTAATATCCATTATACAAAATAATTGTTAAGTTCTTAATAATTCATAAAAATGCAAATAGAAATGCTACCTTGTCAGGGAAAATCTCAAGAATATATTCATGAAAAAAAGGAAGAAATACACATATTTATGCATTTTTAATAAATGACAAAAGCATTAATTCGCCTCAGTAAAAGAGAAAAAAATGTTTTCAATTTTGTCTTTGGTTTATATTATTTTAGGAAAGTGTCGTAACATGATATAGAACCTTGCTTTGAAAAAAATTTATTTTTATTTTCTTTTGAAAAATGTTTGAAAATTCAGAAATTTCGGAAAAACTGGTGAAAAATGCACGGAAACTAGAGACTCTCTTATTTATTGTCCTTAGTTTCCGCGCAGGTGCCTATTTTCTAAATTATCCATGAGATTTTATGTTTATGACATTAAAATGATCATAAATCACTATAAACTAATATCTATGATAATTATTTAGAGAAAATTATATTTTTTCTTGAAGAAAATGATGTTATGCTCCTTATTTCAGAAATATTAACTTTTTAAGGATCCCGTCATTTTCCTTTATAATAAGGACATTGAAACATTTATTTGGCCTTAGAATACATAAATAAATATGAAACATCATTAAAAATGACAAATTAATAGCATAAGAACATTATCTTGGGTCTGGCATTTTAAAAATAGCATATCTAATACCTACAGAAAAAATGCGTCCATAAAATGTGTAAAATGCGCGGAAACTAGAGATGCGCGGAAACTGGCTCCTCTACTCTACTTATTTTATTTTTTTGCAATAAAGCAATATTAGAATGAGTTTTGGGGGGCCGATAGTACACTCCACTACTCTAGTCTTACTCTTGACATACAGTCCTGAGACATTGCAATTAGGACACACCATGTGCTGTTATTATTTATAGTGTTAACATATTGTTGTTTTGTTATAAACATCAATTTATAGACTAGTAACTCACCATTAAACAGTCTACACTTAAGGATAGACAACACCTCTCAGCGGCGCATTTACGGGACTCTCTTTATACAGGCATATATTATCCTGTATAAATAACACATTTATGAGTTGATATCATGATATGCATGTTTAAACAAACTATCTAATGATATAATTCATTTTACAATGAGTACATGTATGCCTGTGTATCCCTACCGGAAATTGCAAAAACACATTTTTTACTTTTATTTTTTGAACAAGCATATCTCGCTTACTACTTAATATAAAAACTTCAAATTTTCGAGGCATATAGATAACATTCATGCAGAGGGAAGCGTGTCTCAGATTTATAATTTAGGTCTTAGTTTTTATTTTATAAAATCTAGAAAATAATGATGAAAAAAATAATAAAAAGTTTCCCGTTTTTTGGTGTAAAATAAAAACTAAGTCCTAAATCAAAAATCTGAGACACGCTTCCCTGCAAACAGATGTTTGTCACAAGCACCCAAAATTTGGTAAGAATTGATTGAACGATAGCTGAGATATCCATGTTCAAAAAATAAAAGTGAAAAAATCAGTTTTTAACCCATAATTTCTTTAATTTTTAAGTAAAATCTATACTCCGTAGGCGGGTTTGGGCCGTCTGTATGTACGAGGCAATAAAGGACCGGAAGTTGGGGGGACCATTCTGCAGTGAGCGTCTTTTTTCACACGCGAATGACGCGAGTTTCTCGACGTCGCAGAGCGTCATTATTGCCTCGGGGATACAGATACCCCAAACCCGTATGCTCGGTAGGCGGGTTTGGGCCGTCTGTATGTACGAGGCAATAAAGGACCGGAAGTTGGGGGGACCATTCTGCAGCGAGCGTCTTTTTTCACACGCGAATGACGCGAGTTTCTCGACATCGCAGAGCGTCATTATTGCCTCGGGGATACAGATACCCCAAACCCGTATGCTCGGTATATACTTTATATCAAGAGATAGAGAAAAATACGCTCCATCTGTTGATATACAATGTACAAATATGCCCCTAACAGATAGAACGTAATTTCAATTATTGCAAATAGCGAGCTGAGAGGTGTTGTCTATCCTTAAGCCTAGACCATCCTGCCAAGTCAGTGTTATCACAGATTGGAGCGATCTCTGGGCTGATTGAAGGCATTTGGCCATCTACCACTACCCTGCAGCTGCACTGTGACTCTACCTGAGTGGGTCTGGGACTGGGAGTGTCCAGCGACAAGTTCGGCAATTACATTTGGTGTTTTGGATGATATAATATCATCATAACCACATAACTTTAACATATTGAATGAACTTACACGTTTATGTTAGTATGCCAGTAATTTACATACCTGCATGTTACCGAAATTTCCACCTGTGACACTGGAACCGCAGCGACTCCAGGTCGAAAAGTGTTCGTTGCCGCCATGTTGGATGTTTGTGTTGTTGTCCCATGCCTATGACTCACTTAAAACTGCTATGTATGCTCATTCTATCACTCTTACAGCAGATCCTGCGTTACCACTACCAAGCTCTCTACCAATGCTAACGGCATCCATCAAATGGGACTACGTTTGGAGAGTGATAATAGATACCCTCAGACGTCAGAAGATTGCGAAAGTTTCCCGCGTTGGATGAGTAAGTGAAACTCTCACTTATTTGGCTCCAGCCTTTTATGAATGACTTACTTGACGTCATTTTGTAAAGAAAGTCATGCATTCATAATGACGTGGTTGGGAAACAAAAAAAGATGAATAGATCATAGCTCGACTTGACGGGGACACTTATAAATATATAAGCAGGTATATATAGGCCTATATATATGTAACGTAGAACAGGCCCATAGCCAGAACCTGTAATTGGGGGGGGTCACCATCACTAAAAAGTGTGCCTTTTTACCTCCACCATTCAAGGTCTGAAAATCGACAAAGGGAAAAGGGGGTAGATCTATATCGGGAACCTTTTTTTAATTTGATCAAACTCTTCCTTGTCATTCATCAGTTTTTGCAATAAGAATCCACGGTTTTGTTTTATGTTGTAGCACCATAATGATGGGTATCAGCATGTTGATATATATTTTTTGTTTCTAGTCTCAATTAGATCTAACCCTTATTGATTAGGAACATATATATGCTTTAATAGACAAATTATAGGTCTAACATTCTCATGTTAATTAGGCAAATATCACCCATTTACCATGCCTAATATCGTGCATCATATCCAAAATAAAGATAAAATTAAAGTAAAATTAAAAATCTCAAAAAAAAAGTTGTTGGAGACTCAATTTAAAGTACATATACCGGTATACGTAGTTATCTTCAATTAAAACATTTCACATTATGCTTGAAAGGTAAGACAATCATTCAAAAAATGATATAAAATTCTGCCAAATACCATTTCAATTTCATAGAAATATTTATATATAATTTATTTTTAGCCCATATTTTGTCTTTAATCTATAAGTTTCTTAAGAGATGACCTCCAATTTTACTTTTTGATATAGAACTCTATATTCTTTCTGCCAGGGGTATTTGGCATTTTCTACTATAAACCCTTTATTAACCTGAATTTTAAATATTTTACAGCCATCTTAGAAAATAATATAATCATTTTCTAATGGACCTCATGCCATATTTTGCATAAATGTTGTAATTTTCAACGTTGAACCAACGTCAGTATTTCAACCAGAATACAACCACAGTTGAATTTAAGTTTTATTTCCCCACTGAAACACTACATGGTGGTTATATGGCCGCCAGAGGGAGTTATAGGGGGTTATAACCCCCTCTCAGCCAGAGGGGGTTATAGTCACAAATATAACTCCCGCGGGAGTTATTGAAATATAACTCCCTCTGGCATTAATTTGCAAATTTCAATCATCAAAATAACACACTTAAACTTTAATTTCTCCTATTAGTGGTGAAATAAAATAAAGAACACCCTCCAGGAAGTCATTTGAGAAGCAATAACCCCCGTGAAGCCCCAGGAAGCCCTTGGCCTACGGCCGCAGGCTTCCTGGGGCTTCGTGGGGGTTATTGCTTCTCAAATAACTCCCTGGCGGGTGTTCTTATTATAGTATTTTGGTTGTCTGACGTCATGACCAATATCAACGTAATATCACCCTTGGAACAACATTGGAATTAGGTTGTGTGCCCACTGGGTGACGTCATTTGGATGTAGCCAACGTCCTCAGAATGTCATGTGGACCAAATTACTGACTAGGGTCGGCAGACCACGGGTGTGAACCAGGGTGGACAAATCCAAAAATATGTCCCTATCCAGGCCCCTTTTAATTGATGTCTCTGTACGTGGTCTGACCCTATTATAACAGCAATCTTTATAGATTCAGGGGCGGATCCAGGAATTCTGGAAAGGGGGGGGAATATTAAAAAGGGTCCCGCCCACCCCTCCTAGGTCTTGAGATTTACATTTAAAAAATCGAAATTTTGTCCAAAAAAGGGGGGTGGGGCATGTGCCGTCCCTGATTTATGTGTATAGTCTTATATTTAGGATATATATATAGGCCACATACATGCTGGGACAGCCCATGTACAGGGACAGCCCATGTGCAGGGACAGACCACGTACAGGGATAGTCTCACAGACCATGTACAGGGACAGACCACGGATGGGGACAGTCTGTCATGAATAAAACTAGACTTTAGGCCTCTGCTTATTTTTTTTAAGATTCATCTTTTTAGCCCCATGGGCCATCGAGACATTTCACATTGAGGCGCGCCTCAAGGTAAAGTGTCTCGATGGCCCGGGGAAACTCATGGACCCCTCTCCACTGGATTAGCCTGGTACGCCGGGCCCGACCAAGAGTGCATATTTCAATTCATATTGAGGCTGTGGGTCCAGGCTTACGCTGGGGTCCGCGCCTCGAACTCACGCTACTTGCTGAACGTCACGAAAGGGCGCAGGTTGAGCCCACCGCCGAGTTAGCCAGATTTTGGCTAACTCGGCGTCACGTGACCACTTTTGGACCAATCCGATCCACCGACACAATGGGCTCTGTCACAAATATTGTGTATTTGTGGGTCTTTTAGTCTCAACTTAACTTAGGGATAACTCTGACAACAGTTCGCCATTGTAGACCTGTTTATCAAGCTTAGTTCTCTCCCTACACTCTAGGTAGCGTCCTGGTAGACTGGATAACGTTTTGGGGCGTTTCCCGCCACATACTACAACATCTCCCTTTTCTTTTTTAGCAAGAGTCTTTACGTTTCTCTCAGATAAGTCTTTATGATATAATTCTTACTTAAGATAGGGAGTCTTTTATCTTTTACTTTTACTACTAATTTAAAGTGTCTTTTTGAATGTCTTTAAGAGTCTCAGTGTTCAACAGCTGTAAGAGAATATAGGTTAGCAACACAACATAAACAAAACACATCCTGCGAATAAGGAGTAGACTTCTCCTATCCGCGCCTTGTCCCGGGCGTTATTCTAAGCCCATGTCGGGGGACAAGACTAAGCTTCAACCAGTCTTTCTGGTCGCTTGATGGTCCTCAGCGACCGGCATAGCACAGGTGTCGCTGGGGCAGCTGGAGCAGGTGGACCAGCTGATGCAGCCGGACTAGGCGAGTCGACCGCAGAAGGCTGATAGCGGTCAGGACGAGTCGGAGTTGTAGGACTCGGCACTGTAGGACTCGGCTGGGAGTCTGCAGACTCGGTTAACTGCAGATGTCAGCGGTTTCTCCTGAAAGCTCCTGACTCGGTCTGGCGTTGTATGATCGTGGAGTCTCGGCCGAGGTGGTCACCACACCTTTGGTCGTCCAAGTCTTTTCCTGGTCGGTCTTGAGCCTAACCACATCTCCTGGCTGTAGACTAGGCAGGGGTCTAACACCATGACGGTTGTTGTAGTGGTGCTCGTATCCTGCTTTTGTGGCCTTGTCAGTGTCTTTAATGATGTCAGGGTTGGGCCACGATGGCCTGAGTTTGGCACCAAGAGTGGGCAGATTCGTACGAATATGTCGGCCCATGAGCAGCTGGGACGGGCTACATCCTGTAGCGGAGATGACGGTGTCCCTGTAAATCATTAGTGCCAGCCACGGATCATCCTGTCTCAGAATACTTTTGGCTGTTTTCACGGCGCGTTCTGCCTCTCCGTTAGATGGGGGCTAGAAGTAACATGGTTAAAATCACACTTCTTCGCAAACTGTTTAAACTGTTCAGACACAAACTGGGGCCCGTTGTCCATCACGAGATACTCTCGACGCTCAAACTGACACAGGTCGACTCCTATTCTCTGCCAGGGTAGGTCAGGGAGCGTAGTCGTCATGAGTGGTTCCTTGTGCTGGGTCGGTCTGTACATCTGACAATGGTCGCAAGTGGTCACGATACCCTTCACGTCTTTGGCTATACCAGGCCACCACACCGACTCCTTTGCTCGTTCAAGGCATTTCGTGATACCCTGATGGCCTTGATGGATCTTGTCCAATATGTCCGGTCTCAACTGTTCCGGGACGACGATCCTGTCACCATAGGTCAGTAGACCGTTACTCACTGATAGGCTCCCTCTGACGTTGAAGAGCTCTTTGAGGTGGTTCGGGACGTCCTGTTCATACTTCGGCCATCCAGCCAAAGTGTACACGCTCGCAGCTCGGAGGACGTCATCATTGTGTGTCGCCTTCCGAAGCTCTGCCATCCGATGGTTGGACATGGGAAGACTCTCCTCTACCATGGCCACGTGTATCGCAACTTCTGTGTCCGTCACAGTTGCTTTATCCGACTTAGGGCTTCGTGAAAGTGCATCGGATATCACCATCGTCTTTCCGGGCGCATACTCGGCCTTCGCGTTAAAGCGGAGCATACGCATCAACAAACGTTGACATCTCAAGGGTGCTCTGTCTAAGTCCTTCTCATTGATCAGAGTCACCAGGGGCTTGTGGTCCGTTAAGACCTTAAAGTTCTCAAGCCCACAAAGGAAGCGATCAAACTTCTCACAGGCCCAGACGCTCGCTAGACATTCCTTTTCGATCTGGGCATACCGTTGTTCGGCTGACGAAAGGGTCCTTGAGCAGTATGCGACAGGCTTCAGCTGACCGTCATGGTCCTGAAGCAGCACACCACCCAGACCATAGCTACTCGCATCAGCGCTCACTACAGTCGGCTTGCGAACGTCGTAGTAGGCAAGAGCTTGGGCTGACGATACCAGCTCTTTCATCCTGTCGAAGGCCTCCTGCTGAGGTGGTCCCCATGACCACACAGTGTCACTACGAAGCAGGTCGTTCAAAGGCTTAGTAATGTCGTGGAGATTCGGGAGGTAGGCTCCAAGGTAATGTACCATCCCCATGATCTGGCGTAGAAGCGGCACGGACGTTGGCTCGGGCATCTCAAGTATCGCTGATACCTTGTCGCTGTCTGGCTCAATACCACTTTTGGTGAACTTGTGCCCTAAGAACTTGAGTTCTGACTTGCCAATCACACACTTCTCCTTGTTCAGTTTCAGGTCAGCTTCCTGAAGACGTCTCATAACGTCATCTAACCTCCGGTCGTGTTCCTCTTGGTCCTTACCATAGACAAGAATGTCGTCCATGTACACAAACGTACCCTCCAGTCCGTCTAAGACCTCAACCATCTTCCTCATGAAGATTTCGGGTGCGGAGGTGATTCCGAACGGGAGACGTCAAAAGCAGTATCTCCCGAAGGGCGTTATAAAGGTCGTCAGCTCGCAGCTCTGCTCCTCAAGCGGGATCTGGTAGAATCCGCTGGTCGCGTCCAGAGAGGAGAATACTGACGCACCGTTCAGCTTGGACGTCGCGTCCTCTAGGGTCGGTAACACATACCTTTCACGTTTAACGCTCACGTTCAGTCTCTTCAGATCAACACAGAGTCTCACTTTACCCGACAGGTACTATTGGGGCACACCATGCTGTAGGTTTTGTAATCTTGCGAATTACATCGTTGGCCTCCAGCCTCTCGAGTTCCTCTTTAACTTTCGGCAGCAGGGGAATGGGTACACGTCGTGCTACGGTCAGAGCATAGGGCTGGGCATCATCATTGAGCACGATCTTGACGGGCTCTGTCTTGAGGCATCCTAGCCCCTGGAAGACCTCCTCGTGGTCTATCTTCTTAATGAGACCCATGCGGCAGGCAACACTGCGGCTCATCAAGCAGTCAATCAGCTTCGGAACTACGATCACTCTAAAGAAATACTTTGTACCTTTAAAGTACGTTCTGGCGACAAACTGTCCCAAAGGCTTGACCGCGCCACCCAGACTTGACAGCTCTATGTTGACAGACTTGAGTTGTGGCTTATTTCTCATCTTGTTGAATGTCCCCTCGGACATGACGCTGACATCGGCTCCGGAATCTAGTTTCCATTTAACAGAATTTCCGTTGATGTCGAGCTCGGTATACCAGGCCGGGTCGCTGTCGGGGCAGTCGACGGCTCCAAGGAAGTACCCGCTGGCTCCTCCGTCATCATCGTCATATTCGTCGTTAGTCACCTCGAGCTCTTCGACGGCTTTCTTCTTACAAACAGAGGCGAAATGATTCCACCCCTTGCAGACCACACACTTCTTTCCCTGAGCAGGACACTTCGGGGTCCTATGCACGTAACCACACTTCCCGCACTTCGAACCGTCCTTCTTGGGTGGGCCGCCACCTTCTTTCTTGGGTGGTCTGCTTCCACCGGCTGGTTTCTTCGGCTTCGGTTTACGTACAAAGTCTACTTTCGTCTCATTCTGCTTTTTAACTAACTCGGAGTGCCTCGCCATCTCTACTGCCTTATCAAGTGTCAACTCATCCTGTTCAAGCTGTAGTTTCAATGACACCTCCTTGTCGGACATTCCGCTAATTAGTCGGTCTCTGATGTTCTCTGTCTCGCGATCCCCGAAACGACAATTTTCAGCTAACTCATGAAGGTTACGCACAAAACACTCAACGGATTCTCCCGCTTGTTGAGTACGCTGGTAAAACCGTGTCCTCTCATGAATTGTGTTTCTCTTAGGGACGAAATACGCGTTGAACTTATTGAGCACTACATTGTAATCATCTTTTGGGTCGAGCGGATTAGGCTGAGCTTCAGTCGGGGCCGGTGGAGGATCGAACGTGAAGGACTTATAGATATTTTCTGCCTGTCTACCCATCGCGTAAATGAGCGACGCAACCTGAATTTCACCATCATCCTTGTGAAGTTTCGTGGCAATTCTAAACCTTGCAAACCTCTCCCTCCACTCTGGCCATTTAGAAGGGGCATAAAAAGTCATAGGCTCAGGGGGGTTAAATTTGGGCATTTTGGTAGTGACAATACAGTCCCACACTCAGATGTAAACACCACTACTACTTCACTCAAAATGTCACACACAGAGATCCAACTCACTACTGGGATTCTACTAATGTAGTACAGTTCTTGGATAGGTGATTTCAAAATATTAGACAGTCTTTACCCACTTCAGTTCACACAGACTTAGATCTGGGTCTGTTCACTACATGTGCTTCCTCACACGGCCACTTAGTTTACAGAGTTATCTCCTCTGATTTCAGTGTCAGGTAGGTTTATACAATACCAACTTGCTCCAGGAATGTACAACCACTCAGGGAGATCCCACTAGCTGCCACCATGTCACAAATATTGTGTATTTGTGGGTCTTTTAGTCTCAACTTAACTTAGGGATAACTCTGACAACAGTTCGCCATTGTAGACCTGTTTATCTCTTAGTACTCAGAATTGACACAGGGGGCCGCCACTGGGCCGCCGGATAACGTTTTGAGGCTGTTCCCGCCACTTATACAACAGATAACATTCTAGGATACATATGCAATCAATACTTTGCAACACCTAGTCACAGGTCACGTATTCCCATGGCAACACTGCCATTGAAAGAGAGACCTCGCACCTTGTGATGACTGCACTACGTCGCGCGGGAAACGCGTCACTCTCCGAGCAGAGACAAACAATAATCAGCGAATGCGCCACCGCGTACCAGCGGCGCACTTTTAGACCAATCAGAATTCCCCCTTTTTGTGGCTGCTGACTTCCCTGTATCCAAGTAAACAATCAATGGCGGACAAGGGTGGCAAACGTAATAGATCATCGTAAAACTTTCACACCAGCGGCACAGTTTTTGATAACCTAAGTCATGGATGAGTTTGGTGGAGACCTGGACCAGGATGAATTCGCTCAGGATTACTTGAACAATGACACAAACATCTTGACCCTAGATAATGACGTTCCAAACTCTGAGTTCACCGAGACGGCCACGCTCATGGATGACAATCCGGAGCCACAGTACGGCGATGAAGAAGACGAGGCTGATAATGCGTTGGAGGTGTGTTAATTCATTTTGAAATGAGTATCACTAGATGGGAAACACACTTATTCATGTACAAGGCCGATGAATCTGGTACCTTACCCATACTTTTGCGCGCGCCCCTCCCATAGATTAGACGGTTCATTGTCATTGACAATTCTTGTTATAAAAATGAAAGTAAAAATGTCATTGTTACTAACGTTAACAACAAATCAAGTCAAAAACCAAAACAATATATAGAAAAATAAACAAACAAACAATTATAATTTATAGTATAATTGATTCTGTTAGGCTTAAACAACGAAAAAGTACTCTTAAAAGTAATCCAATCAAATGTTGAAATGAAGCCACTCTGGCAGTCTCTGGGGTGTTGTCTATCCTTAAAATGGTATCATTAACACCGTTAGTCTTAGGGTACTAATGGCATTGGGAATAATCTGTATGTAGGCCTAACCTGTACTAGGCTGTAGTGTAGGGTGAACAGTGAATACTGGAGAACTGGGTCCAGGAGAACTCAGGCCACTGGGGCTGGAGAAGCCTTTGTAAAAATGGAGAGCAAACTAATTAGATATCCCTCTCCTCTAACAGATCTCTAGGTTTCATACTTGAACGGCTAACTCGTCCCTAATTATTCCAAAGTTTTTGGGTAGATAGCTGCCAAAAACACAAGCAGACCATGTTCTCCAGTGGACTGAGTTCTCCTGCAAACCAAGGTCTCCAGACACCCCAACAGTTCCCGATTTGGGGCCTGGGGTATCAATAATCGGGTACCAATCCAATGCCAATGGTCTTTATTTCCAATGGTCCACACACTACCAATACCACTTTCAGCTCCACTCTCATATCCTACAATTAATTGTCCTAAAATAAAAAATACAGCTTTTTGACTGACTGGAAAACCTTTGAATATTTGATGTGATTAGATTTATGGACTCAGTTATTTCTATAATGTCTAATGCAAGAAAATAATATGGGCAATATGAATGCATCCTGTAACGGGAAATCTTGTTGGTGTGGAGTCACCTCTTGACGCCTGAATGCCTCGCCAAAGTATTTTTAGTGCGTGTTTTTTAGTAAATGTTAACATAACTCTCATACTCCCAAGTCGCGTCGGATTACACAAGTAATACTGAATACATTGGAATCTGAAGCGACTAAGGAGTATGTATAACTCTAACAAGGAAAAAATCGCTGTAGTCACAATGTTTCTGTTAAGAGTTATAAGTAAAATGCTGTATTTTCATCTGTTTAATTGTTTCTTACAGCTATCGCCAGGTGGGATTCTTGATGAAGAGACAATTGCTCAAGGCCTGACGAATTTGGGACGGTCAGCTAACGGAACACAACACACGTTCCTAAAACTTGCGATACCGGTAATTACGTTTTTATCTAGATACCTGCAGTACTTGAATTCATGAAGGAAGTATGAGCCATTTCAAAGTTTTGATTCTTTGCCTCAGAAAACTTTAGGGCTGCGCCATACGCCATACGCCCAGCGCGCATTAACATTTAAATTTGCACATTAATTGTAGGTTCAATGTGGCCATGGTACATAAGGAATTTTAAAGTCATTGAAATGTACCAAAGATGGCGCATTACAGTGAAAATATGTCTCAATAAATTTGATAAGAAGTGCGCCATTGCCGCATGCAAATTTTTCTAAATAATTGCCAAAATCATAACCACATTCGTATAGATGTTATTTGTAAACTGATCATCATGGAAACTAGTATACTGCTCCAACGGATCGTCTCGTATTTTCCACGTTTCTTGTCACTAAACGTTTAACTGTGACATTTCCTGTCGATTTTTCAGGGTTTAAGTCTCAATGACATCAGTATACTCGCTGATTTTGTCCATCTACAGACCGTAGAGCTTCCATACAATGAATTGTCGGGTGAGAATACTTTATCATACTCATGATTAATTTACGCCATTCATTTATATATTGAAAATGTAATTTGACGGTTTGTACTAATGGCTTAGTACTTTTAATACATTGTTATGATATATAATCCAACACGGATCAGGCTTAGCAAGTCTACTTCTAGTCTACTCTTAGAGGAGACATTTTACGCTCCTAGCGCCACCTGTTAACCAGTATAAAAGGCGTTGCAAGGTAGGGAGCGAGCAGTTAGTGAGCAGTTAGTGAGTTAGTTGGTTAGAAGAAACATGTCTAACCAAGGAGTTATACCTGGAGTAAATACATCGACTCCGTGTAACAGACTGGAGTTTACCATTATCCATTACCTCGGACATAGGATTGTGTTAGAGCTGAATACCAGAATGGTCTAGAAGGTGTTGGAGCAACTCGTGTTCTAAATGTGGTTGATTGCTTATAGGAGACGGGAGGTGGACTGATGAAGACTTATACATGGTGGCTTTGACTCGGGATGAGATGTTTATTGAATAAAAACCCTTTCATATTACGAAGCTCCCTCATCGTTCATTTCTTTTGAACTATTGGGAAGTGAATGGACAAACTTTAAACGCAGTCTGAATTACTCAGACATTCTGGAAAGCAACTCATGAAGACTTGGATATACACGAATCTTACGCAGTCTTAAATCAAACATTAACAATAGTTCATTTGGTGGAGATACCCGAAACATGACTTGTGCCGTTTTGCTCATCCTTGATGTCAGCCACCGGTGACTTTGAGGCTTCCTCTAACCCCAAGCCTCAATCTTTGCGGCCCGCAGGACACGATGTGTCAACATCATATACAGGGAATGTGGAAAACCGCCACCTGGTAGGTAATCCCTTAGACGGGGAGGCACAGAGACAGGAGGCCGCAGCCAGACCCAAGCAGCTCTGCCCCGAAGGTGCACAAAATTACCAAACCCGTGGCAGAGGTAAACCATTTCCCTGGCACCTAGGGTCCAAAGATAGGCCGGTTCTTGACGAAGGACTTGAAACCCTAACACACTCGGGACGAGTTGAAGGGAAGAACCGTCTCACGGAATATAAGCAATATTGGAACCCAGGGTACGTACCGCCTACGGACCACGAAACTGGTACTAGCTCTCAATCCACCTGTGTATCTGATGTGAACAATCTGTGGTGTAATCAAAGTGTTCCTTATCCTTTACTGCCCGCAGCGGGAGGTGAAGGCGAACAGGAAGTTTCCAATGGAGATAACCTATTTTCTTCAGGAAGCCTAAAACAACGACAAAACACCGCGGATAACTCCAGCCCATCAGGGGGAAAACGCCCCGAAAATCCGGTAATCCTACCTGATGGGAGCTCTCTCACCTGTCCATTACCCCAACGACTTGAGTTTACCAGTCACCCACTGGTAACACCAACTCACCCCAACCCGGGGGCGTCCATTCCTTATTCCACTGTAGCTAAGGGAAAAACAGTGGGAAGGGAAAGGGGAGTGGGAAGGGAAGCAGAGGGAAACAGCGAGAAAGTAGGCAATTTACAACCCTATCGATTAACCTACGGTGTAGAAACGAACCTAGACCAAGCTGGTAAAAGAGCGGGAATTCAGGCCTTTGATCCAGCCGAAATATTAAAGCAGTGGGCAGACACAGGCCCCGAAAAGCACATAGATTTAGAAAGGCTAAGCGATCAGGATAGTGAGGAAAATGTAACGCTTAAAGCACCAGATTTTAATACTTCAACTCAAGAATTGTATGATAAATACGAAAGTGAAGACGAAGAAGAAGATAGAGAATTAGAACAAGCTATCGCGAGTGTCAGAAAAGGTAGTCCTGATAGAAAATTAGCTAGAGAAGATAGATCAACCTCGTCTTCATACGAACTTATTACTGAGGACGGTTTAGACACAGGTAAGAAAGCTAAACTTGAAAGTGAGGACGAAATTAGTGTAGAGGAAATACCTGTGAAAGAACAGTGGGACGATCACGATATACAAAACCTCCACGAAAATAATATGGCGGAAGGAGGCGTTCCTTTGATGGATCTAGTAGAAGAAAGAGAGGAAAGAGATCAACGCCAACAACCCGATGAAGGGGGAGCTGGGGGTGTAGATCTGGGGGCAGGGCCTCCTAACCGTGGGATGGGCCCTGGGGGACCCCAACAAAACAATGGGAATGGCCAGATACTAATCCAGCAGCCGGGCCGAGGCGCGCCGGCAGGAGGCGGGATAGACCTTGGGCCCATACAACAAAATATGTTGTACCCTTTTATAAGGCAGGCAATGGGAGCCCCTATACAGGCAGGTCAAGGAGGAGGGGGAAACCAACAGGGTCAACAGGCCCAAGGGGGCCAAGATAATCAGGCCAACCCTCCTCTTAACCAACAGGCCCAAGGAGGCCAGGATAATCAGGCCAACCCTCAGAGGGCTATTCCTCCTCTTAATCAACAAGTTCAAGGGGGCCAGAACGATCAGGCCAACCCTCAAGGACTTATTCCTCCTCTTAATCAGCAGGTCCAGGGAGACCAAGGTAATCAGGCCAACCCACAAGGGCCTAACCCTCAGCAAAACCTTCTCAATAACCCTCCTCAAAACCTTCTCAATAACCCTCCTCAAAACCTTCTCAATAACCCTCCTCAAAACCTTCTCAATAACCCTCCTCAAAACCCTATTAATAATCTCCCTCCGAATCAGCCCAATCTGGGAATAAACCCTGGGGGACTCCAGCAACCCGGTGCAGGGGGAAATGGTGGTGTGAATCCGGGAATACAGCAGCCTAATCCTGGGGTAAACCTTAACGCACTGCAACAAAATGATGGGGGAGGCCAACCAGGCCAACAGCCCGGCCGGGCCGAGCCAGCGGGAGGTGGGGTCGATCAAAACCTGCTCCCTCACCTGTTGCAGGCGATGGCACTCGCAGCCAATCTTAACGCAGGCCGAGGAGGAGCGGCTAACCAGCAGGGTCAGCAAGCCCCAGCCGGCCAAAATAACCAAGTAAATCCACCAGGACCCAATAACCCTCCCCCGAACCAGAACAACAATCCTTTCCTTAACCAACCCAACAACCCCCCAAACCCACCGAACCCTCCGCCGCCCGGACCGCCAGGTCCACCGGGCCCACCAGGTCAGAACAACCCTCCAAACCCACCGAATCAACCAAATATTTGGGAAATTCTACCACGGTTGAGCCAGGCACTGGGGCAAACACCAGCGCCAGTGCGTGAAACGACTCACAGTGGTCACCAAAGGGGACCAAACATTAGGTTACCGTGGTTTAGTGGAAAGGAAGACGAGCAAATAGAAAAGTATTTCAGGGAATTAAAACGACTGAAAGCTATCTATGACTGGTCGGACGCCCATCTCCTGAATATGGCGCTGTTAGGCCTAAAAGGAAGGGCCGACGACTGGGCAGGAGCGTTAGCTGAAAGTGAGAAAGACTCGTTTGAGAAACTAGAAGCCCAAATGACCAAGATCTTCGGTGATCGAAGGGCAAAGTGGCAGAAACACGCAGAGTTCTGTGGCCTTAAACAAGGGAAAGACCAGAGCGTGATCGAATTTGCAGGTGTTCTGAAACAAAAGCAAGTGAAAGCAGAGGCGAGTGAAAGCATGATGTTAGCTGTGTTTTTAGAAGGATTAAAACAGGGCGTAGCCAGACAAGTAGCCATACTGGACCCTAAGTCTTTCACCGAAGCGGTGGATTGTGCAACGAGGTTAGAATCGTTGGACAAAGGCAAAGGGGGAACTAAAATATCAAATGCAGTGAGCGAATTGGCTGGAGGCCAAGAATCAGAGGAGACCGCGGCCCTAAACTCCATCTCCGAACGATTTGGAGTGGTGCTGGCCCGACTGGAGGCCGCTCCATGGTTTCAGAAACCAAAGCCGGGGCAAAGCGGGACTCCCCAGAGTGGTGGTAACTTTAAACAGCAAGGTTATGAGAGAAAAGATAGGTACGAAAACCAGAAGGGTGAAAGAAGTTCAGATCAGAAGCCTAAATCCAATATCGCCCCGAACAGAGAGGCAGATAAGGGAAAGAATCTGCCAACTCAACAGAAAGTAGAGAGACCCAGGTTGCCTTTTGATGAAAGTAAGTTTTGTATCATTCATCAACAACATGGTCACTCTACAGAAGCGTGCTTGTGGTTAAAGAATAGGTTGAGGGAAAAACCCCCGCGGATCTACAAAGATAGCAAAGCCAGTGGTACCGAACAAAAGAATCAGGGAAACTAGAAGAAGGGTCCGTTCATTCCACGATAGAATTAGGCGCAGTGGACGGACCGGCTAGGAGAGAGATAGGAGACGAAGCATTTTTCTTAACGTTAAGGTTTGATGATCAGAAGGAGGTTAGATCTTTAGTAGACACAGGAGCGAGCGATTGCTTCATGTCCACCCATTGTAAACGACAGATCCCTAAACAATGCCTTTTAGATGAATGGAAGGTATCGAAGGGAAACATCAGTTTGGCAGACAACTCGTCTCAAGTAATACTAGAACAAATTAGATGTAAGTTTTCAATCCAGGGATCGGTGGTCTGCTATGATTTCAACATAGTGGACGATCTATGCCACCTAATAGTAATCGGTAGAAACTTATTAACAGTGCTTCGATCAGATTTATCTCTACCAGGCGCAAAGATAGAAGTGTTTTGTGGAAACCCTATAGTTAGCAAAGAAACAGTGAAAATTCCGCCGGGGAATGAATGCATCATACCGGTAACCACTCGAGAGCCGCTGGGATTAGACTCACCGGTAGCTTACTGCGCACCGGCGGTAACCGCACCAGTCCTAGTAGAGGGGTGCGTGAATACGGTGGGAAGCCAGTGGTGGATCAAAGTCATGAATCCGCTAGATGAAATGCAAGAAATCACTCCCCAGGAAGTATTAGCTTTTGCGGAAGAATGCGCAGTGCCTGAGGTAAACCAAAATCAGATAGAGGAGTTCCTAGACTTGTGTTATCTAACTAAAACAGAGACCCCAATGTCCATCTGTAGGATTTCTGTAGAAGTAATGAAAGACGCAGTGCAAATGGAAAGCCAAAACCTCTGAGGAGAAATCCCGAGGTAAAATGGATGAAAACGTGAGTAAGATAGACCTGTCCGAATCGTGCTTAAACGAAGAACAACAGGTAAGGTTTAGGCAAATGCTTAATAACAATAGAAATGCACTAGCGTTCTCAATGGAAGAGTTAGGTCACTGTGAAATAGCGCCGATGAGAATCATTGTGGATGAGTCGCAGGGAGTCATAAGTTCCAGACCATACCGATACTCTCCACAGAAAATGGATATCATCGATGAACAGGTTAGGCAACTCATAGATATAGGTGTCATAGAGCCCAGCGAATCGGCTTGGCGAAGCCCGCTGGTGGTAGTGCAGAAGAAAGACGGCAAACCTAGGCTCTGTACAGACTTTCGCATGCTTAATCAAGTCACTTTTAAAGATAAATTCCCCATGCCCACGGCTCGCTCGCTTTTCCTATATATGGCTTACAAGAAACCCACTATGTGGACAGCTTTAGATCTGTTGAGCGGCTATCACCAATGTGTAATCGAAGAAGACAGTAGAAAATATACCGCTTTTGAAACCCCGATGGGTGTATATCAGTATAAGCGTGTACCGTTTGGCTTAGTTGGCGCACCTTGGCAATTTACCAAGGTAATGGCCATAGCGCTAAAGGGATTGATTCCTAGAACATGCTTAGCATATTTAGACGACGTAATTGTCTACGACACTACATTTGAAGAACACCTGGCGAGCGTTGAGGTGGTTCTCCAAGCTTTGGCGAAAGCTAATCTCAAACTGAAACCGTCAAAGTGTGAGTGGTGCCGCAGTGAAATCAATTTCCTCGGCCATGTAGTAAACGCAGAGGGTGTGGCTACACAAAGGGTAACCACAGAAAAGATTACAGCCTTTAACCGTCCACATAATGTGAAAACCATTAAATCATTTCTGGGACTGTGTAATTACTACCGATCATTTGTCCCAAACTTCGCTGATCTAGCAAAGCCTTTAAACCGGCTGCTAAAGAAAGAAGTCTATTTTGAGTGGACAGAGGCCTGCGAGGAAGCGTTTCAACAGTTAAAGAAATTGCTGACCTCGCCGCCCTTACTAATTCATCCAGATATAGGAGGGCACTTCTATCTACTAACTGACGCATCAGACGCCGCGTGCGGTGCAGCGGTTTGTCACAAACTAGATGAAATCTATCGTCCGGTTGCTTTCTGGGGATGTACTCTCCGGGACGCCGAATTAAATTATTCAGTAACAGAAAAGGAGGCTCTGGCAGTAATTAAAGGCATTAAGAACTATGAGGACATGTTGCAGGGAGCTAAAATCACAATAGTGACTGATCACAAACCATTGATTCCCCTGCTACAAAGTGCCTACAAAGCCCCGTCAGCCCGGCTGAGACGGTGGGCTTTAGCGTTATCAGATTTTGATTTTGAAATCATATATGAGCCAGGAGCGACTCATTTTCTACCGGACTATTTGTCTAGAGTCTATCATGAGCATGTCCCCGGTGAGGAATATGAACCCGCCGTGGGATGTGAGTTATTTGAGGCCGAAGTTCAGGATGAAGAGCTTTCTGTGGCTACGGTATTAAACGCGCAACTCCAAGATGCAGAGTGCGCGCAATTGATAGACTACCTGCAGGACGGAGACCTACCAACAGATCCCATTGAAGCTAGGCGAATAATGGACCAAGCTGATTTTGTAGGAATGGTAGCACCGGGAGTACTGTGTAGGTTCAACATAAAAAGGTATAACAAACACCAAGACCAATTGGTCAGACTGAAACCCAGGATGATAGTTCCAGGTAGGTTAATTCCCAAAGTCCTGAGACTATTACATAATGATATCTTAGCTGGAGGACATGTAGGGATCAGTAACCTCACTACCAAAATCTCTGAGAAATTCTACTGGCGGAATATGAACGCCGACATAGTAGACTATGTAAAAGCTTGTGAGACCTGTTCTCTAAGAAGACGGGCCCCACATTTCAAGGCCTTAGCTAAGTCTTGGGAGAGACCAACCCGACCCTTTGAGGTAGTACAGTGTGATTTCATCGGGCCACTAAAGAAGGCTAGGGATGGGTCAAAATACATCATGACCTTCATAGACCTACTAACAGGTTGGCCGGAGGCTTTCTCCACGAAAGACTCTACTGCCCAAACCGCGGCCAACTGTTTCCTAACCGGGATAGTGTGTCGGTACGGACGGGTAAACCGTCTGCACACAGACCGGGGAGCGGCCTTCCTCTCAGGGCTATTCAGGGAAATCACCACACGACTAGCGTGCAAGCAAACGTTCACTACCGGGCGAATGCCGACTGGCAACGCTCGAGTAGAAAGACTACATAAAACCATCGAAAACCTGATTGCTTATTATATCCCTGACGATCACTGTAACTGGGTCGATCTACTTCCCATTGCATTATGGACAGTTAGATCCACAATCAGTGTACGGTCGGGATACAGCCCGCACACCCTGCTGTTTGGCAGAGATCCAATCAGTATGGGAATGCCTGAGCAAGGAACAATTCCTGAAACGCTGAACGACTGCGAGTTTTTCATGCAAACCAAGGATAATATTGCTATGTTTAGGAATATGGCTGAAAGAGTAGTTCAAAACTACGAAAAAGATCTGAGACTGCGAATTGATGAGCGGGCGCGGCCCACCCAGATGTACGAAGGTGATATGGTATACATGTACGACCCTTTAGCTAGTGAAAATAAAGCGTCTAAGTTCTCAAACAGGTATACTGGGCCATTCAGGGTAATTGAAACAAAAGGAGACCACCTTGTTAGACTAGTGTCTTTAAAAACTGGAAAACAGGTCCCACATCTAGTAAACATTTCAAAACTCAAACCTGCACATGGGCCCTGGTCTCCCGCTGTCCCTCATAACATTCCCAAACTGGTGAGAGAAGCGAAAATCACTAACTCAAAAGGGGCAGATCCTGACCGAAACCCTGAATTGCATCACACTCCGACGGGTGAAATCGCTGAGGAAGATGGCGAAATAAGGGGTGCTGAGACTGAAAACTCAACGGGAACGACCGGTCCCCGTGAGCATGATGCAATTCCAATGGCCAGGAAGGTACCTACACAAAAACCTGGTCCAAGTCCCACTGATTTAGCAGAAACGGATGGGCAAATCACTGATGGTCAGGGCACCAGTGTGGACACCACGCTGTCCACAAACTTATCCTTTGTCCCTAATAAAGCCGCCTGTGAACGGGGAACAGCTGGCGATAATGGACAGAGGAAACGCAAACGAGCTAAACGAAGGGGCAAAAACCAGCCGTTGGAGGGGAGATCCCCTCCAGGCAACAACAAGCCCATAAAACTACCCTGCGGTGATGTGCCGATCTTGGATACGTCGGAACAGAGCCCAGGAAAAACAGTAAAGGACCATGTCCCGACGAAAGGTGGCTATAACCTACGCCGGAACCGCCGCCCTAACTACGTCGCTCTGTCCAACGGCGGAGAGAGCGACGACATGGATGATTAATGCAGGAAATTTAGCCGCCCTGTGAAAATAAAGGTTCGGCGGAGCGGCACCGTTAGCGTCAGCGCTAATGGAACAGGTGGTCCACCTCACGACCACCTCGCCGCGCCCAGGGGGCGTGGCAGAAAAGGGGGGGTGCGCACACCAGGGGAGCTGCCAGTGGTTGGGCGTCATCTCTTGGGACCGGATGCAAGCGTTCCCCCCCACCTGAAACAAGATACAGCTCCAAATATGGAGACAGCATGGACAAGCGGATCGGTTATAATTTCGTGGATCCGCGCCGACCCACCAGTCGGTCCACAACTCTGCTCCTAGACGGTCACCTCTGCTGCAGGTGATTGTGCGCGCAACCTGGCCTGGGAGGAAGCGGAGATAGAAATTGATTCTGTCTCTGAACAGAAGTTGGAGATAGAAATTGTTCAACTTCCGACTTCTCCTGGAAGGAGCAGAAAGAGAACTTAGCTGGGACACTGATCCACCGACTCATGGGGAACTGTCTAGCCCTCCGGCCACATAGCAATCCAAAGGGAACTACTACTTTCCCTGCGGACACGGAGGGAAGAATCATCGTCCCCCTGAGAATGAAACGGATTAGCCGGCCCCACCAGAGGGTGCTGCCTACCAAAGGAAGGTTCGTTGGGCCATTCTTTTAGGATTTTACCAAATGAAAGAAAAGGCAGCCGAGAAGGAGAGTGTTAGAAAACAACCGGCTCAGACCCTTAGGCGGTGGAGTTGGCCGGGCCGGGGCGGTGTCCGTCCGGACTCGACCGACGCCGGGATTGCCCGGAAGAAGCCAAGGACACCAGCCCGGCGGCCCACCAGAACGACCACAGGCGGAGCCAAGAGGTCCGCCAAATCGGCTCCAGCCAAAAAGAAGACAGCAGAGAAAGACTTCTACAATTTATCTGAGGTGAGTGACGCGGAGCCCGAGCCAAGGCTAACGGCGTTGGCCAAGCCGGTTCAGAAGGAAGAAGCGGTCAACCAACCAGTGCAGATACAGGCCGGCTGGTTCTGGGACCTTACGCAACCACTGTTCCAACTATTTGAGACTGTTGACGAAATTAGGAGAACAGTAGGACTAGATGTGCCAAAATCAAACAAACAGTTAGCTGAGATTAAAACTCAGGTAGCTCCTTTTATTCAAAGGACCACACAAAACTCTAAATGCGTCAGGGAAAGTACCAGCCTACAAACAAAACGAGGCGGCCGACCTCTGCCCATTCTGGAAAGGCGATCGGGAGGGGAACAGCTAACCGTCGCCGCTCCAGGACTAAAAGTGGAGGTAGCACCCGGTCAACACGCGCCAACCCCACCGGTGGGGAACGGGCCAGCGGGAGCTCCCCTCCTCCACCACTTACAGCCTGCGGACCCCGCTTGTTTAGACTTGAGCAGCTTGACAACGAGCTGCAACGCCAATCCCTCACCACTGCTATGGAACCAGCCGCAGTGGACGCCAACCAGCCAGCCGGGGGGCCCACTGTGGCCGAGCCCACTCCCAACGACAAACCCACCGCAAGTACCAAACCCATACCCCTCGAACCAACCGTCGTACGACCCAACGGGGGCCGTTTCGGACTGGAACCTACTAGGCCAAGACCCCTCAGAGCAATGCGCCCCTCGTCCTGCGAACGTATGAGAGGCTTAAGAGTCACGGTCACCAAGGATGAGAGCGGGATCATCAGGCGAGTGGTAAATGACAACGGGCAAAACCTCTACGAGCATGTCCCAAACTAAACAGACCAGGAGGCCCGAGAGGAGAGCATTTTTCGGCGCATGGATGTTAGTAATGCGCAGAAAAATAAGGTAACTTTACTGTGAACATGTTTAGATAAACTGCAAAATTAACTTTCTCAAACGATCGCTAAGGCAAAAACAAGGACAATGAAGTGGCTGGTGCTGTTAGTATTAGCTATAATAGGGGGCATTAGGGGAGTGCATAACGACTCCGGCCCACCTGAAGGGCTAGCCCCTAACGCTGAAGTAATAGCTTTAGAACAATATGGAGTAGTGTTAAAACCAGGGAAGTTAATGTCCACCGCGGATATAACACACGTTCGACAGGGCTTCCTAATCGCTATTCCAAGGAGGCGCCCCTTCAACAAAGCTACCTTTGGCCAGGTATGTCACCGATATCTACAGGGAGGAGACGCCCTTGATCGGGCCTGCTATCATATCAGGTCGCTGGTCAGTTGGATGGATCAGACGTCACAGGCGCTTAAGGGTCGGTACCGAGAAGTTCTTAATGAAACCTTAAGTTCCCTAATAAAAAACACTCAACAAGACCTTCAAAATCAAGAGTCGGAGTTAAAATCTAGTGGAAGGATCAAAAGGATGAAGAAGTTGCCCACAATGCTAGACGATCCAGGGTGGCCGACCTTTCCTCTTCCAACCTCTTGGAATCAAGGACTGGCGGCTGATGTCAAATATAACCGAGAATTGATTAGAGTATTGCAGGAGTCTTCGAACCAAATGATCGAAGACTTGGCTCTGATGAATGAAAAACATGACGAGGCTGTCGAAAAGGTTAACCATGTCGTGATAGGCCTACTGGACAATCTAAGATCACTAAATAAGGCACACAACACGACTCGCCGAAGGTTAAAACTAGTGCAACATAAGGTGGATTGGATGGAACTGTACCTGAATATGATACCGGTCGCTCTAGAAGACAAGTTAGGAGAGATGGTGTATCTTCAACTAATGGTAGAGCAAACTCGCGTGTTCAGGAAAGGTGTACAGCGCCTGACGCGGGGCCAGCTGACTATGGACTTGGTACCCCGCCAATATATGGTCGGAGCGGTCCAGGAAGTGAACAGATACCTGAAGGGGATCCACCCCAGGTTCCATGTCGCGTTCACAGATCCTTCCTTCTATTACGAGAACAGTCAACCTTCGTTCAAATTCAATGAAACCACTCAGGAATTTATAGTGTATGTAAGGGTGCCTGTGGTGGCTGATGAACATCTGTTCCGGGTCTACGAAGTACTAACTTTTCCTGTGCCAGTGACAGTTAGGGGGCGACGTAAGAAGGACGCTCTCCAAATTGTTAATCTACCCAAAAGTGTCGCCATGTCCATGTCCCGCCAGTATTACGTACCATTGGCTAGTGGCAGTTGGTCAGGTTGTTACGGACAGACCATCACGCTCTGTAAGGACCTACCTTATATGAAAAAGATTACAGACAACACCTGCACTGCTGCGCTACTGAGGCGCGACGACCTAGCGATCCAAGAAAAATGTGAGCTGGACTATCTGCTGGAAGCAGACTTCGGAGAGATGGCAGTGTATCTAGACGACGGAGATATGCTGGTGGTCAGCGCCGACACCCGAGGCCAAATGATTTGCAGAAACCAGCCTGCGGTCGGAGTAAACATAGAAAATTATGCAAGGGTTCAGGTGGAATGCGACTGTGCATTCCAAACACAAGGAGCATGGATACCGTATAGCTTGCGAAATTGTGACAGGCACACCAGGATCACCACGGTTGTGTACCCACATAATGACCTGTTGGAAGCAGCAAGTCGTGTGAAGGGGTGGGACATGAATTTCACGACGTCCAAAAACGAACCCACTATGTTGGAATCAGACCCTATCCCTGAAACAATTAGGAAAGACCTGCTGGAGATCGAGGAAAGCCTGAAGGCCAAAATACCTGTAACCTCCTTGGCCAAACGAATACAAAAACACCGTAAAGACTTGGCCAAGGGTATCAAGAAAGCGACTGACCGTTATGAGGTGGAAAAACACGCCCCGTGGTTCTCTATAGGCAACTTCGGAGGCGGTTTTGGTCTCCTCACCATCTTTTGCATAGTGGTAGCTGTGACAATTATTGGATGTGTTCTCTGGAAGTGCTGGCGGAACCACCAAGGCAAGGCTGCCCTGGCCGGACTAACCATGACTTTACCTCGGGCCATGGCCTTGGAAGCGGCGGACCCGGGGGAGCTGCTGCGCAGTGAAAAGGAACTAACTGGATGCCCGGACACGACCGCCAACCCCACTGCGGTGGCAGTACTTGCTATATTACTGGCAGTACTCGTCATCGCCATAGTGGTCCTCGTGTGGCGAAAGTGGAGAAATATTAGAGGAAAAACTGTGGATGGGTTGTACGTACAGTTTGCCAACCCACATATGATAGAAACAATCTTCCTGGGCGAACTGGCTATGCCTTCAGACCACACTTATACTGAAGGCTATGTGCTCATTAGGGATCTACTGGTAACCCAGCTGTGTCTGAAGTATACTCTGACGGTAACCTGGGGGGCGCAGCTGATGGGAGCAGCGACTAGACCTGGACAGCACCCATCTAAGGTGCCACTACCCGACACCCTGAGGGTATCTAAAAAACTCGCCCGTCTGATGATGAGTAACTTAAAATACAATACCAGGGCCAGACTACTGAGATATTCCTCGGGGCTAGCCACTCCTGTACCCATGGGAGTACCTCGCCTCATCGACGCAGGGTGGTCCGATGTCGGAGCGGACTGGCCTCAACCGGTGTTGGGACAAGGAACAATGCCTAACGCTCCTCCTAGATCGACCACGCCCACCTCAACGGCAACCGGAACAGGATCTGCACGAAAGACAATAAGGCCAGGGACATCCGAAATAAATCCAGGAACGGTTTATGAAGTTATCATATGACAATGTAACGAGTGGTAAAACCTGACCTAGTACTGTACAGGGAAAATTGGTGAATTAATGACACAAAGGTACTAAAACTAAAATGTTACAGGAAGTTCGCTGGGCAATACCTGTTTGGGTAGGTAGGGTTCTGTTGACTAGCCTGAGCAATAAGGATTCACCAGTCAGGAAAAACTTAGTTCGGGTAGGCTGGTCCAACCGTCTCTCTATGGACCCATGGGTTATCTAAATTTCTCTCAAGTCGAGTGTCCCATGCCCGGTAGCCTAGCTCAACACTCTAATTGTTATTGATTTGGCAACTCTTTTAAAGTAGGGAACCATTTGGAACCGATCCTAGTGTCGCAAAATTTTAGCATTTTAAAAGAAAAACTCAAAATTCTGTATAAAACCTAAGAGCGCTCAACGGGACCAATGCTCCCAACGAGCGAAGTGAACTTCCCCAAGCAAGTACCATCTACACCTGACCCCTGTGCTGTTGTTACCGCTAGGATCGGGCTGCAGTACAGGAGCCACTTGGGGAACGCCACTGTCTATTCTTTAGCATGCTTACATATATACTCTTCTCAAAGATGAGGGGGTTGCACAAGCGGCAGGAGCCTGCCCACAGGCCTGGTGTCAGTGGTGCCTAACAGGAGGCAGGACGTTGGGGTTACGCGTCACCGACGCTGCGAAGGGCACTGGGGTGGACGCCCGACCATGGCAGTCACTATGCCCCGGGTGGATTGGCTCCTGACAAGCGGTCCCTTCATCACAAAAAAAAATCGACGAGTAGAAAGAAATTTACCTAAAAACTAATATATAAAGCAAACCAATATTTGTGTAACTAAGAGCTCTTCCTCAGGGAATTTGGGGCAAAATATAATAAGAAAGCAATATAATTAGTAACATTCTCAGGGGGGACGCTCCGTGACAGCACACGAGAGTACCTTATACGTGGCTCGTTTGCTCCTGGCATAGACACGCTGCAGCGGCAAGGATATGTGCAAATCCTGACAAGGCGTGCTATATTTGGGAGCTATAACGGAGGTCACAAGGAAATGAAGTTACGGGACAACAGCGAATTGGTGACATTCACAGGGTGCTCGGCTCTCTCTCACTATATCGCGACTCCCTCAGACGGGACAAGCTATCCCTGGGGGGGAGAAGCTGTAGCGAAAACTCACAAGGCGGTGGAGCGAGGTGCTGTCCTTATTAATAGCCCCGTCGTCTTGGTTATGTGTAAATGACCACTGAATCACCGTATGTCTTAGGTCAAAGGATCCTGACTTTAACATAAAAGTCAGGATCCAACGACAACTAGTATATGAACAACTGCCCATAAATCAAGACTAAATTATTTAGACCACTTTTAGACCAGTTTTAATCGGGACAGAGACAAAACGGCAAGAAGTCAAGTTTCGACCCGGGTAATAAATTAGAAATAATTAAAATTAATAAAGAAAATGAACGGCTTCAGAGCTGACCGCCGTCGAGGAAAAGAAAATAAAATAAATAAATGAAAATTAGTCTTGACCGCCGTCGTGGCGCTAAAAGTATCCAGGTCTCCGCTCAACAGTTGAGCTGAAGAGGGGGGACATGGATTACTGATTCCCTGATGAACAAGCTACAATAAACTTGGTTGACACCCAAAGCTAATAAGATTACCCAATCTATTAGAAAGGAGATAAATAATTCTAACTCTGTCTTTAGCACTACCTATCCCTGCCCGGCATGCGCATAGTTAGGATAAGCTGGGGGCGGAGTCTTTTCAGGAGTAGTCTTGACTCTCCACAAGAGAAACGGGCATAGACCTGAACAAGAAAACGGGTTTAACCTGGTACTGTACTTCGGTAAAGGCCCGACTTACTAGGTGCTGTCTGAAAGTAAGTGATCTCAGGAGATGCATTTACACATCTCTATAATTTAAAGGGGGTGTAGGCTGCATATTTAAAAAAAAAAAAAATATATATGCAGTCTGCTCCCAATTATAGCAATGGAAACTCGGTGCTACCCATTCTGGTCCTACGAATGGGAAAGTACCGACAAACCACGTGTAACTAATAAGGACCGGGAATCAGATCAGAAATGAACCTGAATCTGAGACCCGATCCTCTAGTGATAACTAAGCAAGGAACGAATAATCTCGACCTCCCTTGTACAGTTAATACTTAATGTCCTTTAATGACATTTATACCTCACGGAATGAAAACGCTACCCCACCGCTAGTCATGTGGTTTTTCCATATAGTGTAGTGTATACGGTAGACAATGAGATGTTACTGGTAACATAGGTATAATAATTATTCAGTGAACTGTTTGGAGTTGGTGGCGCACCCGTTTGCATTATCAGAAAGGCGCCGCTACCCAATATAAAGTGGAACTCGGTCTTCAGACCCCAGGCTGAATGTAGGGGGTGAACGCCGAGCTACCACCTATAACTAGCAGAAAGAGAAGGGATTTTGTCGCAACAAAATCAATCAATAAGAACAAAACTGGGTTTTTAAAGCGAACGCTTCATAAAATGGAGTCAAATATGTTAGAACAGTTGTCACCCTTGAAGGGGGTGTTAAATTGTTTGCGTATAAATCTTTGGAGTGTGTTGGGTAATTATTCTATCACACTGTACAGAAAGAGTGTTATCAAGAGTACTGAACCTTGTGACCTCTTAAGGTAAATCACCAGGGATCCAACCCCTATCATTATTCTTATCTCCCCATGAGGTCGTTTGGGGAATCTGAGCGGGACAGTTTTGCCTCACATCTCGGGCATTCATGAAACCTTTGTAGGTGGATGTTCTTATGATGGCTCAACTCCAACCTGTGGGTACAGGCTTTCACGCATTCATCGCAAAGATATCACTATCTGAGGTGTTTGGAAACCTCAGGTGCTGATAGGCGTGGTTCTGTATTCAGTGGAACGGTGCCCACATGGGCCCGATCTATGAACGCACGAGCTGCCGCAGTGTACACACATGTATCTCTGCAAGGGACGCTTGATAATCTTTGTGATGTTGGTGCCTTTCTAACTCTTAATAAGGATACCATTCCTTCTTTCATTACATTCATACAGAATCTTCATTTGGGAGTTCATTCAGTGTCTTAGAGACTTCATCTCGGGCTCCTCACAGTAGTATTTTTTCCTCTTCGAGACGACTTTGACCATAATGCTCACTCTAACACTTATTCTAACACGATGACACTGACGAAGTCTTGCTGTTAGACTAAAACATGGGATGGGTATCTGTGGCCTTCGCCACTACATCTCAAACTTACCTTGGAGTCGCCAACAGCTCGTTGGACGGCTCCACCTGTGGTGTCGCCTTACGTGGCCGACACGTCAATCTTACCAGTACTCTGTGAGGGGGACAACTCATCAAAGAATTCTGTCACAGCCAATCTAATGCTGGGAAGTCTGGACCAAAATACTTGGTCACCTACAGTCACTTAAACTTACCGGGGTGAACACCCTGGGAAGCGCTTGTTACCTAAGGCACCCCATGTGAATTGTTTCCAATGTAGACATTTACACTAATGGTCTGTACGTATAACGACTAAACAAAGAATCCTGTTACAGCGAATCTGATGTTGTAACTCTCAGACCAGAATCTCTGGCCACCCATACCTGATTATCATGTGCAGTGTCAGTCCCCAACAGTTAACAGTATCCAATAATAACAATACGATACGAATTACCCACACTCCAGAAAACCTACTTAGATCGGTAATAGCAACAAACCGCTAATCAGAAAACCCCCTAATATCGCCCAACCACGCGCGAAGTAAAATGCTTGATCATATTAGTCTAAACAATCCGCCCACTAAAAATTATACAGCTTGACGCTTTTCAGTGCCAACCGTGTCACATTGCTTCATTTACATTACCCTAACATACCGCGGGACCTGGAAAAGATAATAAGTTTAGTACACAAGGTCCTAGTTCTCAGCCCGCGTCCACCATCTTGGAACCAAAAGTAAACACCAGGTGGCCGCCCACGCTACCCGTTACAAAAATCACCAGCGAAACGGTTTCTGGTTCCGGGAATGACATCAGCTTCCGGAATTCAACCACGTGAAGGCGAGCTGAGAAAACTACTGACTAACTCCTGACCAACAATCTCCTTAAATCTACGATTAGTAGCCTACCTAACATGCAAGAAACGGTGGGAAAAGGAAGATACAACTTACCCGATCTCGGAGCGGTGGTTAGAAGGGCGGCTCCACGAGAAGGACGAAGGCCCGGCAACGAGCAAGGTAGACGACGGGTCCCGTGGCAACAGTCTTATGTTCCTGCGGCTCCTGGTGAACATCTGGCCAAAGGCCTCCGGAGAAAAGAAACACTGTCCGGGGTATCCTGGATAAAATACATCTTAGTGGACTAGGTGCTGATCGGGAATTAAATCACCGGAATCACTCGGTGAAAACAACCCGGAATTAAGTGTTCCAATCACAGGCCGGGAATTGGATCCAGAAATTACTTGTTGGAAATCACTCCGATAAATTAGAAAAAAAATTAATATATACAAAAGAGTGCCGGCGGCCTACTACTGAAGGGGCAGTCTGACAAAGACTCGGCCCAAAGCCCGGGCCCAACGACGAAGCAACCGGGTTGACGGCATGTAGCCATCTGTCAGCTCGCGGAAATCGTTGACCGTCATTACCCCGTCCGCGACTACCTTGGGCCGGTGGAGTGCGTGACCAGTGTCAACCGTCGGAACCGCATACCACTCGTTGGCTCTTCTGACCTCTCTGCTGACTCGCGGGATGATCCGGTTCAGCCACTTTTGTAACGAGCTATCACTGTCAGTCAACTCCCAACTCCGGGCATCAAAACCGGAGGGAGTGGCCAAGATCAGGGTGGCTGGGATGGGATGGGCTCGCAGGTTCAGGAACGCCTGGTTAAATAGTTCCGCATAAAAGTTCACTACTCCATCCGGGTTAATGAATAGTGGCAGGTAAAGCTCCAATTCTCTGTCCCAAGTCAAAATGTCGAGGAGGTTAGTCATAACTATTAGCACGTCTTCCGGGTAGAGCATGTGATGGGCGAAGGCGTGCCCCGCCAACTCCGCTGTCGTTGCGTCCTCGCTCGGAAAAGTTACAAAATAATGGTCGGTGCTGCTCCGGATTAGATCAGGATAATCCTGGAGTCCGGCCTCCCGGTTTGAAGAAAAAATAGCCACTCGGACCATGGTGAACTTGTGGAGGATAGAGTAAAATGAACGAAGATATAAAAAACACGTCTTAACTCTGTAAAAATACCGCCGGCACTGATTAAAATGACGTCAAAACGAGGCTAATTTGGAAAACCCCTTTTTGATCCAAAAGATCCAAATTCTGAAATCGGCTAGCATGATCAAAGCATCGTATAATTTCCTATAAAATCTATGCTAAACTAAAGTTTAGGTCCCCAACCAACGTAATCAAGCGCCAGAATTAATTCATATCGGCCCAAAATATCAGGTCGAACAATCAAACTTGAAAGTTTGATCGAAGCAGAAATTTGCCATCCGGGCGCTTTGCGCCCGAAGGATCCAAATCGAGGTCAAACCTTGGGGGGGAACTCCAGTCAAGCGTCCCGCTAAGTACACGTGTACTAAGTATAGCTGGCGGACGCGTGACGGGAATGGTGGTATTTTCTGGTTCCAACTGCTCGGTATTACTAAACCTGATACAGAGACCTTGTATTTATTGTAAATAATGTTGTTCTGGTTGAAATTTGATTGAAATTCGACACGCATTGTATCATGAAAGTCGTTCGTTCAAAATGTCCGAATTCTCTGAATTGATTTATGTTGTGTTAATTTGTTCTGAAAATTGGATTTGATGTACACTTGTTACTCTTAGAAGTTTAAGACAACCCTACACTGTATATATGTTGAGTTCTGTTAACTTGTGTTACAAATCATAAATATCAGAAACTGCACATGCGCGTACTAAGTCAAAACTGAATTTGTCACCTTATGCACGGGTGTCGCAATCTTTGAATCTTAAAATCAGCTAACAATGCTGAGAACTGACTTTAATGTACAAGGCATGTACTAAGTGAATACCTAAAGATGACAAATACTTCATCCTCTAAAGTTGACTTTGTCATTTTGTAACCATGATTATGTCATCATCTACGTTGTTATCCAACTATTCATGTTATCAAATTTTAACAATTACCTTGTCATTTTATGAACAAGTTCTGCTAACCTTGAACTTCAAAATGTGGAAATCAACTCAATGAATAATTTCACTGTGAATTTGTGTTGAAACCGGATCTACAAATCTATTGATACTGTGTTGAATGTACCACGAGAGTCAAGGCCACCCCACCATGGTTTAACAAATATATCCAATCATCAAAATTGGGAGTTCATTATATTCATTTGGTTTGAGCTATGTCGTCCACCTCCTTAAACTCAAACACCTGACCGCCGTCGAATGTACTAATGGCTTAGTACTTTTAATACATTGTTATGATATATAATCCAACACGGATCAGGCTTAGCAAGTCTACTTCTAGTCTACTCTTAGAGGAGACATTTTACGCTCCTAGCGCCACCTGTTAACCAGTATAAAAGGCGTTGCAAGGTAGGGAGCGAGCAGTTAGTGAGCAGTTAGTGAGTTAGTTGGTTAGAAGAAACATGTCTAACCAAGGAGTTATACCTGGAGTAAATACATCGACTCCGTGTAACAGACTGGAGTTTACCATTATCCATTACCTCGGACATAGGATTGTGTTAGAGCTGAATACCAGAATGGTCTAGAAGGTGTTGGAGCAACTCGTGTTCTAAATGTGGTTGATTGCTTATAGGAGACGGGAGGTGGACTGATGAAGACTTATACATGGTGGCTTTGACTCGGGATGAGATGTTTATTGAATAAAAACCCTTTCATATTACGAAGCTCCCTCATCGTTCATTTCTTTTGAACTATTGGGAAGTGAATGGACAAACTTTAAACGCAGTCTGAATTACTCAGACATTCTGGAAAGCAACTCATGAAGACTTGGATATACACGAATCTTACGCAGTCTTAAATCAAACATTAACAATAGTTCAGGTTAAGGCCGCCCTGAGCTTTTCCTGATAGAACTGTAAGTGTAATTCAAATTAAGGCTTTCACTTTGTCATTTGATTTTATCTACCCTTTCAGTAACGAGGTATATCAAAAATCATGCTTATGTTTATGGATATCATACCCAAATATCCGTTTTTGATCCGTGTAGCAATGATTGTTTGCGATCAAAAATAGCCAATTAGTACCACTACTCTTAAATATCATTTAGTGGAATAATTGCATATCACATAGGTTTTACGTACTTCTCTACAACAATTGAGTTTAAACAATAATTATTTTTATGTTTCTCTTAAACCAGATTTGTCCATATTCAGCCATATGCCACACCTGTTGGAGCTGGACGTTTCCCACAACCAGATCTCGGAGCTGTTAAATTTCAAACCACCAAAGAACCTGAAATCTGTCAATATGTCTTACAACCTTATCAAGACAATGACTGATCTATCCGAACATCATTACCTCCAAAAACTCATTCTCGACAGTATCCTTTCGTCTTGAATTGCTATGAAACCACACAATCAGAATGCATGATTTTCAGTATAATAACATTTGCTTATAGTTATAAAGAAATTAAAATATGTTATTTGATAATTTCGCGCGACTCATCTTCATATCTTGAAAGATCATTCCTATTGTGAATCCTATAACGCAATTGTACCCAATACTTTGAGATTCATATAGAGATTCGTGTAGAATATGATATATATGTGTTCATACCGAGATTCTCCTTAAGGTACTTCTCAGATAACCAGATCAGCAGAATTAGTGGGGTGGCCAACTGCAAACGGTTGAACCACCTAAGTCTTGCACACAACAAACTAACGGAGATTAGTGGATTGGACAACCTTCCCATCAAATGCCTTAATTTGGTCAGTATTTATTTCTGAGGCTGAAAGGGTTCATTTCATACAGCCGAGATACTCCCTTTTTTCACCAATGATGTCCATTTTAGTCCGGTCATATGATTCATCTTTCAAGTCAGAAATCATAATAATAGAATAAGATAGATATGAATGGATCATTATGATATTTGAAGATATATAAAACCGTTTGATGTGTGGCTATATCACTGAAATTGAATAGACTTTCCTGCAGTCTGTGTTATAACAAAGAGGTCCGATATTGTAATATCACCATAATCCTTTTCAGAGTGGGAACTCTCTACACAAAATTGAAAACATCGGAATGCTACGCGTCATCCAGGTACCTAATATCTAGTCGTCGTTTTTTTGTTTGTTTTTTGATTATTATACAAGTAATAGTGTTTTACGAAAATGCTGATAATAACCTTTTGGTAGAATTATCTATTTCCTTTCTCCCTTGACACTAAATGTTTATTTCATAAGTGAAACCTGTAGGCTAGTGCCCTAATATTTATGTACATATTTGTATTTAATGGAGAATTTTTAAAAATTGTTTTCAATTTGTATGCAATCTTTTCAGAGCTTGAATCTCTCTGGAAACAAGATTCGTAGTTTACGTGGACTTGAGGGTCATGACTTCCTCGAATCCATAGACATGGAAGACAACGAGGTATGGTTTTCTTACTTTCAACGAAAATATTTAAATGAGACTATACATATGGTTTCGCCATTGAACAGAATGACCAATTTTTTTTTCCATGATAAAGGATGCAATATCTATTTTGAGGCATTAGTATACATTTGTTTTTAGATCATAAAAAAAAAACATATATGTTTTGTAGATGACCTGTCTTATTCTCTCTCCCTTTATTTAGATTACTGGTAAAAACCTTCGGTAAGTTTCTGTCTTCCTTCTTTTTTGCAGATCATTGACTTGTCAGAGATTCAGTATGTTGCACAATTGCCATTGATCCGTCAATTAAACCTACAAAGAAATCCTGTCCGAGAGCTGCCTGACTACCGCCTGTCAGTCATCTTCCAGATCCAAAAACTGAGCGAACTGGATCTTAGGAAAGTGGACGTTGAAGAGAAGGTATTTTGTTTGTTTGACACCAGAAAAACGTGCATTTGTTATTAGATGATAAGACAACGTTGAAGTAGAAGACATACAGATTTCAAAAGATTATCCTATTTCCTTCATATACGGTTGTCTTGACGCCCAATAAATTGGTAAGATGTAATAATACGGTAATTTCATTTTGAATTGTACATGATACCCGATTTAATTTTTCAGTACAGAGCCCTAGAAATAATAACGAAAAAGATTTATGGAAAGAGTGGCATTACAGGGGTATGAATTCTAATAGTTCATTGAAAAGTGACAGGATATGTTTAAGTTTATACTTTGTTAAATTGTCGCTTTATGTTTCAAACTGATTAACTATTAGTGTTTACTGTTACATCTACCCATATAACTTTATTGTAAATAAGTCAAATATGATTTTCGTTGTTTTTCTAAATTGATTCTCTTGTCCATCTTTGTTTTTCCATGAATTTGTTTATTATACATATGTATTTCTAAAGATTGATGCCAATCAAGGACTGTCTTTTATCCGTGTTCATAACAGGTGGATGAAAGCGTTTCCTGTGATATCGATTATTCTAAACTTACGTTTAAAATAAGGGTAGAACAGACATGCAGAAGTAAAATAGTAATATAAGCGTTGCTAGGATGCCATATCTTTAAAAAAAACTCTTTAAAAACGCAACTTAAAAGGAATTAAATGCGTTAAGGTTGGATATGTAGACTTTGGGGCTACTTTGGCACATCTCGACAACCCAAAATAGGTACAGTGTAAGTTCATTGATAATTTTATATCATTACCTCCTCTTGTCCGCAGGTAGCTTCGTCCAACATGTTTAACCCTCAGATGGAGGTGATAGCCGCCCGGGACCACATCATGCACGTCGTCTACTCCTTCCTACAGCCCAGTCGTGTTCTCGACAGGTAGATACTTCAATCTATCTTTTTTTTTAAAAAGTTAAATTGTACACTGGTGATGGCTATTTAAGAAAAGAAAGGTCAACATTAATTTAAAAAGGAAAGCAATTGGATATATGATGCGCCACTAATTCTTTTTTTTTTTTTTTAGCTTAATTACTACGCAATTTTTAGTTTGATCTATTGTGCTGTTAATTTGATATTTCAAGCACGCTGCCAAGTGTGGAGACCCCCTACCCAATGCTGGTGCTGGTTGGACCTCAGGGTGCTGGAAAGAAGGATTTGGCCATGAAACTGGTCGACGAATTCCCGGACTATTTCGGATATGGGTGAGTGTATCAGATGCCGATTAATTATCTACATCCATTTAGTGACAATGCAAAAATAATAGAGCAAGTACACAAAAAACTGCACGTAAAAAAAACACGGTTTTCTCTCCGTTGTATAAACTATTCTATTTTTACTATACATAAAAACTAGTGAGGACATTTCCTTTATTTAGCTTACAATGCATAATCATGTAACACCTATGCTCATCTTTATTCAAGATGATTTCTTCACTAATAATTCAATAACGATTTTTAATCCATTGTATCTGCAGCTATGGTACTGTTGTATACATTCTATTACTAAAATTAGCAAATTTGGATTCACAGAATTTCCCATACAACACGGAAGCCCCACGCAGAGGAGGAAGAAGGGAAGGATTACCACTTTGTAGACATGGAGCAGTTTGAAAACGAAGTCAAGATGGGCAAATTCCTTCAAACCTACAGTTACCATGGTAACCTGTATGGCCTGACAATAGACTCTGTGGAGGCAGTGGCCCGAGAGGGGCTGGCCTGTGTTGTGCACATGGAACTTGAGGTATGCTATTTGATTTTAGATATAAACTTTCTTCCTAAAATTTGAATGACCATATATGATACACGTATACCTTATCAAATAATTTGCAGATATTGCAATTGAGCACGTCCAACGATTTACAACTAAAATACGGGATGCCAGTCTGAAATTACTTATATATTCGGCAAAGGTTGGAGGTGCTGTACAATAAAATTTACTGGTTTCTTTCAGGGAGTTCTAACTTTGAAAAACACCTACTTTGAACCTCGGTATGTATTGATCATGCCACTAAGTCGGGAGTCGCATGAAAGGCGGCTTCGGGAGCGTGGTGTGTACTCGGAGAGTCAGATGGAGTGGACGTTGAACCGGGCTGAGACGTACGCCGAGTACAACCGGGAACACCCGGGCTTCTTTGATATGTTCATCAACAGTGGTAAGTCAGAGATTATTCATGCGTATGAGGAAATTGTTGGTCAATATTCTCACAGTGGCGTAAATATATATCTGAAATGATAATGTTCTAAATAATTATTAACGTAGATGCATGATTGGGAAAGCTAATCTCTAGTTAGATACTTCAGTGGCAGATCCAGGTTTTTGAAAAGGGGGGTGGGGTGCGCTATTGGCCCCCCGAAAAAAGCCCCCCCCCCCCTCTAAATCCGCCACTGTACTTGATTGTGAGCTGTAGAACTTCTTGAGCATTCCGATTTGCGTGGGGGGGGGGGGGGGGGGGAATCAAAAAGCCCCAATTCAGCTCTACATCAATTAATATGTTTAAATTTTAAAGAAATGATACATGTTTTAATTAACTCTAATCGAAACGAACCTATCAAAGAAAATCCATAAGTTAAACCTAAACCAGTTTTACTCTTGCAAAGAGAACAAAACGGGGGATAATTTGTTTTAATGTAATTATAGATTTATGCACGTACCGTCTTTTGTAGACGATATTACTGATTCCTACCGCCGCCTGCGCCGCCTGGTGATGGACTACCTGGGTATGAACGTGCCCTCCCCAGACGTGTCGGACGCCCTTGACCACTCTCACACCGGCTCCCAGTTCCTGGAGAAGGAGGCCACCAACGACACGCTCGGCTCGGCCTGTGGTGGGGGCGGGGCCACAGCCGGGGCCGGGGGTGGGGCCGGAGGGATGGGCGCACGGACTTGGTCCAAGCCTAGCCTGGCTGACAACGGTTCCCAGGGGATGAACAATGTACTTAGCATGGCTATGTCGCCCATGCCACCTGCTGGGCGTGGGGTAGTGGTATGTATTTTTCTCTTTTCTAAAAAGGAAAAAAGAAAAGAAAATAATGTGAATGTTTGCGAAATTGGTTTTCTATGATGAATTATACTATTTTAAAGAATTGAATAACACAGTGTAACTTGTTTCATGTTGTTATTATGGGGAATTGTATCGAAGTAAAAAGTGAATAGATAATTGTAATCATCTATTTGATTGAAAATATAATGGTCTGATCGAATATTTGCTACAGGAGGAGGAATCGATAAAGAGAAGAGCAAGTGCCGCAAAGGAAGCTGTCTCAGGCACCCGGCCCAGCCTCTACGAACAGATCTTACAAAAGTAAGGCACTTGTTTTCTACATTTCATTAGGAGAAAGAGCCCGCGTTTAGAGTAGTTAAACATAAGAATTTAGATTTGAATACGCCAAAGAATTCTAGTACCACACTGGTAAAACGACTATCGAAGCAGTGCTTTATGTTTCAGACATATTCCAACAAAAGTCTAGTCTAGTGTTGAAAAATCACTTAACATGTTGATTACAATTGTATCTAATGAAGCACGTCTCGAGTACAAAGGCCACGGTTCTGATAGGCATAGTATTTTGAGACAATTGACATTTCATGTACGTCAACGCGCCATAAAAGAGAAACGTAGTGAAGGAAAATGAAGTGTGACGTATGTTCACCACGTTAACATACTTCACCAAGCGACCAATGTACATCTACCTGTATTTATTCATGCTCTTTCCAGATTGGAATCCTATGTTGATGGGTTTGTTCCTCGTATATTTGTTACTTTGCCTGCTATTGCTCTAAATCACTATTAATTTTGTAATTTAATGCCTTTTTATCCAATGCAAAAACAAACTCACATTTTCTTTTACATACTTTTCACCTTTTCCATATATTTTGAAAAAAAAAAGAGTAGAGTTACAACATGTGGTCAACAATTCCAAAAGCTAACGTCAATAATTCTTTAAAGAGGATTTACTTTTTCTTTTAAGTGATCAACCCCTTGGACATTTAACTATTCTAGAGTGTAAAGAAAGATAGTCATCTCTTGATAACTTTACCAAGTATTAGATTCATATAATCAACCACATTGGACTTCTTTTTTTACGTAGATTTAATATAGAAATCTTGTAGGGGCTTAGGAGGTAACTTACAATACTAAACGGTTGGGCTTAGTATGGTGCTATGTAAAATGCTGCAACGGTGTCGAAAATATTTGTAACGGCCTATAAAGGGTGTCAACTGAATTGTAAACTTAATTTTAAGACAGGTCTCTATTAAGGCAGAAGAATTCGACTTTAGGTAGTCGGTCTAGTCTTGGGCATCGTGCTTTCAATATAGAATTAGTCACTTGTTCATTTTGTCGCCCTTGTATCTATACCCTGTAAAATCACAGGTCTGTCCGTGCCTTGGTTTACAATAAGTTACATTGATACACATATGGTTCTTGTCAAATTTGGTTTATGGTTAAAAGGATTGCTGAAATACAACCAGGGGCAAAATATTCCCAAAGAAATTTCGAGAGTAGTCCCTCTAATCTTACGCAAATTATTATTCAAGAGGTTCCCAGTGCCCTTTAGTATTAATTCGGTATTGAACAACCACATATACATTGCCATAGTCTTGCAAATCATTGATATTCTACTTCACAGAGTTATAATGTTTCCACCGTACAAGTATCTCAAAACTTTGAATTCTGCGACTTATCAAAACGAAGGAAAGCTTCCTTTAAACCTTATAAACATTATTTTGTTATATTCAGATTATTCTGATTTGTTCTGTCTTAGAAAAGCATGTTTGAGCGCAAAGAGCGCATGTTTTCTACGATCAATCTTTGGTTAATACATTTCTAGAATACTACTCTATTATAATCATGCAGTCAAATAAATGCTTTTTTTTTTTTTAAACAATTTATTTACCCTGGTCGTGAGTTGGATTTCTCCAGTATTCTCTTACGACCAGGCAGACAATTTAGAGACAGACGACAGTAATTACATGCGAATTGATGAAATATCAATTGAATTTTGACACATAGAATTGTCAAGTAGTTCTTGAATATCAATAAACAATATACAAAATTTATATATATATTTCTATATATAATTTTTTCAATGTTAACCCTTCATCCAGAGCTCCACGCACAGTGCCCCAAGCCGTATCGGCCCAGCAGGGTCTTGGTGACAACGGGGATGAACAAGTCGGGGGTCGCTCTCTATCAGCCCCACTCAACGGCCCAGACAACATGGATGCTCTGCCCCCAAGCTCACCGGACTCTAGCGACATGGGCTCAGAGCACTCTTCTGGGTTGACGAACATTTCCGAGGCACGAGATGTGGACGTTGGTGGCTCACCAGTCGATGGTGATCCACTTCCAGTTGTTGTGGACCCGCTTGAACTTGTGTCAGGATCCAACAACTCTAAGTCAGACTCTGGTGGACCGCCAATGGCTCCCCGGCCTGGGTCAGGTGGTGCGATCGGGGGCCCGGTGAGTCGCTCGTCATCACGGGGAGCTGGCTCTGAGATGCTCAGCGTCAGTCAGTCTCGGCTCATGTCCCCACCCGGCTCTGCCTCCTCTAGATCAGGACGACCTGGCTCCTCCAAACACCCTGTATTGCCACCCATAGGCCAGTCAGATCGAACAGTCCTACATGAGTATTAGTATTATGGTATTTTCAGTTTATTCACAAAGTATTTAGACATGATTCGTAGTAGAAAAGTGACGACTGAATTGTCAAATGTTTTTTTCCAAATAGAAAAGTTAAAAAAAGGATGAAGATATAAGAGAGTTATACGTATGCTGATAAATGTAAATAGTTTAAAGTAATCGACTGTGATAATATATTTGTACACGAATCCTTTTTTATTGGTCTACTGTTTGTTTGTGTATGCATTAATATTGTTATTATTCGACCAAAATCGCGATAAATATTCTATACATGTATAAACATATTGTACATCAGGTTTGTGACTAGTATCGCCGACATAATGGTGAAGTTGCAGTATAGAATTCGAATAAATTATCTTGTTAATGATTGTTTTGCATTCCTTATGATAATTTTACAAGCATGTGCTCAGAGCAAGTATTTTTTATCTAAGGTGTTACACACTAATGTTGTACTATAAAATTATAAAAAGGCTGAAGAGTACATCTAACCCAACGACGACTTTGTAGACTTGATGTCTATTGTAGACATATTATTCGGCGAATTGATGTTTCGGGTTGATACATCCTTCATCCGAATTTAAGACAAAAAGTAGGGTACGATTATTTGGCGACACAGAATAAAATCGTCGCTTGCTGTTTATGGAACGTCCCATATTTTGATTAAACCATATTTCAAATGATGTTCTTCGTCACTTTATTCTATTCCAACTTAATTTATTTGTTATCAACAAGAGTGGAAGTGACCACAAGCCCTCTGGCTTCCAGCCGCCAGAATGTTGGTATAAACCCAAGGTCCTTTAGCAGGGGTGTCATTGGCCCCTAGAAATGCTAAAAATGTCCACTTGAAAATTTAGCTTTTCTTCTCATTTGTGATTCATGTCACATGAAACGTATAGATTGTAATTATAAATATCGTAGGCGTTATAATTCAACTGACCAGTAAACTTGAATAGATAACACTGTACATTATATAACAGTTAAATGCCAACAACAATAAAATCATACGTAGAGCAAACATTAATACCGTAGGCTAAGTCGGGTGAAATTATAATTATGCTACTTAGTTATGATTATTCAATAGCCTTTCCTTATATCGCCAGAACCGACCAAAGGCGAGATACGGAAACTTAATTGTCTACTATTGAATATCATAGCTAAGTTTCATTATATCATTTTATTTAGTATCTTTTTCAAAGCATTCTGCATATATATTATTGATCTATCCCCTGAACTCAGTTATCAATTTTGGGGGCCTTGACATTTTTGTTTTGGCAGGGTAATACAAGTGTGGACTATAGTACCTTTGAAAGCCCTGCCAAAACAAAGGTATAGGTCTGTTTTTGAATTGGGTCCATTGTAGTAGGGCGGCGGACCATGTAATTGTTTAATTGGTGTGCCCTCTCTGACCCCTAGTGGTGGTGGTCTGTGGGGCCTCCACTCAAGTCTCTTCTCATTGGTCACTGGTGGTAGAGGTAGGAGGGACAAATATCAGTGATTGACATCCACTGCCCATGGGTCCTATATCAGGGGCGGATCTAATGTTAGGCGTGCAGGTGCGCGCCATACCCTTTTTCCAGAAAATTTAAGATTTTTTAAATGTAAAACTCTAGGCCCAATTTTTTGGTACTATAACGCGCCATACCCTTTTTTAAGGTCTAGATCCGGCCCTGCTATATTATAGAGGTATGTCCAATTTGAAAGACTGGAAAGCCCAGGTTGCCCTGAAAACAATATTAATTTGTTGTTTCCAATAAATGTACTCATATGTAGTTATATCTGACAAACGCTTAAAGTATAAATTTTCAAACTATTTTTATTGATAAGCATTTGATTTATCATTACTTAATTATGTAACATATTTTCATTTCAAATTGATTTTAATTTCAATTTTAGTAAGGGCAAACTAAGAAACAGAAAATGAAATATCCTTTGGCCTTGACTGGCTCGCCTCTCACCCTCCACCTCCCCCTTCCCCTCCCCCTCCCCCACCCCACCTTCCACCACCCTATAGTGGACCACAGAACTGTATGGCAGGGGTGCCAAGGTGGGTGGGGGGGGGGGGCTGAGGCAGTGACCAGTGATTGTGGCCATAGCAGATGAGTCACGGGTGAGCGGAGGGGGTGTCTATATACAACCACCACTACCAGTGACTACTACACACCACCCCCACAGTGGGGAGGGGAGGGGGGTCCTTATGTTGCATGTTGCATGTTGAATTTACTGGAACCCTGGATTTTATTGTTAGAAAATCTTTCCCTCATGGGGTTGGTGTTTGAAGAGTCCCTGCCAAAACATCGGCCGGTCTCCGGCAGAAATATTTAGATGTCTAGTTTTTTCTGAGTTTACCCAAGCCCCATCACACCAACTTGAGTTTCATTATATTACCATAAAGCGATCAGCGATGAAACAGGAACTGCACTGCTACACTTCACCTGCACACAATAAAGATATTATTATGGACTTGTAGGACAGCTTTATAATAATGATAGGCCGGGTATTTCTCGAAACCGACCCCTCAAATATTGCTCGGGATGGCTTGATGTTGGGGCAACTTAAAATTAACTAAACATTTACAAGAATAAGAAAGGTCTAATATGTCTTGTTTAAAAAGCGGTTTATCATTTAGTTGACCCATGTAAGTGTGAATCTCATAGTAGCACGAGTTTTAGAGAATCTAATTAAGCAATAACTATACAGTTATGACATTAACTAATTGCTTGTGCGCTGATTATTGTTATATATGTTATTGTTTAGACTTTAGACCGAAAATAACGAGTGCGTGCAGTATAGCACGAGTTTAACACATGGCACGACAAGTTCAGACTGCAGTCTTGCGCCCGTGCCCGAGGTCCAGACGCGCAACGCCCACGAAGTGCCCCTTCTCTCGTTCCACGCAGAACGGCCAGAGCAAGCAAGAGAATGAATGGAAACGAAAGGAGCTACGACAGTGGCTATTTTGGGCATTTTAAAAGATTTTTTTTAAAAGAATAATTCTCGACCCGGGGAGTCCGGGGGGAAATTTTACCATAGGACGCCCCCCCCCCCCCCTTTTTTTTTTTTTTTTTTTTTTTGAAAATCTCTGGGTCCGCCCCTGTACGATATCAGTTAAAGACCCCTTTTTGTCACACAACCAGCATAGGGGACTGATAGACCCAAAGATTATATTTTTCCTGCCATTAACATTAAGACTAGGCCGACATAGTTTCATAATAAAATTAGTATTGGGTTGACTTAAAACAATGATTATCCAATTTCGTCAGTGACCGTATATTGTAATGCATTACTTACCACAATTAGCCTATATAATGTCAAACTGAAGTAAGTTGTAGTCCTGCCACAGACCTTTGTAATAATGCGGGGGATTTTTGTTATTTATTGACCTTATGTCGCCACAGGATACGGAGCATGTAAAGTGTAGTATAACGAGAACTCTGGAGAGACACACAATATACCACAAAGTATGACACAAATGTTATGATATAACAAATGCTACAATGCCACGGAAATACATCTGACATACCCAATCATCAACGAGCTAGGACCTGTTTTCTGCCAACCAGCACCTTGCACTGCGCGAAATAAGACCTTTAGTGACCTTTAATTTTGTAAATGGAGCCATTGAGGTTCATTAAAGGCATAGGAAATGTCACATTTTCAATACCTTTGCAAGATCTTTGATGACTTTTTAAAGGTCACCTGAAAAGTGTTGTAAAGGTCTTGTAAAGGTGACCTTTCCATTACCTTTAGCACACCTCAATGGATCCATTTACAGAAACTTAAGGTCTTAAAAGGTCTTTTTTCGTGCAGTGTTGGCTCCTCCCTTTTCTGACCGCTGAGACGTGGCTGGAAATCCGTCTATATGACCTATGATTATGATATCTTACCTGCACGAATCAATAAAATGAGTGTATCACTGTACTACTCCACTTTTTGACATCTCCGTCTTGATGTTACCACTTTTCGTGGTACAAAACCTACCAAACCGTAATGGGGACCTGTCGCCACGGCACCGCTAACCACTAAACTGCTAAATCACAACCTCCTCCCCCCACACGCGCTCCTTGCTCTTTGATCCCAAGCTAGTACCCACGACTCACAGACCGGAGGGTCGGTTGTGTCTTCCTTTTCCTCCAGTGTCCCATCCCCACCTCCCCGAGTACCCAAAGGGCCCTGCTGCCACAAGGTCTGCTGACATCAGGGGCGGATCCAGGAATTCAAGAAAGGGGGGGCGCCCATATTAAAAAAGTCCCGGCGCCCCAGCTGGGGGCAAGAGTTTTACATTAAAAAAATCTAAATTTGTCCAAAAATAGGGGGGGCGCGCGCCCAGGGCGCACCCCCCTAAATCCGTCCCTGGACATACCCTTTTCCTTATAGCCCGACTCTCTTACACTGAAAACCTGCACTGAAAACCAAGAATGTCTTAAACTCGTCAAAGACTAGTCATTTTGACAAGTTTAGCCTCGTCAAGCCACTTTTAGACTTTTTGACGAGTTTTAAATTGCATCCTTGTCAAAAACTCGTCAAAAACTTGTCACCATCCTGGTTGAATCATAGGGGGCGCTACAGTTAGTATTTCTGATTAAGGGCTTATAAAATTTAAAAGTGTGCTCTTAATTATTCTTTTTAACAGTGATTCTCTAAATCTAGTAAGAAAAACAGTATAATAATGCTAAGGATTCTCATAAAATGCACAACTTTCTTTAAATATAAGATTATGTTTGTGTTTATTAGTTTAATGAGAAAAACGTTTCATTAAACACCTTTTTTGTCTGTACAGTAGGTTTAAGAGTAGGTAAGAGTGATGCCACATGTTGTAAAATGAAATGCAGTTGAGAAATACCATCATAATACATGGAAACCTCTGCAATAATGTCTTCTACGACTGGTAATTAAATGAGGGAGAGGTGGGTTGCCCTCAGTAGTGGGCAGCAAGGGGCAGCAGCTTGAAGAAGGCCAGCTTCATGGCCTAACAACTCAATGAAAATGTGACGAGTTTTTGACCAATTATGATAGTTTTGACAAGTTTTTGACGAGTTTGCAACTGTAAACTCGTTGATTTTGCCATCGTCACTTTGACAAGGCTAAACTTGTCAAACTGACAACTATATGACGAGGCTGGGTTTTCAGTGTGTAAAGGCCTAAACTCGTCAAATACTAGTCATTTTGATGAGTTTAGCCTCGTCAAGCCACTTTTAGAGTTTTTGACTAGTTTTGAATAGTGTCCTGGTCAAAGACTTGTCAAAAACTAGTCACAAGACTAGTCATATCATAGGGGGCGCTAAAGCTAGATATTTGATTGTCTGCTAAAGAACAGACTGAAGTTTAGTCTTATTCATCTTTTTGATTATTGTTTTTTTAAAACCTAATACAAAACTGCATGATAACACTAAGGGTTCTCAGTAAAACCAAATATACATTTTTCATTATGGTTAGTCCATAATTATTAGCTTTATTCAAAAAACGTTTCATCAAAACACCTTTTTTGTTTGTACAAAAGACTTAAGACTAGGTTAGACTGATGCCAGGTGTTGTAAATAATAAAAGCAGTGGAGATTTCCATAATTTTACTTGCTAACTCCTGCAATAATGCGTGGCACAGCAGGAATTTAAATAAGGAAGGGTTGCGATGCTGTATGTGGTGGGCAGCAAGGGGCAGAAGATGTCAAAGGGGCAGCATCTGTCCCAGATAAAATCATGAATATATGACGAGTTTATGACCAACTTATAAATTTTTGACTAGTTTTTGACGAGGTGGCATTTGTAAACTCGTTGATTTTGCCATCGTCATATTGACTAGGCTAAACTCGTCAAAATGACAAGTCTTTGACGAGGCTGGGTTTTCAGTGTACATAACATTCAGCAGAAGTATTATATCCCTTATCTGAACGGAAAACCGCAGATGTACACAAGTTTTTAATAGTCCTTTGAATTGACCCCCTGACACTACCTCCTTCGATCTGCACCTGATAACGATTTACGTTGGAAAAAATAGGGAAAAAATATAGCCCTATCCCATAATCTTTATGACAAATATATTGTTTTGTTGTCTATTGTGTAATTGAATACAAGTATAGTACTGAATAGAAAACCCCGCTCAACAATGCCTTGTAGTTTCGAGATAATGAGGATCAAAATCGTATCTGCAATTTTACTAAATCAAAGTACCCCAAAGTGAGAAGTTATAACCCGACAGGACATCTGAAATTAAGTAAACAGAATAAACATAATTATTCAGAGTAGACCCCGGCATAGTACTTTGTCGTGTCGCATCAAAAATTCAATCATTTCGTTGCACCCCTAGATAGTTTTACTTCCCCCCCCCCCCCCTTTTTTTTTTAATTACGACAATGTTAATTTTTCTTTTCTGAAATGAGGATTTTTACTTGCACAAATGTCTGGGGATAGTAGCAACAAGTCCACTTTTTCACTTCAAAAAAATGTGCGAAAAGAATAGGAACTGAATTAGTGTAACTATTACATTTCGAGCTAGCAAGGACGGTATTTGATCCTCGATCGTTGCGAACAGCTATCATGGACACGTCAAATAATGTTCATGCTGGCTGTTTAATATCAGCCGATCGATAGACATGGAGTTCGCGTCAGTCTCTAAGGAAGGCTTTTGCGACTTATAGCAAGGTAGTTTGTAATGGTGCCGACATTTGGAGCAGGTCTTTGAAAATCATTCAAGCGGCATTGTAACTTTGGCAATTGCAATCATGTACACGGCCAGATGATAGGCACGAGCACAGCGTGTGGTAACACTGGGGAGATCTAATGAAACAATGCCTGAACGATATTTTGGATACAGTTGTCAAAGCAAAGGTTGCTTATGCCAAGAGGCATGCATTCTAACAGCAAATATCGCCCACACACATTCAGGACCTTATTCTAGTTCTTTAATAGTGACTTTTGATATTATATGAAATGATTATAAGTATTTTGATTAAAGAAAAGATTAAAAAGGAAGTAACTTAAGCAATACTAATTACATAAAAATGATATATCCATGCTCAATTGAATAAACACAAGCTCAAAATAGTTCCACCTACAAAAAGTAAGAATGATGTGCCTATATTCAATTGAATGAAAAGGAATAGTTGCCGTAATAGCATAAGACTATGCTGCAGCTAATTGTTTCAACACATTCAAAGTAGGAATGTAGAGTCCTTCAGTTCAAATACACATAAATGCAGTGACATAATTTGAATTTTTCTGATATCTCACCCACCCAACTGACTACATAGCAATAGTAGCTAGATATTGATTTTCAAGAAGAAATTTGTGTTCCAAAAAGAAACGGTTTGGCGCTTCCTTCCCTTGAACTCAAAATATTGTGCCATTCGATCTTTTGACAAATAGATCTTAGAATGATACACCATCGTTGATTTATTGCAACTGCTATACGTAGACCAATATGGACATGCTTGAATGGACCAGTACATTGCCACACATTTGCTCAATGTCATATTCGAATATCATCTCTAAGGAGAAAACAATAGAAATACAGGCTCAGCCAAAATTCGGTAGTTATAAAATGTTAGCTCATCAAAGTCATTTTCATTAAAAATGTGGCTAAGTGTGATAAGGAACGTTCCATGCTTCTTTACTTCAAACGTAATGCATTCATCTACCAAAAGAAAAGCAATTTCTGACCAATTTGGAGGAAGAATATTTGATTACATTCTTTAGTTCCACCTTGTTAAATTACATGTTGGCAGACACTTGGTTAGTGCCATCTTCGCCTAAGGTTTGGCACATGACCAATGCTTGTTTTCTCATTTAGTGCCTAGTAACCTCCCTGACGCCCATACTATATAAAACTGACTAAAGCGCCAAGCAACTTAGAGTCATCGAGAACGGACAAGAAGGAGGATCAGAGAGTCGGATAACATTTAAGAGACTTCGCAAAAGGCTAAAGGGGTTTGATTACCCAATACCATCAGAGACTAGAGGATCCTCGAAAATTGGTGAGAAGAAAAGAATTCTTGTTTTAATTATTAATTTGCACGCTTCTATGTAATTCTACATGTGCAGTATAGGTGTATGTAGTATCAACATTATTCAGATTTTTCTATCAATTTGAAATGACATAGTTTATGGATTAAATCTTTCTACAATGACAAAAAACATAACGCAAATAGGAAACAAAGAGTATACATATATATCAAAGTTACTCTATCCCTAAGCATACACTGCCAAAATTAATATGGTTACAATTTAAGAAGGTATTCATCAAATACCGGAGTGATATAGCACCAGCAAATTCTATCAAATTATCTTTTAAAGCAGTACGTACATGCATATACTTATTTCATATAGAGTCTTCCTATATTTCACATGTTATCCAGGTCCAGCCGAGAGAGTGGGAAGGGGCACATGATGTGGTGCATGCTAGTTATTATACTAATAATACTATTTCCATTTGCTGATTGTCCATAGCTGTTTCGAATTACAGGCATGAAGACGACGTCGGTGCTGGGCACCCTGCTGGTGCTAGCCCTTTGGTGGCCAGGTACGTCTTCTTCTACTCATTAACTTATTAATCATAGAACCCTAGGAGGCGCTCCTTTTTTAATGTCGCATAAAGTGGAAATATAACACAACTACTAAGGGATAAATTTAATAATATTTCATGCATGGCAGGCCACCATAACTACATTATAAATACATACATGTATTCTACTAGACGTCCAAGTAAGTCTGAAATACCATCTCACTTACATGTATATCAATTACAATGTAACTTGGAGTCCACCTCTTTGAATAATGAATACATTTTTCTTACATTTTCAGGTGGAGACGGGCAAGGTAAGGCTATTGTTCCGTGTTAAATTTTCAATGAAGTTTTTGACATTGATTAACTTGTATTTACATACATGGGTTAGAGGGTATTCTCTATAAGTGTCACGTCCAACTTGTGTTTTATCTTGCAAGTAGTAGCCTTTTATTTCTGTCAAGTGAATCATTTATGTACCTTTTATAATACGCACCCAGAGAGCTTCATGAAACCAGAATTAAAATAACCGTTGCCTCAATTTGCTGAAAAATACCGGTAACATCTTTGAAGAAATGTTTTTGCCATTTTCGTAGTATGCACGATTGAGAACTGCAATTCTTGTACAAACGAGGCGTTGGCCTGCGAGACATGTCAGAGCCGCCACGTCCAAGACGCAAGCGGAACATGCATCGGCAAGTATCTGATATTCTCATCCCATTGAGCATTTTAATGATAATTATGTGCTTCAGGTGTAGATAGGGTAAGGTCATTTAATTGGTATACTCGACTGAGCATTTTTTTACATGAGACATTTTTTTTTAGATATCAATATGAGTCACATAAAAACCAATGCATCGTTCGTTGACAATAAAAAATAAAACACAATAATATATGCTATTCGTTGCCAGCCTGGAGATTAATAATAAATTGCTGAATGTTATGCTATAATATGATTGTAATCACAATTTGCTGTTTGTTATGCTATAAGATGATGGCTTAATTTATTCAAATCTGGTAACATTTGGAGATTATAGATTCTAGTAACGAGTCGGAGAAGAAAGAAACATTAAGAGGACTCTGCATTGGCAAAGTCTCCCTCCCATAGGCACAGGTTTCAATGTATCTCAAAGTTGTTTCTATAAATTAATTACAAACGTGATTAAGTTATGATTGATACGAAGACCAAATGCGTAAATAGTAATCTGGTAATAGATCAAAGCACAAGACAGTGGTTATTAATCTATAACTTTGTTGTTTCATTTAAATGATATTAAGAACTTAGTATTCTTTTGGCTTGCAGGCTGTTCACCTAACTGTGAAAGTTGCACTCTTTCGAACGGGACGACGGCATGTACTTCTTGTAACGACCAATACTTCTTGGGTACAGACAACAAATGCAGCAGTGAGTATCATACAATTTATAGACACCCACTACTGAATCAGTTGTGTATGACACCCTAACATGCCCAAATTTATTGCTGGTTATAGGCCCAATCACATCAAATGATCTATGCGTCTGAACTTTTTAAACCATAACACTATGGCCAGTTCCCTTAAATTTACATGGATATTTGGTATCAGATATCAGCTTGGAAAGTTACATTGAAACACCAAAGATCATAATTTAAGGCATTGGGCCTAAGTGCAGTTCGTGTGTGTAACAGGGGTTAGTAAGGGGGAAAATGAATTAATCAACTAAGTCAATCCAATTTTACTTCAATAACTATAGCCTAACATGTCAGTCAAAGTATTCGACTGTAAAGAGCATTTTAGAGAATCTTCGAATTGCTTTTGACAAAAATGTTTACTGTGTAAGTTCTGAAATTCTCCATTCCATTTAGACCCTTCGTCAAACGTTCCAGAACTTTAGCTAAAATTACGTTTTAGTTGCTGGTGACGAGTTTGTCGAGGAAATGCTCACCAAATCTGTTGTTTGTCAACTAGATACACATATACTATAAATCATATTAATCAAGGCACACTGGGCACGGTTTAAACTTATTTATATCACTGTCAATCTGCGAATTCTTAAGTTTACTGTGATGTTTTGGTGTTTTCTTTCAGCATGTCCTCAAGACTGCGCCTTGTGTAAGAACAAAGAAGCTTGTGACACCTGCAAACTCGGTTTCCGAGCGAATTTGGCCGGCACTCAGTGCGAAAGTAAGCATCCTTTCTTTAATACCACAGTAGGATATTTGATATTCTAAGTTGACATAAAATATCCAAAAGAATCTGTATTTCGTTCCAAATAATGTTCCGATTTCTTTTCTTAATTTCAATAAAACGGTTGCATTTTGGACCCCCTGAAGAGCATATCTTATTCTATTATGTAGAGCTAAAATGAATGTTGCTATGTAAATCTGCTTGAAAATGTACAGCGTCGATTCCGCGATCTTAAAGATCTATAAATAAAAAAAAAACTAAAAAAAAAACTAAAAAAATAACGGTCGGTCAGAGTTGATCAGTAGTTTAATATTCACCAAAAAGATTATGAAAGGTGCAACGTTTTTTCTTAATTCTAATGGAATATGCCTGACACATAGAGAATTACTTTTTAAACTGTGTCCTGTGTTTAATTTGTCTTTTTCTTTACACAGCTTGCCCAAGCAAATGTGAGGAATGTGATGGTGGAAACAAGTGCAGGGAATGTGAGAAGGGATATTACCTGAGCCCTGGATTCCAATGCCCTAGTATGGGATTACTTTACCTTAATTCTATTTGTAAATTACCATGGTTCGACAGACAAATAACAATACTTACGTGCCTGTTATGGAGTACATTGTTCTGAACAATTTTTATTCAAAATGAAACCTTTTCAGGCCAAGGCCTGGTCTTCCGCCGGCTCCAATGCTCGGTCGGGTATATAGAGATACATTCAGTTTCAAGATCACATGGCTGATATCATTTTAGATAACCAGTGTTCACAGTACAAGATACATAACGAGTCACACTTAAATGAGGTGATTTTACCGGCTACCTTAGCAAGACCAAATTCAGGACAGTTTTTTTTTACATAAAGGATGTTTTTTTTGTTCTTTTTTTTTTTTTTTTTTTTTTTTTACATAAGGCAATTGTTATTGCTGAGGACCTCGTCTTATAGGCCTAATAAGCTCATAAGAGTCCATGTATGGTATTATTTCTTTCTCGAGAAATTAACTTGATATTTTTATTTAAAGTATGTATGGCTGACTGCGATGAGTGCACGGATGATACGACCTGCGACAAGTGCAGCACTGAACATTATTTTGACACCACAGACAAAAAGTGTAAAGGTAAGCATAACAGCAGAAGGGAAATAATTAAGATGGCATTAAATGATAATCCCTTTTATTTACTGTTTTATTAACATTGATAATCTCTTTTATAGTTTGAAATTACACGTCCGATTTTGTGTGTGTTTACTCCAAAGCAACAGTTTCAGGAAAAGAATCCCGGTCTTAAGTTCTGATTAAATAAGAATTCTGGTATAACCTTATGAAAATAAACTAGTATAAGAGGTTGGCATACAAGAGGAAATAATGCATCAAAACTTTTAAACATATTCTAAATTAATCTCCATTAACGTCCTTGTACCATTACAAAAAGTTGGGTCAGTGTCACTGGATTTGATTTGTCATTGCCAATAAAGGATCCCAGTTGTTCTATGGGGATTTTTAATAATACGATAGACAGTTGTAGATTTGATAACAACAGCATCGTTTCCTCATAACATTATTGATAACTGTACATTTCAAACTTTGATTTCAAGTTTTCGTACACTGTCTTTTCATGATGATGACTGTTCAAGCCAGCTTGTCATGTTTTGGTATCTTAACCAAGTGTTATTTCACATCAGTCCTTTACGTTTAAAGTATATTTAGTGCTACCTCATGAAAGCCATTCAATAACGGGAGATTCATGAAATAGGACAAATGTATACTTTATTTATTCATATATGTATAATGCGTCTAACACTGGGGAAAACAATATAAAAATGTATGCCATTTACTGTTTTACAGATTGTGGGACCAACTGTGTAACTTGTACATCACCTACCGCATGCAGTAAATGTAAAAACAACTATTTTGTCAAAGACCAAGCATGTGTCTGTAAGTAACCAAGCTAGGTTCGCTGGTTAATTATTCAAAGGTGTGCTGTATGATGTTGTCTCTCTAAAATAAAATTAAAGCAAATAATAAAAAAGACTATTTCCTTCCATTAATCGAATTATCGGTTCAACAGCATCGAGGCGATGGATTGATGATAAAGTTCAATACACAATTTCATAGCGATACATTCATGTTTCTCCACCCATTATTGTAGATGTTATTTCATGTACCTAATTTAGAAATCAAAACTTGTGTTCATAGAAATGTAATAGTATTTCTGAAGTAAGGGAGCGATTACCGCATGTCCCAACATGTCCTAACTGGGAGATTGTATATGGATAACAGAAGGAACTCGAAATTCTTCTAACTTACAAATATGAGAGTTTTGCTCAAATTCTCTCTTGACACTATACGTATTTAATGTAATTTTTAATGGTTTCAGCGTGTGGGGACTGCGACGGTACCTGTTCGGATGGCACTGGTTGCGACAAGTGTGATGTTGGATCCTTCAAATCATCGGAAGGCACCTGTTTAGGTACAGTTCCTATTAATGTCATTAACTGATGCAACACAATCCGGTTGCAGCTGGGTGTAACATACTCATAACTTGTATTGTATCTCTATAATATCACCATAATATACGATAACCATCGCCAAGTAGTCTTAAAAAAGACGTGAGACTTAGGTGTGTGCCGAAAACTTTTTTCGACACACAACGAAAACGCTGTCTTCCATAATTATGTCTCAGAGAATCAAATTATAATTTTGATCACTAATATGGCGGCCAGTCGAAACATAGATAGTGCTGACCGATGTTTGATATCAAAAAGGTTAACTATTCCCCTGGCTCTAGCAGAGTCGAGGGTCGAGGGCCGTAGCGTAGGCTGTCCAAGTGGATGCATAGGTATTTTAGTTTAGTTATTTCGTTTATCCAATATAAGAAAAGGACAACGGGAAAATGTATGTATAATCATAAAGGTTCTTCACCAGTTTTGCTGTAATTTGATTTCAGATTGTCCGAATAACGAGCTGGATAGCTCCTCAGCACGCTGCGCAGAATGCATACCAAAGGGCGAGAATCGCGTTCGATTCTACAACGGAACCACTTGTGACTGTAAGAAAATCCTACGTTGGCTTGAATAAAAAGCAAAACAAGGGCAGATATAGAAGTAGGCCTACTCGGAAGGGGGACCTTGATGTCTCCAAAACTGTTGGCAATTAGATCCGAGCAAACTTTAAGGGGCATACGCCTAGTTCATCAGGAGAAAACCCAGACTTACTAGACTCTTCATTATGATTTCTAATTCTACATACATCTAGATTGAGATATTAATTATCAATAGGCCAATTGGTTCGATGCAATGTAATTACATGTGAACACTTTATAATATTGTATATTGATATCTTTTTCAGATTGCCCAGAGAACTGCAAGACCTGTACAGCCAGGGACGACTGTATGGAATGCAGGGATGGCTTCTACAACAATGCCACCTATGGATGCCTGAGTTAGTGTCCCCCTAATTATGTCAAATCTATATACATTTTAGTATTAGACACATTAAAAGATAGAAGTAGATACACCTTTGTATCTGTATACACCTCTGTATCTGTAAAGTGGTCTACTTCATTGCTTGGTTATCATTCAAAAACATGTTCATGCATAATGACAATTGATTTTCCTCTATGTTGAAAATATTTTCCATTGGGCCGTCATATCTCTGCAGGTTTATTCAAATATACATGATAATGTATGTGTTACTTATTTCGTAATTGAATTGTAGTGGCATCTGTTGCCGAGACAATTCTCATGCCATCCTTTAAGATAAAGGCTGCAATCATGTTGTTGTTTTTATGGAAGGGATCTTATTTGTTAGGAAGGATTTTTTTTACAGAAAAATATGAATTGTTGAATGAAATGGCAACGGAAGAAAATTTGCATCGTTATTTCTTCTGTCATTTCAGAATGCCACTCGAGTTGCGCAACCTGCAACGGTCCGGACGCCGACGACTGTCAAACGTGTAAAGAACAAAAACAATTCGTGATGGGTGGTGCGAGTGGTACCTGCACCGGTGAGTTTAACTGCCTTATGACGTATTGAACATGTTTTTAGCGACTCTCGTAAAATTTGTATTCCTTTACGGCTACTTATTCATATTATTATAGAACCATATTCAACAATTTAATACATCTGAAACCTAAGGGTAACCTTCATGATTAAGCTATTACTTAACAAAACATTAAAAAAAATTATTTTCTTCCCAGCCTGTAACGACACGTGCCTCGAGTGCAATGGCGCCAATGCCAACCAATGCACCAAATGTGTTTCGACTGGTAGTTCTAAACGGTACTTGGATTCCAATGAATGTAAAGGTAAGGAAAAAGCAACCAATTTCCTTATGAACATCGACACATCCCATAAACGTAACGTATATATTATCTCAATCCTACCCCAGAAGGCTGAAACAGTGATAGTAAGATCAATGTACTGACCAACTATTAGATTGAACCATAGGCATCTTGACTGATGATGTATACAATCTACCTGATGCTGAATGACAATTTGAAATCTTATTCTGATATATATAATTATCGTTATGTATTAGACATTATCATTGTCATTAACTGAACATAATACTTGATTTATGCAAAAAATAAACCATATTCTGAAGAATTAATGTTATCCTATAAATACTTGAATTTTACATCTATAGGCCTAATTGTAATATCTCTGAAAACCAAGGAAAACTTTGACGATTATTACTAATGAAACCTTTTTTTAAATTGTATATTCTTGTGCTATATGATACAGAATGCCCTATGGACATCGCCAACATGGATGAGGATCAATGCAGTTCGTGTGCTGGAGCCTATGCCTACCAAGACCCATGTGTCCGTAAGTAGGCCCTTTCTCCTTTTTTGACACACAGCATGCCATTCATTTACTGGTATGGTGAAAAAACACCTGCATACGTATGTGGCATAGTATCACTGGCATAGTACTGTGATATTTCTATCCCCTTTTTATATGTAGTCGGCTACCCCTAAGCTGCTTGGTTCCTTTGTCTAATTATAAGCAAAATCGAAGGATTTTTAACTTCACGTAATTATAATGATATATCCACTGATATTCAACTCGATTCTGGTGGAGCGAAGCCCAGTTCAGGAGTGGTAGCGCTATGGGACCAGGATTTTTTTAAATTTTGTTCGCCTTTCAATGAAAAAGAATCTTTATACTACCCCTACTAATCAAGAATGCATGAAATCACACATAGTTAGGGAATTTGACAATAACCGATTGGGTTTCCAAAATACCAAGGGATGTTCACCGAGCTTAATATTTTTTGTCTAATACAGCTGTCCTTCTTTACATTTTCAGAATGCCCGGTTGGATGTAGGCAATGTAACGTAGACGGAACCTGCACTGAATGTACTGCCGGATATTACTTAGATGGGACCACCTGCAAAAGTAGGTTGCCATAAAGTTTGTTTTGTTTTAAGTAACACATGTTTTATTTAAAATATTTATCATGAAGTTTGTGTCACCGGACACTTTTTAGCTTGCGACTTTAAATTCTCATGTACTACAAAACAGAAATTTCCTGATTCACGTTACTGGTGATCATGTGAATTGATGGTTTGGTTTCTTCTTTAAACCTATCGGTCCACATTCAAATTCAAGCCGCACTGGGCACATCTCTTTTAGTCACACCATATTCTTTGCATCCTTGACTTTATGAAAAACTGTTATGTAAGTTGGACCCTCACATCACACTCTGTAACCGAGGAGACATCTTACTGAAAATTGCATATAAAACCTACCTTTTTAGATATCAAATTTCAATAGTTTTAATCAAATTTTCCCCACCAATTGACTAGAAACATATTGACACGTATTTTAATAAGTATTATCTATTGTATTGTATACAATTTCTTGGGCTTTAAATTTAGGAGCTGATCGTTATATAATCAAACTCTTAGATTTCACGGACGGACAAACGATTTTTTTGTTTGGACCGAGTAAAACCGTCGATGGGTTGATATGTCATAGCAAAGCATTATGGTTTGGGTCAAGTGGTCACTTTCTACATAACGTTTCTTATACGGTGATAGGGTTAATAAAGCTGTTTACTTTAATTTGTCAGTATGCCACAATGACTGTAACTCCACTGGAACCTGCAACGAGGCAACCAAGTGCCTTACCTGTGATGATGCAGGCCAAGAACCTTTGAGGACAGGCGGATGTGAAAGTAGGTAGAAACTTGAATGGGCACATGTCTTATTATATATATAAATCTATTTTCCTCATCTATTCCCCTAAAATACTATAGGATCTTCCATTTAGTACGTACGCACATTTAAAAATCTCAGACCCCCACCCTCCCCCCCCCCCACCCCCTCAGGCAAAAATACGCATTGAATATGTACTTGAATGTACACATATTTTCAAAAACCTTGGACCCCCCTCCCCCGCCCACCTTGATGCGTACGTACCAAACAGAAGGCCCCATAATTATGCAAAATACTACGTTAACAGAGAAAGACCATCTATTTAACCATAACACTGAAAAAAGGGATATATGATGCATTTACTAATAATACATTCACAAGAAACTAGCGATACCAAGTACGTACAATGCATTTTCATTGGACAAGATGCAATTGAGAAAATCGCAATGATCTAATAATAAACAACATGATAAAATGTATCATTATAATATTTCAGCCATATGCTTGGTTACCGAATTCAGAAACTCGTCTGACCTCTGCCAAGGTAAGGTTTTTTTTTTTAATAATAGGAAATCGGTTAGTTAGGTATATATGTATTCTCATTTACACGTATTTTCAAAGAAGTATTATGTAATTGCAATCATGATACAGCATGTGAAGTCTCCCTTATAATCTCGTGAATATAACGCATTGAACAAGCTGATACTTGATTACTTTGATTATCGGGACAGTCAGAACAGTAAGTATTTTCATATTCTTGGCTTTGTAACGTAATTCCTAATTGTACCACGTAACCGATAACACTTATATTATGAATAATTGCATGGCGAAGACCAGGTGCCACATTTTTGTAACTGATTTTAGTGGCATTATCAGATTATGAGACGCTAATCAAATTTCAGCTGATTAGCCTGATCACGAAAATCAGTTACTACGATATGGGTCCAGATGCTGTGAATTTGAGGTATCGTTTGAAAAAGTATGTTTTTTTATATTCATGCAGGGTGCTCAGCAGAATACGGAGCGGACTGCACTAAATGTGATGCAAATAACTGTCTAGGATGTACAACTGGAGCACAATTCCATCTGTTTCCCAATCGAACTGGATGCTTTGGTATGGGTTTATCATTACATTAGCCTAATATGTGACACATAAGAATATCTTGCATTTAAAGGGATTTGGGACTGACCACACCAGCTCCACCTGGTTGAAAATCTTAGGGGCTTGACATTGTGTTTATGTTTAAAATATCTGTTATTTTCCACGAAATACCAACTTTTCCACAAAGATTTTCTTTTTACTTAAAATGGGATAATAAGAGATTTAAAGATAATTTGTCTACATAGGCATATACAGGAATAACCAAATTATTCTGATTCTAAGGGTTGTAGCGCTTTAATTAGCATGGTGATCCCCATTTTTCTTTGCTGAAAAATATTGTTACAGGTCCACAGATGATATTCAACCGTGTTTGATTAATATAATGCTGGTTGAACTTTTTCAGGAGATAAAGGACTATTGTTTTCCCATAGAAGCCTATAGTAAAACCTATAATCTTTACAAGCCCATTTATCTTGAAAATGAATACAGTGACATGTTTTTATCATGGTAATTTATTGCTTTAGTATTGGTCTAACCTCACAATCAGTATCAAGACTATATAATTTATATGCTGGTTGATTTAGAAACCTGCTAGACAGTACTTAATCGCTTTAAATGCTTGTAAGTATACATTTCAAAATACGCGTAGGCTGCCAGGGTTTTATATCCGCCATTCCGTTTATCTATTCTTCCTATCTCGATTTCTATATATTTAAAGGCTATAATGGTTACACTATACTATATTTATACTAATAATAGTTTATGCATATACATGTATAAGCATATACTATAACTTATATACTTGTACTAATGACACTGCCTTTTCCTTGACAGACTGCAATACCATCACGGTCGAGAGTGAATGTACCGGTTTATGCTTTTGGAACAGTTCCAGTTCTGCGTGTTCAGGTAAAGAATACCCGATTCACACGTGTATTATCTCTGTAAAATCTAGTAATTTCCTCTGGTGCACTTTCAATATGACGCATTTAAGGGAACAGACCACATTGGAATGCTAGAAATGTAATTAAACGTTGCCCCTTTGAATTACGTCTACGAGTTCTTGTAAAATTAGTTCTGCAAATGATTTTCCATGCATGTTGATATGAAACACTACACCTAGTGAAAATATTCTTACTTTCCACTATAAGGCAAACCAATATTAAAATTTCCACATTGTAAATTACAGTTTCACGGAGCAGTTGGCAGAGCTACTTTACAAAGCGTCCACATACCAAAGGGCCCCTTAAAGTTGCTAGGACATTTATGCAACCGATTTATCATGATCTGCTGCTCATGTTTACTCTGTGTATATTTCGAGATCGTAAGATAATGATTTTGGGGAAAGGCCGTTATAGAAATAAATCATATAAATTATAGATACTATATGAGAACTTTCTTTTAAATTTGTAGCATGTGATGCGAGTTGCAAAGAGTGCACAGATATGGATGGTGACGGCAACCCTGCTAATGATGAATGCACGAGCTGCTATGAAATTGGTGGCCTATTGAATCGCATGTGTTATGGTACGTTTAATCCCCGGTTTAATCGCAATTATGCTTTATAGATAAAACATAATAATTATTATACCGATTTTCTTATGTGAAAAATTAATCTGGTATTTCATTTTTTTTTTAACTTTTTATTACGTAACAATCTTCAGCGTTTCCACTGGTTTTCAGATGTATTACATGAAATATAAAGGTGAAAATAAGCATTGACATACAACAGAAAATAGAATATAAGTGTAAATTACTCCTCCATGAGAATACTATATAATGATTTTGAGGTGTTATGAATATACTTCTTTGTCAATGTATAATTGGACCTCCAGATAATATATTATGGTAAACGTTGGGTCATTTAGTAGCGAGTGTGAGTCTAAGACAGTATACCATGGTGTTAACTTTATGTTTAAGAATGTCCAAATAGGTATATATCATTGTTAGATGTCTCTTATTATCAACAGAGTGTGACGCCACATGTAAAACCTGTAATGGTCCGGATGCTGACAACTGCTTGACATGTCCAGACTGGAGTTACATAAACAGCGGCTCATGTACAAGTAAGTAAATAGAATATGAAGAAAGTAGGGTGATCAGGGAGTCAGCTATAGCCTCAAGGGATAGCTGGAGAGAAACCTGCCGAATAGTCCTGCCTTGATTTCTATGGCCAAATAAAAGGACATGCATTTAGATAAAAGAGGAGGTACTAATTAGCCTACAAGTTTAATTGGAACATAGAGTAGAATGTTAAAGGAAAGCTTGCACATAAGTGCAGCATAGTTATATTTCAATGAACTCAATTCAGCGTATTATTTACAACTTGCACTCTCAGTATAAGAACGATTGCAGGAAAATTCCTATTTCAAACACAGTTCTTGGACATTAAAAAACCTGTATTTTTATTTCATTTTCTAAGGGGAATCCCTAATTTGTAACGTAGCAAGGGGAGTTACTGGGGAATCCCACCTGCTCTTATAAGGGAATCCCCATCCCTGTAGAATTTGTGATTAGGATTATGATTTCTAACTCAAATTATATATATGTGGCCCATTGAAACTCATAACAAATTAATACATATACCAATATTCAACCACTCATTAAACAAATAATCCCAAAATAAAAAATAAAGGAATTCCCATGGCTGTGACGTAGCAAGGGGAGTACTGAGCAGCCCAGTATTCAGGGAATTCCCAAAATTAAATTCTTTTCCTGAATAATTCCCTAGGAACTCGACTTTTTCACGTTTTCACTTTTGAAATATTTTTAGAATACTTAACTCATGTTGATAACATAAAAAATAACATTTAGTGAATTTATGTGCAAGTTTTCCTTTAACATTCCAATTTACCAGCAGGTCAGCACAGAGACAACAAGTCAGACATCCATCCTAACTAACTAAATAATGAGAGCGTCTGAAGGTTGAATATATGTAATTAGAATAATACAAGATACGAAACTATAGATTGGTGGGGGGGGGGGGGAGGTTCAAATTAGCCAAAATTGTAATTGTTTATTGAAAAACAGAATTAACAATGGTTTAAGTATACGACAGTCTCCCACGTCAGAGAAAGTGGTCGGACAGTGCTCGTTCTCTTATCATTGGTCTCTTATCGCTACTGTTATATCTAAGCAACAATCTTAAAAAGGAAAATGCCTTTGAAACACGTGGTGACCCGATAGTTTCCTTCGTTGATCAGTGATTTATTTGGATGCATAGTTTACTTTGATAGGTCTGATTTATTATTATTATTATTTTTTTTTTTTCATTTATTTTTATTTTTTATTATTATTATTTTTTTTTTTTTGGGGGGGGGTTTCATTCTTGAATCTTTGCTCATAATCTCCCCTCTTGTCATTTCACAGATTGCACTGATAGTAATTGCCTCAAGTGCAGTAAAGCGAACGATTGCGACGAATGTGCTAGTGGCATGGTAGCCATCAAAGGGGTGTGTGAAGGTGAGTAGCCTTCTTTACCGAGTAATTCGATCTGCAGCTGGATGGATTTATTTCAATTGATGCTTGATTTTCTAATAAAGGTCTGAAGGCAAAAGAGCGTCGGAAAAACTCCCGATTCTCTAATTGCTTAGACCAAAGCATGGACCTAGATGACGAAAGAAAACATTATCTACAGCTATTAGAACTGTATTAGGGTTATACCTACAACATCATGAAAATTAAGCAGCGACACGAGGATGAGTTTGTCGAAGATAGATGTTTATTCGAATACTTGGTGCATTGCTATAGTAACCCGAACTTATTATGTCAATCTTCAATTTAAGCCTATTGTAATTGATTGTATTATGTGTTTATAGCATGCCCTGGCCCAGGATCGGTCACAGATCCTAAAAAATTCCCCAAGGACTTCTGTAACAAATGCTCCCAGACTATTGGGAGTAACACGTACGGTTCACCACGTGAGAGCACATGTGTCAGTGAGTACATAGATCAATATTTCCTTTCTCTACTGCAATTGCAAAGGAACTTACTCTTTTAAAACTACATATTAATAGAAGACGCTTTAAAACAGATTTCCTTATTTGTTCTGCAAAGGAATGGCACCTACATTATTCTAAATTTCGTTCAGTTAAAGGAGTCATTCGGGAAACTACTGTTTGGGTATAGAATATAACAGAAGAGAATATTACAATCTGAAAAATATGTGCTGGTTATTATGATAATATTATTATCTTGAATTTCTTTTGCAACTGACTCTTGCAGTGATAAACCAATGACCTATATTTTCTCAATAGTGGTCCATAAGAGTACTTATGTACAAATACATGGTTGATTTTGCATTTTCTTTCTCCTTCTTACAGAGTGCCCAGACAATTGCAAGACATGCATGACAAATGAGCCGGCCAAATGCACAGAGTGTGCAGCGAATTATGTGTTGACCAGTGGCAACACATGCAGAGGTTGGTGGGCAATTCTACACTTTGATGAAATGACAACAATTTGTTGTATTTTTTTATATTTTTGTTCATTTTTTTGTGTGCAATGTCAGCTCTCTTTCTCTTTGGAACAACTCTGATTAATTGATTATCTATAACAGGCCAAAAATAGGTTAAAATGTTGAATATTTTGTTTCTATCTATTCTTAAACGACGCCTTCAACAATGGTTATTTGGTATCCTCAAATTGGTAGTTTCCTCACTTCTTTTCTATTATATTCTTGTCAGAGAGACCAAGTGTAGGTCATGTTATTCCTTTTCTATAAAACGTTAATCATGATCCTTAGTTGAACAGCGATGTGTCGACATGGTGAAAAAGAAGTACATCTGTTAGACCGCAAAAAGTTATTTACACTGTGCGCTTACAGCTATAATTTGATAAATATGATATAAAAACTCGATGGTGAATTTATTGCTTTAGTTCGAAACCTGTGTAATGAATCCCGGAATGAATCAAACCAGAATATATGATTGTCGTTCACATAAATCGCTTGGACAATGCCCTTCTAAGCAGAAGGGAAGAAGAATCGCACCATCAATCAAGTTTTAGGGGAAAGTTTATTACAGTTTCTTTGTGTGCGCACATGATAAAAGCAATGTACGCAAGGGGAAAAAGTTGCGACAAAAATATGCATTGCCCCTACGCACGACCCTGACTACCATTACGTGTGTGAATTTCATTTATAGCGGCAGACTGCACAAACCCAACCACCAAAGAAGAATGTGAAGATATCTGCGCAAAAGGCGAAACCTTCACTTGGTCTAATCCGAATTGTTACAGTAAGCTCAACGTTAATATCATTTTACAACAAATTTCCTGGTAAGGTATTGAAGTAGAGTTTTGATGAAGCATACGGCAAATTATAGGTCGAATAATCAAAGTTATTTGGTAAATTTAGTTTTCTGAAGAGAAATAACGTTTAGGTCTACTTGTCAAAAGACTTGCTTATCTGAAATACCCATTACAATGACTCAACAGGGTCTGCTGTGGGGGAATGGGGAAGGTTCCAGGACGTTGATTCTAATTTCAATAATTCAGCCTAAAAAGGGGGGTAGCGAGGAGTAATAAGTGGAACTTTTCAATGTTTATTCCTATTTGAGGGTTTTTATATTGAATTTTTCGGGAGAAAGGTGGAACTTTTTGAAACGTCTTCTTCCTGGGGGGGATGCAATTATATGATTCATTAACGTTCATTAACCAACAAATATAATTATGGTGTGCATGATAATTTTTCTGTACATAAATCATGACTATCATATAGTTTATCATGTCATACTAATAGTATGTCATTTCACAGCAGAAACTTACAAAACTACAAGCACAAGTACATTAATCGATTGATAATTTCCCAACAGAATGCCCTAAGAATTGCAAAGTATGCAGTAGCGACACGCAATGCACTACATGCGACGAGGAATACGTCAAGAACGACGATGGCATATGCGTATGTAAGTATAAAGGTTCACAGACATATTAATTGGTAGAGCAAAACTGAATGAATTGTACGGAAGCGCATTAAATGGAAAAACTTAATGATGTAAGCCTAATGTGCTGGATAGTGCATGTCATTTTCGATATAGCAACTAACACCACCTTTAATAGGCTATATGAAAGTAGCCGTGTCGGGCAATGCGCATGACGAAGGTTGACGTCCTAGTGGTGGATGTCGGAGACTGCATCCGTAAACATAATCATGGTTTAATGATATCTAAAAGCTAGTTTTAAGATGGATAATACATAGACTAGCCTGCATACTAATTTTCCTGCACCAACCAAGAATACTCACATGTTAAACACCGTTATAGTCTTAAAATGATTGTCTCTTGTTCGCACATACAGCTTGCTTTGGAGACGAGGCAATGTGCACTGAATGTAAAACAAGTACGAGAGGTCGCACCTATACTGACGCTGGAAAGAAGTGTTACCGTAAGTGTAGTGATAAGGTGTATACATATGGAATGCATAACAAAAAGAATATTTAATGAATCATTAGAACAAAATGTCATCATAAATGTGTCCTTGTAGATATCATTTTAATATTTGTGGACATTTGTGGTATTTGATAACTTGGCGTCCTAAGCAATATTTTCAAGTTGTAAAAAACATACACCTTTAATAGATATAATTGAAACATATGCCTATATTATATGTATTGAGTTCTTTTATAATATGAAGAACTCAATATATAAATATATATACATAGGCCTATATATATATATTATATATATATATATATCTGATCTTCCAGAGATTACAGATGATTGTCGCATTATTTGTTAGATAGTATACATATAAACATTTTTTTTATGTTTGACATAATGTTAAATTGTATAATTTTATGTAAATGATAATATGTTAGTATGAATGATTGGTGTGAAGGGGCAGAGCAAGAACAACAAGGGCGGATCCAGAGATTTACAAAGAGGGGGGGGGGGGCGTATTGTAAAATTTCCCCCCGGACCCCCCGGACTTATGAATTTTACATTTAAAAAATGTTACTTTACCCAAAATAGGGGCAGGGGGCCCTTACGCCCCCCTAGATCCGCCATTACTTAATACTATTGCAGATGAAGGTAGCCGTATAACTGAAAGGGAGGCTCTTACATGATTCTTATGCAAATATTTGAAAAGTTCATTAACGTCTGATAACTTTGAAAAAAAAGCAAAATTGGTGCAGAAGAAGCTAAAAAAAGAAACATTTTTCAAATCAGTCACAATTGCAGCTGCCAATGCTTAGCAATGGTTGCCAATGCTTAGCAATGGCTGCCAATGCTTAGCAACTGGCTGCCCTTAGCAATGGCGCTTGTGACTTCAATTCCGAGTTGTAGGTGGTGTGTGAACGTCATAGGTTGTGTGTGGAACCCATAGTCTAGGTGGTTTGTGGAAGTTGTAGGTGGTGTGTGGAATTTGTAGGTGGTGTGTGGTTCCAAGTCGTAGGTGGTGTGTGGAAGTCACAAAGACGTTTTGTGACTTAGTGTCTTTACCACTTGGGGTTTTATTTGTGACTTAGGGACCTGAGGCGGCACTAAGTCACATAGTGACCCTAAGTCACAAAGCTTTGTGACTTAGTGCCCTATGTGACTTAGTGTCCTAACAGGTCTTCAAATAAACCCCGAGGAATGCTCCTTCCCCTGGGAGGGGGCTCTCAAGGGTAAACATAGTCTATTCCCAATTACAAACTGTGGAAAATAGTGACTAGGAATAGGGACGAGTTAGCCTTTCAGGTATGAATCCTACACTGTTAAAATGGTGTTTAGAATTTAAATGTGTTAAGGGCATAAACATGTTTATAATCTAAATACATTAAACCATATCTGTTTAAAACCTAAACACTTGTAACTTCTAAACATGTGTTGGGTTAACTATGCTTATAATCTAAACGCATCATTAGTTGTGTTTAAAAGCTAAACACTTGTAACCTCTAACCATGTTTTGAATGGGATATGTTTAGAATCTAAACACATAATATCAATTGTATACTATGGAAAAGAAAAATGGACACTTTGGGATTAGAACCCACATTCTTTACATTCAAGGTAGAAGCCTAACCAACTGAGCTAACTTGGACTGCATGCAGTGCACACTGGCATAGTCAGCACCAATGAGTAGGATCAGTACTACTATACAGGTGATCAACATTAGACAGACATTAGGTCATTACTTTCATACCCCTACTTATTCAGTTAAGTAGCAAAGCTGGGCTGTGTCTACCTACAGGCCTCCATAGCTCAGTGGTAGAGCATAGGCTTCATATGTGAGGAGCCCTGGGTTCAAATCTCGGCTACTGAAGTTACCAAAATACTACTATGAAGTAGTTGTACTATTAGTGGTTTGCCACATGCCTTCCATATTTTTGGCCATGATAGGTAAAATAGTTTTTCCATACACTTAGGAATTTGGAACTTTGTGATTTAAAATGTTAGATTTTTAAGTTTTTGTAGCGTCATTCAGATAATCACTTCATTGGCCTGCTATTCTAGGTACGGTCAACCAACCAGAACACCCCTAAAACATTTACAAAATGTTTTAAAACACCTTTTTGGTAGGATTAACATGTAGACACCTTTTTAGTACAAGAACTCTATCAGCTATACCCCTAAAGGTTTTACCTCCAACAATCAAACAATCCATGCAAGGCTAAACCAAGAAGGAAGGCCATATGTGGTTATTGGCTCAATGATCCTGTAGTGTGATTACAGGAAAAATAAAACTTTCAATGCTGTTAACATTACATCTGGTGTAAACTGAATGGCATAGTACCATAGCAGTGTTTCACACTACGGTATAGTATTGTTAAATTTAAAATGGTTTTCAGTACACTGTACATATTACGGTATATTACTGTTTAATTTAACACCTAACCCTAAACACCTTGAAGACCTAAATGCTTCATAGATAAACACCTAAACATCATAGTTTTCTAAACACTTAACAGCTAAACATTAAAAAAGCATAAGTGTTTTGATTCTAAACACCTTGAGGACCTAAACACTTCATGGTTAAACAGCTAAACATCACACATTTCTAAACACTTAACCCTAAACACTGATAATTCTAAACATGTTTAGGGAAATAAAGTGTTCCAAAACTGGATGCACCAAAGTGTTTAGGAAAATGTTTAGGTTCTAAACACTTGTTTTAACAGTGTAAAGAACTATCAGAAGAGAGGGATATATATTTAGTTTATTCCCCAGTACAGAATTTTTAAAAACTGTGGAAGTGGGACTTGGCAGAACCCACCCCTCATGGGCCCAATTAAGACCGGGGCAGGCAACCCTAAGTGCTTACGTAATCAATTTGGGGTTTATTTGGCTGGCAGGCAACTGAAAACCGTCACAGAGAATACTATTCCCTCAAAATAATACAAAGTGCCTTCAGAAAATCAAAGTAACACACAACTCCCATGTCAATGTAAACCAAATTTGCCACTCCCTTGGCCAAAGTACCCTTATTTTCTTTGAACTTATTTCTCATGACAATATTTTCTAGAGTGCATTGCCGACTGCCTAGAATGTGACGACGAAACAACGTGTAAAACTGATAAATGCAGTGGGAAGAAGTACTACAATTCGGGGGCCAAAGAATGCCAAGGTAATTTAATATTTTCTCTCTCTTTAAGATATAACCAGATAAAACCCCATTTTCTAGGTGCCACTAATTTCAGGCTATAAGGTGGACTTTGTGTTGATCCAAAATTAAACACTATACATTACATTATAATTTTCCTTCATAGATAGAGAGAGAATGGTTGCTGTGCATAATCATTATCTTTTGAAATTCCACTTGAACATTCTTTGAGTTGGAAATTAGTCACTTTGGCTGTATGTGGGAACCCACTAAGCTGTGCGATTAAGATTATGAATTTCTGAAACATTTCTTATGAGATTTTGAAAAAAAAGACAGCTATATAAAATAAAATAATGAAATTTGCAAAGAAATTGTCTTATGAATGAAATCGTTAACTTGCAACACTATACACGGACTCATAATGCTTTCAGATTGTGCCACTGACTGTGATATCTGCAAGGAAGAAAATTCTAGAGAGGTCTGTGTTACTTGCAAAGATCGGCGGTACAAAGACGAGAACTCAACCTGTCATCGTAAGACTTCTTCTATTATCACTCACTAAGCCTTTTTTAGTAAGCTCCTCTAGAATCTCATGTTCATAAGAATGAAAAAGATGATCGGAATTCCACGCTTGGTTTGTCTATCTTTTAATGAATAAGAACATGTTTAAAATGGAGCAATCTAGGTTACTGTATACATACTGATGTAAGTCTAACTAAATAATTATATTTCATTTCCCCCGCTTCAGCATGTGAAGCCAGGTGTGAGATATGCAGCTCTGACACCGTCTGCACGACATGTGTCCAAGGAAACTACAAGGCGAACGACTCGTGTTTTGGTAAATATTCTCTGTCATTTCATTACGGGGTGTAGTGAATACCTGAATGAAATTAATGGTGGTCCATGTACCATACTTTCGGAAAAGAGGGGGTCTGGGTACACTTGAAACACTAAAGCCCTAATTCTACTATGCGTCGGGTGCTTGGTCGCGTTGGGTCGCGTTGCCCAACGCGTCTGATTCGTGTCCAGGCCATATTACACTACGCGTATTGCCCAACGCGAAGCATATTATACTACGCGTTTTGGTCATTTTTGACAATTCTTTTCTAAATTATACATCGCGTTGGGCGTCCTGATTCACGTTTTCTATTCACGTCGTCTAAAACGTGAATTAAAACGACCCAACGCGAATCAAAAACGCATAGTGTAATACGGGCATAAAGCGTCGCTAATTCATAGAATGCATGTGTTTGGGTTTGGCACCCCACCAAAAGTAGGATCTCAGGATAATTATGTAAGACGCCCCTTCGACAGCCCCACCAACCCGGATCCGCCACTGAGAACAATCAGATAACAGTATAAAATCTATGTGTTTCTGTACTTACTTTCTTTTTGCAGCCTGTCCAAGCGGATGCAAAATATGTAACGCAGCAAAGCAGTGTACTGAATGTACAAACAAATACACATACAAGACCACAGATGGTGAATGCAAAGGTAAAATTACCCTTTTCTAAGCACTATAGTCTCCATAGTGGAGAAATTGATTATTTTATGTTTTGTTGGCCTGGATCAGAAATGTCCTATCCCCATATCGAATAATAAATACAATACTAATGAAGGGGTAAAGTGGCAAGTCAATATCCTACATATTCACATTTTGCTTAATATTATTTTTCAAACACCAAATGTCACATTGGAAGTAAGAAGGAACATAATTTTAAAAACACTGTTACCCCCATAAATCACTTCACATTTTCTACTTAATTTCATTCCATTTAATAATTGATGATTACAGATACGTCTTACAACTCAAAAAAGATATATATTAGCATGTTCTTCATTTGAGAAACAATACTTAAGCCTGTCAGGCTACATAACACTGTTATTGCCGTAAATACATCATTTGAGATAAATACATCATTTGAAGTGGTAACGCATTAGTTAATAATTTAATCTATGAAGACTTTATGTTATAGTCATACATAAGGGAGTAGGAAAACAAGTCTATTCAATCTATTCAGCCGCAAAAATATTGTTTTATAATGCGCTGCGTCTTGTCGAACTTCACTCTGTTAAATATCAATATGGGAAGGGTTCACTGCGTGGTCGACCTTTCAAATTTAGAATGAGTCAGGAAAGGGTGGATTCCACATGGCAACAAACACACAGCAAAAGTATGGCAACAGTCGGCAACAACCTTTCTGAACTGTTGCTGTTGTGTTTCCCAAAACAATTACATAGCTGAGCTATTGCGGAGGGCAACAAAATCAATCAAACATGGTAAATCTAATGAAAGCACTTCAACACAGCAATGATATCTTTTGATATTAAGTGGGCAATTATGTAATTCACCCGTGTTTCCCAGTGTTGCCAATGAGACTTTCTAAATTTATCTCCACGTGGAATCCCCACTGAACTCATCAGCGAACTGAATTTTCCAGCCTGTCCCACCCGCTGCGCCGTGTGCCCAAACGCCACCCATTGCACAACGTGCTTGCCGAATCACTACAAAGACAACACTGGGGCTTGCCAAGGTTAGAACACCAGCGACGTTCCAACTATAACGGTTTATTGGCGCATTGATCATGACCCAGTGATCATCCTAATCAAAGTTGATTATTTCATGCGAGAAAGCTATTAAAAATGTGACCCTTTCACTAAAACGTTTAATGATTATGATGATTAGGCATTATGTTATAAGTTAGTGATTGTCAGTGATTTTAGGAATTAATGCAAGTATGTGAATACTATCTTTGCAACTTTAATCGAAAATCTTTTTTTTCCTTCAGCCTGTTCGACTAATTGTGCATTCTGTAACGTAACCGGAGGCTGCCAGTCCTGTAACTCGGGCTACTACTTGGACGGCATTACCTGCAAAGGTGAGACCAAAATAATTACACAATACTTAACACTGACACAATGCTATGAAACGAAATGTTTGTGTTGCGCCTATTGATTAATTCTATTAATGGTAGCTATACCTATAGCCCATGTGACATAAGACAAATAAAGCAAATTCAGTTTCTGTGGAACTGAAAACAAATTACGTGTAGTTTGCATCTCCCAACAAACGATGCCTTTACTGATTATGCATCTTGTGTTTTACTCAAAGAAAATGTCGGAAAAACTTCCCATTACAAAGTCCTCGAGCGTTCAAGATAGTCATTAAAAGTTAATAGAGAGGTTTTTCATTATTCTCCTAAAAATAACACATACTCTAAAATATATACGTACCGACACCATTGTTTGAGAGACGGTAAGCATACGCACCAATCGGTTGATATTGGAATGAAAAATATTATCGAAATTCAGAAGTGGAGGCTATTAATTCTCGTTCTTTCCGTACTTCAGTGTGTTCTTCCAGTCCTGACCTGTCGGGTTGTGACAACTGCAGCTCAAGCAGCGTGTGCAATAAATGTGATTCCGGTTATTTCCTCAACTCAGAAAATACATGCACAAGTGAGTATATAATTATAACGTGACCCTTGTTTATAATAGTATGTATCCTATGTTTTCAATATTCTAACAGTTCAAACGGGAGTGGGCGTATTTGTAGCGGTCATTTGGGTATAGGAGAAAGACATAAGAATGGAAGTTGATTAAAAAATTGTTAAGAAATAAGAAAAACTAAGATTAGTGTTCACAAAAACGCGGCGTTTTTGAAACTAATAATACATCAATCATATGCTTATGAGTAGGCAGGGAATGATAATTTTTACTTATATGACCATGGGTTCTACTTGATAACGCAATATAGCGTATGTAAAGGTATACATCAGTGACCTGAAGTATACATCAATGATAATTGTTGCCTTTCATATTCATTAGAATGCCCTGATACCTGTGCGTCTTGCACAGCCAGCGACGAATGTACGATCTGCAAATCTGGCAACTGTCTGTCCACCACAACAGCCGGGACAAACAAAAAGACATGTGTTGGTCAGTACTAATTTTACTGCCTTCATAATCAATTCATTATACACAGCTTCTTGCGAGAAAAAATGTATTTCTTTACTTTAAATCTAAATGTATCTATCCAAAGAACACATATAATATACATCTAGGCCTACAACGAGTCCTGTAGGCACGTGTACTTAAATGCGTATATTGCTCGATTATAATAAAGAAAATCGGAATATGTTATATTCTGGAACGTAACCAGCTGGTAACTGCTATGAAAAATCCCTTAAAAGGAAGCCACGTTAAGAACCCCCCCCCCCCCCACCCTCACCCGTTCTCCGGAGCAATAAAAACACAAAATACATAACCTACATTAAAACTAAATGACAATAATGAAATTCTAATGGAATAATATTCAAATAACCCCTCCCCTATGCCCTCCCCAACGGTATTACATGCCTTTTATATTTTCAGCAACGAATAAGAAGTGTGCCACATGCACCCAAGATAGCGATGGGTTAGTGACATGCCTCACGTGTGTGGAAGGAACGGCCCTAGAAATCTGCCAAGGTAGATCGATTTTAAGAGTTCTTATAAAAAATATTAGTAGAAAGTTGATTAAAATCAAGTGGTACGCATTAGTCCGTTTCCAATGCAATGAATTTCAGGACCATTGGCGAATCCTTTTTATATCGGGGAGTGCTTTTGGAAAATAATGCTCTAAGCGACTTCTTTTATTAGCCTAATTTTGCATAAAAAGTCGCATATTTTCCAGATAAAGGGATAGAGATCCATCCAATGTAATTCTAAGATAGGCAGTACCTTCTTTAATGCATACAAAAACATGCATTTTATATACTACTACAGGTTACCAATACCAGCAGTTTTTTAGGCAATGCATGCCAAATTAAAGAAACTACGCAGTGGTTGATTGTACGAAAGTTCTATGTTGAAAATATTTTATTCACACACACCTGATAAACCTCACGAAGTAAAGAATACCCAACGCTTACAATGAATCGTTTCAGTATGTACCTCAGGCAAGAACTGCAAGGAGTGCCCCGATGACCCGGACAAGTGTACCTCCTGCTACGACGAGTACTATCTGGACACAAATGATGATTCCTGCAAAGGTGAATATTGTAAACATTTGAGGAGGGGGGACTTGGTTACATTAACATACTTTTTACTTTTGCATAATGGCTATGGGATGTGAACATACAAGCTTGTCATGTAACGTTTTCGAGAGTAGAATATTGACGTTTTAAAAGGGTTTATTTTAATTGGAAGACCATAACTAGGCATGTCCAGCACAAAGTAAAACACGGTTACAGCACATCATAGCAACGATGGTTTAGCAATTTTGAGTAAGATCCTTCTATTACTTATGCAAATTACACTATGATAGTTTTGATATTGTTTAATGGCTTTTGGTTAACAGCCTGTGGTACGAACTGTAAAACCTGCTCGGACTCTGACGCGTGTTTGAGCTGTAAGTTTGCAAACCAAGTCATTGTGACAGATGGGGACAAGAAGTGCGAATGTAAGTAGAATAGTGATAGTTATGGGGTTTTCATAAATTTAATATGAAGCCATAAATCATTCGGGCAGTGTCCTTTTCCTCTATGTAAAGCCTTACGGTTCTTATCTGTACATTAATGTTCTTTTAAATAATACCAACTAAATCACTCCGGTATTCCAAAAGCTTATATACAACTGGCCTATACATGAACTTATGGTTCAATACACAACATTGCTTTTGGTTCCCTTCATTGAATATTAGGCTTTACAGCGTGACACAGGAAAGGTGCACATTTGTAGATTATGAATAGAATACGCTACAACAGCTAATATCTTTTTAACAAACATAAAATACAGCAATATTTGTAAACATAGAAAAGAACTTCCCAATGAATAGACCCAGTTGTGATTCTATTTTTCAGCATGTTCCGAGAGCTGCGTTGCATGTAGTGACAAAGACACATGCACAAAATGTGCCAGTGGACCCTACTTCCTGGACAATAAAGTGTGCAAAGGTAACCAGTCAACCTCTTTGGAAAATGGGACAATCTGACAATCTGAGCTTTTATAATACAGAATACCATAACTTTGGTATATACCAATCAACTATTTTGTGGAGATTACATTGTGCTGTAAAGTCATGCCTATCAGTCTTTCCCCAAAAACTATATTCATCGTTGCTAGTTGTAAACGAATAAGTTTTTCATTTTATTAGGAAACCTAAACATCTGTACCCTGTTGTGACAGGAATTCATGAAAGAAAACATTGTATCAAATATGTTATCATTACAGTTTTACTCTGCTTATTTCAGGGTGCAAGTTAAACTGTGCCAACTGTACTGCATACGAAGCATGCACAGCCTGTAACCCTGGCTATAGGCTGGATACTTCAAAAGTTGTTGAATGCAAAAGTAAGATATTCATCTAAATAGTCTGACTGCCTCCGATGCCCCGCTGTTTTGTTGTATCATTGGGTAATCACATTAGGATGCATAATTGGCAAAATTTCGACAAGTTAATTTTCCTTCATGCACAAGCCCACAAACATATTTGTATATATTATATATCCTTTGAAATTCAGCATCCAACCTTCTTCACTTGGATCCATATCTTCGTAGTTAATTATGCTAAGTTAATCAGGTAAATTTTGATTAGTCTCACATAATCAGAAATCCTCTCAGTAATCAAACCATTTGAGACGTAATAATCGTGCTTTGTGATTATTTTGCAATATCATTATCAATTTTTGTAAAAGACGAAATTACTGATATTGAAGCCCTGATCAAAATTTTCCTGATTAGCCTAATTAGTTATGAAGATATAGACCCTGATCTGTACAATCGAGCTGCTTATGCTTATTGTTATAGTGAACTATACACAGAACAAGGAAATTGTGTAATAAGCATAAAATCAGTGGGCACAAATAATACAGGAGAACAAAAATATTAGGTTTAACTGGTTCTTTTGCTTTTGTAATAATGATCACAAAAAAGGTATTTCTCTAACTGATTTTGTACTCACCAGAATGTGATGTGGATAATTGTGCCAACTGTGACTCAAAGCAAACCTTGTGCATGCACTGTCTCCCCGGATACTACGGAAATGTCAATCAAACCGAATGTAGAGGTAAGTCTTCACATAAGATTATATCTTTTAGACTTTTATCTACTTTGGGATATAGAATTGGTGTATCTACATCGACTTGCTCATCAGCTTATAACACCGCCCTTTATTTCCTAGACTATTATATCGGTGATACGATTTTTTATTTTATAAAACTCGTTTCTAAATTCCAGTGACACTAAACAATGTAATCAGCAACTATCTCGCGCAATCATCTACCTTTTCTAATTTTCTTTAAGAAATGATTAGTTTGACCAATGTATTGGTCATTCAGATCACGCCAAACACTAAAAAATATTTCTGACGGGGTTATTTGAAGTTACTGATTTGTTTCTTACATTTTCTCTATGTGGGTGAAAACACCTATATCAGGGGCGACATCAGGCGTCTCTTAAATGCTGGAGTTTCTTGCTCACCTAAAAAGGCAATCAATGCTAAAGCGGCCATCGCGACATTGAAAGTTTTTTTCCGAAGCTAAAGTTGTCTAATTATGCAACTTTACCTGCCCTTCACAGAATGCGCCGACAAAAATTGCGTGCAATGCAGTGACATCTCAGGAAAATGTGAAAAATGCACGGCCGGTTACTACCTTAGCGACAGTGCCGAATGCTTGAGTAAGTGTTCTTCATTTGCCAATCATGACTTTTCCTTTCTAGATGCAATTAACTGTTGTTGTAAAAAATTAATATCAGATGAGTAATTCGAGATAACATGTTGAATCCTTTTGCATTTGACACCGAGAAAAAATTTGGCAACAAGAAGTCGTTTTTATCTTCCTCTTTATTTATGGACAAAAAACCACGAAATTTCATAGTTGTAGTCACCTTCTCTCTGCTGGATGCCTTTCTTTATTGCTGTCAAATCATAGAGAGCTCAGACAGTCACCTCTTGTATGAAGAACACAATCTTTCCTAGAATACATACTTTCCAATTGTTTTTGAGTGACAGTCACAGTCAGTGACATGTTCGTCATCATTCAAGAATAACCGATTTCTATGAAACGGTCAAACCATTTACACATCTGTTTTTGGTGTGTTTTTTTGCAGAGTGTGAAAGGACTGGCTGTCACACCTGCAAAGACCCACCTCCAATGTGCACTGATTGTAAAACTGATTACATGGCGTCTGCTGATAAAACTACCTGTGACAGTAAGTCCTAAAATGTCAGAAAATGGTTATAAATTGGGGATCCATGTTGATTAATGGACCGTTGTTGTTTACATGACTATGCTGTTGATGGACTTTGAACACGATGCTAGGAAAATGAAAAATCACATTCATTGTGGTGATGATTTCAGTGCATTTATCATGTTAGAAGTAATCGCACATCTTCGCAATAGCAGCAGGAATTAACACTAAAAGACAAAACTATCATGAGCCTGGGCACGTTATCAATTAATAACAATAGGAATTAACAAGTCAGTAATTGAACAAACAATCTGGTACCTCCAAAACAAACATGTGGAAGCTTATTATCTTAGATTCAAGAACTACTTTAAGTACGGTACGCCACATGCTACATTACAAACACAAACAATATCCACAAAAGAATAGTGATAAACATGTAGAGTATAAACATTGGCACATTTACGCTGAAATCGTCAACTATATTTTTCCATTACAGAGGTGTGCTACGTCTGCAGCGGCGCTGGATGTGAATCTCCTACTGAGAGCCAGAGAGAAGCGTGTCCGGGTGACAAAGTGTGCAGGGTGTGTATATATACCAGCCACTATTTGTTGATAATAATGATAATAATGATATTTCCTCATCAAGCTTTTTGTATGTATACAGATTGTGAATCCTAAAGCTATTCCCAAGACTCAAAATGATACAAAGAGATATTTATGTTTCATATAGTTGGCTTTCAATTTTTTATTGGTCCCCTTTCTCCAGTGGCATCTCCTGTAAAACAAATCGATTTCACGTTCTTCATATTGACCTTTAGGGTTTATATCAAGATAAAGTTGTGCTTTCCAATAATTAAATCAACAGCTGTTGTTTTTGTTGCCAGGCAAAGTTCGAAAACAATAAATACACCCGGACTTGCGGAGACAAATTATCTAACGAGGATTGTCTATCAGAGGCTCCAAAAGATGGAACATGTAGTGAATCAGAGGTATGTGAATCACACAAAATCATAATTTGTAAAATGATCTATTGAGCTTAAGTTAAAATATTTTAGAATTACTCCCTTAAAAATGCTAGACTTACATAATTAGTCCCATAGCATTGGTATGTTACGAACGAAAACATTTACACGCATAAATGCATACAATATTTTTCTCTATATAACATAAATGTTCAAATATCGCCACAAAATTAACTTCTACCCTAGGTATAGTCCATGCCGGAAACCGTTAACCTTTTTAAATGTGTACAAGTTGGTCATTGATGCTATTGTAATTGACCTGTGTCTTCCCCCTTTTAAGGACGGTTGTTGTGTCGGCACCGCATGCAACAAGGCGTCTTGCCCAGACGGGTCTGGTGGTGGCGCAGATCAACTACAGACCGGAATTCTTCTCTTCCTTGGCGCACCCATCCTTGCCATGTTTTCGAAATACATCCATGGCCATTAGACGATAGTATTCAAATGTCCCAATGGCTTTTCCATCATTTCTAAACTCCATAAAATGGCATTGCCTTTAAAATAAGAGAAGTTAGTAACAAGAAATTATTTCACCAATATAATCTTGAAAGCTTTTTCTGTTGAGGGAAATTTGCCTTAAGAATAATTGAGTTTTTAACACGTAGGAATCCTCAGTGGGATTGCTAAATATAGTGAACGGGGAATGGTTCTGGCTGATTAAAAACAAAAGCTTTCCGGGTTAAACCATAGCTGTCATCGACGACTGTCAGACATAGAATAGAGGAAAAAGTGATTGGTATCATCACAATTTTACAACTAGTTTGAATTGTAAGGATATATCCTTACAATGATTTCTCAGGATATATCCTTACAATTCAAAACGTACCAATACATTTCTAAACTTATATTGAAATCTTAAAAGTTTATTGGAGCGTTTTCCAAACAAATGGTTGCTAAGGTAAAATATAATGCATGTTAAATCTAAAATATAACATAGTTTCCTCTAATGAAATGTGTATACCGTTTTGACGTTTTAATCATGTGTATGTCCATATCTATAATGTTTGGCTTCGTAAGGCGGTGTTCCACGATGCGATTAATTATGGACAAATTTGAGAAATCATTTCCATACAAAATTATCTTTCTATCATAACCATAACACGTTATGCATCATAATCCTTAACAAAACTATAGAATTAAAATGGAAAAAACTTGGAAACCCTATAAGAATATAATTAGTTGGCGGTTTGTCGCACCGTGGAGCACAGCTTTTAATAAAATTTACAAATATACGGATAGGCATGCTTTACATTTTGTGTAGATCAAGATCGATGTCGTAAACGTGTTTTGTTCTAATCCGCATTCAAATATTCAGGATTGAAGTTTCCAATTGAAAAGAATGGTTTGCTGTGAGAAAAGCCAGCATATCACATGGCGTTGATATAAAGTATATCTGTTTGTATGTAAAAGATGAATATAATAGATCAGTTCCTATTCAAAGATAGAAGGTATAATATTTGGAAAGTAGCAGACACTGTAAGGATGTACTTTATGTGAACTGATGTATGCAAGCTTTATCCAGAGATATGTGAGTCTTGGTTTCCAATTACCATCTCTTTTATCTCAATAGTGCTAGTATTGCAATAATGTACAACAGATATATTAAAATAAATATACACGATTATATAATGCCATACATTTAAATGCATATTTGCCACCTCTGTACCACTTCGCGTGATTATGTATTCTGATGGTCAAATTGTTGAGACTTAGTACCTCCAATCTGGTTTTTTATTCATGAAGCCTTTGTTAGTACAATACATTTGTGTGGTGAATAAGAAAAGACCTGGGAATGACGATTGTTTGTAATAAAATAGATTAATGTTGAAGCAGAGCTGTTTGCTTCGTTCACGTTGACGTGGATTGTTTTGATAATAAAGGCTGACTCACACAGACAATACAGTAATTTCTGTCATTATTTTATTCAACATAATACATTTTTTCAAAGATCCGCACCATTTGTGTTTTATTTACACAAACAAAGAATTATCACTTCTACTTCTATCTATAAGATAATATGTCTCCTGCAGTGGTGCATCTAAAATAGAATTGCAAACTCTTGGTTTCGGATTCCTGATACCTGACTCATACATGGCCTACGGAGGTAGGGCTACAAACCTGGTACCAATTGACTGGGATGGACCAACAAGTAACTGACCACCATAATTATTATAATGTTCATAGTATACTCAAGTATTTATCAATCTAATGCAGAATATTTATTCCATGAATCCTAATACAAAATTATTGCAGTATCACAGAAAGGTTGTGGCCTTTCTTATGAATATCCATGGGGGTAACATGTGTAACCATGCACAGACTACTTTAAGTAGACTTTTAGTAAATAGTCAAAATATTACACCATACTCAACATATTATTATGTTATGTCTCTTTGGTTCACTGACTGTCGATCATGTTATTTGGGTGTTGGCTGTTGCCTTGTCTTCGTGCCAGGGTGCCAGAGGGGAACAAGGATAAGGGGGGGGGAGGATTCTAGAGGTCGTGCCTCATGCATGAGGGTCAGCTGCGTAGTATCTCAAGGGAAAAGTATGAAGGGGAAGGGAGAGCAAGAGGGTGGAGCAGTCCTTGTATATAATACTTCTACTGTGCTGCTAGGACACTTATTTGGGGTCTTCACCAATCTTGGAAGGGTGGTAACAAGTTAGCCTCATGCCCAACATCTCGTTCTCCATGCTCATCTGGTGATTTGTGCTAATTTGTTCTGTAGCATTACTATAGTCCAACCATTCTTTTAGCCAGAATACATACAAACGTTTTTCTTGACATATGAATAGATACACATAGAAGAAGACATTATCTTCCAATGGTAGAGAGCTCCATTATAATAGAAGCGCAGTTGAACTAACCATGATAAAAACAAGCCCAATTATCCAGCTGAAAGAAAGCAATGGGCAACACTTAATCACATACGTCCCTTTAGAAAAGAGATATCACCTATAAGCCCTTTGGAAAAGCAATCCTGTCACAGAAGATCTAAAAGTCTTGTGAGACACAAAACTCGATCTTTAAACGTTTCAGTCATAACCTGATATAACCAATTCACTACTACTCCAGAAAGAACATTGAAAAACGAGGCGACAGTTGTGCCTCCTAGCTATGTAACTACCACGTCTATCATTCATGGATTGCTTTTATAATTTCATGTGAAAAGACAATTATAATTATCTACCCTTTGTCTAGTATCTTCAATAAATTGATGACCAATTTTTCTAAAAACGGTCAGTCTGTCTGAAACATTGAATCACTACATCCTATTTCAAACACCTCTGAAAGGTAGCGATGTTTTACCCAGAAGTACAAGTTGAACAATAGTTTTGCTGCGGGGGTTTAGCTGTACATCATTTAGCAGTTAATGTTCAGAAAGAGATGGTAGATGATTTAGAGTTGTTCAGATTATAAAGACAAAAGCATTCGCCACTGCATACATTTTCTGAAAGGTAATAATTTATCAATTACCTGAATCCCCAAGGGATTTAAGGCTATATTCCACATGCTGATATTGCTGCCGATTTTAAAACCGGCAGTGGGAAAAATGATCAAATAATTATAGACATAATATCATTATAATATCACTAGAAACGTTTTCTCTTTAGAATGGTATATACCATTCTAAAGAGAAAACGTTTCTAGTGATATTATATTATGATGTTAAGTTGTATGCCACTTTCTAAGAGAAAATCAAACAAATATAAAATCGGCAGAATCAAAATCGGTATATGGAATACGGGCTTTACATATTAAACAGCCTAGCTTTAATATCTATTTCTGTAAATGAAAAGTGTACTACCTTAAATGCCACCCCACATCACTTCAACTCGAGCTCCTTTGCTCTTATGTGAGAGCTCACATGGTATATTATACTGAATGCTTCTCCCCATTGATACTTATGATATAATCAATATTATCATTGAGGGTAAAATAAAATGCAGATTCAGCTAGAGGGAGGGTGATGTTGGAACTTGTTTTGGAATTCGCACCTCAGCATGAACTATTGTATTTTACTTTACTGTTATTCATTAGTCTACCATTAGTTAGCTTTCCGTCTTCATGGTTCCAGTAAGCCAGCTGTTTATCGCAGTCTTCCATCTTCTCTCAACTGCAAGTCATCCTAGAACATAGCTCTGAATTCACAGATCACAAGGAGCACTTGCATGAAAGGATAGTATTTATTAATCTGAATGCATATCACATAATTATATGTCATTGAGTTCCCGTTGACTTTTGTCAGCAATGAGAGATTGTCTGCTCTATTCCAAACAACTAACATTCTTAAGTGTAACCACTCATCTGTCTCTGCTCACTCACCCAGATGGTAACCTGAGTTCCCAGAGCCCCCACTTTTGGACTTGCCTTTCTGGCTAACGTGTCCACTCTGAGGAGCACCGGTATACACTGTGCGTCTTATTGCCCCGTTCATATGACATCATCTGTACACTCTCCGTCCACACAATTACTCAGAGAGTCTATCTTAGCTCCGATCCTTGCTTTTACTAAAGCTAGCTAAGAAACTACGTTGTATTGACACGGGTGTCAGTCTTATTGCGTAGAAGGTATCTTAGCTAGCTTTAGTTAGAAGCTGGGATCAGGGCTATTATAGGCACTTTGAATATGATATAATTATGATTGGAGAGCACAGAGATGACGTCAAAGGAATGAGGCAAATAAGATACACAGTTTGCGCCCGTGCTCCGTGCTCCCCAGAGTGAAACAAGTGGCCTGTAAGGCAAGTCTGAAAGTGAGGGCTTAGCGAGCTCAGGTAACGTCTGGGTGAGTGAGTGGAGACGGATAGGTGGGTGAGCTCAGGAGTATTGGTTGTATGGAGTAGAGTGGTCCATCTCTCAGAATTGACACTAGTTAACGGGAACTCAGTGACATATACTAGATACATTTGCATTAATAAACATTATCCTTTCACACAAGTGTTTTCTGTTGTCTCTGATTTTGGAACTAGGTTCTAGGACGATTGATGCTCGAGACAAGATGGAAGACTGTGATCAAGGGCTAGTTTATTGGAACCATACACATGGAAATATAACAAAGGTTAGACTAATAATCAGCAATAAAAGTAAACCCTATAGTTCAATGCACTAGAACTGACACCCATGTCAGTACAAGCAGGTGGTCAGTCGGTGGTCAGACAGGGCCCTGACATGTGGTTTAGGTCTATATCAGATTACAAAGGAGGAAGAGCACACCCCCCAAATCTTTAATATAGAATCTCTTTAATGTAAGAGGTGAACTATTAAAACATTACTGCTTTTATCAAATTGATCCGAAAATAGGTGCAACTTATGAATTTAATTACTAAAAGAATGAAACAATCTTTATCGATTGACGTAAGTCAGGTACTATTTTCGGGTCATCTGGTCATAGATGATTATTTAATAGGTTGGGGCTAAAACAGGAAAAACGGGATGTCCCGTTTTTTCAGGACACAACCCTTTAAAAGTTCTTAAAACATTCTATTATTCTTTTTTCAATTTCTAAATATAACCCTATATGACAAACAATTATTTGGTTAAATTAAAAGTAAATTCCATCATTACAATAATAGTTTTAATGCTTTTTAAAAGTAAGCCTGAAAAAACAGGACATCCTATAAAAACGGATCACAAAACTGTCCTATTATTCCAGGACGGGCTCTTTTCTTGGTATGTTTTTTGTAACTTTAAAAAATTGAAAATCAATAGAAGAAAAATGCAATGATAGAATATGAAAATGCAACGATCATTTTGATGCAAAAGATGTGTTCTTTTATTACAAATCTTTTTTTTATTTAGCAACTTCCTCATTTTCTGAGCATTTTTATTTATGTAAAAATGTTAATTGTGAAATGCAGAATTTCATCATTTTTTTATCTTGCATATGTAGAAGTATTATATCATGTTTATTTTATGTATCATTCATGTATAATTTAAGCTGCAATAGTTAGACAATATCGTTTTTCATAATTGCCTGTTATTACAGGATGTCCCGTTTTTTCAGGACGTCCATTTTTTCTTGGGTATCGCCAACCTCTTTAAGTGCCCCCATAAATTTTGCAGTGGAAGTTCTTATGTCAATATTAACAAACCAACGGAGTGCTGACAATATAAATTGTTTCTGCAAATGGCAACACTTTTAAGGCTCAATGCATAGGGTCCTGAGTAAATGTTTTTCATTGACATATTACTTAGGATATTTGAAGCAGATTCTTTTGCAATATATTCAAGAAAACTCTTGGAATAATGGGTTCTGACATAAGTTTCAAATTATTCATGGCTTCCCCCAAAAGAACCTTGGACTGAGGGGTCCAACCACCCTCCAGGGGGTTAATTCATCAGGGCGGTCCTGGTAGGAGACACTTAGATGTGGGACCATTGGTCACATTAATTAAGGGAGATAAGGGGTACTGAATGCCTCAGATACACACATCATAGAGCCATCTCTCTTTTACCCTCCATGGTATTATGTATATCTATTTACAGGGGCGGATCCAGAATCAGTCATCTAGGGGGGGCAAACCAACCCCCCTATAAAAAAATGGAAAAAAATGTCATATTTGTACAAATCAACAAGCTTGGATTATCTGAAAAATAATCCATTTGGTCTAGGGGGGCAATTGCACCTTTTGCCCCCCCCCCCCCCTGGATCCACCAGTGATGTATAATTATGTGTACATGTATATCGACTGTGATCCGAACATTATATTATAATGTTGGGGTCACAGTCGATACGATGACTAGTGACTCCAGTGTTAGAGATGATAAACACTTCACTTAATTACAAACGTTCTCCTGTTTTGCTTCATATCTAGCTTGTGACGCCACTTTCTCACGATGTAGCCGCTGCAGTGATACCGACGGTGATGACGTCATCGGTCCCACTGAGTGTTCAGCCTGTGACGTGGGCAGCGCTTTGAGTGACGACGGAACCACCTGTTTGGGTATGTCCGCCGCTTACCTTTTTGAATGCGTGATAGGGCCCAGTGGCGGATCCAAGGGGGGGGGGGGGGGGCAAAAGGGGCAATTGCCCATCCCCTCCCTTGACCAAAGGTACAAAATGTTGGCATCTTAAAATTGGAAGATTAGGGTAAAAATGGTGTTTTTATATTTCATTTTTATAAGGGGGGGGGGGCCTTAGGGTTTGTTCCCCACCCCCCTAGAGCACTGACTCTGGATCCTCCCTTGGGGCCTACCCTTAATGAAGCAGTATCCTCCATGTCCTCTTTCTATGTCACAATGTCACGTCGAATCCAATATTGATGTCGTATATCTGTTCTTCATGCCGTCCCTTATGCCGCCTGCTAAATTTAGAAATGGCCTAGGTGGGATGGTTTAATTCAATTGGCATGAAACTATTATATCATATTGCATGTCTAATTTTAAAAATGGTTATGTCACCCCGTGCATTTCAGAGGTCTAGACCATACAAAGTAACTATTCATTTTTAATGCGGGTAATAGACCAATAATGTTAACCACACTACCGAAAGCGTAATCTGGGTATCGTAATTATCCAGAATTATCATTATTATGCTTGTAGGAAATAAGGGTAAAGCGCATATATATGCACATAAGTACCCCGAAGTAGGCCTATAAAGGATACTTCTCCCAAATAAACGCATTCAAATGTATTATCAATAGCATCACTTGAAAGGTGTAAATTTTTAAACAACCATAAAAATTCTTTATTTGTTCCTCATTCATATGACCATGTTCTACCTTAAATTTATAGTTATAACAATGAAACAGTAGATCGTTTGATGGTGTGAAGTTTATTTAGTGATCAAATTTACTGTGGACCGCATTATATTATATTCTTGAATATAGAATGCTCCAAAACAAACTGTGAGAGTTGCAAGGACCCGCCGGCGCAGTGTCAGGAGTGCATGGAGGGCTACGCTCCTACCCCCAACAAGCAACAATGCTTCCGTATGGACACCCTTCATTAATTAATCTAGATTGTCTTCATACAGACAAACATAAATTTTACTCTGTCGTTCATTGCAATTGTACTTTTCCCTTATTTCAATTTGTTTAATCCTCTTAAACGGACAGACATAATTATAAGTAAAAATCGATTAACTAATAAAGCTGGAAGTAACTATGCCTTTCACCATTCGCTAATCGCCTGATGAAACACAATATTTCAATCCCACATTTCAAAAGCTGCCTGCCATAGATGTAGCCATTGCAAAGACACCACCCGGGCAGTTCTCGAGGCCTGTGAAGGATGGGGCACTACGGCTGACTGCTGGGTAAGTTCCACACATTGAACTCATTTTACCTATCACAGCACTAACTAGTGTTATGACGTACTAGAGTCCACGAAAGAGATAATTATAATAAAATTCACGCTGCATGGCGTACACCATCAAATAACAAAATAGGGATATCTGTGGTGCTTATTTGAACAATTGTGCCAATTTCCAGATGAAATCCTTTTAATCTTTTTGATATGTTTATGTTTATAAAAAAGATTATTAGAAAGAGACGAATTGTGCTAATATTACTGAGACAACGGAAAGTTTTCATGTCAACCGTTCGTTATAATGTATTCTCATTACGGAAGGATGTTTTGTAGACCCCTCTCTCATTCTGAAAGCTATTGTCTGATTATACAGGTGTACCTGACGGTGGATTTCGATGGTCTAGAGACACACTACCGGGAGTGTAATAAAAACACCACCTGTAGAAACGATAATGTGACAACGTGTTGGTTTAACGAGCAGCTGGGCAGACAGGTAATACGTATGATTCACAAAGGGTCCATTACTAACAGTAAGAAGGGCCAGCTAGGACGAAACCTGATAAATGTACTAACACCTGAATATAACATAGAAATCGAGAATTGTTCAACTTACTAGAATTGGGTCATTGAATTTAACAAATAAATTATGGTCATCAGAACAATCTACCGAAGCATATCATAGAGAAATATTCGAATAGAAAAGAGATTTTATGACATATTTACTGGATTTTCTGCAAAAATGGTATTCTAAAAATTGTCTTCTTCCTCGTTCCAGGAGTATTATCGCTGCTGTAAGACCCCGAAATGCAATACTTTCAGCATCGACAAAACAGAAGTTTGTACAGGAAATTATGGATCGCGATTCGGGGCATCAAATATACTTTTGGTATTGTCCTTTTTAGGAGTCTTTGCCCAGATACTGCTCCAAAGATATTAATTCCTTTGACTTAAAAAAACATAACAAAAATCTAAATGTTCCTTTCTTTCGTCGATATGCTTAGTACTTGCAATAAAAATTATCGGTGGCTTCTAAGAGTCGAATTTATCTCATTTTGCAGAAAATTTTAATGGTGACCACATACTATTAGAATGATCAGGCCCCATATCTTCGTAACTAATTTGGCTGATCAGGGAAATTTTGATTAGGTTCTCAATATCAGCAATTTTGTGTTTTACTAAAATAAATAGTGTTATTGCAAAATAGTATCAAAGAGGGATACTCAGATGTAAAATTCATTCATGATAGACAGAATCTCTAAGCGTGAGAAACCAGTCAAGTTTTCCCTGATCAGCCAAATTAGTTATGAAGATATGGGCCCTGAAGAAGCCAAATGTTTTCGTTTTCGATAATGTACCAATAAATTACTAGTAATCTCAAAATGATTTTTCTCATATCATTATTCACTCTCGGTTTCAGTAATAACAGACAGACTCAGAATAGCATATACACAGAACTAACCGAGGGGGCACAAAGCCCTGATCATTGCCCCACTGTCGTAGGGTCGAGGGCTTTGCCCGAGACCCTTCACAGGGGGAAATAATCAGGAGTGCTCCCTAGGTTAGTTCTTGTTTTATTCTATACCAATAACCCTGAGAAATAACCCATTAGCCCATTAACCCATGAAAAACAAGTGGGGCAATAACGCCATCTGTTACTCCACCTTTGCTCGCAGGGCAGGACAATGATGAAGGTATAGGTGCGACGAAGTTGGTATAGAATAAATTGTTACCACTTGGTTTGAATGAATCATGTAGGAAAACGTTGTGATGTCTTGACAGCTTTGAGCAGTCAGTTTCTCTGTGTAATGCTATAGATTTTTTACCAGCTAAATCATGATGTCTTTATCAAGGTCCTTTGTTACTAAAGATAAGATCTTATTTGGAAATTACACATCCTTCTCATTTCTCTCATCGACGTCCTCTAAGGTTTTTCGATACCTAAAGAGTTACAACAACTCACTTGTGGGAGGATTGTAATTTATATAATATTATGTTCCTTATGCCAATCTGTCACAGTACTATATCCGCATCCAATACAGGATAATTAGTCTGCTTGGTTCACATGACAGATTCTCTTCGTATTAGATTCACATTCCTCAATGCTCCTGTCGTCCTTGCCCAGGCCTATCAAATGCAACCAAATCCTTCCTTAAAACATGCAAGTAGTGCCTACCCTGCCTTATACATGCAAGGAAATGACACACACACACACACACACACACACACACAGATACACACACACACAGACACACAGACACAGTGACGCACACACACACATATATATCATATATAATTTGAAAAAAACAAAACACTTCTTACAAATGAGATCTCCCAGCAGTTGAAAATAAGTAGGAAATGATCTGGGGGAGGGGGGGGGGGTGCACTTGGACTTGAAAAGGTATCCACTGCCAAACGGACCGGCGCAGCTGGGGGAGTGAATGTAAAAAATGAGGTGCGGTCAATCACTTTAGGGCAAATAAGGGGGGCGGCAACTTCATCAATAGAACAATGCAGTGGCAAAAACTGGAAACACAGCCCTTTTGCTACTTTATTTCACCCAAAAATAACTAATGAAATGTTTTCAAAAGTTTTTCTAGACAGTTTTTGGTGATTTTGGATATTTTCTGGTATTGAGACACTCTGATTTCTCTATTACCCAAAAATGGGGGGCGGTCAACTAAAATTGAGGGGCGGTTAGTCACAAAAAGCAGGGGCAGTAGTTTGGCAGTGGGTAGTAACCTTCAAAGAGTCAGTGCCCCCCACCCCCCTTTGAAAGCTAATAACCTGCTCTATAAGAAAGGAATTAGGGTAAATCCCGCACGGAGCATCCTTTCCCCTCGTCTGGTCACATTTTTTTCTTGGCCAAGGCATAGAGGCAGATCTAGCATTTTGAAAAAAATCATAACAAATTGTCATTGTTACTATCTATCATCGTGCAACGGGCCACTGAAGTCTCAAAATCACCAACATTGAGGCTTAAGGACCGCCTTAACCCTTTGCTGACGGCACCAAAATGGATTACATGAAAGTGAATGAGCATAGACAATTTTGTTTCTAAATTTTGTTATTCTATAAGAGGGTCTCATCAAAAGGTTGTATATTATCATATGGAGAATTATGACAGGGTTTAGAGAACATATTCAAATCTTTAATTTTGGTTGTCATGGTAACTATAGAACGTTTTGAATAGTAATCAAATTTCTCAAAAAATGAATATTTTTAGGCCTTTTAAAAAAAAATGCCCAAAAATATTAATAAATATTAATTTTTGAGAAAAAAACCTAATTAGAAAGATGTTCTACATGTCATTTCCATATTTTTTATAATTATCAATATTTTTCAAGTACCTATTAAAACAGGATGATAGGTATGTCAAGCTCCAAAAATAGGGGAATTTTCATTATTTCAAGTAATTCTTGATAAAATACAATAAAAAATCCTATTAAATTAATGAAAATGCAAATTTTGACAGAAGAATGTTTAAAATTATTATTGAAGTCAGTTTACTGAATGGTTGTGCACTTTTTAAAATGATTTAAATAGCAAAGCTAAAGGAAATTATGAAAATAATGAGAAAAACTATGAAATGTGAAAACTAAAGGGCGGCCATCTTGAATTTGCATGAACATGGCAGATTTATGACCATTTTCTCAGAATAAGAGGTTTGCATTATTTTGAAAACAACTTACAGAAAATAAATATAAAAATGGTTCAAGCTTACAAGATAAACACATTTGAAAATCGTGAGGAAGTTATGATCATTTAGAAGGAAAATTTGCATTTTGAATTATCATAAAAGTCTGAAATATTCTTTTTTTTTGTTAGATGAATAAAGGTGGCCCTATCAAAAAATTGTCAATTTTTTCAAATAGGCCTATACCATCAACCAAAGTGTCACAAAATTAATATTGGAGTATTCATCACCGAAATATGCCTTAATATAGTTTTATCTCAACATCTAATATATATATTTCAAAAATTAACTTTGGGATATGAAAATTATAGAAATTAAAGCCTAATTAATGACCATCGATCATATATGATCGATTTCCTATGGGGCCGTCAGGAAGGGGTTAAGGCCTTACGTCTCAAAGAACCTCATAAATTCGCGTTAAATCTCAAATTGGAGCAAATCCAATAAAATATAGGAAATGTAATAGTGCAAAAAGTAAGCCTAGATACATAGCCTAAAAGTGAATAGGGCTTACCATAGACAATTATAGATGAATAGGTAATAATCATAATCAATCAATTAATTAAATAGAATATAAAACGATAAAATAAATCAAAATATAATTAGTAAAGTATATGCCCTATATAATTATATGAATAAAATATTAGTAATAATTGATAAAAGTCAATGTTCATATAAGGTTATAAAATTAATGAAAACAAAAATGTGATAAATAAATGACAAAAAGCGGGGCGCACTGGACACACGGGCCTATCTGAAGAGTTGTTGAGGCTGCGCGCCCAGGCTAGGCGCACTAAAAGAAGGGCGCATCGGCAACCCCCTTTTCTCTCTCTCCAGAATTTACAAAAGCTTAAATTTGGCCAAAAAAAGAAGAAGAAAAGAAGAGCCCTCTAACTGTAATACAGTTAGAATAGGCCTTCTTTACAGTGATACTAATTTTTACCTGCTCCAACTAAAGACCTAATTATATGTTGAATAAGCACACCTACTCAGTAAAGTAGTAACTTCTATGATTATATATCCAACTCAGTTTTCTCTCTGGCGCGCCATGTACCTGGCGCCACCTGGCAAATACACATAGAACTATCAGTCGGAGGGGGTGTATGGAACAGCGGTCACGTGACTTATGTCGCCGTTAGACTTACGGCCGTCACCCCCTCGGGATGTTTACACCAGACTCCAGTCTGGAGGAACACACCTCTAGAGGGAGATTCGGACGTTGAAAGCCTTAAACTTTGAAACCAGGAAAGGATTTTAGCTACTGATTGGTCAGCCGACGGGTCCATTATCTCCTCGGACGTCGCAGTTCACAAAAATCCCAAGAAGCCACATTCACAAAGGTAAGGATCAAGATAACTGTCTCTGTCAGTCTGTGAAAACCCTCGGGTTGCCGACTGCCAAAATGGCGACCACCAAGGCAGAGATGCTCGCCGATCCTTCGAGGGTTACTTGCGACTCCCTGCAAATATATTCTGGTCATAGTTCACCCATAACTTACCTATCAAACAACAATCCAGTTAATAGAAAAGATACAGAAATATTGATGATGAATCCAGCATAAGGTTACGACGAAATGGACCGTGACAATGAGGGATCATTCACTGATTCAGGAGGGCATTTGAGGTTAGAGTTGTGCACTGACACTGTCAGGCAGTAGTGGACTGGAGGGGGAATCTGGGAAAATCTGGGGACGTAGTACATGAAATGTGAATTACTTATTTCCCGCTCACTGCTCAGTCCTACAAATATTTGGCCTCTAGATCTACTGATACTACTCAAAATTGAAACTGCATCAGATATAATTGATAAAGTTCAGGAGGCATTTGTAAAAAGAAAATTATAGACTAGATAATTGATAATAGATCTATTTTCTAGATTTAATAATTAAATCTATTGCACAATATTGCTCATAGTCTACAATACATAGCAGGATAGATAAATGTGACTACCAAAGAAACTACACTAGCACAAAATACCATTTCATGGAAGTAGATCTAGATCTAGATCTACTTGAAAAAAAACAATAGATCTAGATCTATTGAGTTGCCATAGATCTAGTCTACTAAATTCTAAAAGGTTTTGCAAGCATTAATTAACAAATATGAGAAAATAAGTCAGAACCAATATGGCTGATACGCTTATTCATTATTATTTATGATAATGAATAAGCGTATCAGCCATTCACAACAAATCTATTTTTGGCTTGAGTAAGAAATTTGCCATAGAAAAGAAAATATTAGCAGCGCTTAATAAGTTTATGAATATTTGTTTAGAGTTTAAAGAATACATAGGCCTATGGTTCATGAGTTTTTAGAGTCTATAGGTAGACCTAGTGACTCATTTCAAATGTAGAGTAGCTACAAATCGGCAGAGCACTTTCGGCAAGTGGAATACGGCCTTTACGGTATAAATAGTGCATATCTAACTATAACTTTATTTGAATTACATAATACTCATGTCATCTATGCCTGAAGACAGCAATGCTTGTAGATCTAAACAAACCAATTTTAGTGGGTTACCAAAATTGAACATGAATGAGTTTTTATGTATTCTAATGTAGTTTAAATCTTTATTAACAGTTTATATTTTACCACATGCCTAGATTATGGCCATAGAATATATATTTCAATAGTGATAGCAGAATTTGCAAATTTTATTTTACCCTACATTGCTTTTGGCTCCCTTTAAATAAAAGACCAAAAATATGTAAGGATTGCCACTTGAATTATCATAATTTCAGGAGAGTATTTTAGAAATATATAGAAGCTTGTGCTAAAAGATTCTGTAAGTTTTTCCAGTGATAGGGTGCTTATCACTCATTGAAATGCAAAAACTGCGCATTAAAGAGAGCCAAAACCAATATAATTGGCAACATTTTCAAAACTCAGATAAGTATAGAAATATGTTGGATGAGTCCAGCTAAGGTCAGTGGTAAAGTATTAGCTGTGAAAACTAGCTCAAACTGAAGTAGAATGCCACAAGAGATGGTAACATTTGCATTTGTTTGTAAACAAGCCCTATTTTTGCGGATTCACATTAATTGATTTGAGCAAGAAAAACATGTTTTTGATTATTTCTTACCATATTTCATGGTTTAGATTTTAACATGGGCCAGCAATAGGCTCAAGGAATGGATTTCCATGATTATTTGAGTTTGGAAAATTTCATTGAAGTTATTGGTTTTGGCTCCCTTTAAAGTGGAAAAGCTCAAACTAGACCATTTGGACAAATGCGCCTTATAAACATTTCTGCACACTTCAATAGTTGGGTGTATGCAGGGATATGCCCAGGAAAATTGTAATATAATCACAATCCCAAAATGGCTCTTTGGTCAAAGTTATTAATGTTTTTTTTTCTCCAGCACACAGATAACTGTATTTGTATTTTTATATTGGTGCAAGCACGTTCACATTGTATAAAAAGTTACCAGGCGAAGGAATGGACAAGTACCTCATGCACTGGTGTGAAGAGAAAATGTATCATTTCTCTGTAGGCCGACTGGAAACTGGCAGGACTGAAACAAAACCCCCATTCTCATCAAGAGATATAAGTCTAGTAGTAGTTTTTCCGTTCAAGACTTGCTAAAGCAATCAAACGCCAAACAATTAGCTGCTATCGTAGCATCTCGCCCAAAGCCATACTTATGACATTACCACACTCTCTTTTAGTGCTTGCTCGCCTTAGGTTGTAAAGATTTATCCTTTTTTTGTGCAAGGAGAAATGAAATTCCACTCGCATTAAATGGTAATGCCTGGTATAAATTATGAGAAAGTACGTGCGGTAAGATTTTATCTGCGGCATATTATGGGGTTACTCGGAACAAACATCAGTGTATACTTCCTGAATCAGTATATCCGAAATATTGAAATGAGCTACTGAAATGCTACTGATTGAACACTGATAGTAGTTTGTACACCATATCTCATTTAAATATTTCAGACATACTGATTTCCCACTGCTCAGCCACTGTATTTCCACTGATTTAACACTAAACTACTACTGCAAGCAGACACTGATTCTACACTCAGTATACACTGATTTAACACTGCGTTTTGGTCCGGGTAATGCTGTCGTCTTTTATGCACTGCAGCAGGATATGTCCCACCCAACGTCTACATTCCATAAAGAAAGGCTATTCAAGAGTTCACGACTTAACATATCATCACAATCGCCTTCAAATTCTTTTGAATTGGCAGGAAACTACCAAAGAAGTATAAAATTGTTGAAACAAAATCCAGACAATATGTGCAGCGTTGCAATGTAAAACGTCAGGCAATTCCTTTTGTCTGAGATTTTTCTACATAATGCCTTGACTCTATCCTACATTCTTTTACTTAGCGCATGACCTTTCTCAGTTCCTCCCCTTTCTATTGAGACCAAAGTTCCTCGTCGCCTTGGACACAGTTGCCGCCCTGTGTCCCCTAGCTGCTGCCGTCTCCAAAAGCAGACACCATTATCGATTTGGCACAGCCTTGTCAGAAAGATGCATAACAAAGGAACATCCCATTTCCCCGGCCGTCTTATAAATCAATGGCGGCGAAGCACGGCCTCGGCCCAAGTTTGGGTGTATTACATTACGAGGAGTGCGTCTCTGGTAGGATAGTCATTGATCAGTATGGTGAGCTAGAGACAAGAAATACAAGCCGCCGTACCTTCATTAGCCTTGATATATAAACCGTGTCGAAAAGTCTGGTGGCTGATAATAACTTCAAATGCAATTACCACCCGACTTGCTAAGGATTTTTGACATGATTATTATTTTGTATATGTTTTTTTTTGGAGAAAATTGAGAACACCTAGCCACGTCTCAGCAACATATTTGTATATGTCAAGTATGTCATAATAACGGGTTTAACCATGTTTTTTTTTTTATTGATTATAAAAACATTTACATTCTTGAAATCAGATAGCAGTATTGACAAATCGGGTGTCAGTAGCCCAGGACACCCAGACGCTACCGTCCAACTGAAGTTAGTGCATTGGTTGCCCAGTGGCAAACTACGCTATATAGAGATGTTTGGAAACACCCCTCAGTTCCAAAGCGAGTCGACCATATCTGAAAACGATTTGTTTTCAGTGAGTCATTCAAACCATATAATTTGTTATATTTTTCTGATTCAGTTCTTTGTATTCATGGCATGTTTTCCATCACTCAGTCAAATGACTACATTTGAATAACAAAATACATTCATTTACTATGGAGAAGAGCAAATCAATACAGCAACTCAGTGAAATCACCTCTTTGATCAAGATGCCGCAAAAGCCAATATACAATGAGCAAACACGTGGTGTTTGCACCGCCATTTGCACTGGATTTGGATCAATTTCCTCTGCAGCGACTCCCCCCACAGCCTCGGTGGCTATGGTGGTGTAAAAAGGCTGAGGGGACGAGGGGTGGGGAGGCTGGGCCTCTAATGCCTCTATGTGTATACCTGTAAAGTGGTGGGCGTCGGTGGGCGCCGCCGCTGGGCAGTGGGAGGGGGTCGGGTGCTGGCTGGCGCCCAGCCGGCAAACCCGCGCATGCGCAGGGCAAATAAGACTGTCGTGGACATCAAATGATCAAATTCAAATCAATTTGTTCCGGCACTTTCTCGCCGACAGCCACGTAAGTCCCTAGTGCCACTAGCACTCACCCCCACGTCGCCGAGCTGCTCGGTCACTATACGGCGCACTGCAGGAGTTGCTCGAATGGCCTGCGAACTTGTGCACAACATCTTTGTTATCATATCCCAGCATATAACTTTACGAACCTTGCCCGCGGCACCAGGCATCTCGTTTCTATCCGGCGCGGACTTGCTCACCAGCAGCTCACGTGAGCAGTTCGTGAGGTAAACTCACATATATGTACTTAATCCCTGACAATTATAATATACATGTATAATGTTCATAAGCCCCTGGCATATCCACCATGAAACTAAAAGCATAATAACCAATATACTGCGTGTTTTTTCATGAATGCCTTGAGGTGAAACTTATAAACACAACCTATTTGCTTGAGGACAAGTGACTTAGACTTCCCGGCATTGCAACATAGATACTTCTCTCCCATATTCTTGGTTGGTTTTTCTTCAAGAGCCTTTTCAGAAATTGCATGTCAGCGGCTAATTTACTGAACTTAAGTGCCTCTGGCGTACGTGCTTTTGTAAATAAAGACCGTGGTTCAACCGTTGGTAAGGCAGCTGGATTGAAAACTTGGTGCTTTAGAATATTCAATAGATAATACGACTTTTAAAGAAAGCTGCAAAATGGATTAAGTAACTCCACCACCTTTGTGCGTACGTAATTACATAGTATTAAGATTCTCTTAATGATGTAAAATAAGTCACGGATTGCCGGATTCCCAACCTGAAACGTTTGCATTAAAATCAGAAGAATGCCACTGGTATAATGTACATTAGAAAATATTTGGTATAGGATGCACTTGGTTTCGGTTTTGAACAGGTCAGGATGTTCAGACCCTCCTAATAATATTCACGGATATATATCATTTGCGTGTGGTAGTTTATCGAAGAGCGACTTGTCAGAGAGTGACATCCGTTTCGGAATGATTTGTATGGAAACATCCTTGATGGCGAGCCAAAAGGTCTCCAACAGGGCAATATAAATACTGCAACATAACTGAGCATGAGATATGATGGGTATTGGATTTCTGGCGGAATCAATTTTTCATATGCTATCTGCAGTATCTATCTGTTCACGGAATATAAAAGAGTGTATGGGATATACTTATACCGAAAACTTTAGGACATTATGAAAAGAGTCTTACCGGTAACTCGGGTAAGTCTATACAAAAGCAAAACTCATTGAAGTACGTACTTGCTGTACAAGTCAACTTACGTACTTCAAAGTTCAGTGACTATGTATAACTTCAAGCTGGGCGCCCTGGCAGGTAATATAAATCTTAAAAGGTCTTATTTTAGTTTTGCCATTTATAAGGCTATTAGAAAGGTCTTATTTTGGGTCCAGAGGTCTTAGAAAGGTCTTATTTTAGGTCAATCTTTTTTTTTTTTTTTACAAGATCTAAACTTCATGCATTCTCTGTCTTTTTGGAAGAGTAAAGATTTAAAAGGGTCACACAAAAAGTTCTGAGAAATGCCTTGAAAAGGTCTTATTTTTGTACCGACACGGTATTATTAAGGTCTTATTTGGGTCTTATTTTGGTTTTTGAAAAAGCGTGGGCACCCTGTTTAAGCAGCTAGTGTTTTAAATGTATTATGAACTAACTACATGTAATACCTTTTTGAAACAGGACAAAAAATATCAGATCACTATGCTCCTTTTTGCTTATATATTTATCTAATCCGTAAAGTGTTTCATTGAATGTGCACATCGGGGGTCTATAATAATTATAGCCTCCAGCCACAAGCAGGCAGTGGCAGACCAACCACTACCAGTGGTGTGCATGCACCCTGCCCATTGTATCGTTTACCCTCCCCCTCCCGCCGATTAACGGACATGCCGGCCGCCTCCCTCACTCCCCCCCCGCAGGCACCCATTGTTGCCCGTGATCCATGGCCGTCTCCGGACTAGGGATTATCCCGGCCGGCGTGCCAGACACCGTCAGACCCTATTGGATCAGGCCTAATCTCCGCCTCGGGCAGTCGGCGTCGTTTGTGCCGCCGTAAATCCGCACATAGGAGATCGAGCGAATCGGTCGCGTGCCGAGGTGTTTTTTGTGCGTGTGGTTAGGATTCGACTTGGAGCGGCAGGTGTATGGATGACGCCCGGCTTCTTTTTTCTGTTGGCAGAATATTGCCACGCCCCCCCCCCCCCCCCCCCTGTTTTTGAGTTTCTCATGTGAATACTCGATAAGCATAGGCCTATACACGTGTGTGAGCTGCGCATATGGGACTAAATATCTGTGTTCGAAATAGGCGAATAGACATTTACTAGACAGGAACATATACTAGGCCGCCTAGTAGTAGCATTTTCCCCAGCATTTATTATTATCCATTGCTAGGATTAAAAAGAAGAATTCCCATTGCTTTCCCCTCTATTTACGTTTACTCCTCAGTAAGCACTGTTATAGTATCTAAATTCTGCTTGCATGGTTTAAAAAATTGAGAAATCCTACTGTCATACAGTAAACGCAACGAATAACACGATGTCATTCTGCATCGGATAGTTCTGTATCTGGACCCTAAAAGCCCGGTCACATATAGAGACTGAACTCAACTCAACAGTTGAGTTGAGTTGGGTCTCTGATAGTTTTGATATGTGACATAGGGTTAAAACTGGAGTTTCAGGTTTTCTCAAGACTGATCAGTCTGGTCTCTAATCTTGGGATGTTGAAGATTTAAAACTGGATAGTCTTGAGTCTTTTGCAGTCTTAAGACCCAGTCTCAATATGTGACTGGCCTTAAGACTGGATAGTCTCCAGTCTCAAGCAGTTTTAAGGTCCAGTCTCTATATGTGACATAGTTTAAGACTCAACTCAACTGTCTTGAGTCAATTATCCAATCATATGAAGGCAAATAGACACACCTCTTTTTCCTACACATCATTGAGTTTATAGGCAGAGGAAAGAAGACTCAAGACTATTCAGTCTCTATATGTGACCACTCATCATTTTTTCCTTAAGACTGGTTTGTCTGCAACTGTTCAGTCTCAAACCCTTAAGACTGTTGAGTTGAGTTCAGTCTCTATATGTGACCGGGCCTTTAGACTGTTGTGTCTGAAACTGTTCAGTCTCAAGTCCTTAATACTGTTGAGTTGAGTTCAGTCTCTATATGTGACCGGGCCTTAAGAGACCATTTGACCCTAAGAGCACACATGCGACTTGCCATCACCACCACATGTTGTGACATACGTCAAACAGCCCATGACGTGTCCAGACGTCGTTCTCCGACGACCTACCAGGTGGCGCGCGGGAGCTCTCCGCCAGGGGGCGTGAGGGCGGGACGTTTCCGGCTGACTGGACAAAACGGCGGGCGCCCATCCATCAGGCAATCAGCCGCCATAGATTACCACCGATCTGCCGCGCACTGCCGCCCCCAGGCACGTGTTGCTGAAACGGGTTCGCTGTACTTGTAGCCGGCCCACAGTATAAAGACAGGAGCAGGAGCCTGTGGCGCCACCTCGCGCCCACAGATATTGAGATGGCGTCGGGGACGGGTCCAGTCTGGTGGACGTAGATTAGGACGTGTTCTTGTTATCGGGCGGCTAGCAGCGCCCCATGTCATTATGGGCACTGGTCGCCAGGCTTATCTGGCCTCCGGGCTTGTTGCTGTACACTTTTATTTGTGCCTGATCGATTTGGGGGGAAAAGGGCGGGCGGCGACGACGAGCGTATTGGTATAAACAGAGTGAATGCCGATCAAAAGTGCACGACATTGGGCCATACATCAGTGATGGGCCGCCCTCCCCACCCTCCTCCGTCTACGTGTAGGGGCAGGGCACACGGGCCTGGCTGTACGGTGGGGGGTCGGCTCTTGTGTAAAGGGACATTAGGTAGGGTAGACCCTGGCATTGAATGGATATAGATGTGCGCGTTACCATTGCATGTATTCAAAAACTGTCATTGTACCAGCAAGGGATGACGTATCGATGATTTATTGCCGTTTGCCAATGGTAGAGTACTTCTCATAGTGAAGGTTTCTCTTCTTCGGGGGAGGGGGTGGGGATCCCAGTGGTTATAGTGTACTGAATTTGAAGCCAGTGGTTATTCTTTTAGGTCAATTGAGCAATCTTTTTTATTATTATTATTATTATTATTATTATTATTCCATTTGCTTTATTCGGGACAGCTAGATGGCACTAACTCCAAAATGTTATAAAAAGTTCATCGAAACGACCAATCTTGTGAATTACATATTTTTGGAAACAGTTCCCAATAAGGCACGTCACGTACGTGAGAAATAGAAAAACGTCATTTCGTCGACTGAAAGATGTGTTGTCACTAATATTTTGCCTATTGAAAGTGTTGGTCAGCACGTGAAATCTGCTGACATGTAGTTATACAATCCTTCACTTCCTGGTGCCCGGTAACTGTCTTGTTTAATGTTTCACCACGGACCATATTTCTGTGGGTGCTGACTGGAAAAGGAGCAGACTTAATATTGGCTTGGTCAGCAATTGTTTCATTTCATTTGATGTGGTATAATTACATGAGCAAAATATAATTGAATAACAAGTAAATCGTTGCATTTTGCTTTATATATTTTTCACGTGGCTGCAGTTTCAATGGTGCAGCTGTTTGAGTGGTTCATGTATGTGTAAAATATAATCTCGTGCTATTCCCGTAGAGAAATCCAATATGAAAAGTGGCAAGCACCAGATGATAATACAGCGTCAAGTATTGGCTACAACAAGATTGTACCTCCAATTGTCTATATGTTTTTGAAGAAATATTTTATCCGTCTCCTTTCTGTATTAACGCCTGTTTTGTCTTTTACCTCCCAGGTGTTGGCCTCCGTCGGACGCTCACCTGGTAAGTCCCTTCACTTTATCTCTGTAGCATAGGTGAATATGGGGGTCATATTGAGTCTACCACTAGCTACCCTCACGCCTAGCTCTGACGGCCGGAGGTGATACCTCTAATTGTCCACATACGTGGCCAGGGTGCAGTCCAGGGTGCTTTGGTTGTGAGAATGCCAATATAAAAATCTGCAGAGAATTCCTCAGATACCAACGATGGGAATATTATTTTCTGCCACGTTTTGGTTCCTCATCTATGGCCATGTCAGAACTAACTTGGAAATTCAAGCTTTGGCAATCGATACTATGATGTACACAAACATTTTCAGTGTCAACTTAAATTGATCCCTGCGAAGTGTATGTACATGCATGCACCTGGTACTGGTACGTACATCTAGCTGTCTTTCAAATGTAATGTTCAAACGCTGGACTAGAAAGTCGGTTTATTTCTGCCAGCCCACCTATGCTTTCTTCATGATCCCCTTTCGTCAGTTTACTCTGCTTTTCCCTATACATCCAAAATTCTAAGGACTACAGAAATATGTCCAGCCTATTTTGATGTTTTCGCCTGTTGTAAGTGGAATGAGAAACTCAACCCACGGCGAGAACTGTACCAGTACTACCATCGCGACAAGCTGGCAGGGGGGGATTTCTTGAAATCTATTTTTGGGGGTAGGTCATTTCCTGGCGTTGCGGGTCTTGTGTTAGTGTGACAGCAGTGACAGCCATGTGACAGCAGTGACAGCCATGTGACAGCGGCTGTCACTATTTCCCTCCCTTTGCCTGCAGCCTGACCTTTCAGCCATTGCAAGTCCGAGTGCAGGGGCCGAAGCGGATTCGACTTACAACATGGCTTTAATCTTACTTTTTTATTTGTTTCTGGGTCACTCGCTTGTTAATGTATCGAACCATTATGAAGTGTGTCAATAAATATTGGCGTACATTAGTGGAGAATTATTTCAATTTAGATCAAATGAAATAATTTTTTATATGAAACGACTGTAACGCAGATCATTGAGATGGACACAAATCGAACAGGGATCTCCTATAAAATCAAACAAGGGATTTCCTCTTTTTCTGCTCAAACTTTGTTAATGATTCGTGAAACTTTAGCCCTGGCTGAAGCCTCAACCCAAATTTGAAAAATGAAATATTTAAGCGAAGAAATACATTCGAAATGTGTACCATATGTTAGCGGCGTCTAGTATAAAGTTGGCTCTCTAGCATTGGCTGCCTTCCCCAAGTTGCTCTTAAATTATTCCATTACATTCCAGAGAGGTTTGGTTAAAAAAGACGACCATTAGCACGTTTTGATGTCCATGGTATACTGATCGATCACGCACCGCCCCTTTCCCAACAAGTTTTCTTTTCAGTCGGAGAGCCCGTGTGCCGAAGATTACTTTTACTTTCCAGACCAATGCCTCTATGAAAGTTTAAGATGAATGGTTACACATGCATTAAAGAAAGATGAATACAAAGATTTCTCTCTTTTGCCTGGGCGTATTATAAAATGTCTTACACAAAGGCATACCTTGGCTTTCAGATACCCCTTACACAGAAATATATGTAAAATTAAAGGGATGATTGAAAACATTGACCGCATTGTCAGCGTTATATAGCTTGCTGTATCTCTTTGTATGAATTCTATAACAGGGACGCTTTTGTTTAGATCTTACCAGTTCCAGTAATTCAAGCCTGTTTCTCGGCACCATAGAGGCGTTGTTTTCCCCCAGAGGTGTTCTTTTCTCTCCCTCAATGTACCTAAAGCATCTGTATGACAAATGTTTAGACAAAATACTGGCTCGTAAACGTCTTTCTCAGGCCTAGCCTGGACTGTGGGGGAAGGGTCATGACAGACGGGGTATTGTACAAACAGGCCTAGACTACTCACGCCCACCAGCTAGTAAAATATGAGTTGTATACCAGTACTATTTTACGTTAGACGTACCCCCACTGTTTGTTTGGTTGTCTGCGACGGGAAGAAAAAAGATGGAACAATATAAAAACAGTCAAAATAGGCGAACAGGGTAAACACAAAGAGGAAAGTGACTACAATATACGTACATATGAGCCTGTTCCCTGAGACATTCGTTAATTTTCCTAGACTGAGTTTCTACTAGCTGTATACAGATGCAGGCAGTAGTGGTATAAATTATAAGTTATTTTCTGAAGCGCATTTTGCTGAAAGGCTTTTGCTTTTTCTACATCTATTTTTGAAAGGCAGCGGTATAGCGATTTCCACATTTACCGATACAAAGCCGCAGTCCTGTCTGCACAATTCACAATGCCGTTAGTGAAAGCTTCATCATTCTAATGATTAAATCCTAAGTAATCCACCGAGGTGTGCTGGGATGCTTGGTTCCAATGAAACCAGCCCCGCGCGGATCGGATTAGATTAGGAGGTAGTCTGTTTGGCGACCACCCATCCCACCCGTCCTCCAGGTGCTGTGGTAGTTAGTCATTAGGGGTGCCTGGAGACAATGGGCCCCGCCCTATCAGGTTAGTCTCAATGAGGTAGGAGATTGGCTGGAGGCCGGAGTAGGGTCTGGACACTGTCACCGTAACATTGTAAGGTGAAGACCACAGCCAACGGCATTCTGGAGCCAAGCCAGTTGGGGTTCCCTCCTGAAGAAAATGGGATTCCATATCTGAATACTAAATAATGCTGAAGATTGTTGTGGGTTCATCCATATTGTACCCTTGTTTTGGGGTTTTCCGACAAAGATTGAAATGGCCTCTTCTGCTTAGTCAAAAAATACTAAATAACTTAAAAAAACATGTATGTAACACAGTGTTACAATATATTGCTTAGTGCAGTAAATTTTGTAAAACTAACAGAAAATGTATTGACATCTCCTCGCAGAAAGCATTATGTCATGACGGGAACATCGGGAACTTTTCCCCGAAGTCCCAACATATGAACCGTGATTGTCATGGAAGGGTGGGGATGGGAATGGCGTCCGTGATAGGTGGCCAACGTCTGGGTAAAGAACCCCTACAGTCCGACTAATGTAGCCGGGGCCCATTACAGGTAGTTATATACTGGAGCAGGTGACAGACCCTGGAGGGTTTACTGCTGCCCCACCTGTTGGAGGTGTGGCCAATGCCCGGGAGGACCAGACGAGGTGAGCAGATCCCAGCTCACACCGTGCGGAGATGAGTAGCTCATTGCCACCGTCTTGATGTGTCTGGTTGGTGGCTGGTGGTCCATTCGGGCGACATGTGGGGCGGCCCATAGTAAGTGGCAACTTTCTGTGGACTCATTCTGAGTTGGGCATAATTCTGAGCCGGCCCACAGTATAAAGTATGCACCCGGAACAAAATTGAAAATGCAGTATCAATTTTTAGATTGAAAGCAGTACAGAAGCTGAAGTGGGGTTGATGTACATGTATTATCATGTAGGGTGTCAGTGGTAAATCAGTGGAAATAAGTATGATTTCAGTAGTTGAACAGTGGTAAATCGGTATGCCCGAAATGCCTCTTTGAGTCGAATTATTCCCGTATCAGACACGCCCAAGCTCAGTATAAAATTGAATATGTTATTATAATAATGGACACACTAACATTTCTGCAAGTATGTAAATCCAAAACTGAGCATCAAATGAGTCCCAAAACATAACGAGGCTGACCTTAGGACACATTTATAACTTAACAAGATCAATCATGTAAATGCTCTTGTTTCGGAAAACATTATTAGCGTGTCTGCATATATGGCTTCAGTAATATGAAGACCTGTCTGAACGTCCAAAAAGAACAAATGCTTTCCACAAATTGAGCAATGTCTGGTCAGAAAGGTCAGGTTACAGTAAAAAGGACCTCATATGAATTGGTCCTTGCCAGACAGTTGACTTTACCAGTCTCAATGCCGCCTCGATCCTCTTGTTGCCATGGGACGTCTGGCGCTATTGAAAGGCAGAGGATTTAATTGGAAAATGTAGACTATGGTACTCTTTAATTTGAAATGGAATTTAGTCTCTGGCAGTGTTACAAAAAAGTCAAAGGGAGAACTTAAAGTTCAATGCATTTTTTACTGAATAAATCAAGCGAGAAAGCAATCATTCTCAAAGATTATTTAAAATATTGACAGTCTAGATATACAGTACAAAATATTTGGAAACGTCCGTGAGCCCTGTATGTGGGCTTCTTTGTCTAAGAGCCCCGTTTTGCTGTGGCTTCTGCTGAGAGCAGGTGTCACCCGTTGGTCACAGTGTGTGACTTGTGAGTGAGCGGCCATATGGCACTGATGGGTAAACCCCGCGGGGCCTCCAGTCGGTCAGTGTAGCCAAACACCTAGGGTAAACGTTCTTTATTTCGTGATGTCGAGATTTCACTCAAATTCACGAGTTTGTATCCTTCATTACAAAATATAATCTAATTATTATATCACAAAGGGAATCAGAGATATAAGATGTGAATTCCGGTCGTCACGAATATGCATTTTTAGATGTTTTAGCAAAAGATCACCCTGCGAAATTATCTTTTATAATATATATGAAAGGTCATCGATCTGTGCTAGGTTTCAAAGCCTATCTTGACATCAGTTCACCAAGCTAGGCTGGCCTATGCCCCGGTCATTCGTTGCAGACGTGAGTATATCAGAAAAGTAAGTCAACTTAGCAACCCACGCCACCGCCTTATGGTCTAAAAGTTGAAAGTGTAAACTTAGGAACCCATAGAAGATCATGTGCTCAGTACCTGTATAAATGTGTAGAAAAATAAGACTTAGTAGACTTAAAAAACAGGACGTTATGAAGCACATGGGCAGTATCAATACGACACAAAAACAGCAGCTGAGATAGCTTTAAATCGCTTGACATTTAGATGAAGGATCTGCAGGAGCAGTACATTCTTGCAGGCAATGTAGTACACCCTCACTGGGACACGGGGGAAGTCTCCGCAGTGGCCTGGGGGCACGTCGAAATGGACGACCAATCCCATTGGTCGTACAATAACTAGCCGAAAATGGACGATGCTATAACTTTAGGCACTCGCCGCTACCAATCTGTCGGGCCCCGTCCCCCGCGCGTCGGGCTCATTGGTCGCGACCGGAAACTGCCCGCCCGCCGCCCCGCGTCGACGATGACCGCGCCCCCTGGCGGCGTGCCCCCGGCGTCGGGGATTAGCGGCCGGAGACAGAGGCGAATCTCTCCTAATGCCAGTTAAGTTCACGGCCGGGTGGACAGACGCAATGAGATCAGCACAGGGCCCATTACCACCCCACCTCATGAATACAGAGAGGTCGAGGCCCCACCGAACATTTTCCCACTTTTTTTACTCCTTTGTTTTTCTACTTTCTGTTTACAAAGCTTGAAACTGACTTAAGTTCAGATTCCCAATGGGCAGATTGGTCAATTGGTCAATTCCCAATTGGTCAGGGGAATTTTAAAATAGTTGCATTTGCTGAGAAATCCTTAGTGTACCTATATGAGACGGATCTACAATGAAGAAAGGGAGACTGTTGGTATTGGTAGTGGTTTAGATGAGTTTGGTGGTAAAATGATATAACCTGTCAACCCTGGAAGTAGAGAGGTGGAAGCAGATGCAAGAGGCATGGGCTGGGATGGAGATATCAGTTTGTAGCCGCAGGGGCAGTCTGGGAGGAGGGGAGGGCGAATAGTAATTCCTGCTTATCGTGATCTTCATTCCACGTGCCTATTGCTTGCAGCAAGTTTTATGCGTTCAAATACCCGACAGAAGAATTGGTTAAAAGTGCTTACAAAGCAGTGTTGGAAACCTTCGGATGGTGTAGTTCATTTCTCCGGGGAGACGGGTTCAGGCTGATGCTGTATAATGTGTACAGGCTGGCCCCGCTAACGGTGCTTTGGTCGCCATGAGGCTCCTCCATCATATAGCAGGGCCTCAAAGGGCACGTCGCCGGGATAATAACCCGCCTGGTTGGCTGGGTAAATAAAATCACCCCCTAAAGAACGTGGAAAATAGGCCCTCTCAAGTTTCCATACACGTGTATTCCGATATAAGCTGTAAATCTTAAATTCTGTAGACCTATTACCTTAATTGGTATATATGGTTTGACGGAGCCGTCAGCTTCTTAGATAGTGTAATTAGCTTTTGTGTAGAGTCTTTAATTGAGGCATTTTTCAATATTTATAACCATTACGGTAGCAGTAAAGAACATTTTAAAGGGAGAGGATGGAAATGGTCCTGGACTGGGTGAATTGGGCAGTTACCCTGACAGCATGTAAAATAGTACCGCTTTTGAAATTGAGTCACATGGTAGATTTCGATCTGCAAATTTAAACATTTTTATTGTCAACAATACAAAGAGAGTCAATGTAAGCAGGGAACAACACAATAAACACTGTAGACAGTAACAAAGGATTGGAAAATATGTCCAGAACAAATAGATAGTACGCAAATTAACACTATCTCAGAAGGACATTACAAATATGCCTATGATCCATAAAACCTGTTCAGAGACAGATCTATTTTTTTTTAATTTTTGTTTTTATCGGGACCAGCAGGGTCTATTGAGATAGGTAGGTGTGTAAAGGACGACTGGTAACCCCGGCCTTGGCGTGTTTGAGGCTGGGGCTGGGGGCGGGGGCGGGGGTCTGTCGGCAGTGACGATGATGTAGTCGGAAACCCCAGGCGGGCCCCGTCCATTCATCACTGCCAGAAAAGTCAGAAGCACCAAGAGAAGGCCACCAAAACTCATAAAACACAAGCCAATGCTGCTTTCCGAGAGAAAAAAAAAAAGAACTTTCTACGTTAGAGGGGAAAGATCGAGGTTGCTATCAGTCCTTGTCTATGATTTCTCATAACATATCGACACTGGCATAACGCAGGGATTCTGTTGACTCAAAGACGGGAATAGACCGGGGAATACAAACCTTGTTATAGATCCCCAAGTTGTAGCCTGATTTATATGTTTTTGAAGGCTGGCAGTCCAGCTTCCACTGTGAGGGTTAGGTCACAGGGGAAAGGTGTGATGGGAGGCAGACGCATGCAAAACAGCAGATTGTTCTCGGCAGCCAACGTGACCCGGGAAGGCTATCACTTCAGTATTTTACACGTGGTTGCCATGGTGATTATTTTTAGTCCCCTGGGCCCGCCCTAAAATGAAGGCATGTGTCTCGTGCAGCAGGATGTAAGCTGAATCTATAGCGAAGGTAAGCCACTCAGAACCTCCCTGAGTAAATCGGCCTATTCTCTGAGAGGATTTATGGCGGAGATGAGGTAATGCCTACAATGTATTCAACATGAGGGCATTGAGGAAGCAGTCTCTAATAGTTGGTTGAAGGGGGTACAGGCCATATGTGGTAAACACTGCTGGGAAATTGTTTCTAGGCGCAGACTGATTGCTGAGCTTCACATGGTAATTATTTGGGGGCCCCAAGGCCCACAAATCTAGCCATGGCAAGGAACGACAGTAAAAGCCGAGTAGTGACGTCACCACCCTCCTATATCTTACATAGTAAAAAAGCCTCAAACACACGATTTCTTCACCAAATTCGGAGGTATTTCTGACGGTGCTAAGGCCTAAAAAAATATATCAGTATATGTCAAAACATCTCAACTGGTGAACTTAAGCGTAAGGGAAAGAAATATTCAGTATTAATACGTTTTCGGGCCATGTTTCTGAGTCCCATTTTACAGAAAAGCGCCTGCCAGCCTCTCGGGTCGGCGGGAAGGGAAGGACCGCCCCCTTCTCGGCCCGTCGACCAATCAGAATCGTTCCTGCTATCACGTGACTTTCGGCCTTGAACTTGTGAATAATTAATTAGCCGTTGACCAATCAGCGTCCTCCTCTCGATCACGTGACATCTCATTTGCATATCGCTGTCGGGGCCGTCGACCAATCAGCGTCCTCCTTTCGTACCACGTGACTACCCGGGTGCTTCGAGCAGGATGAAGAAGAACCCGGCCGCCATGCTGTCACCGACCTATGCACCCGTATTTCACCATGAAATCAGTCGTTCGAACCTTACTTATTGGTATACACAGATAGATTTCGACCCATAGCTAAGCCTCCCACTGTCCCAGAATCGAAAATAATGCGAAATAACGCGTCTAAACGCGTAAATGCATCGCGCTGTTTTCTTGCAATCCTTCGCCTCCCCTGGTGACAGAGCCCAGACCGCCCCGCGCTGCCGGCGGGGACGGTTGGTTGTTACTGGGGCTTGCGCCTTCTCCGCCTGGATTACGGCGGTATCTGATGCTTTCAATATATATATTTTGGACGTCTGGACTCCCTTAAACGCATACAACGCATTGAATACTTATGCGTGAATCATGCGTTCGTATCGAAGGGAAAACATTGGATCGATCGGACATGTGGAGGCACTGTCACATGGCGCCGTCAACTTTTCGCCGGGTTCTCTCCCCGCACGCCTGCATCGATACTATGAACTCAGAAAACCTGGATGACATTGGACTAAACCCAATAATTGTGGAGGATTTAAGCATTCGGAAGCATTCTATTATACAGGTAGGTACATATGATATATCTTTTCCAGCAGTTCAAATGATAGACTCAGATAGGCTAGGCCTAAGGCTATGCCCCCTCCGACACTGTCAATGTATAATGGAGGCTCCGAAAGCAATTATTAATATCCAAAGATTAAAAGATTTCAGAAATTGTCACTATAGTGTCATTTTTTCTTACCTACCATCAAAATATTCAATCTGAACTTTAATATGTCTAGGCCTAAGTCACTGTCATTCCCATTCAATGTTAAAACATAGCCGTCACACTGTCAATAAGTTCTCTGGTGCTGTCAGACCAAAATACTCGATAAATATTGAAACCTGGGCCCCCAATGGCAAGCATATATGAAATATATGATGGCACGCTTCTTGTTAGAAATATTATTTGACTGAATCAGATTGCTTCCTCAGACCACAGAAATAGTGATTAGGATGGGTATCTATAACTATAAGTGGTCAGTGACTGTGTTTTTATATGTCTTACTTCATATGAGTTTAATAACAGAGAAAACATATGATATGACTCGAGCACTATCATAATATCTATGCCTTTTAATAGCACTACGGATAATTGGTTAATTGGTCCAATTAAGTAAGAGACTACAGGCAAGCAAAGATTTGATAAACCCGTATTTATAACCTAATCATCTGATCAAAGGAGTCGGGGAATGGCCTCAGGGTAACACATTTCTTAGATCCACATAATATTATTCTTTATTACTGAGGCGGAAACTACTGGTGAAAATAAAAGATTTAAATGTTTTAATCATTTCCGTCTCAGTTTTAGAGTGGGCTCGCACTTCGAGCAGAGGGGAGACGGACAGCATGTAACCAGCAAAGAATATATGATTTAAAGGCTTGCTCCCCGAAACCAGCAGGATGTGGAAAAGCAGGTGGACATATGTCCACCAAAAATATGTCCACCACTGACATAGGGCAAAGAGATGAAGAGGGTAAAGGAGCAAAGCTAGGACAAAGCTAGGGCTAGGAAACTAGGGCTGTTGTATGGGAGTAAGAGGGTGAAGATTGTAAAAGGGTAAGGGGATGTGTCACGCTGATGTGTCACGCTGATGTGTCACGCTGATGTATCACGCTGATGTGTCACGGGGACGAGTCACGGGGACGAGTCACGGGGACGAGTCACAGGGATGCCATGAAAGATAGGTTCATATTATTTTTTAGCACTTGAAATAAGACTAGGCCTAGAGGCCAGATGTCTTTTTTTTAAAAAATTGGTTTGGGCAATGTGACTTTCATCCGAAAATAATCATTTAGGCCATATTCAGCCTATGTAAAAGACATAAAAGACAAACCCTCTAATTGTTTTTTTTAAAAGATTGAAGAGTCCGCCTCAGTTTGTAGCTTTGCTACATTTTTAAAAGATTAAACATTTAAACTAGTTGAACATTGGCTTCACGTGAAACATTCTCAAAAAAAACCTTACAGAGTCCATTCCCTGGCATGTTCCATAGGTCGCTCCAGGAATGATAACCTTAAGATTTATTGACCGGACTGTAGTTGTTTTCCAACCTCACACCTGGAAATATAAAAAAAATCTTGAATTATTCAATCCAATCGTGTTTATCCCGGAACATTTCAATCACGATGTACATGTTTGCACACACACACATAGACAGCCTTGAATGGTGTTGATAATGGTCCGCAATATTATACAGGCAGTTGGCAGGCGATTCGGTGGTCGGTCCTCTAGAGACCGAAGGAATAGGAGCGTTTTTGGACCAGCCCTTGACGTGTGGACAGAGCGGGTCAGGTGTCATGACACAGGCCATGGCCCCAGGTCTCTGGAGGTTACAGCTGGGGTCAGACCCTCTAGAGTGGTCCCTCCAGTACATGCTAAGACCAAGGCGTCCCACTGCGGCCGGACGTGCGGCTTCCTCCAGGGCGTCCAGCGGGGTCACCTGGCAGGGATCCAAAGGTCAAAAGCTAATGCCACAGTCATTCTCCCAGCAGAGGTGCCTTTGCCTTTGTGTGGAGTGCTCTAGGGTAGATCCGCCTGGAGCGTGCAGTGGGGAGTCCAGAAGCCATATTGTAAGCCTGGAGGGCGCGCGATGTGGGTTAAGGTTGGTGGTACGGGTTCAAAGCAGTAAAGAGAGGGAGTGAGCACACAGAGGGTTTTGAGGTACTGGAGGAGAGCCAAGACTGGTCCAGGTCAGACGTAATCGTGTGTAACCGAATGACTGCTTGGTTTAGCATGATCTAGTCATCTGCTGACTCCCGACGCCTCAACAGTAACGCCCACACAGTGTAGAGCGCTTTACGGGATCTAGAGGCCTGAAGACTGGTCTTTACATTACATCTAACCAAAATAAACCAGGTCATACTCATGCAATGGATCCGTCTTAGAGGTTGTTGTCTTAAGGATATCCAGATTCAAATTACATTGTAGGCCTTCTTCATTGGCGATTTCTCTATGCATATGATGTAAAAATGTGTTTTAAGAATTATAACTACACAAATGTTTTATTTCAATTGTGCATTGATGGGGTCAGTGTTGGAAGTTTTAGTGCTGAGCCGAATGATAAGCCTTTTGCACCTGTGGGTGTGGAGAGGTTTCCGGGTGCACATAATTGAGAACTATGCAATTTCGAACACTGGGGGTTCATAACCTATCACTGCACCTTCCAGATGTAATACAGAAACCCATAAAGGCAATCATGAATCAAAGATGGCGCCGATGGATGCATAGACAGCAGTGTCACTGTCACGATGAACTAGTTCTATTTTCCAGTCAATATAGATCGAAACCTAAGCTTCTTGGAATCATAGCTCCCCGACCCAGTGAAATAAAGACAGGTGGATCCCCGGGCGTGTATTGGTATTGATCTTACTCGTAGATCGGTACAATACAACTGTTAGGGTCTCTGGGGAGGCAGCCCCACCTAGCGGCCGACGGAGGGGGCGATAATAGGCCCACAGACGGATGAGTAACTCAGAGCAGCAGGTCAGGCGCTCAATATTGCTAAATAAGGCGGAAAGCAAGACGGCGGCACTGGGGAGGGCAAGCACAGCAAAATAAAGTGCCAAATGGGTTAGACTCCAGGGCAAGTCTGCGTGGTGATGAACTGGGATTGGGGGTTTCAGTAGGAAAACGTTACTTATCACGGAGGAATGGTATGAAGGGAGTAGCCTAGTCCATCTGTGATGGATGTATGCAAATGTTTGGAAAGTATAATAATATTATATTCACCACTGCATGAGGAGTGATCAGCAATATTTACCTTTCCTAACATTCGCACAAAGAACGTACAGCGACATAATAATAGTATATGCTACTGCGCAATAGAATAACAGGAAATTAATATCAATTTTAATCAAATTAAGTAAACATTTCCCATATAAGTGCACGTGGCGTCAAGCCGATCCGGCAAATACAGACGGCAGAAGTACTGGCAGAACCCACCAGCAGACTGCACGAACCGCTCGGTCGCCGAGGACCAGAGAGGCAGCAGTCCTCAATAGTCCACCAGCCAACAGTCGATAATTAGGACCGAAGCCACTGGTCGAGTGCTGGAGACCAGGTGGTTGAGCCCCAGTTGTTACAATAAACCCGGGAATGTTGGGGACAGGGGGCGGGCCTTTGAGGGTACATACAATCCAGGCCGCATGCGCAGTCCTAGGGGGCTAGCTTGAGGGCAGGATACAGAGGAAATGGAAAGATTGGCTGGGGAGAGGTGGCAGGATAAAGAGAAAAAGACATTGATTATAAATGGATAGGAATATTTGTATTGAGTATGAATTATGCACATATTTTTGTATTCCCTGTTGGTGGAAAGATAGGACACGAGTACAAGATATGGCTGTCGCCCAACATTCTTATTAAACCTGATAGCGGGTAGGGGGTAGAGGAAAACCGACATTAGTAGTGAAACGATAAAATGATATTCAGCTGAGGATTCCTTCCATGTATTATAGAATATACATGTACTTATAAAGTCATTGTGGTGATGGTTTTCCACATAGCACTAGTAAACAAACGGTCGTGGTCCTTGTTGGAAGAGAACACAGAGGCAGAAGAGGAGGGGGCATAAACTGGAACGTAGTAGCGACCACGGCAGTGAAAAAAGGTGACTGTCAGAAAATAAGGTGGCTGACCAGCGGCGCTCGAGGGGATAGAGTATTATTCCAGGAGTCGTGACCGCGAGGCTAAATGAAGGGCTTTAGAATAAGAAGACAATTACCGGCCGGGAATGGGGGCAATGAAAGTAGCCGAAGCTGCAGCCAAAGCTAACCACGGAATTCGTCTTACGTACCTTGGTGACTTTTCAAACGATCGTCACACTACATACATAACATATCTTTAAAGAGGAGCCGACTAGATATTATCAATTGATGAACGATATAGATCGTGTTGCAACGGAAACCTCAGTCGGGGAGTTGGTAAGTTAAAAATTGAGATGTTTATAATTGCCATACCCCCAACAAATTTTGGTGTCTCACATCATTCTTTGGACGTCTGCCAAGTTACATATGCTTTGATTCTCGAATAATAAAAAGATAGATAAAGGGAATTCACTGAACAGTGACACCAAAGCGATGGGTCCTAAGTTAGGCTAATATAAAGTGACTTCAAACCGCACTCCTATGTGTAACACTACCATAAACATCGGTAGAATGACCAGTGTGCGAGCGCTATGAAAGTGGGTGATTAAACGAGGCGCGTCAGGCAAGACGGCGGGGTTGGCGCCGGGGTAATTCATCCACAATGTATCTTAATGAAGCCGGTATTCAACGTTCACTGCGCCGCGCCCACCGCCATATCTCACCCCCCTCGTCCTCCAGCTCCCCGCCCTGTCCGGCCATCTCGATGCGGCAATGTGATAATTCACTTAGTCCAAATTATAGCCGCGCTAAATCCACACTCTCGGGCCGGCTAACGGTCGCGACTGTGCATTATAAAACACATCGATTGTGGCGCTACATTATAAATCAAGGAGGGCCGTTTGTGCCGTGAGGTACTGGAGGAGAGGGCGTGATTGGCCCGGCCCCACTCGGCTAACTGCCCGCCGCCCGGAGGGGTCGGGGCCCAGCAGCCAGGAGGACGCGCCCACCGTCCGCCCATCTCTCCTCCACGGCCTGGTGAATATTTCACCGCGCGTTAGGCCAACACGATCGAAAGGAGTCTCTGGACTTATGTGTACACTTAAACTGATGAGTCGATCTGAAATATTTGTGTTAATCAAAAGCAACCATTGACCTACGTCATGGATAGCCGTTGGCGTTTCAACTATGAATGTCTAATCTTTTGCAAACCGCCAATATACATAAGAATTGTGATATATTTCTGTGTATAAATTGGATTTAGGATTATTAATAATTACTGGAGTTTTCTGATCAAATGACGTAACATTGCAAGAAAAGGAATTCAAATGCTTCATATATATAGGATTTGAACCATATTTATTTTCTGTTGATCTTACCACCCGTACCCCCGTGCGTGAGCCAAAACCGAGTGCGCCCTGCCAGAAGTGCAATATGGTGATGGGCGGAAGTTACGATGCCTCCGAGTGGGGTTACCTTTGTCATGCCAGCAACATGAGCCAAGTTCACTTTTTCAGAATTTGCACCCATCACACTAGAAATACTGCGACGTTATGGTGCTCGTATAATCAGGAACAATGGGCTGCTCCTCCTGCTCATGTTGAGCTGCTCAATCGGAAGGGAATCTAGTCAGACTGAAAGAAGTGTTCGAAATAAACGGTGCCGTCCATTTTTGAGGGAGGATGCATAGACTTAAAAGCTTTGCAACTGGAAGGTGCACTATTTTTGCAAATCTTTGATGTAAATGGATGCTAAGGATTGTATGATGAAAGGGTCAGGTGCATTTTCAACCTATGTACTGCGTGGGTATACATCTTTAACGGTTGGCAGTACTGTGACCCCAGTCGGATGTTCGGTTAGAGCAACGCGAGTTCATTCTACTCTCGTTGGTTAGAGTTAAATCGTCAATGGAGTTTCAGGTTGCATTTACAATATATATATACGTTAATGTGTCATATCATAACATAACCATATTATCGACATAACACGTATCCTGGTCAGAGTAATCGAATCTCTAACATGCCATTCTCCATAACCATATACCCCAAACTACAAAGGGGCCCGCCCAGGTCGACCTGCCCATTCAGAATTAAGTCACCTCACCTGGCCTGGATCCCCTGGGATGTAGCCGTAGGATCGGGGTGGTGGCATATTTTGACGATGTAGGTGTCGGCGGCGCGGCGCCCGTTAATAGGGTTATCCCCGACGTCGGGACCCCCCGGCGTCGCCCACCCCTGACCCGCATACCTGACCGCCAGACGCAGCCGGAAGTGTGCAGGGCGCATGCCCTATCAGACCCACAGGTGGATGAGCTCAGCAGCAGCCAGGGCAATAAGTGAGAAAGCAGGAGGTGCCTCGGCAATGAGGGTATATAGACCCAGTGGTGGAGTGGTAATGTTAGTAGAGGCCTGTATGATACAGACGGGGTATTCTTACCATTTTAATTCTCTGTATCTAAGGGTATGCATAGTGTAATGGGCCGAAGTAGGAGACATTTGTAATAAAAGCAAATGTAAAACATATCATTTGATTTATCATAGAATCATCAAATTTCTACATCAAGAAGAGATACTCCAGAAGGGTCGTAACGTACAGTACTGCTCAGCAGGTTGCAAGATCATTTATACAGTCATTACAGTACACTCATAAATATTTATCTATAGCTGGTTTGAAAATCAGTAACATCAATCAGGCAACACAGAAAACATTGAAGAAAAAAATACACAATAACAATTATACCAATATTTCCAACAAGCAAAAGCAGCTTTCATTATCCCTGTCAGTTCACCAGCAATCACCAACGTCAACTAACCATCAGCTACAACAGTAAGGGTAGCCGAGATGGCTCTAATTGACGTAAGGGGACCAACAGAAGCAGACGCAACAGACGCAGACAACTCAACAGCAGTAATATCAGTAACAGTAGCAGCAGTAGCAGCAGGGGCTGAAGTAATGGGAGAAACGCCACCAGCAGGTTTTTTTTGCGGCGCCGTCAGCAGTAATAACAGTTGCAGTGTCACTTGCAGCAGGCCACCCTGTTCAGGATTCCCGAGAAGGGCAGTCAATTAGAACCTGATTAATAGATCTACTGCCTTTTAGCCTCATTGTAGGAGGTCGGGGAAGGGACAATGAAGTTAGAATTTATGTGTTAATGCATATTATACACATACATTGCTCTATATGAAAAAATAACTGATGTGTTTGTAGACGCTAATTCTAATCTTAATAGGGATTCTGGTCCAGCTGGTAGTGTTTTATAATTTAATTTTCCACAGGTAATTTTCCTAGTATTCATAACGTGTAATGTTATGGATACTAGGAAAATTACCTTGACATCCTAGTATGCTCTTTAGATGGAACATTTTCCATCCCAATGAAGAAAACAAAATTCATCACACAAATAAGTCTAGTTTGGTCTCCAGACTATTCAGTTACTAGCTATAAGCCACAATAATGAAATTGAAAAGGAGTTTTGTCAAATAGACTCAGAATGCACTTTTAATGGGGCCAAGTTGGTAACGTCAACCTAAAGCCCCGTGAGAAAAAACACTGCCTTAACGCCTTCATAGTGAACACAAGTGCGTACTACATACATACACTGTAAGATCAGTTTTCCTTCTGCCAAATATTTGTCACATGCTAAGTACATACAGGTAATTGTGCGTATAAGCTTCTTCGACTTATGAATTAGTAATCAGGGATCAAATCAGGATTACGCTTGAAGCTTAGAGAGCCCTAAGGATGTGTGTTATGTGCAGTTTCGAGGATAGACCAGGCAATACAGGTAGGCCTTTTCCCACGGTTTTGCTTGTGTCGTCGTAATCTGATACTCCCGGATCAACGAACTCACCTTACCGGATAACTGCTCACATGTGCACTACCCGTCTAATTTGGTTCTTTCCATTGTAACAAATGATGAGAAAGGAAATTGAACATTACTTTTTTGTGTCAGTTAATCAGCCTTCAGTAGAATACTGCAGCGTATTGTGTTGCTGAAAGGAGAAAGTATGGAATGTCAGCTAATTTTGATCTTTTCATATCCAATAAAAGTCGGTCATTGAGATTAGGGCTCTCTTTCAAATACCGAAACACAATTTCGAGAACGTTATGTTGAAAAGTCGCTTGAAGTCAAATGAAGATGAAGTTGTTTGTAATATCAGCTATATTTCACAGCAAGGCTCTACCTTTAGGGTGAATTAGTAGTTAATTACTCCACGGGCAGTTACATCGATCGCAACTCCAGGTCATAACAGTCCAACCAAGAATGAACCTATATCCAAATATATGGTACAATAACAATAATGTATTGACAATTTCACCATACTATAATGTGCCCACGCAAATCATAAAATACCTTAAAAGCTCTAACATTGGTTTAATCAACTGCCTTAAAATTTTTGATATGTCTTAAAAAGGTCTTAAATTGGCAAACATATTCCAAACACACGTAGGCATCCTTTGGAGATGTACGCGTATGGAGGTCGAAATACATAACCTGCCGCTTCTTAAGTTTTACCAGCACCAGAATGATAGGGGACCAACCCAGTCTATACTACCAACAAAATGTACCTCCTGTTCGTAGCCCTACACGACTTGTGTCGGCCACATAGATACAACACGCCGGGAATTCCTGGCCCAACCACACAGCATTCCTGGTACTTATAACAGCCGTCCTATTCGAGAGGATAGGCTGACCCCGCCCGGCCTCCACTCCTCCACCGGGCCACGATCACAAGATGTGTGTGGACGGGGGAGATTGAATACAGCGGGTGGGTGCTGCTGGGGAAGGACATGGATCAGGGCCGTGCTGAAAGGAGGGGAGGCTCGTGGGGATGGTGCTAAATCTTGGGTCATTACCTGAGTGTTTCACAGCTTAGAACACTTCTCTTGCATATGATATTATTATTGTGTTTTCCTCTGGGATGGATGCACTGACATGAGACATATTATTTATATTATCTAAATAAAATCCACCTAATATAATGAGATTTCTATCAGTTATACTCCCTGGCCTTAGTCATTTACTATGTGTGCATTAAATGATCCATACCTTTCCCCCGTCGAAATATAAATCTTTCAGCAATGCTCTATTAGAACTAAACATAGTTGTGGGGTATATCATTACATTGGGTTGTGGTGTTTGATTGATATGTGGGCATCTGCCCTGGGGTAGCCTATACATTTCTTTGAGCCTTCTTAAATGCCTGACCTTTAAAGCGAGGTCAGACAGCGATGAAGGCGTTATTACCTTTGGCCGTCACTCAGCTCTTTTCCTCGATGGCCTCCTCTGCACAGACCTACTTTCTACCCTGGAGTAGGGTTCAAAGGTTGGTGACCCGCCACTGACCTTGGCTCACTGCCTGGAATGGAGGGTCAGTGTCAAGGTCACCTCCTCAAGGGTAAAGCCTCAGCACCGGAAGGACTTCTCAGGTCAGTGGGGTCAGTTTGCAGACATGCGCCCTTCGGTCGGAGAGGGGAGCTTTGTAATTCAAGCCGTTGGTTCATGGAAAGGGGAACATGTTTCATACTTGTACAGGTACGCCTAATGTAAGGCTAGCACGCTACTTACACATACAACTCCAGTAGGGAGAAAGCTCATAGGAATAGAAGCAGAGATCGGAGCTATCCGTGCCATATAGTAAATCATCTGACGCTGTCTGAGTAGGCCTATCAGTCCTCTGTCAAAGGAGGCTCGTTTCTGCTCGTTTCAAGGGTATGAAGATTGGCCGTGGCTGCTGTTTGTCATCTTTCCCCCTCACAAATTGGGCTCGGCTTGACTAGAAGTTACCAACAGCCGCCTGTGCCTCCTCAGCAGCAGCCCCCGGCCGCCCGGCCCCTGTATGCAGGCGTAAAGAGCCTTGTCATATTAGAGGCGGCGAGTATTGCGCCCTTCCCTGAAGGTTCTCGCCAGATGAGAAGATAGCTGATTGGATGCACAGTCTCTTTTTGTAACCGTATGATGAAGACTGTCCGCGCAGTCTCCGTGACAGGCGTGGCTGGGGCGGCGTTACATCTCCTAGAACTGCCGTATCCCGGGAAAAGAGGAAAAACGGGGCCGAAAAATCAATAGCCTATTATCTGTTTTAACAGCCACAAAGCTTACTGTTTGGAGATAACATCGCCGACAGATTAAAATGCAGTCTGGGGAGTCCGGGGATGGCATCAGGTTGGCCAGAAGTTGGCTTGAAGAGCGTCCTAGCTGATAGCCAAAGGGGGGAAAAATGGGAAGAATCTTCAGATTATAGAGATAGGGCACCGACAGGGATGGATGAGCCCCGGGGGAATTTCTAAGTGGCTCCATCTTGTTTGTGCTATACATCATAGGGTCGTATTTCGATCCCGTCACTAAGATTTATGTTAAGATCCATGCAAACATTGCGTGAGTCTTCATCTCATATTTCATTGACCGCAGAGACGCAGCTAGTGTTCCAATACGCCTGTCGGCCAGCCAAGGGCCCAGACTGAACTAAAGCATCTTCAAGTAGTGGATACACTTACCATACAAGTGTTAGATACCACAACTACCCTGAACAGTATGTGAAAAGTCAAAGCTCATGAAAAAGAGCAAAATCAGATGGTCAATGCTAAAAATAAGATCTATAATGAGAAAGCAGTCGTCTATCGGCTGGGGTAAAAAAAAGTTTTGACTGAAATGGAATGGCACCGACTATGTTGTCCTATGTACATGGTGTCCCTTCAAAGGTGCATGTGAAAAGGTGGGTATTCCATTTCCAGACCTATACTCAGTCCGCACGATTGGATCCCCTCTACTGGAGCCTGTCGGAGTTCGGCTCTAACAGTATCATGTAACGTAGACTCGTGAGGACATGCAGTGTTGGTTGACCTAAGGTCCCCCTCTCCCCAATGACGGTTAGCATCTCTGTCATCCCTTAGGTCAACATCTCTCAGATCCAAGAGACTGGGGATCACGTATCAGGGTGAGATGCTGCAAGCACAGTCGCCGCCCTCAGACATGTGTCTCGGTGTTCTACCTGAGTTCTAGCTTTGTGCAAGTTTTGTAACGTATAAAGGATATCCCATAAAATATTTTGAAGCCACACGCAACGGGTACGGGTGTCGGAATAAAGGCACTTTTTTGTATGTGATGTTCATTGTGAGAATTGAACCGATGCGTTCTCGAACTCGCAGTTGTATTCATGTGACATTTGCACTGCCACACACACACAACAGTAGAATGTGTCATATCTTTGAACACACAGATATTTTATCGTGACAGGTACCTTTATGCTCACGTTAGTAGAGGGCAGCATACGTGTAAAGGTAAAACAACACGAAATGTACGAGAATTTATAGAAGGTGATTTTCCTATGTTGAGCAGCGACGTCTGACTCGGCAGCACAGGTCTATTCAATGTCTATTCTTAGCCGTGCACGTATTCTTAGTGGTGATAATCTATAGATATCTACGATGCCGCAGATGTGTTTTAGTGTCATTTAGACCTGTTCGCACATGGATAAGATAAGCTAGAAGCGTTAGGCATATATAAATAATGTTACTTTACCAAGTATACCAGTCTCAAGAAGTCTGTTCAAAAGTCAAAGTGAAAAGAGAATGTACCATTCTTGGTCTCAATTCACCTACATTAACGCTGGCATGATGACATTCTTTGCGTGCTTCTAATGCAATACTCTCTCTTTCTCGGTGAAAAAGCATGGACATTTTCTCATTAATGAAGTCCATGTTGACCCGAGGGGTGAATGGGTCAGACAAAAAGAACACGGCATGTGGCTTTGTATTACTGTTCCCGAAGTGATCTTGAAAGGTGCTTGTCAGAAAAGTGAGCAGTTGATTGGCTATGTTGAGGCGGAAAATGCCATGTTGGCTGTAATTGTGCTGGAGGATAAATGTCATAGGACTGGTAGTATCCGCCCCCGCCGCTCGGCCAAGGCATACGTGTATGTGCCCCACTTTTCTGCCTTTTGGCAGCTGAGCAGATGGTTCTTCTGCTCTCCAATCGCAGCCTTCTGCTCACAGCTTCCTCCCTCAGCATACAATAACCAAAGATCTGGATGAAGATTGAGGCTGGCTTCAGCCACACTCACAGCTGCTCACACGAGCATTACTTCCGACCACTCACCTCCGTGATTTTCTTTCCCCGACGACTGTACTCAGAGTAGGAGCAGCTCGTTCGGTGACCTAGTTCTGTTGTTTTTTTTACCTAAGAGTTTGATCCTTTCCCCTCTTGTTGAACCGCACGACAGAGAGCACTCGAGGGTCTTGTGGTTAAGGTTCAACTATGTGTGCACAGTGCAGGGAGGAAAAAGAAAGAAGCATGGAAGTATAGACCCGATATATACCGGTAGCTACTACTATAGACAAAGCCAGGATCTTTGCAGGGGAGCTTAGAAGTCTACAGTATATCCTGGACCGACGTGGAAAAGGGAACCCACATGTAAGCATTTACTATTTCTTTTGTTTTTTAAAACTCATATTCGACGGATTTATTTACACAGGCTAGGAATCATTTCTGGGACGGTGATACCCCAATATACGATTGTGACAATTTTCTTCAAAGCACAGTACACGGATTCCGCCATGTCAGAGGCTGTTGAACGACAAGGTCCATTAAATGTCTCATTCACCTAGCATTGTGTCTTGACGTCTCTCAGGTAACCAGTCCCCCCTCCCCTTTACCCATGCAGCCCTTCCACCTCACCTCCAGAGCCACTGGCTTGTAGCGTCACCATGGCAACGCTAGCTTCACCTGGACCCCATCGTTCACGTTTCCATGGTCACGCCGACTGCTGGCCTTAGTCTTAGCAGTCCATACTGAGGAAAAGCCTCCATAAACCGTCCTGTGTATTTGAACAAATACTAATACCTATGTGTCGCCACCTCCCATCTGGGGACGTGCAGTGAGCAAATGAGCAAGCCATCTAAAGTCACTGATACCAGGGAATTCGTTTACTTGTACCCAGGGGGCAAATCCCCCGCTAAATTTCATATATTCCTCATTAATTTTGCATGTTCCCGCTGGCTGCTGTTTGGTGTGATTCGGCCACTGGGGAAAAGGTATGTTTCACCGGGAGTCGATAGCCGCTGTACTATTGCAGGCACATCTAGACTGTTCAGAACGCCCCTGTTTTACTGTTACTCAATATCTAAGTTGTCTGGATATCTCTTGGGAAAAGAGTTGTATTTGTACGGAAACAACTGCCATTGAATTAAAGGGCGATGCACATGCTAAAAAGTTCTATTCAGATGATTACATAATAAAGTCTGTCTGAATGTTGGCTGATTACCGGTACTTACATACAATTCAAGTAAATTGCCTTTTAGCTAGTAATGAAATAACGGAAAGTCCTGCCGGAAGATACAAAGAACATTCTCTTTCATAATCATTATCTATGGACAAATTGATGTTTTTAAATACAAGGCCATACTGCAGTCACTGCTGAATCAGTACATAAGTCATATTTATTAGAGCTTTGAACAACAATGATATTAGTTAATAAACAATGGTTGTCTACATCAAATGAACGGCCGTTTTGTTAGACAAGTGGATGTTGTTTCTATTAATAAAAAAGCGATGAAATCCACATGTTTCGGATTTTTAACGCCCTTTATCAGAATTCCTTTTTGAGTATGGCCCTTGATATCATTACCCCCTTGCCTTAGTGCTGACAAAGGGGCATTGAGTGTGACCTCCCCCACACCGGGCATAAGGTCAACCCCAGATGGCAGTCAGAGGTCACACTCGCCAGATCTGGGTGAGTGCAAACCCCAGCCAAACAGACCTTCTTTGCTCCCTAGACTACTGGTCGGTGGCAAGTGGAATATATGTATAACGCTAGTACATGTACTGGTAATCTGGGTTAGTAGTGCGACACGTCGATAATCGAGAGCAAACGAATTACATGCTTCATTATGTTAGATTTTTTCCCTGGCTTTGTTCCATATTAATCCAAGTTATGCATGAGTATTAAAGGTTTATTAAGAACTTTGCAAATAACACATATCAGTATCAGTGATATCATATACCAGTAATAAGGTTAGCGCATTGCATATATTGCATTAAACGGTAAATCGGTGGATTTAGCAGATATTTCGTTGAAACTGTATTAAAATAAATGAAGAAATAGCGAAGCTAAACACAAAAATTGCGCTGTGTAGACAATTCTGGCACAACAGCAGATAAGCATCTATCTCCTAACCTACGTACGTGCACATTGAGTAACTTTATGATTTGAATTTCAGAATCGTTTGGCGTCCAGCTAGTATAAGCATGTGTATAACTATAAGCAGCATTTTAAAGTACTCTGATCAGCGTCTGAGCCACTCTCTATAGCGGGACGGTGCGCTTTCCATCAATAGCAGTTCAGTCTCGAACACATGCCACTTGGGGATCGGCCCAAACTATGTGTACTCGCGAAAGGCGGGCTGGGAGGGCAGGGAGCAAGGGCGACCGACATGTCTCGGCCAGAGGAAGAAGAAAAAGTAGAGGTTAAAAATGATACAAGGCGACAAAACATAACCGGAAATACGAAGAAGAATGGGTAAAAAGGCAGTCGGCGCTAAAAGTTGGCGACCTGGGAGGGGAAACAAACTTTGAAAGAAACAGTCTGCCTCCCTAACGTACTTACCAAATGTAGTTATTGTAATTTGGTTTTAGCATCAGACGAAAGTGTAAGGTTCATGAGACAAAAACGGAAATCCTTTCAAGTCATTTGGTGTTAAATCAGCTCGCATTGTCATGTTATTGCATTGGGCCCTTTTTTCCCGATAGTGTGAATCAGAGGATTTCAGTCCAGTTTTGAGCAGCTCTGAGCCACTCGCCACACCTGTCTGGTCAGTTTGGCGGCGCCGGGCTGCCCCCGACCTGCTGATGAGGCCGCTCAGATCACTGACGCCTGGAGGCCCCGTGTCAAGGAGGCGGTCACCCGACCTGACACCACTTCTCCAGGGGCCACCCCCATCTCACCTGGCTCAAGCCGGATTTCTTGTAGGCTTTAGCCATGTATTTTCCATCCTCTGCTGTCTTGCAGTTTTGCAGGAAAGAGCAGTGCGAGTTGCTCCAAATAAAAAGCGGGGTAAAAATTGACATTGGATTTTCAGATTAATACCGTGGGCGCCTTGAAAACAGACACAAGGTGTTCTGTACCGTGACTTTTTCGGCAGCCTCCTCAGTCACCCTGTGACCGACCTTCTCTGAGCGGCTCCACTAGCTGAGCTGCTCAGGTCCGTCGGGTGAGCTGCTCCCTGTGCCCGAGCCGTAACCCCGGGCAGGGTGTGCAACACCTGCGGAAAGACAGGGTTTCACTGCGGGGCCAACACTCAGAGGCTAGCACTAATATTGATGGACACGAGGAACTGGCGTTGATTCGGCCCCATTGGAGAGGACAGGTAGCACATTGGATTTGTTCAAGGACAAACCGGGCATTTGTCGAAGTTCAAACAAGGTAGCGAATAATTTCTAAATTCCTCATGTTGCATCATTTTTATTAGGATTATGGGAAAGTTAATTTCCTGAGAGGACCATGTCTCGAAACTATCTGTAAATAATACAGCGTCTATTAGTCTGATTAAATCGAGCCTGAGTCGGCCAAGTGAGTAATTAGACTCCTGAGAATAGACATTACTAATGAATGGACATCATTACACAGATGGTTTGGCGGATATTTAAGTGTGATTCAAATAGATCTCCCAGAAGACATGGATACTTGAAAAGTATCAACAAGCAGTGCAAGTCAGAATGGTACAGGAACGCACACATTCTCAATGATATGTACTTTGATGTCTCGATATATGCTTCTGTATAGACCCCCCCCCCCCACCTCCCCTGTACATTCATGTGTGTGGGGGCCCCCTCCCCCCTGTACATTCATGTTTGTTGCCCCCCCCCCCCCCTTTTTTTTTTTTTTCTTCTTCTTTTTTTTCTTCTCTTTTTTTCAACTCCTGGATCCGCCCCTGAGTGCACTCCATTCACTTACATAGCCCGACATCATTTGAATGAAATATTACAGGAGAGGCCCTTCTAACTACGAGTAGCAGCAGGCCTCATCAGTTAGTTAGATCGTGTCTACACTTTCTGGAGGAGGCTGGAGGAGGGAGGGTGATGGGAGAGAACCTCCAGGGCCCTGCAACTCTCCAGTGGCCCTCCAGTAGGGACTGACGTACAGACTGGCGGCAAGGACGCTGCCTGCCCGTCTGGGGTGAAGGGGTGGGATTGGCTAAAAGAGGCGGGGTACCAGTGGTCACATCCATACGAGGGTCCTCCTGGGCTGTGTGTGCGGGTCACGGATCGATCACACTCCTCCAGGGTGGAAAAAGGGAACAAGATAAATGGACCTCACTTTTAGTCTTCTTTTACGACGGGCAGATACTGGTCGGTGTATACCAAAGTTACTCTTCTATGCCCAGAGCGCACAGGCAATGGGTTAGTCGAGAAAGATTATATACATGAACATCTATGGTGTTTCTTTCGTGGATAAGGTGAAATATGTCTATACATACAATTAGATTACAAATACAACTTTGCGGACAACATTCCTGCTTAGCCTATTTGGAAAGCGAACTAATCCCTGGAATTGTCTGGCTGGCTTATGGCTTATCGATTTGGAAAGTTGCGTGTCTGTCTGTGTTATGACAGAGATTGCCGAATCTAGGCTTAGCATCTCGATTAAGTCTGCACCGGCTTTAAGACTACTGATGTGGAGAATTGATCTGAAGACTCGCCTGCCGTAGAAAGCCTGCTACTGAGCGATGCGTCTAATATGAGGGCTGGAGGGCAGCAGGCAGCCTCATGCCCTCCTTTTGTCCCTCCAGGGTAGGGGCTGGAGGAAATCGGGATGTGGGTTGGGGTAACAACAGGAAGATTGAGTTTGTTATTCTGCGTAGTACACAACCAGAGCTGGTAGTGGCCGTGATGGAATACTGACCCTATTATTGCCACTGACATGGCTGAAAAGAGACCGCGTAATATCACGATAAATTACCCACTCTACATTGCACAGTATTTAGAGAATAAAAAGTTAGCCACTTAATGTGTTTGTGTCCGAAAGTGCAGATGATTGATAGAACAAAATTGTCACAATGTCTGCAAATATATAATAATAATTCTAACACGGTCCATATACACATTGATGAGATAAAATCCAGTAAAGGCCTAGATATTGTCTTTTATCAATGTTCCTCTAATATTCACGATTCATGCCATTTTGTCTTTGCGTATTGTATGAATTCAGATACATGTATCTTCTTGTTATAGTCCCTATACCCTCCGGCTACATAGTTGTTTTGGTCCTGCAGCCATTAGCAGACCCCACAGATATCGGAGACTCCGGAGGTCTCAGGGGCACAGCAGGGCCCTAGGGCAGCTCTAAGGCCTCGGCCGTCCCTAGAACAGCCCGGGGGCGCCACAGACCCTCTGATTTATGCTCGCTGACTGTGGCGACCTGGTGGAGGTTTGTGAAATTACTAACGTGCCGGGATGGGCCGGCCCCCTTCACGCGCCTTGTCATGGCGGCCCGCCGATTTATTGGTCGGCGGCGTGCCCGATGGCTCGGGCCGTGGCTTCCTGCATGGCTTCCTGCATGGCTTCCTGCATGGCTTCCTGCATGGCTTCCTGCCCGACTGCCACCCGGCCGCAGCAGAGATGGTGGCCACTGATGACCCATGCGCCATCCCGCCTGCCAAGCCTCCTAGTTTACCCCCTCCTCCCTCCTCCAACGCTCACATCTTACCTCCCCCCTCCACCCACTTCTCCCATCAACCCCCTTTCGGAGCCCCCATTCCCTGTTTATTTCATTCTCTCTCTTCAGTGTCCTTTACTGCCTTTATTTGGCAACTAGTCCTTGTATATTGAATCTGCTGTGATGTAAAATTTTCATTTGGCTTATTTGCTGCAGTTGGTGAAACTACCATACAGTCGGATGAGATTACAATGCCTACCTTGACATTTACTAATTTCGAAACACAAGTAGAGCTTTAATGATAAGAATTGAAAAAATTAAGATGCCGATGCAGGCTTTCATTATCACAGCTCATGAAAAAACTTTTATATATTTAATGCCGGATGAGCTTCGTCCTTGGGTGAAATCACAAAGGACGCGACTTGGGTTACGTTGGGGACCTTGCACGGAGCTTGGAACTACGTGCTTCTCCATAGAAACGAGCAGACCGTTGTTTGTTCACAGGGGACGCTGGGACACTCAAGTATTGAGGCTTTTCGATCTGTGCCGTGCTGGTACCAGGCAGGCAGTCAGGCGCCGGCTATGACGCTATCTACACATTATCTGACTGACGACGGAAACAGCGGCTGGGGAATATCCGGAAGGTGCGCACGTCGCCTCCGTGGTGACTTCCGGTCATCGATTTTGCTATCGTTGTGATTGGTGCCAGCGGAGAAATGGGACTGACCACTATGTGGGGTGACCAGAGGGGACAGCTACCGCCCCCTACTGGCCATTTCGGGGATGCTCTAATATTGCCATCTCGTTCTAAATCATAGCCACTCGTAAAGATTTCATCCCTTAGACATGCGATAGTATCCTCTTCATTTTTCATATTCTTGTCAAATGTCAAAGCTTTAGGGAGAAATGAGAGATTTATGAGACGGGAAATCGGATCAGGTGGAATGTTGTTTGAAGTTCGTTATATTTGCCACATGACCTTCTACCATTGAACGGGTCAGTTTAATACGGCTTCAGATTTTCGGAGGGACGTCGCACAGCTTAGCGTTACATACATTCAGTGATTGAGTTTGACTCGAAATTGATACACACGTCAGAATATATTATCCTCTTCTCTAGTGAAGAAAGAGGAATTGTCTGTTCCATCAGATTCAATGGTCGGGTGGTTAGTTTGGTGCGATCTGTTGTTCATTAATGGCCCTATCTCAGTGCAGCAGTACGTTTGCTTTATTGACACATTTGCGTCAAGGATTAGACTCAGCCTTTAAATCACAGCCTTGCTCGGACTATTTCGATCCATCCGACATTGGTTACTATCCGGCCAGCTGTTCATGTGGACGTCCGTCGTTCATGTGGACGTCCGTCATTCATGTCCGTCGTCCACAAGTACCCGATCAAGGCGGCGGGAGGTCATGTGAGTGATGTCGGGCTTAGGTCGAGGATGAAGGCAACTAATCGAGGCGGATGAAAAGAAGATGTAGCGCCGCGCGAGCCTAATTTATACTCATCATGACTCACTGTGCCCAAAGCCTGCTTAGTGCCGGGTCGCCTGTCCCGCCGGATCCCAAAGCTGGAGGTCAGAGGTCAGCGCCTCCAGGGGGCCTCCGTGGCGGCTGGTTAGTGTCAGCCGGTATAGGCGGACCGCAGGGACTGGGTAGACCACTGTCATAAGAATGCAGATTCGGGCACCGCAGGGTATTGAGGATACAAACCACCCAGATGGGAGGGGATTTCTGAATATTGAAGCTGAATACTTCAACAGTGAAATTTAAATAGGGTCTCAGTACTCACTTTCACTGACAATGACAAATAGGTCTGTAATGACCTCGCCGTTGTCAATAAAATAATTATTACTATCTTTAGTTTCATTAACTAAATGAGTGACATGAATTCAGTAGAAATAATCCATTTAGATATGCAGATTGTGATATTACACATCATGCACGCAGAATGCATTTTCACACTTTTGGGAATGGTAAGAATTTTTGGATACACGCCATTTATAGGTGTCCTGCTATTTGCAGATTCCGATGGCAGTTGTGTTAGTTGATGGCTTCGTAAAATATTTCAATATGTAGCTGTGCCCCTAAGATAATGTAACATTTGTAAGGGAGCTATTTCCCAGCCCGTCCCTCGTACCCCCTAGTACTAAGGCACGCCTTTCTGAACCATAGTCTCTTTATATTTTAGAAATCGATATAGGCAGAACCAGGCTCTAGTTGCAGCTTTACACATCACACGCTAGCACTCCTTGTGTCTCAAAGATACTTCTATTTCAAGTCTTGCACTGTTAACTTCACAAGGCCTGTATTAGAATGCAGTGCACTATAGTAATTACTAAAGATTTACTTACTTATGGATATTTTTTTTAACCATAATCTTATCGAATGGTTTCTTCTTTTTCCAGGTATCTGAAGGTCGCATCCCGCAGTCGCCGTCAAATGGTTTGGTGAGTACATTTTACGATAATAATTTTTCGTTGATTCCAAAGTAGCCCAACATATATGACGCCTTCATGAATGAATTCATTATAAAGGGAATTATGCCCGTATTGTTAGTTTAAAATACTTTTACCGAAGATTCTTTTCAATTATTGAAGCAAACATACTGCTCGAGGTTTTGCATTTGATATATATTATTACGAGTGCATGCAATATGGCTACAGGGCAGTATGCGGACTTGGAAATTGCCCCCACCCCAGAAATTAGAAAGGACTACATAAACAAAATAGCGTAGCGGCTAGGACAGGAAGAACCGTTATTGATACATACGGAAACCTTTATAGTGCCTATTCATACGTTTTATAGAGGGAAACCTCAGAGGTGCATAGAGAGGACACTAGGACAATGATCCTAGTGCACATGTAGCAGTCTAATTAGCCCTCCCTAGACGTCCGAGTTAATTAGATTGTGCACTGGTCTGTCGGTCTAGGCTTATAAATATTGAACATATTGCATAACAGCCACAAGAAATGGACGCAGACCCTACCAACGTGAACCTCAAGTCCTGAAATTAGACCTAGCACTTCACCGTTATTTCGCATATAAAATTAAATGTCGGATGGGTTACACGACATTTTAGCACTGACTGACAATTTAGTCGATGATATACACAAACTGTCACTGGTATAATTGCTATATACGGGTAGAATTATGTTCATTTTGATTAAGCCCATACACCATAATGATAATATTATAGTGTATGGGCGATTATCTTGTCAAACGCTATATAACCAATGTTATCATTGCCAAAAATATATTAAGCGAATTAAGGCACTTTGGTTACGCACTCCATTGACAAATGATTATTTCATTCCGAAGAGAACCAGCCTATTACATTGCCTGATTGGTGAGTGTGCTTAGGGTAAAGTAACCGAAGCCACCGGGGAAGCCATGCTTGAACATGAGAAGCCATACCACACGCCATGGGAAGCCAGTCAATGATGGATCCGGGTGCAGTGTCAGTCTGACTCCAACACTAGCCTTAATAAGCCTTCTCGGCTGGCGATGTGTCTTTGATAAAGTACAGAGATGTAATTCCAAAGGCCAAACTCCCCTCAGACGACCATTAAAGCTGAAGGGATTGTGGCTTTGGGTGCATGCTGTCGGTGCTTGAAATGCAGGGAATGATGTTGTAAGTGTTTCATTATAAAAGGGCTTGAGGTTATGGGAATACATGTGATAGTTAGAAGGGAGTTATGCAATGTGGTTATAGTTTCACTGTTTGTACAAAGAAACCCGAGGTTACAGTGTTGTCAGACTGCGAGAAAGTGAGGCTGTTTTACATAGGACCATTCACCAATGCCGGCAGATATGGTAACTGCCGTTCAACTGATGCCTCCAGTGGACTGCTGTTTAGCCACTGCAGCCCGGTGAGGGGCTTGAATTCTTGTCGATCGGTCTATACGAACAACATACTTTGGCGTCATACATAAGTATGTGAGACAAGCCTCCCATGGTCGAGGAAACATCTGTCCCCAGACAAAGGCGTCCGGGCTAAGAAGTATGAGGAGAGTAGCGCCCAGTCTGCCTGGTTGTCCAGTGGAAAGGCCCTTTGCATAATAAATATGGTCTCTCAGGGCAAGTTACTTCACGAAAATTAAAGATGGAACAGAGCGACGCGGGTGTCAGTTTGTCCAGAGGGGCATATTAGGGAAGGTTCTCTCCAAACAACTGTCGCCCTGAACAGTAGACTCTAAATGTTAAGATGTCCAGAAAAGGCCCCTATGACCACCCCATCTGTCCGGGCGGACAGTCCCAAATTGGCAGGCTTTCCCGGCGTCCCGTCCCCCTGGATAGAGGGCCTCTTGAGGGCCGACCTCCAGGGCTGTTTACGAAGGGCCCAGCCGGGGGTTAACCTTATTAAGGCCAAGTGTTATGGCAGTTCCCCAGACCTCCACCCATTTGGTACGCCCCCACTAAAGCCTGCAGAGAACGCGCCATTTAAAACAGAAGAATGATTCGCTATACGACTTATAAATCTAATTAGACCCAGCGCTAACTAAAGGGTAACCTCCTTCACTGTGCAGCGCACTCACAAGAAAAGTGCTATTTAGTCTTTTTAGGTCCGTCCCTAAATGGTCTTATGTCTGGCGCGAGAAAAGCAAGGGGCTGGATTAAAGTCATTAAAGGTGATGGAATGTACATGGAATAGCGAGGGGCATTTGCCCACCACCACCACCCTCTAAAGCCCCTCCAGTGGGGCATGGTAGGAGGAGGAGGGGGAGAGGAGTGGTTGGGGGTGTTGCTGGTTTTGTGAACGGTGGCCAGGGCGCGCGCCTTGCCCTGCCAGCTGAACTGGCCAATTTCCCAGCCTGCCTTGTGGCTGATTGTGAATGGTGGTCGATCTATCGCGAGTCGCGTCTAGAGTGGATTAAATCAGCAATCGATAAGAGTATCTGGTGCTGGGGGGTGGGGGTGGGGGGGGGGGGGGGTTGAGGACGAGGGATGGTAGGAAAAAATGCCCCCCCCCCCTTCCCTCTTCCTCCAGTTGCCGCCGGGAGGAGGCCGAGTCAGCGGGTTATGGATGAGACCTGCTCTGCGGGCTTTGTTTAGGTTTCATGGGGAGGAAATGAACTCGCTGCTTACCGCCACAAACAGTGCTGTGATGAATGCGGCGCCGGATTCATAGCGACAGGTAGTTTACGTGGGCGGATCGGTCAGATGAACGTCTTTATACCCCACTGATACCGTTATATGGGTTAATTCACATCTGCATGTGCAGCTTTTTGGATGCTATAATGAGTACAGCCGAAGGCAGTCAGGATTTTGTGAGGGACTCAAGTCATCATTCAAATAAAAGCATTGTTTTTATCATCAGAACCATGATTCATTGAAAGTAGATGTATTGAGACGTTTAATGAAATAACATTCACAGCTAGAAGAAGCTTAAAGAAGTGGGAGGCCTTAATAATTAATTTTATCCAGATTTGTATTACATTGACACTCCAGATAGGAACTAGGAGACGAATTAAAGACACGAACACTTTTACATGCACAGTCCATACACAGTTACCCATGGCATTTCAAAACTTTGAATGTCGAAATAATATACTTAGATAAAGTGCTAGCTAAGGTTTAAACCTTAATGTCAGATTTCTGTGATCTGACTTGACTTAGGGAAGTCAATCTTCTTCTTACTAATAAACGAGGAACGCAGAGACGGACTTTAAAATGTCACCTTTGCGAGGGGTAGTATGGCAGCTCCGAAGCTCCTCCTTCTCCTGAAGCAAATTACAGACACGGCGGATGAAGGAAATCCGACTTTTTGATAATGACATGGTTTGGGATCAAATTTAGCGGTGCTGTTTTTTTCCGTGGAGCCTGGTTAGTTTCATAATGAAGCAATTTAAGGTTTCGGCTTCGTGGCCTGCGCGCCTAGGAACCTGATAAGCTGTAGGCGATTAAGCCCCAAGAGAGCTGTTCGTTTTTGTAATGACATTCAATTCATATTTATTATAGGCGAATAAACATTTTTTTTTACTTTTAGTCAAAATATTTGATCAATGTAAAAGTTGAAAACTGAGTTCTGACATTCGAAAGAACAACAACGTATAATTTAATGATATTTAAAAGGGCCCAGAATAAATTATCAACGTTGTGGCATGTTTAAGAAGTCTGCTAACTCTAAAATTTCTTATGAATTTATGAACTATTGTAAGAAATCTTGGGCAACTTGGAAGTCATATAAAAAGTTGCGGACCCTTCGAACTTTTGTTTTTCTTGTCTTCTAGCGAACTAGTAGTACTTTATCTCTGGCTGGCGATTTACCAGAGCTATATGCTGCCTGAGTCTATAAGGTTTAGTACTGGGGTTCTCACATCTAAGCCACTGTTACCACCCTGCCTTGGCTGAAGGAGCATCAAGCCTGGTGGGAATCGGAGCTCTCCATCTCCGGGGCCGGGTCTTACGGACGGCGGGGCGCGGCTGAGGGGGAAGCCGTCAATACTGGGGGCCCCTCCCGGTCTGCTGATGAAGCCCCTTACCCCCTTCTCCACTCCCCCAGCTCCCCTCTTCTCCGCTGGTTCAAGCATCGATCCCAGAGCGCCCGGCAACCAGCAAGCCCCGCCATGAGGGAATGTTGCCGGCGGGTGTGTCTTTGAAGAAGCGGGTGTTTCCGCTGGGAACTAGCTGTAGAGGCAGGCCCTGCTGTAGAGGGGAGACAACGCTGGGTGGCGACATCTGTTGGGGGTGCGGGCCCCGAGACGTGAGTCGATGTGGCCCCTGTGAGCTCCTCTGAGCTGCTCCCAACTGCTCCTTGGTGGAGTCTGGTGGACATGAAGATTACAGACGTCCACGTCGCCAGCGCCTGATTTTATTATTCGCGTTAAAAAGCGGGTTTCCTTTGGGGAACCGGCCTAACAATAAAGAACTAGAAGAAACCAATAAACTGTTTTGTATGCGGGAGAGTTGAATCATGAGGCATTTGAGACATCAGTAACGAAGAACCTTCTATGTGAAAGATTGGAGCGTTTCAGCACATACTTGGGGCCCATTTAAAAAAGTAAAGGATTGACAGTTCTGAGTAGAGAACCATGTTTTGGAAGTTTTCCTACGAAGTTCCCCATTTTCTATGGGGATTTTCTGTATGAGTCACTGCCTGTGCATGTTGTCTGGTCATGAACAGAAGGTCAACGTACACTATTCTGCATGTCAAACTGGTGTACTCGTATGACCGCCCCGTGCGCCACATATAACAACTATCATATTTTTATGGCATCACAACCACAGCATGAAGGCTTTTGTTGGTAAAAATCACCTGTCAGAATCGCGTCGGCCTAGAAGACTGCCGTCCATGCCGTTAACTCGATACCATTGTCGTCCAATTTGCCTGCTCTTCCAAGCTTGAGACGTCCATTAGATTGCACTAGTGGCTTGTATTGAAGTCTCTTTGACAGCTTTCAGTCATTGCGTATGGAGTTAAAGTACTGTCGTTTCATGGAAATTCTATCAGGGATTAAGCTTTTCTCTACAGAGGGTACAAAAGAACCTTGGTTTCCTTGGGGATCTTTAATGTTGATTTTCAACCTACAATCGTAAAAGGTTTTTGTTACTGATATGTCAGCTTCGCTGGAGACTGTAGATTCCGAGATGCACCGGCCATATCAAACAATGAAGATCACACTGTGTACAAATAGATACATTTGTCATATGACCTGCAAGTTTTCCTAGTGTTGTGTGTCGTGGAATATAGTCTAATGCCTTGTATAGTCCCTGGAATATTGCACATATTGAACGATACTTGAACCACAATTTATAGTGACAAAGTCAGGGAGTTTGCTCTTAAATCAAGTGCTGGAATTATTCTACAAACATAAGTGAATGCAAATCTTAATTCCGTGTAGATTGTCAAAGAGACCAATGACTTCTAAATATACCAGTGCCATACCCAACGCCCTAATTTGGGTCCGACTATTACAGGTTTCTTTTATATCTTATGAGTAATCCCTGTCCCCCTATCTCTGGTTATTGAGGGATATTTGAAATTTGACGTCAGGCTGAGAGGTTTGGGCAGATGGTAGGCTTAATTGTTAGTCCGACTGTAACCCTATAGAAGGCTGTTTAGACAGTTTTTGTTGACAATTTCACAGGTATAGGTTAGATTGGAATCATTTCAAAAGTATAACTATAAGGCGTGTAAACCTACTTAAATGATTGTAAATTAATTAGCGGTGTCAACATGCCAGTTGCGCTAAAACAGGCCTTCAGTATGGAACTTTTATTCCCAGATCACATTTCTAATTGATTCATGCAGTTAAAATGCCAGAAATGTTGTATCTAAAAAATGGCAGATTAAATTTCTAATGGATCCTCCAGGTGAATGCAATTCTATTTATAAACACCAGCCCCCCTCATGTCTCTTGTTTTGATGTAAATCTTCCAGTCTGTAGAGGCACAAGGGTGGAACTGTACATTTTGTCTTGCTGGTACTGTATTCTAGATCCTGGTTGGTTCTGTGAATGAGGCGCACCTGGATCACCAAAGCCAGGTGTGCCATATTTACCTGAGGAAAGTGAGAGAGCTACCTTGATGGCAAACACAACATTGAAACGCCCACTTGGTGCAGCCTGGTCCCTCCAGTGCTGGCAACAGTAAGAGGGAATATAGATGAATTCCTTCATGTGTTTTTTCCATAAATAATTATATTGATTCAAAGATTGAGAGGTTCGGGATAGAAAAGAAAGGACATAACTTTCTGATTGATAAGGTCGCTACATAATTATGATAGCAATATGAATTGCTTTGAACATATCATTATATGGAATAGTTTTGGATTGCAAATGGCTTTGAGTAATCGAGTTCATTAGACATTATCTTTATGTTTAGTTTACATCTAATGTAGCACTAATTATCAATCACCAAACACATGTACGTGTACTGGCACTTATATATCTCTTATTCTTTAATGGCCAAGGCATTAGAAAACATTATTGTATAATAATATCTTTTTCAACCAGGATGTTTTTATGAATCCCAGTAGAAATAGACTTCTCCGATGGCTTGATTAAAAACCCATCAACAACTTTGCATCGATTAAAACCCTCACACAGACCTGTCAGTCAAACGTCCACATGTAGGGCCCAAATAGACCACCAGACCAACCCATACAACATCCAATTAAAGGTGTACAGTCAACGTTTACCTAACGCCACTTCCCCCGCGCCGCAGTGGGGGTAAATTCCTCCACGTGCGCCTCCTACAGGTGATTATATTGATACAGCGCCCGGCATGGAGGGTAGGACAATGTTTGTGTTGCCCACGGCCGTCACATGCTGCAGGTCTAATGCACCCCTTTGTCCGGGTGGGAACACTCGCCTATCGATTGGCTCCGCCCACCGCTGCCGCCGCACTGGGGGCTATATAACCAGGCGCTTTTAACCTTATGGCGGCGGCGGCTCTAATCTAGGCAGGGCTCCAGGAATTGCTAGGCATATTTACTGGAATGCTGCTGAATCATCGGAGACAGGTACGTTTTTAAAAGGGTTTTTATGATGGATGATTTTTTTGTTTGTTTGGCTGTTATATTAGTAATTGAAGAAAAGGGTTATTTATGATATCTCTTTGGTGCAATCGGCCATGTTCCACCATCGTGCTTGAAATTCAATATTAGATTGTCAATTTAATTTAACATATTGATATATTTAAACAAGTTCTTCAAAAAAGGTGACATTATGTAGGGTTTTACTAGATACTCCATGTCTTGTATACGGTCCATACAGATATTCTCGCCTTCCAAACTGACCTCTGCAAAGTGGGTAATGATGGGAATTGACTACAACTGTTATGCAACGTATCTAATTACAGTTTAATTACATTAGAATATGGTTGCAAATCCAGCGTTAGCTCAATGCACGACCATTGGCTAATTATGTAGACCGTGAGTCTGATGCAAGACTTCATGGGCTAAGCTAGAGATAAACATACTTACCCTACTCTGCCTTTGCATATTGACCCACCCCGACTGTGTTGGTCAATAGAAGCTATCTGTTTAGTTAACGTATCGGACTCAGCTTAGGAGGCTAGGAATCATAGAAAATAAGATGAAGATGAGATGGTGGAAGAAATTACATATTCTTTTTTTAAGAATGATATTGATATGCATCAGTCCCAACTATAGCAATGATAAATTTACTATCATTATAATGGGCATTTGCTGTTCTCCATATAATCAACCTTTGTATTGTGGTCAGCTTACAGCTAATACTTTATAAATATAACAAATAAGATTTACTTGTGTGCTTTTAAAAATGGATAAGGACACGTAACACTAATACAATTACTCAGATTCCTTTATGCTTTTAGATATAAATAAGAACACATGAAACTCATTTAATATGCAGGACACCACGTGTTTTTCACGTCGAGGCAGCTGCATGTCTTACAATACAACAGGATCTATAGACGTCCACTGCTACTGATGTAAGACCTCCTCAAGGACTGCGTGTCTAAAGGTGGTCCCGTCGTCAATATTTACCAAAGGCTTGGCAGTCAAACGACGGCTTGGCGAGGTCACAGGCTTAGGACCTCGCCTGCTATTAGTGTTAAGATCCCTCTGTCTATGGTGGCTGCAACATTTATGACGGCTATGTCTCTCTCCTTTTGAGTGTTTTTCTGTTTATAGGCTTCGCCTGAGTTCATGTTTTCAGTGTGACCAAACTATTCTATAAGTAACACAAACAGTATGGTTTACTGAGTGAAGTTGGTCTTGGTCAATTTTAAAGCGTAACAAGTAGATTTGTAATTCCGTATTAATTATTAAATTAAATGATATTAAAAAAGTAAGATAATCCAAAGTAAATGTGAATTGAAATAGTTCTAATTCAACCAAATGTTTAATATACCAATGTCATTCATAAAGGAATTGATAAAAACAAAAGGGGTATTCTTCAGCCACTTCTTGTTCATATCCCGAACGTGCATGCACATAATATCAATATACAAAGCAGATAAACACGGACGTATACACTTACGACGTATATCCTACGAATGTAGTATGGGGAAAACAGGAGAAATGAGATACAGGTAGGGCAGGCAGGTGGTGTTGTCATACAACGTTCGCACCCCATGCTGTACAAATAATGGTACGAGCACCTTGCAGGTACGACCGCCGCCCTGAGAGGCCCGACTCAACCCTATAACGGGCACCCACTGGAGGAAAAATCCAAACAACTCAACATTTTATACCTGCTGCCCATATGTTTGTCAGACCACCGGTGGGCAAATATTTTGAAACTAAAAAAAAGTATCCATGTCAAAGTCACAGGTGCGTCTCATATTGCTGTAAGGTGAACGCGGATCATATAGAGGGCAGTATTTTTGTGTTTTCCTGCAGTATAGATTTAGTGCAGGATCCCTGAAAATGTGAGAATCAGATTACAAGTCGTTATTCCTTCCACGTATTAGTTTAGTTGAATTGAGAATGAACAATTGGTCCAGGAAAGGCGTGTAAGAGTGCAGTAAAATAAATGGTAGATAAAAAATTAAACGAAGGGAAATTGACCTACAGTGAGGAGAGATTTAAGCAACGTTGGCTTGCTTTGGGTAAAAAGCCACAACAAAAAATAGAAAAGAGAAAAGAAAAACTCCTGCTAATGTTTGGGTGGGCCCCGCCCATCCTTAGCTTACCGTCCATCTGTTGTTTAGTGCTATTTAGCGGGCTTGGTTTTCAGTAGCCACTTAGTGTACATAGAGCCACAACTCGGACACTACATACTGTACTTGTGCCACAGATGTTGCTGAGCAAAGTACTATATAGTACAGCCACATGTGGACCACTTTACGTTAATGTCTTGAGAGAACCTGTAAATCTAGCTTTGTGTTACAAGAGCAGTGAAAGTGAAATCAAGGTAGGTGATTTTTGTCCAAATAATTTGCATATATCCCGAAGGTTTTATTCGATATTTGTTATCAAAATAAGTGTAGTGCTTTTAAAGATCACGCAGTAAGTAAATGCTGAGACAATTTAGTCATAAAACTTATTGTTAGTCCTTATACCCTCTCCTATGTCAGTTTATATATCTACTGAAAAGGTATGTTATCACTGGAAAGTAAGGTAAACCGGAACACACTACCAAAGTGAAATTGTTTACATGTCGTCTATCGGTCGGCTTATACAAAAAACTCCCATTCAAATTTGACAAAACAATAACGTTATGATATGATACATGCCATGGATATCCGACATAAAGATAGTTTTGTGAAATGCAAAGTAAACGCTCTCAAGATATCGCAATAACCATTCATTTGTATCAAATTTCCTTTGATAAACAAAGTTCCCAAATATGAACTCCCATTCGCAGAAAGCCAGACTCGATCACTACTCAAACACTGGCGGATTGATTTGCGGATGCGGATGGCGCCTTAATATAAATTCACCGAAATTGGCAATCTCCAATTTTTACCCGGAGAGATGGGATGTCTGAGAACATCTTATTACCGCGCGGAACGCACGACGGCCGCCTCTGTGCTGGTGTGATTGTTTCCTGATCATCCCATTCCCGGGATCCTGATCCAGATTGTTCTCTAATCAGCCGCCCCGCCAGCCACTCACTCGAGCAGATAGCGGGAGCAGCTCGCCGACTGATGGCCTCGTTCAGCGGGTCTGGGCCTTCCCAACGTCTAGGTGGGCGCACCTTATCGCCCCCAGTGATTGAGGACGCCCTATACATCAGGCTAGAAGTTAGACGGCTTGCAGCAAATGAATGCGGTGATATTAGGAGTTGAACAAGTGATACATGTATTCAATATACCTAATTTAGTCATTTTCTTGTGATCAGAAACGGGCTTTCCTCATTGGAATTTTTTTTATGTAAGTTATTACCAAAACTCGAGTTTTACTCCTACCTTAGTCAACATCTGTGGAAACACAAAATAGTGATTTTATGATTCTAATACGTACTCACTAGGGAAATACTTAAAAGCTAGATTCCAATAGTTTCAATCAAATATCACTCAGTGGTTAAACGTCAGGATATCTGGAGAGGCATATAAGCATCACTACCGACCTTTTCGGTACCACTAGTACAGGAAACCACGATGTAGGACGTTGGCTGCAATATTGTACATGTCCTGTGTAAAGACAGTCTGCTGGATGTCGGCAGTTCCGGGGCGAACATACACGCCACCACAGCAGCATATCATATACACCAATAAGATATTGGCTCTGACATGAAACGCCGCAGTCGGCGTCAAATTTCCTGTGTGCAGAGGGAAGCAACGTCTCATTTTCTCGCGTCAACTTCAAGTCAAGTCATATTGGTCTATAGGCACACCAGATAATATTACTGTTGATTGCGTGCATGCTTTTCGTGGCTACAACTTATAAGTGTAGAACCTTGATTGTGGGTGCCTCTGCTTAGATTGAATCTCCAGAATGGTGTGTAATGGGCATGATATATACCCTGTGAATGTAGGCTTTGTACTGGTTAAAGCTGCGAGATACGGTGAAGATATTTGACATTGACACTTTCAATATCCAAGCCACTGAGGGATTTGTAGATGACGATCTAACTGAAGGAAAAGGTTAGGTGGATAAATACAAATGACAAAGAGAGGCTGATATTAATTCCCTCATCCCATGGAGCTGGGCTTAGCGCCACTCAGAATAATTGTCTGGCTTGAAAATTAAAAAACAGTATTTATCGCGTGGCTTTTGGGACGATTAATGTTACGTGGTTCGGGCCTGTCCTCTGCAATAATCCTGAAAAAGAGCACCCCGGGGGAGTGATACAGTTACCGTGAATGACGGGAATCGGAGTGGCAGGACTGATAGGGTATTTATATTGTGCGTTATTGCAAAGAGAAAGACTGCACTGAATCATATTACCAGCACTGTCTCTAACATGAATGCATGGGGTGGTTGATGCAGCCTACTGATATAAGATAACCGACAGAGTTATCATAGTATAAATTAATGACAGTCCTTGCGCTGACAGTGAAGTGATAAGACATAAAAGGATGTAACAGCTAGCGCCGGTGGACTAACATCTAGTTTACCGATATAGGCGATGCAATTAAAATGAGAGGAGATGATTGTACTTGAAAATAATCACTGTTAAGATATCTTCCTATATAGTTTCTGGACAATATCTGTCCAACAGTGACACTAACAATTGGCAAAAAACTAGCCTGATACCAGTCTACTTGACGGTGGACCTTGGTCCTACTGCTAGGGTCTATTCCACTGGTGCCTGGCATGTCTGTGCTGGGTTACCCACACTGTGGTAGTTGAGGCCGGGAACCTGCGGAGTACATGTGACCTCTGCACACCTTGGGGTAGTACTCCAGGTGGATCCTCCCGGATTGTACTCACCTGGAGACGGTCTAGGGAGGTGTAGGCTGTATTAAGGTACAGGAGGAGGACCCGTTTGGAAGGTACGTACGTGCGGTGGGGAAGGGGAACGTGTAGCTACTGCATGCAGATACTCAGTTTTGTTTCTATATGCAACTCTGATATAAGAGCCATTGTGTTACACCAATTTCATACAAAGTGTGCATAGCCTTACTTGTCGATAATCCATTTTATCTAATAAATTAGAGTTAATGTTACTCAAACGGAGTCAAATCCTAATGTTTAATTCATAAATAGAATACAACAATATGATTGTACAACTATGAATGAAGATTTGAATCGGTAATATAGTACTGCGACGCCATTACTAGATTACAGACCCTGCCGTTAGATAAGTTTCTAGCCAATATGAATATCAGAATATCAGTATCTGTAGGTCTTTGGTACATGCCCATTGGGACCTATAGAAGTGGTTATTGAGTCATCGGCCGTTCGGACGGGATGGGCAGAGTGGTGCAGCCATCTACGTAATAGTATTGTATTGATTATGATATGATATCAGTGTCAGATGGCCATATAGTGCATTCCCGGCTTTAGTAATCGGTACAGTTGGAACTCTCGACCAAAGGCTGAGAGCTGATCAAAGCAAGCCACAGCGTAACAACCCATTAGGTATAGGTTATACTCCGTTTATTGATGCGACAGAAAGCAGGGAATTATGGACACAGTATCACGACGATAAGTTTTACATCCACTGCTTCTCACATAACAGCTTTATAGTGATAATAAGTCAAAGGACCAGGCAAGTCGAACACTACTTAAGGTACATCTATCTGATAAAAAAGGACAATAGCGTCCTCCATAGCTGATTATAGTAACAAGTTCCTGATAGTTGTCAGGTTGTGACCATCCATGGATATAGATAAGATACACCTATTCGTGTAGAACTGTCTCTCCCTAGATTATGATATAATTTTATAGATCTATTTGGTATAGGGCAGAAAAAGTAAAACAGATAAATAAGTACTGACATTAGTTTACAGTTTAAACCACTTATGTAAGCCAATTGGGAATTTGGGAAATGTAAAAAAAGATGCAGTACGTTCCTGTGATGATGAATATTATTTGCTTACGACAATGATACTTTCAGGTCGTTGTAATTTATGACAACCTTTTTCTTGAAATTGTATATGATATTAAGTGGCTACACACATTAGACATTTTTAGAGAATTAGTCCCAAAGACGTCAATGACATAGATTTCAAAGAAATGTGACTCATCTGATATTAGAAGCATGTTAATCGATCTGCTGACCTAGCCGAAAATAATGATAATAGATAACGGTAATTCAGACCGGGTAGAAATCATTGTCTGGCATAAGATTGGTACATGCATGGTCATATGAGTAAATGTTTACTTGCAATGCATACTTGATGGAACCTAGGCCTGCCAATGACGTTTTGACAGTTCAAACTACACAAGGAGGTAATTAAACCTTAAGGTGGTGGGTTCAGTTCTAACCTACCAGAATCTGCTGACAGACGCATTATATACCTTCAGCCCCGCTGCTGTCTGCAACCCCAGACACTTGTGAGTCCCCACTGTTCATATACTTTTCACCCGCATTCCTTGTTTTACCTACTCACATAGGCTCATACCACTTCTTCTAAGATGATTGTCCTCCAGGGTAAGACTGAGAGGCGATTATCTCTTACACAATGTGCGGATTTCCGAGTCTACCGTGTATAAATTGTAAATTGTCACGGAACTAATTAAATTGAATGTACGATCAGGAAGTAGAACAGTGATGAGACTATACATGGAGCCATTGTGACATAAACAGGAACAGTTAAACTGATATAATGGCCCAGCGTCGTCCGAGTCCTCGGGGGGAATGGTGAAGTGGGATCTGATATTGCTGCATTAGCGGGGCTTCTGGTTGGAAATAAACCGCCTCGTGTATCATTTGTCGGCGCAATCTTTAGAGCCGTTTGACGTTTTCATATCCACAGCCACATGACAACTAGTAATTCCGTGAAGCTAATTGATCTCGGAGTTATCAGATTATTTGACAGACTCGCTCTGATTGCGAATTACTTTTGCTTGGACTCTTAGACCATCCGTCAAATTCCACCCAGTATAAGAAATATGAATGAAACTAGTATCTCATAATGGAAACCTTCTAAAAATCGGTGTTCTCCATTAGTTCAGTATGACTTCAACTTGATTGTAAAACTACCCCCAAAAAAGTGGTCCCTAATGGAAATCTTACCGAAAGCTGAGGAGATGCCGCTTGTCTGTCGGTGGGCCAGTAATACAATATCATTTCTTAGGGAAATTGACTTTTACATGGACTTAATCCGATGCGGAATTTGACGAGGTTACTCTGCTGCTGACCGCATCCTGCTGTTACAGGTCTCTCAGGATGATATGAAATGAGATTACAACACGAGCAGGGCATAAAAGGGGAAACGCAGAGCATAAAACAGACCGTAGTGGCCGGGGCTGTGATTGGGGATGATTTGTGTCATTCATGGCCATTTGTCATCTCCCACTGACGTCACAGTCAGGGTTGGCAGTGCCATGGAGATGGGGATTTAACCAAAAAAGACCAGATCATCCTCCCATTCGGGTGTCAGTGGCAATGGAAATTGCCATTGCGTTATGGAGCCCCCTGTTTGTCCGCTGTGTTTATAGACAGCTTGATGCGAATGAAATGTTGCTCGTGAGCTATAATTGTTGTGGAATAAGAGTCGTGAAAGATTATCCTGTTTCTACTTTTATCTCAGACATGAACTACTTAAATAATGCTTCTTTGATAAAATATTATGATGAACTGTCGTAAGGGTGTAACAGCCAGGACAGCCTGTGTAAATGAATAGAAAAGTAATGACCTTATTATTTCGATCGAACGGTATAGTCTCCTAGATTTGATTAGATACCTTCCATTGATGTGAAAACAAACACCTTAGTTAGTTGACAAACACAGATTAGTGCCTAACCAGGCCTGCTGTATACTTCTAATCTAGCCAGGTAGGAGGATGAGCTGTATATAAATGAGGGATTCCCCTGAAGCCACCTCAACAGGAAATGTAGGTCAGCCGGGCAGCCTAAGAGAATCTCCGAGTACATGTGTCCGTCCCGACCCACCTTAAATTTTGCACTATAGATTAATTATTTCAACTCCACTACGGTCTATAAGTGGAATTTGACCGTCAGTAGATATTTTGGTTGTCCCTTTGACCACCAGATAACCTGCAGCGATCACAATAGCTTTAGGAATTGTAATACATATGTTCTGATTTAATTGTTGATAGCCCTTTTTTAAAGACAGCACTTTAACAATATTCCCCTATGATATAGACCGAAAGGTGTTCGTTGATAACCAAGCTTTGGTGTTTGATCGTCTTCTCTAACGTCCTTAACTTCTGACGATTTTCCCCAGTCTGATGGTTTTCTTTTGTGTTCCTTGTTTATGGACAGATATTACGGGCCAGCGGGTGCCATGTTTCAAAGTGTAATATATGAGAGTTTATACCTTCACTTTACAGGAAATGATAAAGTCGATTGAAAAATGTGTACGGAACTATTGCCCAATCGGTGAATGATCATTGATGTCCTTCATTCTTGGAAGTTAATATAATTTTTGGGCTGGAGATAGCATGTCGTTAATTACTGGCGAGATCACCGACCTCCAGGTGATCAAAGAACCACACCTGAATGTGTCCTCCACGGCGCCCACCGGAGGTGTGTTCGCCCCCACTGAGGTAGCACTTCTACCAGGGCCGCTTCACACCATACCCCGGTCTGTGGTGGCCCCGTCTGATGGTCAGGTGTCCCCAGTCACCTTGTCCATCAACACACCGCTGGGACCCATCAGTAACTAACAACCCTCCAGCCTACCTACCCTCAATGCCAAATTGGCACGTCAGGCAGCCGGCATACATGTATGGCGCCTCCAGGGAAGGGGGACAAATATATCACCGGTCCATAATGACAAGGCCGGGCCCCCCGAATGATTCATTCAACACCCAGAAAAGTCTCCGCGCCCAGAAAGTAGTTCCGTCACCGGCGTCTGTAATCTGGTGTTAGTTCGCTGGGCTGCCGGTAGGGGGAGGCTGGCGGCGTCGTAGGTGGCGCTGGTGTAGGTCATCAGTCATATTTTTACTGTTGGGGAGGCATCGACAGATAAGGCCGAGACGTCCAGGGGAGACGGGGCTTAGTGCCCGGTGGTCCCACCCTGGAGGGCCCCCCGACCTTTATGTGAGATATAAACATGACCACGCGGGTACCCCATGGTCAGTGCTGTTTTACACAGGCGTCGTAAGACATCCTGGGAGGCTGTATTATTAATGTGGGACGTCAAAACTGATGTTAACATCTACTGGGGCCGGGTAGTGCTGTCTTTTTTTTTTATGACACATGAACTTTTATGGATATTATACTGCCACAGACATGTAGTACGTTCCCTGTCAATAGTATGTTCCCTGTATCACTACATGTTTTTGTTTTTTTAATACTTTAATCCAAGAGGTAAGCTGTGTCAGATGGCAGATTACCACTTTCTGTACACTTTTCAAGATCTTATCTACTTTTTAGACAATCCACGAAATTTGAGAGGTTGGGATATCCCCCTAAACAACTGAACGTTTAGGAACACGCAACTTGATTATATATCTACTTTGTGCTACATACTAGCCTCTGGACTATGTACCAGAATGTAACAATTAAGTACATGTACAGCGCCTATCATTTGATTATCCCCCGCCCCTACGAGCTCACTCGTATACGTTTTATACCTCTCTGGCGTATATACTTCAGTGAAGGAGACGACCCCACTTTAAAATTGAGAGCAGGGTCCGAAAAGGGGCGCTCCCTCCTTATCCTTCTTTATCCTAGAGAGTCACACACCTGAAGTACCTACATAAAAGTGGCGAATAGGTTCCTGGATACCTATACACAGAGTAGTAAAACAGGTGCGCCCAAGCCTTTATCTTTTTTCCACGTGAGAAGTGAGATGAGTGAGTTGCACTCTTTGGAGTGTCAGTGCACTCTTTGACCTATTTGACCTGTGCTGTGACCCACGGTCGCGAGATAGTACTTGTCGTCAGGGCTCTCAACTACCCTCTCCAGCAAGGGTCACTGGGGATCGAATGTGTGTTGGGGGTGTGGGGAGAGACACTTTCATGGATAAAAGCATTGAAAGAAAAGTAAAGTTTTACTTCACTCTTCGTAGTAAAAGCAAACGATCTAAAATTACATTTCGGGACTTCTTGGGTTTGGTCTACTAAGTATGCTACGACCTACAAAGGGATTATATGTAAATATTTAAGGGCCTCATGTAGAGGATGCTAGGATTGATAGAGTATAACTGGAATTTTAGAAGCCTGTATTTCAGAGGCTTGTCTAAGTCTTCTCGAGAGAACGAGGTTATAGAGGTAAGAAGAAATAAACTGACTCCAGAAAAGAGAGACTTCAGTAGCACCTGGTTGACGGCGGAAGTTTGTTTTCATAGTACACTGACAGACACGACCAGCTGATAAACTGACACTTGTTTGACAGCTTTAGTAATTATTTGCTGAAGGTCCTCGAAAGCTAGCCATCAAAAAAGGAATTCCGTGCATTTATCTGAAAATAAGCATAATGTTTTACATGAGAATGAGCGAGAGTAAAAGATTTCTGTATACCTCTGTAACTATTTTTCCATCTAAGATGTGGATTCAGGTTTATACCCTGAGCATGATACACTGTATATAGATTCTAGGTATAGCAACGATTGAAAATGATGGAATGATAAGTGCTTTTCGTTAATTTACAAACGTCCACAAAAGTTGAAACAAAGCCTCACCAGATTGTAAATACGTAACCCTGATATTCTCTATCCTGTGTTAGATAGAAGCATTTATTTTAGCCATGATCGTTTCTCATGTCGGTCGGATTATAATAATTATGTCTCAGCATGACTGTTGATGACTACACATCTATTTCTGACATGATCGGCATACCCCCGCTGTTTTCATTTTTTCCGTTAGTACCAAAATAACTGATAGAAAACAAACCTTAATCACGTTCAAGCGTGAGCGCGTGGGCGAGAGCTGCATGCTCATACCCGTTGCAAATAACATGTACTGAAGAGTGTTTTTTGCTATTTTCAGACCGGATGAGGCGGGAGCGTCTGGCGAGCAGTTGGAGAGCAGGTCACCAGATGCTGTGAGGGAGCAGTTTGGCAGGAGCTAGACTAGATACCCTAGACCCTGGAGGAGCGGCGAGCGGTGTGAGTGAGTGTGAGCACCATGTGGCGCTGATTGGGGGCAGTGCTCAGCGTACTGTTGAAGCCGCCGCCTCCTGTGTGATCAGAACCCACTGGAGGAGCACTGGGAGCAGGAGGCGGTAAGAGGAGGAGGAGGCGGGAGCAGGAGGGACCAAGCCCCTCCAGCATGAGAGCCGCCAGCCGCGGGGCTCGGCGATAGCGCTTGCTCCTGTAGGGCTGCTGCTCCAGGTAGTGAGCCCACCCCGTGAGACGTGTTGTATGAGCAGGAGGAGGTGATACTGATTACATGAGCAGCTCACCACCACCGCCACCGCACCACACCCACGGAGCAGCTCACCTATACACAGCCCACAGAAAAAGGCGAACCGGAGTACCAACCCTGTGAGTGGATTTAAGTACTAGAAGGACACAACGTTATGGAGCGGCAACGACACCAACGGAGGAGGAGCGGGGGTTCGGCCCGGATCGGCCTCCTCTTGGCCCTACTCACACTGTGCGGTCTGGCCTCCAGGGCGGCCGCCGTCATCCGGCTACAGGCCGACAACCCGGAGGACATCCAGAACTACCTGCAGGTGGTGGCCGAGGAGGAGAGTAACGAGGCGGCGCACCCCAAGAGGGTACAGGAGGACGGACGGGCTGGAGGAGTGGGGGAGGTGGACCCCCGCCAGCCACTGTCTGTCATGTGGGGGATCGCCGACACCACGGCCACTGTCGGCCGGCTGTTTACCTTTACTATACCCAAAGACGCCTTCAAGGGACACGTCACCGGCTATAAGGTAATTTATCTTATTTGAAAAGAATTACTATCTAAAGAACACAAAAGGAGTAATCTGAGAATTATGTGGCAAAAGAATCATATTATAAGTATAAATATGGATGAGTTTTGAATGGATGTAAAGAATATAAATAATCAACATTGCCTGGGTACCCGATCCTTTTCATTATTCTCTACGGTTAAAGAAACCACTTTTATAATGATTTGCAGTTGGCTATGGTCAAGGATGATTACTTTTGTCGACCCTAACCCGGCATGGTTTGATAACAGTAATACTTCTTTTCGTCTCGAGTTTGTAATGCATACAGACAAAAAATAACTATGAATATATCCGCTTATCACATAGCTCAGGGCGTGGAGACACTGTAATATTTAGCTGATATGCAACGCATAAAAAAGAATCTGGGTTTTTACATACGTATAGGTGACCAAAATGAAAAATGCAATACACGTACCGTTCTGACAAATGAAGCAACGGCAAGAGTAAAGTTTCACAACTCGATATGGCCAAATAAGGATATTTTATTCTGGGCAACTATTCAAGCCATATTTTCACCAGCCTGGGTCCAAACCTTGAATTCTCCAGAAATGGTAACTTCAATTTCCAAGGCTTCCTTTGGCTTTGACGTCGCTATCCTTTTCAGAATTGATCTTTTTAATATCAAGAAGATCGGCGGTTTCCCAGGTTCTCGTTCATTTTCATTCATCTTGGAGATCAATGCAAATCCGATTAAAATCAGCAAAAAAGTCAAGATTAATTGGACTTGGTTGGGTCAGAAGGCACCAATGTATGGGGCTCAGAATCCTAGAATCCTTGGGTTTTACAGATTGTGATTTATTGCTGTAATCCTTCACTGAAAAACCAACACGCCATGAATGATTTGATAAAAAACGCTAAAAGGTGCGTTTCATTTGGAACACGTTATGCTACATGTGTTTAAGAACCATTCGAAAAGACATCATAGGTTTGACCTGTTTTCCTCTATCACCTCCTACTCTACACTTAAGTACGTGCCGACAGCAAAAAAAACACCACTTTGATATTTGGATAGGTAGAGGGATGAAACAGTTTCCGATTGTGTAGAAAAAAAGGCTTAGGTGGGTGTGGTTTGTCGGGTAGAAGGAATAGGGTCTGGCGCCGGACATGAGGAGGCAGCTGAACTTTGTCTAGTCTACACCTCCAGGGTGTGTACTGGAGGAGGTGGTGGTAGAGGGTGGTTATAGAGGTCACGATTCGCCAATTTCTGCAGGGAGTCAGTATGGGGAGCGGACCATAATTCCGTTCCTTTACGAGGATGTGTCGAGATAGTGTATGTGTGGAGTTGATTGACTATTTCAATGTGTACTTTTGCTTTACCCAGACGAATAGATTCGTTTAGGAACTTGTCTATAGATATTTCCCAGTTTTCCTTAGGACGAAATTACTGCCGACAGTTTCTAAACCGAGACAAAAAAGCTCACGCCGATGCCTTTTTGAATGAAACTGTAGTACTTTTATAATATGATTGTTTTTAACGCATTTGGAAATTAAACGCTAGACGTATATATTCAAAGTAATTGAAAGAGCCGGCTATAAGGGCATCTAAACACACTATTATTTGGTTCGGACACAATATATGCTAGATGTGAATGGAACCTTTGAAAAATCGAGGCGAGGTGACGCCATACTAGTAACTAACCCAGTTCATCTGTTTATTCTAAATGGCAGTCGCAAAAGCCACGTACCCTAGTTCACGTTAAAACGACAGAGGATACTTAGAGGACATATTCTTCCCAGAAACTTAGATCACCACGGGGGGAATGTACGCAGAGAATTTCCCCTCCCAAGTAAGTCCTCTAGGTTTTGGGACAAGTGCTCAATGTGACCGCCTTCAACTCCGATTACCAGTCATGCCAAGCACGTAGGCCTACACATTGTAGCTGTGTGGGAACAGGCTTGTATTGTGGTGTATGGGCCCACAAACACCTCGGCTCCTGGGAATGGGACACTGGACTCCCCCGTGTTTGGCGTTTTTTGTACTTTTTAGCAATAAAGCACAATATGACATATGACCTGTCTCCTAGGAAAAGAAATGAATGTTGACCTGGTGATTCTGCGGAACGTGCTATATTAAGGTCGTTAACAGGACGAGAATATTCTACATCTAATAGGTAAGAGATGTTCAAACAGAGACACGTGTAAAATACAAGCACTGCTTTCAGAAATGATAATTGTTGACACTCAGGTATTGGAAGATATCCGTGACTTATATAGTAAAATAGCATACAATATGGACTATATTACAAAAGACATTGAAAGTAGTATATACATGTATTAAGAATGAAATATTTTTCCAAGAATATCATAGGTAGACGGTCCACTCCCAGAGATGTTACCCTTAGCCCTTCATCCATGAGGTTAGGTTGTTAATAGCCCGCCAAGTCGCGTACACGTAAAAGGGGAGGGAGACGGAGTTACAGAAAAATAAATCCATCCTGGTGGTGGCACCCACTCCACAACTAGCTCCGTGAACCCTGGCCTTTAGCATCAGGAGGACGGCCTCTCAGCAGTCTGTGATTATAGACACCCCTGCCAGAGTATGATGATACCGTGAACTTACAGAATTAGGTGTCATCAGGACAGTGCTCTGACCGGGTGGCTCTGATTGTAAGATGAAGGGTACTGGAGAAGGGAACATCAGCGACCAGATTGGAATTGCCAGGTAGCCTAGCACGAAGTCTGAGGGAAACAGGGTGCAGTGTCGGGCTCACACCTAATCGGGTCTCAAGTAGCCATCCAAAACAATTCTGGTAGGCTATCCAAATAAAGGACAGATCCCATTAATGTTGATTTAGTTGGACTGGACAACCACTTTTCAATGGCTGAACGACCACGTATAGGCCTTGGTTGACCATTGGAGTTATAGATGCTGGGAACGAAAGTGTTGTCACGCATTTTCATTAGTCAGAGCTGCTTTGTCGCTAACTGCTGACAGTTGCTAAGGCATCCACGGCTACTTGAAAGGACTCCATGGAAAAAAAAGTCTCTAATTTAATTAAATTGAACCACGGTTAATTGTGGACTGTGGAGAGTAAGATTGAACTAAAATTTCCTCCTTTTAGGAATGTTTTTATAGAAATGTGTTCTTCCAAATATGTCCTTTCCTAAAACCACGTGAATTCACCGTAGATTTCTATAAAATTGTTGGACATGAACGTCAGTTCAGACCATTAACCAACACTAGTCCACGCCGAATTCGCATCCGGTTAAACCATGCTCCATACGGTAGTGCTGAGTTAGTGCTTGGCATGCAAATAAATCGTCGGTTAAGGGCCCCAGTCGCCTGGGTATGTGGTCATTGTCGTCCCGTGGGTGTCTGTAATACCAGTAATAGATCCATGTCCGGGTGTCGGTGGTTGGTGCTCTATGGTGCTGGAGGCGGGCAGTGGTCAACTCCCTGCGGTCAGCTCATCTCCTCCAGGGGAAGCTTTGTCACCTTTACTTGACCCCATCTGCTCTCTAAACCACGGTAAATTGACTAAAGGATAGCGGGACGTGGGTGACAGGTTTATACAATGATACTTGACTGCAGACATGTGAGTTAGTTTCATAAATATGATTGTGTCCAGTGTTTTTAGCAAGGGGAAGCCATCCTGGAGAAATCACTGGATTTAAAACTTTTCAACTCAAATATGATCTAAAGACCTTTTTAAAAAGAAGTTAAGAATTACATCAGTCAAACAAAATGATGATTCAGCGATAAAAAGAAAACTCCCGAAAGAAATGATATTGAGTTCCCCATCCTTTGTGTGAAATTAAGCGTCACAACATTTGATGAAAACAATGGCTCAAAGGGAGGTTTTTAGGGCGGCAGATATCGACATAATGTCAGAGCTGGCTCCTGGTAGTCGTGGGTTTGGACTGGTTCTGGTCTCAGCCTGCTGTCAGGCGCCGTACCGCACAGTGCTGGGCCGGCCACTGGTGGGTCGGTGGCGCTGGATGGGGCACTGGAGAAGGGCTGGTGTTATTGTCCGGGGTCGAGGTCAGTGTGTGGCAGCCCCCTAGTCGTGGGGCCATGTGACGCCTCCTGTGTATCCTCCTGGGTCGGGGACAGTGCCTGCCGGGAGGGGGTGTCGTGACTAGCACCTAGATGGTGCTGTAAATGTTTGGTGGGCTGCCCTGGGTTGGATTTCCTCCTGTGACATATCATCTGGTTTACGGATTTACCTGTATTTATTCAGTTTTACTCAGATGGCTCGTTGTGATTGCATTCGACAGATATTCAGTTGCGAAATGTCGAGTACTAATGAACTGGCTGTGCGTGCATTGCAAAACAATAAAACAAAAATTTAATAGCTTGCCATCTTGGGAAGATTACTGTCCTCTCGTTTGGATTTTCTTGGACCACAAGTCGATCATGTTACAATTTCATCATCCTGACATATAAAACCCATAATTATTTCTAGGGAAAGAGATAGGATCTATAACCGACATGACGTACTGTACATTCAAACTCGTTGTCAAACAACAAATGACTCACTTTCTGTATATAACTGAATTTTAAGGTGCTATTCCAATGTACATTAAATTCATGGGATATTCCCAACTTCCCAACTAGATCACGAGGAGTCACCTCACCTTTAAACCCCCAGCGGGTCAGCTTTGGCCATAGACTCCCATGAATATAACAATATCCCACTAGCAATACAAGCGGGAGCCGAAAAACATATAGCACGGGACAAACGGCGAGACAATTCATAAACAGGCGTATTATGACAACAGTCTTGGATTTATCATATACAAAAGACTACGAGTTCTTTGGATCCCCGTGTATTAGTCTGTGGTTGTTGTGGGTATAACACTGCAGAAATAATAACTTTTAGAAAAGGGGATATTATTGTGGGCCGGTGAGCCTTCAGCCAGTCTATCTTATTTGAACATTCAAATCTGGCGCCACCGGCCTACTAAGGCATAGACTTTCGTGGGTTCCACTTGTGGTAAAGATGTTGCTTCCTGGCGAGACATTTGTTAAGATTGATTCTGAGCTTAAATAACCTGCTATTTAAGCTTATTGGGGCTTACATTACACCAAATATGATATATAGAACAAGCAGAAATCGTGAAAATTGCTTGGAATCCTTCTTTTCATCAGATATGATCGAAATTGATACAAGATATACAAACTGCATTTTGCTTCACTCTGTAGTCCGTCTTTGACCCATTTTCGTTGTATCTATTCACTGCGAGCACCGAACGAAAATGGTTAGTACTACAGTCTACCGGAAGATTTTGTCGAAATGTTACCCGGCTGCATTACGGCGCTATCTGATGCTTTCAATATATATATATATATATTTATTGAATCTATGTGGACCTGTGGATGCATACTAACGCATGAAGGGGTCTAAAACATGCGAAGGGAACACATTGGATCGATCGGACACGTGGAGGCTTGACACTGTCAGACCGCTCGGGGCAGGCACCTCGGTCGGACGTTTCGGTGGGAGGCTCCTCTTTCACCGCCTGTTTACCCAGATTACGGCGGTATCTGATGCTTTCAATATATATTAATTGAATCTATGTGGACCTGTGGATGCATACTAACGCATGAAGGGGTCTAAAACATGCGTTCATATCGAATGCAAAGACATTGGATCGATCGGACACGCCGGGTTCTCTCCCCACAGGCCTGCATCGATACATTGAACTCAGGAAACCAGGATGACATTGGACTAAAAGCATTAATTGTGGACAATATACCCATTCAGGACTCAGGCTGTACAGGTAGGTTCATATCTTTTTTCCAGCATTTGAAATTATATATATCAAAAAATGACTGGACTCAGGCCTAAGCCCCCTCCAACACTGTCAATGGAGGCTCCGAAAGCACCTATTTATGATTCAGAGATTAAATGATTTGTGAATTTGTCACTATAGTGTCATTTTTCCCTACCTACCATCAAAATATCTTATCTAAAAAATAATAGATATCTAGGCCTAAGTGTCACAATCATTACCTCTCAATGTTAAAACATAGGCGTCACACTGTCAATAAGTTTTTTTGCTGCTGTCATTGTCTAGGCTTCCAAAATCTTTTTTTTTCAGATTCTCACTATAGTGCCAATTCACACCTACCACAATAAATCATAATATTATTTTTCATAATTAAGAGGTGATCCCCCGGGAACCTCTTTCTGGCCCTTGAGGGACTAAGATCAGTTATGATGCTGCAAAACCCGATTTTCAGTGGTTTTTTTTCTATAGTAAACACTGTGTGACAGCTAATTTTGTCACCAATTTCGGAGGTAAAGTTTACCTTCCAATCTTATTTTAAGTTTCACAAGCTTCTTCCAGAATAGTTGAATGTGTCCCGTTTGGCATATTGGAATAATCAAAATATTGAACATTGTATTATTAGTAGCATTTTGTTAGGTGATTTTCTTGTATTTTAAAGGGAGGTTGGTTCACCAGATGTTTTTCATCACTGTCACAGACTGAGAGACCTGTAATCTAAGGAGGGTGATAATTGTTTCTGCAGGCTGAGGACAGTCATCACTGTCACAGACTGAGACCTGTAATCTAAGAAGGGTGATAATGGTGGGGTGCCAATAGGGAGCCTTCCATCCTACCTCTCCAAGCACATATTCACCGCATCTTAAAGAGCCACTGCCATGATTTCCCACTGGAATTTAAATGGCATTAGAAAAATAAAATGAGTTCAAAAGCTAGATACAGGGATCACCGATTGGGTAGCTATGCTATTAGATGGCCGGCAGCGTGCCTCTTGTTCAGTATAAAATTCAAATATATCTAGGCCTAAGCCCCCTCCATTGGATCCTGGGATACACCGGCCCATATGTGCCTACAGCACTTAACTTGATCAATTAAATCAATGGCACTTTTGATCTAGTTTTTAATGGTTGCAGGTTTTTAGGAAATCATCTAAAATTAATTTGTTTTATGACAAATCGCTCAGCCCTTCCAATGTATTTCAAATGTTATTGTGGCATCTCTTATGATCGCATTTCTTTATTCTTATATGATGACACAGAGAGAAAGTGTAATTTTGTGGGAAAAATAAATACGATTACAGCTCAATCATCATGATCCTCATCAGGTTTCCCAATCTACCTAGTTTCACACCTGTCTGTTGACGGACCTTTATTTGTACCCAGGTGGGGGTAATGGTGGACCCAGACAGTGGACTGTGGAAGCGGCCCCTTCACGTGGAGAGGTGTGTGGAGAGGTGCCAGGTGCGCCGGCCCAGCCACTCACCTGTGTACACGAGCACAATTAGCGCTGCTCCAGGGTGGCCGTCTGGGCATACAGACGCTGGAGGAGTGCCCGCAGTGGGGGCGGGAAATGGCGGAAAGAGCAGGATGAGCTCTCCCTAATCGTACCTGAAGCCCTGCCCGAGAGATTAACTCTCCCATGTCGACGGTAGACATGACTGAGATTGGAGAGCTGTTCTCCATTTGGTCTGATTAGTCAGCTTAACATGTAAAACATTTCTTATATTGTTGTTTCCATGAATTTTGGCAATTATCAACATAATTGATTTGTATTAGGAGTGTTCAGTGAAACCAAATATCTTGCAAAATGATATATGGAATCTGACAGACAGTCAGCCAGGAAGAACTCAGATAAGTCGGAAGATTTACTTAGGGCTTGCATGGTGTATCAGCTACTAGTTTTATTTTTAGAAGCACAAATCGTCAGTGATAGCGGCTCTAGGTAGTAATCGATAGACATCAGCAGCTACTATATAGCCCAATCTACTCAGGCAGAACAGATGATAGCACCCATAAACAAACCGACCGGAGCGACGACCACGATGCACCCAGCTCCACGGGGCTTAACAATCCCTGATCAAAGCCTGCACGGGCACCAAGTGAGACGTGGGGCGTCGGTTGTCGGTCCATCCGAACCCATTAAGCCGGGGGTAGTACAGGGATAGCGCACGCCTGGGTTAATATACTATATAGGATCAAAGAGGGAAGGGGTGACAACCTGTCGCTGGGGTTTTCCGCTGGGTGCACGTAAAACATGGGGACTTGGAGATCAGAAACGGTCCGCCAATTAGTGTACCGTTAGGGGTAGGGTGGCTTTGTTTTTGTCATTGATATGATGTATGTATCATATTTCTAAGGGTTTTAATGGGCTTTATATCATTAGAACATATTACTTACAATAAAGGAAATGCACCAGAAAACGTACAGATCTACTGGTATATATATATATGTTCATGCTGTCTGACACCACAGACTATTTCTGAAAGATGTCATTCTGAAGCTCTCTCATGTATATAAAGATAATGCTAATCAAGAAGTTGTTGAATCTATCCAAACCAACAGGAAGAATTGAGTAAGTGAAGATTGTTAAAAACTATTGTTTACCGACATGTTTCACCTTTTGACAGGCTTCTTACGGGTCATGATGCTAGCATAGAGTGATCTTCTGAAGGCATGTGCCTTAGATACAGAACCACAAACAGATAGTTCAAATTCGAAATAATTTGATTCAGTTATATATTTGCAATGAAATACTACTATCACTATAATCACCTACTGTTGATAAAGTAGCAGAGTAGTACATACAGCTACAACTCACACCGATCCACCAAAATAAATATAGGTTAATGACTATCAGTATGGGAAAAGATTGATAGAAAATTAAAGAATAACAAGGGAAAAAATAGACTCATAGCTCTAGGCAGTGTGCACATATTGATGAACACTCCTGGCGCGCTCCCTTCTCCCATTTCTCCAGCAGCCGTCCCCAGTTCCTCTCATCATTAACCCCCACGTCGACGACGCATACACCCTGACGGTGCCAAGGCTGGAGGCGGTTCCCTCCCCCCTGGTGCAGTGGTTCTAGTTCGTGTCGTGTGACGAGGTTGGCATGGTGACACAGGGGTGGAGGGGGACGGGTAGAGACGGCACACAGCCAGTTGACAGCCACCTCCATCGTGCCAGATGGATTAGTACGCTGGCCTTTTTTTATTAGTATTTTTAATCAAGACATCTATTTTTGTTAATAATCTACCGGTGCAGCTCCCTTGTCAGTGTGAAATTTCAAATTTCCCATTTAGATTGGAACGTGTGATCAAAGGATTCTGGGGTTCGGTTGATGGGATCTCATTTAGAGCCTCTGAATTTTGTTTACGAGTTTGGCTTTAATAATTCTGTGATTGATTGTAGATTGGGTCCGCATTTAGTTATCACATTACTCAAATAATATTAGAGATGATATTGTGAGACAATTCTAAAGAATTTACATAAAGATAATAACAGAAATATTGAATTAGAGCTTAATTCTGCTAATGCGACAGATGAGATCGTTAGCTCAGGCACATCTAGTATGCTGCAGCTCAGGCACATCTAATATGCTGTGAAAGTAAATTGACCACGCCGATGTATTTGATTTTAGCGATTTGAAACTGTCATCGTTTTATAACGACAACTGAACACTTGTTTAGCTTACCGTAACCGTGGCAGTATTTAGGGCGCCTGCTCCTCCCCTTTTTTTTCTCGGAAAATCTGTGTTTTTAATTTGCAGTTGAGGAAAGAACCCATCAATCTTATCTTGCCCAGTAGTCTCCCCTGCCTCTTTCAAAAACCAAGATTCATCACGGAATAATTGACATACAATTATAATATATTATTACCTTCCTAATAAAGGCTTATATAAACAGTAAAGCACCACTCGGTTGACTCCGGGCCATTTGTAACAGCAGCTGGTCGCACCTTACACTCATCGACCTCTCTGGGTGGCCCGGGGCCGGCCGGGTTACGGGCCTACCTACCTCTGACCCCTTATTGACACAAGGCCTGGCCTCAGGTTTCACGGCTGGGCCTCCCCCTGGTGGGACCAACAGGTGGCCAACGGGTGACCCGGTACATGGAGCACGGTCACCGCCATGGGAAAAGGGCCGGGCATAAACCTAACACAGCCCAGTGTGTTGAGGAGCTTATCGGGGATGAGAGTTACTGGGTGGTTTGGGTTACTGAGCGAATTTATATAACATCTGGATCTGGGCTGGGGTTACATGGTATCTGGGACGTGCTGATGTGAGATTCATTGAATAGCGGTTTGTCATACGGACTAGCCTGTTAGAATGATGGGGCTGATGCTGAAAGATTGGCACCTTTTTGTTAAGGGAATTAATAATGGAATAAAGTAAAGGGAAAGCACATAAATCTAATCTATTGCATGGAATTGGTAACACTGGCCAACTAAGAATAGTCCTGCGCAATGAAGACCAAACTCATTTTAACTCTTTAACAAAAGATTTAACTTAATAATTATTATTGAATAAGAAAGGTTGATTAACAAAACACGGCTCATCTGTCATATATGGCAAAGAGGAATTGAGGCTGAAATTTTACAACAACTATTTAAGTATAAGCAAACTTGATCGACAATACAGTACGGTAGATTCGCCTGCGTAGAAGCGAGCTGCTCTCCCAATCCTCATTCATGAGCTGCTCACTTAAAGTTTTCCACCGAGCCACTAAACTAACCCACTGACTTGTTACCCTCTGACACCAATTACTATACCCATATCACCCTTGACTCCCTAATTCCTTCCCATTTAACCCCAACCCGTAACCCTAGTGATTTCTGAATCTGATTTAATCAGATTTGCTCATACAATATTAGCCACTAGACTGATGCTGAAGGCAAGTTAAAACAGTGTCCCGACTGGTGGGCAACCGGCGGTTATGTGCATTTATATGAACACACATACTATTATACATTTTCACGTGTATACTAATTTTTGCACTGGGGCACTGCCACATACTGTTACTCACATGCAAAGCTACATACTGATACACGTACTTGTACTTGGAAAGTGATATACTCTTGTAACCAAAACGCATAAATACTATGTATTACGTGTTGTGTAATTTTTTGCAAGAGTACATGACTAAGTTAAGCTTAAGAGTACATGATATTGGGTAAAAGTATGCTTTTTGTAAATTGCGAGTACATGCCGTGGGAACCAGTGCAATGCCAGTGTGAATAATTATCCCCTACCGACTGGTAGAAGTACCCATGTCCTTTTCCATCAGATTCCTCTCATTTCTTTAAAGCTGTACTTCGACCTCTTAAAACTGACATGTTTACGTAAGACTATGAAAATCCGAAGGCTAGTCGCATGAATTACGTCTTGAACAAGGCACCCGTGGAAAATATATATTTATTGCACTTGGTCTGCGTAACTTGATAATATAGCCAACACTCCAATCTTCTAGCTGCGCTGCTCTCAGCCTCTGGAAACTTTAACTCAAGTTTTTGTTTACATACGGGCCACATTATAAAGCATATTGGAACCGTCAGTTCCAATTAATAACCACCGCCATATATAACTTAAGTGGAAAAATAACAAAATATAATTATGACGTGATGATTAGGCGAGCAGCTTAGAAGCAGATGTCAAAGAATGTAAAGGGAAGCTCGTTAAACCGTAGGCACAAAGTGTATAGTAGTTGATGAGTGTCATGTGTTTTTCCCGCCCCTTTGCCAGTATCATTAAGCCTTTTTTCTATTGGCTCTGGGCTGGGTCTGGCTTCTGTATGGCTGTAAACATGGCGTTGATGTGGGCCACATGGAGCAGCCCTTACTACCCCGACATTGGCAGACTCTACTCTGTTTGGCGCCGACAGCAGGGGAATGATTCTCAAAATGTTCCAGTTAGTTCTGTTAGTAGTACTATTCTAGACTACACTTGCCATTCTTCCTTAATTCAGATTGCAAAACATAACCTGTCTCTCAGATACTTTTGTACTGCTGCAACGAATTGAAATATACCTAGATCTAAACTAAAGTGGCTTGTGATAAAAACATAATATGAATACAAATCGATAGAACAAATGATGGGAATATTATGATTTTAATGAATGGACAATCTCGAGATTCCTTTTATGTGAAGCCATAAACAGTATATTCATATCTTTGGTAAACCAACCCGGGGTCCTTCTAGTATGGCGCAAAATGTATAAACAATAAGTTCTGGAATTGTTGATGAAGAGCTATCCTGTTACTTGTGAGAATGTCTTACTTTCTCATATGTCCCCTTTCCGCTAACCTTTAGTTTCACCTTTGTCCTTTGGTACGACCTTGTAGTGACCTCCGGGTATGACCTTTACATTTTTCTGTCTACTGGGCAGATTTTTTGTTGTTGTTCTTTGTTTCTGAGGCTTTACAAATAGAGACTTAAGAAATGTAGGAGATATATAATGGGAGTGGGATAGGCTGTGCGACAAACACTTTCCTAACAATAATAAAGTCGAGAGAACATAAGGAACAATAATGTAAGAGACCAGTGTATATAAACTGTGCATAATACGTGTGTAGTATCAAGTAAAGGTATTCTCCATCAGACATAGTTGTATAATTTCCATATTTATAGGTCATGGCCTGGCCACGAGGCCAACAGTTTTTTCCTCAAACAAGATGAATATTTACAGAGATGAAGCATATGTACTAGTCGGTATATGATCTGCAGATATTCAGACGCGTTGTAGACCATCCTCAAGAGTCTGACCAACATTGCACTAGGCGAATCGTAGCGCCACCTAGTTATATCTCGCCATACTAGAAGAGAATGGTGATAGCTGGCATATATCCTCAGCGTTTATAGAGTAGCTGGCATATCAACTTAAATTATATTTAGTGTATATCTTTTTTTATAAGGATGAAACTATTAGGGAATAAGTTGAGTGAAATCAATCTATATTTTGATCCTTGATAAGTGGGAAAATAAAGAAAAAGTGGGTTCATCAAAGGAACTTTGTGTAGCCACTCTATCACAAACATATATGTATTTCTGAAACCACAATCAGTTGAGGTCAAGCAAACTGACTTTTTTCCTTTTTCGTTTTTCTCAAGGTGACAGAGGCCGGGAAGGACAGTCTCCCGTCGTGGTTGTACTACGATGCGGCGTCCCACAGTCTGCGGGGGATCCCCGCCCAGGAGGAGGCGGGCACCTCCCTCTTCATCCAGGTGCAGGCCATGGGGCAGTTCTCCAACGACACCCTGTCCACAGCCAAGGACGTGTTCGCCCTGAACATCGTGGAGGATGGGTCCCACTCGGCCACCTCGGCCACCCCGCTGAAAGACGCCTTCGCCGGAGAGGGCATGAAGCCCATCCGCTGCCCCGAAGGATCCTCGGTCACCATGGTCACCATCATAGTGGATACTGACCTGGGAGGGATCGGGGCCGAGGACAAAGTGGGCATGCTGCACGGACTCTGCTCCCACCTGAGCATCCCTCCCGAGTTGCCCCGGCTGATGCCGGTGGGCAACCGGCCCATGTTCGACAGCTCGGCCCTGGTGGCCGGGCCGGGCGACGTGAAGAAGCCGCGCTTCCCCGGGGCGGTCGTGCAATGGGAGGTTGGCTGCGGGAACGTGAACGCCAACCACATGCCCGTGCTGCAGACTGTGGAGGCGACGGCTCATGATGGGTCCATGAGTAACGCCGTAGGTCATGGCATCATCGGCTGGCACGTGACGAACAACAAGATGCACGCGCCGCACCGCATGAAGCGGCAGGCCGCCGTCCAGCCTACTCCGACACTCCAGCCCACCATGGGTCCTCCCACTCACCAGCCTGTGCCCACCATCGTCGTCGAAGAGAGCGAGCACCCGCTGACACGGGTCGTGCCCAGTATGGCCTCGCCCACCTTCCCGGGCGAGATCCAACCGACCCGCACCAAACACCGGCACCACCACCGCACCAAGACGCGAGGCCGCCACCACCACAAGACCAAGCGGCCCAAGCACTCGCCCACCAAGAAGCACCACCACCACAAGACAAAGTACCCCAAGACCCCTATGCCCACTCCCACCGTCATGCCCATCGTGCCCACGCGCGTCATTGACGTCACCCCGACCGTGCTTGACACGTCCATGGAGCGGCCCCAGCCCACCATCGGTATCATCAGCCCCAGCATGACCAGCACCCTGGCCATCCTGGAGCCCTCCATCACTCCTGGGCTGCCTCCAGTGCAAGCCACTGGAGCCACCGAGGTGCTGCCCACCCGCACCTACATTGTGCCGGAGGTGTCGACTGAACCCATGGTGAAACCGACCACCACTGAGACCACCGCTCCCACTGAACCCCCAATAGGCAAAGGCACCGAGTCGCCGGTGGGCACGACCAGCCCGGTCAAACCGCCCAAGCCCACCGAGGAGCCCTTCAACTACGCGCCCATCCTGAAGAACGACATCGACAGGATCGAAGTAGTCGTCGGGGACGTGCTGCACTACAAGGTGCCTAGGGACACCTTCTATGACTTCGAAGACGGGGACACAGAGAACCTGAAGCTTGTCTTCCTCACGGTCGACGGACTCACTCTCCCACGTAACTCCTGGGTGCGCTTCAACGCCTCCACGCAGACCCTGTATGGCCTGGCCTTGGCCAGCCACGTGGGTCGCCAGGAGTACCTCATGGCCGCCATCGACAGCAGGGGCAAGATTGCCCGCGACGCCTTCGAGATTGTAGTCCAGCGAAGGCCGAACGAGCTGCGCATCAACCACGAGTTCAGTCTGACCCTGGATCTGGACTACCGCAAGTTCTTAACAGATGTGGACAACCGTATTGACGTGGCCAACAAGCTGGCGGCGCTCTACGGCGACCCCAACGCTGAGAAGATCACCGTGACCAAGATCGCCGAGGGCTCGGTCATCTACGCCTGGACAAACAACAGCCTGCCCACCGAGACCTGCCCCAAGCGGGAGATCTCCGAGCTGCTGCAGTACCTCATCACCCCGAACAACTCACTCAACCAGAGTATGGTGGCCGCCATGCACCCGTACAAGGTGCTGAAAGCAGGTGCCGACCCCCGGGGTAACTGTGTCGGGGCAGGCGTGCCACCACTCGAGTCGAGTCGCCCACCGCCCGAAGACCCGGGCCAGGTACAACCGGCACCCCGTGAGACGAGCGACGAGGACGTGCTCATCAACACGGTCCTACCGGCCATCGTCATCGCCGCCATGTTACTGCTGGCCGGCCTCGTCGCCTGCTTCTTCTACCGCAAGAAGCGTAAGGGCAAGATGTCGGCCGCCGACCGGCACACCTTCGACAACAAGGGTATCCCCATCATCTTCGCCGACGAGCTGGAGGAGAAGCCCGACCCGCCCGCCAAGCCCTTAATCCTCGACGACGAGAAGCCGCCGCTGCCCCCGCCGGGCTACCGCCAGGCGTCGCAGATGGGATCAGCGCCGTCCACGCCCAACTCGGACCACAAGGACCCGATAGAGACGACGGAGGACGAGCGTGAGGACAACGACATGATGTCGCCGCTCTACCAGCCGCCGCCGCCCTTCACCGCCGGCGGGGCGCGCGACCACCGACAGCCCCGGCCGCGCATGCAGCACACCTACAGGAACCCGCCGCCCTACGTGCCCCCGTAAGGAGAGGGTTGATAATGCTCTAATATAGCCGGAATACCAACGGCTTATTTACCAGCCTCCCCCGCCAATCGTACCACGCCACGTGGTGCCAAAACCCAACGCGCCAGAGTGCACTAATTTATTATGATGACGAGTCACTCTTGGGATAGGATTAAATTGATTATTTATACCTTTCACCATCATGATTATACAAAGCTTGAAAAAATACACAAACGTAAATAAATTATATTATATGGTTTACCTGACTAATGAAAATAATATGGTATACCTTACCTGAGGTTTTGTAATGGTAAAAAGGTACACATTGTAAAGTCGCTCCAAAACTATACATTTGGTGTTGACGCTAAGGTGCACATATTGTGAACGAGTTAGAATGTTAGAGTGCTAGCCTAACCGCTCAGACTACTCCCGATAGGGCATTGTCGTGTACGTTGACGGGCCGTGACGCCCGTCTCCTTCCTTATACGTTAGTGTAACGCTGCACAACTCGTGTCTTCCCGCGCTATGCAATCACTACTGTCAGTATCTGTGGTACCCAGGTCGTGTTCTGTTACTAGTGTTGTCTGTTGCCCAGCTTTACAACCAAAGAAAGTGTGCCATTCTCCTCTGTACCCCTCCCTCTTCTCCTATTATCTACGTGTTCTAGATAAGTACAAAAAAACATCCGAGTGGTCTGAGTGGTTTGGTTCGTGGATATTATGGATAAAAAAAGAGTAATCCCAAGTTGCAATACCCAGTGGGAACAATGACTGGTACTGTACCCAAATATGATTGGCAAGTACATGGGGGAAGGCATACGTCCCGTGCATTTGACAGATAAGCTGGAGGTAGCGACGTAAAAAACCCACACCCTGGAGGCAGTGTTCTTCCCAGTCCCACCCATTATCACTACACAACAGATGGACTCAGTGGGTGGCTAGGGGAAAAGCCTGGGTGGTAGAAAATACAAGGACGGCTTAGGCATCGCAGGCGAACTCATTTCATCGAGGAATAACGGCTGGACCTTTCTAGTGTCATTTTCTCCCGATAGATTACTTGTGCGGAAGAAAACTCCGTAATTTTACAAGAAATACAACAGAAAAACCTCGGCGCAGGCTCTTTAGCATATTTTATTGTCAATCATGATAACTATTATTGCCCTGGCGGGAAATTAACTACAATTACCCCATCTCTTACATGATCGTGTTCATGACGTGTTGATAATACTGAACCACCATTCAGGAATATCTACTCTTCTGTGTAGCCTGTAGTCCGGCCTAGTTCCTCTCGGGGCGACCAGGCTCATGTAGTTAGCTGCCGCTGAACTATGGAACCTTTTACTGTATAAGCTACAGCTCGATTTATTCCAGAAGTAAGAAGTATATCTTGTACAAACCTGGACACACAGATACACAAAAGTGTTACTATTTATCCAGTCACTGGACCGGTTGATTCTTAAGCTGATAAACCGCGGTCCCTTTACTAATTCAGTTACTCGTTTTTTGATTGTAGACTTGTTTTGGTGCTGCTGTATACTGAGTATTTGTATAGTCAACGTTGCGAGAACTAGTAACTCGGTATTTACTTATTTTATTAATACATGACAACCGTACTTGCCTGTAGTGAAGTCCACCGAAGTGCCGACGTCACGAGCTGTCGTGATGACGTCACGGTTTGTGATGACGTCACGGGAGCTTGTGACGTCGACGCAGACCACTTTATGAGAATGGATGGGTAAATAATGCTATCTTGTGATGTTTTGTGGCATAATGTTTCTTCGTCAGGATATGGATGATTTCGTTGCCGAGGATGATTATAAATTCATGACACAGTGTCTCATATTATATATATACAAAGCAAACATTATTTTTTTCCGTCAGTATTTGTGTTTATACCATTGAACGTGCATGACTGGTCACCCCTTGTCCGAGTTCAAGTCAGTGTAGAATCTTATGGTTAAGTTTTTCATCTCAGTGGACCAAAAATGTTATAGTTGAGTAATTGGTTTATTTGAACACTACAATAATAATAATGGTGCCCTCCTGTGAAGATTGGAAAAAGAATCAGTAACTAAGTAATCAGCAACTATTGTGTAGTTTATCACGAAACTATTGACAAAGGGAGTGGTTCTGTTCAAAGCTGGACAACGGTCGCGTTGCGATAACTTCTACTATTTAAGGTAGTGCCTTTGGTAGTTGCGTGGAGTGTAGAACTTTCACAATAGTCATAATAATACCGATACTACGTCGTGTATCTCTCCCCCTCCCCTGGTTATGATGACTGATGATATGGCGTCGAGTGGATCTAAATTACGCTCGTTGGTAAAAAAAGAAGGAAGAGTTCCTGGCGTATTATTTGTCATCTGCAACCAATTCCTTATAATATTTCAAACCCCGTTCTGAAGTTACGTACGATACTGTATTGTTATGACATAAAATACCTATCCGACCCCAGTCCAGAAATTTCAAAGCTCCCCGCCAAATCTGATTATGACTATTCCCAGAACCACCTGCATGTACTAGCATAATATTGTTATGAATATACATATTTATCTTTATTCATCGCAACTTCATCCGAGACGGGCGTGACGCCGCGATTCGGGCAGGATTCTAGAGTCGTTGATTGTTCAGAAACGATTTCTTTACACTGTAAAAGGTCACTTTTTAATTTGAGCTATGGTGCTCGGGAGATTGGTTTTACACTACATATAGTGGTCCGGTATAAAATCAAATGTGAATAAGTTGAAGTGTCCATGTGCCAAGGCGGATCGAGAGCAGACAGTTTAAAATGTTTCATTGGAGTTGCTCTCGTCTCCCGTGGTTGGGTATGTTATACCTCTCCCGATTATTGTTTTTGTCACATTTACAAAAAGATGATGAAAAAAATAGGGTTTTAGTTGGAAACGAACAGATAAATATTTTGAGCTGGTGTAAAAAGTGACTGTTCAGGGAAAATGAAAAGTCAAGGTTTTCGGCGAATCATAACTTTCTTTTTGTTGTTAAACGTTTTTTTTTTGTGATAAAAGTATCCATCAGGGATTGTCCCCTTTGTTCCCAGTTGGAAATCTTTGAAAATCTTTCTGACTGTAATGCCCTTCATTTTCTTGATGGTGGCAATTATCCCAGGTTTATGGGTCGCAGAGGGGGTCATCTCCGATGGAGGCGTTAATTAATAATAAAGACGGCTTGACTCAAGACATTTTAATGTTGAATACCGTTTCTTAAAACGGCTTGAAGGCTACAAGATAATAATAATTAAACAAACAAGTTGATTGTACAGATCCTAAACGATCCCTGTTTTAAAACTGCCAACATCACTTTGTGAGCTGCTCGAGCGGGGCTGCTCGTGGGCGGCTCTCCGTGTACGTCTCGTTTATTAGCAGAGATAGAGTCCAATCATCATAATATATGTATCATAGCATGTCATGATAAGAATTAAACATTTTGAAACCAAACTCCTCACGTTTCCCATGTTTTATTTATTTCCCATAAGTACATCTTACACTTCCTAAATGCCCATTGTTTTCTTTCATAGACTTTGATATCTATCGACCTCGAAATTCATTTCACAGTTGGTCATTTTAAGGCCACCCTTATGTTAAAAAGATGCTCCGTCCAGCGGCTGACCAAAAAATCATGGTTAGACCTCAACAATTTGGTTATGACATATTTTTTTTTATAAAAATTGAAAAAGAAAGTCTGTCGGTCGGCAGTACGATGCCTAATCGAGCAGCCCACTGGATTTTTTTCAAAGGGTGGCCTCATTCAAACAAGAGTTTATGTACTTTTACACTGTCAAACCGCTCCCTTATTAAATTAAATAGTGTTATTGCTTGTTGAGAGATGCCTGGTGGCTGGCAGATGTGTCCGTCCTCAGCACCTCTCGAAGGGCCATGGTGGCGTAGGTGGACGACGGTAGGGAAAGCTCCAGTCTCAGGGCGCGGTTACTCCCCTCTACACACAAAAAAAAAGGCAATTTAGTTTCCGACTGAGTTGAACAGGCATGCCAGACGCGGATCCGGGGAATTCCGCGGTTTTTGAAATAATTTAGGTCATTTTTCAGATTCGTCCAAATCCGAGGAGAAAATATTTTTGTATAGGGGGGTAGGGGGGGTAGTCTTGATGGATTCGATGTCAAGTCAGAAAAAAGTCTTCAATTTTCTGGGTCGATTTCTTGTTTTATTTTGATAAGAAACCATTCTTTCCATGCTGTAAATCATAAATAGATCGATTTTTCCTTTAAAAATGAGGTTTAAAGGTGTTTTTGATAGATTTCCTAATTTTCCGCGGAAATGACCCTCGGTGGCTGGCATGCCTGGTTGAATTATTGTATGACTGACACGCTAACAACCCAACCGTTGTATTGAAATCCTACCGATGGAATCAATTTTCAGATATTTAACATTGCAACTGTAGCGGAAGATATACATGCTTTCTGAGCTGGAATATTAAATCTTTAACAAAATAATATTGTGAAGACGTGGCGAGGTGTTCGTGATCACAGCTAATGATATGAATGATCTACTTTCAATTCTAAAAGTAATTTTTTGCTATTTTACTTTTGCCGAACATTGATTACAAAACAGTAGAGAACATGATAAACAACAATTCAATCACAAACTTTGGCTTGAAAAAAGAAGAAACATACCTGATGGAGGTAATTGGTCCCCCTTGAGTTTCTCCAAATCGCTGAGAACCAGAGACTTGGTCACGTCTTCATACTCAACCACGCTCCACTCGACGTTTCCTGGTTTTACCACCAGGTGGCGGTAGTCTCCTGGCAGGGAATAATCTCTGTAATGACCAAAACAAGGTCTGAGAACAAGAATTTTGTGATAGCGAGGAAAACTGATGTGGATCGGAACACCACAAAATATTTCAAAATTTTGATTAAATTAAACAAAATGACAAAACGATGGGGGTTACACAATTAAAGTTGCTCTGTTTCTTGAGGTAGGAACAAAATTATACCTATTGGAATATTTCTACTTGATTAATGCTATATCGGATGTACATTTCAGATACAAGTACCACATTACCGGCACCAGTTATGGTTAAAGGGACCCAGATAGAATTTTCGATTGCAAGTACCACTTGACATGGTAAATAACTTTTATTCTCACCTGCACAATTTTTCAACAAAATTTCTAATCTCGATACAAAATTTCTAAAACTTATTAATTGGTTACAAAAAAATATTCAGCAACACATATTAAGTCAAATTAGTGACATATGAGAATAACATATGACCCATACTTGACTTTGTTCTTGAGTGTCTCGGTGGAGAGTCCGTCCTCCTTGAGCATGTCGGCGTACCACTGGCCGGTCACGTTCTCCGGGAACACCACGTCCCACCCCGGCAGGGGCAGCACCACGTCGTGAATACTGACCTCCTCCAGGGTGTCGGCCGTCACCACCGTCGGCGCCTTCTCCGCTGTGGGCCAAGAGAGTCGAGGAATGATTATCACTTTGTTGGTATGCTATGCAGAGACTGGAGATATTCTATGTTTTTGTAATACCAATTTCGGGGTACCCATGACTTTGTGTAACGCCAGTTGTCCGTGTTTCCTGGAGGAGCAGATTATGGAACCTTCTGGGTTGCGAAATAATGATTCTCATTGTAGCTGTAGGCTCTTCAGACATATTTTGTTGTCAAATTCTGCCTCTTTTAATATTATCGATTATCGCCGCAAAAATGACTGCAAAATCATACTTTAATGGGAAGTGGTTTTGATGATTCTAACATGAAGTTCGTTCATGAATTCCAACAGTTAAGATATGATAGACAAAATAGCTGTAAATAACAACAAAAATAAATAAATCTGCTTGTACGTTATGTCGTTCTGGCAATGGTATGGTTAGCCCATAGATCTATGGTTAAACTTACCACTTGACAGTTTGTCTCCCTGTTTTAAAACGAGGTCTCCCTCCATGACCTTCAATCCAAACTGGCTGATTCGTCGTGAGGCCAGCACGTTCCACACGTAGCTCTGGTAAGCGTGCACATACATCAAACGCGTGTTCCTGGGCAGCTGAAATATAATAAAAAGAAATTGGCAAAAAAAAAAAGGTAGAATTAAGAAAAGATTACTGGTATCAATTAAAATATTGTTTTTAAAATAATTTGTAGTTGTTTTGAGACAGACAAAATGTGGGTAGAAGATATTGCATATTTTTGAGCAGTGATAATAATATTTAGATGATAAAATGCTGTCCTGTGTAGCACAAGCATATGCCTAAAAACTTGATCGCATGCGCCACTATTAGATTGCATTACGATAACGGAAATTTAGACAAAAAAGTACCTCTCCTAGTGCCCCTACGAAGTCCGTAGTGCTGCGTTTGTTGAGGCCACACAAGAGTGTCCTCTCGATGCCCTCCCGTCTTCTCAGCTTCTGAAGGGCCGCCACGGGGTCCTTAGTCTTAACCCAGGTCGTGCGGGCTTCACTCATGTCGTCACTCTCTAAAAAAGTCCATAGAGATCAATATTCCGAATACTTTTTCATTTTGAATTTGCTCATCAATGTGGTGAATTCCATCTGTTTTTAGGTTTTACACATTAAAATTTATAGAATCTAATGTGTTGTACAATCTCATTTTATCCACGGGGGGTTTAATTACTGATTTCTTAACCATAGCGGAGTACAAATCTGACCTCTGCTGAATTTAAAAGAACGGTAACTTGAATAATCAGACGGGTGTTTACAGCTAAAGAAAGGAAACTTAAAATATTGAATATAAAAGGGCAAATGTTACTCACCGCCTTCCCTTGGTTTCAGGATGAGATCTACTGCTTCGGACCACTGACTTTGGAGGAGAGCCCTAAAATATGCAGAAATTGCAATTTCAAATACTTCTTGTATTAGGTAATAAAAAAAAATTGTTTTGCGTTTATACGAGGCTATTTCTTATAGAGCCATGGAAACATATTTAGTTACCCTCTGACCTGTCAGTTGTTCTGTGACCCGGGACTATTATTATTCGATTCTAACTCAAACAATATGTGACCATTTAATTTGTATATTTTTCAATAGAAATGTACTGACTAAAGTATTTAGTGGGAACCAAGTCGGTATAAAACTTCCCGCCCACAGCAATGAGATATCACCCCTTAAAAAAGGGCCAATCTTACAGACTTCGTTTATCCAAGTTGGGACAAAACTCATCACTTTAAGCTCATACCCCGGTCAAAACATTTCTGGCTCCACCCCTGAAGACTTACCGCCCTACGTGGTGAGTGGGTACTGAGGTGGTCCCAAACCGCTGCAGGCCGTAGTAGTTGAGGAAGCCCCGGTCTCTGAGTGATGTCATACACCGGTCTATCTCCTCCTTGTCACCCGTTAAACTCCTGGAAAACGTCGACGAAGCTAAGTCTAACACGGATCCCAGTCAGGAAGTATTTGCCAATATCAAAATTAGCTCAGTTATTCTAGTACGTAGGTAAGTATTAGAGGGCGACTTTATCAAATATTTTACATAAAAAAGACACCCGAAAAAAAACACGAATTCCCTGAATACGGACGATTCTGTACCAAATCAACCATTTCAACTGGAAGACCATATTTGTATTGTGAAGTTGAACTAAATAGATGAAACAAAAAAAATCCTGTTGCATGAGGCAACAGGACTGATATTATGGTGTAATTACGGCGAAGAACACTAAAGAAATAAGTATGGGAATTTGAGGACTTCAAATGGCATCAATACCTGAGAATAATGGCAAAGTGATTTCCTCGCAAGTCCCCCAACTTCAACGGTTCGTCGCAGTATCTGCAAGGAGAAATTGTTCCCAAATGATCGATATAGGAAACAAGTAGACCAAACTCATTGTATCTACATGTTCTCATTCGATTTCAACAATGGAAGGAACCATTCGTCCTAATACGACGTTCCGGTTATTTATTGTGTTCACTAGTAAATTTTGGATTTTCGTAAAGTTTGGATAGTAAGTTGTAGCAGGCTTTATAATGCTGCCTAAATCTGATTTTAAAAAACTGCTCAGCAAACGTCATTAAAAAGAAAAATGTTTAAACGGGTAAATAAAACAAACCTAAAGTTTCCAACAGCCATCCCACGCAGGCCTTTATTCAACTGGTGAAGGCGACTCCCTGGTACCCTGAAAGAGAACGCACCCAAACATAAACTTAAATATCTAAATGAAAGCTATTATTAAATAACATTTCTAATAACTGGCTTTTCTACAAATTTATTGCATCATAATCATATTTTGGAAAGAAAGATGCAAGAATCTAAAGAAAATGATTTGTTGAACATCTGTCAGCTATCAAATCGATCATAATTAACAATTTTGTTTACATTCAAATGCAAATCGTGAATAAGAAAAACTTACTTGTAGACTGAGACACGTTGGCACGTCTTAGCTCGTTTATCTTTCGTCCCCGCAAAAGTGAACATACCCGGTCTTAACCTGACAATGAAATATTTTAACATCAAATTTATAAACAATTATTGTCTGTTTTCTTAGTTAGATGTTCTTTGCTTGCATTATAACCAAGATCCAATCTTACCAACCAAGATTGGCTGTATTCATTTAAAGATAAACAAATACATGCCATTAATTTAGTTTTGAGTCGTTTATTAGTGTTTTATTTCACCCCCGATACAAAGTCGCCTATCTTGTAACACGTACGGACACCTGAGAGCCGGCCCGGGCAATACAGGGTTTGTATCGCCCTGGCGTGACGTCACGCCCGGGCGATCCAGGTTGCATTCTCCCTGAGGCCCCCCCCTACAGCGCAGACTGCCCGAGAGCCGGGACAGAGTGGCGAGGTGTTTACTACCAGGTCCGCGCTCCCTGCAGGCATTCTCCCTGAGGCCCCCTGCAGCGCGCGGCCCAGGCAGGAGCCGAGACAGAATGGTCCCGCGCATAGCACTGACAGCAGCAGACGACATTACTCAGGAGCAAGGCCTCAAAAACCGATGCTCCAGGAGGGCCTACAGAGGTGAAATAAAAGGAGGTGAAATAAATACAATACTGACCTTGGTCATGTTCCCACTCTGCTGGACTTCGTCTCGGGGTTTGGTGTCCCCAGGGTCCGCTCTCGGGCCTGACGGCCCTCTAGCGGACCCTGGGGACACCAAACCCCTCGCCGTAATCCAGCGCGGGGGAACACGCCCCGGTCAGTATTTACTTATTATCGACAATAATATTTTGAATAAGTATTTACGTATCTGTGATTATGGATATAATATTTCTATAATACCAGTTTTAACTTACCGTAACATTTTAGACAAAACCCCAATAGCATCCCCCGTGTCCTTGTTTTCCTTGTAGAGCACGAAGTGACAGTAGTTTCCCCGCCCTGCCGGCCACGGGTCACGCTTTCTTTCTTCTGTGGAAAAAATAAAAACATTTACATTCTGGAAACCATTCCAGTTAATTAACCAAAAGGTGCCAATATTGCCTTTTCTAACGTAAATTGTTTGGGCTCTTATTTATGTGAAAGCTATCAGAATTCTTCTTACACATGTACACTAATTATCTTTGATATTTCAAAAAGACATCTTTAATGAGTCTACAAAGTAAATTATCTGGTCTTAGAATTATATCTATAACCTACCTCTTGATCGCTGTGGTTTGTAAACTACAGTAATACATTTCTGTCCATCTTTGGTAGTGGCCGTTGAGCTGTCCAACCCACTGTAATTCTGGCGAATGGCTGCATGGATATCTGACCGCACCTTCTTATCCTCCCCCGCCTTTACAACGAACAGGGTCAAGATACTTAGAAACCACTCTCATAATATGACTTACAGCATGGACACACACAAGTTATATATGTCTATGCTTACAGTGAGAGGAAAATTCTCAACATCTATAGAGTACTGCAGTTGTGTAAAGGCCATATTCCACTATGAGGTGTTTTGCTCACGTTGGGTATTTATCTAGGGATTTTCATAACCACCGCTCATGAAACTGGGCACTACAAGGTGGAATATAGAAACTAATTGCGGTGTTACTTGCAGTGGGTCAATGCAATTACTACCGCAGATGATTTTATATAGGTTATATTGGTTGTTTATTTGGTTTTAATGCCGTAGCAACATCTAAGGTCATATCACGGCGAGATTTGACAATTCTGTTTTTTTGATGATTGTATCTATGGAATGAACGAATCAATGAGAAGATAGAGACCATACCCCTTCACTTGTACTGAGGCAGGTGTTCTTCAATGTGCAGGGTCCCAAAGGCAGGGCCCTACACACAACAGCCTGTGGCCCAGGGGCCTTTGATAACCCAGTTGTTGCCACTGGGAGACATGCAGAGGGGAGCAATAGTCAGCCCACCTCAGCCCAGGATTAAACCCAGGTTATCCACACAACAGGCGGTCACGCTAACCACTTCACCACTCCGCACACCTACATAGGCCATTTATGGAATGCTTGTGGTGGGGGAACCCAACATGTTGGTAACCCGCAAATGGCTTGCTGTGTCAAAAAAAAGAGCAACACAAATGGTCCCCCACCGCATAGCGGAATATGGCCTTAACACTCGTCCTAATAGGGATTTAAAGGGAGCCAATTGCAAAACCAATAAATTAACCGAATTTTCCCAACTCAAATAATCATGGAAATCTATTCCTTGAGCCTATTTCTGGCCCATGTTAAAATCTAAACCATGAAATATGGTAGAAATTCAACAAAAACACATTTTCTGTGCTCATCTCAATTAATGTTGATCCGCAAAAATGGGGTTTGTTTACAAACAAATGGACCTATTACCATCTCTCCTAGAAAACTACTTTGGTTTGAGCTAGTTTTCACAGCTAATACTTTACCAGTGACATTAAAAAGACTCATCTAACATATTTCTATACTTATCAGAGTTTTGAAAATTTTGTCAATTATATTGGTATTGGCTCCCCGTAACGTGTATTAATAATAAAAAAAAATATTGTGATATCAAGTGATCAACCAGTTTACTTTCTTTCCTTTGATAAAAGCAATCTTAAACGTGTGACAAAACTTTAGATGGTACATACCATTAATTCAACTTTGGCGAGGTAGTCTTTTTCATCAAGAAGCGTTTGCAACTGTTTCTGCCATTCCTCGGTCAATACGGACGGCAAAGTCTTAGTGTCTGTCTAGAATCAAAATACATTCACATGTTTAAAATGAAAACAACATACAATTATATGCTTCGAATGTTATCAGAATGTAGTAATCTTCCATGATCATATTATAATAACTATTCACCAATATAGATCTAGCCAATAGATATCTTCACGAATCCACGCTTCTTATGGTTATGAAATCCTTACAGATTCATTATCAAGATTAATTATACTAGTATCAACACAAGCTGCTATGAATTTGATGGTGGACAAATAACTTGGCAAGATACTTCTCGTTAACAATACTTGTCAACTCACAGGCTCTACGTCCTTGTCGGGACATTCAGTGTCGGTCAGTCGTACTATCTCCCTTTGGAGGTCAATTTCATTCACCAGGAAATCCGAAAAACTTGAAAAGGAAACACATTGAACAGGATGTTACCATAAACATATTTTTTTGTATTTTAACTCCACTATTTACTAATCAGTTGTTTTTCAGCAATACGAATGACTCATAGTTCATATAGATTCCTTAGCAATACATATATCGGTATAGATGTTGGATATGAAAAATCCTAAAATATTTTGATGGAGTAAATTGTCAAGATATGCGAACATTCCTTCTACTTCTAGAATACAACATACCGTTGTTTTATTATTCCGCCGAATCCTTTGTAATCACTGATGTACTCTGTTATTCCAACGTCGGGTTCTCTCACTGCACCTCTGAACTGTTTGTCATTATTTGAGGCTCCTGTAGACTTGGTCCCTTTATCTGCGTCTCCAGACCCATCCTTCTTATCAGGACACTTATCAGCGTTTGGTACCGTTTCTGTAGCTGTTTCCTCTGCGGATTCTTCTAATTTCGCCTTTTTCGTTGGTGGCTCCGGAGAGTCTCCCTCTTTATTTGATACCTCTACGGAGTCTGCCATCTACAAAATAACAAGGTTTTCTTTCTTCTTCTTTTTTTTTTATTAATGTCGGAGTGAAGAAATTTAACCTACAATTAGATTCTAGATCTAACAAGTTATGATACATTTACATCTGAATTTTGAAGCCTTTCCTGATCACACTGATCTATGCACAAGCTACAACGATATTCGTATGGATGGGAGCGGTGATAAGAACCATGCCTTGGGAAGATATCATACTGAGTAGACCTACATCTTCACTCCTTATACAGAGATGCCACTCCATGGACCATGAACATGAAAAATCCGGAAAACTGTTGAAACAGGCTTTCCGGATTTTAGGCAGGAAAATCTTGAATTTATGCAGGAAGAAATAAAAGGAATAGAATAGCATATTAGATCTAGATCTAGATACATTCTTACATTAAAAAGATCTTCTAGAAATACTCTGTTATCTATAAAAAAAAAAAAAAAAAATGTTTTTTCCCTAAAAATTACTGATGTCTGAAAAGTTTGCTACGATCAAAAATCCGGAAATCCGGAAAAAGAAGGAAAAGTGGCATCTCTGCTTATATCAGCTGAATATTAGATCCACTGTCTACTGCCACCGCCACACTAGCAGCATTCATGAGCTGAGCGATAATGGAGGATTTTATGTTCTTTTCTAAATTCAGATCAATTTTTAAACTTTGACAGCTATGGATTACATAACATATGACGAAAAACGTGATCTTAAAGCTCATTGAATACTAATAGTTGAAGAAATACCTTTCAGTAACCTTAAAATAGCCTTTGCTTCGATTGCCAATTTTTACACGCGTGGGATGAAGAGCAGATGACTCAAATTTACACAAGGGGGCGCGACATAGATAGTGGCCCTTGCTTCCAGTAGGTGGCGCGCACAACTGTCTTCGCGCCACGGACCACAGCAGACACTCAGACAGCAGCAGTCGCATTTAGTTCATTTAGATCCGTGGGACGTACCAGTCTGTTTTCTAGGCATTACTGTAGATATTGGTTTGCATTTGAGTTTTTCTTCTTAGTAGAGTCATAATATATTAAATTGCATCAGGGCCTATGCAATTATTTCACCAAGACTCAGAGTCAAAGGACAAAGCCATAAAAGTAGTCGAAGTGTTTTACTGTAGGCCTAATGAAAAAACCTAAAGGCCTATTGAACTGTAAGACTAATCCAATAATATTCTTTCCTAAATATTATCATAGATATTTATCTCTATGATAATCGTTACATGTGCTGTATTCATGATAACATACCGGTAGTTTACATACAAGTCGATTAGATTCTATTCTAAATCTCCTATTGATAAAATGGTGATCATTTTTAACATAATTTTAACATACCAGGTTCTAGATCTGTCGTAGATCCCGTTAATCTGGTGAAGAGGGCGGATGATCAATTGACCAATTGACATACGAAAATCTTAGAAAGTATTATAATTCTCCCTACCACAGATAGCTGATTTTCAGTATTTTAAGCACCTACAGGTTAATTTGGACCGATTTTGCCGACAAACACATAGGGAAATCTATAGAAAATTTAGCAAAATTTGCTCTACATCAATATATTATAATCAATGAATTTTCAAACCACCTTAAAAATAATAAACATACATGGATACAAAATGATAAAATTGTACTGACGCGGGTGGCCAGTCCATGTTTGGGCAGCAAGCCAATGTTTCACTTTGACAGTAGTGAAATGAGGGAGGAGTTAAGGTGTGACGTACCACCATATAATAATGTGTTCCGCTCTTAGCTAGCCAGAGTAGCTGCAAGCACTGTGTGAGTAAACATCCTGTGAAGGTTGGACCTTTAATCTGCAGTCTAGGTTCTGGAGAGAGGCATATAGAAATTGTGTTAGAGCGCGGAGCGTTGACTGAATGTGTTTGAGGGAACTCTAACCTCGGGACTGATCATGGTCAATCAAGTTCTTGTCACGGAACGGCTAGACATTGGATAATAAACAACAAATCCTTTCACAACGAGTGTTCACGTCTTACATGATAAGGGAACTATAATTATGTATTGGACAACCGCAGTCGATGAGGAGGGAGACTGCGTATGGAGCTAGCTATTATCTATACAATGAAACATCACAAACGCGCATTAACTTTAAACGGATAATTAAACCTCTATAGTTCAAAATAGCTAATATATAATTATAAAATTGATCTGTATCATGTTTAACCACAAATAATGTCATGATTATTGAAAATTTCTATACATAATTAAGCCTGTGGTTTGTCTACATATTACCCATGATGTACCTTCATCTAGGATAGCCCGCAGGTAAACTGGAGGAAATATGCTATCCGTGGAAGGGAGAATTATTCGCTAAGTTCATTATAGCGCCCATCAAACTAACCATAAAGTTAATCAAACTTCTCACTCAACGAGTACGAATCGAAGTAAGCCATACACTTTAATTTGATATGCAAGTGATATACTAAGCATAATCATGCAATTTTGATCAGATGATATATGATTTTTATAATTTTTCCTAAGTCATATGTCTCTATCATTTGATCATAGTTGTATAGCTGAATGATGTCCATAATCAAAGATATCATTGTGGCGAAGTCACGAACAATTATTATTGAAAAATATGTATTGTATCACATATTATACAATACGTAATGGAACCCAAAGTAACCAAAATGTTTCTTTAAAACGTAATCAATGATTATCATTCAACTAAACATGCTTAAAACAACTTGCAAGTTCATTAGTTTATCAATTTCATTTAACCTTTCCAACACAGCAAGTCAGCCAAGTGGCATTGTGGTTAATTCTGATAAGAACCCCGGGCCCATTGTGTGTGTGTGTGTGTGTGTGTGTGTGTGTGTGTGTGTGTGTGTGTGTGTGTGTGTGTGTGTGTGTGTCGACAAACCATAGGCTTTTGCAAATTTTGTTAATGAATGAATTTTCAAACAACTTTGAAAATATTACATTTAAATGTATACAAATAGTTCTTCAGAATGTTTAAGAACAAACTATACTATTATCTTATATCTTATATTATATCTTATATTATAAACTTTCAGAGATAATAGTATAGTTTGTTCTTTAACATACTGAAAAACTATTTGTATACATTTAAATGTAATATTTTCAAAGTTGTTTGAAAATTCATTCATTAACAATGGAAATATAACAGTTATTAGTTTATTTTCTATAGCTTTTCCAGGGATTTTGTCGACAGAATCAGTGAAATTAGCCTGCAGGTGCTTAAAGTATTGTGTATTGTCTATCTGTGGTAGGGAGAATTGAATTCCACTATAAATGGAGCAGCGATATACACACATATATAAATGTGCCATTACTATTCAAAAGCATGCAAGTATGCTAGGCCTAAGTTTATTATGATTTAGAAACAACATAGCTTTTCATAATTTGTAATAAAGTGTTGCAATTCATTATAGCTAAGCTAACCATGAAAACCTATAAATTGAACATAATATTGCTATTAAGCGACTAAGACACATTTTCTCTATTGGCTCAGTGCCAACATTTGGAATGTTTTCATCCCAATTTCACCACCAAAAATCCTACCAGAAAAACTGTATTGTATGATTTATGAATATTAATATTTTTTTGATTCTGCACTTATCAGATCCTGTCGCAGGTAGGCTGATTGAGTGCTACCAGGTCAAGGTAAAGAGGTTAGGCAGGTTGGAGTTTGGGAGGAGTGAGTCATGTACCGAGACCGACGTCCTACTGACCGACCGCTGACCGGCCATTCTGATCACCGCAACTCAGGGGGCACGTTCGGAAAAATTCCTATGCACATTGAAATGAGTGCTTGGTCCATTCAGGGCACAAATCTCGCGAGTCCTTTCTCTATAAAGGTTTGTCTGCATAATACTGCACACTAGTGTGCTTGAAAAAATTCCAATATATAAGTCAGTACAGTTGATATAGTATGTATTCCTTAGAAAATGATCATTTATGACCTTGTTTAGGAAGCATGGTTCATGTTCTTTCAAATTGAGCAATTTCAAAGGAGGCAATTTAGTCATATCTACTTTGCAAATGAAGTGCAGAAACAAGCGTTTTGATATCTTCGGCACTTGAAACAATCATCTTCCTTAAGGCCCTTATCAATATGCAACATACTGAGCAACAGTCATGGCTCAGATAAGTTACATTATACAATATTTAGTAGAACATGCACGTAATAGCTACGCATCCAGTTTAAATCTTTTGTGTAACTTTCCATTAATACTATTAAAGGTAACACACTCAACAAACTAAATCATCATCCGTCCCAATCATTTGAATAAGAACGATTTTTTCTAGTCCTATCAAAGATGCTACTGGAGGGAATTGATACTCATTCAAGTATGTATACTTCATATCACAAGAGAGACACGAATGTGCCCAACCCGGAAAAGCCCTGCAAGTTGAAGGGGGAGGGGGGTTGTATAACACACCAAAGGTATACATTATGGGTTGAAATAGATGCTTCAGGAAGTTGACAAGGTAGAGAAAGCTTGCAGAGCTACTGGTGGCGACCCTTGGGGTAACACTCTCTGCGGGAACCTAAGCATTGGCGGTTATTATGGGGTAAGTGTCAATTAGCTTTTGTTAGGGTTATTTGAATCTTCAATTCTTAACATACTGGCGCTGCATTGCTTGATCGTGATATGTGCCTCACAGGTTGCAAGGCTATTTATATCATGGCTGGAGTCCCTAATTCCGAACCCTTCTATTTTGAGGTTGTGTGCACTGATTTATATTGCACCTGCAGGTATGACATAAGTTGAATTTCGGCGGCCGCTGAACAAATTACATAAACGAATGTTACAGTTGATTATATTCTTTCGCTGCACCTGATAGAGTACTCTTTATGTAATGATATGTATATATTATATGCACACATATAATGTATCTTATTAAGAACAACAACGACGTCCTCAAGCATTCTAAGATATACATTTATCGCAATAATCAGCGCAATAAAACTTGACAGTCGGACATGCACATCCTTTTTTCTAAATTAGTAAAAGACATAACATGATAACGTCCTTTTTTTCAAGAGAAACACAGTCAAGATTTGTCAGCTTAAGGCCTACTGTTAATGCATTGCCATTGCTATGCATTAAACTTCAGAATCAATGCTTGTAAACAGCCGGCCTCAAGACGATGCGATCTGTCTTAAAGATTGATTAGGGTCGACTGGTGAAGTTTGCTGAAACTGACTCCCGAAATCTTCTTCCGACGATCCCTAAAATGCTAAAGTTGAAGAATCACGCTGTGTGGTGTGATATTTGGTCCAATTCAAATGCTGAAAAAATACATACATATGGGCAGCTGATATGTAGATACATGTTTCATAATAATAATGTTGCATTATGAAATTGATAGTTGCGTGTATAAACGTATCAATAGACGAAGGCAAACTATTACTCTTTTAAAACTTAGTTAGAAATTACATTATTTTAATAACGAAGAGTGCTTTTGATATAAAAAAACAAAAGCCAATCCCAATCTCGCTTATTTAATGTATTAAAAGACGACAATAATGGATGACAAAATAATTGGAATAAAACAAATGCATGCATTCAAAGAAATCTTCTCAAATCCAATATCGCTAATACAAATAGAAATAATGCTTCTTAAAATCTGGAGCGTTCCACGTCATTAAATAGCAAGTTTCGGTAAGATCGAAATGCGTTTCGTCCTTCAATATTTCATTCGGCCAAAAAGATATAGGCCAAGTAATGTTAACCGTGATCCGTGAAAAAGGAAACCTGCCTGGGTTTTTAGCTTCGTTCATTTTATTCATGGCTGGGTCGTTTTGTTTAATTGGATCTGCTCTGTTTTAAAGCTGTTTGCCATTGTTTTTGTTTTGTTTTCCCCTAGGTTGTTTCCATTTTCGGCCGGGCAGGCTGTGAGTGGGCTGGTGGCGTTCGTGGCTTTTCTCGTTTATCAACTTCCAGCTCCTATCAACCCCAAACCTTACAGGTGGGTGGCCATTCTTAACTTAAAAAACTGCTGATTACGCGTGTTTTTATGCGCACTTTTAAAGAAATTAATGTCCGTAAAAGTACATGATAGTAGTGCATCGAAGGGAACGTAGGTGGGTGTTATAAACACGGCGCAGGTGGAACCCCATAACCAGTCCATAGAACTACAAGTTTGATTTTATCATGGTCAACGTCTCAAACAAATGCATGCATTATATGTGTGCAAACGTTGCAATGCCATAATACTTATTGGTAACTCAAGCAGACACACTTTACCTCTTTCAAAGGGTCTTTAAATTTGCAATCCGATTTCTAAATTGAAATCAATTTCAATGTTAACGATAACACTTAAAAGGACGAGACACATTTCTTTATGCATTCAATAATCAATCATTTTGCCATTTACCATGCATTTTGGATCTCACAAAGGGACCTTTACGTATCATGATGAAATCCCAGGTGGCAAATCTGGTAAGATGACAAAGGAATACAAGAGTTTTTAAAAAAAAATATTCTCTATAGGTTCGACAATCCGCCGCCAGCCCTGGAGGGAGCGCTGCTGATCAACCGGCGCCTGAGTCGTGTTGAGCAGCTCCATGCCGGCCGTATCGTGGGGCCCGAGTCGTTCACCGCCGACCTGCTCGGTAGGTATGTTACTACAATAGTCTGTTCTGTTCGTAGTGACCTGACTGGTATTTGACTCGTTAAAACGCGTATTTTGGCCCGAAAATGAGGAAAGTTTTACATTCAAAAATCGTGCTAAAATGGTCACCTGTATGGGCTAGTCTGTGGTAATTGGGCGCGGATTTAGGGGGGGGGGGGCGTGCCAGGCATGCGCCCCCCTTTTTTGGGCCAATTATTTTTAATGTAAAACTACCACGAAAATTCCAGGATCCGCCGCTGGTAATTTAAAATCGTTTATTATCTTTTATCTACTACATCTAGCGCATACTGATATAATAAAGTGTATAATATTATTTTACGGGTTAAAACCACACAAAAAAAGAAAAAAGAATTAAAAATCTCTAATATAAGAATTACAAAGAAAAGGAAAGAATATCCTTATCCTCATAGAACATTTTGAAATGATTCTTGCCAAAAATAACACTGTCTGCCCTTCCTCCCCGCTTGACATTTAATCAGTCAAATTAATCTTTACCCGTCTTTCCCACCCAGGTAACATTTACACAGGGTCGGCTGACGGTAAGGTGTGGCGATTTAACACCACTCACGCCGAAGTGGTCGTCAGGACGGGGGTCAACAGATCAGACTGTGGTAAGCAAACTCTACTTAATTTGCAGTGCATATTTCATTTGAAAATGATAATGTCTGAAATTGGCTATTCAGTATTAGGAGAAATGTGAACTTCTGAACCATGTTCTATAACTATATTGATGAACATAGAAATATATTTTAATGGTTAGAATATCGACATTTAAGACAGAATTATTATAAATATCAAACTTGTTATCACCAATATCCCATGTTACGGCAATTTATCATTTATCATTTATCGACCTCGGTTCTAGATTTATTTCTTATTTCCAATTACATGTGCTTTTGTCAACTTTTCTATTTTCAATTACCATACACATACCCTATGGTATTAGGTCATAATGAAACAGTTGAAACAGTTAAATACATTTTGTAATACTAAATTCTTCATCTTTTCTTCAGGTACGTATGACCTGGAGCCGCAGTGCGGGCGGCCAAAGGGGATGGCCATTCACCCCAAGTCGGGCATGTTGTACTTATTGGACTGTTACCGGGGTCTGCTGAGGGTCGACCCGACCACTGGACACACCGAGACGGTGCTCACTAACGGTCAGTTCACTATAGGATTGGTACATGTAATGACCTTTAGTTTTGTGAATTGGGCCATAAAGGTAATGAGTAGGAGCATGACCTTTACAAGACCATCCAATACCTTTTCAAAACGTTTCCAAGACAATCGCCATGTACATGTGACCTTTAAGATTCTGGAAATGTATTGTGCAAATAGTGTAATGTGATTTTTCCTACACCTTTAAAGAACTTGATGACCCTATTTTTAAAAGTCGATGATAATAATATTATTAAAGATCTAATTTCACAGTGTTGATAAAAGTGCTAGACGCAATTAATGCCAAAGTAACAGGATATGTTTATGATTGCGGGAAGGGGGACTGGAGGGCGGTTGAATATTGAATACCTCTCCCTACATTATTAAATCCTTTACTTACGACTTATTAAAAATTGTGTTTGTGGTAACTATTGTATGCCAATTTGCTTTGGTAAAAGAGTGTCAATTGTTTTTTTGCATACATATTTCTTAACTCGACAAGTCAATAAACTTGCAGACACGTGGCTTTCTTGGCAGCAGTCTGACATCACAGACATTATGTAATGAACATTTTTAGGCCGGATTCCGCCAACCGGCATCAAGGGTTCTTTATGAGTTTTTCAAACCCAGGGAAGTTTGCATAAAATAATTTCTTATTAACGAGCTTTCATTACCGATGGGATTAATGCAAGGTAATGCTGACAGGGGGAAAATTGAAATTCAAAGGTCTGGCCAATTATTTTGAATTAGCTGTGTCTGTCCATAAGGATTTGAGAACCAGGAAGACATCAACAATTGTGGTTGTTCTAGATCAGCATAAGCTAAACTAGACAAAACTCGAGCCATTTTAAATCTTTTCATGACAGACCATTTGAAATAAGTTGAAAAGTATTGACAGCAAGCATCAATAATGTGTCAGTGGTATAACCATTTGAAAACAACTTCATTTAGCAGTTTTACTTTTAGTTCCAAAACCGTTATAAGAAATATCAACAATGTTCATTATGTGAAACTTTAGCTTTGAACTTTAAGTTTCTCTATTTCTTTTGTTCAGTGATTGATGGCGTTCCAACTCAGTTTCTGAATGGCCTCACCATGTCATCAACCGGGGATATTTATTTCACCGACTCCACCAGCAAATGGGACCGACGCAACTATAGGTATGAGGTAAGCTTTGTCAAGTCACGCACATGGAATCGGCAGCCTCTAGCCAACCTTATTATTCAAATAAAAAGATACATCATTAGTGTAAGGCATGTGGCAACCAAAGGGAAACTCAGTTAAAACCCCTCTCATATCTCCCTCATTAAATAACGTGTAATCGGTATTTTCCATACAAAGTTCCCATATAAAGTTTATTTTATTGAATGTTACTCTAAACATTATAGCATGTCTTCCTCTAATGCCGTGTTGCAGTTACAAGGCTCAGGCATGCAATTTGTGTGTTTTTTTAATTGTCTGAGCAGGTGATAGAGTTAAACTCGCTGGGAAGGTTGATACACTTTGACCCAACAAGTGGCCAGGCACGAACCCTTCTCTCGGGTCTCTACTTGGCTAATGGAATTGCCCTGTCGGCCGACGAATCCTTCCTCGTCTTCTCCCAGATGAGCATCTGCCAACTTAATAAGTGAGCATGTAGGCCTGTATTATGGTTAGGCTGCCTAGAAATAGATAATCCCTTTGTAATTCTACAAAAACAACTACCTCTCATGAACGTCTTTCATTTTGTAATGTAATAACATGCACCAAAAAATGGTGTATAAGAAGGCCTATTTAATGTTACATATTAAAGCAAGCACATGTGAGATAAAGTATATTAGGTGCATTTTTATACGGCTCGGATTCAGCTAGTAGTTTTTTTCATCTCGTATAATGATAGCCAGGACACGATCTGTGCCCATTTCGTTTATAGGCCTATCTCTATCTACTTTTCCTGTTTCAGATATTACTTAAAAGGGCCTAAGGCTGGTCAAATGGAGGTGTTTTACGATAATCTACCTGGCTACCCCGACAACATCAAACTGTCTAGTCGGGGCACCTTTTACGTGGGGCTGACGGTGGCCCGTTTTAAAGGCTCAAGTCCTATAGGGTCTTTCCTGGACATTATAGCCCCTTACCCAGCTGTTAAACGCTTTATCACAAAGGTAAGATAGGCAATCAGAACGATGACATTCAGGGGTGATATGATCATATCAAATGATCTACACGGTCTATAAATAACATGAATCTGCACTTTTGAGCTGGAATTATTGGCAGCTATATGTCACCGTCTACAGGATGCTTTGGAATTGCGATGTAATATCAGATGGAAATGTCATTGGACATAAGTCAAAAGACCTTTTATTGCTGCGCATTAGGGAATGTATAGAAGAAAACTTTGAGAGTATAATCCTACATCATTAAACTACTGCGCAGCACCACCTACTTTCTTTGAACCATATTCCAGCCACCAGCTGCCGTATATACCATGGACGCATTACAGTGTCGTGTTCAATAATATGTCGCAATGCTATAACAGGTACAAATAATAATGCTAAATACAAAATGATGCCATCTTTTGTTGCAGGTAACCCCCTGGGCGGCATACAATTTCTTCCAACCCCGTCACACTATCCTACTAGAATTTGACTCATCCGGGACTCTGATCGACAGTTTTCACGACCCAGAGGGCGCCACCATCTCTGGAGGCCTTGGGGAGGCCTTTGAACACAATGGTTCCATCTATATGGGACATTTCGCCAAACCTTTTGTGGGATATATAAAAACAGCAGACTTGTACAAAGACTGACTTATCTTATGAAAACCTATATCGCTATGCACTTGCTCACTGTAATTGTCCTGTAACGTTTTTAATATTTGGTCAATAATGTAATAATTTGTATGATGTTTACATACCTTTTGCATTCATAATTTACTCATCATGTAATTATTTCTCATCATCATAACGTTATATAGACCAAAATGAGGTCTAACCTATCGATCTGAAGCTGCAATGCTTTATTATCATTTTGTTGTATAAGCTCCAGCGTAGAACAATTGTAATAATTATACATAAAGACAATAAACTGCTTCCATTCTAACTGTATTGCTTCGACTACTTGTGCATGCATGTATGTCTGTTTTGATGTCATCGTTTTATTCCTGGATTAATCATGAAATAAAAATGATAAAATCATTAAAATTGACTTTTAAAAGGAATGCTTAAGCATATACTATTAGGTTAAAGGTGAATTCATTTATTACATTAGGTTCTTTATAGTTCGAGTTTGTACAATGATTAAAATATAAAGTTTAGTTTGAAAGTTATAAAATACCAATTTAGGGTTGGAAGTATGTCTTACTTATAGATGCAGAATCCAGTGACCTTTGGTCTATTGCCATGCCTTAGCCAACGCCAGAAGATGCACCTTTACCTGTTTAATCTTAGATTGCCCTGGGTACATACATATACAAAAGGCGGCCCGCAGTGCCGTCTGCATCTTAACCACCCTGCCACCTCTCTAACCCCATCCCACCTTCTGCCCTACGCCTAGGGCTGACTGGGCCTACATTAAGGCTCTGAGAATACTCCAAGGGGGATGAGAGCTGCCCTGGAGGAGAGGTTTGTGTGAACTGGTCTGGGGGATGTACCTTGGGAGCAGATCTATGGGACGCACCCTAGGATTGCCCATTCATGAGCAGGTACGTGGGAAGGTGTCTGGACTGTAAGACTAGAATAGACACTGTCACGTTGATTAGATTGTGTGGGTGGATCGAGAGAGTTGTGGTACTTGTGAGTATGCACTTTGGCAATGCTTACCTGAGAGTACATGTCCTAGTTAATACATATTGTGAGCCCGGAGTGTGAGAAAACTGCCTCCATGGGCGTCATGTATGGTTATGATACTTGATTTTGGAAAATTGAAGGAAAAGAATGGTTGAAATAGAAATAGGCACAAAAACCAGAAAATTAAAGCAAGACAGTACTGTTGTAATGTGCTGCAAGGATGAAGCCTAGTGCCCAGAACATAGACAACACATAAGCAACCAGATACTCTATTCTGTGCACTAAGGCTTGAATTGACCATTACAAAAAGCATCTATTACCTCATTAACCCATGTTACCTTACATGAGTTACACAAGTCTGCTTATATCTCTATACGTGTGTATGAGCAGAGCGATGCCCTTTTATACCCATTACCTAACACGCCCCTGGAAAGCCTTTGGTGCAGGTGACCTGTGGCCGGCAGTCTGGTGAGCAGGTCCATAAACGACTCGTGAGCTGCTCTACGACCGGGGCCAATCCTCCCATGTCGTGACGTGACCCATACTAATGGCCGGCGACAAGGAGACGGCGCCGGACGCAGGCCTCCGGTAGCCAAAGGTCGTTAAGTCCAGGTGAGAAAGTCTCCGTCCAGGTGTGTCCTCTTACCTGGCAACCTGCCGGCATGCGACCACTAAATGCTGCCTGGGGTACTATGCTGTATTGGCCAGACAGCCTTACTCTGCGTTTTGTATCTAAGTTTAACTACAGGCCTACCCCAATTAATTAGAATGGGGAAGTAACGAAATAATGCCAAGTACTGTTTATACAAAGTATATTATTCTCAGCTAAGAATGTCTCTGTTTTGGAAGATATCAATTCGAGATAATGCAATTTTCTGTTGATTCTATCAAATGGAAGCCTTCATAAAATATTTGCAAAATTGCATTATAAAATGATCATCTAGAAACCTGAGTAACATATACCTATGCACCACATGAGCATTGTAACACTACGGCGAGAGCGTTCCCAAATAAGAGTACTGCATAAACAATGAAACCTAACAGTTATTGAATAGAAATACAAGAAGCAAGTAATGAAGTCGTGGAGCATATAGTACAATTCTGCTCAGTGTTGGTAGCCGACATATTGCCGTGATCTGGGAAGCTTCATCAGAGCTAAACACACGAGTATTTCCGTCTACACCCCACATACCAACTACACGGCCAGTATGGGGAGCTAAGCGTACGCCAAAGTACCACAATTTATGTTAGTCTATGAGGATAATTATTCATATCAGTTTTGTAGAACTACTGAATAGGTATGTGACCTACTGCATGAGGCAGAGGGCACCCACAGAGATACCTGTCATACCTAAACATTGATCCCCTTTGATATAAATTGGTTACTTTTGGGTTGACCATTATCCTTGTAGTCCCCATTCCGGCGCCTATGCTGAATATCCCCTATCAATGCAGCCATACCCGCCGCCGAATAACAGCCATTTTCTCATAATTTGTCCATATTTCTGAAAGAAGAACACTTTCATGAGTATTAATAGAAAATATTAATGCCAACATGTCTTTTAGAGGCCATGTTACAAACGACGTTTTTATTATATAAATTGAGAGAAGTTAGGGAGTAACTCTTTGAACATCCTTTATTAGATGCAATTTAGGGAACCATAGAGGGAAATCCCTTGCGATCCTGGGGAAATCCAGCAATGCATGAATGCAATCAGTGGGGTCTAAAGGGAGGCCTACGGAGTTCCTATAATGCCACCAGACACTCCCAGGGGGATCGTACAGATCGATGGTCATAGGCCTACGGCTACAAAAGGTCGTCCCTCGATGTGCTTCTATGTTTTACTACATAAACATTACCGAAAATAACCTTATTTTATTTAATTAAACCATCTTCAGGTTTCCCTGATCTTCCAAATGAAGGACATGAAATAAAGAAAAGTATTAATCAGGTAATATTTACATCTCACTTTGTGCTCACATTTAACAAATTACAAAAGTTTTTTTTATACAGACATTTTTCACTCTTTAAGAAAAGCTTGAATTGCTCTATATCACCACACTTTTGAATACATACTGGAAGCTTACTCCAATAATGTGTGCCCAAATAAAACAGGCTTTTTTTATGCAATGTTCCCACATATTTTTCTGTCTTAAATAATCATGATGAAAATGATGAAATCAAGGAGCAGTACGTTTACAGGGCAACTTTACTGTATGCACACTGCGCCACACAACGTAGGGTAATAACGTTACAAATGATTACAATCAATATTGCAGCTGTATATATATATATAGGCCTATATTAATTTTTGCCCGTAATGTGCAGGTTCCTTCGTTTGTCTTTCTAAAGCATTGCACACATAATAAATGATCAGGGCCATGTTTTTCCTACAGCACAGTTGCCTGCGTCATATGTAACACTAACTACCTAAAAAGCTATAGGCCTAACTACCTACCTGTAAGTAAACACTATTAAGAATGTGACAGATAGAACTTCAGTTTCTCTTGCTGCAGTCAACTAGCTAGAACCAATAAACCTACAGTATTTTGTTTGCAAAGAAGATCCCGGGATTTCGAAGAAGGGCCAATGAGTATATAAGTACGAACCATGGATCATTCACAGACATACCAGCCATTATTCCCTCGTAACCTTACAAGTTGGAATCCCAACGAAATCCCCCCTACCAAGAATACCAACTAGAATAGCTATACTAATCTAAGAGCACTATGCACATCAGGGCATATCAGTGTGTCAGTATAGGCTGTTTGTGATGAGGGGTTAGTTAAATGGGGATACTGCTTGTGACATATGGAGCCCCATAGTCTGTCGGGGGCAGGGGAGCCTCAGCCCTATCAGTAACTGTTGATACCTCGCCGGGCTGGGTCAGGGGACTTTTTGTCCATCAGTATTCATTCCCAATTCCGAGTGCATTTGCACGGATCAGGAGTCAATGAACTACATTGTGTGAACTGTATAACGGCTTTGTCAGTCTAATGTTGAAGTGTCAAACAAAACGCACGTTTAATTGCTATTGCCAATCAACATTTATAAAAGCTTTGCGTTAGCAAAGAAATAACACTTTAAAAAACAAATTCATGATTTATCCCTTTTCATTTGTATGCATACTTGCGTGTAAGTAGTTGTATGAGACAGTCGTTTAGACAGTAGGCCTACGAATGCTCTGAAGTAATATTTAAGATGACTTATTTTTTGTATTATAGATTTTTCTTGGTCTCTATTTATGAGAATGGGTTGAATAATGAGGTATGGCTATCACACAGTGCTAAGCGAAAAAAATACCCCCTTTTTATATATACTGTAACTATATGATAAGCAGGATGATGCCGTCAGATATGTATAGCTCATGCATTAAAAACACTAAAGATTCCTATTATAAAAGAAAATCCCCTCTAAGGACAGGCTTACATTATGAAATATGGGCTAAGCTGCTGACTCTCAGCAGCTCCAGCTAATAGGATAGTCTGAGGCGTTTGAAATCTATTATGTACGACTACTACTTAAAATCGGTAATGAAAGCGGTGTTAAACTTGCATTGAAATTACGGACCTTCAATTGATACTTTGCACATTTGTGACCCTTTATCTCAATCTAAGCGTTGTGCCATGATATACATTGGTACGATTTTTAAACTGGAGAGTTTAAGAAAAACACTCATTGTTTAATACCTTTCTTTTAGAATGTGTTCAATCATTTAAATCCATTTACATCAATTTGATCATTCTAATAGAGCTAGATGTCAGTAGATTTCAAAAATCAAGAGGAACAAAAGTGGGAAGGGGGTTATTCAAATATATTTATTTAATATATCTTATTTCAATATCTATCAAAATAAACTAAATAAAAACCAATGTAATAATGTACTGCCCACGGCAGACAGTCCTCCTCTTTTTTCCCCTTTTTACCCCTTATTTGAAATCCGGTCATCCTCCCTTGAAATACTATAAACCACAAGTAAATCTGTATGGGCGTCGAGTACCTATTTCAGGATCCATAAAACGAAAGGTAAGGTGTGTTGGTTTTGTAATTAATTAACAACCTTAATTCCCAGAAATTGTTATATTGACAGTGGCGACCAGGACGAGGAGGAGAAGTCGGGGACTGCTGCCGCCCGCAGGGTAGTCCTCAGCATTGTCTTTCTCCTCCTGTACATGCTGATTGTGGTAGCTGGAGCGGTTATCACCTACAACGCCATCGCCGACCTGGTCTACGCTTATCAGCATCCAGTAAGGTCGGCCAAGTATCAGCGAGTTGGCGCCTACCGCCCACCAGGTTATTATTACTTAGATATCCCGGGTATTATGAAGATTATTGTTAATTGATTATCTTGATTGCTTCCCAGCTATTTACAGTCATAGATCATCTATCTCCAGTCTAAAATGCATGTACACGTAGCTATGATACATACTCTAAGTGCATATCGTCTTACTCTAGTTATATGATAATTGTAATAATGCTACCTAAATATCTCATGTTGCAGTTTCCATACTTCCAAACTGTTATCGATTTTCAAGGAATATCTATATTAGTATTAATTTTGATCTTTTGTATTTGAGCTAAAACCGCTGCATGTATACGAATTTAGGGATACGAGCGATCGAAGCCTTTAGCAAAGGGAATACACTATTCTAGAAAGACAAAGTACAATAGGTTGCCTAACGATATCATTTACATGTATATTGATCCCACAGTTGCCTTTCGTTCAGTAACAAAATCATATCGGCCGGTAGGATGTCAAATCTTTTTAATGGAAACATTCTCAAGCTGTAAATGGACTCTTCGACAAAATGATGCTACTTTACATTTCAAACAAGCATAGGATTGCAAATGTATTTTAGCCCGAGCCCTAACAGAATCACTATATCCCATATCCATTTAGGTCCTTCCCGGGCAACTTCCATGCAAATGCCTGTAGCACAATTCACTTAGTCCTTTCTTTCCTATACATTTAAATGAGGATTTCTTAGAATATTTCAGCCAGCTTTAGTGCAGCGAATATATTAAGTCATATTCCGGCCTTGAGAGATCCGAAAATGCCTTAAATTCCACGGCTATAGTTTTCCTTATTCTTGTTTTTCTAGCTATTGTCATATTTCCCAATGGGAATGAGTTCGTGGCGTGTGGGCACTACTTCAACAACATCGTTGGATCTATGCGTGAGCTACTTCTATCAGTCTTATATTTCAAGAAATGTTTAATGGAATTTATTTGTTTTATAAACACATCGTTCTAAACAAATCTCCATTGGCCTGGCTACTTGAGTTTTCTCCCCTCTGGATTATAGACCTATAGCTAGTTACTTTCCATGTGCACTCTGTATAGGGCCTACCTGTACTTGTATAACCAATGTTACATGAAAGAAGTCATATCTGTATGTTGGTCATATATTTCCCATTACTCTAAAACAATGACTTGCCTATTGTCCTTACTTCGAAACCCCTGAAGCAATAAAAACACCTAATCATTTCTCTTTCTTTTCCATTTGCTGAGACGGAAACCGTTATAATCGCACAGCCATCTCTTTCTTAGTGTCAATGTACTAAGGCTACATGTCTAAGGATCCTATTGCTTTTTAGCACCTTTTTTTAAATTGGCTTGCCTTTTCACGGCCCTTTCAGTGAGCCTATCTCAGCTGGATCTTGTCAAGAAGAATTGCAGCTATGAGGAAGCAAGCTACATCGACCCCATTGACAACTCGACTCTGCGAGAGGCTATCATCTTTAAAGTAAGCTATATACCGGGGGCCGTCTCTAGCCAACTCTCGATCAATCCTTGTTCCCGTCCCAATGGGACTACTCCCCCACGGCCTGGCCACATAGGTGATAGAGTGTCCGAATGGGGTTCCGACCCACAGGATTGAAAATGTTTCCTAATGGATGAATCCGGAAAAAAAGGGGAAGGTTCGAGGGGAGGGGAAGGGGGATGGGGAAGGGAAATGATGACAGTATCCATCATTTTATAGGTTTGGAGGAACTGATGCATTCTGGGTGTGAAAAACTCAAAGGACATCATTTATAGGGTGGCTGGGGTAACCCTGTTCAATAATGGCCAAAGCCTTCATGAGGTGGTGGTGGTGATGGTAGTGGAGTTATTATGGATCGCTGCTTTGATGAACGGCTCGAGTGATTGCCTGTTTTCCCCTATATAAGACTCCTCAATGGGCCGAGCTGCTCGCACAGCTATTCCTATTGGGGAAACCCGGAATGGTGGGAAGCAATGGGGAATAGAGGGATGGAGTGCGGGGTGGGTATAGGATGAGGGGATGGTGGGGTTAGAGCATGGGGGTTTCTTCTTCCGATGGTAGTCTATAAAAACAGGGTCATCACTCATCATGTCGCCGCAGGGCCCCAGCGACGTCAATGACGTGGAGGCCATCTTCATCCACCTCCGGTCGACACACACAAAGGACGACTTCTACACCGTCAGCTACTACGTCCTGCCCTTCTGGGACCAAATTGTGCACGTTGACAGGTAGGACTCCTTATCCCCTCCCTACAATGTCCTCATCCGCCTTTTCTTTCCTTTTTTTATAGTACATACAGGACCCCGATGCTTGCTCTTTTGGAGGCGTCTTAACTGGAACATCAATATCTTAGAGAAAAGATGATGAAAGATTGCTCGCTATAGGATTCAGAAGAAAGGGGAAGGCCCCTGGGGAATTTAATCTCAAATGAGTCGATGGGATTCAATAGGAATGTGCTACATATTTGAATCAAGCATTGATGTTGGGGAATTTCCTATATGTCGTGCTTTACGTAAAGGGGGACGCATGTTAAAAGGTCAGGTGGAAACAGGGAGAGAGAGGCATACAATAATAGGTCTTCACTTTGAATGCAATGGAATTCTATAATGGAAAACTAAGGTGCAGCAACATCAAAGTTGCCTCAAATGTTTAGTATTCTAAGTCATAGTATTGAATTTATTGGATGACACTCCCTTGGGAAACATTATACCCAAATCATGCGATAAGGAAATACTATTTCGAACCATTGTGTTTTATTCAAACAATAAAGGTTTTGATCCTATTCCCGTACATACCAATTTCCTAGATTTAGGAACCGGCGATACAATTTATTTATACATACTTACATTCATAAATACATAATCCGTACATAATACATATCTACATGTTAATATAATAATTTTGATTTTCTATTTATAAATCTACGTCGCGTCCCTGTACCTAATGCAATGTCCACAAACTGGCAGACAATGGAAATTCATTTGAAAGTATCAGTGTAGGTTTGTACATCAGCATTCTAAATGCTCATCTCAGCAACTTTAAAAGTGCACCATTAAAATAATAATAAAAGGAACAGCCTTTCATGTAAAGAAGATATACTAAATCAATGATTAAAAAACAATGATAAAAGGTCCCTCACAGCACTATACCAATGCTTATGCCCTACAAACAAACTAACTGTAATTGTTATTTGTCAATGGGTACAGTTCCGGCCTGGCGACCAGTGCCGTTCTCAGCCACCAGCACGGGAAGGTGCCGACGTTCGCCTTATCGGCCAACATGAGGATGTGGGTCAAAATGGCACTCCGCGAGATCTACTACATCGACCGGCCGCAGCCCAAGCGAGAGTTCAAGTATGAGGTAAGCACTTGTAATATGGATGGCTGGCGGGGGCAGATGGGAAGGGGCCGCCTGGATGGGTTGATGTAGATGGAGTTATGAGTTGGGTGGGATTTTATCATACCATTACGGGGTATTAGTGTTGCTTTTAGAAAATATAAAGTTTACTCATGATTTATGTTGTGAGGTTTTAGGTATAAATTGTTCTAGTGATGGTTTGTAATTATAGAGATACTCGATATTAATAGTGTTTTTAGAATTTGAACCTGACATTATACATATCTTTCCACTTCAATTTTACAATGCCAAAATATCAAAATATGAGACACAAATTAATTATGCATGTTTCCAATTAATCAGTGGAAACAATAAAAGTTAAATGAAACCGAGTGGCTTCACTGTAGATACACTACCAACGACGTCAACGTATTTAACGCATGCAATGTCTCCGGGCTACGGATCGAGTTATTCTGTGTCGGCCCTGCACCAACCGCTGCTGTAGGCCTGCAGCCAACCCGGCCAGCAGAGAGCCTTAAGGGTTACCTAATTAAGGCTGTTTCCCCTGGTCTTATCGCTGACAGATGAGTGTGGTGCAACACCTGGGAGACAGCAGGAAGGGCTCCGGCTACCCCTTCTTCATCTTCTTTGAGTGGAAGACGAACCTGATCGAGAGATCGCACGAGATGTACGCCATGACACCCTGGGGGCTGGCCGCCGCCCTCCTCGGTAGGTTTACAGCCACAGATGTATCTAATAGACCCCCTATGTGCACCCACTAAATCAGTTATAAAGTACCTGCCCTCACACTGGTCCCTAAGATACTAGCTCTTACCAGCTTACTGCTGAGCTTATCTACATCCTGTCTTCTGTTCTTGTTTTTGTATTTTTCTTTTGCACTGGGACTGGGGGCATATATTCTTGCTGGTTTAAAGATGGGACGGTGATAATATTAAAGTACCACAAGATATTATGCATTTGCAGCAATATGAATTCAGAGGCAAAATTAATGTCGTGTAGCAATATAAGCTCTGAGACAAAATGATGTCGATTTCCAATACCAATTGAATTTATTCTAGCCTTTCTTTAAGTGAATTACAACAGTCTATGGCAATATCCCAGGCCATCATTGAATCCCCCATCAATCCACAAACTGTCAATTAAACCGTAATACCCTGCGAAAAGTGTTCATATGAAACACTAAAACAAAAGATTGGATTCATATCAAATATTGGGTGTGCACTAGACCTAGGAAAAGTCAAAACTACCGGGAATATTCAAACATAATTTATTCCAATCTAGTAAATGTTGCACAGATGCCTTTAGAACTTCCCATTTCCTTTTCACACCTGAGGCGGGTAATTCTAGTACTGAGCTTTCCATCTAACGTCCTCATACCTTTAGCAGCGCTGTCAGAAAGCCATGCAAGAACAATCTATATATTATGGGGCACTTCATTGCATGCATGTGGCTGTCATGAAGGACGTGCCGTCCGTCCTGTCACTCTGTCAGGTGACAGTAAACAAGTCGACTACCCCCTCAGGGACACCTCACAGTTCAAGCTGTCACAGCTGGTGTTTGCTTTCAAATGGCCCTCCTGTATTTTAAACGAGATGCCCTAGCCTATTTGTTTTAGGAAGGAAAGCCAACGCCTCTGAATGTACTCTGCATTTAGCGCTGTTTATCTTGTAGAGTAGATTTTAAGACGCCCAACATTCAGACTGACAAGCAAGGATTTATTTATGGAAAATGAAATAAGGCCTATGCTTGTTTTTCATTTCAACATTTTCCATTAAGACAGCTATGGGTACCGTACAGCTTTACCTAACACGCATTTGAAATATTTTTATTACTGCCTACGTTTTGAACATCAAAGGTCGAGCCACAATTAAATAAATATCTATTCTGACCATACTTCAACAGATATAAGATTAAGATCGTAAAAAAGCCGATGAAACATCATCAAGTACTGACAATAGAGTCGTGATAACATTTAGAAGCAAAATGTTACTTAATGAATATAGGAGCACACACCGATATTACTGACAAAAGAATCGGCCGATTTTTTCGCCGATCCAGATAATTTATAAATGTGCAACTGTGCAATTTTGAAATGCACATTTTTCAATATGAATTGGAGCTGAAATCGACCGATTCTTCTGGTAAATTTGGCCGATTTTAGCGCTGAAACAAGTCGGCTGACTTAATGGGTCAGATTTGGCTATCGTGTATGGGGCTTTAGTTCAACGAAACGCATCTGGATTTGATTTGTGATTGCAGGCATGTTGCTGGCACTGGGGAAGACGTGGTCCATGCTGGCCGAGGCTCACGGCCGCCTCCTGGGCGTGGGCCGGGAGGTGAAGAAGGTACACGACGCCCACAGGAGGAAGAGGAAGGACACACCTATTGGAGGAGGTGGGGATGGGCCCTGAGTGGTGGGGATTGAGTAAGGGGGAAAACTGTAAATGAGCATACTAAGAAGCCAGGAAGATCGTGATGGTATAGGACAGGAATGACCCTGAAATGGGAAACACGGAAGTTTGATGAAAGAAACAGTGAGAGACAGGGCAGGGGCAGAGGCAGAGATATGGAATGCAGGGATCGCTGTGTCGATGAACTAGGCCTAATGAGAAGCACAGAGAAGAAGGACGGAAGTATAACAAACTGTACAAAGCCCGAAGAAACTGTCATCGGGGCATGTGCAGGACCTGAGCTGGCAACTATGAAAGACAATGTGATCGGACTTAAGGCCTAGTGAAAGGCAAGCGGTGAAGGAGATCATAAAACTATGTAGAAGGTTATAAAAGAAATTTATCGGTTCGTGACTGAAGTATTGCAATTGAAAGAAACCGAAACACAGTATCTATCGTTGACTTGGGAAAACGTGGAATCGGGACAATGATAGTACTGTAATTTATAGTCAAAGCACAGTCATGTAAGTTAATTGAAATTGTGTTTTATAATCATGAAAGGATCAAATTTGACATAATCTGCCCCGTTACGGTTTTATACACTCATCACAATGTAAAAGTGAAAGGTATACGATTATTGAAGGGCAACCTGTGATGAATGAAAGCCATCCATCAAAGGAGATGTATCACACTTCTAAGAGGATCACAGTTACGACCTTTATCGCCCAAGGTTATAAAATGTTCCAATGTATTTTAAACCAAGCAAATTAGTGAATTATTCAACCTTCTCGAGATAAGGCATTTTGCAAATGGAAATGTTTTTAAGGACATACAAGTTAAACGGCATTGCATTGAGGAATGTATATTATTGTCTATAAAAGCCCATCATAAGAGAATGTGAAAAACAGTTTTCTTCCTAATACAGATTGTCCAAGTGGCATTTCAGAACTGGGACTCCTATTCTGCCGAAAATGGATTTCTGTCTTAAAATTCAAATGTATTGATGATGTTTCCATAACGTTACATTAGTATGTCAAGTGAAAGATCTAACTGGAATAAAACTAGTGTCCTTGAAAAGATTGAAGGAAATATTGCAATCGATTTTTTAATCGAATCCTTTTCTTTCTGCGAGTCATGTTACCCCAATTTGTCTCAATGGTTCCCCTTTGAGAAGATACTTTCCTTTGTGACAGTGTCCCCTATCCAGGAAGGTTAAGAATGAAATAGTTCATTGTGGGAAAAGGGCTCGAGTATTCTTTTTCTTTAATTAATTATTGGTCCGGAGTCTGTTTGGCATCGAATTGCTTAGGTTAGAAAAATGTTGCCTATAGATAAAAGAGAAAGGGGATATTAATGTATCTGATGTTGTATGGCAATTACATGCACACATTCGACATAAATAAGTTGTTAACACTTAATCACCCAATGAACAAAAATCCTAAAACTTCTCTTGATAAAAATGAAGTTATTTTAAAATTAATGTGTTAGTGAATTGTGATTAGCTGGTGAGAAAAAGTCTTACTATACAATGAAATAAAATCACTTTTTGTGAAAAGGAAATATTTGATTTACATAAACCAAACACTTTCTATGTACAATGAGAGGTGATGTCAAAGGCGTCCCTTAGTTTTGTATAACGGATTGTTCAACCTTATGAAACGTATCAGAAAGGATGTTAATTTCACTTCACATGCATGTTTTTAAACAGCGTAGGCGGTAGTGCACAAAATACAGCAGATGTTTGGAATTGTAAACAATGCATTGCACTTAGTAGGCCTCGTAAACCGATATAAACCGTTATATGAACATTTTCAATTAATATTGTATGTAACTCAAAAGGAACAATAACTAATTATATATTATACTGCTCATTCGATTATTACAAACCAAAATACACAACAAACCGTTGTCTCAATGCATGCAACAGTCCTGAAGACAGGCGATCAGGGCAAAAGGCTACGTACTACCTTCGCTCTCGGAGTATATAACCATCCCTACACCTTCTTAGTGGGCGTCCACGTCCATTTCTTGCAGCGTCCTGAATTGATGTTGGACATGGCGGGGAGGTTCCTGGCTGTCTTGTCCGGGGGCCTGGTTCAATGATTGGACAAGGTCTAGCTGGCCCAACGCACCATGTAACAGCATGCATATTTAATGAGCACATCCATCACACTGAGAGATCCCGCGGTAATCGTGATGAATGTGACTATAGCGGCATATACGTTTTTATAATAGAGAGCTAAAAAGGTACTCGTGAAAAAGCTGAGGGATATTTTAGAGAGGAGGTGTTAGGGTTGCAGTAGCGTATGTGATGTGTGGTCCGCCATGACAGGTCGCCAGACACCCCTCATCGCGTTCCCGCCAAAACATAAGTTGAAGCAGACGACAATGGAGCTCGGGGCGGTGTGGGGCGGTGACAGGGATGCGTGTTATGGATGAGAACGTACTGACTGCGGCCTGAGCTGCGGCATGTTACTACGCGAGGGGAAGACAGAGAAGAATCGCCCAGCACGAATACAAGCTCAATCATGGCGATTACTCTAGCAGCTTTTTATACCCTGCTGGTTTGGTATTGCAGCAAAGGTGCCTTACGAATTTAAGGTCTATTTCCATGTACGCATCAGTATGCGTACCTGGCATTGTTCCGGGGATTCTGATGACAAAGCAGTTAGACCAGTAATACATTACCATTCCATTTTTAGAACTAATTCACAGAAATATTAAATTCACCCAATATGAAGATGATCGTGACCAATCATTTCTGGATTTAGGGAGCAGCACCTCTTTGATTCTTTTAATAGGGAAATAACAACAAGCAATTTGCCATAAACTGTCCACAAAATGAGAAATCAGCAATAAACCTCCAGAAAGATTGGGTTGCCAAAATGACAACAAGCATTCATTAATTTTTCTTCACGGGTGTCCATCCATCCCGACCCCAAGTTCATATCACATTTTCCATGTTTCATTTTGTGACATGCCATACACATTCACTTCAATTATTAAAAAAACCGACGAGGCAGGACCAAAACAATACAGAATAATATTTCGTTTCCATTTAATGCTTTTCCATTTCACTCGATATGAAAACAACGTCAGTGGGTCGGAAGCCGAGGGAAAGCGCTCGGGAATCGGTACAAGTCTAAATGTCGTCTGCTAGCGATGACCTCGCTCACCAAGCGTATTCCCACCTTCACGCCTATTTCTAGGAAAAGCCAGCGGCAAAATTTCCGCCTGGAGAACAGGCTGACCTGGGCCTTCATTCTCCATTCATTGGCGCTCCCCAGTGTACCCTGCGTGTAATTACAGGCGAATTTGTCTTGCGTTTCTTATCAAAGTTCAATCTGTAGACTTTGCTCCCCGAACTATTGATTGGCAGTGGGTCGAACTACGCATGGGCGCCTCTGTCATAATGCCGTTCCTTGACAATACGTTACAACCTTAACAGGTCGTTTCTACCAGTTGCAACAGTTTCAGTCAAAGGAAAATGCAATGTCATTTTATTGCTATTCACTCTATTAAATTTGAGTTACGATAATTGCGTTTAAATTGTATTAAAATGAAATCATTGGTCTTTTTAATTTCAACAGCATGATATAGGCCTTTATTCCAAAACATGACCATGTAAGCTTCTTATTTTAGAAGCTGATAAAGAGAAGCTAATTAGTAGCCTATTTTTCAAAACTGGACCTAATCTTCTGAAGTAGGGAAGGATAATAGGAAACTTCTGAGAATGAGCCCTGATCCCCATAACAAACCCTCACCGTTTAGGCCGAAGGAGTCTTTTTTCGAATTTAAAGTTCCATTCAAAAATAAAAAAGACATTCATTTTCACTGATAATCCCAGCATTGAAAAAGTTAGTCATATATGGCTAACTTCCTTAGTCATTATGGCTGAGGCAAATCTAACTATCTTACGTTAGTCATGGTTAGTCACAGTGACTAACATAAGTTAGACAAAATATGACTAACCAAAGTTAGCCACTAGTGACTAACCCTTCAAAGGTTACAGGACCAGCTGCAGGCTGCCAAGGCCCACTCCAATTCAAGAGGATGATTTACCACCTAAGAAGCCATTTTAATTCATCATAATGGCTTTAGAAACCATCCTTGCTATCTATACTTTCACATGAAATGTGGTAAAAGGTTAGATGCACAACATGAGCTAAGGATGAGGATGGATAAACTTACCAATCTCTAGAATCTGTTTTCTTTTGTGTGCCCTTTTCCTTTTGGTCATGTGATCTCTTATTTGGTCATGTGACCAAAAACGTTAGTCAAAATGACTAACCTATAGTTGACTAAGAGAAGTTAGCCACTACTGACTAACTTATTGCATCTTAAGATTATCAGTGTTCATACCACGGGGCCTATACCTATTTTTTCTTGGGGGTTTTGGTTGCGTTAGAATCTAACGATTCTGACTCCTGGATCTTGCCCTATCCTTTTTAACTGAGTCCTCTACTAATGCACTACTCGAACCGCCGCACTCGATACTCCCTCGGGCTGATAAACATATTTGAGAAGGAATTCCACTTGACATTTGTCTCCCATTAGGCCTGCCTCCTAATTGGCCATCTGTATTTCACGGTTTTTGTAGACAAATCTAGATAACATCGATTAGAGAATTACATTTCAAGCCGAAGCTTTGAAGCTGATGCTCCTCTGGCAACTCCCTGGTGGGTGAAAAATGATTCAGATTCGTCTAATAATATCACAGCGTAAGTATATTATAATGGATTTTTTTTTATCTCTTTGTGTCTGGGTGGTCATGCGACGTGTTGTATGAAACTGTCATTCCTTGCTTATAGCGTTCAATTTGTAATTTGTGTATAATGGTAAAGCCCCGTACCCACATGCCGAATTTGGCCAAGTTGGCCAACAGATCGGCGCTCAATCGGCCGATTAAACCCGAATAATCGGCCGGCTTTAGGACTGATTCACATCAAACTTTACATTTTAATGTAGCATATAGTTTGTATGGGGCTTAGAATCATATCACAGTGACGGGATATTCTAAGCTATAAATTTGTTTAAACATACTTCTACTTTCTAGGACACTAACGATGGGATAATAAAGTCCATAGGTCGACTCAAGAAATGACAACGTCTCATGGCTTTGTCAATGTCATGAAAGAAATCACATTCTATAGAATATAGATCACAGAGAGGTCGACGGTAATGTAGGAATTTGACGTCGTTATTAGGATATGAATCCATATGGCTATTATATATGGATTCAGCGTTGAGAGAAAGGAAAGTTGTGGGAATTTAATCAAAATTGAACTATTTCAGTCAATAAAAATATCTTTTGTGAATCTTTAAACAAATAGAATCTCGTTATTTCCTCTTTTTCTCCAGCAGTTTTACTGCTCGAATAACAGTAACAATAATGAGAAAACTTCTCCCGTCAAAATACACCTGCACGTTGCTCTCTCCCATTTATTCTCACACCACTTATAGAGTTCCTTTGCCAAAGAAACAGCAAAACTTCTAACGTCCAAGGATACACATACAAAGTTTCTGATCTTTCTGTGGAGGAACATTATGCCATTGTTTAGGGGCACCATGTTCCCGAGAGCCTGCTGTTATTTCGGACAACTGTCCCCGGCCGTCCATTGCTTGCCCGGGCAGAGCGATTGAGGCGGCCGGAATGGATTGAGTCAATAGTGGGACAGGTGAGGCTGGGCCAGAAATAGCCCGGAAAGAGCTAGCCCGCGGTCTCATCTGTTTATTGCAGTCTTTTCCCCGAAGACCCAAAGGTTTCTTTAGGCTCCTGACAGGCTCTTGTGTACAACAAGAAAAACGAGCTGAGCCGCCGAGTAAGACGGATTTTTCTGTGTGGGAATAGTACGTGCGATTCTAGGAATGGTTTCATATTTCTGAGGTGTTATTTTCTGTTCATTCATTACAACAATGTTCAAGATTGTGGTCAAATGATACACAGGATAAATAATTCTCTTGAAATAAATCCACGGGTAAGCTCTTCAAAGATTACGAATATAAATTGGTTTTTAAAAATATCCTTGGCACGCGAGGCGTTTATGAGGTATTCTTTCACCGCCAGCTCATGAGTAGTACATAACAAAATGGGTTATTTGCAGGAGAAGTTGAAATACTTCCAGCGCCATAGGCCTACATGTTAAGCCTAATGCATCGTAGCGTGACAAGAATAAGTCTATTTTTATATATTCCCCAGTGTATGGAAGCATCCTTTAGACATTTGTCGGACCATAATTAGGAAATTGGCAGTGAACAGGGGGCCATCCAGGGTGTGCATGTAAGTAGGGTAATGTACCTTGTCTTTTGTGTTACCCAGGGTGCTCTGTTGGAAACGCATTTGTGCCCAAAACTATAGTACAAAACATCCATTGCCCGTAGGTGTATAAATAGATGGCATTAGGACAATCATAAGAAACTGTACCATTTATGTAAGAAGGATGGCACTTCATTAAGTGATGCACTTTGGTTGACGGAAGTTATCATAGTATTTCAGGGTATAAATAGAGAAAACTATTTTCATTGCCCCAGGTTCGCCATCAACAAATGGGCGGTTGGAATGAGCTTACAGGTAGGTTTAATGGTGGGTGTCTCAGAAAAGACGAGGAGTAAAAATCGTACATGTATGCATGTGAAGCGATGTTGTAATTTCTGCTGACTTGGCAAAATTGACTGGGTGAAGAACACCATCAATGCCCGGATGCGCCCCTCGGCCACCCATTGCAGACTTACGCCGGTTGCCATCGCAACAATAGGATTCATTCGTGGCGGCCGTGAACCGGTCCCCTCCCTGTCGCAACCACTGCCTACTTAGCCGGCAGTCGTGCGTAAGACGATAGCTCCCATCTGGCACTTTGCATAGCACTAAGCGGCCTCACTAATTAGGGCCTTAGCCGCTGCCAGCTCCCCTCCTACTTCCTCAAGCCTGCGACACCCGTCCCCTATCCCCCCAGAGCGCCAAGCCGGGGCCCTGGGCGCCGGGAGTTGGCCAGACGCCCCCGTCTGTGGACCTGGCGCCCAGCTGCAGACGCCCAGCTCCATGGTCTACTTGGGGGCGGGCCCAGTTGGTGGTTGGGAGCAGGAGGAGGATGCTTGGTTGTTGGTTGGAGGGGCGGGGGGGGGGGGAGCTGCCCAGTCGGCGTTATGTAACACGTGCTCGGCGTCGCTGGTAATTAACGGTAAAATCGACCCGGGTCGATGGGAACCTGCAGGTGGGAGGGAATCAAGGGTCAAAGGTTGAAGCGTACCCTCTCCCGTTCACCCAACTGCCCACTCCCTATTTGGCCCTGGTTGTCCGAGGGTTGGTGGTCATAAGGGCGGTCGGAGCTGTCAGGGGCGCCCCCTAAGGGGGATTACGGTAAGAACGTGGTACGTCCAAGCGCCACAGGTGGCGTGATAGCGGCGGCGGAGGCCCTGGCGTGGGGCGGCGGGCGGCGCGCAGTGCTCTGGGCGGCGGCCGGTCGGGCGGGCGGGCAGACGGCGGCGGTGGCAGGAGAGGTGGAGGTGGTGGTGGAGCAGAAGGAAGAACGCGTGGCGGCAGACGCAGGAGGAACCCAGGAGGGGCCGGCAGCAGGCGCTGACAGGTACCGGGGGGAGGCGGAGGAGAGAGAGAGGCACCGCTCGGGGAGGGAGCAGGAAGGGAGGGGCAGATTTACTGCTCACTGGAGGAAGGTTTAGACCTGGGGAGAGCAGAAGAAAGCAGGTCGAAAGAGGGCAAAGACCGGAGTAGAGACCGTGGAGGAGCTAGGTGTAATACAAACCACCAGAGGAGAGGCCCCCTTCTCCCGCTGTTATAACACACCTGTCGTCTCGTGGCAGTGTAGCCGTGTTTACCCCCTTTCAGTCAAGTCACTCGGATTACGGTGTAACACCATCAAGCCCACCGCGTGCAGCCAACGAACAAATTCGCTGCACTTACTGGAGCAACAGAAGGCAGCATTAGAGAGAGGAGTAGAATCGGCAGTAGCAGCAGCACCGGGCAGGAGGAAGAAGAGGAGGATACCCTACCCCCAAACAGGTAGGTGGTAGCCGCCGCTGTTTAATTGACTCGCTGATGCTCAGGTGAGCAGCACACACCTGCAGACCCATAAATGACTACCCCACCCCACCCCTACTAACACTCCCCTACTCTCCGCCCTATCTTCAAACCCACTAACCTACTGGGCCCCGTCTGAACTGACACTCACAAGCCGCCTCATTAATGGGCGTGTCTGTTTAGAAAACCCCAAACATTCGGTCTTTTATGTAAAAGGATTTACAGAATAATTGAGGTAATTCTGACAGATTCGATATTGAATACAGGACTTTCAGAAAAATGAAAATCACGTGCTATAATTTGAAGATTAGACATGTTATTCTAAGATATTCAATAAACACACACAAACTAACATACAAGCATTACATACATTCATGCATGCATACATACACACATACACACATACAAACCTGCAACTTGACGATCAGCCACAGTCTCAGCCACAGTTTCATCTAAGTAATAACAAAATCCCTCTCCCCTTTCCCCAGACAATTATAATGCTGCGCTCTCTTTACATCCATATATAGCACCCACTAGAAGGAAATAAAGGAGGCCGCACACGCAGCCCTGTTGGCAGGCATAAGGATAAACTGAAGTTAAATCTAACAGAAACGACCGAACGCACTAATGAATAGGGCTAAATAATGAATGACAGTTCGCAGAGCCTGTAGGTTAACGCGCTGACACAGCCGATGTCGTGTAAATGAGGTTCACGGGGAATAGGTTCTGGAGGAGGGGAGGGGTGAAGGGGGCCCATACCATATGACTAATGACTGGAGGTGTGTTCAAAGTCCAACTAGCCAGGCTAGGCAGGAAGGGCTTACACGTGGGAGCAGCTGAATAGCTTTTTCGCGTGAAAGGGCATTGTGTTCAGGGTGTTTTCTTATATTCTCCAAATGGATTTTAAAAGTGAAGATTAGGGGTGAATGCATTTTTTGTGGTAAGTTTTCGATTCACAAGAATAGCTTCAGAAATATACTATGAAATGAAATCGAGTTGTTGTATTTGTATCTAAAAGATGAAAGGAAACAGACAACTAACAGAGGGACAAACTGGGATTATAAATGTATGTTACTGTGTCAAAAGCTTTCGGCTATAATTATATTCAGCTATCGGCGTTTGTCTGCGGTTTTGAGTCAAATCTTAAGCTGTAAAGCCTGATTTGTAAATGGAAAATCCTGTGTTTTCCCGGCATTTCCTTATACTACTTACATACTGGTATATTTCTCTATACTACTTATACATCTCTTGACATTTCCTTATACTACTTATATACTGTCATATTTCTGTACACTACTTACACACCTATTGACATTTCCATATACTGCTTACATACTTCTCGACATTGCCATATACTTCTTACATACCGTTCGACATTTCCGTATACTACTCATACACCTCTTGACGTTTCCATATACTACTTACATACTATGAAAAAAATAACCGCACACCAAATTTAAAACGTCTTATTGTGCGACTCTCGTATAATGTGTATAATACATTTAAAGCGCATCATGGGCTCCATCGATTCAATTACCTTTGATTCTCCAAACAAACACCGCGGCTGCTTTTCCAGAGCGAGGGGGACAAGGTCGCCAAGGTAAATATACCTCGGTGCTTGGCCTCCCCGCTCAATGTATCCTATGGTTGCATTAGGCAGATCAAAGCCTTCTTTGAACGACGCCCCTCCTGAGAGACATGCAGGTGGCAACAAACAATGTTTTAAGGTCTTTTGTCAGGTCCTATAATACAATAACCCTCCTAGCCCAATAAAGCAATTATGTTATGTCTTTATTAGGTCTATATCACCACAGTAACTGCTGGGGTAAGTGTATTAAGGCCGTGATACATTTTCCGACAATGTTCTCGATCGATATTATATTCTCGGGACTGGGCGACCCTGGTCGCTGTTGTCTGCACTAAATTTGGTTACAAAGTGCAATGTGGCGAATATCAAGCTGAAGTAAGACAGAAAGAGCTGTAGGCACCTTCATACAGGCGGTATATTCTGCCCATTACTAATAATATTTCCAGAGATGCAGGGTCTAGTCTTTGTCCCAGACGATTTTAGATGATTGCTGCCGTTGCACAAAAAGGTTGTCGTGATTACATCGATTATGAAGGAAGGAACAAGCACGGAATCTAATATCACGCAAACCCGTTGGGCGGTTGCTAAATGTGGAAAGGGCTGACTACTACAGATATTTTGTTTGCATTCTATCCACGAGAAGTTCGGAGAAAACAGGCACAGTTTGGCAATTATACGAGCCCCATTCCGCAATAGTCGAAACTTTGAATGACCCTTATAGATCCCAAGCGTTGCAATTCTATTCAATGTAATCTATTTATTCTTTGGGCGAAAACGCCCAAACCCACTAGGCAGTGGCTAACTGTAGAAGAGCTGATGAGTAAAGATGGTTATATTGTTTGCATTCTATTCACAAGAAGTTTGGAGAAAACCATGAAAGTTTTCCCATTATAAGGACCCCTTTCCGCTATAGGCCTAGTCGAAACTCGGAATGACCCTGATAGATTCCAAGTGGTGCAATTCGGTGTAATCTATTTATTCCTTAGCCTAAATCAATCGGGGTGTCTGGCCCCCGTAGGCCGTGGGTTCCTTCATTAGGTTTATGACCTTTAAGCCACGCTCAGCCAATCTGTGGCACGCCTTGCCAAAGCTCTCCGCCCACCCTCTCCTCTCCCCGTGGGATCCTGGGCTGGCCCGAGCTCGCTGGAGCCAGTCGGGGAGCTGGCTGCGAGCAGCTCAGAGGGGTTTCGAGTGGTTCAGAGCAGCTGTGCGGCTATATAGGTCAGCCCAGGCATTGACCCGCCGACGTTACGGCACGCTCTCGGGCGATGATCCAAAGGCCGGCCGGCCCCAGAAGGGGGATCTCTACCCCCTCTTCCTTCTTCCTCCTATTGCCATCAGAGGGCGCCCTATTAATCTCTGCCCACACCGCCAGGTGTCCGCCAGTGCCGTCTAACGGCCATTGGCGGAACTACGCTCAGGTAATCATAATAATTAGGCCCACCAGGAACATGCCAGCACCTCATGTGATTTCCAGTGGCCCACCACCGCCAGAATCAATGTAGATCATCGGATCCTATTCAATGGCCTATCAGAGCATGAAGTAAATTTAACGATCCTACGTTGGTGCAGCATTGAAATGATGAGGTATCCACGTGGTGGGGATTAGATCAAAACGTCCCAATTGAATTGAGTGTTAGCATGTTTGTCTGGCATCTTTAATCTGCCCTCTACGGTTGGCATTTCAAGCACCGATCCCTTGTTGTTGTGGAATTTAATACCCACTCTTAAGTGGGGCAAATATTGGAACGTACGCCACGTGGCGGGACCAGATTATCCAGGGGGGAAAGGTAAAGAAAGCATTCACAATCCCTAGGCATCAGTAATTCAACTAAGGGAGAGCGCCCCGTCTCTGCGATGAATGGCGAGAACAAACAGTTACCCTGGCTTCTTTAAGAAATCGCGGGAAACTGAATGGCGAGCAGACGACAACCACGACACGCGCGCCGTGACGTCACAGGACGACGCCGTTCGCACTGCGTGCTCCTTGAAGTGTGCCTGGAACGATGGCGCCAGTGATTGAATGGTCTCTGTCGAGGATTAATGATCCGGCGTAGGAAGATTGGCGACAGCCGTCAATTGTCGTCAGTCACCGACAGACATCGACGGATCTGGAAACGAGAGACTAATAACCTGTCACTTTTATGACTTCTCTACTAATATAGAGTAGTGTGGAGTTGGTCCATCATCATTATCATGGCCCACGTAATTTTTACTTGCGCCTGTCAACTGATCAGTTCCTTATGGGGATGTATGATATTTCTGACACCTTTTTCCTATCATAAACAAACATGTCATTGCCATTTCCTCGTCCTCCAATCCTACCCTAGTCTCACTGTTAATTATAGCTATTGCTTGGCAATTACTGACATCTGAGCATCGGGTCGTCTTGCAATCACCCAAAGGAGGGTTTCGAAGTTGTAGTTGAATATACATTGTAGGGATTTCAAGTTATCATGCAGTGTACGGGGTAAAATCATAAATAGTTCATCTAAAAGCTTCTCTTATCGTCTACAGTGTTAGGTAAACACCCCTTTCCGGATCTAATAGGCGGCACAAGCCTCGCTTCTGGGACAGGAGCTAGCTCTCCTTCTCTCGGCTGGAGTTATATCAGTTTCAGATCAAGACCCAAACGAGTCCCTAAGGGGGAGGGAATCGGCGGCGAGGCCCTATACAAATGTATGGAGTCCTTGTTACTCGCCAGAATGGAATTCCCGCCCCATGAATCAGTGCTCCAATAAAGTGCGCTACTTATCCTAAACCGTTTCCGTGCCTGCTCCATCAGCGGACAGTGGGCGTCCTCCAGGGAGAGGTGATAAGATAAAAACGCGTGGGATTTATGAATGGCGGGGCTATGTATAGGAGTTTGATTCGCGGTGGTTAGACGCATGTTGGCCACCCGTCCGGGGCCCCATAACTCACCGGTCGGCCCAATCAGAGACATCACTCGCAGAGTCGATTATTTCCTCTTGCCTAATTAGATCTGTGAGTCCGCGGTACCCCTGGTTACTCTTGGCAAATGGGTTGATTCACTTACCTGAGGTATGACAGGGAAATGATGCCGAGATGATGAGGGGGAGGGGGGTGGTTGGCTGATTCTAGGGTAGCGGGGCAGTATAGTAGGAACATTACAGACCGGGGGAGTCATGTCGCTTAGTGCCTTGTAAATTTAGGTAGCCCTCAGGCGTTATGGAGCAGCTCACTTTAGCACTCTGGCCCAAAGCTACGCTCTGGCTTTGCCCCACCATCTCCCACTCCCTAACTCTTCAACCTCCCCCCCCCCCCCCGGAGCCAACAAGGAGATCTGGATAAGGCTTTTCAGTACCCAGCCTCAAGCCCCGAGGGTGGGAACTAACCCAGGTTCACTAGGTCAGGGGACCCGACCATAAGGTCACATTAGCAGTATGGCAACCTCCAGGGCCCTATAGTAGAGCTAGCACTTCACTTCGCCCCCTATTTCCTCCCTGAAGGAGCATAATGCGGTGGGTAAACAACTCTCACGGGTTCCTAACTCTTGGGCTGTGCACAACAACGCGTGTAGAGCTCGTGCAGCCTGCAAATTGACGTCAATACACCAGTAGAACCTTCCAATCTGCATGGCCAATGGGCATGATTTGGAAACTGGGTTTAAGTCCCATCCCAAATACAATCAGCCAATCGGTTTAAGGTGGGTGGTTTTTCACGTACTTTTTGCAGATCAATGCCAGTGTAGGGAAAGTTAAATCTAAGATGTACATAAAGGTTAATGAAATTCATATGTGCTTTCCTTAACCTTCACTGTTCATTTCTTTATTTTCTTATTTGAGTTTGATGTACCATGCCTTACAATTCAAACCACAATTTTGTTTTCTATGTAACAGCCTTTGTAGTCACAAGGGTCTTGAGTATAGTAGGCTACCTATACATTTGACATCAAGTGCTCTAATATCAAAGTCCCTCTGACATATCACTGCAAACAACAGGATTTTGATTTTCGTGTCGCAAATTAAGTCCCTTATGTGTTTTCCCCTTACAAAGTTGGATTTGATAATTTTATTGTTTTTATAGCATTTCCCCCCTATGCTGATCAACTAATGCTTATGTTTCACCTTATTATTACCACCCTATTAGCTGATTAGTGCCCTTAAAGCATTACTAACCTGGTTATGAGAGTTGTAAACAGGCTAAGGGGCCTTATCCCGCCATACGTATTTAAAGGGCTGACCAAAATGCGTTTGACGGTTTCTGAGATACCGGCAGTGGTGGCAGGTAAAAGTGACAGGGTGGTAGGCGACAGAATAGGGGACGACGAGAAGGGAAGCCGCGAGAGGTGACTGCAGAGGGAGGGAGGTCGACGGTCGGCCAGTCGGAGAGGTGGGGGAGGGTGCCCTCCTACCGATTGACCAGGAATCAATAGTCGTGACTATTGAGGAGGAGGAAGCCCTCCCTCCCTTTTCCCTTTCCCAATAGCGCCGTCGCCTCATTCAATTACATATCAGGCTCGGGGGCGGCGCCAGGGCCCCAAGCCCAATCATCCCCCCATAAAACCCATGCCCCCCCTCACCACCAACGCCAGAAATATTTGCATGTTTGGGAGTCCGAAATAGATCCCTCTAGTGGGCTGCGAATGAAATCTGTGGGCGCCATCTGACCGCACGGTACCCACCATGTTGATTTAAGGTGGACGCTCGCCGGAAGACAGCCGCAGATTGGGGCGACACCCCGCGGCAGGACGTGGAAGCTGGCGTCTTGACGTCATATGGGGCCAGAAGGAGCGTCCTAAGTCAATAGATGTAATATATATTATACATTATAGAGAAATAGAATATGCCGTGACGGATGGGTTAGTGTTTACTGCACCAGCAAAGGCTGGACACTGCAAATCAATAAATTCATGTATGCGGTATATAAGGTTACATTGGCTTATGTAGGTGTAGCATATTTTATTTGCAGCCAACCCCTTATAGCTGAAGGACACCCTGGAGCAGGGGCTCTGCATAGGTGGTGATTAGGAGGGTAAAAATATGACTCCCATCTGAGTTAAGATACGTGGGATCTTCGTTGATCTATACTGGGGAGCACCAATTACTTCATATAACTCCATGCATAGTACACACTCAGGGTTTGTCACTCAGATACCTCAGGCAACTGGCGAGACGGTTGTTGGATAATGATGCACTCCATAGTGATGAATCATTACACATGGGTGTGTGCAAAGGCTGTGGAGTCTCATACCTTTAATCTGGGAATATGGCAAGCTCTCCAACAGCCATACATAGGGTTGGGGTGTCTTAATTTGTTGCGGAAAAATTGTAATAGATGTATTATTGCATGAACTAATGTGAAAGGGATAAACAATGTGAACCGTTTTCATAGGAAAAATAATGAAACGCAGAAAGTCCACTATCTCTCTGGATGGTTCAATTTAATGTGATGAAAATGAGAGAGTTTATGTGAATTGCACTGTATGATGTTTGGAACACTATTGCTAATTCTGGCGATGTTTGGGAAAAAGGACCAAACACTGGCAGTCACTCAAGATTTTTGGGTGTAAGCAGAGCTTCTTGAGATGGAACGTACCTTCAAAAGCTCCCAATCTTTGGCATCCCAAAAATCGTGAGCCAGAGATCGTGAGCCTTCTACTATACGATGTTTGGCACATTATTAGTGAACATTCTGCCAACGATCTTTGGTTGCACGCAAAAAAATCTTGAGGTGGATTATACCAGCAAAGGCTCATGATCTTTGGCATCCTACAAATCGTGAGCAAAGGATTATGAAAATTCCTATCAAAATGTATCAACATGTTTGTAACAACCGGGAGCACCTACTCACAATCTTTCCAACCTGAAATGGACACACTCGCGATCTTGAGCCCTAAGACCTCACGATCCTAGGCAGTTTTGCCTGCCGTTAGTAGAATTTGAGCACTGCTCCTGATCTTTCAGTGCTGAAATGGACACACGCGCGATGTTTGGTAATAACTTCTCCCGATCTTTGGCAGTATTATTTCTTTCCTAGTCGAATACAGGCTTTACTGACAGCAATCTAATGAAACAAAACACTCTACGCTTATTCAGAACAAACAGACATCCCGCCCGAGCTCAGGAAATTGTCTCTTATATCAGCTATATTATCAATTGTCTAACCATTCGTTCCATATTAAGTGTGGTTTCTAGAGGATTATATGTATGCTTGATAAACATATTATAGGACCAATTGCTGCATATTGCCCTGCGAACGCGTAACAATCAACTTATATTAGGCACCGCCCCATCTTTTTAAATTTCTCGAACAGTTGTTAGCCTATAGAGTTTCATAGAGCCCTTCAGTTTCATATTGGAGCCTATTTCTAGCCCTTCCTTTAATATCTGACGTCGGTTTGGATGTTAGATTGCCTTTGCTCAATTGACCTTACCCTATTAGGGTAGAATAGGCCTATTGCGCCACGCATAAGGCCTTTGGTGATTTCGTGTCATTACCGTTGCACAGATTCTTTTCAAGGCAAATGCCAGATAATAACATAAATAATAAGACTTTAACATCTTTTTTGCATGCTTAGGTTATCAAAGGAATTTGAATTATCAAAGCAATTTGAGTAATGATGTAAAATATTCAAAGGGACACACATGACGATTCAAATAAGTAATGGCTTTCGATTCATTACATTTGCCCTTCACATTGTGCACTGGCTTTTATTTCAGCTTTCCTCTTGAATTTATTAACTCGTGTGCAGAACTATCCAATGTCTAGACGCACGTAGACACGAGATGATACTAAAAGCGACAAAAGTCTTCAAAGTGCTGCAACGCTACGGTCCAAAGATACAGACAAGATTAAAGACGATACAGTCAAGATTGTGTATGCTTATGTCTTACCCAACCGTCCTCATAACATCAAGACCTTTTAAAGAAATACATTAATTCTATGCAAGGCCATTCTTATAAAAACAAAGTTTATACAAGACAAAACTTGTCATATCCAAATGTCTTGGAAATGATTAAAATAGTCTGATGTAGATGCTTGAGACACGTGAGCATTACCTGAGTCGTCTTTGGGGTTCTCGATCAATGAAACTTGTGTTTACCTGTCCTCTTGTCAATAGGTGCAAGGCCGACCCCCCAGACAGGGAGCACTACAGGTGATTTGATGCCACCTACTTGTCAATAGGTGCAAGACCGCCCCCCAGACTGTAAGCACTATACCAATGATTTGTCATCATATCTTCAACTAAACTGAGCGACAGGTGAAATTGACCTGACACTGAAACCACTTCCCCTTTCCATAATTGCCTTTGAGGTCGGGTTACACGTGTATATTTAGGCCGAACTGACAGAAGGCTTTCAGGCCTCTTCTGATCTACTATGTATCTCATTCCGGGTAAGTGATGTTCTTATTGAAACGTGAGTATGTGTACATTAGGGTTTGCTTCGCTTCGATGAGCCTATCTGCTTAACTTGTAAAAGGATATATTCTGTAGTTATATTCGCGGACATTTAAGCATTTAAAAATGTAATTTCATCATTGTGAAACATAATGCACCTCCAGAAAATTAAGTAATTAGGTTCACCGCATGCCTTGAATCACTCAAAAGACACGTCAGTTCAATTTCGGAAAGGACCATAATAATGTTGCAAAACGATCAATACTGCACACAACTTAGGGAGACGTTTCCTGGTAACAATTTCACTTTCCATGTACTACTTCAATTGTCAGGGCAGAGTGCTCCAGATCCAGTATGCGCCGTCACATTGGATACAAATTGAATTGAATGTGTGAGTCGCACACCGTGCCGCCCGATCCATATGGTGCCATTTGTGAGGGGGTGCAATCTATTTCCAAAAGGACAGCTTTTTCAAGCGTTACTAATTTACCCCAGTGGGTTGAACATTTGGCGTGATATCAAAAAGGTCGCTGGTTCGATTCCCGTCGATGGGCCTACTGCTGCTCCTGGGCTTCCTCCAGGGAGTGAAGGTTTATTACTGCTGGGCATCATCAGCCGTGGCGGAGGCCTGCAGCCGCAGGGGACATTTTTGTCAGGAGGCGATCTACAGACGCCCTCCTCCAGGCCCAGTTCCCATGCTCATCCCCTGGATTAACCCCTTAGGGATTAGAGCAATAGCACATTATTGCAATTTTGCCTTTAATCAGGTGCCTGTAATTTTGTTAAGGCCCGCTCCTCTTTCTCAGATTAGCGCCAACTGATCAAGAGTTGGGGAACGTACCCCAAGGGAGGCAAGTGCTTACAGGGGAGTAGTTTTTCCAGGGCACTAATGACATTATTTGAGAGGAAAACAGGCCCACAAAAGATCGCTCCTGCTGCTGGAGCAAGTCCCCTACCTGCTTTTATGTCAGCCTTCCCGTGCCTCATACGCCGTGGTCACTGTACGGGAAGAAAACATCCAGCCTCTCTGAATAGCAGGGAATACAGTGTTACCATAGGGAGTAAATCATAAAGGCTCCGTTAATGGGTGTACTAATATAAAAGGGCGTAAGGAGAGGAAAGGGCCCTGGGGGCATTTGTGTACTGCGGGTATTAAGAGGCGTGTAGTTGGGGGCCTGGCGGTGAAGGGAAGGGCCATGGCCCTGCAAGAATTAATGGCGTAGGGGGCACGGATTCCGCGCACACCATTACAAAAGGGGGATGTCGGCGGACAGCGGGTATTCACTGATAACATGGACGTTCATAGCGATAAAAGCTTGTTGGATAAAGGGAGAGGACATCCCAGCCTCACGTGGAGCCGGCTATAAAGTGGTTTGAGGGGTAGTAATGTGGAGGCAGAGAGTTCTGACAGCATCTGTTTAGGTAGGCTGAAAGGCAGGGGGCCGGAGCATGTTGTCGGAACAAGCATACTTCACATAGCAGCTTCCAAAGGCATTTCATCTGAGTACAAAAGTGGAAAATTCCACCACATAGATTTTCTTCATTGAAGCAGCCTATTAAACATTAAATCAGTTGTCAGCTAAATTGTATCATCCCGGTTTTATTTTCTATTAATCATCCCGTTGAAACTGAATAGAAACAGCATATTTATAAATAGGGTTTGTTCACGTAATGTGCTAACTATTCTGTTACAACACACATAATCATTTCATAATTTGTGTGCACCTTATTCTAACGAGTGTTGATACAATTGTATCCAAATTGTGACCCGATAGCTGTAATGTTAATTATGATAATTATATAGGTAGTTCTTGAATATGAGACCGGCAATGGACTTCTACCTTCGCTGTACAATGACCATTAAACAATTTTTTCGAATGTATGGCAAAAATGAAGGACAATCTTGCATAGTGGTCGAGTATCCACCTACCTACTACTCTGCATAGAGACGGACGTTCAACGAGAGGGTATAATGCACTCACCACGAGGCATGCCACAGTGAGTGGTCTGACCCTGGGGCAGTGGGAGGTGGACTGGGAATATTGGCTGAATGCCCCCAAGGTTGTTCGTGCATCTCACGCGTGCATGTTGGCACGTGCAGACGCCCAGAGCTCAGGTCCTGAGGGGTCCAGGGGTCAGGACCCTCTCTCCACGTTTGCGTGCTAACTGAGCAATATCGAATGCTTAAAAAGAGGGAAAATGCACGAATTAAGGTTCAACATAATTTTGAACCTCTTAAATCTTGTTTTATTTGGAATTAACCCGGCATTGCCCTGGTTGACCTCCCTCCCCAATCAACAGCCAACCCCCATACATTCACGTACACCGGCCGTCGGCTCTATTACCTTTTCCCTTTTTTCATCCCGAGGCCGTTCACTCTGGAGTATTATAACACCCCATCACCCGCCCCTGTCATGCAAACTTAATGGCGGTCACCATCGAAGGGTCATTTAATCTGAGGCTAGAACATGTCCCCCCGGGAGGCGACATATAATCAGGTATGCCGCCAGCACTCCAAAGAGGCACCACCTTTATACAACGGACCTTTCAACCACATACAGAGCCAGCCTGCCCAGCCCCACCCCATATCCCCCTCCCCCTCCCCCTCCTCCCCACCCCTCCAGTACCCTTCCTCTTCCTGTCTGATACCGACTTCCTTTTACAGGTGGCGCTCGGCTAGCACCACCGCGCCAAGGTAAAGGTCATTTGGGGAGTCACGTGACCACTTGGAAAGGGCCATACACAGTCTAAAAGGTCATATTGACGGAGACGCTGGTAGGGACACCTGGCGGTCAGAGTTAGAAGCTGGGCAGCACTGTAAGCTGTGTGCAAACTGAGAACAAATAGCCTTGGCAGATAGGTCAAAGGAGGTAATTTAAAGTCTGCTGAAGCAAGCCAATCTGGGCTATTCGTTTTAACGCGCCGTTATGATGAGAGCCAACATTATTTGTTTTTTGTAAGATTCAAAGCTTGATTATTACCTTCATCAAAACACACGGTTTCTTTGGTGAATCTATTCATTATGCCACTTTTAATTATTGTTTTTACTGTAGGCAAGCAGAGTCGGGAAACATCAAGGACTGTATAGTAAAGTACATGTGCGTAGGATGTTGCTGATAAAACATGTACATTTTCAAATCCCCATTAACACTAATGTAGCGTGGAAGGAAATGAGCAGGCCAGACAGTCCTTGTTTTTCATATAGTCAGTTTATACATACATAGATACAGAGACAGACCTGTTAAGGCCATCCTTAGGGAGGGGCTCATGGAAATTCACCCTGACCCTGTCCGTCCAGGGCACAGCTGTCTGACGACGAGACAACCCAATTATAACCCAGGACAGTCCCCTGCCGGCTTTACGTCTGGCCTATCTCGGGGACACTGAGCTGCGAGGACTCTGTACATTTAGAGGAATTTACAGGCTGAGTTGCTCAGATTTTAAACTGAGAATGACCGTCAACAGTGCACTGAGTGTCCCCCGACATCACCATCACGCTGAGTTTGGGCCTTTTTTGCCAATTAGCGTGATGGGAAACAATAGTTGTCAGCGTACTTCAGCTTCAAGCACCGACTTAATTGAGTTAATTGATTGCAGAAATTGCGCCCACAATTTCTGTATCAAGCGCTGGGATCTACTATGTGCCATTGGGGGTTTTTCGTCCCTGCCACCCTCGCCCACTGCACACCACACGGGCCAGGCACGTTGGAAGTGATTGCATCTTTCGCCATCAAATGTGACGCTGTTATCGGAGCAAGGACAAAACTAGGGGGTCTTTTATCAGTCTGATGTGATTAAATAGGGGGTGTAAAACAGGTCGAAATTTCCCTTTCAATTTGGCGACCGTCGTCGCCGCATGAAAGTCTGCATTCATTCTGCCGTGTCCGAGGGAAAACAGGCTCAATAAGAAAATGAATGGTCGTGGCGGCATCAAGACAGAGTTAAAATCATGTTTCCATTAGGGGAAATGCTCCTCATTTTAGATATGGTCGATATCATTCACTTTAAATTGCCTGGGCGTTGTCGGACCTATCTGGTTATTGCATGGGGATCAAACAAGTGTCCAACATACTTTAAATGAATGGTTATCAAGTGGCAGATAATTGAAAAGGTGGAACACAACTCACTGCAGCTCTCATTGCCTTACCCATCTAAATACTTCGGCTTAAATGTAGTTCATTCTATATCAAATTCGAATTGCTGTCTCTGTGCCTTACCTCATGGTTTTGTTTCCATGTATTGCTGTACACCATAGGTTTTGTTCTGCAAGCATCAAATATAGACCTATAAGCATCCAGTTTCCTTTCATTCTTATACATACTTAAAGGTCATATGATTACTGGAAATATGATGGCTTTGTGTCCAGATCCTTACAGAAATATGTGATGTTGCTGGAAATATCATCTTAAACCAACGCCTACCTACATTTACAATAACTTCAATAAGGATAAGTAAGGAAAGCTACCAAATTAAATGTGTCAAATTTGAAGAATAACATACTTGGTCACATTTTACATAGGAGTTCAACCTACATTGACTTAAATTTGTTTATTTTGTAATTGGTTGTAAATCCGAAATCATCTTTTAAATTATTGGGTATCAAACTAGTTTTCCTATTGGATGGGATTATAAGAAACGTGTTCGTACCAAAGATCAACGTTGATCAACGGCTTTCAAACAGTATCGTTGCTGTGATAACTCACATGCATGCTAAATTAGGAGTCTGTGCACATATGGTGCCTAGTTACAACTCGACTGTGTACACGTAATCGTGTATTGAGCAGATCTCGTAATCGCGTCAACATTGACATATCCATCAGCTAGCACCACCATCACCTAACCCCCATCAACAGCCACTTTCAATCACCCCCCCTTCACCCCCACCCAATCACCCCCACTGCCCACCCAATCACCCCCCACTGCCCACCCAATCACCCCAGGTCCCAACATGCTCCCAATGAGCAGCTCGCGGCCCGTGTAACCCACGAGTAGCTCGCACACTGATCGATACACCCGCCGCCTACACGTTGGGATCTAATTAGAGGATTTCATTAAGTTCATTATCGCCGCCACCTGGTTCTTTATGGGCGTGATCCCATGCTCACTGGCCCAGGCCCCCCGCCCTCGCCCCGCCCCTACCCCTTATACAACCATTCAAAGGATCTCGTTGTTTTACCTAATGGTGTACGCGTGTACCTTTCAAATGGAACTGAGCATCGGTGATGTTTACCCTTACATCGCTGCCAGGAATACATGTATCTGAAAGGCAAAATTCTGCTAAGTTTGCACTCATTGTTAAAGAAAATTTAAATGTATTGGAACTCCAGACGAGACTCTACAACGGCTTTAAGTGCTACTCGTCAAAAATCCGTTACTGATCATAAATCCTCTAAAGACTTTGTCCCTTATAACATATCCAAAAGCCACAGGAGCAATCGCAATCCGGCCAATCCAACCCTTAAGGGGGCTCCCTATGCACTAAAAGCGTCTGTCGATCGACCCTGCCCCTTCGATAACAACAACATAGGCATCCTCCAAACCACGATAAAGATGTCAATTTGGAAAGGTCCAGGGGACAGCAACCCAATTTGTCCGCCATTGACTGGACAAAGATAGGATGAGAAAAGAGAAACAGAGAACATTCTTAGGAAACTTAAAAAATAAAATAAAACAAACAAATAAATAAAAGCAAGTAGTATTTCTTAATCTTTAACATTCAATGAATGAAAACACAAAGTATGTTTTCGTTTTTCTAATCGAAATTTCCCGAAGGTTAACACTTAGATTCAGCTATATAGCAGGTGCTCGTACGTGCATATTGTGCTGTTCCATAGGGACAGATTCCCCGAGGGCATCTAGACGAGGGATTTACGACTGTGTGTTTGATGGACACCCTTGGCGCCTGGTTCTTGGTGGGGTCCTATCTCCAGTGACGGTGGCCATCGCCATCAGATCCTTTACAGATCCGTCACAGAAGGTTGACACGTCTATCAATTCGGCTACGGCGACCCCGACCGCAATCATTTCTGCGGAGTGCACCCATAGATTATTGGAAGGATGGCCACTCTGTTGGCTATTATACTACATTGTTGGGAGGTTTAATCGCTGAGTACATTTACATGGTGATGCTAGGTTACGTGCTTATGATGTTGTACATCGATTTTAATCAAATTATGATTATAGCTGCATATATATATATATATATATATATATATATATATAGGAGACCGACTTTAATTGAATTATGATCATGATTGAATAATACTATGTGATTGTAAACAGACAAAATTGACCATTCGTCGGCCTGTTTCCATTTCAAACAACTTCATGAATGTTAGGAAAAACTATGGTTTTGTCAGCCAGTCGCGTGCTCAGGAGTTTTCCTTTGCACCCTCTGACACACTGTAAGCAGCTTTATGAAAAAGATGCCTATTGGATTTTATTAAATTGTCACTACACATTCAACATCATTATCTAATCTTTTTCCATTAATACGGGAGAGAATGCCAGCGAAGGATATATCATATGACACAGGATATGATATATCGCAGAACATTATTGTAACGCCGTAGAACGATTAGATCGTCGCAGATAACATAGTTGCCACATAATTATCCTACCTCATCTAATAAGATTAATCCAGACGTTTATCCATCCACCTCAACCACACTTTTCTCCATCGTACATAGAAAGTTTCAGTGAAACGGAGTGATCGAAAAAACACCATCCGCCTCTAAGTCCATCAACCGCCAAGACCAGGCTGGGGCCCGGAGGGGCACGGGGTTCGGATTAACACCTGTGAGGGGTGGTATAAAGACACTGGCCGCAAGGGGTCTGAGCAGCTCTGAGCAGCTCAGATCCGAGTCCCCGGGCCGCGACCATGTACAGTGGTTCTCCCCTAAGGTGAGCGCAGAGCTGCTCAGGCCTACAGCAAGCATTGGTTCAGACAGAAGTAGCCGGTGGCAGGCTATGTTGTTTAATCCTGGCTTTTTTTTAGGCCAGCCCTGCCGCCTTCTTAGGGCTAACCGTGTTTGTTTGAAAGACGCAGCCTGTTCTGGACCCTCTGGGAAGGTGAAGCTGTTATAGGTTGGAAGTGGTTGGATGTATGGAGACAAGGTTGGGTGGACCATCGGGGACCACTGGGAATGTGGGTTTCGGTTATAATTAGGTTTAGGGTTAACAGTGAAAACGAATGAATTTCTGTCCCACACACGAGCACTATTTGACATTGAATTCTCTGCAGGGACAAAATCCCCAATAATCTGGAGCTATACCTTTTTTTAAAACGTATGATCATGTTTAAGACTTGGGCCTGGACAGATTTTTCCACAGAATTCAGGCTTACCTGTGATATTGTCAAGAACGATCGCTCGCTCTTCTTTCCCAGTCTCGATGTGTTCTGGCCTCTCGGATGTCAGGTGAAGCTCTGATGAAGCTCAGTACTGATATCTTCAGACGACTTACGGCAGTTAAGTCTGGCGGACACTTAAGATGTGTCTGGCTACAGCTGTGTCTAGATTGTGTTTTATGTAATTGAAATGGCCCTGGAACCTCGTTAACATATCGTTGTTCGTCCACGTATTACATTTTACAGTTCCTGCACGTTAGCTAATACACCGAATTGTACCTCGCTAGTTTATGGATTTCATAGAGGTGTAGCGTATAATTATTATTTGATGTGATATTACTTGTCCACCTGTATAGAAGGTGGCATTATCAGCACGTAGTGTTTCTATTACATGGATTGCTATCTGTTGCAGATGTCCTGTTTAGGGCAGTGCTTATGAAGGCCCTGACAAGAGAGGTTTTAGTTTCAAATACTAGGCTTCCTATCATGAGATCCCTGGCTGTTTTTTAGTGATCTCCACTGCTTACAATCCCCTTTTAACAGGGGGAATATAGGGGTTGTGTTTGAGGTTGATGTAAAGTATTCTTCCTCCTTAGTTTTTCCAACGGTCACCCTGCGCTTCACTCACCTTTTAGGGTTGAATGACCGACCCATTCAAAGAGACACTGCAGATTTATAGAGGCAATTAAGCACCAATACCTTCCTTAACATGGCAGTCAGTAGTAACTTAACATTTGTTAAATTGCAGGTATAGCTGATATTCGGTCATACCTGGATTTCCTTACGCTAGAACTTACACGGGAACGAAATGTGTTTTTAAGATAGACATGCTGTGTTTTGCAGAGTTGTGGCATGAGCTTTTGAAAAAAGAGATGTCCTGAGGTGGTGGGGTTTAACATATTAACACAACTGTGCCGATTCCTTTTCTCCTTTGTCGACCATTTAAAACTGTTTCCGTCAATGTTATCATTAATCAGCTACTATACTGTAAACCCATTTTCTAAGAGCCCTACCATATTGCACATACTCATACCTGTGCCATACCTGCTGCCACCTCCCTGACTATTAACCATGAGTCATAGGTTCAACGTTCTATACAGGTTTCACGATACATCACAGTCCAGCAGAATGGTAAAGGCAACCGACTTGACGCCAACCCTTCATTTCCATTTAACACGGCTGGCAGGCCCCTTATTGCAACTGCATGTAAACAAGAGTAATTGTTCAGAGAAAAAATTAATTGAATGAGGGTCTCTTTAGAGGGACCTGAGACCACTGCTCACCCTATTGTCATTGTCCTGGTGGGAGATAGTACTAGGGGAGAACTCTAAATTGATGCAGTATCGGTTTAAGAGGAGCCTGCGAAAATCTAATTTCTAGTCACTGTGCAAGGAGACAAGAATGATGGATTACGTAGGCCGCAATTAATACGCCTACGGATTAAAAACGACTCAATATGATCTCTCAGTTGATAATCTCATTGTGGATTAATTTCTTAAACGAAGTGGCAGTCTTCACGGCTGTTTTTCCCCTAACCCTCTCCCTATTACAGCCTAGCGATAAACGAGGTGTTCATCCGTCTTTTCCAGGGTCTGATAGGAGAGGAGTGTCTAGGTTAGATTAAGGGGACGGGAGGCGGATGGGATCTCATACGATTTGTCCTTTACTTGACTTTAAAGGGGCAGGCCAACCGGGAGTTCTCATTTTCTTCAATAATCCTATTTTCGCAAAGAGCGGACAGGCAAGCAATTGGCAGCTGGAACTGTTTGCGAAGCTCCCCATCACCTGGTGCTTAACGCACTGGAGGCAGGGCGACACAGGAGATTTCTTATATGTCACCCAGGTTGGGCGCCCGCACTCATCACAGCTTGAGGTCGCCGCCCAATCCAATCACTCTTCCCTGGAGTGCCTCCTACACGGTACTCGCCATATACATATACATAGACCGGAAGTGCGCAGATCCACTTCCGGTCTGTGCGCGGTATTAGTCGGCAAATCCTGAACGATCAGATAAGGTCCCCGATCAGACAATGCTCCTACTGGAGGAAGGACCCGGACCGGGCAGGCAAAGCAGTAAAGGATTGGGCGTCTTGGATACTGCAAGGGGTCTAATGGAAATGGATGGCGGCCCACCGATGGGTATCTTGTAGCTGCGCGAGAACATTATTTATTAGGCATGACAGGACTGATAGGCTTGAGGGGTGAGGGTACCACTTGAAACCAGGGGACTGGTTTGGGCGATGTATAAGGCTAAACCTGATCGATGCTTAGGGTATATAGTAGGATCCACTATCTGGACGATGCCAATTTTTGTTGTTCCCATCATGATATCAACTATAAGGAAGAAGAGTTAGCTCTGTCGTAGAGATATGGTCCACAAAATACCAAATGCTCTGTAGATCTGTCTGATTCTCCCCATGCACAAAGAGATCCCAGGGAGTGTAGTATAGTGCACCAGTGTGATACGGAGGAGCATCTGAGTTCGTTGAATATGAAAGTGTATGAGACAATATCACAGTACGAAATAAACTTTGGATATCTTGACAGCGTTGCGCAAAAATAATCTTTTGGCAGTTTTAAGTTTCGTACTTGAGAAAAAACGTTTGTCTCTTTTATAAGTAATAACTGGTAACATGAGACCTGCCTTTTTTGAATTTAAATGAGAAATTCGTATTCTCCGTATTGGCATACTGCATTAACTCACCCTTACTAACTCCTTTATCCGATGGCAATGGAGAAATGACATCAGCCTGTGTACTCTTCTAAATGTAAGCTGGGGCAATGCAGATAATTGGGTTTGGGACATGCAAAGGTAGGAATAGCATCATTAGGGAAAGTCACACGGGCACATGAAGGCACCTTCTCCCCTTCGAACCCCATACTTCATACCGTACCCACACGCACACCCGTGCATGGCAATTACCCAACCACGAATATAAAAAAAGCCATCACACTGAGTGCACTGCCTGCAGTCTGCATTGAAGCTGTACTTTTTATACCTCTTTACAGTCAGTCGGCCTACCTGTATTACCGAGACAAAAGAAGAATAGCCTGTACAAGGCATTTTTTTCTGTTGGTACTATTTCAAGATATGCCTGTGGCAATACCTACCTTGGGTTGGGTGCCGCCGGGAGGGACTGTGTTATCTTATTAAGGTGCGTGGCAGCGGGCCGGTAACGTCATCACCATTCCTCTGAGATGACTGGAATGTCACAGTCCCCTGCTATAAGGAGATCTCCCAGCAGTACCCCAAGCTACCACCGGCAAACGCTTCCGGATATGTAGATGTCTAAGGCCATTAACTGATTTGTTTTCGCAATTTTAAATCTGAGGCATTCAGAGAGTGTAAAGATACATGCACTCGCGTATGATGACAAGAAAAGATTGTGTATAACAAAAGAGAACCACATAGGGGGCCTAATAGGGTGGTAACAAAAGTATGGAAAGCAGAGAGGAGTGTAAGGGTTGAAGCACCATCTGCATCTGGATAACTATTATAAGGAAGGGGACAAAGGATTTAGTATCAGACGACACTCTTTGATATGACCCCTTTGAATTCCTTATTATCAAAATTACAAAAGCAGCAGTCTTGCTGAGGTAATGCCTCCACAAAGCGAATTAACAAAACCATTGCATTGGCCCTTTATCCTAATACCATTAGCAATGTAGAAAAGGTTGCAAGGTCTTCCCTTTGTGGAGTTTTTACCATATCAGATTTTCATCGCAGTAAGCATTTTTAGCTACTGGAGAACGCTGCTGAGGAAGGAGGCATAAAGGAAAACCCACTGACACACGGCGGTATTTTCAATTATCTGGATAGCATGTGTTGGCCGGAGATAGAAACCGTACCATTGGCATCTAATTCCAGGGGAAGCCGTGGAGGGCCTGCCCCAGGTATTGTGATAGGTCTGTATGTAGGTCCCCTACCCCTAACTATTTGACTCCCACCTTTTCCGCTGCGGGGCGCGTCGGTCGCCCACTCATCAATCTGTCCTTGAGCTATTCCACACATCCCATAATAACACGAGCAGGGCATTCTGGGTGTTGAGGGGGATTGGTCAACAAGGGGGGACGCACATACTCGGGCATTCAATTTGAGCAGGTGCCAGGGGATTGCTAAGCTACAAAAGCCTTGCTCAAAAGTATTTACTTTGTATAAAGCAACCATACGAGGAGATTCGTAGAGGATGTCAGTCACGCGCTTGTGTTTGCTTAGTCAAGAAGAAAAACGGCAATGAGAAGCCATGCGTTTGGTGAGGACACAAGACATACGGATAAGGGTGCCCATATATCAAATATGATATATCATTTTCTCATACTTTCTCCAAATGGTTTGAATAAATGTAGACGCCACAATTGAAGTATCATACTGAAGACAGTAAATACATGTTAATGGGTTTGTAAATCCTGTCTATAATATTAATCATCAATTTTGCTTAAAGGGACCAAAACCAATACAACTGAGAAAACTTTGAACACTGTATATGTGATAACTATAGAACCATGCTCCAAGTGTCTAAATAGGGGATAGTAAAGCACTAGACATGAAAACAAGGTTAAACCTCATTAGATTTCCATAAGAGATGGCAGTGTTGCCCTATGTTGTAAACAAGGGCATTTTTTGCAGACCCACGGGAATTGAAGTAAGCAAGAAAAAGCCTCCTCTGTTTTAATGAAGTTATGCCAGCTTTCATGGTTAAGATTTTACCATAATATTATGCCTGAGTTTGGATCACGTTATGTTTTACATTGCTAGTTGTTTTACATTGCTAGTTGAGTTTGAAAAAAGTTAAATAATGAAAGTTGATAATGAATTGCTTTTGGTTCTTTTTAACGTGTATAGACAAAGGTATTATAATGGGCAATGGGAGAGGGAAATGGACCGGTACAGAAAAAACACACTCGGAGATGGATATTTATTTGTTCCAACAGCCACTGCAAGTAGAGGATATGATAGGGCCATAATGGGGAAGGAAGTACCAGCCTCATCTGTATATGGCCAGGCGTAAGTCTCTGTGGCAGTGTAATCTCACTTCAAAGTCGTCTGCCGACAGATTAAAGTGGCGCGGGAATACGCTGGTGGCCGGTCTGCCTGCTGCTCAAGCCGGCTGCCCATGGCTGGGGCTGGCGTGCACAGGGTAATCAGCGGCGGCCCCGTGGATCTTGTCAGCCGTCAGTGGGGGCACTCTGACCTCGGGCCCAGGAGAGGGGACCTCTAAGCAACCTTCTTGCCTCCAGGGTCTACTAACTAGGTCCATTTGCCCATATGTCAATCTACCTACATTGGTCATAGGAGGGTAATGTTTGGGGCTGACCGCCCAACTCCTATGACCAGTGAATAGACCGTACACTGGAACATATACTGCCGTATAGAGTAGACAGGACTGCTCTGAAAAGTCCATCGTAAACCCATTTATGTACTGGGCTATGCATATCAAATCATTAAAGTGGCAGTTCCAATTACAGACTCTATATGTATGCAAATTATTCCAGGTGCAGTCCTTAATTCCTGATGTATGAGAATCACTAGCAGTTTATTCCATCCTGTGAAATGTAATTTTTCAGCTATAATCTGATAAAATCGATCGAAAAACAAAGACCTTTTATCATTTTATGTATCCATGGTGTGAATAAGATTAATTGATGCAATATCAGTATTTATAAACGAGCATTCACTGCCTCAATGATTTGATATTGAACGTAAATTGTGATTCCAGTCAGGAAAAACCTCCCATTGTCATACATGATACATCTTGCTTGACGTGCGAGTATTCATGAAATAACAATGAGGCCAATTCGCTCTCAACAGTTTGCCTCGCCTCCCGGCATTGCACACACAAACAGGAGACAATCCGACGGACTGAAATCACATTTCTGTTTATTTGAGGACCTTATTAAACGTAAGAAAGCTGCAGGGGACTGCACAGGGCATTGTTCGGAAATGAAAACTGGAACCGGCTACCAATCCTGCCTGGGCGGCACCACACGGAAATGGAATATTCGCGTGATAAACATTGAAGTTGAACGGGGGCTCCAATCAACTGGCACTAGCCGAAGGGGTTATTTGCATGTTCATTAGGCTAGGCGTTGTTTTTTCTTGATATAAATCTAACCGCTTAATAAATGTAGACATCGGATATCTCAGATATTCGGTAGCAGGTGGTTTGTATGTTGCTGCGATTTGTGAATTTACAGAATAGGTAAGTTGTGGAAATACCCTGACCTTTAGGATATTGTACTACAGTGAGCAAAACCACACGTTGATACCGTCTTAGATGAAACAAAGCTTTGAAGGTATCGTGTTCTAACGAGTGCACAGATGGTTGGCGAGCAATTATCGCCATATAGAATATGAAATCAAATACGACGGAATCAGAGCAATTACAATTTCAACTGATAATTGTTCAGACCTACATTCAGAAATTGCTGCATAATGAATGGTCTTCCGATTACACGCACCGTCTCTTCAGCCATTCTGTGAGGCATTTCATTAAAGGGCCTTTAAGATGAACAACGTATAAATCTGCCGTTTGCCTTCCCTTTAGCATCCATCCTTTTTCCAGTTTGTTGTGATATCAAATGTGTTATTGGGGCAAAAGGCAACATACCGTTTGGGGGTCATTCAGAAGGCAATAGATTGAACGTGACAGTGCAATTTCACAGGAAGTGACGTCAGACACGGTTGCTCACGTCACTTCCGGTGCTTCAGCGTTGGCGGACCGATGGGTGGCATTATCCGGCATTACTCGAGAAGCCGGCAGAAAAGGGACGAGACACCGCCAGGACAACTTGAGCTGAAAGGAGAGCAATTTCCGTGCCAAACGCCGGAGCGCATATTGTAAGTGATATCGGCGAATCGAAGTTATCCTCATGAATGAAACATAACGTTGTGTTCGCAAATCAGCTCAGATTAGGCGGTGGTTTTCAAGATCTCCCCCCGGATACATGAGTGACGTGGGGGGCCGAGGAACCCTGGTAACTAATCATGTCAAACAAGATATGTGGACAACTATAGCTGAGAAGCGGTAAATCGCTCCCTGGTGATTCCTGTCTGTGATTGAACTATCTCACTGATCTCTTTATCGCCTCTATAATTGTGATTCATTCCTTTTCTCTTAGATGTTCCCCTTATCTAAAATGTGTAGTATTAGCTGCATCAGTTGTTTGATTCATGTAGGATTCAATGGGTCTGACCTAAAATGTGTAGTGTTAGATGCGTGCGTCAGTCGTTTGATTCATGTAGGATCCAATGGGACTGACCTATTTTTTGGCATAAGCTCGGTGGAAGATAACTATAAGGAAATGAGAAACCAACCTAAGGGGACGCATCACCACGATAGCTTTCTAGTAACTAGACTCTGCAATTCCCACTGCGCGAAATTAGACCTTTAATGACCTTTGATTTTGTAAATGGAGCCATTGAGGCTCATTAAAGGCATAGGAAATGTCACCTTTCCAATACCTTTGCAAGATCTTTAATGAATTTCTAAAGGTCACCTGAAAAAGTTTTGGAAAGGTCTTGTAAAGATGACCTTTCCATTACCTTTAGCACACCTCAATGGCTCCATTTACACAAACTTAAAGGTCCTAAAAGGTCTTTTTTCGTGCAGTGTCCCTTAACTTTACCACATCATATTGTTTGAAATTATAGATAGGGTGACTGTTGAATTGCAAAATAGAATAACAGTGAATGCCTGTGTTCCGAAATAGAATAGAACTCGCGGGACGAAAGATATGCGTTCAAGGGGTGGTATTTAAGACTCACATCACGCTGTTCTCTTTCAGAGATATAAATCAGTCCCCATCCCATACAAGAAATCAGGGGGCCTTGGAGCTACTGCTCCCCAGTGTATTCTGGGACTGTGTTGACGTGCGCACGCATGTCTGGTGGAGCCCCTGTTTCACAAACTCCTCCCCCAGCCTTCATAAACACGTGATAATGTCTCGTGTTCTCTCAGACTTACCACAGGATCAATATTCATTGAAATCTAGCATAATCTCGTGTAATCTTGCTCCAGCCACCCACTTGCTATTTGTCACGAGACTGTATGAAATCAACCATGGTTTTACATGTGCGTGTAACCTTACATCGACCGAGCTTAAAGAGTCTCCATTGTGTGATGCTTTTGGCGGTCATTCAATGAAAGAGCTACACTGTAAAAAATAACCGTAGAATATACAGGGAACCACTGTTATTCATGCTGGTAATCTACCGTTTTTAATTTTACGGACAAAAACTGTATAATCAATGCATATAATGGTATTTAACCGTGTATATAACGGTAGTTGATTTTTACAGTAGAGTTCTGTAAACATTATATTATTGAAATATGACAAATCACTGATAGTCTTGGTAAGGTGGACTCAAAGTGAACGTAATGAGTCAGGCCTTGTGATCTTAGTGGCCCTGGCCTTAAGTGTTACAACACGTGTTTCAGTAGGTCCTACTAGACCTCAAAACATTTGCAACACGTTTTAAACACCTTTTCTGTAGGTTTCACAGGTGCACACCTTTTTAGTACAATAACCTTGTCAGCTATACCCTGGTACCTAGGTTTCAAAATTTTTTTCAGTATTACATCCCAAAGGGAGTCCGCATTTACATCTCCAACAATTGTTCATACATAGACCTAGCATTCCATAAAAAAACAAATAATTAGATTAATCCTTTATCATTAAGTTCCATATCTTTATATTAACTATATGAAAAAAAATCAGTCAGTGTGTGTTCTTACTACCACAAAGTATTTGAAGTTTTAGAACTTGGTGCTGCTGAGTCTTGAACCAGCGACCTCTCACATACAAAGCCAGTGCTCTACCTCTGAGCTATGGAGGCTTGTGGTCAGATGAAGGCAAGCAGTTTTACTCATTTGAAATAATAGGGGTATGAGACTGGGTATAGGTAATAGACACCAACAGAGTATTGGGTCAGGCACATGCATATTAGAAGTCATGATTTGGTAGCTTAGTGGATCGCAATAACTGTCCTAAATAGCGCAGTGTTAGGTCACTCTACCAGACTAGGAGGGGAGAATGTAAAATTTAGGCTGACTAAGTGCATGGCCATGTAGTTCAATATCTCTCCACCAGGTGACAGTGTATGCAAATTCTATGCAGTTATTTTCTTCTAAATGTTAATATAGATTTAATATAAAATTCTGAGAATTTTCTTGGCATTGTAGAGCATATAAGAAATGTATATGGAATGTATTAGAATGTTTTTTGAGTTTAAGGAAAATTGTCTTGTACGAGGTTTGAAGATGTACTTTGTTTAAACACCTATTCCACATGTGGACAGACATAGGGACTAGGGTATGGGTCTCGTGTTTCTGGGACTCACAAGAGGTATCCCAACCCTACCCTAGTTCAGAGTTCAACTCTGCATTTATATATGCATGATGTTGAAAGAGTTTTGACTCTAGCCTTGAACTTTACCTCTTGGTTGATCAAATGCCATTGATGTATCAAAAACATTGTTTGAAATTATAAGGCATCAATGAAATAGTGGATGTCACTGTATGTAGCATTTACAGTCTTTTCCAGGATCATGAGCCTATTGGCCTGTAATTTGAATGATTTAAACAATATACACAATGGTAATAAATTGTTAATAAAAACGGTATTGGCCAGTCATAATGAAGGTTGACCGTAATTTTCTACGGTATAACACTGCGAAAATTAAACGGTTTTGGTCCGTACCAACTACGGTCATGTAGTAAATACGGTCAACCGTCAAATTAACGGTACTCTACTGGAGCCACAGTTGCCAGTAGTTTACCGTAAAATCTACGGTTTTTTTTTTACAGTGTAAAGAAAACGTAATCGTAGTTCAATATGCTTTTTATCAGTTCAAAGAGAGCTTAAAGTAATTGGTGTTCTAGGAAGAATAAAAAGGGACGATTTATATATACTCAGCGCGCGTATTTTATTACCTATCCGCCTTGAATTTTAATTAGAACATACCCATCTATGCCATGCTCCTGAGATTGAAAACTACAAAAACAAGAGGCAGGGGATGACAAAAACGCGATATGACAAATCATCCCGGGCTCCTGCTGCGACTGATTCAACTCACCCTCAGAAGTCTCCGTTCTTTCTTCATAGACCCGCTGCCTTCTAAATCACGGTTAAAAAGAAGTGGACGAGGAGGTGGAGGCAGTGGAAACTATATAAAGCTTAACTGGCAGGGATGGGCAAATGGCTTTTACGAGCCGAGCGTTTAGCACCAATCAAGGTGGGGCTCGGCGGAGGGCGCGTTAAGAAGGGACCAGCAGTGGAAGAATATCCGTGCGGCCCGCGACGTCCACATCCGATTTACCTAATGAAGCCATTTGGCGCTACTGCCGGGTGGCTCCACCTGCCGGATGCGGCCCCCCGCTCCTGTACGTCCCCCCTACGACATGTAAAATCCATTCCGACCCCGCCACCACCGCACCGCCAGGCGGCAGGGCCAGGAAACAGGAGCAGCTCGCCCGTGTCACGAGAGAACACGAGAAAATGCGAGACTCGAGCGGGAGGGGGCCGTTTACGGCGACATAGCCGATGGGGAGACGTCACGGCAAAAAAGAGTTCGAGTCGGCCGCCTTGGCATGGTTAATTAGATTTCTGCCAGGGGCCAAGTCATGTCAACTGCGCCCGGGCCCTTCCTTAATCTCTCCGCCTCTCGCTCCTCTCTCCCTTTCCCATTTCCAGCCCCGTTTGGACGGCCGGGGACAGGGTGGCGTGTCGAGTTGCCTATGACCAGAAAATAAGGAAAAGGCAAAGAGGAACTAACAGCCATTAGACGTTATGCTCATTGAAAGCGGCGTGTGGATGCGTGCGGCAGGCTGTTTGACACGAGCCGCAACCTGAAACTACACAGACTCTAATTGATTTTGATTCACGGTCGGCGAGGGAGGAAATTCCTCCAGCGACTAAAGCCTAATTGTTTCAGGTTGAATTCAGGCCTAGCTGCCTAACCAGGCCCAACAGTGTGTAACCTGTATATCATAACACCCACAAATAGGGCCTATATGCCTTCTTACGTGTCCTCAAGGGGAAAGCAATTAGGTGGGATCGGTACCAGAGCCGTATTGGGTGGATAACACTTTGTACATTCTCGGTAATAACGTCCCCCGTCAAAGCCTCGGCGGGGTTAGAACCACGTGGTCTGTTTGGACCAATGAGCGTCAGGTTAACACAGCACGTGACCCCGCCGAAAACACTGGCCCTGGATAGACCCGGGGAAAATGGTAAAATGAGGAGTAGATCGATAGGCGTTCTATCCGAAGGGAGGTCTAACATCTTTGGTAGATATTTTAGTAGTCGTAGAATCTGATTTTATGGTCCAGTGGACGCAATATTCGCGACGCCCTCAAGCAAGACAGTGCTCAAATTAGGGGGCGCTTCTGCTGGGACGTTGGCGGGGGCGCCAGGCTGTGATAATGGGGTATGGGCAGAGCTGGACGGCTGCACAGCATCATTTAGGCCTAAACAAATCAACGTTATGGGTCAGACTTGAGCACAGCTTCTGCCCACCCTCCTCCACTCCCTCCCACCCGGCACTGCTGATAGCATCTACAGGCTGCAGTTCCCCTTTCACCGATCTCTGCCCACCCGCCTATCCGCCGCCGACGCCTCCCTCCGCGTCCCTAGCACTGTACTAGGCGCCATGCAGCTATTTATAGACTTTATTTATAAAAGCAAGTCTGTCCATAATCGCACTGGGAAGGCCATCAGAATGTATTAAGCAAACGGTTATTTTGGCCCGAGTGAACCTCCACTACATTGTGTGATGATGTCGATAACTATCAGTGAGCTACTAAACATGAGGCCTCCATGCTTGTGGGGGTTTAGCACAGTATCACAGCAGCATAACTCCCAATTTGTAACTGAAGTAGGATATTATTGATTTGCAAACTACTGAGTAAACGGAAAATATGCCTATGTAAAAGTAAATAAAGATAACTATTCTTTTTGTAAACAGTTAATATTATTGAAAGCTTTATAAGATGAGCTGAGTAATAGAACATTGACTTACTAATCTAAAGCACCCTATATGGCAGTATGGTTCCTGTTATGCAGGATTCTCTTGTTGTTGCACAGGAACATGTATCACGCACTCCCTTTTCGTACACCCAACTCAATTACAACTCTGTTTAACAATATTGTTCATACTGTAAAAGTAGGACAATCACAGGACAGGAAAGACCATGATAATTATATTAACAAACTGAATATTGATTTTCTGCTTTAGTAGTTATAGTTGAACAAGATCAATTTTTTGTACACGTTTCAATGTTTTAATTCAGGGCGTCGACCCATCGAAATGTTTATATCCTTCTGGAAGTTCTTGGGTGTAAGTTAAGCACAGCAGCGCTGGTCCCAAGGTCACCCCCGATTCGCCAAAACAAACCGCCTTGACCCGTGATGGAAAGTGCATTACTCTGCTTAGAGAGTATCATTGCATGTAGCCTCGGTTTGCCCCTCGTCCATCCCCCTAAAACCCGTGCCTACCGGCTAGTCCGTGCGTTTACATGCATTAAGATCTAAGCTGCATGCGCACGGCGTCGCGTGGGAGCGACGGAAGAGAAATGGGAAGGGAGGGAAGTCTGAGGGATGGCGGGGTGGCGGGTGGGAACTCTACTCGCCTCTTGCAGGAGGAAGCTGGCCGGAACAAACAAGGCATGATTTCACATTGTATGCACCCAATCACAACTCGGGGAGGCGCTTTGATCAGCTTCGCGGAAAAACAGGAGGAGAGGACGCTGGAGGAGGGAGCAGAGCCTTCCTCCAGCAGGCTGACACTTCTCCGTCTGTCTCTGTGGGGGAGTGGGGACGGAGGGGAGGAGGTCACAAGGTTGGTTCGGGTGCAACGAACAATCGATTGGAGCAGCCGACATTTTCTGCTGCCGCCACTACAATACGCGCGACAAAGTTGTCCACTCCAATGGGTTCTATGTAGGTAATTTTGGCAATCGTCTGCCCAGTGTCTTTGAATGGTTTGTCAGTCGTAAGAAAACTACCTAAAATCCCTCATTGTCGATATTGAACAAACGGGCTTGGGCCTGTCGCCTGATTGTTCATACATCAGGACGCTTGGGTGTAGGATTGTCTTCCTTTTCTGCCCTAATGATTGCACCGTTCATTCCGGACAGCGGTGCTCTATCTACCCCTTTGTCTCGGCAAGGTGCGTGAGCAGCAAACCATTGAGCAGAGCCTCACGCAATTAAGTTGACCTTTCCCAGTCGGCAAGCTATTGTTTGGCGGCAACTGCAGCCAATCACGCGCGACGGCGTGGCGTTCCATAAGCCGTCCAAAAGTCGTCTGCTGCCCGACCGTGATGAATCGGCGACGGCGCAAGAAATATTGCAATGACAAGCCTACAACTTCCGCCCCTTCCCACACTCCCCCAGCTCTCCCTGGGTCTCCAATCACTCCAACCACTGCAGTTGAGGTCCTTAGGTGTGTTCTGGGCGTGTGGGTTAGGGGGGAAGGGCATCGGACCGCATCCCAGGGTTCGTTTACTGAAGGAAGAAAGCGATGCATCACGGGAGGAAACTGCTTGTCAATTTTACGGGTCAGAGCATGCGCGGGGCATGAATGGCGTCTGTGCGCGTGCGCAGCATCGGCTGTGATGGCAGGAGGGAGAGTAGCGCGACTTTTATCGTTTGTTTGGTGACAAAAATGAACCAGGGCACGTGGAGGGTTTTTTGATTAGATTGCCTTCTGCTGCCATCTATCAGTTACACCGACAGGTAATTCAAGACTAATCCACGATCCATCAACTCGACATCAGCGACTTAACGCCACGAGGTGCCCCATAACAGCCACCTATATATAGCCAGACGGCTTCAATGGTAAACATGTATTACATACAGCCATCTTATTGCCTGTCTGCTTGTATTTGAATTCAAAACAATTAGGCTCACTGTCTAGAGAGCAACTGGAAAGAGACGTGTAAATGTCAAACCCCACTCAGGCTATGCATCGCTGTGCCCGTATTAAGCCTACATGAACTGCTCGACTCAATTGTTTACTGCTAAATGTACCAAAGAGCTATTGGTAGTATTATCCTAAAGGTAGACAGTTGTATTGAGCATATCGTTGGATCTAAAGCTAGACAGTTGTATTGAGCGTATTGTTTGAAAGAATCTCGTATCACGAAATAGAGTAATATGACGCATTTCACCTCTCATGTTACAGACGGCTAAACAATAGAAGTACACCGATCGTATATCATAATACTTTTTCCCTGATGTACCTCGTCTGTTGCTTTCTTTTGGTAAAAAAGAAAAACAGCACGCCGTTGAACGCTAGAATAAAGACATGTATGAAAGCATTCAGAAAACTGACTTCGGCTTTGAATTTGCACTTACTTTGACCTTCAAGTTGGCAAAAGGCCAGGAACGCAGTGGCTTTTTCTTAGTTTGTTCTTTTATTACAGTATCATTCATACTCGGCGCCAACGGGGGAGCGGCGTCAGGGTTTGTCAGGTTTATTATAGGCAAGGGTTAGAGTGTTTCGTACTCATCGGCAGTAAGGTCTGTGTCATATGGACTTCAAGCAGAAGCAATCCCAGTAATTCCTCTACTAACAACTCACTACACTGTCGACACGCACGCGATCATTAGAGGTGTACGCCCCTGTTAGACTGTAGAACAGCTCCTGTGGCTAGGCCGTATGCATTAATTTTCTCGAAAGCAAACCGAACCAGATGTGCAATGCAAGATGATTACAACATATTTCCAGGAGCATAATCCTTCCTTTTTTCTATTACAATATTTTCATTATGAAATTAAACACCCAATAGAAATCAGTGAAGGTCAATTTCACATCAGCTTTTTCTCTTTATGCTAAGTGTTTTCCGTATTTATTTTCGACTAAGTAGAACGCAAGAAGGCTTACTCCCCTGTGCCGACTAAAGGGACTACACAGTAGTTTACTTTAAGCCTAGTTGTCAAAGAAAAGGCAGATTTTATTTGGGATGAAAACGTACCACAGTATCGAGGATTGGTGAACAAGTAGTATAGGAAAATGAGAATTCTTTTCAGGCTAATTGCTATACTCACATTGATCTTCGACAAGTAGTACACGAAATGAAATTCTTTCGTCAGGCTCATTTCTTTTCACAGAATCTTCTAAAGTAACTGAACCACTAATACGATCCCTCTTTCAGCAGGGTACACGGTAGCTTTCACAGCTTATTAGAAACGGGCGTGCCCGCATTAAAGATTAAGAGTGAACTTTTATTCAATTGAATGCGGTATTGTAGATGACTGTGGATTTCAAAAGGCAGCATGAAGATTGTAGTTCTAACGTGCACAAATAAGCGACGGTATGTGCCAAACCAGTCCTTTGTGCTGCATTGTCTTCAGCTTACCTTGAGTTTCAAAAACAGGAGTAGGATGTTGACTGTTTTAGCAAACATATTTCTTATGTTTCAAACTTCATGCTCAGATGTACAATGTCTCTGACGTTGGAGGTATTTCATTACAGTCTACTTGCTTAATCATTAATATCGTTATCAAGATATAACAAAGACATAATTTATCTAAGGAAACAAACTTCTTTTGAATTGCATTTTCAGGAATAGGTTTGTTAAAACAATCACAATTCCCATTTCCTCGGCATACTATCCGTCCTGCCCTTGTCGTAATGTCGTAAACTTACACGTCCCAATCTAAACTCCTAATTTTGTCGGTTCTCCTTAGGGACAAGCAGTCCCATAATCCAGGGAAAGGTTTCTACTCAAGCCGAATGGAATATGCAAATAGACAGTATCCAAGTCGTTAGTGGGGTTGCACTCGACCTGAATCAATACGAACTCTGTGTCCTAAGGGGCGGGGCCCTCGTTTTTGGCCAAGGAAACCTGAGATAATTGCATGAGAAAGGCTAGACCTACTCGTCATTCAGGCGGCTCTATAGGTCCTGGGAGCCTGGCATTGCAGTGCACCCCTTCAATATATTCCCGGCAAGGCGTGCTAGAAGTGCAGATCTAGGGTCCGCGCCCAGCAAACTGAAGTAAAGCCCAGAAAACAATGTGCGAATTCCCAATACATGTGATTGATATGGTTTTGGAAACGTGATAAACTTATATGAAAAATACTTCAGAATGCTTCTCTAGATAGAATACTAGTTTCTGTCCGAAACGTTCGTGATACAGTTATCGGTCCCCCATTCCCATGGTTCCCAACAAAAGTTTGCTGGCTTTAACAAATTAAATGTTTCATTTTATAGAATTGCAAATGGTTCAGTCAGGGAGATCCATCTTAAGTAAATTATACTTGCAGTAGATAAGGGACTTACGAGCTCTCAGACGAGTGTTATCCTATTAATGGCAGACAGGGATGGCTGATAAAAAGAGTAAGCCAAGTTTCTATTATTAGCCTACAAGCTATTACTCAGACTGCTTCGACAGCAAGGAAAAGTCATTGAGTGCTTACAATATTTGTGTCTGCAGCCCAATATTGTCTGCCAAATGGATGCATAATCTATAATATAGGAAAGGTTTGCACTATGACGGTGTTGGCTGTAGGGCTGCCCTTGAACCCTGAGGCTGACCGGGCTGACACTGGGGTTAGAGACCTTCGTGGTGTGCCAGCCATGGACCATTGTCAGCCACTCTATCTTTGGCTGTGAGTGAACAGTTCCTCACTCTCCTCCCCCAGCCTAATAAAGGGAATGGTGAAAAAGTTCAGTATCGACCCCAGAAAGGACAAAAAATAGGACACACTGTTACTGCTGGGAGAGTAAATACACACTGCAACTGTAACAAGGAAATGCGCTTCATTCAGAAAGTAGAAAATTAAGCTGAAATGCATTTAACACTCCCCGTCTGTCACATCCAAGTATGATCACTCCTTGCAGCTTGACAAGTATGGGGACAACCCGAGGCCATATTGTCGGAGTCTACCCATGTCAAGCCTTAGACGTCTTGCTGACGACGAACATGCTTCTGCAATTTGGCAGGATTACCCTCAACCAGCTAGCCGAGGGTTGGAATAAAACCCACCAGAGCAGGATCCTGTAGTGAATCGGTAGCCAACTCTTGGGTTCATTAACCTAGCTCAATAACACAAATTCGGTACAACTAGATATTATGAAATTCAGTTTTCGATTTCCATCAAAACATGGCCATTGGTCGAAAATGATATAATGGGAGATTGGGTTATGTGGAGCACAAGCTCGGGAATTGGCGAGAAACCACGCCTGTTGCACGTTCGATGAGGGCAAAATGTCGTCTGCCGGCGACCACCTCATCAAGAATTCTCGCGCTCGAATTCTATTTCAACGTTGAAGCGGCGGCGATCTCATCAGTGTTAATATTTCATTAACTGATTGAATCTTGGCGATGCGTGTAATTACGGTAGTGGCGACCAAAGACCAGTTTGTTCCTGGGAACTGCCCCAGACGTGTAGGATCCGAAGGATTCTGGTCTGCTGATGGCACTGTTATGAGTGCAGAAATGGATTATTGTTTTCGTTGCACTTCATGTAGCAATTTAGGTTCAGCTGTTGGTGTTCTGTGAGTTCTTGGTTTAGTTAATATACGAATATCTTTTTAAAGGGGAAGGGGGTGTATATAAAGGGCAGAACAGCCATAATCTCAGTGGGGGGTCATCATTCCAACAGTTCAAAGGGCTCCTGGAAACTTTAGGTTTATTTGAAATATCTCAGTAATAAATTACTCTATGTGTCGGATTTTTATTCAGTCTACCTTATGAACATATCAAGCATCATTATTCTGAAAATGAAGAAAAATACCTCCCTATAACTACCCCCAGCAGATAATTTCTTTTGAATGTATGTCAGTTAAATTTGAAAGTTGTGGCTGTTCCCCATCTGGTGTTACACCCCTCCCCTTGTTCTGGCTGTTATATCAGGGGTCAGTGTCCACCAGATGACTCCCCTGACCCCAAGACTACCTCATTAGGGTCATAACATCCCCAGCAGGAGCTCAGCAGGAGGGATTCGTTAGGACCCTAACAGATTCTTCCCCTTTAATAGAGGCTAAAACTGTGGGTTTAAAATCTGCCGATGCAATAAAATGTTATGCATCCATGACCTTGACCAAATGATAGGTCTTTCTAAACCGAGGACGAAGGAACCTGTCCCTCATCAAATACCCGTGACCTCGGAAAATAAGGTATTGTTTGTACCCGACGACCTTTCAACTCTCCTTTCAAAAATATTGATTGTGTTCAGTTCAGGATAAAAACATTCTGATTGTTTTCCTCTCTTTTCAGTTCTTTTTCTTTTTGTCTTGCTGACAACAATGAGGTTCTGGACCAGCTTTTCCAGTTCCCTTCATGTTGATCTCTCATGAATCGGTTTATGGGCAACGAGAAGGAATACCATTAACAAGTAGTCAAATGTTAACCGTAACATGAACTCATGTGCCGTACAGAAGTGCGCCGGCCCAAATCGCCCTAACACAACCAGAGGTGGCACCAGGGGATAACTCAATCTCAGAGGTGGGATTTCCCGCCACCTCACCGCATGCACTCAAGCATAAAACAGAAATCGGCTCATCCAAGAATTAAAACGGGTTTTCTTTGGAAGCCAGCTGTTTTGTAACCTAAACATCAGACTAACAGACAGCGTGCCGCCCTCGCGATATCTCCTTGTGCATTCAATGTACATGGAACGGCCTAAAGCAAGCCCAGCCTATATATGCAGAGACATGCGTAGGAGTTCACAGCCACCAGTACCCATGCTTACGGCTTGTCATTCAAAACCAGGCTCCCCTTTCACTTCAGCTGACGCTGTCTTTTGATCCAAAAAGAAAGCTAATTGTGGCCGAGCAAAGCGGATCACGGTGGCCGGGTAGCGACAGCGGCCGCCATCATTAAAAAGCCGAGGTGGGGGCAGTCTGCCGTCCCTGCCGGTCACCTGCCACCAGGGGGCTACTGGAGGACGGGGGACCCGGGCCCACAATGGGGGGTCCGCCTCAATATTACATGAGCACACTTGGGCCTGTCATCCACAATGTCTTGCTAAAGACTCTGGGCCCGGCCCTGGTCCCGGGAAAGGAGCCGGCTTAGGGCGGACAATATGGCCGGGGACAAAGCGCCAGGGTAGGCGGAGAAAAACGTGGAGTGACATGGCAAACAGACGGCCGCTTCGGGCGCCAGTCAATTGGTCAAGGCATGACGGTATGAGTTGGTTAAATGAACGAAGTGCAGAATTGAATGGGGCTGGATTAATCAAACACTCTTGCCCCTACCAATTTGTATCTGGTCAATAAATGCATGCAAAAGAATTTCTTTGCCCCAGAGAGTTATGCAGCTGTGGGTCACGGAAAGCAATATGCAACAATATAAATGGAAACAATATTAATGGAGGGTAGGAAAAATATCAATATTGAAAACCCCCCCACCAGATTATGAGTCATGGCAGAACTGCTCTATTGGTATTCCCAATGGAGTATCCATAGCAAACTATATTATGTGTAAGCCCGATAATCTGTCGAGTAGTGCTATTAATCTTAAGCAATTAGCCGACACGTAACAACTCCCTACATCCCGCCATAACGCCACATAATATATATCTCACGTGCTAGTCATATATACTCACGTATCGACCGACTTCATTAAGCAGCACCCCACGCTTTGTAGGGCGGGGGTTATGGAGGTAGAACCCTGGAGGAGGCCGGCGCGCCCTATGGAGGAATTGACCGCAATGCTGACCCCCACCCCACACCGGTGGGCGGCGGGCCCTGTATACCTTTGTTGTTGTCTGACCCCTCCTGATCCCATGGCGGGGGGCCCTAGCAGAATAAATGGCCCTGGTGCTCCTTAACCGTCATCAATTATTGACACCCGCTGGAGCAAAAGGGTGTGCACCCACTCCTAATGATGTGTATACATGGCGCCAGGCGTGCATTGTTGTAGGCTGGTCGGCTCAAATCGAAAATGACTCTTGAGGATAGAGAAGGTTGCCCTGTTGGGGAAATGGTAAGGTCAGGATGAGGAAGCTGTAGGGTCCCTGGGGGCTTTACTCTGGTTTATCCCAAGGTGCCCCCGGCCAATCGCACAGCATCACAATAAATCATATATGTTTTTTTTCAGAATATATTCAGAGATCTTATTCATATGTTGAGTGTATCCTGTCAGTAAAACTATTGCAGTATGTTTCCCTAGCGCCTTGTATTCTTATATGCCACAAACTGTAGACGTGTACCTCACGCATTACGAACACTCACGACATCCCTTCCCACTAATGTTAAAACAGCTTCCACTAACAGTGATTTTTGTATGAGATTCTTCCTCTCTTGTCGATGTTATTCCCAGGGCATATCTATATAACGAGGTGGGTGGGATGAAAAATGGTCCAGCTTGACTGGGGCCTAGATGTCAGCTGTCGGTGGGGCGGGTAAGGAGAACTGACACCCATGTGGCTTCCCGTCGGTCTGGGTGCCCGAAGCCATGTTCAGCTGGGAGTTGGCTTCCCTCATTTGAAGCCATTAAAGGGATTGCCATTAAATGCGGCAATACTAAGCTGCCACCTGCCGCCTGACCTGCACCTCCTGAGCCCCTGCTGCCACCCCGTGTCACCCCCTACAACCCCTTGACACCCCCACAACCCCATGACACCCCTCACCACCCCCTATCCCTACTGCCAATTGATAACCGGTGATTGGTTAAGGTGCCCCCTCTGGCTGCTTCCCATCTCCGAGTGGGGGATGGAATGTGGGTCGATGGGTAGGTATGGGCTAGCTGTAGGGAGTGTGGGCGGGGGGAGGGAGGGGTGTTCTAGAAATGCAGGTGGTGGGAGTAATCAGGTGGTGATGGTCCACCTGTAATCAGGCATGGCAGGCTGATGGGGCCCCCTGACAGGTGCCATGCCCGGCACCACTGCCCCCACCTCCCCTTTCTCCAGCCTTCCCTTTGGTCCATCCTCCAGGGGTGACCGCAGGCCACGGGCGTGCCTAAGCCCTCCATAGCTGCCAACTGCCATATGCACAGACAGCATAGTACATCACAGAATGAGCTAGGGCCGTGGCTGTCACGGCCGATTCATGGGCAAGCCACATTGGTGGTCGAGGTAGACTCATTTACCTTAAGACACATCATGCACATTTGTATGTGTAGAAGCCATATACTTAAGGTCTAATGACAATAGAGATAACAGTGAACTGCACATTGCATGCGGCTCCTGGCATGTTTGCCGTGTAGACAGTCATGGCTAAACCCAGACGTCAACTATGATGTTCTTTATGTAAGCATGTGATGTTGTATAAAATAACCTAACTATTGAACAGTCTTTTATGCAGCATACATACTGCACTACAATCAGATGCAACCATAGCTTGCTATATAAAGAATGCATACATATTCACTCTGTTTCAGCTAGTGTTAGCTGTTGCTGATAAGGTGAATAGAACAGCACCTGTTGAGCTTGATGCCACATCCCCACGGGGTGACTAGTTGCTCTAATTCGTCAACGACGAGTTGTAATTCATTGATGACGAGTTGGCCTTTGAGGTACCTTTGTCGCTAATGATTTAAAGCTAGTCGCTGATGAATCATATCTCCCTGTTTTTATGACCCACTATACTTATTCAGGGACACTTGCACCCTGATGGTTATAGGTATAGTTGCTGTTTCTTACATATGCAGCCCTATATCCCTATTTATACAATGTACTATACTTATAAAGGGACACATGTATCGTGCATATCCCTATCTATACAATGTACTATACTTATACAGGGACACATGTATCGTGCATATTATAGATAGTTACTGTTTCTTATAGACAGTACTCCCTCAGGGACACCTTCCCCAACAGGATGTTGTAAATAGTTACTCTTTCTTATAGATATCCTTATCTGTACAACCTATAGTACTTACTGAGGGACACCTGCACCCAGGATGTTGTAAAAAGTTACTGTTTATTATAGATATCCTTATCTGTACAACCCATAGTACTTACTGAGGGACACCTGCACCCAGGATGTTGTAAAAAGTTACTGTTTCTTATAGATATCCTTATCTGTACAACCTAAAGTACTTACTGAGGGACACCTGCTTCCTCGGTGTTATAGATAGTTACTCTTTCTCATAGATATCCCTATCTATACAACCTACTGTACTTATTGAGGGATGCAGATGTCCCTGGATAAGTACAGTGGTAAGCTCAGCATGGGTTTGATCTCATTATCATAACCTCTACGAATTTTTGCAGATAAAAACTCTTTTTACTTCTCTTCTCATTACATTTTTATAGTGGTCTTAAGGATCCATAATTACTCTTCTGAAGGAATCCAGGAAAAGGCTCTACATAATCATACTTCCTAGCTCTAAAACGCACAAACCAGCCGGCTAGTTGTGTAAAAGTGAGAGTTTATACAGCTACCTAGAGAAAGAGTACGGTCCAGGCAATACGTTGGCACACCGTCCAATGGTTAACCACTAACGCAGCTGTAGTCTCATCGTCTAACGCTAGCCGGGTCGGCGTTCCCCGTGGGAAGGCTCTAACAGATCAGGCACTTAAATTCCCTTAGCCTGACTTGAATGGCTCAGTCTTTAACCACAGGCCCTAATCTCAGGGTTAATGCCTTTAATAACATCACTGGTGATTGGCAAAGGATGGATTGTGTCATTATAGCCTGACGCCCTGGGCCCATGTAAACCTGATTCACGTGCACAATTAATGGATTATTGATCTCAAACATGTTTATACTCTCCTTCCTGCTCCCATCCATCACTCCTGTGCATTTGAAACATATCAGCAGTATTCAAATTAGCCATACATCATGATGCTTGTTAGCATTGATTATAAAGAACAAAAAACAGGAGCGGTTTCGCATAACAAACCCTCCCCTAGCCTACGGCCCAGCGGGATGTCCATGTGCTTCAGCAACTCGCCCCCAGGCTGGCGCTGGCCAACCGGCCGAGGCTGATTTGTAATCCAATAGCCGGTAAAGACATGTAAATGGATATTGGGGGATGGAGATGGGGTTTTAACCATGGAGGTTTTGTTGTTACCGCAGACCTCCTGTGGCCTCAGCTTGCCAGCGTTCCCATTCCATATGGAGGTGGAACATCCATAGGCCACTGTTCCATAACGGGCGAGCCTGTGGGCGGATCATAGGAGAGGGGAGGTCTTATTAATGCTGACAGTGGTTTTGTTGGATCGCAAAGGTCATTCACCAGTTAATGAAATTGAGGATGCTAGAGGGTTGCAACAAATGACAAAATTTGAAAATCAATTTTGCATCGATGTGTTTTGAGCTAGGTCAGTGTAGGGATACTGATTATCCAGAGAAGACAGTTATAAATACAGAAGAAAGGTGAAAGTAATTGTGACCTGCTCTGCGATTTCGGGGCTACTTGACAGACGTCACGTTACTGGTAACGTGACGTTAAACATGACGTAGTTTTGGCGGGAAATAATGTGTTTGTCACGTTTTTTTAAAGAGAAAATCAATCTCCCTTTGTTAAACTTTCTACTGATAATTTCCGTGGACGTTTCCGTGGACGTTTTCGTGGACGTTATCCGGTGGTAACTGTGACACTAAACACAAGGTGGCGGCACTTTCTGTGCCACTACTGACAGTGACACTAAGCTAAAGGTGGCAGCACAGACGACCAGGAAACACCAACAAAGTAAGTACAACGTTCGTAGTAAACTTGAAGATATATCTATCAAATATCAAAAGTCCGAACCAATCTATCTAACAAATTTAAACAATTGTCATTTCCTTCATATATTTGTCAGGTTTTATCAAGCTCTAATGATATTTCCTTAGAAATTACGCCACAACAAGTTTCGCCAGCCTGTGGCTTCGTAGAGCCTAAAGGTCATGTTGAAAAAAAAGCTAAACCCAGTCTTTCTTACACTACGCCTATGGTAGTACTGTGTGACTAGCATGCTTTTAACAACCCTAGCTCGACTGATAATGACAAGAAATATGTTTGTTGTCAGCTTTGCTTTTGTAGGCCTATGCCTTTGAAGTATTACAAAGTACCGGCATTAGGCCTATAGAATAGATCTAGATCTAAGCTAGACCTAAGTTGACAACAGTTTTCACATAGGCTCACGCCACAGGGGTGGTGATGGGGGGTCCTCATGCCACATGTCGAATGTAAGAAATGAAAAGTCTAATTCTAAAAGTAAAAGTCTATGTGAAGAATCTAATTTTTTGTTCCAGGTTACACTAGAGTAGTGCCCCATATTATTGGCAGGCTTCTAATCTGCAACCCTGATAGATCTACATATTTTAATATTACAAATAAATATTAGATCTATGCTTTTCGGACTTTTAACTTTAAAACGAGCTGAAATTGATATTTGATCTTTATTTCATAAGTTGGTTCTAGAGTAAAACAGTTCTAGCTGCTGCTTGATAGCGTAGAATTTAGAAGAAATATTTTGATTCATCACCAACTATCCTAATCAATAAGGTAGAGAGTTATTTGATTTCATTTGTAGATCCCAAAAATAAGAGATATCTCTTTAAGTTTGATTTCTAGGGTAGATCTAAAAAGTTTGATTTCTAGGGTATATCGCGCATTATGATGTAATCATACTTTTCTTTTGCATTTATTAGTTTTTACACTAACAACCTCCGATTTTGTTTTGTGTTTTAGAGCCAAATGAGGTGCATCTATTTATATAATTTCTTTGTTTCTAGAATTAACCCTTATTTATATGAGACAGGTAATGTAATAATTATTATGATAATTTTAGGCCTGATATCATGCATGTCAGGCAAATATTAAGTAAATACTGACCGGGGCGGGATCCCGCGCTCTGTATTGCGGCGAGGGGGTTGGTTCCTCGTGGGTCCGCTAGAGGGCCCGCCAGGGCCAGAGAGCGGACCCACGAGGAACCAACCCCCGAGACGCAATACAGAGCAGCGGGATGCCGACCAAGGTCAGTATTGAATTTATTTCACCTCCTACACCTGTTATTTTCAAGAAATCCGATCTATTTTTGCCATATTTAACCCCATCCAGAGATATTTTCTCCGTCGCCATTACGCGCGGGAACTTTAGTTTGCCTTTCTTCATGATGGGGGCGCTACGATGCGTCGTTCGGGAATCTTCGGCGGCCGATTTTTTTTTTTTCATCTTCTAATTCATGCGTTATCTCCGCATTTGAACTATCAGAAATAATATTTTCTCGTAATTTATGCGTTATAATTGACATTAGACTAAAAAATTCGCATGAATGAAGAAATTGAACTCCGTTGCTAGGTGGTAACCAAGGGCCTTCTTTATTCGGGAATCTTCGGAGGTCACGTGAGATGGCGGTTCGCGCGGAAAGATGCCGGCGAAAGAGCAGCGAGTTATTTCTTCAAAATATGGACATTTATCATCATATTTACGTGGAATCTACTATGTACGGGGATGGATTACATGTCTGGGCACAACGTGGACGTGTCATTTTACCCTGACAGTGCGTGGAGTTCGCAGAAATCTGGATTTACAAATTGTTCAAATTCGCCTCCCCCAAATTTGAAAAAGGGCCCACGTGGGGCCCTTTTCCTTGAAATGGACCCAACAGGCTGGAACTATAACATGGATTTAACATCTTACCTACTAAAATTCCTATTTCTATTAGGAAAAGACATTGGCTGGACTCATCGTGTGTGTTATTAATTTAAATTCAATTGGATTACCAGCGCATAAGGACAAGCCAGCCAAACGGTGAGTAGAATTATTTTTTTCTGAACAAAAATGTCAATGTCTATCCCCATGTCTATTTCTCTTCCAGGTCCAGGGATAGGGCTGGGACTTTGGGGCTCACATTCACTTTAGACATGGACGTGGAGGTGGTGCTGCTGGATATATTGAAATTTAGATTTATGGATACATTTCCACTGATGACTGCTCCAGATAGTAGGCCTGTTGAGGACCTGACAAGTCTTTCCATGTCAGTTTGGGGAATTATTTCCATCGGATTACTTGTAGCTGAGGCCCCCAATGAAGATGTAGTGGGCGGGGGTGGGCGGGCGGTGGGCGGAGGAGGTAGGGCTAGGGCTGACTTGGCCATTGATATTTTCTCTGAGTTCTCACAATTTTCGGGGGCTCCCAGGGCTGCTTTGGCGGTTTTCTTGCCAGTTGTCAGGACATTTGACATGAACTTCTGCTGGTCGTCGTCTGCCACAACATAATGCTGCAGGGAATTGGTATTTGAATGTCCGGTTAGCTGGATCACTATCACTGGATCAATTCCAGCTGATAACAGGTTCTGGCAGGTCATCCTTCTCACACTGTGGTTGGTTAGTTTCCCTTCCAGCCCAGCTTTCTCAGCCATGCTTGGGATGATTTCTTGTATCTTGTTCTTGCCCATAGGTTGATTGACATACCAGAGGGGATCATAGCTGGATCTGTGTTGTTTAATGCCCAGATAGAAGGGGGCATCTGCCTTTTTTGTGCCTTCTGGTCGATGGGATACAAACAGTTTGTAGAGATGGATAGGGCACCTTTCACCTCCAATTGCAAACATCTTGGGTTTGAACTTCCTGTGTCCCTCTGCCTGCCTGGTCTTGGTCAGCCTCTCAAGGTTAAACTCCAGGTATTCACTGCCTGTCTCATCTGTTTTAAGCTGGACATCTCCCCATTGCATCTGGCGACTTTCCTGTGAGCCCCTAAATCCAAAGCAGCTGGTTATGAAAAAGAACATGGTGTTTTGTAATGTCCTTCCTGATTTTGGGCCCAGCTCGCCTGTGGCCCACAGTATGGAGATCATAGCATCTGTGATATAATCTGCTTTGTTTGGCCTGTTTCCTTTTCCCTCTGCTTTGAGCTCTTTTCTCTTGGATTTCACGACATCATTAGATGATGCAAAGAGGGGGTCTTTGATGATGTCATGGGGGTAGCCCTCATCACGTAGGTGCCTGTAAAACCAGTAAAACAAATTATTTGATTTTTTTCATTCGATTGGAATTAATGTTTAGGATGTCTAGATACATATTATCTAGGTTATAAGTCAGTTGGAGAACTTTTACTATTTTTTCTGGGTATTTTAAAACATCTACAAGGTCCGCGGGCGGGCGGGCGGGCCGTGGGTGGGCGGGCCGCGGTGATCCGGCTCCCGGGAGGCCGGGCCCGCCCGCCCGGTCCTACAAACATGTTTGAAAAATCATTATAAACTATTATTTAATTTTTTTCATTCGATTGGAATTAATCTTTAGGATGTCTAGATACATGTTATTTAGTTTATATATCATTTGATGAACTTTTAGTATTTTTTTGGGGTGATTCTAAACGGCCCTATTGACGGGCGGATGGCGGGCGTATGGCGGGCATATGGCGGGCGAGGACTTCAATTTTGCCAACTTATTTCATCTATTATTTTATTATTTATTTATAGATTTACCTGTGTAGGGCTCTGTGGTAGCTTGTTATTGTGTCTGGTTCATATGAAGTTCCATCCTCCTTCTTCAAGCTCAGAATAAATCCGGCTATGTAGAGGTTCATCAGGATAGGTTTTATCCCTAGGAGACTTGTATCCTTTACATCATGCTTCATTACCAACCACTCTTTGAATTTCTTGACACACAGGTCTGTCTTTTTTTGGTGTTCTTGTTCCTTTGCTGGGCAATAAAGTCGCGAATTTCTGCATCCATGTTCTTCTCTTGTTCTTCTGATTGCACATTATCTACTGCCATTTGGGCTGGTTCGTCTTGAAAGTCTTGAAAGTCGTCTTCACTGTCATTTTGGGGGCCAAAAATGGCATCTAGATCTTCCACAGTTAAATCCATGTTCTATTTAGCGTTTTTTTCAACTCCAATGGTAGTGATAATGTTCTTTTTCTGCTTTAATTCGCGTAAAAAGTTGCCTTTTCCACGCCAAATGACGTCTGGTTGTTCCGTTTTCGCGGCGTCTGCGTTAGCCACGCCCCCCGCTGTTCTCCACCAATCAACGTTCGGGAACGTCTTAGGCGGATCCGTCCGCGATGACGTCACGCCCGGGTAATACAAAGCTTGTATTACCCGGGCCGACGTGCAGGTGTCCGTGCGTGTTAAAAGATAGGCGACTTTGTATCGGGGGTGAAATAATGTGCATTTATCATGCCTAATATCACACATTCTGAATAAAATAAGCATAAAATAAAGGTAAATAGGAAAATCTCAACCAAAATTTGTTTGAGGAGACTCAAGGTCCATGTATGTATATTCAATTATATTCAATTAAAAAGCTTCACATATTAGTTGTTATAGGGTTGACAACCATTGATGATATGATATCTCAAAAAATCCTGCAAAATACCATTTTAGTTTCTTATATTATTAAAGGGAGGTTCTCGTCCTGCTGTTGTCAGGCTTACATACGCCGACGATAACCTAACGACGCGATGGCCGGCGACGTGTTTTCCACTTTTGGAACGTAATTCAGCGGCGTTATTGGTCACGTCGCGAATTTGGCGCGGGAATCAGGGGGTTACAATGTAGCAATTCACTTCTGTCGCACGGACGAGAACGTCCCTTTAATAAATCTTCGTTTTATAAGTCTAAATTTTGTATTTTATCTCATATTTTCGTCAGGGATGACCTCCAATTTTATTTTTTCATATAGAATTTTACCAGGTGTATCTACAGTGGGTATTTAACCTTTGCCATTTTCAACCATTCAACAGTAGGGAGTGAAAATATAACAACTTACTTCTTTTGCTTGATATCATGCATATCAGGGTTATATCGTGGATGGCATAAGTTTTGTATCGCACATTTTTTTTAAAAAATGGTAAGAAAATATTCAAAATAAAAAGAAAGAGTTATAAGTTGAATATGGGTCTATATTACGTTGATACTTTCATTGATACCCTCCATGCTCAGGCTAATATAATGTGCGAGCACAAGGGAAATGGTATCTTCTGTCACCACTAAGTATTTATAGAAACAATAACGTAATACTATGATTCAGTACAAACGTCAAGCCCGATTTTACAAATCATTGGGAATTTTTTTTCAATTTGTTTTTCTATGTCTAAGGACCAACAACAAAAAATGCGCAATATAGCAATGTGCACAATACTGTCCTGTTTTACCCTATATGTCAAAATGATTCAAAGACAAATATATTTTGAATTTACATTTTTCTAGGCGGAGGGACATAGCCTAGATCTTTTCTATGGGTGCCGATCATACACTCCATTCATATAAGAATGACTTGAAGCCAAATTAAGAAAAATAGGCACATGTAAGGTAGCATGAAAAAGATATATTTAGAATTTTGGCAAACGGATTTTCCCAATAATTAAAGTAACATGCCTGACTTGGAACCATCTACGATGTATTGTTAGGGATGACAAATAATGTTTCTGCAAGAAATTGTTAAATTATTCAGTTTTATCTCCAAATATTGATTATCTATATGATGGGATGCCGGTAATACAAGACAGGTGCCGAAAGTACACTCCAAAACATGAAAAACTATTGAAACTAATACTTTACATATAAATTTATTAAATTCATTTACTATATTCTAAAGGGATTCAAATATGTATAGACCATCTCCTGGAACACGTTTTCAATAAATATTGGGAAAAATAAGCACACAATGATATATTATGCCCTAAGGTGCCGATAATACACGCCACTACTCTAGTCTCCATGTCACCCTGTCGATTTTAGGGGTCTACACCCATCCAAGTGTCCCCCACGACCAGAAAATGGGTGTGGATGACCAGAAAATGAATTCTAATGGTCCTTATGATGCCCAGATATCCTGTGATTAATTATTGAAATGTTTTGCCCACAGGCTCATTTTTATCTTTTTCAATACCTTTTTAGATATTAAGAATACCACGGACAACCTCAAATTGGGAGTAATTTTCCTAGCCTGGCTCACAACTGGATCAATAGATCTAGGCCTCATTATCAAACGTAGATCTAGGCCGAGATCTACAGGCCTGCCAACTGTCAGGTATTTCACAGGATAGTCCCGTTTTTTTTATCACTAGCTTGTCCCGTGTGTCCCTTTAGAGTTTAAAAATGTCCCATTTTTTGAGAAAATATTGGAAAAAAATGTATACATCAACTCAAACAATGCAGGAAACGACCGTTTTCATAACATTTCTTTACACGTTTTCTTAATTATTTCTTCCTGAAAAATATTTATCAACATTGTGGTAAAAACGAATGCACCAAAATGTTATCTGTGTTGTCCACAGAGAATCACCCAATCATCAGTTAAGACAAACGTTCCATTTTGTATTTAAATGTCCCATTTTTCTAAGCATATTTGAATGCATGTCCCGGGGAGTGCTGAGAAAATGTTGGTAGGCCCGGATCTATTCAGTGGCAGATCCTCATTGTCCTCGTTGACCAGAAAATTAGTCTGAACAACCAGAAAATGAGTTTTGGTCGCCCTCTTGATGATCAGATATTCTGAATCAATCACTGAAAATATCTACCTCCAAATATTGTTTTCTATGTATTCTGATAGATTGATGAATATAAGAATGTGACGACCAGACTTTTGGCTGAATTTTCCTAACCTGCCTAGGTATAACGATACACAGAAACGTAGTTTCTTATCCACCTACACAAAATTTGAATGATGCATTGATTTCAACATACTCTTCATTTTATATTAGTGTTTTAGGCAGGCCTGTAAATAATAGTGGCATGTATTATATCGGCACCTTGGTGTGAGATATACCTCTTAATATGCAAACCAGCTTCATTTACTAATCCGTCTTATAGTTTAGCTCCGTATGGTATTAGAACCTTCAGTTTTACTCCAAATTTTCATGGTAGGGGTCCAAATAGTCGAGGACTTCAAATAACTGTGGAAACTAGAAGTTAATCTATTTTTTCATGTTTTGGCTTTTATTATCAGCACCTGTCTTGTATTTTCGGCTCTCTATCATGTATAGCATTAATACTTCGAGGTTGAAACAGAAGAATTGCAAATTTCAGTGAGAAAAACGTGTTAATCATGTTTTCTTACCCCCCCCCCTTGCCTAGCTGATATTGAATCTATTGTTGAGTGTAACTAATATAAATCATAGACCAACATAATTCAAATTTCAAGACAGGGTTTGACAAACAGGTGTCCTGACATCCGGGACGACCAGAAAAAGGTGCCAGGCACCCAGGTTTGAAGGAAGTTTGACCAAATTAATTGTAGATAAATTCTTTATGCTAGGAGACAGATATTGTGAGCTAGCCCATAATATCTAAATCTTTCTATGGGAGACATTAAGATCCATTTGAATGAACATCTAATATATTTATTTACCTTAAGTAATTGATCATGTTGCATAAGGTTGAATACAATTAGGTTGATTGTAGATCTGATAAAAAATGTTCGTTTTTTCCAAAGTTAGACTAGCATCCATACCTTCAATTGATAAATATAATTTTATGTACCATCAAATCCGTTTGATTGATATCCTATCACTAAATTTTATTTCAGAGATATTCTCCAACTATAGTGTATTTGAAATCTATTCTTATTAAATTACTAATGGGGTAGCCAGTAGATTGTGTCATCCACTGCGACCTGATTGCTCATTTTTCCAGCAACAAAAAGTTTCGAGTACATCGCCACATGCCAGCCCACACACAGTGTATTTGGAAAGCTGTCAGACATCTTGACCAAATTGTTTGACACACTGACCGAAAATGTTGGACCATAATGTCCAGGAAAAATAAGTGTTTGAGATTTACGGTCCAGCGGGTGACAAATATAGAAGCCACCCAGTCAGCGGGGATATTTTCTCTCTCCCCCCTTCCCTATGACATTGATAAGTTTGGTCAAAATGATAGAGGATATCTCAGAATTATCAATTTGATCTAGTTCAAGAAATTTATATCTTTGCTAACTGAGATTTTGAAAAAAACATTTCAGGCTCCTGTTGTGACCGTCATCAGGACGTGCTGGGCTTTCCTAGTCTTGAGAGGTTAACCAAAAAGGCGTAAGATGAAGTGTATCCAACAGGCCAAACAAAAAGATGCATGAGCCAAATCATTCTTGGCTCCTTGAGAGGAAATGTAAGTATATATTCTATTAATCTTAGGACTGCATGGATTTTTTTTGCATTAAAAGATTTGATTATCACAGATGACTAAATTGTGGGAGGCATTTCAATACAAATTAAACCATTGTATAATATACTTATAAGACATTTCCTTCTGCATAATTCTTCATAATTGTAGAAAGTCCAACTACCAAACATTTGAGCTTATTATCATAATGATGAATATTGATGAAATAAGTAATTACCAAAAGCAAGACTTCTGTGGGTGTCACATTGTATTTCCAAATTTCTTTTTAGCGTCAAATACCGACACCTCATCACTCTGAGAGATGGAGTGCATCTCACAAACCGCAGCCAAAACTGGACTTTCCATATGATGACCCCTCCAACAAGATTTTTAATTGCAACATATTTCTACTGAATTTGTAGAAATTATTTATCACATACCTTTCTGTCTTCTCTCATAGGATTACAATTGTACATTCATTGAGAATAAATGATTTTAACTTTTTAAGAATGTGTTGCTTTAATTTGATATATAGAAAATACCAGGAACAAACAATTTCAAAACTTTGTTCAGGGCCTCATGATTTTGTGGGACCCCGTGTGAATTCCTCAGGTCTAAAATAAATCCTTAGTTCTAAAATACATATTGAATTACCAGTTAGCGGAAAAATCTGTTTTCAAAGCCATATCTTTGCTAATATTCAATCAAATAAAAAGAAAACGTTCAGTTTCAATAAGTTAAAGGCGGTGAATATTGAAAATTAGAAGTTTTAACATTTTTGCCCTGGATCACGGGCTTAATGAGACAAAAATACTAAAATTCAGATTTGTCAGTGTTCAAATGGTAAAGGTTACCTTTCAAATAATGGGACACGTGAAGGTGTTTGGAGCAAAACAGAATGATAGGAACGATATCCAGGATATCTATCTCAGTCCCAAATACAAGAAAACTCCAAACCCATCAGAATTTTTGTTGCCAACCAAGAAACCATTTCTTTTGCTGGAAGTTGCTTCATTCAAACTGCTATACTTTCGCTAATATTCGATCAATTTGATAAAATCATTCAGTTTCAGTGAGTTAAAGGCCTTGGCTACTGAAAATAATTCAAGTTTCAACTTTTTTCTGTCATGTTGCCATGGTAACATGGGCTTAACGAGACAAAAATACTAAAATTCAGTGAAAATTCAATTTTCGTAACCATGGCAACCAGAACCAAATGGAAGAAATTTTGATTTGGTTTGTCAGTGTTCAAGTGGTAAAGGTAACCTTTCAAATAACAAGACGCGTGAAGGTGTTTGGAGCAAAACAGAATGATAGGAACAATATCCAGGATATCTATCTCAGTCCCAAATACAAGAAAACTCCAAACCCATCAGAATTTCTGTTGCCAACCAAGAAACGGTTTATTTGGCTGTAAGTTGCTTCATTCAAACGGCTATATCTTTGCTAATATACACTCAATTTGATAAAATCTTTCAGTTTCAGTGAGTTAAAGGCCTTGGTTTCGAAAATAATTCAAGTTTCAACTTTTTTCTGTCATGTTGCCATGGTAACATGGGCTTAACGAGACAAAAATACTAAAATTCAGTGAAAATTCAATTTTCGTAACCATGGCAACCGGAATCAAATGGAAGAAATTTAGGTTTGGTTTGTCAGTGTTCAAGTGGTAAAGGTTACCTTTCAAATAACAAGACACGTGAAGGTTTTCAGAGCAAAACAGAATGATAGGAATCATATCCAAGATATCTATCTCAGTCCCAAAATACCAGAAAACCCCAACCCGTCAGAATTTCTGTTGCCGACCAAGAAACGGTTTATTTGGCTGTAAGTTGCTTCATTCAAACAGCTATATCTTTGCTAATATACAGTCAATTTGATAAAATCTTTCAGTTTCAGTGAGTTAAAGGCCTTGGCTACTGAAAATAATTCAAGTTTCAACATTTTTCTATCTTCTTGCCACGGTCGCATGGCCTTAATAAGACAAAAGTACTAAAATTCAATGAAAATTCAATGAAAATTCAATTTTCGTAACCATGGCAACCAGAATCTAATGGAAGAAATTTTTGTTTGGATGGGCAGAGTCCAAACAAAAAAAGGTTGCCTTTTTAATGAAAGGGCATATGCCCTTGTCTGAAGCAGAAAATATAGATAGCAAACAGTATCATAAACATGTGTAATGAGGCCATTTATCAGAAATGTCACAGTAGTCTAGAGCAATGCTGCATGCTTTGCCAAGTAGCAACTTCTTCCACGAAGGTGCCTTCACTCTGGATGCTGTATCTCAGTAAATAATCATCGGATTGAAATTCTGTTTGCAGTTTTGTAATTCAGAAAATGTCCCCTAAAAGAATTAGCTGCAATCTCAAAATTGAGGTTTAGGTCATTTAGCCCCTTTTTTCCAGAGCAGGTCACAATTGTATCTATGCCATACGGAGAGCACAAGCAGACATTGACTTCAAAGGAGAGGGAAAAAGTGAGGAAAGAGGTACAGAGGAAAAGTAAGGAAAGAGGTGTGGAAAGAGAGAATGAAAGGATAGAATTGGGACATCGTGGGTAGAAAGAAGAAAGAAAAGCGAATAGAATTGGGAATGAGGTATAGGAAATGAGGAGATGAATGTGCTATGAAATATAGAGGAGAAAATACAATGTGTCCGAATCCGTTATAGTGAGTGGGCGCCATATTTAATCATTTCAATCAGTTCGGTCTTCCATGTATTTCGGCTCCCGTAAAAGAAGACATCTCTGTATAGTCCCTGAATATGTTATCCCTAAAGATAGAATGCAAACACATGTACTTATTATGTACCAACTATAATCAGATAATTAACTTTTCGGAAAACTACATGAAATGAATGGGAAATGGTTTTACTGTTCAGTGTAGGGGAATACGGATAGTGTATTTTGTACCTGACTTTACTGGGAATTGTACACTTTTGACTATTATATCAATTTAGAATAGTGGCTGTTGCTGAAAACCAGTGTAAACTGACATGATGCCAGGTTAAATAAAAGATCTAAAAAAAATAAAATTTGATGCTTGTAATATAAGATTTACTTATGCTTTGTAAACAGTGATGGATAGATTACATACATATTACGTATCTAATGCCCGGAACAACAGTATGTCATGTTATACATCTGTTTACATGTTCATTGACTTTCATGATTAGACATTATTGTATGGCTGTCAGTAAAACACATCTCTTGCATTATACACCGTATGAGGGTCCATATCCAGCCAATCAGCAAAACCGAAACTACATGGTTCATGACCGGAACTAGTTTAAGGAGCCACATGAAAGTGTTATCATTTTCATGTAATACATAATTAAATTAAACATAATTCAAATTGTTCAAATTGATTTGTTTTAATGCATTTTATAGACAAAAAGTAAAAAAATGCATGTTACTATAGAAAATAAATCAACCGGAAGTGCATGGCAAAGGGCGATGGTGGAACCCCCCTGGCCGGTATAGCATTTTGGTGGGAGGACGGCGCGGATGGTGGAATGTGGGGGGGTGGGGTGGACTGTGGTGGGTGGGCAGTGTCCTTCCCCTGCGGCCGGCGGCGGGTGTCTCCGGCCGGCGATGGGCCCTGACACGCCGCGCGCCCATGGCGTGCCTGCACTGATAAAGAGGCCGCGTAAAATTCCCCGCACCACTCTAAAACCCATCTCACCTGTCTCCGCCCGCCCAGGGCCGACCTTTCCGCGCACGGCCTTATACATAATTAGCCATATTCAATGGGAAGTAGAAGTTTCAGCGAAGAAAAAAAGTTACGGATAAGCTTGGACAACGTCTCTGTTGAGGCGTTCACTTTTTTTCCCACAATATTTACTGAGCCTAATTGAGGTATTATTGAAAGGGTTGGCCCTATTGATGAAATCCGTTTTGAAAAATCGGTTGCAAATGAATAGTTCTTTTCACTGAGTGGGTCCCAACATTAAACTCATTCACGTTTTTGCACATTACTTGGTATTATTATTCTTTATTCATCCCACTTGGTCGATAGACTCGGTTCAGGACGGCCTTTCCCTCAGATCTATGTAGATAAATCCCCACTTTTCTATCTTTCTTTTTTACGTGACCTTTTTCTTCCTATAGGAAACCTTGATCAATCGAGTTAGTGCGTGCAGTCATGCACTCAGTGGGTAGGCGGGCGGTGGGCTGTTGGGGAGTGGGGTGACGTGAGGCTCAGTCACCCCCTGGAGGAGGGGTGGACCGTGGGAGATCTACCACAGTGGCCTCCACCCTGGAGGAGGCTTACTGCCGGGCCCGCCGCTGTTAACGTGGCGGTCAACACAACCTGTCGGCGCCGCCCTAACCTCGTTATAGGTATCTCCTCCAGCGTCCAGCGCCCACAATAGATCCCCTGCCGGTGTGTGATCATGATACGCACCCCCGGACCCTCAATGGTCTTTGGACGGTGAAATCAAGTTACCTCGTCTCTAAGACTGACAGAACTCGACGAGCATTTTCTTTAGCACCCCCGCTCAACATTCCATTGCTGCAACCTCCAATCCATCCGCTGGCCAAGACCCCCATTCCCAATCCTCCCATATATACCTCTAGCCCCCACCTCCTAGCCCACTCCCGGCCGTCACTGGAGGAGTATCTCTCCTTGGGAACTTCATTGTGGCCGGCGGAGCGGGGGAGAGGGATGGAAGGGCACGGCCGCGCCCACCCCGCCCCATCCCTCTCTTACGGCGGCCTGCTGTAGTGAATAGAGATCGAGCGACGCACTTAGGAAGGCCCCCTTTCCGAATGCCACAGCTGAGGGATCCCAATGGATAATTGGATAGCACCGTATCTGGTTAGCGCACCACAATGCGATGTATTTGACGATTTAAGGGAATTTATATATCGAGGGGGATTAATGGGGCGGACGGATAGCGATGAATTGTCCCTGATGAATTGTGCATTGTACACAATGAGCTTTGATGTAAATGCAATCAATGAGAGAATGGCTTTTATCTTATAATAGATTTTATTTAATGTAGCATTCATGGCGATACTCTTCATATGCGCACATTACATGCACTTCTAACTGGTAGTTTTATCTAATATGTCGACTCATATTAGTGTTGTTTAAAGAAAAAAAAACTAAAAATACCGACCCTGGCCTACTTTCTAAAGGCTATTGTTTGAGCCAGCATAATAGCCTTTGTACATGGCTTCGTGCACTAAGCCTACACCCCTATACCCTTCTTTCCTGGGTGCACGCAGGCCTCTGTGCTCGGCGGCACCCTTTGGATCCTTCCCTTGATCTGGGCGCCGACTGTATCTTGTTGACATAGCGTTTTCGTCACCAAGGCGTGGCGCTAAACATTGGGCCCCCTGCCGCCGGCCCTGGAGAGATCAGGGCCCGGCCTCTGCTGGGATCACAGTCTTTGTAGCCCCGGTCCTGGTTAGATGCCTTGCCGCCCTCTACCTCTGGGCTGCCTATTGATTGCCTTAAAGCCTGTCTAGCTTTGAAGTGGACCGCTCCGTAAGCTCTGTTCCCATGATTAAATGCGTCGGTGCCGACTAAGCTAGGAATAAAATTGCCCTTAGCATGCAGACACCGCCGCCCGGGGGAGGCGGGTGGGCGGCCCGAGGACTTGAGGGAGGCCGCCCGGGCTCCTTCACCCGACACCTTCATCAATTATGCCATGGGAGAAAAGGAGAGAAAACCCAATGGACGGAGTAAACTTGACGTGTGTTAATTCCTCCCCCTCCAGTTTAACCTCACGCCATTCCATATCCAATAGAAAACGATTGAATGCTTGTCCTCAGAAATGTCGGTGCTATTATAATTGGGTGAAGCAGCAAAGGTTGGTTAGTGTTATCGTTAACTGGGAAATGCCAGATATAGGCCCATAAGAATGTTAGACAGGAATACTCATACTTGGTGGTTTGAATTGGTCATCTGTTGAGTAAGCTTTGACTGAGTTTCATGTTTATTACTAGTAAAGCAACGGTACTGTTGGATGTGGACCATAGACATACAACTTCGTCTTCTGACATTTACGATCAAATCAGACCAAAAGTTGAATAACATGAACAATGTATACGGCAAGAATCAAAGAACTCTTTTCCTATACTACTCACACCATGTACGTTGACCCTAAAACAGTAAATTCCGAATCAGTAATTAGGGAAATATTACAATAGAATGTACACTATGAAAGAAATTGCAATGTCAAACACGACCTTCATCGCCTAAACAGACACATTAAATAGTGAAAAATGGATAAGTAACATAGCACCTTGTATTCATACAATATAAGGCTTTATTATGTATCAGGTTTACAATGTATCCAATATACTTCAGATTCTCTCCTTCATATACTTCAAACGTACTATGTATGAAACGGGATCTGTTGTGAAATAAATATAAGAAACGTTGTGCGACTAGACCAAAGTGCGTGACAAGCTCCGAATACTCATGTATATATACTACTCACACCATTATATCTTGTATACGATTATAGGCCTGAGTCAATCCAAGCGATATTTTCATATATAAAGATAAAGGTATCCATAATGATGTCGCGCATATGGGTCGTGCTATTATGGGCGACCCTGGTCCCAACAGGTTGCATGTCGGTGTAGCAAGTAATACCCTGTAATGTCACGAGTGGAATCTAAGAAATGGCATCTGATATCACTATATTTTTACATCCCATACATCTTATATAGGATATCAAATCTAAAAATGGTCATGTCACCATGTCGAATTTATGGGTTGACGCCCCCAACAAATGGCTGAGTTTGTTTCGATATACGTATCAGTAAACACTGTTACTCTAAAATCAAGACCACCAAGGACTATTGTTAATGCGGATAGTAACATACTGGTCAGGATGGTCCAGGGTGGGGAGCCAAGGGTGAAAACACGTTCGTTACCAGTCGCCGCTATGACGTTATCCCACGCCACTACCAGCCGACTCTTTCATCTTATCGTCAACGTGTCAGGTCCGATTTGTCACTGTGAGACCTGAGGGTTCCGGCCCACCAGTCTCGCGTAGTAACGTGCTGAACGTGGCTTTACGAGATAGCGCCCATGACTCGCAGGGAGGGCATTTCAGAGAAATGGAAGCTTGATTTAGATGAACAGGCGCTTCGCATAGACGGTAAAGCAGGATGACAAGGGCAGGGTGCTGTAGCATACAAGTACAAGTACAAGTACTCAACTGTTTTTTTCTCCTTTCCTCTCTGTACCTCGTCCTTAATTCTTATCAAAGAACCCCAAGTCAACGCGTTTTTGAAATCGTGGGTTGCATGAACATAACGATAAAGAAAATACCAATCTTTTCAAATAATTTCTTTTGATGTTTATCAATATCCAGGAAAATATCGGGGTCATGTCAATATTACAGAGAAACACCAAAAAAATTGAGGCTATTCGTACTCATGTAAAATAGGCATCGCGATTAGTGTCACGGGTTGGAATTGCTGGATCCAAGGGGCTAAACGCTTATCCAAATGGACTTGATCTTCATTAATGCAACAAGAAGTCGATAGCAAGCCGTGACCTGATAACGGAAAAAGACCCGAGTCTCAGTGACGCTTCCCCCCTTAATGGATTACGTATGGCTGGGTCGGAACACCCCCACGGCGTCTTCGGGCATTAAGGGAACGTCTTGGAAGGTCTTTAGAGGGATGGCAAGAAAAAAGGCTCACAGAAGAGTCGTCTAAATTACAGATGCTTTTGGGACGAGGGGGAGTTGGAGAGCCCGCCCTGGGAACATGCTCCAATCAGGCCTGTTTTAACCCCTTAATGAGTCCATCCACATTAACATTCAGTCTCACGAGATGGGCGTCAATTCTAATGACACGTTCGTGCGGAGAGATAGCCAGAATGGAGAAGAATGGGAATCTAAAGTGCGATCCCACGTCTTTAAACTCTGGTCTAATCCCCACCAAAATGGCTGCTGAAAAGGCCCGCCAATAATGGACGTACGATGTCAAGATAAGGCCTACTGCATTGCTAAATCCCTACGCACACAACCACGCCTGAGCCTGCAAAATGACGTGTAGAAATCACAGTAAACAATCCACATAATTATTTGTCTCTTGTAACTGCATGTGAAACCAGATATTGGAGTATACATTAAGTAGTACAGATTTAACCAAACCACATTTGGAGTATATATACATAATATTATATATGATATTATATATATATATATAGGCCTATATATATTCAGTGGCACGAGTGGCACCGAAATTACTCATCCCATCGTCTCATGTTCGGTACTAGGCCTACGGCAGTGTGTTTGATGGGTGCTGGGAGACGACCAAGGCCTCAAACAATCTTCTCTTCTCCTGCGGACGGCAGGGCCCAGATCTAGAGGGTACAATAGCTTGTCGTCCTCTTCAGTGTTGCAATTAAGCCAAGGAGATAGGGAATAAGCCGGAGGTAGAGTTGTCTTTGGATTTTCAGGAGAAAACGCCTTTGACTTAAAATAAGGCATTTTGAATGGAACATATCGAAAACCCTGGCTTTCTTAAACGACAGATGTAGAGGAGAGATACGGTCTATGCTAAAACGCTGTGTATATTACATAGGAATGTCTAATATAACACAAATCAAGAGTATGTATATCCCAGTGTTAACAACATTGTACTTTATCTTCATAAATCAAAGAGAATGGAGGGGTTTCAGTTGCTTGGCTTGAATGGAATAGTTGGAAACTGCTGAATTTCTGTCACCAGAAAACTGATCAAAGAAGGTCCATCTGTATATTTGGTTTGCCTTTGATACATAAGACACCCACTAGAACCCCATGGTGTACCATTTCGTTCTGGTTTTGATTAGAACTTAGACTCCCGAGAACCCACTAGAACCCGCATGGAGTACCACTTCATTCCGTGCTTATGGTCTTCCCATAGCTTGCCCTCGCTTGACCTGAATATTCTTGGATACATCTAAATTGCAGTCAACAAGCCTCGATGGTCCCGGTTCCGCCTCTCCGAGTCTCTATATGGGCAGGCTTTATGGCCGGTCTATGTGCCTAGTTTGCTATGAGGTATGTCTGGCGCTGTTTACGTCATCATGTTTGTGCATCACGTGGTCGTCCTTTCAGAGTTGTCCCACGGCGCCTATGACCGACTGCCGCCAGTTGTCCTTTTTGTTACCAACCAATGATGAAAAATGGAACGCATCTGCACAGGCTGAGAAGCGTGGGCCTGCGGCTTGGATCAATAGAAAACAAATAGACCACGTCTTTCGACGTGGAAATATTGCTTTTGGGGCGGTCTTGCTTTTTTGGCGCGAACGAGCTTTTAATTCAGCTTTTCTCGAGGCGCGAATGTCGTCTGCTGTCGTGTGCACGTGGTGTCAGACTGATTTGCGGCTTCGCGGAGATCTGACGCGAGAGACCTCAGGTGGCAAGACAACAATGTCAATGTAATGGTCGGCCGACTCGTCTGCAGCAAACGGCGTCGCAACTTACAAATTGACGGCCAAATTCTATGTATTTGGTCCAATTTAGCCTGACACCGACTCAATATCGGCTGCCTGTTTGAGAAACGGCCAGATAACGATGTGTTAGAATCCAGCAGCGTCTTGCAGAGAGAAATAAAGATATACCATAATCCGACAATTATTTAGTGGCCAATTTACGATAATTCTTGTTTAGTCCTTCCAGAGAAGTTATCGTAAAGTGGTTTGTGTCGTATCTTGGTCAGTATCCGCACTTTGAAATAATTATCCGTAAAAAGTTATCGGCAAAATAATTATCGGCAGAATTTGTCAAGGTCACTATAACTTCGCGCCAAAATTGGTTCTTACGTCACATCCGGTAGAGGTCAAATCGGCTGGTTCTCAGTGACTCTCCCTTTAAACAAATATAACCGCCGGGTACCATCCTAAATTCGCTTGTTCCCGATATCCCGTCGCTGTTTTATAGTTATCTGCCGGTACTACGTCATCTTCTTCGTCTCCGCCATATGTCGTGTATCGTTGTTGTCACGCTTCTCGTTCTAGGCCTACACTTCGCAGTACATCCTCATTTCCAAACGGTAAATATATATTATTTGACTTATTATAAACTTGTGTTACTTTGTGGTACTCGTGGTACTAAGCTATTTCTTTTCGACACATGTCTTTTTCCCTGAAAAGCAAGTAGTTTCATCTCCTGATGGTTACAAAAAAATAACACGCTGTCCGTAAATCTTTAAGCTTTCTGGTGACATTATAAGCACACATTAACTCATTCACACTACAAATGTATACTGAAAATGAAAGTAAGCCATCTTATATTGTTAGGGTATAATTACCATCCCCCCCCCCCCCACCCACCCATGTGATCCGCAAATTTCTAGTGGGGGTGGGAAGGGGGTGCAATACAAACATTATTTAACTGTGGAGCATTGGCCAACTCCCCCAGACCCCCCCCCCCCCCCCCGGTTCCATCCCTTCTTAATCCTCTAATCTTTACATAAAAACATTCCAAAGTACATGTAGCAAAAAAGGAATTTTTAATGCAACTTCCAAATATCTCGATTCCTGTCATATTCCGTTATGCATTTATTCTATTTCTTCCTTTTTTTATAATTCAGATGGCGAGCAATGGAAATGGAAGCAAGGAGAGTACAGACGTACGTTCTATACGTGTCTTACTGGCGAAAACAAAGTCTGATGTAGAAAAAACACAACTTGAAGAACTGTTGGAGGCTGCTTTGGCAGTGGACCGAAAAAAACAGATAGAGGAACTCCAAAAAAAATTATTAAAAAACAAACCCACCACTTCCACTTCTATTGAGACTGCTCCAACTGAAGACACTACAACACCATCAAAAGATGACAGTTACGTGCAGGTTGACAACGATTCTCCCCTACCGTCCTTCGATCAATCTATACGGAGGATAGCCAAGGCTGCTGCAGCAGAATCCTTGTACTCTAGAAGAACAGTAGTACCAGGCAGTATTGTTCCTGAACGTAATTCTGACGATGATTTCACTACCGAATCCCCCTTTAAAACTCCGAGCAAAAGACGAAAAATCGGTCGTAGAGGTGAAACTATAGTCACAGAAGTACAGCAAGAAGAACCAGAACAATCCGAAGAAGATGACGAAGACAATGATGGGGATGAAACTTCAGAGGCCTCCCATACATCCCATGCGTCCCAATCTACTATCGATACACCTGCCTCAAAAATCAAGAAAAAGACTTCTACTAAAAGAAAAAAACAAACAGCTGGTAAGAGGAAAGACTTATGTTGGTGTTCCTCCTGCAGTGAGGATGAAGACGCAACATCCCACACGTGGTGGACAGACACTGAACTTGCAGCCATATACACTACAGCTGAAGATTTCAAGTAAGTTATAATTTTAACTGCTAATCATAAGAACTCTATTACATACATGTAAAGTTTTGAGCAAAAAAATAATTATCATTAACTTTTTTAGAATTTTTCCCTAAACAAAGAATTTCTCAAGAAAATAAAATAGTGGGAGGCAGGCAAGTAAAAACAATAATGATAAAGAGTCAAGGAATTTATTTGTTGGCAATCTATAACTCTCTCCTCATATAATTTTCGTATAATTAAAAATACATCTTTCTTTCTTCATTGACATGTTTTTTGTGTCTTTTTTTTTTAATCCAGGGACATAGTTATGGGGAACTTCGATAAAGCAAACACCACCGCACAACAGAGGAACAAAATGAAAAATACGGCCTTCCAAGTCATAAAGGAGCGGGTAAATTCGGCAGGGGGCAAAAAGAGACGTAAGAAGGATATATATTACAAGATGATCACATACAAATCCGACTGTCGGTCTAAGGTAAGTTACTTTTAATATGATTTATTTACACACTTTTCCTTAGAAAAATAGATTACAATAGAGTAACATTATTATTAGTAGTGTCCAGCTATTTAGAGATTTAGATATTTATAAACTGCAAACTAATTAGTTACAGGATAATTATAACAGATAATTATTAAGATAATTTTATACGTACACTTAAATATATTTGACAAAATAATTGACACTTCCTTCAATTCCCCACCCATTTATTAATCCTATTATTTCCTATATTCAGGCGAAGAACCTACAGCTGCTACAAAAACAGTCTGGAGGCCCGGCAATTGCGGAGAAGGACAAACTGACATCTTTGGAGGTCATGGTTCTCCAATTCTATGGACCGGAGTGTTGTGGAGGTATGTAAACTTTTATATTTAGATTACTTCTTGAAGGAATGTACATCATTATACAATAATTTTTAAGGCGGGCTTTTAATTTTGACATCCTTTATAATTATTAATCTTTTTTAACTTTCTAGACGGTGAATTTCTCTAGTGTGAACTTGTTCAGTATGAAGTGGTTAAAACAAATTTAGAATATTACAGTATATATTTTGTTCTTCCTATTCAGTTATCCCTGGTTCATGGAAGCGCCCACTCGACACCGATCCAACTCGTCGGGCATGTGTGTCTGCCAAAAACTACCTGAAGCGTATGAAACGTGCGGAGGAAGAGCAAAAACAGTCAATAGATGCGTCGAAGGATGACACCAAACGACAAGTTACAAAGCAGCAGGATGAGTATGGTATGTATTATATAGTCAATCCGAAAAGCGCTAGGCCTAACAGGCTAAAAAAAAAAGTAATCCCCGCGGACAATTCTGTTTTTATCCGGAAAATATTTATAGGCCTGGCCCGCCATCTGCGCCTAATCAATCTTATACACGATTGCACAGTTTACCTTATATTGGCATAATAATTTCGAACTCTACAACAGATCGGGACACCCCCCCACCCCCCAACCAAATAATACCAAACCGATCGAACTACACAAAGAGAGGCGAAAGCCGGGGATACCCGAATGCCTGCCGACAATTCACTGAAATTTGAAACCGAAAGCTAGGCCCCACGCTAGCCCTATGCCAAACAGGCTAGGCCCCACAAGTGAAAGTGTCCAAAAAAAATAAAAAAATTTAGAGTGCCATGAGATGAGTGGGGTTTCTAACATTCATCTCACAGCACCCAGGTAGCTGGGGGCCTAAGGCCAATTGATTGAGTGCTCTGTACAAATCAAGGTAATGAATTGATTGGATGCACTACCCAGCTACCCGAAAGTACATTCCCATCTCTGAGTATATATACCAGTGCCTCTCTTTCACCCAACAGGAAAGGTGTCTAAACCTCACATGTAAGCAGTTAACCACTACTGCAGCACCAAACTCAGTTTTCGCATGAAAAAATAGCATTTCTAGGATCAATATAATATAAATAAGTTATTTTTGTAATGTGAAAGCTCTGTAAGTGGTAATTTCAGCGAATATTGAGCGAACGTTCGCTCGCCGATCGCTCGCTGAAGCTTGTGCCCGGCTTGCTCCTCTCTTTGTAGAGTTCGATCTGGACGTAAGCGCTGTCGAAATACGTAACCGGCTGTCCCCGGCTTGCGCCTCTCTTTGTAGAGTTCGATATCAGGAAAATATTTATAGGCCTGGACGTAAGCGCTGTCGAAATACGTAACCGGCTGTTCCCGGCTTGCTCCTCTCTTTGTAGAGTTCGATCTGGACGTAAGCGCTGTCGAAATACGTAACCGGCTGTCCCCGGCTTGCGCCTCTCTTTGTAGAGTTCGATATCAGGAAAATATTTATAGGCCTGGACGTAAGGGCTGTCGAAATACGTAACCGGCTGTTCCCGGCTTGCGCCTCTCTTTGTAGAGTTCGATATCAGGAAAATATTTATAGGCCTGGACGTAAGCGCTGTCGAAATACGTAACCGGCTGTTCCCGGCTTGCGCCTCTCTTTGTAGAGTTCGATCAGTCTGGGGTGGACGTAAGCGCTGTCGAAATACGTAACCGGCTGTCCCCGGCTTGCACCTCTCTTTGTATAGTTCGATCAGTCTTAGGTGGACGTAAGCGCTGTCGAAATACATAACCGGCTGTCCCCGGCTTGCGCCTATGCACAGAATGACTTGACCTTAGGCCCCCACCTACGTTTGTGTTGTGAAATGAATGAATGAAACCCCAAATTATTTTGTTTGTGCAGATATTTCAAACATGAAAAGTATTGTTGAATATAGAATGAAAACTCAATAATTATCGGTAGTAATCAACACAGACAATACAAGTATCCGGCTATGATTCCCACCCCTACCTCCCAACATATTTCATCGTATTGTATAGTATTTGAACTTACATATTATTGAAGGTATGGACGTGAAAACTAAAAAGAAGGGACCACCAGTTAAGAAAGAAGAAAGTGAGAAGGAGACCTTTGAGGATGAGGACGACGACGACGAGGAATATAAGCCTGAGAAAAAGAAAAGCAGCAAACTCTCAACACGATCAAGAAAAACCAAAGCAAGAAAAGGTGACGCATCTTGTCCAATAGTTATAGGTAGGGATTCATTTTGAAACGAAATTACTAATTTCCAAAAATAAAAAACAAAATCATTGTAACTCTATTACCACTTAACTTGTCATGTTTTTCTGATGAACAAATATACTGTACATATCTTGAATAAAAAATAATTTTGAATACCTACCGGGGTCACAAGAATAGTATTACTAAGTGCAGATAAGTTCTATCATTTTTTTGTTATCTTGATATATACAGACGAATATATTTTAAGACAATGTTGTTCACATTAGAAGGTGATGCACAAACGACTGGAGAAAAGAGACGGTCCCCACGTATCAAAGCCAAGGAAGAGGCATCGCCCGCAAGCCCCACCCCACCTTCAAAGGGCTCACGTTTGAGTTCTAGAATACGGGGTAACGATTCTAAATCCGGATCCATGACAGCCACATTGTCCGAGGTCTTCTCTCCGAAACGACAACTAGATTACAACCAAGATGAAGGTAGGTAATGATTTGACATATTTATTATGTGTAGATATTTTACTAAATAGGTTACAGAAATGTGAAGAAAAAATTATTGCACCCAGATACAGAAATAAACTATAACTTCTCTTTCAGACAATATTTTCTGAGATAATAATAATTTATGGTAGAGTAAAATATTGCAAATAACAATACCAAGATAACCGTATTTCAAATACTTATCCTACTATACTACAAAAGTACTTTATACATATTCTACAAATTATCTTCAACTATCGGTTTATACATATATTCCTCAGAAGCTGACGAGGAGCCGGAGGAGGAGCAGGAACTCCCTGATGTTCCAGATCTTGGAGGAGATGGTATGACTTCAAGTACACCACTGAAAGAGCTACCAGCCGACGATGTGAAAACAGACTACCGCATGAATGTGAAGAAAGTGGGTCCTAAGAAAAATGGTACCAACATCAAAAAGGAGAACACAGAGTCAGACACTATAGATTTAACAGAGAAGTCCGACACACACACTGAGAAACCAAATAAGGGTTACCAACCCACAAGTACTTCTACAAAAACTGGCAAAGATCCCAACATTATAGGCACAGTGTGTGCGAAAGAATTCAAGGGCACCTTGGAGGACGGAATAAGCATTGTGTTAGACGACCTGAAAAGAGTCAGGGCAGACACAAAAACTTTAGATGCACTGAATACAGAGACCGCCACTATATCTGGAGAAGTGAAGAACCTTGTGCAACAGTTCTGGGGACTGAAAGGTGATTATGACAATGTTCATTCCGCGGTCATGTGTATGAAACAAGACGTCAAAACTAACAGAAAGCACATTCAAAGTGTACGTGAGAGTACTGATTCCCTTAAGGGGGACTCACATGTTATAAAAGGACAGATGGGGGTGATATCATCGGACGTGCAAGATGTAAAAGTAGATGCAGCATCCTCGTGCTCAGACATGAATTGTGTGAAGTCTGACGTGGGTCTGATAAAAAATGACCTTCAAGAAGTGGAAGCAGATGTCCGAACCGTAAAGCTTGACATGAAAAAACTGAAAAACCGAATGTCTTTGTTGGGAGGTGATGTTGCTGGGCTCAACAATGCGGTGGAGTCTATACGCAAGAAGATGCCACTCTTGGTGGAAATAAAGGATCTTCTTACCGCTATTGCCAGCAGCAGAGGAGTTGTATCCCCAACCTTCAAAAGTGACACCGATGAAGGTGAATTACAACACATAGGGACCGTCGTTATACCCACCAATAATCCAGACCAGATACATGCCGATACAGGAGAACAAGAAATGGAAACTGATGAAACACACCACCAAGACACCATGGAAACCGATACACACGCTCCCGAGAGTGAGAACCAGTCAGTGCAGGCTCGTACACAAGATGATAACAATCAGAACCGGCTCACAGATACACGTACCCCTCACAGTGACCATATATTAATTGTACCAACCTCACAGAGTGTGGAGGATGGCAGGGAGCCGGTACAGGAAAATGAAGAGCAGAACATTGAGAAACAAGTACTGACTGTACATGGAAGTGAACAACCTTCAGAAAAAACAGAGCCTACAGGTACATTGCCGCGTTCCGAAAACATGAACATGGAAGAGGTAGAACAAGCTTTAATTCAAGGGGCACAGATCCACTATAGTGGTGAGGAGGTGGTGATGGATCAAGCAGCAATCATCAACAAAGCTTTCACTGATGCTTTGAAAGAAGCAGTCGCAGAGAAGAGGATGGAACGTCAAACTGCCCGTGTCAATAAAAGCAATGAAGGAGAAACTGAAAACACTGAGGGTTTGCCATGGCCTGATATTCCAACTTCTACTCAACATGCATCAGCAGGTATCTCAACCTCACAGAGTCCAACAGCTAAATCTTCAAGTGGAAGCAGTGCTAAACTTGGTAGTACATCGGTAACCTTCTACGAGCCTCCGACAAAACTGGTAGCATCGGGTGAAACGGACAGTGATGGGAGCGTGGCTAGTGCAGCCTCCTCTAGACGGTCTACAAGGACGAAGAAGAAATCCCGGAAATTATTGTCCTAGAGGTCTGACAAAAGAATTTCTGCTCCAACTTTAACTAACTTTGACAAGAGTAAAGTACTCTTTTTATAATCATGTGAAACGTATGAAAGCTACAGTTAAGTGAGAAATACTCACATTCAAGACATTGCTTTTATTTAGTTTGAAGAGAGTACTTAAACAGAAATACATGTGTTATATTTAATCTAAGTTCTATTTCTACCTTTGTGGTAGATTAAGACAGTACCCTTGAATTATGGTGTGTAGGTGGATGTACGAATCGATACTTTTTCAGGAAGAGTGTTTTTAGCATGCTTTTAACATGTTTTCGTACATTGTATACATGTCAAGTGTGATGTGTCCTACTGCGGATAATTCGCATTTAGATATCGGGATTGAAATATAGAAGTCTGATAATACATGGAGACTTCGAGGAAAAGTAGTATGCATGGTGGACTGTATTCCATGTATACGGGAAACGTGTGATGTTAGATATTGTGGGATTTTAAGATATTGACATACTTGTCGAGTTCATAAATGTTTGTTGTAATGTTACTTTAATGGTTAAAGATTTTAGAAGTTAGATATTTTGAAGTTTTTTGCAGTTAGCTATTAAAAAAAGACCATTACTCGGATGTAGATTTCCGCAAAAGAAATATACTACATTATGAATAAACATCTATTGAAATGTAAAACCGTTAAGAAGCTACTGCTTCAGTCAGGTACTTCCTAGAGTTGCAAAAAAACACATGCAGATTCATGTAGTACGAGGTTTTGTTCCAAATAGAAAGTATGGTTTTATCTAGTTAATAAAAATTTCAAGTTTACTTTGCTGTTCTGTTCATATAATTCTAACGAAGCACAGTAAGCCCTAATGTATACAGAATTATCGGGAAAGTTAATATAGAACTAAGAAGTAAAGAGTACAAGTAATGAACTAGTGATACCGAAATTTATTGAATATTGAGAGAGTTCATTTGTAATATAAACATACACATTGTAGCAAGTTGATTTGTAATTTTTTTTAGCAAGTTGCTAGTTGATTTGTAATCGTTTTTCTAATATGATTAGAGAATTAACTTTTTGATGACGCAAACAATTTTATCCGGATAACTTTTTGAGTATTACACGATTAGAGAATTACAAATTTCATAGCCTTTCAAGTTAATTTATGATTACTCCTTACTCAACTAAATATGTAAAAATGTAAACGCTAGTGAACAGTAATTAACAATTTGAAGATGACTGCTCATAGGTATAAGTACCAATATACTTCGATAGACTTCTGTTAGATATGGTACATGCATATATAACATGTCTAGGTTCTACCTCCACAGACAAACTCGTAAGATATGGTGAATCTATCGGTTACGTGCGCGACGGTTACGACGGTCACGAACATTTGGGCGTGGCCCACCATAATTATGGAAGATATATTTTGCTCGTTTCACAAATCCTGCACGGTACAGTTGGCTCTTGGTCCTCTCCCTAACAGGGGCAGTTGTAGGGTTTGTTGCTGGTAGACGGGCTGCCTGTCGTACAGATCTGAATATACGGCGCCTTGCCTCTTGTTGAATCTCTTCCTCCATATCAGGATCTTTGTTTTGTCCTGGCTGCATCTCTCTCACTCCCCAAGCAATGCACAAATTGTGCAATGCGCAGCATGCCTCTACAACCCACGATGCATGTAGCGGGTCCAGGTCAAGTACACCCACTGCGTTCTTTGAGAGGCAACTGAAAAAAAATAATAGAATTATAAATATTCAGTACCAATTAACCCAGAAAGATTATATGAGGGAATATGCGATAGATAGCAATTTTCAAAATGAACATGTTAGTATCAAAATTCAAGATAGATTAAACAAGTATGTATTATCTGTCTAACTAAATAAGAAATACACATATTTTCTAGGACAAGGTTATAAAGAATTATATCCTTCCAACTTACCGCCATCTCATTTTCAACTGGCCAATGGCCCTCTCTACAGAGTTCCTTGCGTGTACATGGGCCTTTTGATATTTCTTATCATGTTCGGGCATACTGTCCAAGTCCTTGTACCTGAACGGTGTCATTATCTGGGGGCAAAGGCCGTAGCTGAAAAAGATAATCACAGACGATAATTAAAATTATCCTAAAATGTGAAGATAATTCAAACATGAAAAGTATTGTTGAATAATAGAATGAAAAATGAAGTCAACACTTATATACAGGAGAAATGAAAAGCAAATTACAATTTCTTAAATAATTTTTAAAAAATTTATACATAAGACATAGCACGTTTATTACATACCCACTGTCACCAAGAAGGAAGTAGTCTTCCAGACGATCTGTCCCCAGTATCTTTGGCCCTAGATCACTGGTCTCTAATACATGCATATCATGGTTTGCACCGGACACTGACGTTTCAACAAAAGTGAATCGCTCCTCGCTGTCAGTAACGACCTGAAGAAGGGGCATCATAACTATTACTGAAGAATTCAATTAGAGCTAACTAGAAAGAGTGTGAGTTCTTTTATAGACAATCTCATTATATTTACATATATATAAATGTATATTATTATTTATTTCAAAAGGGCAATATCGGGGATAATATTGAAAAGAAAATGAACCAACCAGACAGTTGAGGGAATGATACCCAAGTTATTTATTTCAAAAGGGCAATATCGGGGATAATATTGAAAAGAAAATGAACCAACCAGACAGTTGAGGGAATGATACCCATGTCGGTTCACGTATGAGACTTCATTGGTGACCGGCCGTTTAATAGGCACATATGTCCCATCCAGACATCCGATGCATTGGTCCATATTGAACCTCCTACTGAAACGTATGGCATGCTCGTGCAGCTCATAACGCTGTTCCAAAGGAAAGGAAGCATATCTTAGAACAAATGTATAGATATTAACTTTTTTTTATCGGGAAATAATTATTCTTCTTCTTTTTTAACAATTGAGATTTTTAGTTTTATGTACTATTACTAAGTTGGTTCTTTCTAAGTGTTCTTTCTTAAAATACATAAAAAAAACAAAAAAAAACGAAAGAATAATAAAATAATAAAAAAAAAACTCACGGATGGGAATCTGATAACGCCTGTGCGCGATTTCCAGACGAGGAACATAACGAAGGCATTGACAGCCCGTGAGATGGAGGACTCGCTGCACCCTCCTTGTGTGTCCCTAATCACCGTGTATGATGCCCCTGAGGCCAAGAAGCGCAGAGCATAGCATACCTGTAAATAGAATGCAGATTTAAATACAATAGAAAATGTACATAGACTCAAGATTTTTGTTTTTTTTGTATCTTTTTTGTAGTAATAAAAGTTAATAAAAGTTTAATATTAAGAAATATATATGCATCAGTTTAATTCAGTAAAGGAATGTACATTTAGTCTTTTTCTGTACTTAATTATATAGTACTTATGAAGTCACATGTGAAACTTACCTTATTGAAGATAGGAATGGGTCGCCCCTTACCCACATTTTCTTGATTCAATCTAACGTTCTTTGTTGTGCAGAAGGGACTTTCTGCAAATTCCTTTGCTAGGTGTTCTACCATGTCGGGGGGCAGTCTATACCTTTCCTGGAAGTCTCTAATGCGTGGATACTCAATTCTAGGATCGATTCGCTGTTTGTAGATGCGGGTTGACTTGCAAATTTTCTTCCCTGGACCAGTGTATCTTATGCGGCTGGGTTTGTTCAATAGAACAGATGGCAGTAACCATGTTGAGAGCTTCTCACATCTGGCAGCTTCCGCCTGCCTTTTCGAAGGAGCCATTCTGAAGGGAGAAAAAAATAAATATTTGATGGTTAGACTGGTTAGACTGATAGATAATAAATATGTACATGCTCACAACACCTTTATTAATAAATTTCAACTAATTTCTATACACTAAAGTAAATATATTATTGTATGGTAAGTAAACTGACCTTGACGAGGTGCTCACACTGCTCAGTGAGTAGTTACTTTTGAAAATGGCGCCCAAAGTTAACGTAAAAAGTGAATCATATAAGAAGTAAAACAACACAAACAATTATATGCGGATAACTTTTATCATTTACGGATAATTATTATGGTGCGGTTAGCAACTTTTGCTAACGGCAGCAGATACTTCTGCGGATAACTTTTTCGATGCCGATAATTATTTTTGAATTATCGTGAAATATTCTGTGGATGGATCATAATTATCCGGAATTTCTCTCTGACGGGAAAATAATTATCGGCATGAAAAATAATTATCCTAAATTCTCTCTGCAAGTGGGTGCAGGCCAGCGTATAGGAGATAGCGGAAAGGTCTAAAAAGGTCTTAGTCGGAGATGTCGACTTTCAATATTCGCCCCGGAGGGTAAGATTGCCTCAAGTAGGCATGTGAGGAGGTGTAGGACCTCCCGACATAGCTGATAATCAGCTTTTGCTGCGTATCTGTGAAGTAAGGTGCAGTTGCATACTAATTGGGCCACACCTATATGAAGCAATGTAATGTCGTTCGTAATGGTACTTAGGCCTACCTTTAGGCCTAATGATGGCCCTTTAATGTTAGATTTCAGACTGCGTGTTATGATTAGGATACACAAAATGAATATACATACATGTGCATGTATTCTATAGAAAAAAGGTTTAATTCTTGAAGGTATGAATCTATATACCTCTAATCTAAAATCGATGCAAGTAGTGGTTTGATAATATTTGATTGTAACAAATGTGCTAATGCACATTATCTCTATGAAGCATACTACTTTTAACATCGGGGGCAGCAGGCATTTCCCTATGCTAAAAACAAGAACGTGTTATAGCAGATTATACAGATGGAAGATTGATGTTGGATATAAATATACATCACTATATACATAACAGGTCAGGCTACCTATGCTGGGAAACCTAGGTGCATGACAACTCATCGATTCCTATGCGCATCCACATTTGATGGATGAGGAGGCTGATGCCGAAGGTAATAAGTAGCTGGCATGGCATTATGGACGAGCACAGTCACAGACATATCTCCACCATCTCCATCCTCAAAAATCCCATTTGCCCTAATGTGGTTTTACACCAACAGACTAGAATGTATACCCACATAATGTATTAAAAGCCCTGCTGCGAAGGAGCGTCCCGATGGACCGAAATAGGTATGGCTGGATATATGGGACGCAAAGCTTTTTTTTGTTGTTATAGTTTGAGTGATACTGGAAACACCGAGTAGGAGATGTATGCAGGGGCCTTGCTGTTGGTTCTGACCGGGTCACATAGGCATGCAAATAGCCGCATGGGCCTGGCCGCTACAAAGGTGACAGAGTGTGGATGGATTTAATAAAACCCTGGCTTCCTATCATACAGCTGCTAGCTTCAGGTGGCAGACGTATAATGTGTGCCCCACAGAGCACCAGGCTTCCTGACCTGCCTCCCGTGGCCATATATATATTCACAACCACAGAAGAGGCTAGATGTCCCACTCAATTCTAACATTCTCAAGCACTTCTCTTGCTTATGCATATATGAACTGTTGCATAAATGTACCAATTTGCAACAACAGAATGGAATCAATGAACCTTGCAATTCAGAAAGGTTGATCTTTTTTTCAAGTAGCGGCCATAGACTCTTTATTTGTTGCAAAGCTTTACGGTATATGGGTCCGTTTTGTTTCTAAAGTATGAGAACACTATGTGGAAGGATATTGTTCGGTTTTGGTCCCTCATGTATAATTAATAAACCGATAGTCATAAGATTGCGAATTCGCTACATCAGCTGCACTGTTTTCCACAAAATGACGATTTCTGACTAGATACTAAGGGAAGGACAGAAGAAAAATAATCAATTTAATTGTTATACTGTCCGTGATTCGGAAATCAATCAAGTGCATTTGTCGAAAGACCACGCTACACAGTCACAATCATTCATTGGTAACGACAATGCAGCGTTATTGACAATTTTGCCTGTGAATTCTACGCTTCCTAATGAGACTTATTAGCAGACTACAAGAAAATATTCCAATTGAATATTTTGTTTCGAATGTCTAGTCTAGATTTATGGAGCAGAAAAGACGTTTTTACCTGTTACAATTCGTTAAAGAAATCTGATAGCTAAAGCCAGACGTGAGCAACTATCGCATCTAGAAAAGCCCAGAATATAAAGAGCCCCATTACAAAATTGATAAGACCTTGTAAAAAGTAGGAGACAAAGGATAAGCGCCGAGCCCCCTACTTGTGCAATCTTATCTACATTCAATTAATGGCGAGGGACGTCTCTCTAGCTGTAGACTTCTACAGTATTAGCTGGTTAGCCCTTTCTGAACCTACACTCAAAAGACCGTAGTCACAAATCTTAATTTCTGCCTATACATTGCCTATGCAAGGTCATTAGAGCCCGTTCCCATTAGTGCAATCAATTTCTAGGATTAGGTTATCGCTTTAATCAAAGATTTTTGGGTCAAATTCAACTGATCACATGAATTCAGAATCGCTGCTGCTAAATACGGTAACTGGGGCAATTGAAAGAGCCACTTTGTGTATCAATTGTTGATGTATGTTGGGACTTCGGCAACAAAGATGTGAATTTATTTCACGAAAAATAAAGTTTAGGAATGCATTAATTTCATCAGAGCATTGCTTACAGTGGAGTATGATATATAGGCCTACCCCCTCCTCGGAGTGTAGATACGTATGTGAGGGCAGTTCTAAAACAATAATTATGATGGCATTGGACGATAGGGGAAATATCAATATTGTTACTTTACAATATTCATATTGTTGTCTGCCAGTTTGAACACTATTCCTATCTCAACCCCAGGGAACCATTTGATGGTGTTGGAGTGGCACTGTTGCCAGTGGCTGGGCGGAAGGTGAATGGGTGCGGAACAAGTGGCACCGGTATAGGACTGAGGCGAGCACTGACCAGTAACCAGTGGGCACTCTGCAGTCTGGCCCACTAGCCGGAAGTAGAGGGGGTGGTATGGGCTGCTTTCTAGGCTCGCCATGCACTTATGCACAACCTAGCCGGGCCGAGCGGTACTGTGAGCATTTCAAGAGATGTTCCCCGCCATTGATTTCACATCAAATGGAGAGCTGCGCCTCCCGCGCCAGCAAATCTTATTTGCTGGGTCCCCGGTCGCCTCCAGTGCTACAAAGAGGAGGGCCTGATGTAAAACATACCCTGATGAAGCAGACCATTAAGGGATGGAGCTGCGCCACAGCCAAAGGCGTCGGGCAAGGGGGTGGAGTTAGCTGGGGCAAAAGTATGAGAAAAAACTGGGAAGATCCTCAGGCTGATATACATCAGAACACCGGAGATCAGATTCGGAGTTTCTTTTTTCTGGGTGAAACGGCAAAGCAGCCGCCACCTGAAATGTGTTGAAGGACCAAACGATTAGCTCACGGCAATCGCTCAATATAGCAGGGTGCGACTGCCGGCACCGAGGAGGACCAACGCCGACAACATAAATCATTGTCAATTTAAATGTAATTAAACTACACGCATTTACATAGAAAGCAGAAGAAGTCCGCTCCATTCATCTTACGGCGGCTCTTCAGGAATAAAGTGCCATTCTTTTTTTTGTCTCCCCTTTTTAATGCTATGGAAGAAGGAAAGGAAACTGTATTGGATTGATTCAACCTGAGGAGGGTGGAGGAGGAGGGGAGGGGGTACATAGCAGTACAATCCTCCATCTTTACGATGCCTTTTTCTAAGCACAGAACACGAGCCCCATGTCCCCTTTATCCAAGTGGGCGAGGCAGGGGGTAATACCGTCTCTGGTAAATGGCCCGTCTTCTGAAGAAGCTCCCCTTTCCGGCGACGCAGAATTCAAAGTATACGGAGGTCTATTGATAAATCATCTAGGTGTTCCATCCCATTGTTGGTCGATGGCACTGCTAGACACACAGTGCTTATATAGTAAATGACAGACGGGCCTGCAGACTATGGCAGCAATATATATATTGCATGGCTGATTTAGCAAGCAAAGGGTTGATAAAGCGTGAGGACCTCTCCTGTGTTTTTGTCACCCGTTCCACCAAAACCTTCATATCTGTTTCTTCCAGCCGGTTTAAACTTTATCTGTGCACTAAATAGAAAACAACGTTTTTACTGAATATAATACATATTTACATATATATTTGGCTTTGAATGGAGACATACACACGGGCGGAACGTTTAGATCAATAATACCTGACAATGGTGTTTGTGTTCCATGTTGAGCAACCTTTAATTCTAGAACTATTTTAGATTATTATCATTATTATGATATATATATATATATATATATATATATATATTTCCTGGACAGATCTCAGAATTTGTACAATTGTAGTCCCCCTCAGTATCCTGTGTAGGTTATCTTAAGTTGCATGTATACTCATCGTTATAGCATAAATCAAGGAGAAGGAATGCTTTTCATGGAAAATAAGCTCTGTTATTATCAGCACAGTGGCATTCTTTCATTAAGCACTGCGTATGTCTGTTTTATGGCATTTCCCATAGGGGAAGTTGGCTATGTGCTTACATCGCTGTTTTGTCAGCCTCCAGGGACGGATTCTTTTCTACATGTGAGTAGATTTGCCATCCCCTTTACATCCCTAACCTGCACCACACTCCCCCTCCGCCCCCTCCTCTCTCTGGCCTTTCACACAAGAGGGATTCCTAGGGATTAATGACACACATGCAATGCTTATTTTTCGCATGGGGCGTGTGCCTTTGGGTGAAAGGCCATAATCAGCAATTGAAATTGGAGTGTCCACAAAAACTATGTCACTGTTCTTCAGGAATCTCATAAGGCAATTGCAACACCCTTGGTACCTACTCAGAGGGAAAAAGAGAGAAATTCTTCTTATAAAGTGCTATTCTAGATATATACAGGGGAGAATGGTAAGAAATGGGACACAATAATGATCTCAGTGCATTTCACTTCATTGTTATCTATGTAGTGGTTATGTGAAGGTAAACCGCCGCGGAGGTGTAGGTTATGGTATATAACCTCCGAGGCGTCAGCCGAGGAGGTTATATACCATAATCTACACCTCCAAGGTGGTTTACGAGCTTATACTACGTCCCATACCATGACATATATATGATTTGAGGTGAAGAGAACCCTTATGGGTAGCTAAATATAGATTGTTTATATATATATATATTTACATATAAAGGCCAATATAGACATTCTGTAAAATATTTAGGGTCTTCATATCAGTATAGCTTCTGCACCTCAGTTGTCTAAGCCTTCCATTAGTATAGTGGATAGAGTGAAGTACTCTAATGCAAGAGGTCCCGGGTACGAATCCCCTGGGATCTCTTATACATTTTTCTATGTTTTAAGAGGACATACCCTTCTATTTTGAGACCCTTGTATTTAGAATTACTCTAATGCATTTATAAGAAAATCAGTGTATAAACATTTCATTAAATTCTTTTACATCACTGGATATGATTTTAAATTTGTGTGACAGTGAGTTACTTATTACATTAATCAGTTAATACACGGTATTAACCCATTCCAGTCATGTCATTGCACACCTGCCTTAATAGGGTAGTGGTTAGGCTCTTGGATTCATTATCAGAGGGTCAATGGTTCGATCCTGGGCTGTGCTAAATTAAAACTAAAACTTTTCAAAATTGACACAAAGAAATCTATAAAACTGCTCAAATAACTTCCTGTGGAGGTTTATCAAATAAACCTCCTCCGGAGGTTATCTGGATAACCTCCTCCGGAGGTTTACCTGGTAAATTAACCTCCTACTTGGTCTGACACAGTAGGTTACGGACAGAAACCTCCGTGGTGAACAATAGACGCGTGGGCTGGGAGGAGTATAATTTCATATAAACTTCATATAGATATAAGGAAGATTAGATATAGTTTCGTCTAGGAAGTTCATCCTAACTATGTACTTCATGGACACCAGAAACCAGAAATCATGAGAAACCAGAGCAGTCTTGTAATCTAACGTGTGCTGGTTTAGTATAAAAAGGTATTCAACTGCTCACATTTTCTGGTGAGAAATGAGACACACATGGTAAAAATGGGATAGGCCTTTGCCTTCGTCGAAAATGGGACAGATTTTGGGGATATGGCCCACCAGAAAACACTCACGTAATTTTGACTTGACTTATTCCCTTGAATCCCGAAAGAATGATAATAACCCTAGAATGATAATAATGGCTTAAGTTTTTAACTCTCACATGAAAGAAAACTGCTATTACCGTACCATGAAATCTACTTTCATGCCATACCCTACTCCATGTACCGACAGAAGTATTTCACACATTGAAGGTTATTTGAATGAGAAATGGCACACTCTTGCTGAGAATTAGTACATCCATATTAGAAATAGGATAGCCCAGGATACCACAATTTCAAGCAAACCCGTTCCTAAGCAACACCCTGTTCTTGAAAAGATAAAAATGATAATGGGCCACTCAAGAGCTGTCAAAAAAAGTATAAGCGAACCCTATGGACAGTAGCATCTGGCAGATTTTAAAAGTGTCCCTTTTTTTCCCTGTCCCATTTCTCACCAGTCTCCCCTATATATAATTCTAGTCTCATTCATTTGGAGAGATAGAGAGCTTTTTAAAATAACCTGGGGAAGAGTGGTTGTCAATTCGGCTATTGAGGCCAATGTGGCCTTTAAGGAACACTGAGTCTTGGACTCCATTCTTCTGTCCCCACTGATGTATGGGCGGTATGAAAATCCCATTAGGTAGAACACAAAAGCTGGCGCGTAAAACAGTGAGGCTACAGGCCTAGGCTGGCTTACGGCCCCAGTGTCTGTGGCCTTAAAGCGTCTCCTTCCTCCAGTAGCCTTGACGCTGGCCAAGGAGGGGGTGATGGATGTAGGGTCAACCGCCCAACGCTCCAGGCATGCACCACTTTATCCAGAGGAATCATGGGACGTATCCATGTCCCGTATGTGGGTTTTGGCTAAGCAGACGATATTTGGAATGTCTGAAATCTGGAGCCAAGGCAGTCTGCCCGCGGGGGTTAGGCGGGGTTGGGGGGCGGGGCGAGGGGTGCTGTATTGTAGTTGAATGTGGCTTGTTTCAGGAACTAAACACTATTGGATTTAGAGGAAAAGCAAAAAGTATGCTGTAAGTGATTTATTATTGAGAAATGGACTTTGCAACTTGTAGGCTAATCCGTAGATTTTAGGCAATTTATAGCATGGCAAGGAAAACTTCTGCTTTATGTTTTTCCTTCTGCCCTTCTGTATGCAAGCTCTGTCCCATCTTCAATTTACTGTCATTTTATAGATACAAACCATTTGTTCAAATTGTAATATAGCGTCCTCTGTGCTATGTCTATGCAGAGGACTTGAAAAAAACCGACAGTTTGAAGCGAATGAGGCCGATAATTAACCTATCTAGTTTGGTTCAAGGACACCTAGAACAATTTGAAGCCATAGGGGTGATGCGCAGTTATGAGTGAAATACCAGGCTTAACCATCCATTATCATGATGGATTTATGTGGACTATATTGGGGCCCTCTTATCTCAGACAATTAATTAGCTTCGCGGATCTAGTCGGCGAGCAGGCCTGGCATGTCATCCCCATGAAAACCGTGTCATGCGCCTACGGTTTGCTTCATTATGAAGGCAAATGACTTTTCCAGACCATCTGTTCGACAGTTAATGGACATGGTAATAGGGCCTTTCTTCAGTAAGAACCATAAATGATCTGAAGGACACCTCATCAAAGGTTGAATGTATATAGTCTATAGGCTTATGGCTGCTTCTTGTTGCCAATAACAATGTGAAGCCTGCCTCATAAAGTTCTAGTATTCAGGTTACAACCACCTAGGGGGTCTTGGTCTAATGAATTACGTATTTGGAAGTTTTCTTGTAAACCGGCTTGTAAACAACCCTATCTACCCACACCTAACATATGCACCGGAACAATACAAAAAAGTATGCATCATTTCCTATCCCAATTGATGTGCATGAATATAATGAATCCCGTGATATATAATTATTATTCTACTTCTCTATGTGAGACAGTTCTAAATGCGGGATAAAAAGTGAAAACTACGAGCAAGGTTTTGCCTAGGCTATTTGATTTGTATATATGATGCAGTACTGCTCCAATTCTAGACTTTCAGCTGGTCCCAACCTTGTCCGCTTTCGTTACATTTCCACGCAGAATTTATTTTTGGAAATGCTGTGCCGCACAATGATCAATTATTGATGAGCATTCACTTTAGATCTTTGAATTTCACTGTGGATAAGTCCTACTTTTTAAACGCGTTTTTTGTTTTCATTGTTAATTTTCTCCATCCTGGCCACAGCTGAATCTTAATCATTTCCATAAACCTAAGAACTTACATATTCGCATACCGCACAATCATGAGATTTATCTTGAATAAATATTGTAGAGGTTTCAGAATGGCATCAAAGTATTCAAGGGAATAAGTCAAGTCAATTGCTGTCTCATTGCAATTGAAATATAAAAGAAATGCAAGTGGGAAGATGGAAATAAGCCTAGCTGAGCAAGAGTTACATGGTGCTGTTTGAGGAAACTTTTATCTGCTTGCATTCAGAAGGGGTACAGGCAGTCCTCGGGGCGAGAGGGTTGTCGTTGTATTCATTATGTAAAACACTAGTGGGCCGATACTGTAGTATTTATGGAGGAGGCCCGAGTGGCCATCATCGTGTTATTTACTATTGATGCCCTGCACCGATGGCCCGGTGGCAGGACGCCGGTGGCAAACCCTTCCTCCAGACCGCCTTATACGACTGCCCCCAGCGCCTCCCGAGTCCTCCAGGGTACCTATCTTGCTCCTGCCCCTCGGGTAGTCGTGTCACATAGCCGGGGTCCTCGGGCAGGCGTTTGTCTGTAAGCGAGCCCAGTGCAATCAATCCGCCTCCAGGTTCTTTGAGAATGAAACCAAAGAAAAGAGGGGGCTCCTTTCTCTGGGTGGCATTTCCGAGAGGGGGATGCACTCCCGGATTTACTTTCCCCTCCACCGCCACCCCACCACTGTCTCCGTGTTTCCTCGACTGACAAATGGCATTGGCCTTGTGTCAATCACGGCACGTCAGCCATTTTGGTTTAGCTCTCCCGCACCGGAGGCCAAAAACGATGTGACACCCTTTTATTGGCGCTGACCGGAGCGCCCTCCATTGGCAGCCCCACAAATCTCCAGCCGGACCGTTTTTACGGGCCAATCCCGTTCCCTTCATTGATTCCATTGCATGTGGATGTATTCTGTGAGCCGAACCAATGAATTTTGATTGAGTCACTCGATCTGCGCCTATAGCTGATGAATGTCATTAGGCTGCCGTTTGCCATGCCTTTATTTAGCGGGCACCGAGACTGGCCGGGTGTCCTCTGCCTACAACAAGTTAATCCAACTAGGCCTATCCTTTGTAGCTCGGCTAAAGAGCCCCGGCAACGTTTTTCCTCTTATCTTGAAACACTGCCAGCCGAAAATAGACCAAATGGTCCCTAGAATTCAGAGAAAGAAAACTATATCCCTATAATATAATTATAAGGAGGAGAAATGGGAAGAGGTGATTCATTTGTGTCCGTGCCTTCATAACATGAGCTCATATTGACATAAACAACTTAATTCTCAAGCAAATGACAAAAGATTGCCCTTTAAGAACCAAATTTGGTCGGGCCTTTTTTGAGGTATGAACGAATCAAATTACATAGATATCCATCCAATGCGAGCTCCTGTGTACCACTACATTATCATCTAATATTTCTAACCGATGCCTCAGACAAAACACCTATAGTTTGTTTCCCCTTTGATAGCTTTAATAATATTGAAACCAAATTTCAAAACTGGTACAGTTAAACGTTGTCAAAAGATATGTGCAACACTCCCATGTGTCGCAGTCAGAAACAATATTACTTGCAGTCCACTCTGGAGAGACATGGGCCGAGTGTTTCCGAGAGACAGATGCAGGTTTAATAAGCTTCTGGTCGGTCTAACGAAACTCCCGTCTGTTGGGCAAAGTAACAAGAACAATAGGGATTGTTGATACAGTGTTAGGACAATGCTGATTTAATATAGAAGTGCACGTATGCTTGTGTTGCCTTTTTACATCTGCGTATACATGTCTGGCTATACAGCTATAGAGGAAATTGATCTATTGTAATACAGGATGAATCAATTACAGTTTGAAGTCTACTTTCATGGCGGAGGGCTATTCTAGTGCATGGAATACCATTGTCATAGATACATCTAAATTACATTTAAGAATATTAGACAATAGTATTTGTAATAAATCAGAAAAGAAAGGCCGAAAAAAGTATAGATCTTGCGATTATTCACCATCACACAAAAACTACATGTTAATGAAGCCAACAGCTTCAATTGCATGTTCAATGTCATTAAAACATTCATTATTCCATAATCAGGATGCACCTCTATAAATAGCCACGATGAGTAATCACAGGGTATGCTTTGATGTATCGATATGGTGTGATTAGATTCCCGTGACTCATTAGATGAATTGAACCCAAAGATACCCCCATCCCCCACCCCAAGGGACACGTTATCCGCCTACACGACCCTGTTTTAACCTGGAAAAGGTGCTAGCGGAGGCACAACCCACATGTCAGTGCACTCTTTAACCTTAAGTGATTGGTTGGCGCGCAAAGAACATACAAGTGGGACACGTTCTTCTGGCAAGGCCCAACCCCACTCACCGACCGAGCGGCCAAATGCCAAGGCCTGACAAGGCCTCTCCCAGGTTTAGCTGCCTTGTTGGCTGATCGATAACAGAAAATAGTGCACTCCACAGGGCGTAGAAGACACATCAGTTAACAGGCCGGGCTAGGGGTTGGTAATGTAATTCATAGTAAGCCCACAGACTGCAGCGGGTTATAGTATATGGTCACTTCTCCTGAAAGGGTGCCAAACGGGGTTGAAGAGGGTAAAATATTCAAAATGGTCATTTCAGCCCAAGTATTTTTGCAAATGATGGCCATGGGTGTAGGAAGTAGGTGCCCAAGTTGGGAACACTAATATATATTATTTTGCATTTTATGGCATATTTAAGTTTTGTACTAGAAAAGTGCGTCACCGTACATATACCACTTCTATGAAATTTAAAGATGCAATTATTTATATTTTTTTTGGACATGGGAATTAAGTTGTAGGCTATGAGGTTTCCTATGGAGTGCCAGTACCCAATAAAATAATCTTTTACAGCTATAAATATTTTTGCCAAAGTTCTGTTTTTTTTAAGATTTTGTTGATTTCTAGTGAAATGTGTCTCTCATATAAGGTAAGTTTGAGTTGAATTTAAAAACAAAAACACGTAATTCCTAGTTAAAATAATTATTTTACAAAATGCAATATATCAAAGGTATCATATGCTCATTGTTTATATGTGAAAATGAGCTTTTAAAGTCACACAATCTGACTTTTGAGTCAGCATATAGTGGTATATGTACGGTGACGCACTTATTGTCATTAGGTGTCAGAGTGACCATTTACAAATATAGGACATCTCCTCTTGGGTAGTGTATTTTTTCTATTTTCTTGCTAAATCAAATGTTTTTCTTTCTTCCAACTCTAGCCAAACACAAGATTGAACAATTAATCTGATATTTATGCCTTAATTTTATGGAAATCATGCAATTATGAACGGATTTCTCATAAATTGGCCAAATTAAGCCCCCCACGGGATAATATTGCCACAACTTTTGCAAAATTATAATTAGATTTTGCTGTTCCTGCTTCAGAACACACTTGGTACACCTCTGATTTACAGCGCCATGCAAAAAAATTTAGGAAATAACACATATCGGACTTGTGGGGGCACTCTCCACACCCTTCCCTACCCTGTAATTAAGTGTGAATTGGTATATGTACGGTGACGCACTTATCGGCACCACTTAAACATAGGACCTCTCCTCTTGGGTAGTGTTTTTTTTTATTGTATTGATAAATCAAACGTTTTTCTTTCTTCTAACCCTAGCCAAAGACACAAATGAACAAATAATCCAATATTTAAGCCTTAATTATTGAAAATTATGCAATTTTGACTAGATTTCTCGCAAATTGGCCAAATTAAGCTGCCCACAGGCTAATATCGCCACAACTTTTGCAAAATTATAATTGGATTTAGCTGTTCCTGCTTCAGAACACACTTGGTACACCTCTGATTTACAGCGCCATGCAAAAAAAATGAGGAAAAAAGAGAAATCTGACTCATGGGGGCACTCTCCACGCCCTCCCCTACCCTGCACTTATGCGTAAACTGGTATATGTACGGTGACGCACTTATCGGTATCACTCAAATATAGGACCTCTCCTCTTGGGTAGTGTATTTTTTTATTTTATTGATGAATCAAACGTTTTTCTTTCTTCCAACGCTAGCCAAAGACAAGAATGAACAAATAATCCAATATTTATGCCTTAATTTTATGAAAATAATGCAATTTTAACTAGATTTCTCGCAAATTGGCATAATTCAGCCTCCAACAGGCCAATTTCGATGCAACTTATGGAAAATTATAATTGGATTTAGCTGCTCCTGCTTCAGAACACACTTGGTACAGCTCTAATTTACAATCTATGGAAGAAAAAATGAGGAAAAAACACATATCAGACATGCCTGGGCATCTCCACGGCCTCCCCTACCCTACACTTGAGCGTAAACCGGTATATGTACGGTGACGCACTTATCGGCACCACTCAAATATAAGACCTCTCCTCTCGGGTATTGTGACTTTTTTATTTTATTGCTAATTGCAATGATTTTTTCACTCGCTATCCTAGTCAAAGACTTCAGTGAACAATTAATTCAATATTTATGCCTTAATTTTATGAAAATTATGCAATTTTGACCGGATTTCTCACAAATTGGCCAAATTCAGCCATCCACGGGCCAATATCACCACAACTTTTGTAAAATTATGATTGGATTTAGCTGTTCCTGCTTCAGAACACACTTGATATACCTCTAAATTACAGCTTTATGCAAAATAAATGAAAAAAAATACACATATCGGACTTGCCGGGGCACTCTCCATGCCCTCCCCTACCCTACACTTAAGCGTAAACCGGTATATGTACGGTGACGCACTTATCGGCACCACTCAAATATAAGACCTCTCCTCCCAGTAGTGTAACTTTTATATTGTATTGCTAATTCCAATGATTTTTTTTGCTCCCCATCCTAGCCAAATACACAAATGAACAATTTATCCAATATTTAAGCCTTAATTTTATGAAAATTATCCAATTTTGACTGGATTTCTCGCAAACTGGCCAAATTCAGCCATCCATGGGCCAATTTCAGCACAACTTTTGGAAAATTATAATTGGATTTAGCTGTTCCTGCTTCAGAACACACTTGATACACCTCTAATTTACAGCATATGCAAAAAACAAAGAGAGGAAAACACCTATTTGACTTGCCGGGGCACTCTCCACACCCTTTCCTACCCTTCACTTAAGCGTAAACCGGTATATGTACGGTGACGCACTTATGAACATCACTCAAATATAGGACCTCTCCTCTCAGGAAGTGTCACTTTTTTATTGTATTGCTAATTTCAATGATTCTTTTCACTCCCAACCCTAGTCAAAGACACACATGAACAATTTATCCATTTTTTAAGCCTTAATTTTATGAAAATTACCCAATTTTGACCGGATTTCTCGCAAATTGGCCAAATTCAGCCACCCATGGGCCAATTTCACCACATCTTTTGGAAAATCATAATTGGATTTAGCTGTTCCTGCTTCAGAACACACTTGGTACACCTCTAATTTACAGCACTTTGAGAGAAAAAACGAGGAAAAAATATATTGGACTTGTGGGGGCACTCTTGATGGCCTTCCCTATGGTGAAAAACTGGTATATGTACGGTGACGCACTTATCCGCACCACTTAGATATGATGCAGAAGTTTCATATTGTTAATGCAGGTTCTTTGTTTCCATGTTTCTACTCTTTGCTTACAATTAAAACCTGAACTAGTTACTAGAATGTAATAACTTTTTATTTTATATACTAATAATTTAGAGTGTATTTTCAACAATTGGCAGTATATGCATACCAGAAAATTGAACACAAATGAATATATTACAAAATGCAAGTTAATTATAAAATTTTCTAACAGACGGCATGTGCAAAGGTATTAATAAATTACAATATCTTGAATATGTACGGTCGCGCACATTTCATTATAAATAAATTACAGTATATCATATATACATAAAGCTAGGGACATCTTTTCTAAAACAGACATCATGTGCCAAGGCATCCATAAATTACAAGATCTTAAATATGTACGGCGATGCACATCTCCTCATTAATAAATTACAGTATATCATATATATGTACGGCCATGCACATTTTTTCTAACAGACAGCATTTGCCAAGGCATCTATGAATTACAAGGTCTTGAATATGTACGGCGACGCACATCTCCTCATTAATAAATTACAGTATATCATATATATGTACGGCCATGCACATTTTTTCTAACAGACAGCATTTGCCAAGGCATCTATGAATTACAAGGTCTTGAATACGCCACACACATTAAATTCATAAATATTATTTACATATCATGCCGTAGCATTAACAAATATGTTTACACATATTTTCAATTTTAGGTTCCTGATCAATCCGTAAAGCATGTCGTAGTGCATGTCAGTCATCAGGTTCTTTATACCGTGCCTGTGTGCATAGCCGCGAGACAGACACCCACATTCTTTATTGAGCTGTGTGAGGCTCATACAGATCCTGTCACAGGTTGGGCTGTAGGTCATGTCACCTGTCATGTCATAGGTCATGTGTTAGGTTCTGTTTCCTGTTATGTCTCATGTCCCAAAAGGTAGAGGCTCCCCTCCGCCCTGTAGACTTGAGGTGGTACCATGCCTGCTGAGCATAGCCACCCGAGGGACATATGGAGGTAACAAGGTTACAAAGATGTTACAACGATGAGAACTTGACCTCCACTACATCCTGATCATGTGGATGCAGAATGTACAGTGATCCCACGGCTGTTGGGGGACGGATGAAGGCCAGCACTCCGGCAAGGTGAACAGTACCCTCGTCCCGTTTCCCCCACTTCCATTTGCCTCGGCAAGGGGCCATGTAGGAAATGTGGAGGATGTCATCCACGACTTTGGTGATTCGCACTGGATACCATCTGTTTCCATAGGTGACCACCCCATACTGGCCGACTGCACACTGCTCCTTACGCATCAGTTGTGCAATGGGGATCTCATCCTCATCATCTTCATCATCAGCAGCCCTGTAAGCCTCCCTCAGCTGTGCAATCGGGATGTTGTCGTCATCTTCATCCTTCTCCTCTACTTGTGCTACTGCTGTCGGTCCAGACAGAACCTTTCTCCAACCAGGACACAGGGGCTGGAAGATGCCGCTGTCCCAGCAGCAGTAGTCGAAGCAGGACAAATCACGGACAAAGAGGTCTCCGTTGGTAGTGGGAGCTAGGGCATGGCATGCCATAAGGCCCTTCACAGCGGTAATCTCCCACTGCAACATCTCTTCCTTTGTCTTTTCAATGTCCTCCTTCGTGGAGTGGATGAGGGTGACGGCAGTACCCCTATCACTCAGCTCCTTGGTGAACTCCTTTGCGTTCCGGAGATTAATGCCTCCCTTCGCAAGGTTGTCTGCCATCTTCTTCAGGCTCCCCCCAACGCCATCACATGGGCCCTTCCCATGGCCAGATTCAAGCCAGGTCCATGTGGCCCTGACTCCAAACTGGGGAGGGAACAGCCTGACTCCGGCAACCACAGTGCGGTTCCGGTATTGTGACGTCGGGCTGTCAGTGATTATGTGGAGCCATTCCAAAGATGGCAGATCCTCATGAAGGTGCACCATCAACCGGTCCAGGAAGGTGAACGTCGTAGGGGCAGTGTGGGAGCCCTCTGGGGTGACTCCGGCAAAGCTCCGCACCCTCTGTGACCCATCTGCAGCCCTGTATTGTACGACCATTGGGTGCAGGGCAATTTGTTGGTTGTCAAAGTACACCGAACCAGGTTCCTTGGCATACTTGCACACCCAGTTTTCAGAATAGTCCATCTGGACTGTTGCCTCCTTTCTGGGTGTAAGGGTCTGCTTGAGACGGCGAACCTCTTTGTACTGCACATCAATACGATGGCAGTGGGCACGATGGGGCTCCATCTCATCCATAAGTTCTTGAGTGAAGGTTCTCTTTGAAGAGGTGAGGTCAATCAACTTCACTCGCTTGATGGTGCTATCTCCAAAAGGGACATCCACCCTCTGCCATTGCTGGTAGTCTATGGTATTCTTTTCACAAGTGGCCAACTTCTGTCGGATGTCATCGTCCCCCAACTCTGCTAAAGCCCTTGGAGAACGAGGGAGAGTCCCCACGGCCAACGCCTTCAGGACGATGTTAGCACATCGTTGGCAGAGACACACTTCCCGGTTGGTGAAACGGATTGGCTTTATGTGTGCTGGACGGAGCTTGCAAAATGTAGAGAAGACCAACGGTGCCTCCGGATGGGTTTCCAGGTACTTTTTATGCAGATGAGTGAGGGTGGAGGTGAGCATGAAGGTAGGCCTGCCCTTCACCTGTGCCTTCTTCGAGGGGAGCTCTGCTGAATTTTCTGGCCGTTCCAGAAATTTCACCACTTTCTCACGAAGCAGAGATGCCACCATTTTCCTTTGCTTCTGGCCGACCTTGTTCGGTTTGCGCAAGTACCGGCGTGACACCCCCACCTTCTTGCTAAGTGCAAGGGCAGTCCCCCTCATCTGCTGTCGGGAAAACAGTTTCCTACGGACTGCAGGGGGAGCCTCCCTCACACTTGCGACTGTAATGGTGTAGGGCAGCAGTGCCTTTACACGTGCATGGGTGGCAGGGACATGAAGCTCCTCCTCCAGAAGGCGCACTGCCTCTACCTGTGAAGGGAAAGCATGGACTGCATTAGAATAATGTTTTCGTTGGAAGCAATATATGTATGGGTATGCAGTTACCAAAGAAATACTGCACACATATTCATTTAAATGGGGTCGAGAAGCGATATACATACGGCTACGCACTTACTTATCTCTTATGTTTATTTAACTGTGGCAAAGAAGCGATATATGTACAGCTACGCACTATCTCTTTTCACTACGTATACTGTATACATGTTCACTTAACTGGGGTCGACAAGAGATATATGTACGACTATGCACTTACTCTTCGCTTTCCACCACTGCATACATGTTCATTTAACTGAGGGTGAAAAGCGATATACGTACGGCTACAAACTTAAAGATTTTGTGAGGTACATACTTCACTATCCTCACATTCTGACTTTTTATTACAGTTACCTGGGATGGTGGTAAAGTAGCTGTTGATGGGGGTGTCTCTGGCACAACAGCCTCCTCGACATCTTTAGATGTGCCAGCCAGTGCTGGCGCTTCTGCAGCCTCCTGCGGCACCTTCCTAGCCTCCTCCATAGACTTGGCACGCTCCAGTTCTTTATTGAGCCGCTCAATTTCGACATCTCTTGAGGCAATGTCCTCCTGTGTCTCATTTAGCCGTCTCGTCATGGCACGAGCTTTTGCCTGGCGGCTAAATGCAGGAATAATGATCGTCCTGGAAAAGAGACAATATAATTAAATGTGAAATTATGGAAACTAAGTAAAACGTGCATGGGTTTCAAAATGTGTATGTATGCATCTTTTTTAGACTTTTAATTAAATGATCATTAAACTTTATGTTTCCATTTTATTAATGAGCATCCACTAAAGATAAAAAAAGTAATACCTATACATTACCAGCTTTGTGCATCCAGTCATGCATGCCTACTTGAGCACTATGAAAAGTGCAACATAACTCTTACCATTAGGAACAATTTTTACGTACGGCTCCCCATTCTTGTTTGGAGGGCGGCGGGTCCGGGGCGGAAGCTGTGCTGGTGTAGGAGCAGCACCTGCCAGGCGACTTGAAGTTCGTCCATTGTTTACACCCTCAATGTTTGGCATCTTGTTTTTCCGGTTACCTCTACCCGTACTTGCCGACTTCCCTCTGGCAACTGCAATCAGTAATCAAACAAATCTGAACAGCTACACTTTGGAATACAAAAAGACTAAAAATTGTCTGTAACTATACAATAGAAGGAAAATTGATAGGTAATAAGGATGAATTATTTGTACATGAATTTTGTAAAGTGGAAATGTTACATATTAGACACCGTTTACTATTATTAATTTTTGAAATGATAAATGGTGAAATTGTTGATAAGGATTTGACAGATTGCCAACGTTCATTACGTAGTGATCAAGGTAAAAAGATGAGTTTAGATAAACCTATTTTGGAAATTTATAAGAAAAATCTTGTATATGGAGCTTATTCGTATTGGAAATTACTTCCGTATGAGATACAGAATATAGATAATAGAGGAGGCTTTCTAAAAGCGTTAACTACAAAACATTTAAATGAATTGTGTACAACATATAACAATATAGCAAGAAAATAACTTGAAATAGGTATGTTTATGATTCTATTTGTAATGGTTTATATTGTTTGTATTGTATGTAACGATTGTGACATCATGAAAAGCACGTGTAAATGTGATGATAAAAAAGAAAAAAGAAAAAAAAAACATTACTATTAGTTCATATGAATATCCACATTCAAATTAATATTTTCCACATGCTCACCACGCCTATCTCTGGTATTTTGTGAATTCTTTGCCTGCCTGGCCTGCTCCTTCTTCTTCCACGCTTTTGATCTCTTGATAGGATTAGCTTTCCGTTGTTCACGGTGTTTCTGTAATTTGAAAAAGATAAACAGTTAAATGCTTATGATAATTTACTTTCCACTAGCAGATAAATGCATACGGCTGCTCACTAAGGATAAAGAGCGGAATATGTACGGTCACTCACTTTCAACAAACAGTTAAATATGTATGGCCACTCACTTAAGATAAATAGTGGAATGAACTAAAAGTAATGAATACTACCTTTGCACGCTTTCGTGCAGCTTCTCTCACTTCTGGTCGGGCCCGGTACTTGGCCTGGGGCCCCTTGTTGTACTCATTCCACTCTTCGGGTGATATATCTTTCCGAGGCATCTTGCTGTTGGCAGATTTAAGCAGCAAATATCATGTATTGCATGCATTTATTTTGATTTCTTATCTACAGCAGAGTTCAGTAGGGAATACATTCATGGTGTGGTGTGGCAGGAAAGTTTGTTTAAAAATATATCCATTATCCACTGTATAAATGTACGAAAATATATCATATATACAATTTATGAGGTGGATACGGGATAAGAAGGTAACATGTTTCATTACCTAAACATAAAATCTGTATACCATAGAATATTGATTAAATTAGCCCCATACTATAAAGTCTGTAGCCGTACGTATTTTGCTTTTTCGGCAGAGGTAGACACACTGTGTTAACTTCACCATCGAGGAGTTATGCCAGATAATAATGTGCAAACTCTTCAGGCTAAATCTGCAAACATTTAAGTAAATCTGCAGCATTTACACATACATGTATAATTATACGTTCTGTATGAGTAGATTTGCACAGCATAGAATATATCATAGTTAACAAAGTGGACGCCTTTTAAATAAGTCCGTAGCCGTACATAATTTGCTTTTTTTGCATGCTTTTATTTCGGTTTCTAATCTTTGGCAGAGTTCAGTAAGGAATAGAGTCATGGTGTGGTGTGGCAGGAAAAGAAGAGTCCATGAAGTAGAGGTTGATTTAAAAATATATTTATTATCATATATCCACTGTATAACTGTACGAAAATATATCTCAAATACAATTTATGAGGTGGATGAAAAAATTCTTAAGAAACCAACATGTTTCGTTACCTTGAACATCGTATGAAAATAAACATAAAATCTGTATACCATAGAATATCTAATAAATTGGCTCTCATATTATAAAGTCTGTAGCCGTACATATTTTGCTTCTTCGGCAGAGGTAGACGCACTAAAGCCTCAGCCCCACTTGGGCGACTAAGATTTTAGTAGTCGGGCGATTTGTATTAACCCTTTCCAACCATGGCAACCAAGACCAAAGATAATCATTAGTCAGCCATGACAGAAATGGTTAACATTAATCACCCGGCAACTAAAATGTTCGTCGCCCAAGCGGGGACATCGCTTAAGTTTAACTTCACCATCGAGGAGTTGTGCCAGGTATTAATGTGAAAACTCTTGAGCCTAAATCTGTTAATGTTTAAAGTAAATCTACAGCATATATGAGTAGATTTGTACATCACAGAATATATCATAGTTAACAAAGTGGACGCCTTTTAAATAAGTCAGTAGCCATACATATTTTGCTTTTTCGGCGGAGGTAGACGTACTAGGTGTATGATAATAATGAAAAACTCGTAGGCTTAAATATGAGATGCATAATACCTGTTCCACAGGCTACTACATGTTGGAGGAGCAGCAAAATTACTGCCCTCAGCAGATGTCTAATAAAAACTCGAATAAAAAAAAAATACATCGTATGATACTTAGGGTAGAGATAAAAACATAACACAAACAAATAACATATTTACAAAAGGCACAGCTAGAAACAAAAAGACTAGATCTGGCTGTTGCCCAGCACCTTACGACAGATCGTCACCTCCCCGTCGGGCAGCACCCAGTGGAGTGGGTTCCAGATACTGACCTCGGGGACTTGAGGACGACAGAGGAGCCGCAAACTCAAGGGACAGAGTGTGGCACCTCCATGGCCCTCACAATCTCTGGGAAGTCAGGGACTGGAGCCCACTCCACTGAGTCCTCTTGCTGCCCCCGGGGAGGTAGCATGAACTGCCCCAGGACCCTGGGCGACTGCCACACTGTCAGCTGTGCTGTGGGCGTGGCATCTGCTGAGGTGACGGCAGAAGTTGTCGTTGACTGCTGCTCCTCCAGCATGAGCCGCCGGACCTCCCATGCAGACATGTTGGTTGAGGTGCCCGCCACTGGTGAGGGCATTGAAGAGGGTGAGGGCAGTGAGGTGGGCGAGGATGGCGAGGTGGGCGAGGATGGTGAGGTGGGCGAGGATGGTAAGGTCGGCAAGGATGGGGAGGTCGGCGAGGGCGGTGTGGATGGTGAGGGCGGTGAGGATGGTGAGGTGGGCGATGTCGGTGAGGTCGGTGAGGTCAGTAAGGACTGTGAGGGCATCCTTCTCTCTGTCGTCGTGGGTGATGACGCATCAGGGTTTCTGTAATATAATTCATGGTGTTTATACTAAAGTCAGGGATCTTCCTAGATGTGAGGGATGCGGGATTCCTACACCAGGAATTTAATTCCTGCACTAGGTTGTTTAGGAGGGGGTCATTTCCGCATTAAGACATTTTATAAGAATATAGTAAACACGGGTCTTGAATTTCCAAAAATACCCCTCTAAGGATGAGGAAAATGGGGCTTTTGGTACTCGCAATAGTTTTCTAGGAAGAACCTTGAAAGTGATATACATACGGCCATGGACTTATTTAAAAAGGTGTCCAAGTTGGAGAAATAATTCAGCTTTGGCCCAAAGTATAAATTAACTATTCTAAACAAATGGACATGTAGATTTTTCTGAACGTCAGGTTTTTGCTGTCTGAAATATAACAATGTGAGGCTAGAAATTCAATACTGTTTTGGATTGTCATTAATTCATACCTCACAGGGCTATGCCCTTGGCCATGTCCACGGCCTTGCTCGTGGCCTCGGCCAAGTCCATGGCTGCGTCCATGGCCTTGGCCACGTCCACGCCCACGCCCACAGCCTTCGCCTGGCCCCCTACGAGTTCGCACCTCCACATCTTCCTCGAAAAGGACTCCAAGGCCCCGCCACAGGCTTTGGAGCCCACGCCCACGCCCACGCCCCCTTCGACCTCCTCGTGGTGGCCTCCCCATGGGCCTGCCATGCGGGAAGCCTGCTGCTATGGCTAGAAGAAAAATCAATATATTTCACAGATATTATACACATGGAAATAGACATTTATCGGAGAACTGATTTTTGGCCTGAGTGTTTTTCATCACAGACTCCTCAACCAAAAAAAGGAAATACTATGGACTTATTTAAAAGGTGATGGCTTTTCAGTTACAGATATGATACACATAAGAATACATTTATTCATGCCATAATTTAATGCATACATCCACACATAATGAACATGTTTGTTTGCTTCAAATACTTTTATACCAAGAAGCAAAACCAGAAAGTAATTTTAAATATCTCACCGGCTTTACGGCGCCTTTCCCGTGCCGTAAGGGCCCGCTGGGCACGTCGCACTTCATGCCAGGCCTCGTTGTGGTGGGCTGGTCCTTGCCGAAGCCCCTGCCGGTGCTCCTCCCGGATGCGCTGGAAAGAAAATGACACATGCGGTCAGTATACATTTATAGTCATGTAATTATTATCAAACATAAAAGTATGCGTACAGACACAGATTTGAAAGTGCATACTGTTACTGGAAAAAAATTAATGTGCATCAAAAGAAAATTAAACCTTGAATCATTCAGTTATACATGTATACAGTTTTACTGAACTATTACAATTGTAGTGCACTTACCTCTGACCGTTGGCGGTTAGCTTCCCGGTTATCTGGATCAGTGAAGTATTCGGCCCGGTAGGCCCTGTTATAGTCGGCCCACTCCTGGGCCGTCATGGCATAGTAGTTTGTCATGTTAGCTGTCAAAGTAAAAGTCACTGGTTAGAAACAGCCAAACTTTGACATAACAACGTTTTACCAATACAGTTCAGTAAATAGAATACAACATTGATAACAAGGTATTTGGAAGTCAATGGCAACATAACAAATCAGTACAATTTACTGGCAACACAACATGAAGAAATGGATCTGTATGAATTATACTCACACTGCATAATTATTATAATTTCAGGTGCTTTCTTTGCTTTCTTGCTGAACTATGTTATGGATATGAGCAACATTAGACGGTATCAAGCAATGGGTGGTTGGCCGCAAAAAGTGATATACGTACAGCTACGGACTTATTTAAAAAGAGTTCCGAGATGGAGAAATAATTCAGATTTAGGCCTAGGGGTTAGGGGGAGACAGCAGAGGACATGAAGAGCCGGCATAATGAAATTTCTGTTGTTTTATTCTTTGAATGATTGGTTGTACAAAAGTTGTATGAATGTGTAAGTACAATGTAAGAATTTACGCTATGACGTTTCTGGGCGTCTACAATTTTATGCAGTAGCAACTATGATTTATAGCATTGTGACAATGTCGCATCTACAACGTTATCGTTTGGGGCCAGTATGGTTTTTCACAACGTTCATACCTCTCAACACCTCATCTTTGTTCTCTGTGCTACCACTCACCCCTAGGTTTTAAAACACAGCTTTTGGCAGCTTGGCCACAAGGGCATTAGTGGTCACTGGTGAGGGGTTTCGTGGCTGTTTAGGATCCTTAAAGTGTGGCCGCTAGCCACGTCAGAGGGGTGGCCTTTGGTGAAGGGTAATTATAGAGGGAAAGCCGTCCATGCTGCCATTTTCGAGCCGTACAAGAGAGGTTACTGCTCGTGAGGGTGGCCACATAAGAAAGGTTTAGATATTGGTGCCGTTAATGTGAACGTTTATGTGACGTTGGGATGTGGGTCATGTTGCATGGGGCCAGAAAAGAGGTTAAGATCCTACAAGTCACCAACGTGTGAAGTACTTTTTTTTTATTAAATATTTGCGTATGAATAATACACATATTAGCAATGCTTGAGCGAGATATGAATAGTGCTACATGTTTGCCATTGTTTTAGGCTACATGGTGCCATAAACATCGAATACAAAAATAATATATTCACAAATAATTGCAGATCTATGTGCACAAATCGTAAAGAGCATTATAGATATAGTTCAGTGGTGGTCAGACCAGGCCCAGGGAAACCAATGGACACACTTGAGTAGACAGGTTTGAAAATCTGTGTGTCGTGGTGGACAACTCTTTCATACTGGGCATTGGTCACTTGTGCCAACAACCTCTTGTTGTCACCTTTATTCTATTCAGTTGATTACATTTTGATGCTTCATTTTCATTGTAATGTATTCAATTGATTATGTGTAAAATAATTATACTCAGATTCTACAGTCTGAATAATAAAGTAAAAGGTAGAGGGAAATAACTACGAGGGAGGGTGTCAAAACTGAGGCCAAGCTCCTGCACATGAACCTATCGTGGTGATTCTCTTGTCCATTCCAAGTTATGGGTGAAGACCCCTAGATTTGATAAGGGGACAGATTAGGCAGGGGACATGGACTAGTTAGTAACATTTGACATGGCCAGTTTTTTTAAATTGACAGGGTGACACAGATGTTTTTTAAATTCGACATGCGACATAGACCTTATAGTGACAGCTCAATGCATTGCTGCCGTTTGGGAAGGGCCTAAAATCAGGACAGCATCTATGTCATGGGGATAAAACGGAGATCTTTCCTGAGAGAAAAGTATACTTAATTTTCTGGAGATTTATCTTAATACCAACCTAACCCAAAATCGGGACTTTCAGATATAACTGCAGGCAGGGTTTTACTGTGTTAGCAACATATCTAAATCAGTCTTTTTAGTTTATCAAATTGTTTTATATTATTCTATTCCTTTTCAAACTCAGTACTCAAGGTCCATATAGGGCCTACATTCATATTTCATATCAAGAGCCTGAATACTTTGGTTGATGGGCCATTCTTCGGAAATCTCCTCAATTGTCTAGGAGAATGGGGTGAAAAATTAAGGTTGCCAAAAATGATCTTTCTACCTTTTACTAAAGGCTAAGACCCATAGACGAGAACTCCAAAAGGGGGCAAAGGTATTGTCTTTAATCTTCAAGTTATAAAACAAAGACAACATGATTTCTCTATATTGTTTAATTAGAATTGGAAACAAAACTGAAACCTTGGTAACGTACATAACCAAGCATGTAACATACATAACCAAGCCTATTTCTTTCTTTAGCGCGTGATGACTATTTTTGTGGTACAATTAGATATCAGTGATTCATTCTGTCTCCATTGAACATAAAAATTGACAAAAAATACAGTCTTCTCTCTTCAAATCCTATATACAAAGATTTAGAAGCTGTGTACGTAACCAAGCTTGGTTAAGTATGTTACATGTTAATTTTGAAATTTTAACAATTTTCTCTGGTGTCTGCCTGATAAACGCTTTTAAGAAAATGTTTTTGTAATATTTACTGGTTATGGTGTTATGTCTTACCAATAGATATAAGTAACGTCATTAGGGGGAATGTGTCTTGTATCACGCAGTTTGTGTGTGATAGAACAACTGTATACGTAGATAATGCTACTGACAGTTTCGATAATATATATATATATATATATATATTCTAAACTCTTAAACAGATAGAAAAGAAAATATCATAAAGTGAAAGCATTTATGAAAAAATCATGTCTCAGATAAAACTATTTCAATACACACATCTGTATGGAAAACATGATTATTATGGGAGGGAGTACAAGGAACACTTAAATTTTAAGGCTAAATTATGGCAAGACCATAAAGATGTGTATTGTTGTTATATCCCGCATGAGTGTTGCATCATGCATTAAACAAGCATTTCATCATTGTTATCTTATGGGTAAAATATATAATGTTAGCAGCAAAGATCAATGATGAAAAAACATGAATTTCTGAGCATATTTAAAAAAGAAGTTATTAGAATATCACTGGCCAGTGGGAATTGCCATCAAAATATCAAACGTTTAAGCTTCTTCACAACTTCATAACTGGTATAGCCCTTAGAATTCTGGTGAAGAACCTAATTCTTTAAAACCAAACGTACACAAAATTGATAAAACTTGTTGTTTGCTTTATGAGTTAACAAATATTTAGCTTTCAGACTTACTGGTACGATTTTATCAAAGACAAAAAATATAGTACAGGAAAAACCTAAAAGAAAATGGTAGAATTTTAATTTCTTTCAGAGATGCCACTCTTCAAACATGAAAAATACGGAACTGTATTTCTGTATTTAAATACACAAACAACTTATGTAGTCTATTCTCCTTCCATTGAAATCTCTGTTACAAAATCAAATAATATTTACATGCAATGAAATATATTCTTCATTTCTCTTACCTTAAATTGAATATAAACTATTTTCCTTCTAGAATTCTGGGACTTTTTAAAACGGAAATCCGTATTTACATGGAGAAAAGGCATTTTCTTTAAAAAATGATATACACAAATATATAAGTGTGCTTGTTAATACCTGCGCGATATAACAACAATTTATCAGGGGTGGTCAACCTGTCCCATTGTATTTCTAAAAGACGTTGATTCAGATTTTTCAAAAGAAATCTAAAAAACAAAAACAAAAAAAAACAATGCCAGATCCCTATTCTTATCACAGGTATTTTATTTATGTATTAAAGGCCGTATTTCACTACACTGATTTTTTGGGAAGATATACCAAACAATACATCCTGGAGGGTGTAGATGGGGGATAGTCATGACCTTTGGTCATTATTTTCCTTCCATAGTGGAATACGGGCTTGAGGTTTACCATTTTATATAATAAGTCAAAATCCTGTGAGACCACAAAAAAAATTGTGTTCAGGTAAAATAGATCGGAAAATAGGTAAGTGTGTCGAATGTAGATATAAAATTATCATGTTCACAAGAAGGGAGGATTATCATGTTCACAAGAAGGGAGGATGTCTATTTACAAAAGAAAACATAGGTAAACATATTTTTATTTGGGAGTGGGGGTCATATTACCTATGCGATAAAAGGTGTGACAGAGTACCCATTATTTGCGACAGGAAAAAAAATCCTGCCCACCCATGTTTATGCATTATACAATAATGATAAATATTTTATTTCACCCCCGACGTATTTTGGTTGAAATTCTGACCTCTTTTGATTTTGCTCACAGACTTACAAAAAGCATTATCATGTTCCTGTTATGACTTTGCGACTTCAAATATGAAAAATAAAACATTTTACCCAAAAAAAATTAGTACCAATTTTTGGATTGATGTCATAATTTTCAACCTTGAACCAACGTCAGAATTTTAACCAAAATACAACCATGGTTGAATTTAGGTTGTATTTTGGTTACCTGAAGTCTCAACCTATTAATTATCACCCTTGGAACAACGTTGAAATAACGTTATGTCGCCCAAAGTACCCCCAAAGTTGGCAGGGCGTTTCTTTGAGGTAGAAGACATAGTAAGGGCTATAATGGCAATCGTAGAACTATACGTGAGGGTCCTCTGACCTGGGTGGGGTATATCCCAAGGCTTTGGCTGTTTTGATGGTTCTATGATGACACCTGTACAGGTTGGCATTCACGGGACCAATATCTACACTCTACTGGGGGACTACTGTAGTCAAAAAACGGGATTAGAGAGAAGCATCCATCCCTGCCTATTTCAGCTATTGAAAAATAATATGAACAAACCTTTCACGCCTGACTTCTTTAGTTTCAAGTCTGTGTTAAATACGTTTGGTATGAAAATCAGCCACTCTCTAAGTCTGGGAGTTGGGGAATGTCGACCATGGGAAAGTGACTTGGGGCACAGACCAGGGCATTCTCCAAGCAGATACTTTGTCAACTAAGATACAAAAGATGGCGGAGTATGTGCATGGTGAATGTGATCAGCTGATCAAATCCAGGTAGCAGTAACTTCCCAGTCAAATCCAATCTAGATGGGACAGTCCCAAAGTTTGACCCTTGCGTTTAGTGACATGAAGAAAAATATTAACAACGTGACATAGTCCATTTTTTTCAGCAAAAAAGGATAGGGTAAAATAGGGTATATCATACAATATATCACGGGTGTAGACTCTTAAAATTGACAGGGCAAGATTGCAATTTAGATTTGACATGTGACATGGAGCTTAGTGACATGAAGAAAAATATTAACAACGTGACATAGTTCATTTCTTAAATTCCACATGTGGCATGAAGGGCTTTTAAAATTGACATGAATATAAACAAAATACATTTAACATGGGGGACCCCCCCCCCCCCCCCCCCCGTCTACATCCCTTATGTTTAACATAATCAACCAAAAATGTAATATATACGTACGGCCACGGACTTATATAAAAGAGGTCCGAGGTGGAGAAATAATTCAAATTTAGGCCTAAGTGTTTTCCCTGTCATCTTACCACACTCCTAGATGGCAAGGTTTTTCATTCCTGACTTGCCACACTCTGCAAACACACCGCACCAGAACATAGGAATAAATGCTTACATAATAATAACATATGCAATGTACATGCTAAACTACCTATACAATAGATGACAAGAGACAGTGTATCACATTGAATTCATTTTTAGAAATAAAGCAGGCCTACTCAGGTATTACTGCTACCATATTTCATGTGATAATGTAAGTGCGTCACCGTACATATACGATGAGGACCTTACATATACAAATGTATCTCAGCTTTGGAAGCCCACCACAGCATCGGCCGAGCAGACGAATGTAAACAAACCACTTAGACACAACAAAAATCGCGTCATATATGTACAGCTACGAAATTTTCTCTTAAATTTTACTATTACTGGGTTCCTGGCCCTTAAAGTATGCAATTCCCAATGCTTATTTACGCCAATTGGGACTGAATTATTCAGAATTTTACATAAATTCAGAAAAAATTACTTACAGTAGCTTGGATTCAGCTGGACTGACGTTCGGGACGCCCTCTAGCACTTCCGCCCTTTGCCGTTTGTATAACTTCAGAGGGCGCCACCTGCGGCCGCACTTTTCCCGCCTGTTTTCCGTATATGTACGGTGACGCACTTATCGGGGGTATATGTACGGTCACTTCTACCCCTTCTAGGCGGTCTAATATATAGCTAATGCATTAACATTGCTTTATTTTCGTAATAAATTGTATAAAAGTAATAGATTTATCGAATATGTAAGTATTTTCCACTAATGTATAGAAATACCTATTTTAGGTGACTTTTCGCCGGTATATGTACGGTGACGCACTTACTTCACCAACCCTGCCTGGCATTATATAAATCATTTTCAGAGATTTATTTCTCTTGATTTTTTGCGTAGTCATTACTACAAATAAAAACAAGGGCTATGTGAATTTTATTGACACCTGTAAAGCATCTTTCCTTTATTTTTTTAATACATTTACAACATTTATTTGCGGTATATGTACGGTGACGCACTTATTGCACCATAAATAAAGTGGCCAAAAAAATAATAAATTGCTGCATTAAAAAAATATGTTAACAATTCTGTTGTAGCAATGATTGCCTTTAACCTATAACTGAAGCTGGAAAGCACATAAATCATATATTTGAAAAAAGAAATATCTTATTCCCAGAAACAACAGATTTTACTCATAAAAATGTCCCCAAAACAAGCATATTTTATACTATAACAATAAGTAAATAAACTAAAAAATTCAAAATTGGGGTTTTGCACTGAGATCTCTTTGAGGCGCAATGATATAATGTGAAAAAAAATCAGTTTTGTTTCCTGTTTTGTTATAATTTCAAAGAAATTGGGTGAAAATCCCGTTTGGCACCCTTTCGGGAGAAGTGACCATATATAGGGATCTATAGACCTAGAGGTGTAGCTCTATTGGGTGATTAGAGCATCAACAGCAATCTGTATGCATGATAGCTTTGGTCGGGTCAGGGGGAGCCTATTAATTTTATGGAGAGGGCTATTACTTTTTAGGGCAAGCTATATATGGATAGAACAACATGTACGTATGGGCCAGTCTTGTCTATAGGTGTATTGTGTAAAAAAAAAAATCACTTTTGATGTTGGGTAAAACTGGTCAATGCCATTCTGTCTTTAGCCTTCAAAATCGTACCTTGACGCGTTCATTCGTAGAATTTATCTAGGGCATTTATTTTTCGCCCTTCATCTTTTTATGACAAGATGAAACAGTACTAACACATTCCAAATCAATTTACGTAAAAATCGAGCTGAAAATAAAAGCAGGTGCGAGACGTCTCGGTTTTTCAACATTTGCTCTGCTTTTGCTTTTCCCCTGTTTTTAATCTTTTAACATTTTACCCCGAGTTGGCTAATATTTGCACGTTGTGTTCTTTGGCAGGAGATGTTGCTGTCTGCAAGGGCAGCAGCCGGGACGACGGCCCTTTTCCGGTACTACTACGACTACTACTGCTACCTGGCGGGCAGCCTACACATCGGGGCTGTATGGGAGGTACTGGAGTTCTGACTGACTCTCCCCGCCGGACCAGAGGAAGTGCGACCCGGCCCGCCGCCACCCGCCCCCCTGCGCCTGGAGGAGGGCCGTGGAGGCAGCAGCAGCAGCAGGAGGTGGCTACAGCGACCACCATGCTGGAGCATTTAGTCTACGTTGCTAACGCCACGGTGGTGTACGCAGCTGCCGCCGTGCCGCTGCTGCAGAAGATGGATACGACGGCCGACACGGTGCAGTACGCGCACCAGACGCCCTACAGCCACGTCACCGTCGACGTGGTCGGCGTCGAGCTCGGCGGCGGCAGCAGCGGGGCGGGCGGCGGCGGCAGCAGCGGAAGCGGAAGTGCGCCGACGCAACCGCCGCAGCCGCCTCAACTTCCGGCGCCGGGGTCGTCGGTGGTGTCGGCGTCGCAGCACATCGCCGGAAACGTGTCCAGCTTGACCTTCCCCCACAACTGGACCGAGGCCTTCAACCGGCGGAAGGACCCCGAGCTGCGGGCCCTCGACGACCTGGTGCACTCGTTGAACCTCTACTACATCCCCGTGGTGGTGGCCTTCGGGCTGCTGGCCAACTTCGTCGCCTTCGTCGTCTTCCGGGTGAGCGACATCCGGCGCCTGCCGGTGACGCCCTACCTGTCGTGTCTGGCCGTGTCGGACATCGGCTTCATGTTCTCCTTCCTCTTCATCTGGATGAAGTCCACGCACGCGCACGACGCCATCTGCACGCCGGGGATATGTCAGATGATGTGGTACATGAACTTCCTCACCAACTTCCTGTCCATCTGGTACTTGGTGTGCCTGCAGGTCGACCGCTATATAACCATGTGGCACCCGACGCGCGCCAACGCCCACGACGACACCAAGAGGGCGCGCTGCGTCTGCACCGTGCTCACGCTGGTGGCCATGGTCATCTACTCCATGGTGCTATGGACCGTGGGCATCCAGCGCACCAAGGGCATCAACGCCAAAAAGCAGTGCACCTTCATGCCCAAATATGCCCACATCATACGCGTCTTCAGCAAGATCGACACCTTCATCAGCGCCGTCATGCCCTACACCATGCTGCCGGTGTTGAACGCCCTCATCCTCACCCAAATCGTCATCCGCTGCATGGCGCTCAAACGCCACGCCCAAAACAACCACGCCGGCGACGGCGGCCACGGAAATAACTTCGTGCGCAGGCTGCGATCTCAAATCAAACTCACCGCTTCCCTACTCTGTATAACCCTAGTTATATGGGCGCTGAGTGTCACTTCCCAGTGGATGCGGATCCAGGATTTCTTTAAGGAGGATCCAGAGCGGACTATGACCCGGCGCCAAAAGCTCAAGCACGACATCTACCAATATCCCCATTACGCTGCTGTGGCCGTCAAACTCATACTGTACGTCATATTTAGTGGGACGTTTCGGGAGGGCGCGGCCGAGTGCTGCGGAGGCTGTACCTGCGACTGTTCGGCGTGTAAGGAGGAGGAGGAGGATAACATATACGACGAGTGCGAGGAGAACGCCGTGCCTCCGCCCATAGTCGAACATGTCAGTCAGGTATAGCGCTCTCCTTTAAAAACCAACCCAAACACTGCAGAAATTGGCCAAAAGGACAACTCTTTTTTTACTTTTGAGAAAAAAACACCCCACTCTGCTGGAATCATTATTACTATTGTACTCCGACTCAAGTTATTCAGGGTTCATCATCAGACTTCCATCATGCACGTGCGTGTGCTCGCGTGGCGTCTGGAGAAGCTGGCAGAGTAATGACGTGAGCATCTGAAGCATTGTTGTGTAAATTAGGAACTTGTGAGAGAGCATTCGTGAATCGAGGAAGTACTTGTCCAACCTATGGTATTCAAACAAATAATCATGAGAGTGCCTATGCTTAGTCACAAGGCCATAGAAGCACACCAGTGTAGGGTTAGTCTAATCAATTATTTATAAAGGTATCGATTCACAGTCCAACTGTCCTATTGTATGTGAGCAGCTTACTCCAGTAGAAACAATAGAAACGACAAGAGGGGATTATAGACTGAGTGGAAATAGGGTGGACGAACTATCTAAATGTCATATAGTTGGCTGGTTATCAATAAAAAAAAAAACCAGATAACACACTTTTGCGGTATATTGGGAATACGTCTAGAAGACCCGAGTTGAGATTATAACCAAAAGGCTCCCTAGATTTAGACAGCAATGTCATCTCAACTTGTATAAATGGCTCTGTTGGGATTTAAACATAATCAAAAGCTGCCGGGAGAATTTGCATCTTGTCTTTATGCCGCTCTGCCCGATGTCTCTGGATTATGTCTTTGCCACCAACTATTCCCTCTGTGCTTCTCAATTCTAGAATTTGAAGATGTATGTCTTTGGGCACGGGGCTAAAATTGTGACATATGTAAGAGATGTGTTGTGCATCGTACACTCAATTTGACATGGGTGGATTTTCAGGGGTCCAGTTTATGGCGAAGGGATGCAAAGCAAGTTCATTAAAGCTTCTGATAACCGCCTTGTCAGAAAAGATAGAAACACCTAAGTCCCCAATGCTTTGCCAATTCAATTCTGTCAGTTATCAGTATGGGATTGCACTTGTCTCGCGAGGCGGTCTGCAATGCAATACGGTTACCGTAAGTGGACACTGGCGCAGGATTAGGGTGTGAATAATGTAGTGAATGGGAGAGCATGGGTTTAGGTCATGTAAGAATGCTAAGGGGCCATTTATGTAGAGTGCATTGAATTAAAGCAGGATGGGGATACATTCATGATACAGATCCACTTTGATATTGGCGCAGTCCGGTTATATTGCTGACATACTCGAAAGGAAATCCATCATATCATAGATACTGGAAGAGCAGACTTTGGAGTTCTAATGGGCAAACATGTTTGGTATTTCAGGTTTGTTTTTTTACTAATCATTGAATGCATAGAGCGCTATAAATATCTTACAAAGTTAATCTCATTCATGCACCAACTTATATGTATCGTTATCGTATCCTAGGATAAGGTGATATTAATTCATTCGGCCCTCAACATTGCTGTAAGACAAACACGTTGTTTTCATCGATGTATTCATGAGATTCTATTGCGAAGATACATAATTGGCAATTATACCCTATACAAAAAAGAATGTCACAATTGGAGACTTCTTGCCTGATGATGCTATGATATGCGATGCTAATGATATTATGATTAACACAGAATGGTTTATAAAGGCAACGTTAACTAATATGGTCACAATAACCAATTCCATGTTACGGATATGCAAGCAGTAATACAACACCTGGAACATACTGTATACAGTTGCAATCAGCCGATTCAAAGACATTTACAATGGAATTCCTTCATTATCAATCTTATTCTAATGAAAGACATTGTTAACGTTGAGGCAATTTGAGATCAGGTTGGAGTATTATAACATTTTATTTAACAATGTTATGTCTAGGCAATCGAAGCATACTTTCTACCATGTGGTTAATAGTGATCCATTCCCGAAAGCCCTTCGTTTCTCAGGGATTCACTGTAGATAAGACAATTGGTGCGTTCCCACTGAAGGACAAACTGTGCAGCATCCGTTAATTTTTGCATGTACACTGTTGAAGTAGAAAGATTGATCAAATACCCATCAATCATTGTCGGTCTAAGCAAGACAGACTCAAAATTTATACTTATTTATAGGAGTAAAATGATATTCAAGTGAACTAAAATAAAATCATTCCATTATATGATTGAAAAACCACTTCTAATGATCTAATATGCTGATATCCCTTGTAAAGTTCAAACTAGTAGTATGATGAGCAAAGGATAAGAAACATGTAACAGAATTATCCCTTTCAAAATTCAATAGGCGTAAATCTCTATGACAATGCGCTCCAGCTGTCTATGTAATTCTATATAGAGGTTGTATGAGGAAGGTTCAAAGTCGGACACAGTAATAAAATGGTTTATTTTAAGGATGTCAGCCATCGCATTATTGCTCTTAGAACCAGATACATGCTGCTATTCTAAATGCACCTCTCATGCACCCATGGTTACCTACATTTTTAAGTAGGTCTAAAGTGTTTCTCTTACTTGCAAGGTACTTAAAATACAAAGCTGTCGCGATTGATGTGTGGAGGACATATAGTATGTGAATGCTTCAAAGATTCATTGTTCCGTACTACACGTATGAGTCTTCCGTGGCTTTGCAAGACTCAAGTCATTTTCTCAACGGAACATTGCATGCATATCTAAAGGTTGTATATTCACTTAGCATCCAAACGTAACCAGTAACTAAGTTAATGATGACAATGGATTTTCAACATTCTAACGTCTGACAGTTTACCGTTTCAATTTACAATATTAGGTACGATACTCTGCTAAGTGATAACCCTATATAGATTCGTTTGAAAAAAAATCTGTTGATCTTCCTAGATTCTATACCAAAGAACATGTTGTATTATTATCAAGAAGTATATTAATGAAAGACATCGAAAATGTCACAGAGTTGTAGAGCATTGCCTCAAAAGATCTACACCCAGTCCCCAAAAAAGCTTGTGACGCAAATAATCTAAAAAGAAAAAAGATGAATAAAAAAGCAGGATGATTCTTTTTCCTCTCAGTGCTTAAACTAATATATCATTATCCCAGATAGAGATAACAATTTTTTGGAAATAAATCCATAAAAAAATGATGTACTTGGAATGGAGGACCTATACCAGTTCCCATGGTCTCATGCTTTCACAAACTAAAGCTGCCTTGTTACTCAAACGGTTATCATGGTTGGTTGTCAAAGTCATGTTATGACGTCACAAAGAAGGTACGTGACCAGGCACCGTCCATAAATTGTCACGTGACCTTACCTTACCCAAATACGAGAATCAACTCAGAATGAATGCAAGACGTATATAATTTGGCTACAAGGACAATTTCTCCATCACCTAGGTAATTTAAGTGACACATGAGCAGACGGTTATGTATCGATACGAGGAAATTGCCAATGGGGTACTTGCATATTTGATGTCATTCTAGATCTGTAGGGTAATCCCATGTGTCGTTACGTCAAGCTCGTCTATATCCTAATACACCCATGTATGATGTGCATAAGCAAAATTGGATGGTTTCATGAAACATTACATGTCAGCTGTGTCAAGGATTGCAATGTTTTTTGCTAGATGCACCTTGCTCTTTCAAATAATTTGTATATTCAAGACTGCTAGAATAAAACGGGACATACATGATCATGGAAAATGGTGCAGACAAATTTGATATCTTCCGTTGAAATTTGGTTAGTGATCTAAGTGGTTGTTTGCAACGATGAATATTTGCATATGACCTGTCGTTACTCTTTGGGACAGCATACTGTTAAATCATATAGCTGTTAGGATTGAATTGTAAATAGTAGCCTCGACAACAACACCCAAAGTATCTCTAAATCATGGCTAAGCTGGACGAAATATTGTGCACTAGCAAAACGAGCATCCCCGTAGTGATGTGTGAGATTGTTTTCAGCGTGACTGTTGGCTAAGAAGTGTAAGGTATACGTTTTGTACAGTATGGCCTCATATTGTTACTGAGTGAGGCATCTTACATACCATACATTCACGGCAATTGACCCATGTTTCTTTTTTTACCATTCATTTTTCACAAAAAAAAACATGAGAAAACAAGGTATGGTTGCTTTGTCCTACTAGAAAATGATCATGGTTACGAAGCGTATAGGTACACACCTATTGCTATGTTGATATGGATGTTAGTGTTTCTAATAAAAACAAATTGAACAAATCAGATCAAATATGATATTTCGGGGCTTCTCTTCTCTTTTACCTTTAAACAAAATTAATGTATGCGTTAGGTTCCATAGGAACAATTTAATGTTATTATAAGTATACCAAATGCGCACACACATATATAGTCCTATTTATTAATATTGTGGCTCAGTAAGTTATCAGTAGGTAGCGGTCCTTGAATCGTTAGAAGATGTAATGTTGCACAGTAATCACATCATGTTGACTTACAAAAAGATTTGGGAGCGGACAGTTAAGCATTAGAGTTGTGCATGTATTTGCAGTCATCGGACTCGTTTTGCCCCAAGCAATGCAACAACTCTATCCGACATCAAAGTAGTCTTCTTTTGGGTTAACATTATTGGCTCACTGCCAGCTTTAGGGATCAACATGTTCCTAATTTTCACCACAAGGTGGCACCACTGGACTTTCCCTGACCTAGAATTATACGTTCAGTAGGTCCAAATACTCAGTATGACATCCAACCACAGACTATTGAATAGGAATTTGAATTTCTTGCAATGGCATATAAGAGGCCTGTTTCATAAAAGGTTACCGGGATTTACGAAAAGAGATAAGTGAGTTCCCATTTCATAAACGTCCATTGATCGTTTTCCATACAGCAGCCACGACAGTTTTGTGTTATCTAAAAGATATAATTATGGTGGAACTAATAGAGGTTTTACGTTGATTTACAGAAATTGGAGGTACACATGTTACGTAGATTTTTGAGACATTGGTAGAGGTTTCATTAAGAAACGCCTTTCAAACCCTCTGTAAGTGATATGTGTAATCCCCTTAGATACAGAGTTTATTATGAGACTATATCTCCGGAACTATCTGTTGTTCATTTTTATGTGATATCCCTTTTTAGGTCAGGTTCATCAAATGAGAAATCAAAAATAGGCCGAGAGCTGGATGAAAAGACTTCAGTAAGATACCTTCGATCTATTAAAAAATAACTTTAGACCATGTCAGAACAATGTACAACCCCACAACATATCAGTAAATGACATTCTATATTTGTTTATGTTGTTTATTCAAACATGAGTGTGCAATCAAGTAATAAATACATCCATTATACCCAGAGGCCTGTGTCATAAAAAACTACCGTTACGTAGTTTCATAGGGTCTTAATGGAACCATAGTAGAGCCTCGAAAATTATGTTTTACAAAGAAAACCGCCGTTAACGCCAACTCCACGACCTCCGTTAGTAACATCAAACCTCTATTCGGGACACCAAAACCTCCCTTTGGCTAGCCTAAAAGCTCTGTTAGGGAATCAAACTCCTGTAGCTATTGACGAAGAAATAATTCATGGCTTGTTGATTTCATTGTCATTCTTTATAAAAACAGGTAGCAGATAGGCATTAAAAAGAAGTAATACTCATCTTAAACAGAAACCTTAAATACAATCTCGATCTGCCATTGTCTGCCTATGTATAGCTTATGAAATATAAGTGCAATTTCAAATCCTCTATCTAATATCGAGCACAAACAACGGCATGTTTCTTTGAATGTCACGAATAATTAAATGATTAACTACCTATAACAATTAATTTCTTAATCTATGCAAAAACATATTCCTATTTAAAAGTGATACGGTAAAGCTAGCTAAAAGGCAAGAGTGGCCATTATTATGTATATATATTATCTCAATCACACATCTCGGAGACTATTAGAATGCTGTTTTATATATTAGGATGTCTAAAACTATTAGCACTGACATCCATGGAATATCTCTGAAAAGAGTCTGTACAATACAAAACGTGCTTCTTTTGCCGTTAAATTAGCATAATTCTCAAAGATTCACTGTGTGATAAGCAAACAACTGTTATTACTGTTCATAAAGGGACAACAATGGAAAATTATCCCATTCTGGAATTGTCCGTATAGGTGCTTTACAGTAGATACGTTTTACACAGTTGCAAGTGCTATTAGTTTAAAGCCTACGGGCGCTTAGCATCAATCCCGAACCATAAAAATACCTAAGGTAACGGTAGACAAGACATTTAATGTCATATGATATAGATCAATTAAAATAAAAGCTTGTTTATATGATATGCTTTGTTTTTTAAACTTAAACCGCGAATGCTTTACAAAAATATAAGGTTTCTGTAATAGGCTTTACATCATTGTTATAAAGTATGAATGTATATGCTATATGTACAAGTAAAACCACCAGGTCTAATTCCTTTAAGAAAGGATTAAAAACTTATACATGTATTAATATTTACTCATATTTACTCATACAGTTATTCTACATAATGTTACAAATGAAGAGTGCATATGACATTTTTATGAATACATGTACATTCAGTAAAGAGATTGTGAACAGAGAACAACGCACTGATCTCCAACTGCTAGTGAAGTCTAAATGTAAAAAGGTTTCTTTAATTAATTATAGTTTTATCGTTTAGTATAGACCACATCAATCACACTTTCTACTAATTAATAATTGCCTCAGACAATATATAACACAGAGAAATTTTCCTTAAAAGAATATTTCAATACAAATACAATTATCAAGGAAGGAATCCTATTTCATTGCTGATTGTCGAAATGGTTTCTGTTAGTTTCTCCTAGTGTGCATCATGAAGAGCATACTGTTGTTTTTATCTAGACTAAAGCATAAGTGCATCATTTCCCCTTATCTGAGCCCATATTTTCGTAAATAATTAGGCTGGGCCCTTGACATTTTCTGTGGTCACTATTTTCTGATGAATACCAAATGAAGACGGCAGTGACATAGGAACTATGAAGAGAACGTTTCTTGTGTAGTATGCTCCAACAATAATTATCTTATACCATATCAACATCCATTACATTATCAACTGAATAATTGCCGTTGTAATCCATGGAGAGACTTATCAAATAGTCTACGGAAGGAGGAGTTGAAGAAGAACCTTTCTGGATTGGTGGGCAACAAACATAGGTTATAAGAGTACAATAAAGGGCATGACAATTTTCTGCCACGTGCACTTTGTTCTTTACTCTGGTGGTTGGTATACCCAAATGGCCAAGAAAAGTATTCTCCTCCTCATTATGGTTCAATAGATTGATTAATAATGAAACAATTTTAAGAGTTACAGGCATTTTGGAACTCCCAATCAATATTTCTTTTCCCAAAAAGCAGGGCGCGCGGCCCCTCGAATTCTGCCGCTGATATGACCTTTATAATACATATTTCCTCTGGGCATATACCATTCAAGGGGTGTAAAGTCTCTCCATGCCATTCACTTCCGTTTGCTTCAGCGAGATGATGTCACTGGGGTCGGGCGTATAGTTCATATTGGCGAAAGAGTTGTGGTTGGAAGTGTCCACCAGGTGACGGAAGGGGTCCCTCCTCTCGGCCTCTGCCCGGATCTCCTCCGGGGCCCTCCGCACAAAGATGTACTTACAGCCACACATGTGGACCATGGAGAAGCCAGCCCCAAGGCAGAAAACCAGGAGGAGGCAGGGCCAGAAGAGCAGGTGGAAGAGGAATCTGCCGCTGGAGTTCCGCGCCCGGATGACGGTTTGGGGGTTGGCGGGATTGTACAGACAATCCAGTCTGTCTCCAAGCTCCAGATCTGGATTCAGAAGCCGCGATGTTTTGTCTTTTTCGTGTGGTTCAAAACATATTTTGTCGTGGTGGCACTGCAGGAGAAGAGGTGTTTAAAAAGGAAATTGTCATTCATCTAAGCGCTAGGCTACATGTACAATATTGTTGCAGAAAATATTGCAATTATACTAGGCCTATTCCCTGATGTCTAATTGAATTCTTCCAGGGTTTCTTAGATACTGTAATTATCTAACACATAAAATACAATCAGATTTAAGCCAGTGCTATAGTAAATATTGTCTAAAAAGTATAGGCTACCTTCCCCATGATCCAGAACCCTCCATGGTAGAATGGTAGAATGTTTTTAAAGAATCCAATTGTTTTTGGCCTTTTTCATATCATAATTTCATTAGAGAAATACACATAAGGAGTTACGTTTTCAGAAGTTTCTGAACGCCGCAGTAGAGCTGTGACGTTGACTCCATCGTCCGTGACGTACATGACGTAGACACCTGGGCAGGGGAACGGGGCGCGACACCTAGTGTTACACCGACACCCCATACCAGGGGGCGACAGGGGACTGACCACCCTACAGCTTGAATTGTGGTAGCTGAGGGAATCCACATAGGGCTTGACCAGTCCCTCGCCCATCACTGCAAGATACAACGAATAGATAAGGTTGAGAAGTAGAAATAGGCCTAATATTATGTCATACTGCAAGCTGTATAGTATAATAGGGAACAGTCCTGTGCTTGGTGACTGGAGAGACATGTGTTTTGATTAACTAGATTAATATTCTGTGTTTCTGCTAAAATATGTGTGGATAAAAGATATGGCCTGTACAATAGCACATTTACCCTATACTTTTACTTATAAAAGTATAAAGAGGTCTAAGATACTGAATGACAATTCTTTTGCCAAGTGTAATATGCATGGATTGGGCGTAGGCCTATTGTCATAACCTGCGTCAATGCATACTTCTTCGCTATATCAAATTCTTAAGTGCTTTGTTTCAATACCTAACGCCCATCATGCATGACGTTGGCTATTACCAAAATTAACAAACCTGTGACAAAAAGAAGCATGAAGAAGCCAAGAGATATGCAGAAGACATAGAACATCATTAGCATGGTGCGCTTATAGCATCCATAAGGACAACAGCGACACCAGCGGCCCAAACACGTATTATACGAGTCCCGCCGAATCCATTCTTGTGCCACCTGGTGAATAAAAACAAAATAAACAGGTGATTATAGAATATATGGATTTTCATTCTGAATCCCGATGATCTCATGTATGATTCAATATGCTAATTCCTGCAATTACAGCCATCATGAATAAACAATAAAACATTCAGCTGCAGCATACCAATAGGGTATTAAATTGATTTTCTGCAAAAGGCAATGATTGATAATCTTTATAATAATTGTGAACTTTATTTCTATAATCGCGATCAATCTTGTGCTAAATATTCTGCACACACACACATCAAAAACTTCATCAAGCATCGCTCTTCTGTTTATAATTTGACAGGTCAATTAACGACAATATAAACTTCGGCTTATTGTTGCTATAGTTATTTCAATTGTCATTCTTGAGATAATTGTGTAATTTGATATATGATTGACCGGTGCTGCTAACTCAGGAATTGTGTAATCACTTCCCTAGCACTTGAGTTGCGTCACACGCAGATTATAGAAACATTGGTTTCTGTTTTTGTATCACTAATACACACTAATATGATTTTACTATTTCATAGTCCCATGATAGTGACAATTTCTCGAGATTGCTTTGAATAAAGATCATCTTTATAGTTGTTAAATAAACTTGAGATGGATTACTTTATTCATTCATTGTGAACTGTCATTTATAAGATTGGATCATATACAAAGTAAGATATTAAGCTACATTATATTAAGCTACATATATATTAAGCTACATTATATTATTATATCATTATAAGTAAATCTTATTATTTTCACACAATGCTGCGCACAATATGATATGTATTATTGATAAGTATCTACTTACCATTTGCTCATAATCGGTCCAATCGACGACAAACATTGCGTTTGTAATCGTAAAGCACATCTGCACAACATAAGTATGTAACCAATGTTACGTACTTGGCATCAATTATTTGTCATCAGAAAATACAGATTCTAAGATACTCACTTTTGCAAAAGAAGTCAATAATTTAAAAGAATAAATTTACAGATCATAATTGGTTGTCTAGATATTGCCAACCATAAACTTTAATTGCATAATACGTTGTTTACCAATGTTGCTTTTTGCAACAGTGTTTATTATACTGAAACCTTTTCAAACAACATAATGACCTGGTCTCTCGCCGATCTCAGATTGTTGATACCTATAAGCATACAGATTTCTCATGCATGCCATTATATTGACAATTCACAACGTTATCACATTTCAGATAGAAAAGTTCAATAATTGATTACGACATATGGATACAAACTTAATTTTGACACGAGCATACACATTTCCCATACCTTCCATTATGTTGACAGTTCACAATATTATCATTCATTGACCTTACTAATATCAATGCTGTTATTGCATGGTGACGACGGCCTAAAAGCCCATCCCTTAATGTAATGCACATTATGATAACAATATTTTCTTATTTCATAAACCATGAACAACGACATTTTACGGTTCCCCTGCACAAACGGTCTGTCACTTGCATTTCTAGGTATTTCATGGCAAGGGCAATGCTGGCTATAGCCTAGGCGAAGATCGATGCTAGAAGTGACAGCTGAATCTGACTGCGGCTTGACTCCCCCCATCCCCACCGCAGGAATGCCTCAAATCCCCCAAGGACTCACCTGAACGACCCTGTCAGCAGGCCAGTCAGCTGTGACCGACTCCTTGTATGCACCCACCAATGTATTTGGTGTTGTCTCAGGTGAGGTGAAGACTGTAGGCTGGTTGTAGGCCAACAGACAGCTGCGGGGCAGCGGAGGAGGCCTGCAATGAATCCGAACATAAACACGGACTGACCCAGAAAAAGGTAGAGCTGCTCGCGATAATCGGGTCACGCTGGCGCAGTGCAGTCGTCCCTATGGTCGCCGGTCTCACAGCTCTACGGGGTACTGATGAGGTAAGAGGGTTGAAGATACAGCAAGGCAAGAAGTACATGAGAGGATGTTTTAGGATGAGGCCTGACCAAATCGCAATAAAGGCATTGACAGTTACCTTTTCTCATGGTTCTCCCTCATTCTAGAAATTTCTTAATCCACCATTTCAGGTGTCGCTCCCAAGTTTCTTATCATTATAGGACATGCTAATAGGGCCCAGTGTTTATATAGCCTAGGTCGATCGTTGTATCATAGAATTTCCAAAATATGCAACATTCTCTTATTCAAAGTCCACCGGCTAGACATTTTACTATTCATATAATGTGTTTAATTTTTTGTCATTTTCCTAGATCTTCTATGTATAATTAGAATCTGTAAAATTTTACTATTGCAAAAAATAAATGTTTCTTTTAGCAGTATTCACAAAATACGGCTGTTTCCATAGTACATAATATGGGAAATTACGGGGAGTAAACTTTTCATTGACATTTTACTTAAATCATCTTTCCATATATCTTTATACTTATTCTCCTAATAAGTATCATGTATTCAATTTGTTGAAAAAAAAACACTTATCGTTTCAACACCACAGAATATTGATAACTGTTAGATCTCCAACCACGTTGAATCTAACGTAAATCTCACGCAGTTAAATATTGGTATACGTAATTATTTGAAGGCTTGATTATTCTAATAAAGATTGTAATAAGTCAAAACTAGTTGATTGGCCATTTTAATATCTTTAATAGATGATAACAAAGGTCCAACAGTTGCAATCTATCCGGTTTGATGAATCTTCCAACATTTTGATTTCTAGACAGTCACCTTAGACCCACGGTATTTACCTATTTATTTTAAATTTGAAAGTCCTGGGGTAGTGCTGAAATGTCCAAAGAGATTATATTTTGATTTTCAATACCATTTCGGTAATAATAGTATAGATTTAAGAATACATTCTCCAAAACTGTTGAGGCGCGAGTCAAGAATCTATAAAAGCAGTTATTTTTCCTAGTGTGGCCAGTGGCATGGTGTGTTATTGGAAGGATGTGTCTACAGTTTCTGGAGAACAGCTGGTATGGGCTTATCCTTGGCCATCCTGTCCAGGATCAGGTCCGAGAGCCACTCCGGTAACCAAGTAAGAGGGATGTAGAACATCTTGGCTCGCATACCAATGACGTAACGACCCCGAGGACACCAAGCAGTCAAGGCATGTATGTAGCCATCGACAACAGGGCTAATGTCCTCAGCAAGATCTCCTGATTCAGATCTCTTGATCATGTTGTTGGTGGCTGGAAGAGAAAAAAGAAGTGATTGATGATTAACGTGGCGCGTTTTCATCAAATAAAATAATGAACTGTTTGATTGATATATATATATATATATATACCTCAATCAAACAGTTCATTATTTTATCTCTAATCGAGTTATTGGATATAGAGAGGGAACTTGTTTCATTCTCATAGTAATATTCTATGGATTCTCATTCTCTTAGTAATATTGTATATACATATTGTATATTATCTCTTCTGCAGTTCAAATACAGAAAATAATCTGTCGGTTGTAGGGAGAATTGCGGGATTTGACTGAAAAAACTGCATCCATGTAGAGGTTGGTTCTATACACAGACATTCCACTATTACAGTTCCTAGACTTTAGTCAATGTATTTGTATTTTGCCACATGGGTAAGCCTGGTTTGTTTATCATTTCAGTTCTATTTATGAGCTATAATTATGGTGTTAGAAATAGAATTCAAGGAGAATGAAACATAAAAAGGTACTTTTGTCCGCGAACTGTTGGCCATACTCGTCCTTATAGTGCTGAGGCAAAGTATCCCAGGCTGCCTCAAAGAGTCTCTTGTTGTAGCTCATGTCGTTCAAGTTGGTCCGATAAGCACTTGGCTCTATGATGTGCACAGACACGTTGAATTGGCGCATCTCTCTCCTTTATGTATGTGTTAAGCAAAACAAAATTGGTCGTTTCAGGTTGGTCTCCAAATACTAAGTATATTATAGTGCCCAACCCCGACAATTAACGGCCGGTTTCCATATAATGACTAGTTTGAGCACACAAAAGTGAGTAGGCTCCTATTAAAATGATATGGTAAAAAGTAATGTATGGCTGACTGTATATTATACCATTCAATTCCTGTTCTGCTATCAAATTCGAATCATACTGTGATAATAAATTATTAAGATTGTTCAATCATACACAAATTCAAAAACATCAAAATCCAGACGAATTTGGCAATGTAGCTAAGATGATTGTCAATGGAGTGAAAAGAATAAATCGAAAGACTAATCATTCTCAGATATTATTTTTATATTTAATACGATTTCCCTTTAAAAGATTGATAGAATTAAAGTATTTTAAAGGATGATATCAATAACATACTTATCAAGCAGGTAATAAATAGTTTTGCTTAACAACTTAGAAATTACCTGAGAACATCAGAGAAGCACTCAACACCATACTTCGAGCAGCAATAGCTGGCTTGATTTACTTGAGAGAAACGGCCAGAGACACTAGCCATGTTTACAACCCTGCCCTTAGCCAGCTTCAGTAAGGGCAGGAAGGTGGTGGTCATGTCAATGAGCCCGTGTAGGTTAACGGCAAACACTTCTTCATAGTCGGCTTTAGTAAGCCATTCAATTGGTAAATCTTTACCTCCAATGCCTGCGTTGTTAATTAAGCCCCAGAGACCTGGAAGAAGATAAAAGTTGAGAAACAAAAAGGAAGTCTAAATTGTTTACTTTCATGTTTGTTTTTGATAAATACTAATAAGTGGCAAAAAGGGATATATCATTTGCCTTGATATGAGACACTTTTGTTATCTCTCTTGTGAATAGGTGACTGCCGCTCGCTAGTCAACGTATCACAACATCGGGGTTAAGTACGTGGGTGGGGGGTTAGGGGATTAGGCCGCCGGGTCGGTCGCCCTCGGTCCACTAAACCGTTGTACAAACAAAACCGCGGTTGCTAGAATTGTCAAAATACGCCCCCGTTAGGCTTAGGCCTAGAGCGTGCTTGTGGCGCAGACCGGCCTTCAAACCCAGTCTAACCCGCCAGCGTGGTGGCCGAACCTATCGGTCCGACTGCCCGGGAGGATATTTCCCGCACGGTCTCTCCGCCCCCTCGCTTGGTCCCTCCCCCCCCCCCCCCCCCCCTCCCTTCTTTAGGCCTAACTTTTTTGTAAACGTGGTGAGACAAACTTTGGTAGACTGGGTTTCAAACGCGGCGAATTAGTAATTGGGTCAGACTGGGTTTGAAACCCAGACTAAATTATTTGCGTCAATCGATATGACAGCGTCCCGCGTAAATGAAATGTTTTTACCAAGATTGTGTAGGGTGTTAGACTGGGTTTCAAACACGGAGAAATTGAAGTGTGGTTAGGCCCCCGCCTTCCCTCGCTAGGATTTTTGGCTAAGTTTGTTCGTGTCAGTTAGACTGGGTTTCAAATACAGCCAATCGCGACTTTATAGTAGGCCTATATCGGTTAGACTTGGTTTCAAACCAAGTCTAAAACTAAATGTGGCGATAGACTGGGTTTCAAACCCAGACTTCACTATCGTTTGTCGTACTAAATCGTTTGTAAAGAAGTGGGCAAAGAAGCCCATAACGGGGACAGCGTGCTGACGTCAGACTTTTTCTTAGGGGCTTTCCCACGGTATCAGCGCCAACTTTTTCCTAATAAGGGCATGTCATCAGGCGTGGCGTCACCCCACCCCTGGGGCCATATATAAGGGCCCGCATCGCGCCGGGTTTCAAACCCAGTCTGACCACCGCCCTTCTTGGATTACCAATGGACCCGCACCACAGTTCTCCCCCCTCCTCTGGGACGGATACCTTCGCGGAAGAACTCTTTGCACAGGACGAAGACATAATGCGGCGGCACAAGAAGAGGGAGAAGAGGAGAAGGAGGAAGGAGAGGAAGGCCGCACAGAAGACGGCGGGCGGGGACCCGGAGGCAGCCGGCGAGGACCCAGAGGGTGAGGCACATGACCGGGACTCGGAGGCAGCCGGCGAGGACCCCCCGGAGGCAGCCGGCGAGGACCCGGAGGGGGAGGCACACGACCGGGACTCGGAGGCAGCCGGCGAGGACCCCCCAGAGGCAGCCGGCGAGGAGATGGAGCTGGATCCCCCTGCTTGTCCCCGCGCCCCAACACCTGAATACGCCCGGCGGGTCTCCGAGGCTGGCCGGCGAAACCTGCCACTTGTAAGTAAAATTCAGGACGCTTATTGTGGATAGACTGGGTTTGAAAGCAGGTTTAGTAGTTCACGCTGGTACTCGTTAGACTGGGTTTGAAAGCAAGTATGATGCCAGTAGGGCCTATCGTTAGACTGGGTTTGAAAGCAAGTATGATGCCAGTAGGGCCTAACCCGGTCAGGGGCAGGAACATGTCGGGCTGGGGGAGGGGGGGTGGATGTTAAGGTCGCGTCGTATGTCCGCAGCGTAAATTATAAGAAAAGGCCAAGTCATGTCATGTCATGTCCGAGACGCATGTTTCTTAATTTTTTTTATAAAGCCACTATCTATACACTCATATCCGTTGATTTAAGGTGTTGGGGATTCCGCCTCTGCAGCCGGGCCGACGTGGGCCTAACAGGGCCCTCTCGCCTCAGATGGCGGAGCGCACTGAGCCGGTCCGCGAGAGGCGCGCCCAGAAAGCCAGGGTGAGTTTGATTTCAATGAACTTAATGCGCGATTGTTTATAATTTATCAAAACGACCGTACAAACCATAAAATCTCCAGTATGATAGCTTTACAGAATCTGTTGGACCGTGTTTGAAACCGAGTAGGTTGATAGGGGGTTGACATTAATGTCTAGCTCGGGATCAGGGTATTGCTCATAATAGAAACAAATAATTATTTGTTCCCACAAACTAGAACTGTTTGTAAGGTAATGTTCATGTTTTTTTACAGAATAAGTACGTCCCCAGACAGAAAAAACCACTTACGAGGGCCGAAAAAGACCAGAAGAACTACTTCGACCGGCAGAGCGCGGCGACCCGGCTGCGTGAGCAGGGCGTGCCGGCCCGTATGTTTATAGACAGAAGTAAGTGTTATCGGACAGCTGCTAGACTGGGTTTCAAAAGCAGTTTCCCCGCTGCTGAGTCAGACTGGGTTTCAAACCCCACTGATTTTGCAATTGTATGGCCGCAGCAGACTTAAAATAGTAAATTCGAAAATAGTACAGTGCTGGCCCCCTAGCGCCAAATCGCAGAACTAAGTTATACAATGAAGAAAAAATGTACACTACAGTTACACGCTGAGTATGTATTGTAAATATTTACTAGTGTATTACAATTATGGAATTAAACAATTGTCCAATGTACGGGTGGAGGGGAAAGGTTGTTTAAATGTCTTATCAAACTTTTGGAAATGTTACATGTGGCGCCCCCAGTGGGTAACAGATGAACCTTGCTCTTTCAGGCATTGCTGGGTACGAGACCCCCCCACCCGGGGTCCTGCAAGATCTTGAAAAAAAAACTTCAAGGGAAGGCCAGGGCACCCGGAGGAGGAGAAGAAAGAGGGCCAAGGCTGCCAAGGCCAAGGCTGCCCTGGACCACTCTAGACGGGCACCAGAAGAGGCGGATGAGGAATTCGTCCCCCCCCCAAGCTCCCCCCCCTCCCGGTACAAAGAACGCCCACCCGACGACGACCAGGAGGGTGGTGGGGCGGCCCCCATGGCCACACTGACTATGACGAGACTTATCCCAAGGAAATTGGTGGCGCCTGTGTAAATAACTAGGCCTAGACCGTGCCACACTGACTATGACGAGACTTATCCCAAGGAAATTGGTGGCGCCTGTGTAAATAATAATTTATTTTTTTTGTCAAGTCTGTACATATTTTTTGTTTATTATTTTATTATCTATTTTCAGTGGATCCCTTGTAAATACTTGTATATAACTATTTAATAATAATAATATTTTGTTTGAATTTGAAAACACTTGTTGTTATATGTGGTATAACTATGAATCAGTATACTGTAAATTATTATTGTGATGAGCTATAATACTTACCGGCTAGTTTGAAACCAAGTATAACCGTCTAATCATTAAGTTGAGAGATAATTGAATATTCCTTTGAATCTACGCGATACAAAATATATCGGCGGGTTTGAAACCAAGTCTAAAATATATCGGCGGGTATGTAACCAAGTCTAATTATCTAATTATGAAGTTAGAATTTACGCGCTACTTAAGAAAAATATATCGGCGGGTTTGAAACCCAGTCTGACGCCTACCATAGAATGGGTTTGAAACCAAGTCTAATCATCGACCCACTAGCCCGGCTTCAACCCCAGTCTAACTTTAATCAACAGCCATACAACCACTCATACACACACACACACGATCAATGAGTAAAGACCAACTCGTAAGAGAGTTGTTGGTTGGCCCTGAAAAGGGCCGTTTTGGTCATGGGTAGATGTCGTCCATACTACTGCTCATCAGGGTAAACTGGGGCATTGACTGGTAGGTTCTGAGGTCCGGGCTGCCCAAGTTCACGGAAATGGTCTCTGGCCCATCTCAGCTGTGTTAGTGCACGGTCCCTGATCGTCAGGGTACTGAGCTCTCCTACAGTGCCGAACATGTGCCAGAATTTTCCGGGTATAGCTGGTGGACCTTGGGCACAACGTCCCTGGATGGCCATACATGTGAGGTTAGTAGGCTCAAACACACCCAGTGCCTTCTGGGTCATGGCAGGAACGACCTCCCTGTTACATTCAGCGTCACATGCAGCCAACAGCATTTTCCAGCAAATGTCTACCGATAGATATTCCGGCCGTATGAAGTTCACTACAGCAGAATTTGCTGTCAGCAGGTGTTTTTCTGGGTGACCCAAAATAACAGCAACATCCTTCTCAGTGGGCTTCCATGCAACAGCCGGAAGAGACGAGTGTACCTAGTGCTGTTCTTACCGGGCAAGAGGCAGTACAGGATTGGGATGACGGTGGACTTGACCAAAGCGTGGATGATGAAGAGTTGTGAGAACAGGGTAGGGCAACTTCGAAAGGTACCATCCATGTGCACCCGACGCGAGTCACACATCAGGGCAAAACTGTCCTTGTCCCCGACCACAAGGATCCGATCCTCCGCTCCGTCATCGATTAGGACGTTGTGTAGGTCCTGACAGTCGGTGAGATCGATGCCTGCCAGGGATCTTGGGAGAGGAGGCTGCTGTGTCTTCCGGATGCATTGGAGACTAGCAGCCATACTGTAGTCGGTGGGAAGGGCATCCACGATGGCGTGACTGTCCTCCATGTGGACAATCGGACGTGTAAGTTCTTGGTAAATGGCCCTTACTGGGGTCTGAAGATCGTCCCGTGCACGCTTCCTGATCTGCGCCTCAATCTCCTCTGCCTTCCTCTTGTTGATCTCTGAGGGATGGTTGTGCCAGCCCTGGATGTTAACGTTGTCCATGTCTTCCCCGATGTAGTTTGCCTGAAATGGGAAGAAAACCCGTGTAAGTTATTTGTGAACGTTGTTAGGTAATACAGGTGAAGAATATACACATTTTAGTTAGACTGGGTTTCAAACCAGATGTAAAGGTAGACACATGGATCAGACCTGGTTTCAGACCCAGTCTAATTGTTTAAAAATACGAATTCGATTGAATTAATGCAGTCGCCAGTGGCGCCCCCAGTGGCGAATGAATAAGTCTTATTATAATAATGTTATTCCAATATGCCATATAACACAAAAGAGTATAACTTGCAAAAGATTTACATGGTTCAAGACCCCTGTATGAAATGCTGTCATGTTATCTTGATAAAAATTTAATACCTTGGCAGTACATTTGGTGACCTTGTAGTGACTGCAAATGAATTTCTGTTTCCGGTTCTCTCCAGTCCCTTGAGTACCGTTCCTGTAGAACTTGTACCCGCCGGACTTCAAAAGCAATTTACCACGTTTCCCCTCAACAAATACATGCCTCTCATCAACCCCTAACTCCTCTTGATTGTTCTGGTTCGGCCCTTCCATCAGTCGACGGCGTACGGGGCGACGAGGACGGGCGGCAGGCCATACAAGTTCAGGTGATGGAGGCGGTGGAGGTGCAGGGGCTGCCTCAGGAGTCCCTGGGGGCTGGAGTCCAGGTATGAGGGGCAACTCCTCCAGGATCAGGTCCAGGGCAGCAGGATATGGTTGTGGTGCAGCCAGTAGTTCTTGTTTGGCTTCTGGTTCCAACAGTAGTAACTCAGGTTCAGGTATATGGTTACCTTCACCTTGGTTGACTAGGTCGATGGCATCAAAGATGGCTTGTGAAAGATCCATGCTGGAATGATGACCAGTAGGAAGGGTTGACCACTATTTAAGGGGAATCGATGTGCCCTTATCAACTCACTGTGCCGGACAACAGTAGCTCAAGGGAAGCCCTGTCGGTAGACTGGGTTTCAACCCCGACATTGACTGAGCGCGCGTCGTCGCGGTGACCGGCCGCTGACCGGTCGTCGAGTATCTCAGGGGAAGCCCCGTGCGTAGGCTGGGTTTCAACCCCGACATTGACTGAGCGCGCGCCGTCGCGCTGACCGGCCGCTGACCGGTCGTCGAGTAGCTCAGGGAAAGCCCCGTGGGTAGGCTGGGTTTCAACCCCGACATTGACTGAGCGCGCGCCGTCGCGCTGACCGGCCGCTGACCGGTCGTCGAGTATCTCAGGGGAAGCCCCGTGGGTAGGCTGGGTTTCAACCCCGACATTGAATGAGCGCGCGCCGTCGCGCTGACCGGTCGTCGAGTATCTTAGTGGAAGCCCCGTGGGTACACTGGGTTACAACCCCGACATTGACTGAGCGGTGCCTATCGCTGGTCAGACTGGGTTTGAAAACAAGTCTGAGCGGTGCCTGCCGCTGGTCAGACTGGGTTTGAAAACAAGTCGCTAGCACAGGCAAATTTGATTTTATAGTTTGGAGGCAATTTGATTTGTGGACAGCAACAATGGCAAATCGAAACATTCCTTCATCTCTAATCAATGCCAGGGTTCTGCGTGCCACCATGCCAATCTCATTGGATCGTCATATCAGACGAGTGCTTAGAACTGTGGGACCTAGTAGACTCTACATTGTCATAGAGTCTAGTGTAGATCCATTCCACATGGTTGTCCAGTACCGTGACCACCTGTACGACCTACCAGACTGGGGTACATGGACCGAGTTCCAAGTTGCCATGTTTGAAGACTTCAGAAATCTTCTTGATCCAGACATGTCCCTGCGCCTACCACAGTACCAGTATAGAATGACATTTGACCTAGATGTTTTCACTATCAGAAGCCCTCTGCATGATGAACTCTTATATTTAGAGGCGTGGGACTATCACCCCTTCTTGGCGGACCTGATACAGAGAGATCAAGAGGAGAAGAGGATGCAAGAACAACGTTGGACACGTGGGAACTAATACCCACATTCCCCGACTTGTACAACGGCCCTTTTCAGGGCCAACCATTTTACAAAAAAGTTACTTTCACTCAAACAATGCAAGTTTGACAGCGCGTCTGCACGCGTCGTCAAAGTCACTTTGATTAGACCTGGTTTCAGACCAGGTCTAGAAAAAAAAAAAAAGGCCTGGGTTTCAAACACAGTCTACCATAATCTTTATTAGTAATATATTGGGGTCGGGGGGGGGGGGGGGTGGTTGCAAGCTCGACCTGCTACCTAGACTGGGTCGCGCCGGGGACGTCGCGCCATGTCAACCTGCATGACACGAGTCTCTCAAGTACGGTCCATGCATGGTGATGTCGGCCACATAAATAGCAGCGCTGCACCGTTAGCGCATCCATTGTGACTCATAGACTGGGCTTGAAACATTACCGACCTAAAAATCAACAACAACATGGCTAGAATGTTTAATGGGTATAACATGATTCCGAACATGGGTCCTAGGAGACCCTCCAGGTTGCGGAGGGTTCCTCCTCGATTTAACTATTCAAGGATTCTCCGTGACTGCCAGCCCCACGCATTAAGTATGCATGTCATGCTTGCCGTGAGACGTATGGCAGGAATTACGGGACGGATCTACAGGGTGATTGAAATGACCCAGGATCCATTATACATCTTGGCAGAGTACAACAACCAGCTATTTGAACTGCCTGCTTGGGGTACTTGGTCTGATTTCCTGACATCCATTTTCCAGCACTTCCGGTACTTGCTGGACCCTGACATGTCACTGCGTCTTCCCCAGTACCAGTATGAACTGAGTTATGATTTGGGCGTATTTGAAATAATAAGCCCGTTGTACAAAGATGTACTAACTTTGGAAGAGTATGAATACGTAGCCTTCTTGAGCACCTTGATCAAGCGGGACCAAGAAGCGCAGACAATGCAGGATCAAACCCGTGTCAACTAAGCCGATTCTACAGCTACATATCACCAAACGGCCCTTTTAAGGGCCAACCATTGAAACAAAGTTGTCTTTTTCCAAATACGTTATAAGGTCCCAAATTTGTTAGACTGGATTTGAAACCCAGTCTAACCGCGCCGGGTAGACTGGGTTTCAAACCCGGTTTGGCCACATATGAAAAGAATGAATGTGGTTAGACCGGAGCGCCTAATTTACACATAGTAGACTGGGTTCTACTATGTTTCAAATCTGGGGAAAAAAATTGGGGAATTTTTTGGGTTTGAAACTTTCATCGCTGTTTTAAGAAAGAGCAAATACACTATAACATTGGATATCGATAGTGGCTCCGCCAGTGGTCGGTTGACCAGTGGCGCCGCCAGTGGGGACTTATAGGAGATCTTTTTCTATGTGTCTGACTTATCAAATTTTTCCAAATACGTTATAAGGTCCCAAATTTGTTAGACTGGATTTGAAACCCAGTCTTACCGCGCCTAATTTAAACCGGGTAGACGGGTTGTCGATTGTTAGACTGGATTTGAAACCCAGTCTAACCGCGCCTAATTTAAACCGGGTAGACTGGGGTTCAAACCCGGTTTGGCCACATATGAAAAGAATAAATGTGGTTAGACCGGAGCGCCTAATTTACACATAGTAGACTGAGTTCTACTATGTTTCAAATCTGGGAAAAAAAAGTGGGGAATTTTTTGGGTGACTGTTTTAAGAAAAAGCAAATAAACTATAACATTGGATATCGACAGTGGCTCCGCCAGTGGTCGGTTGACCAGTGGCGCCGCGAGGGGTGACTTATAGAAGATCTTTTTCTATGTGTCTGACTTATCAAATTAGCGCCAATATGCTAGAATTAAACCTCACTTCTAATGAGGTTTAATGAGGGTTGGTGGGGGTGTATGGCATGAGAAAAGCAACTTTTGACGAGTTTGTTGGCCCTGAAAAGGGCCTTTTATATAACAAATGTTTAGGCTTGCACACTACTCATTCCTGGTCCACTCTTGTTCCTTTTCTTTTTGGGCTGCCCTGTCATAGTCCACCATGTTTGACACGAATAGAATGTACGCGTCCATGTCTATGATTATCACGTCATCATACATTGGACTCGAGATCTGGAAGTCGCCATCGAAGTCGCCAGCTTCATACCGCAGGTGGTACCGGTACCGTGGAAGTCTGAGGTCCATGCCAGGATCCAATAGGTCACGAAAGTCCTGTTGCATGCTCATTTGAAAAAAGAACCAGTCTGGCCAGTTTGTGAACTCGTACTCTGTATCTCTGTATTCTATACACAGGTAGTAAGGATTCTCGTGGAACTCCACCTGCCTGTAAATACTGCCCCTGGTGTGGCGCATGGTACGCCGGAATCCCCACATGACACGCCTCACATGGTCAGCGACTGATTCTGGCCTCAAGGCGCGGAGTAACCTGGAATGGTTTAAGCTATTAGGGATGTACCTCGCCATGTTGTCGATCAATACAGTGTATTAGGGAAGTCTATAACAGATGTTTATAAAGCCTGTACTTGTCAACATTCACTCAGGTAGCCCTTATCGACTCACACGACTGAGCGCGTGCCGTCGCGCTGACCGCCGCTGGCCGAGTATCTCAGGGGAAGCCCCGTGGGTAGACTGGGTTTCAAACCCGGTTTGGCAGCATATGAAAAAAAAAAAAAGTGGTTAGACCGGAGCGCCTTATTTACACAGGGTAGACTGGGTTTCAAATCTGGGGGGAAAAAAGACAATGGTTAGACCGCGTTTCAAACCCGGTCTTCCAGGCGCGCCTATGTGAAACAGGGTAGACTGGGTTTCAAACCCGGTGTGGCCGCAGGGGGGGGGGGGGGGGGAAGGGGGACATGCCGCCTATGTTGGAGTATAGCCCGCCAGCGTGACCGGCCGCTGGCCGAGTATCTCAGGGGGTAGACTGGGTTTCAAACCCGGTGTGGCCGCAGGGGGGGGGGGGGGGGGGGGGGGGACATGCCGCCTATGTTGGAGTATAGCCCGCCGGCGTACCATATGTGCGCACGGTCTTACCATCGGGATCCTCATTTTGAGGGAGTTAGTCACCACTGCACCGGGGTACCAATTTTGACCATTCTAGTCAACGCTTTCAACTCCAGTCTAAACACACCCGGCGGGGGGTGGGTTGGGGGACCCTCGACCCGAGCTCCTTCCACAAACATTCCCGGATTATCCTCTGTAAACACGTTGACTAGTGAGGAGTTCCCGAATAGGTTATCTGAAAAATATTGAAGTACTTTAGTTTGTGATGTACTTTCTGAGTGTTGTATGTTATCAGGTTATGACCCAGACTCAGACCCAGAATAAAAATTTGTTTATGTAAAGTGATTAACACTTTCATTAAAAAAAATATATAAATAGGTATATATAAATTTATTAAACAGATTTAAAATATAACATTTTTCTGAATACTAATATGCCATACCCGTTTTTGGGTATGACATTGTTGAGTATTTACCTGCCAAAGAATGAAACCCAAAGACTAATATTCAAGAATGGATCCATAACCATGAGGTTATCATTCCTTATCTGAAAACTTATGTTAAATTCTATTTTGTTAGCATGATATGCATTTTGTCTGTGCAAATTCTGAAGGTAAGGAGTGGGACACCAATGGTAGATACTAGAAAAAGAAATTACAGCAGAGACACAGAAACCAATTCCTTAAGTAATTGGTAGTTTCCGACCTTAATCTATCTAGGAATAAATAACAGCTACAGACATCATTAACAATAACAATATAATATTCCATTGCTAATTGAGGTCTCATTTTCCCAAACTATTCAAATGATTCATAAATATTTACCTTTTCCATTAGGCAGCGTCTCCTTAACTATGTCAAAAGCCTTTTGAATGCTTTCATGTTTGGTAACATCTAATCTGACAGTTTCCAGACGATCCGAAGAGACTTTGGTAAGTTCAACTTCCCCCTTCTCCGTCAGACAACCAGCAAAAACATTACATCCCTGCTGGTCAAGCTTCCTTTAAAAAACATAATGGTCAATTCAATGCTTATTTCAGTTCTCTGAAATTGTGTTTTAATGGATGGCAATGTCAAACGTTATGCATTAAGAAAAGAGTCTGGAACACATAATTATGACCCATCTACCCTTTGGACCATCATTGAGGTTAGATTGTAGGCTCGGGGACTTCCTGAACGCCCTGTGTTACCTGCATCCACATACCCTCCACTCTTACATATAACTTTACAAGACCAGTGGCCTATTTGGTCATGAATTACATAAAAATGAACAGAAGATTGCAATATGCTAACGGAGCTGTTGCTTCCCTGTCCAACGTTAATTGTTACCCGAACGTATACATGCATATTTCCTATCCTAATGGATAGACTCTTAGTCTATTATATTTTTAGGCTTTTAATGGAAAATATAGGCATATGGCTGATAAAGGATGTCATACTAGTTATTTTTGAAGCAGCAAGAAAAAATAATTATTGCCCAAGAAGAAAATGTACGTATATTGACCTACTTGGCCGTAGCATATCCAAAGCCGCTGTCACAGCCCGTGATAAAAACGTAACGGGAGTTGTACTTGCCAATCCTTGGCAAACGGACAAGATAATCCAACAAACGGTAGGCAATGTAAACAATCAGGCCGATGGTGATAGTCTCCATTCTGAAGAAAAACATTATGGTTTCTGTATTCTATAGAGTCTATAGTTATCATGCATTAATAGATTTCATACTTTGGGGGCCTTTCATTGAGTATGCCCGTGTGCATCAAAGGAATAGGTTAATATCACACACACACACACACACACACACACACACACACACACACACACACACACACACACACACCGTGGGCATCATGCAAAGCTTAGATTTTATTAGTGTACAAGCAGGTCATTCGGCTCTCTCAAGCGTAATAAGTGACATTGGTATAATGTTTTTTTTTACTCCTCCACTCACTATAGTATGTAACATATACATATACATTTATAATGTTTCTCATAAAAGACATGCATAATGACTAAAGCCTTTATGTAAATAAGTCTCATTTCATTTTGGTCTGTACGGTCGATCTGAAATATCCTTACTTTATAGCTGAAAGATTTTCATTAAATTTCAAGATACCCTAGGCATTAGCTTTAACCAGTCTGTCGGGTTTGACCTGACTTTACGGGTTGGTTATTAATATCCATTTCGTATTACAGGGCTCAATAAACCTACCTGTCGGCGGATGAAGGAGAAAATCTGTCCGTCCCTATAGATACTGTTCAGCTTTTTGACAATGTAAAGCAGTGGGCCCGCTCACAGCCGAATCAGGTGTGTGCAGTCTGGGTGAGGTATTCAGAACCTACTTATGACGGGGTCCTTTCAGTTCATGCAATTGCTGTGGCCCCATTTCAACTAGAGGCATAACATAGGCAGGCCCGTAACCAGGGGGGTGGTGGGGATGCATACCCCCCCCCCCTCCCCGAGGTAATTTTCCCAAAGGTTCCACCTTCTCTTCCAAAATTTAATGTAAAAATCCCTAAAATGAGTAGGAAAATTTATAAAGTTCAACTTTATACTATACTCGCCACTCCCCTTTTCAAGTTCAATTTCAAATTTAATGTGCTTAAGCGCGATGCTACTCACCCTAGTGAAGACCTTATATCTGCTAATGATGAGACAACTAACCAAACTAACAAAGCACTCACTACACCTCTGTGTGATGACCCCATGGTACAGCCATCGGTGGCACCAAACAAAGCACAGAAAAAAACGCAAAAGCAAAAAATCGAGAGAAAAAACGAAACGCGATACTGTGTATCAACTTGCCGCTACTGAGGATGCTCCTTCAATTGTTGTAAATCTTTCAGACAAGATATTCACCCAGCATGAACAGAGCATTCTAGAGAAAGGTCTCAAATTCTGTTCCACTACCAAAAGAATAAACGACGGAGACCTGCAAAAGGAGTTAGATAAATTTCATAATGGCCTGAGAACACAACAGTTCTTCAAAAAAAGATCCTAAAAATAATGCGGTCTCAAATCTACAAACATTTTACTCTCTTATTTCACAAAAAGAAAACGAATACACCCCTAATGTAACGACTGCCTTTGCAGATCCAAAATTAATGAAAAAACTCAAAGGCCTCTGGCCTCTGCTAATTTAGAAAGCTTCATCACTCTAAATGAAATTGAACTCTCTAAAACTTTTTCTAAATATCAAAACATCAGTGATGAGAAAAGGGCTGCCTTAAAAAACCTAGCAAATGACAATGAAATTGTGTGGAGCGGTGCAAGACCGCTGACGAGGCAAAGGCTACTCAACCACAACTGACCAGTGGGTTTTTGATTTTCCCACTCTTTGTGAGCTGGCATTGTCAGGTGACCAGGTTTGTGGTCTGTAACCAAGGTGGAGGCATTTTCATTGGCTGTCACTGTGGGTGGCAACCACTGGGGAGGTCAAGGCTGTTGGCCAAGTTCTCAATGCAATGAGGATTGTCATTGCTGTCAATTTTTTTTCAAATACACTCTGTAAGCGTATGAGAATAAAATTATCAAAATGACAATGAAATTGTCATAAAACAAGCAGACAAGGGTGGTTCAATAGGAGTCAAGAATACTTCAGACTATGTAAAAGAGGCCAACAGACAACTCAATGATGAGAAAACATTCAAAAAACTTGAAAAAGATCCAACAATCGAAATCAATAACAAAATCACATAGATGAGATGTTAGAAGCAGGTGAAATTAGCAACAAAATATAGACCTATGCACTTTAAAAGGCATTTTTTCTCTATGAGATTCTCTATGGGGATTTACTATAGGATTTGGTTGTAAATGTGAAAATTTGTGATATAAAAGGTCTTTTGCGCATCAAACAATTAAAAATGAGACTACAATGTTGTATAACCACTTAAAGGAAAGACCATAATGTTTTCTACAACCTCAGGTATCCAATAAATGAATCTAAAGTTTCTATGGTGTGATTTACATGCTTCATAAATGACTGTCAAAGGATGAAAAAGTCAACCTTTCTTAGAGCATAGGTCTAAAGTCCTGGAAGAAAATAGGCCAAATGCAGAATGCCCTAAGAATGCCACTCTGCTAGAGTTACTAGAAATAGTCCTCTCTAAGAGCAACTTCCAATTTAATGGTGAGAACTACCTCCAAACATCATGTACAGTTGTGGTCACCAACGTGGCCCCTTCATATGCAAACCTGTTTATGTTCCAACTGGAGGAAAATCTGCTTAAACCCTTCCACCCGATAAGGCCATATTTGGTCACCATGTGGCCATATCCCCTAAATAGGGTATTGTTTTGTGTATATTTGCTCACTACCTATTAACGATCAAACATATGGGCCTGAGATCTACACCCTAATTTTCCTAAAGCCTTGACAATACTCTTTATTTTTATTTTTTTCCTTCTATATTGTCCAGTTCTTTCAATGATAGTTAAAGTACAGGGCTTTGGGGGCCATGAAGGGGTACGCCCATAAACAGTGTTCTGAGTGTGTTTTTGATGAAAATACTAGAAAAATAATACTTTTTGGACATTTTATGTGAAAAAAATAGACTTTTATGACATTTTCTATAGATAGTAGTGGTACCTTGAACAAATAACATAGTACAATAAAGTTCACCTCAGAATGGTCCAAAATAAAGGTACATTTCCTGGACACCATTGTGAAAAGGGACATAACCAACAGACTCATTACAGACCTGTACCAAAAACCAACTGACAAAAACAATTACCTCCACTACACCTCAGCCCACCCCCCTATGACTAAAACGAGCTTACCATATTCACAATTTCTCAGAATAAAAAGCATATGTACTACAGGAGAATTTTTCATGGCACATGCTGAGAAAAAGACACTAGATTTCATACAGTGAGGTGACCCCCGCAATGAAATTGCAGATGCACTTCAAAGAGCTTTAAAAAAAAGCAATGAGTTGCTGAAAAAGATCTAGAGCAAAAAGGTTGCCACAGACAACAATCAAAATCTGTACATGGTCAACACCTATCAGCAGAATCACCGAAACACACCACATGTGATCACAAAAAATTGGCACATCCTAGGTTGTTCTTCGATGACAAAGGATATTTTCACAAAGAAAATAGTAAAATGCTACATAAGACCAAAAAATGTGTGAGACTTTCTATTACATGCGCAGATAAACTACCATCCCAATGGTAACGACATCAATACAAAAACAAAGAACACAAAAAACAGATGCAACAAAATCAATTGCAGCAAGTGCAAATTGATTGACATAACAGAAAAAAGCTGTTCCCATGTGACAAACTCACAACATGAAACAAAATATAACGTAACATGTGAAAGTTTCAATGTCATTTATTGCATCAAATACACCGTGTGTAACATGCAATATGTTGGAAAAACAAAACACAAGATCAAATTCAGATTAAGTGGACATCTGAGAAGTATTACAGAACAACAAATGAAAAGTGATGTACCAACACATTTCAACAAATATGATCACAATGGCATAGATGTTGTCAAGCTCTACATCCTTGACTTTATATATGCCCATCCAGAAAGTAAAAGAGCTGTGACTCTATGGAATTCCATAGAATTCAATTGAATACATAGAATGCGTACGACCGCCCTGCAGGACATGAATACCATGGACAACATCCACGGGTAAGCAGACAAATGCCACGTTAACAAAATTTTTTCCATTTGGAATTTTGATATATCACATGGAATTATTTTTTCAAATATTGATTTTCCATTCTGCTTATCCAGACCTGATTGACTGTATTGAATAAGTGTATCTCCCAAACTTAATGGTCACACCCAAAAATAACTAAATATTTTTGAAAAATAAATAGAAACACCTTGGGATAAAAATATTATTTCTGAGCACTCTCAGTAACAATATCATCACACTGCAAATGTTCTTGATGAGATCCTATTGATCAAAACCACAAATCCACTTAAAACAAGAACATGCACCCTCTACTGGTCATATGCCCCACATAAGATATACAATGGTAGACCTCTACATGGTCCCTCTGCGACCCGGTTTAGGCCCTGCAGTGGTCACATGGCAGAACTGACCACTCAGTGACCTGTCACCAGGGACTACCAACCCCAAAAGAAATTTTTTTTTTATTTTTTTTATTGCATTTGAAACTCATACAACACTTCGGCTTGGCAGTATGTAGCCGTTCTTCCAGTGGTTGCCAGTCTCACAACTATGATATTACACCTTAAAAATGTTGTCACTAATTATACAAGTCATTTAGATGCATTTAAAATCAAACCTCATAATTATAAAGGAAGGGAGTAGTAATATGAGTTGGAAAGAGTCGAAAAGTAAGTAAGCAGTTACATAGTTAACTAATTAATCTACTACATGGATGATAAAGGGGTGATGAAAGGTGAGAGAGGGATGAGGAGATGATGTTGTCACATTGTTTTGTTTACAAATTATTTTGTTTTAGATCTTATTTTAAGTTTTTTCTTTGTTTTGGTCTTTGAGGAGGGTTGAATTGGGGTAGGGTTTAAAAAGGTCTTCAATTGTGATTTAAAAGAATGATAATCCTGAGTCTTTTGGAGGGCAGCTGGTAAACTGTTCCATAATTTAGGGCCTTGGTATGAAAAGCTTTTCCTAAATTTTTCATTATTAGGCTTTTTAATTGCTACAAGCTTTTTCTTGCTAGATCTAGTTTTAGCTCCTGTCGGATGGTACTTTTTCCAGGAGTTAAAGTTCTCAAAACGGGAGAGTTGATGCATATGAATGTGAACCAATGATCGATATCCACAGAAATCAGGTCACCAAAATGAGAGAGGGAAATTCAGACCTACCTTACAGTCATTCGTGGTCGAACAAGGAGAGTCTTGTTTTTAAGCCTCGTTTTTTCATAGTATATATATTGTATGTTCATGCTCCATTTATTCATGTTCCATTATGGACCTGTTTTGGATCAGGATACACCTATAGGGGGAATGTGCCTTGTATTGCGCACTAGATGCACAATATTATAGTTGTAGAAAATGCTACACAAAGAATTATATATGGGCCTATTCAAGTAATTTGATTAAATGAAAAGAAGAAATTAGAAATGTCATTGAATAAATCGTTATATTTGGACTTATTTAAAGATATTCAAATAATGATCTACTATAAGGATGGTCGGTTATCATGATAATTCAAAAATAGAAAATGCTGTTTTGTAGCTGCATAAATATCTATATTTTCACGGCTAGCTGATGATTGTAGTAAATAGGATAACAATAACTGACGATTATTATTAATAACAAGTAGCAAGTGTGGTTGATTTAGATGAGATAAATATATTAAATATTTATTAAACATCCTCCTAATTACAATCAGCTAAAACTTAAAAATGAGTTGTTGACTGGACGATGGTAAGTGGACAACTGATTCGAAATCGTTGGATCAGCGATTTTTATAGTGACCTGTCAACAGATCGCCGTTGCTAAGGCGATGGGGGGCGATGGCGTCATCGCGCTCCCAGAAAATGCATTTTGTAGGTAACACTACAGAAATAATATTAAATTATTTCCTTGGTATGTTGATGTATCGTGCATTTTGTTATTGTATCGTGAATTAGACAAGCTAAAATGTATGCACAATTAAGGAACAAATAAAAAATGATTTGATAGGTGAACACCAGTGAAATATACATATGGAGCACGCACATTTATTTCTATTCTAAAAAAAGAAATTAGTAAAATATCACAATTTATCACATTTTTTCACTCAAATACGTCAAAAAGTAATATTTCCCCCATTTGACTCTTGAAAAACATGAAATTCTGATTGAATTGAGTAATTCCTTGCGTCTAATTTTCACAAAATATGACACAATTGCTAATTGTTCTCTAAATTAAGCCTTTCGTAATTGCTAAAATAAAAATTAATTTGTTCTAATTTACAGATATTCATAGCACAGAAATATACTTCGAAATATTATTAAAAAGTGGGGAAAAAATATAGAAAATATTCAAAATTAAAGTATATAGGTACATTGAAACAGGGAGTCCGCGATACAACAACCCCCTGCACATGATACAATAATTTTAAACACTATATTTGACATTGAAAATGTAAATGAAAATTTCAACAAAATATCAGTTTAAATAAAATCACGATTATTAGCAATTCACGAGCTTTTATAAAGACTATAAGTTTTACAATATATCAACAGTCACAATATCGATAAAAGTTTTCATTTAGAAAATTAATGTAATCGGCTATAATATTACGTGTGAATGGTAAACATTACGCCAAGAGAGATAATCTCATTATTTGGTGATTATTATTAGCATAATAACGTAATAAGGTAATGAATAGGCCCAACAGACTACGCTGCAGATATAAAATACTCATAATTTATATTCTATCATCTTATATGTTTTTACAGCCTTCTAAATGGAGGTGCGTGATACAATACACATGCGCGATACAACGCACATCCCCCCATGGGTCTATTTTTTTTGTTCTGAGTAAATAACTTTGTAAAAGCACTCGTCTACATGCAGCTAAATTGTCTCTTTAAGAATTATGTAGTATCTATTCTGACCACTGCATAATCAGTGCTGCCACCTATTATCTGATATAACATAAACATATGCCCTGCCATCTGTTATCAATAAATAGTACCATCACCACCATGACAAAGCAAGATTCCAGTCCTGATCTTTCTTATCAATAAGACCTAATTACTTCGCAACCATCGCGCATCTAAATTATTACAATGGCGACAAGGATAATGGAATGATCAAAGACTCTGTAGGTACCTGCCCAGCCGTACAATAAGGCTCCTTTCTACCAAAACTAGTGGCCCAAAATCTGACTGATTGAAAATTGGTGAAAGGAAGGGGACCAAACCATAGGAAAAGCTATTGGTACCAGTCTGTGAAGTGGAATCTGTAAAAACTGTTGAGTGCTATCGCGTGGAAATAAAGTGCTGCTGTGTGTGAATAAAGTATAAGCACTGTGACTATCTGTTGAACACTATTTATCAAGTATAGTGACCTGAGTAACCACTCACAATGGCAGAAGGCCTATCCCTGTCACAATTCCCTGCATTTGACACCACCACAGACCCAACCAGCATCGGGCCCCGATGGAAAAAATGGATGATCCGGTTCGAAAATCGTGTTGTAGCTATGGATCTGCAGAATCCAGGGAGGAAATTAGCCCTGTTATTGGACTATGCTGGGGAGGGGGTGCATGATGACTATCTCACCTTAACCATACCACCCGCTGTCGCTGGTGATAACCCCCCACCCGGTGACGATATCTACACGCGTTCCATCACAGCCCTTAATAACCATTACGCGCCGCAGGTCCAGAAGGAATATGAGATCTTCAATTTCCGGATGGCCGCGCAGGAGACGACTGAAACGCTCGACCAATACGTGACAAGACTGCGAAAATTAGGGGCAACATGTGACTTTCCGAATCTCGACGCAGAAATAAAATCTCAAGTAATTCAAAAATGCCGCTCAACCAAACTTCGCACCAAAGGGCTGGCCGACCTCACAATGACATTAGACGCACTGATCAAAATGGGAAACGCGATGGATCGTGCAATGGAATATGCGAAGGGCATCGAAGGTAAAACCGAGACAACCGTGAACAAAGTGACCACCAGAGGGCGTAATAACTATAACCAGAGGGGCAACTACCGAGGACGCTCCCGTGGACGTCAAAACAACCAACCTAGCCAACCGGCCAACAACAGATCAGACGACCCCAACAAGACCTGTGGACACTGTGGGAAACCCTATCCCCACGAAGGAGGTCGTGAGAACTGCCCTGCATACAACTCAACATGCCACAACTGTGGGACCGTAGGACACTTCGCCCGGCTGTGTCGTAAAGGCCAGGCTCAACCGAGCAACCGTGGCCAGAGTCGTGGTCGAGGACGTGGCCGAGGGTATGGCCAGGGACGTGGCCACAGCAACAACCGAGGTGGACGTTCCGGCAACCAAGTACATAATCTCGAGGCTTCAGGCGTTGACCAGGGAGATGACTACAGTTATCAGGAAGATGACTACCTATACACAATCGACTCGGACAACCGTCCAACCGCAAAGCCGATGTTCTTAGTACATCTCAACGGAGTACCAACACGTATGCTTGGTGACTCTGGCGCTTCAGTTAATGTGATCGATGAGCCAACGCTCCACAAAATGAAGCCTCCGCCATGCCTACAAAAATCTGACATGAACCTTTTCCCCTATGGACCCAAGGAAAAGCCAATACCGCTCCTGGGAATGTTCAAGGGCACTTTCACTACCGAAACCGATACCGTTATGGCGAAAGTATATGTGGCTCGGGGGAGTCATGGTGTACTTATGGGACATGACACTGCTGACAAACTGAATCTTATCAAAATCAACAGAGAGGCTGTGGTAGCCAGCATCGTCACTGACCCCACAACCAAGTCTATCGTGGAAGAATTTGAAGATCGATTCAAAGGACTAGGAAAGGTCAAAGGAGTACAGGTTCAACTCCACTTGGATCCTAACGTGACACCAGTTATCCAGCCACATCGCAGAATTCCCTTCCACCTTCGCCAGAAAGTGAAAGAAGAGCTAGAGCACCTTGAAGAAATGGACGTGATCGAAAGAGTGACCGAACCAACTTCCTGGGTATCTCCACTGGTTGTCGCTCCCAAACCAAAAAACCCAAACGCTGTGCGTCTATGTGTCGACATGAGACGTGCAAACGAAGCAGTCAAAAGAGAACGTCACGTCATGCCAACGGTGGATGATATCATAAGTGATCTAAATGGAGCCACCGTCTTCTCTAAGCTGGATCTCAACCAGGGATATCACCAGCTCGAACTCACACCTGAGTCAAGAGATGTGACCACATTCTCAACTCAAGACGGACTCTGGAGGTATAAGCGACTCAACTTTGGCATATCAGCCGCATCAGAAGTATTTCAGCACACCATTGCGAGAGCTCTGACCGGAATCCCCGGAGTGAAAAATATGAGTGACGATATCATCATATTTGGGCGGACCAAAGAAGAACACGACACCAATCTGAGAAATGTGCTCACCCGTCTGAGAGACCAGAACATCACCTTAAGGCGTGAGAAGTGTGAGTTCAACTGCACGGAGCTGAAGTTTTATGGGTTTGTCTTCAGCGCTAAAGGAATGACCGCAGACCCAGAGAAGATAACGGCGATCAACCACCTGGAAAAACCTACAACCGTCCCAGAGCTGAAGAGCTTCTTGGGAATGACCAACTACTGCTCGCGCTTCATCAAGAACTATTCTGACGTGACTGAACCTCTCCGTCAACTCACCCATGAGAACACGCCGTGGTCATGGGGCAGAGCACAAGATGAGGCGTTTAACCAGGTCAATAACATGCTCACTGAACATCCAACTCTGGCCTACTTCGATCCAAAGAAGAAAACATGTATTGCCGTCGACGCCAGTCCTACCGGACTTGGAGGAATCCTCACCCAGGAGGACAGTCAAGGTAACCGACAGATCGTGGCCTATGCAAGCAAAGCTTTGAGTGACGTGGAGAGACGATACAGCCAGACCGAACGTGAAGCACTGGCGATCATCTGGGCATGTGAGCACTACAATCTATACATATACGGCCAACCAGTGACTGTGCTCACCGACCACAAACCACTTCTTGGGATGTTTAACAAACCTGGGTCAAAGCTATCAGCAAGAGTAGAGCGATGGGCGATACGACTTCAGCCATATGATGTAACGCTGGAGTACAGAAAAGGATCTGACAACCCCGCCGACTATATGTCGCGACATCCTGAGAAATCAACTCGACCAACTGCAAGGGCAACCAAGGTCGCAGAGGAATACATACACTTTCTGTCACAGGAATCCAGACCCCTTGCGCTAACCGAAGAGGATCTGATCAACGCCGCCCAGAATGACAAGACCTTGCAAGCTGTGACTAATGCCCTGATCACTGGGAACTGGCGAGCTCCCGAGGTCGCACCATACCTCAACGTGAAATCCGAACTATCGATGACAAAAACTGGACTGATCCTACGAGGAACCAGAATGTGTATACCATCTAGCCTCCAGGACCAGGCTGTTGAGCTTGCTCATTTGGGGCATCAGGGAATCACCAAGACAAAAGCCCTTATCCGAGAGAAAGTTTGGTTTCCAAACATAGACAAACTTGTAGAAGAAAAAGTGAAACGCTGTATGCCGTGCCAGGTATCGTCTACCCACACCATCAGAGAACCACTTCAGATGACAAACATCACCAGACCGTGGGAGGAAGTCAGTGTCGACTTCGCTGATGTTGGAAATGGATACCACATCATGGTACTCGTAGACGACTTCACCAGATATCCAGAGGTGGAAGTATTATCGTCCCTCACGGCAAGAGCTGTTATTCCGAAATTAGAGGGAATCTTTGCTAGATGGGGAATACCGCTTGTAGTCAAATCAGACAACGGACCGCCATTCCAGGGCAAAGAATTCGCCGATTATGCTAAAGCGTGTGGATTCAAACATCGCCGTGTTACACCCCTTTGGCCAGAGGCAAACGGAGAAGCTGAACGGTTCGTCAAAACAATCAAGAAACCGATTCAGGCAGCCAAAATGGAACACAAAAACTGGCAATATGAGATGAACATTTTCCTCAGAAACTATAGGGCGACTCCACATGCGTCTACCAAGGTACCACCGGCAACTGCGATGATAGGACGACCCATAAGAACAGGCCTGCCGCAAACATCAGCAGGCAAACCTTCACCTATCGACAAGCAAGTCAAGCAAAATGACGCTAAATCAAAACAGGCAATGAAGGAATATGCCGACAAGAACCGACACACCAAACAGCGAGACATCAAAATAGGAGACAAAGTGATAATTCTCCAGAAAGATGGAAAGAAGCGATTTAACCCAGAGATCTACACAGTGGTGAAAGTCGCAGGTTCACAAATTCAGGCCCGGAGAGGAGAACGTGTTGTGACCAGGAATTCCTCCTTCTTTAAGATCGTTAATGACATTCAACAACAGGAGAGGAAGGAGAACATGGAGGACGAATACGACATAGACATTGACATCAATGGGAACAACTACATACCTGTTGACCAAAATGGCCGAGCAGGACAAAACAACCAGCCTCACTACCAACCCCAGCCGCGGGGCCAGCAGCTTCAGGCTGAACGCCCTGTGAGGAACAGACGTCCTCCGAGATACCTGAACGACTATGTGAGAGAGTAAAAGTGAACCACCGTTTAAAAAGGGCACAATAACCCCTTGTGGTACACTAACTAGACCAAGAGATCTAGTGTTTAGAGTCTAAGACATGTTCAATACTTTCAAGTTTTCATATCCAAGTTACTTGTTCAAAGACTTAAGTATATTTCGAGCTTAACACCAAAGATAACGTGTCATATAGAAAGTAACTCGTTTTAAAAAGTAAAGGCACCAAAGACACTGACGATGAATCTTGAGAGACTCATGACGAAGATGTAAAACGAAAAGACACTGGTTTAAAATTTGATTTGTCTATTTGTCTAACATACTTATTTTACAGTAGACTTCAAATCTAAGGAGAAGAGGGAATGTAGTATCTATTCTGACCACTGCATAATCAGTGCTGCCACCTATTATCTGATATAACATAAACATATGCCCTGCCATCTGTTATCAATAAATAGTACCATCACCACCATGACAAAGCAAGATTCCAGTCCTGATCTTTCTTATCAATAAGACCTAATTACTTCGCAACCATCGCGCATCTAAATTATTACAAATTAGATTCGGGAAGTCGGCAGGGGCGGATCGGGGGGGGGGGGGGGGGGGGCGGACGGGCCTTGCCCCCCCCCCCCCCCCCCCCCTGTTAAATCATGTTTGTGGGGGGGGGGGGGCCCCTCCCCCTGTACATTCATGGTTTTGCCCCCCCCCCCCCCCCCTCTAGAAATTTCTGGATCTGCCCCTGATGACGTTTTGTCATATAGGCATATAATGTTGTTGTTCAACAACACAGTCAAAAAGGGTAGATATTTCAACCCAGGCCCAGTATATACCCCAGTATATATGACTAGGTCTATAGCCTATAGGCCCTATGACGCTATACAGCCAAATCTTAAGTTGGTATATTAAGTTAGACCTATATTTATAGCCTTCTCTTGGCCAGAAGATCTAGCCAAGTACTGTTTACGAGATAAGCCTATCTGGTAGTGGTACCACTACATAGATATAATTAGGCTATATATAATTTATATATACTAATAGCCTAATTAGGCCTATATGCACCAGGCCCTACATGGCGTGTCATTCATCAAGGGTCTAAGGCCTACAGGTCTACCGTAGCTGTTTCCTCAAAAGTGTGACATTGGCCATTCGACTCTCTAAAAACGGTCCGATCAGAATGTTAATGTACTGCTGCTGTAAACCTCATTTCGCGAACGTACTCATGTTTCACATAGTTGTATCTGGAGATACGAACAGTGAACGGAAACATGTCAAGATAACCAAAACTTCGGAAGTAAGAAGACACACCTCCTGCGCCTCCCTGGGACGCTACAATCATGGTTTACGCGTTTATCATCCATACACTTTTGCCTGGAGAATGCCGCATATTACACTCTACAGTTTACGCCACAGAAAGTCAGCTACTCGATGGAAAAGAGTCAGAGGGGGGGTCGGACGCAGACTTGAACGCCGTAGACACTGATGGTGGCGCCTACCGAGAGAGGCGGAAAGAGTGGGTACTTAGTGTAGCAGAAGAAGTACAATCAGAATACAATGCAAGAACCAAACTTTCAAACAAATCGTATGAGCATGAAATGCTAACATTACAAAATGAAGGTGCACTTCCAGAATTCGAGTTGGGTTTCTTTCGCATTCCTGCCGCGGGTCAGGGCGACAATGGACAAGAAACGCGGACGTCACCTTTCCCGCCATTTCCTGAAGAAGACAAAATTGTCGTCTGGTTAGGAGCATTGAACTGTGGATTCACGTTGGTCTGTGAGAAACTGGAGAATCGCTTAATGGCCGAAAGTGTGTTGAAACTAATTATCAAATATCTGCACGAACACGTGAAGATTCTGAACCAACCAAGTGAGGCACTCCAGAAACCGGATCGTGTTGCCATGGTAACAAGACAGTTCTTGCCGACTGGCCGACTGCTACCCATGAACCACAGACTCATTCGACAGATTGAAAAGGAATTGGAAGCAAACATGAAATTATAATGATAGATAGCCTACCTGGATCAGGCTTACTTCTATTGTGAGCTAGCCTATATCCTGTGTCGCATTTACACTTTTTGTAATGTGTTTCTGTTTTGATATCATTGCTAGAGTTACTTACCATTACATGATTTGTTAATACTTACCATTAAATGATTTGTTAATGTTAACCAGTTGTGTTTGAATATCATTTTAAACATTTCATTAGATGGCAATGAATTATGAAGTGTCCATGAGGGCACAATAATGGCATTTTAATATTTCCTCATGGCAAAAGTTATTAGGCCCTTAACACCAATGTACCACCCCTATGGCTGACTGTTTTTTTAAACAAATCAAATAAAATTAATGCAATTCATCTTTCCTGAAGAATTTGATGATACATGTATGTCTTTATTAATTATTGCGCTGTTAAGAGATATGGCTATTTTTCTCAATACTTATTTGTCAGTTTTTCATAGGATAATGCAAATTTACGGCTGACAGTTTTCTATCCTGGCTGATAATAAGTCCGCTGGCTCGGATGGCTGAGGTCCCAAATATTAAATTTTAATTTTGAACACTGGTAGTATACTTCCGGAAACGTCAGGGTAAAGTTATAGCTAAAGATCATCAATTAAGTCAAATGACGGACTATCAATGAATAGGTAAATTATATGCGTTCGTTTATTAATTTCATATGAATGTGATGCGAAACTCCATTGTAAGTCGCAGTCGTAGACCTATATGCCATTATTTTACTTGATCAGATGGGTAGCTATTAAACAAATTCAGCACAGATAATGTTTCGATCATATTGTGGAAGTTTACCTCGATATGTAGATTTACAGTATCCAAGTAGCTGCAACTACCGCGCAGTATTACTTCAATACCCCGTAGTTATTTTTAAATGTGCCTAGGAATAGTTCATACCAGGTAAAAGAACCAAATTGAACCGGTAGGTGAAGTGTAGTGTTGAACATTGATTTGAATGCGCATAGGTCAATGATTATAGCCCTGCCACCGGATGACACCATAAGTAGTCAGAATGAAATCATAAGATACTGTATAGTATTTAACAATGTGGAAAAATAGGTTTTATACACAGCTTAAGTCAGCTTGCCATGAGGTCATGGCTTTGTCTGTGACCTTTCACCTGCTTAGGAAAAGAAATCTACCGTTTCAAGTGCCATAGGACGTAGACGCACCCCGGTCTCTTTGATGATAAATAAATATTGAACCACTATCAGAATAGAGGACAGTGACAATCCGAGAAAACAATAACATCAAATCAATCCATACAAAAAAGTTGATATTTTAGATTAACACACTATCTATAGTGATGCATACACAGTAATTGTATTTTGTAATATGCTGTTCGTACGTCTGTAGGCCACGTTGTTCAGATGAAGTTTCAATTAATCGATCTCCAGTTTAATGCCATGGCAGTAGCATTCACTCAAGGAGAGGCTTTGTTTCTTATATATACAACCGAAGGCCTACGCCGCATGTAGACGTTTAAATGTAAATCTAATTACATTTTTTAAGTTGTTAACTTATAGGCCTATATAGTGTCATGGGGGTAGACCCCTAAATTCGACACGGCGACACGGCCTTTTTGGGCTTATCGACATACGACATGATCATTTCTTAAATTCGACATGGCGACATAATCATTTCTTAAAATCGACAGGGCGACATGATCATTTCTTAAATTCGACAGGGCGACATGATCCTTTCTTAAATTCGACAGGGCGACATGGGACCCCCCCCATCTACACCCCCAGTGTCAGGGCTTGGTAATAATTTTACAGGTAAACTGAGAGGCGCGCGGCTTCTATTAATAACAATTAAAGGCTTATCATATGGTAGGCGACATTCTGCAAGCTGTGAAAGCTTACATATGTTAACTGCTAAATCCATCACAGTACACTCATTGGGCAATGTGGGAATGAAGGCAAACTATAACGGCAGAATTGGCGTCACGCATTCCTGTTGTGCTAAGTATAATGTATAGACTGCAACAGTTAACCTCTACCATTAACGGTCGTTAATCAATCAATAAACAGGCAAACAAGTCTATTCAGCTTACTGTGGGCACAACGTACGGTGCTGACCTCATTCGACAGGTGCATGGATTATTACATCTAGAAGAGACCCGACAAGCATTGGAGCTAGAGGCTCTGCATCATGGAAGGTAAAGGTGCGTTTCTACTTAAGGCGGCCGGACCGACAAAAACACTGAAAGATGAAGACGAAACATGCGACGGACATACAGGTCTGTCAGTTCGTGAAAAAGCCAAGTTAATCGAAAATAGGATGCAGACGGAATCGCCTGAGACTTCCTCAATCACAGAACCTCACTCTAAGCCAAAACAAATCGGTAAGGTCTCTATGCAATATCGTTCTGCTGTGTTTTCACAGTGGCCACCGGAAAATCCATCACGGGAGGAAAGTAAGGACGGTACAGCGAGTGTTGATTTACAAGAATGTGGCTTATCAGTTAAGTCTGTTCAAGGACGATTTGAAGTTTTGGAAAATACTGGAGATATAAAGAATGTAAACAAGCAGACGAATGTGTCCGGGCGCGCCACCCAGACGTCACCTGCCTGCGCGCCACCTAGTGTCAATGCGGCGAGCTTTGTGTCGTCTGCTAAAGCTGACGCAAACATGAACGCGGAAACTGCTGGAAAATCAACAAATCTAAGCGTTAAAGACCTAATAAAACGTCTTGAATCTGAGCGTGACTGTGAAACAAAGATACAATGTGAAACTTCGGAGGCAAATGTGACAAAACTAGGCCCATCCGGCTTAGTAAAAACAGTAGCAAATCCAAAAGAAAACATTCCAAATGTCCCTGATCTACCAAAAACGGAATCTAATAACCAAGTTGTAGAGTCAGACGTTGAAGTTCAAGATTTAGAAAGCCTCAGCCACGACAAGGAAGAGAAGAAAGATGGAGAAGAAAGTATTTTCATTAATGACTTAAGTGACACCGTGACATCATCCCACCCTATCAAAATGGAAAAATATTCAAGCAGCAGCTCCAGCTCGGAGGGGGCCTATGACCCAACTCGCGAGGAAATGAATGAGGGCCTGGAAATTTCCTGGAAGAACGAGACGGTGCTGGAGAACAGCCTTCGCCAGGCAATTACAGATATGCTCAACCCACCCAAACTAACCACCCTCTACCAGGATGAGGACCCGCTTCTGGTCGAAGGATCCCCAGAATTACAATCCAATAGTTCAACTTCAATAATAGACGCCAGACAAAAGGTTTCCGACCCGAACAAAAAGCCTGGGATAGATTCACCTATTCTCCCAGGGGGAAGTGGTGAAGAGCAGATATTCATACCAATAGATGCTGAGACAGATGTGAACGCTGCAATAGTGCATGCCCAGATAGGTGACAGTCAAGGGCGGCCCCTGACCACTGACGATGACCACAGGGCGGAAGGAGAGGAGATGGGGATGACCTCTGAACTCATACTGACCAATGACGTGGAAATAGAGGATAGGCGCGTCCAGAAGATCACTGGGAACGAATCTGCAGGTGAAATAGATCAGGATGGTCCGGAAGAGGAGATACTGAAAAAGGTAGTTTTTTATCCTCAGCAGTTCATGCATGGTTATTATAGTAACGTATTCATTGCGGTATAATATGCCCCCTATGTGATATTGATGTCTCTATTACAATCAGCGATGTAGAAAACGTGTCAAGAATCAATATCTGTTCAGGAGTGACTTAATAATCAAACAGTAATCGGGGTGTGGATTGAGAATATAAAAATAATTATATGATAATAGCCCAAGTTTGAATTTATCATCGCGCAGTAGACGGATGCCCCTGAGTCAAAATATAAAAACGATATCGATAGCTGTAGGCCTACAATCTCGAAACGTTTGGACATTCAATACAATATGCACACCCCTTACGAGAAATCTCAATTCGTGGAGCCATTAAGTTATCCATTTAATAGAAACCTTTCATAAAGGTATCTGGACTGTATTTCTACCATTCTCCTCCTGAATAAAGGGCCACCTGGTAATACGTCATGCGTCTGCACGTAGTGTGCTTACCTAAACCATATCTTAAGCTCTTTATGTTATTCATGATAGCATTCAATGTTCTATTTCCAGATTTTGGATGATTTGGATTCCATCTTGCTGTCCCAGCTGGCAGAATACGATGAGGAAACAATGAGCCAGACAGATCATCTCTACAAAAAGTTAACAGATCTCAGTAAAGACAGAGAAACCATTCTATTGCGCCAAACTATACAGGTATGTTCGGAATCGCACTTATTTACTGATTAATAAATTTGCAAGTAACGCATAAAATCCGCAGTAATATATTTATCAATATTATAACCAGTCTGTACTCGTAGTGTATTGTGGCATGCATCTATTATATAGGGCCTAATGGCACTTTGGATGCAACATTCCTTTCTTACGCAGGGTATGCCATCTACCAGAATTGTAGACAAGGAAACGTTAGCAAATAGTTTTTATGCGTTCATTATCATCATTATACTGATTTTACTTTCAGAAAAATGAAAATGTTCCGTCTCCAGCAATGATTCCAGACTCATCGAAGATTGTATATGAAGAGGTAGGTTTATCATTGATAATTATATTTAAGACATCAGTAAAAACAATTGAGATTTCTAAGTGTGATGATGTGTTAATGATTGTTCAATAAGACGTCAATGTCAGTAACGTGTGTCTTTAACAATTTGAAAAAGACTTACTAGTATCTGACCACTAATGCAATTAGTAACAAACACGTTTTCATTAATAGGATGAGTGTTAAGTGTCTGTATCAGTTTTACCAGACTGTTTACAATGCAATGTTTCTGAATGGAAGATGTAACAATAGCCAACATGTAACTTTTGAAAATTAACCAAGACCTATATTTGAAATAATGATAAGATGAGCTATGTAATTCTTTGCACAGGATGTGGAGGAACTTAACAAGGAAACAGCTACGCGCCTTTGTACTCTCAAGACTGTTGACGAAGCCACATTAAGGGCCGTAATTGTTGACCACCAGATGAGGCAAATGGACATCTTTGCCAAACGCACACCGCAATTAACTCCAGAGGTCGATGTTGAGCCACAACAGTCCAAAGTAGCGGCCACCCTGGAGCAATCCTCGCGTGGGCATGTCACTTCCGCTCTGGAACCGGAAGTGCGTTCCGTCGACGTCTTATCGCAAATGGCGGAGGAGGAAGTAGTCCCGACGTCTGGACCTAATGATGTCATCTGGATCCCTACACCTACTGGAGGAAATGGTGGTGATACAGACAACACGGAGAGTCTCCGTTCCCCTCTCTCCACTTCCACAACCACTTTCCGCATGGAAAGCGCTCATATCGTAAAGGAGGATGGCAAGACTGCTGTCGACTCGGATTCGGAAAGTGATGATAAGACGCTCGGAGAAACTGTTATAGAGCGTGCGGGGGTCTCAGTAGGGGACGTTTGTATCTCTATGCCAACTGGTTCCGGTCAGTTGGCTGTCCGGCAGACAGAACCACCTATGATTGTAAGACTAAGTGATCAGCTGGGTTCAGAGCTTCCCAGTAAGGAAGAACACAAAGACAAAAAAGACTGCTCTGCTGAGGCCCAGATTAATGGATTTAACAATGATAAACCAGACGAAATCTCAAATATACAGTCTGCTGAGAACAACAACACAGCCTCAACAAACTACTCTGAGCAACAAACTCAGCTCAGTGATGAGGAGGACTCTGGCCCCACCATGTGTGGGACATTTATCATGAATTCTGGAGTCAAGACGCAGACCTTCTCCAATGTGGAGGTGCAGGCCAGCTCCGAGTCGAGTTGCTCTGGGTCGAGGAGCTGCTCAGATGACGAGTCGCTGCTCTCAGACGGCGACGACGATGACGACATGCGACGCCTACAACAGCGCTACGGGGAGATTCTCCAGTGGTCTGACCCCGAGGTTGGCTTTTTTTGTAGTTATGATAATTAAGTTACATATGAACTATCCAGAAATCCTATATAAGAAATAACTATAGGCGATATAGTTGGGGGAAATGTCGCATGACGTTGTCGCTTAGTAATGCTCATGTCCCATGTCGATTTTAAGAAATGGCCGTGTTGTCCGGTCGAATTTAGACACCAACTCCCTTACTATAGGTTATAATGTTGTTTATCACTGCTGTTGAAACTGATTCAATCAATATTGCCAAGCTTTATAAGACATATATATGCAATCGACATTGATCAATATCACTCTTGGTTGGATTTGGTCGTGATTATATCGGTTAGTGTGTAATGAATTTAGTTGCAATTGATATTACTTGCCGTTGTATTGACCCACTATATGCTAATACCTAACATGTAGTGATTATGTGGATATGTGTTTCTAAATTTGGTTTTACATTTGCTTGATTAACAGAAATTGTCTGAACCGAGTGATGACGACGGAAGTACGTTTGATTCGGACGAGGTAACCAATCCCTACTATTAATTCACAAGCATACTACTGACTACTTAACTATGTGGTAAACCTGAATATGCAATTTTGATGGAGTGAAATAGTGATAATTTGTGTTGTTACAGGTTGTTAGCATAACCATTACAGCTGTATAATGCAATTGGAATCCACTCATTTGCTGATGATTATTATCTGAAAAACTGAAACAGTATATCTATCTTAGAATTCGGACAATGAGACACACGTGTATCATAAATTTGAACAGCTTATGTTTATGCATTTGATTACTGAATGATATAGCCAAATTTAACAGCTGTTAGTAAAATTATAGCTGAACTAGAATAACACGATTAAACATATATAAAGAACACAATATCATTTTTTTGTGATCGTCAGGTCGGTGAAGAACAACAAGTACTTGAACAGAGTCTGAAAATGACCCTTACCTCAAACATCAAGGAGAAACTGCCAACCATGACTGAGCAGGACTTCTCTTTGATGATGTCGGAGTACAGGGATGTCATCAAACAAGCAGAGAAAGGGGCATTGGGGAGGGCAAATGAAGAAGACCGGTTTGAGACGTTCCATGCTCAATTTGATGACTCTGACCAGTCAGAAGAAGACGAAGATAGTGAAGAGTACTTGGAAACAGTCAAGGTAAGGCTAATGTTTTGCTTTGTATTCATTCGATACCATTTGGCTACTTGCTCTAGTACTTTTGGTATGTTCTGTGTTTATCCTAGTTATTCAGACGAGCTAAGTAATTACTGCCAATTTGTTATATTAGCTACCATTCCCCTGCCTGAAATACTGAAAGAGCAAAGTTCCACGTTAGTATAGCTGTTCTGTCCTTTGGTATTGATAGCGGCACCAAAGTGCCTCTTAAAATGGATTTACCTTCTAGAGGCGGGAATAACCTAGCTAACATGTCTTGAGCAACAGTTTAATTCAAAATAATTTTTCTTTTAAAGCAATTTACCTCCAAACGTGAGGCATCTTCTGCAGAGGCTCAAATCAACGACTCTGGTCTTGGGGACACATTGTGTCCAGACATTCAACCACAGCTGGGACACGACATGGCAACTGGCATGGATGGGACACTCATATATACACTACCAATATCAAACAAGATGTGCGATGCATCAACCAGCATGGGTGAGATGACGCTTAGGGCAAACCTCGGCATCGACGTCAGACCTATGACGTCAGAATCAGCGACCTGCACTGACATGACCACGTCAGAGACTAAAGAATCTAGTTGCCAACTGGAGTCTACATATGAAGTAAAAGTTCAGTCAATGCATTCTATGGGAAGTCAGTATGAAGATTCGGAAACAGGCTCCAATTCTGAAAGAGCATCTGATGGTACAGGCTCAAACGTAGACCTACTGCTTAGTCTGACGCAGGAAATGGGCACCAAGTTTAGGGAAATTACTGAGGTTAGTGCCTGAAGGTCATTGATGAATATGACAAGTGAATGTCATCTAAAGACATGACGGATTTTAGCAATGTGAACAGAATGAACAGACCAGTAATTCATTCTATGTAACACACATTTTCATCTAGCAACCAGGATCTTAGTTCAATTCAAAATCAATTCCCAGTAATTCTTTTTAATTCATTATTGAAGTTTATTTCTATCATGGCAATATCAGATAATTAAAGTCATTTGTTTCATAGACCATAAAAAAACGGTGACTTATTTTTGTGCAGGATCTCGCAGCATCTGACCGGGAAATGGTGCAGCAATGCTCATTGGCTAAGACGGACGGGAACCTGGAGAAATGGGAGGAAATAATCTCCGACCACTTAGAAAAGATGGAGGATGTTCGCAAACATCGACAGGCTGAGGTGTACAAAAACAATCAAAAACTGAAAGACAAACTCCTTCAAAAGAGGAAAGATATCAAGGAAGAGGATGTATCAAATGTAAGAACAAATTTAATATCTAGATAAATATTTAATGTCCGGGATTTATGCCATTTTCAGGAGGACTCACAGTCCTGTGTTCAACAGCCTGTGCCTTCCTTAAAAAAATCCAATTTTGATGTGCTTGGTATCATTTGAAGGCTTAAAACATCCTCTGGAAATGCTTAATTCCTGCCTGCCCAGTGCATCCTTTATGCATGGTGGGACAATTATTCCTTTGTCAATTTGCACTCCGTTGACATTATGATGAAGTTATTTTGGCATAGAGAACTCGTTTTACGCATTAAAGTACAACTTATAAATGTTTATACTGTAGGGAAAAACCGTAACTATGTAAATTTGTATCTATTCTTATAAATAATCTGTTTTCTTTTTATAGGATATAGAGAACTGTGCGACAGACCCCGCACAACCTGTTACTGAATCCCATGCAGAACCTATCATACCCATGAAAATGATTGGTATACAGGTAGAGGAGGTAAGGCTTACAACTTCTGATAAGGGTTTTGAAATGATATTGAAGATATATCATGTGGTGCTGAACTTGGCCGAAGTAGGAGTCAGAGGTTTTATACAATATCCGGCCCTGTCGCAACTTTACATTTGGTCGACTCTGGAAGGGCCTCTGGAAGATCATATGTAAAATAATAGAAATTAAAAAATAATTTTTAAAAAAGCCACAAAAGCGACAGATATAATTAATGTTCGAACGTATTTTGCATCATTGTCAATGTAACTTTAGCCTTTCATTTAAATAAAGTGCAATGTCCGTTTTCTGCAGGATATGTTAAGACTGAAGGAAGACTTGCTAACAAAAGTAAGTTCCATGAAAGAAGAACATCGTACCCAGGATGAGATTCTAAAGGTTCTGTCAGAATATCGCGATGGGCAGCGAGAACTGGTAGAACGACGTCTTGCAGAAAAAGAACGCGCCTCAAGGAAGTTGCAGGAAAGATTGGCCAAAAAGAAGCTACTAAAGGTATGCACTGACAAGTATCTTCTTCCAAGTACAATAACCGAGATTATCCATCTCATCATAGTTATTGTGATGCCGGCAATAACAAAAATATGAACGTACAAATAACATTAACGTCACACAACTACATATCATTTTTTATTTACTAATGTATAATGCTGATGTTAAAGCAGTTTGCTCAATTAGGACATTCTTCAGTATGATCACGTTCATGTAATATATACCGCAAAGCGCAATTGAAAAGTGTGATATTGTTAGGAAAAAGGATCTCGATATGAGCTTTACCTTGGCCTCAACTGCAATCTCCAGCCTCCTATCTACAACTAATGTTGAATCCAACCTGATAGGTTGAAGATTTCCAAGTAAAATTAATGTTGATCTGATGCATCCAAAATTAATTGATTCATTTATTTTAGAAGGAGGCAGAGGAGCGGAGAGCCAGTCCCTCGGTGACGGATCAGATACGTCAGATGGACGACACCTTCTACAGCGACCTCTGTGAGAGACGCCGCACCCAGCCCTTCTCGGAGGCCGAGCTGGGCACCCTTATCGCCCAACACGTCGACAAGGTGGAGACCTTCCGGCGGAGGCTGGAGGAGGAGGTACGACAAAAACGACGAGAGGCCATTCAGAAGAGGTTAGCCGAAGTTGAGGTGAGTACATATGTATATGGACCAGTCCAGACAATTGGGATGGAAATAGCCTAAAAGCGTTCAGGATGCACGTGGCAATCTTTAAAAGCTTCACTTATTGGGCGGCGCTTCTGAATATCGTCAGAAAGTAGTACAGCGAAAGAAAAACAGACCAATTTAGAGAAGCCGTTACAAATCTAATGTATGTAATGAATGAATGAATGATTTTTATTGACATAACAAAGGTCACAGTAATATAGACCTACATGTCCATATTACATTGTGTTATATATCTACACAAATATACTACAGACTACATCTACACACATATAAAGATCGTATATCGATATAAAACTTGAGATGTTGTCCCGCCGTTCGTGCAAGTACCTGTTTATGTATATGCACAGTTAAATACCATTCGCGCTTGTATAGGAGCCCTCATCCTTCCTACAATCCCATCTGCTGTTCAATTAAGCCCTTTTTGAGCGAGGTATTCTGACATTGTTTCCCTTATTCTGTCAAGATTTAATCAAGACGTTTGCTTTGTGTAGGAGAGCCAAGAGGAAAAGGAGAGGGATGCTAATTTCGCCAATGAGCTGGTGATGAAGCAACGTGAGAACGCCGACCTGGTGAAGAATGTCAGAGAAAGGGAGAGGGCCAGATTCGACGAGAAGCTCCAGGCAAAACTAGCCGAGAGAAAGGTGATAGGCTACTGCTTTTATTGTCCATTGCAAAGTTATTCATAAGTAGCTCTAGGCTTAGTAATTGAATCAAATAACTGTTCTACCGTGGCTAGGTTTTTGTTCCTCGTGAAACTGCATTTCTTCTGTAAACTTTAATGGGCTTTTGTTGTGTTTTTTTGCATGAAGTCATTCGACCATTCTCATATGACATCATTAATGTTGAAATGACCGCAAGTAAATCCGTTGTACTGTTTTACTTATTGCAGAAAAAAAGAGACCAGAGGGATGTCGACACATAGAGCCGTCCTTACTGCAAGCTTTAGAAATTATAGTAGTGCCAAACTTTGCCAAAATCAACAGACTTACCACTGATAAAGAAACATATTTTTTTTTATACGTATATAAACTAGAACGCCGGCTTTATCTTTTTTTCCTCGCGCCTATCTGTGATAAACATAAACTAATACAGTATAGTCATGTTCTAATTGTATCAGGTCATCAGAACTAGACTATATTTTAGAAAGTGATATGCAATAAAGGTGACGATCAATTTGCAATCAATGACTTGTTTTAATTCCGCTTGACGAAAGCATGTTCTGAATGTGTTGTACTGACGCGGGTGGTCAGTTCACATGGGCGAGTTTAGCCAACTTTGTGTTTACACTATAAAGCAGGGCTAAAGTAATTACTCTTTTTGTCAAAGGAGAAGAGTAAGGGGAGAAGTTTAAGTGACGACTGTTATTCCATCCATACATAAGCGCTGTACGGACAACACTAGGGCCAGAGCACTGATAGTTGTTGCGAGTTAATCATCCTGGAAAGGTTGGTTCTAGAAATGTGTTCCTGGAGTTGGGATTAAAGCTGATAGACTGTTTAGTTTTGGCGGGAGTGTTGGCTGAGTGTGGTTGAGTGGATCCTACCCCTTTGAACTGTTCATTGTCATTGAGATATTGTCAAGAGTATATCAGATATGCTGGATATAATAAAAGAACATCCTTTCACGCAAGTGGTATGTCTTACATAATACGGAATTATTATTATGTTTTTGGATGACTGCAGTAAGAAGAGGAAGACTCTGAAAGGAGCTAGCTAATATCCAAGGCAATCACACGATTTAAATAAGACCTTAACTTTAATGGATATTTAACCTACTATAGTTTAGTGTCCCCATATAGCCAATTCAAATAGAGCTAGTTTGCAACGCCACTCTTAAAGATTATCAGTTTATCAATATTAAGAATATTGTTTAGAATGGTAAAATGGATGAGTTTAAGTAGTAGGTCAAAAGAGACCTTTGTCAAGCGATAAACTCTGGAAGGAAGAAAATATGAACAAAAAGACAATGGAACCTGAGTGGCCGTTGTACCTTTATCGTGCCTTTAGGAGATTCTATAAACCTTAGGGTAAATTCCCTACGTGATCAGACACACCTCAGTTTGTTCTCTACATGTATCTAGAACCTCCACTTTCAGTCCAAGCTATCATTAACACTATTATCCTTATTCAATTACGTCCGATTAGGAATCACGGTACAGACTACAGGTTTTTCTTCATATCCAGTCAGTAAGTTCAGTTTGTTAACAGGTGGGCCTAATCGATATAAAATTACATGCTTTACTCTATTTTATATTGCTAAGTAAAGTGAATGTTTATAAAGAGAGAACAAGACTTAGTGAGGTACTGCTTATGTGCATGTATATCGAAGTAATAGGCCTATTATGCGACTAGATTAACCAATGCTGGACACGTAGCTATTTAAGGCTCATACCTCTTCAAATTTATATTTGCCATATGGGCGCCCACTTAAGATGTGAATACTGTTTGTCTTAAGCTATTGTATCAGTCGGATTGGTAAAACATGTAGTGTAATGTAGATAACCATGCTTTACATATTAACCTTTGATTATTAAGTAAGCTGAGTCATAATGCTATATGGTTCACTGGACCCACCGATATTGAGAGACATGAAACGCATGGTTGAACTTTAGACGTTTAGGTGTGGTAGTATAATAGAGGTTAGCAATATGAACTCACCAGGACGTTGATACAATATGTACCTAATGACATTTAAGATATCTACTGCCAAGTATATACAGAATGATCGAGCTATCACCGTGGAACCACCTACCTTAGGATACATAACTTTATCATTCTGACTAATTATTAATGGATATAAACTTACTTATGATTAAGGAGCTCTACATTCTATGATTTGAATTACCAGGAAAAGCCATTATTCAAGATATAGTAATTCGATCATAAACATTCGGAAAGAAGAATTACTGGTCGCTGGAAGATATATGTATCGTCACGTCACTAAGGTATAGGTGGTGTTTATAGCATTGCATGCATACATCATGGAACTGTACCCTGCTTCAAACAAGCAGTGAGATTGCTGTATATTGTGCTGTCGACTTAACGGCAACAGAGTCTATGTTTTATGATTATCTACTTTTTTCACATATAAAAAAGTGAAACCATGGGGACTGGCTGGTCCCAGAGAAAAGGAGCAATGGGTAACACCAACAACCAAAATGCCAAGGTGGACGTAAGTAAAAAGAGTCGGTGGAAATTGTTTTCAAATAAGGTAGCTATAAATGGATACACTAATAGAACAGATAGGTCCCGCAGTCATTCGAGCAGAAATATAAAGCCGTCTGCCTCCTGTTGGAGCCCTTTCAGTATTCGAAGCAATAGCCCAGAGGAAAGTGAGAAAATTAGTTTGGTCTTTTTTCCGACGAGTAAAAAACCTCCTCCGCATCCTAACCATGGATCCAAACCAATGTTTTCTAAAGCTCAGAAACTGACATTCTCAGAGACGACCACTGTTCGAGAGTTTACACCCCGCCCCCCGTCACGGGAGACATCATTTATTACAAATCAAGACGAACGGCGGGAAAGTAACGATTTAGAATCGATTGGAAATTGTTCTATTCAAGGAGCAGACGACATTGACAGAATGCCGCGGCCTCGCTCAAGAGCGCGGGAAAGTGACATGGTCATCGTTTATCCCTATGCCGAGAACCCAAAGACTCCGAGGGACCCTGTGGCTGTGCAGGAAACCCATAACTTTACCTACTACTGCCTTCCCCAACTTGTCGACCTTCCAGCCCCTGGACGGGTCAGTTCTATAAGGAGGGTGAGACCTGCGTCCCCTGGATGGTCAATCAACACGACGCGAACGGTGGTCAACAGGACGCCCTCCTGGAAGAGTAGCCTGGAGAATCTGAGCGTCCACGAGGCACAGATGCGTCAAGAGGTAAGAAAATCTTGGGTATTCCAGGTACTGTCATAGCAGCACAGATATCATAGATTATCAAAATAGTTGTCTAAATCCGTTAAAATTGATCCTGATAAATATTAGTTTCAATATCATAAGGGAATGGCTTGCATGAAGACGATGATACTCAGATAGTAATAGGTTCTCTCATGCCATTGAGCTTTTGTTATAGGGTGAGTTTCATGTCTTTAGGTATTCAATATCTATTGAAGATAACCATAATTATTGGGTGACATAGTTCAAATTTTAAACAAGAATAAAAAGTTCTGCACGTAAGAAGGTCCGCGGAATCACCATACTAAAAGAAAATTTATCAGTGGACACCTTAATTATTAGATCTAGCTTCAATCGATTTAATTGTTTCGACATGTACATTTGTATGGTATCGGGAATAATGTTAGAGATACGTAAAGAAAGGACTGACATCTACAAGAAATAGGCACACTTAAACTTGTTGATTTATCTGTGTGTTTTCCACAGAAATTGGACTCCTTGCACGGGGAGCCGACAGTGGAATATGACCGCCTGTCAACCCTGTCATCCGTGACGACGGACCCCGGTGACAGACACGTCACCGTCCTTAACGAACTGAGAGATAGAAGCTCAATTCAATCGGTAATTCGACATCGATTATCTTAGTACTAAAATGAAGTCCATAATTCACGTTACTGGGTATCTGCATATCTCGTGAAATTGGAAAGGGAAAGATAAGAATGTAGACATTATTTTGAACTTGGCCGTTTCATTGTTGATCAGCTGAGTAATTGGTATACTTAATAATTTCCAAACATTATCAATACGCGTAGTGTGGTTTAAAAACATATTGTTCTGGATTACTATGGAATTTATTGAAAATCTCTCTTTTAAGTGAAGATCACAACTTTATGGTTATAATGCATGATTTTAGTGATTTTCAAAATCCGGTATCCCTGTATGGTGTCGTAAGGCCGATAATACTAAAGTTGCATGCATTTTGTTCACTCTCATACATCCAAATTTTTCAAATTGCCTTTATCACTGCTTATGTGATTACGTTCTTATTTTAGAGAGCCGGAAGTGGCCGACTGCGCATGTCCTCGTCCACCAGACGGCGCCCCATGTCCCATCGGTCTATTGGCCCAAGCACCCAGCGGTATTTTTTTTTCTTCTTTTATTCAAAATCAACTACAGGGTTTCCCCTGATCTTCCAAAAGATAGTAAAAAGAAAGAATTCATACAATTTTAACATCAACTCATCAATCCATATCCATTATAATACATCAAGTAGATCAGTGTAAGAGATCAACATATTTGATATAATTATTTTTGAGAAACGATTTGAACATAGATGTAAATTACCTTGAGCACACTGTACATTAAACGGTAAGGTGTTCGATAGTTCAGTTCCAACATAGAATGGGCTCTTATCTTATTTGGGATTTCGGTTTATCTCAATCTTAAATTGATTTTTTTTTAGCAGCCCTAGTATTCCTAGCAATAGATTTCCGTACTTCCTCACTTTAGCTATGATTACACATTAAAAGTATAAGATTAAAAAGTATTTATATCATTAACAAACTCTAACTGGGCTGTTTAGGACACATGAATTATTACAAAACGTCATCTTTTTCCAGTGGGAGCATCCCAAAATGTACGGATTTGACCGTTCATTCAGGACTATTTAATATTCCTGAATGAACGGTCGTTACAAAATGTGGAAAAAAAATAACTGATTGTCATCAGACAAGGAAATCAACAATATCCCATGCGTGCATGCAAAATATGTGTACAATGTTTGCAACTCAACCTTGAAACATTCAAAAAAAAGTAAATGAACTTGTTTTTATTGCCTTGCAGGAGTATCTTAACAGACAACGGCAGTCAGGACGATGGAGTGCGTGAACAGCCAACGTTTGTTTATAACCTTCGTCCGAAGAGCGCTGTTCGATTCTCCACCCCGGACGAACCGGCCAAAGGTACCAATACAATCAAAGGGGATTATACTGATGGTCATATCTCGAAGGATATCCAGGTGATTGGGAAGAATGAGGAAGACTCAAAGGACTTGATTGAAAACATTTCACGTGAAAACGGTTCAGAAAGGACTGTTGTTGACTCAGAAAGCAGTCTTGACCAATTCGTTCCTACTAAAGATGCGTCAGAGTCACAGGAGGAACAGGAGGAACAGGAGGAATCCATTCCTCACCAGGACCTAATTCTGGATGAGAAACTGCTAAGTTCTGAAGAGTTGGTGCCTGAAATTACAGAATTAACGGAAATAAAGACATCAGAAAAGTTGGAAACTGCGACGGGGCTGCTGACAACTATAACGGTATTGATCACCATATATATTTATCGAACCCTCTTTAATCATATTGTTCTATTTCTGTAGACGAAGACTTTCCATCAATTCACCATCAACTTGATTCCTATCACTGATTAATTGATCACCTCATATTTTTTTCAGTTCTAATATATTCATGCGCGCTGTCTTTGAATCTGTGAATATTTTTTTTTATTTGAAAAAAAAGGACCAGACTACTGTCAATGACGTCATCGTGTTGGCAGCCACGCAGACACTTGTAATGAATATAGAAGACGCCACAGATCCCAAGTTGAAGCTCTTACTCCAGCTCTTCAGACAACAGATCCCTTATGGTGCCCCCGCATCTGTCGCGCCGTCCGTCACGTCATCTGTCACGTCTGTCAAGGCGGCGTCCGTCACCCGATCAGTCACACCGACCACTGACGAGCTGACAGAGCTGTCCAAGGAATTACTGACTACATTCGGCAAAGCTTTCAATGATGATGTAGGTTATGGATAGTGTATGCACGGTCTATAACTGTAACAAAATGCAGTTTGAGCAATACTGGTAGATACAATATATGCCTATAGATCATCTATATGGATATGGATGTTGAATAGGCCTCATATAATAATTGTATGATGTCAAGCACGTATCTGACTAAGAGTAGACATAGTAACATTAATTGTGTTACTTTTATCTCTCAATATTGTAGCACGGCCTTTTTTTATTTAGTTAAATATTTGATTCTAAAATTAACTTAAATTCAAATATAATGGAACTAAGTCAATGAATATAGATCTATTAGTGAATGGGGAAGGAACTGCATACCAGGTACCTGATTCGACGGTCCTTCTTTTACATGTATGTCATTAAACTGCTGTTATCATAATATCTATCTTATCTGCTTATTCTAGTTGACTCAGCAGCCACCCGAAGAAGAAAAGGTAAGTGGATATAGTAGAATGGTAGAGATTAAACGCTAATCAATAGTAAAAGAAATGTGTTGATTATTTAAAATGGAAAAGTTTATATCAATCTTATTTTTTCGATTTTTATTCCTTATTTGACAAATTGTAATAACTTGACAATCTCCACATAGCTTCAATAGACTGACAGAGCAATTAACGATAAACATTATCACAAAGGTAATGGACATTTCGAAACAAGGAATATTTCCCTGTTACAATTTTTTTATTTATTTTTTTTTAATTTATTTATTCCAATCACAAAGTACATGTGTTCTTCCTTGGCAATTTGTACACATAATTATACACATAGTTACACATATACAGGACAGTACAGTTACAATGGAATGATGAGTAATGATGTAATGTGTAATAATGGAAGCAGAATACAGAATGCACTGTGATGTTCATTGTCGAATTCTATTTTTAAAGTCAACCTTAGTTAAGGACATTTGTGTATCTGCAGATAATGCATCCCATAATGCAATACCCCTATAATAACAACTGGTGGCCACTCTTGTGATACAGTCATGTAAATTCAGAATTAAATTTCAACTTATCACTTGAGCGCGTTGTTACCTCATTCAACTTATTCTTTTTCACCAAAAGGTTTGCATCAGTTTTGCTCAGTCGATACATCAGCAACAATAACTGTAAACATCTCCGTTGGTATAAAGACTGTAGATTATATTCCTCAAATAAGTCCAATACATTAGTTTCTACGTTTCTAAAATGCACAGTTTTAACAATATTATAGTGTAACTTATCCAGACGATCAATATCTTTCTTTAAGGCACTATCCATAATAAATCCTCCATAATCAAAAAGTGGCAGTAATGTCTGTTTATATAAGTTAAGGGCGATTGATCGTGTAATAAGCGGTCGTATTTTTTTAAAGTATAATACTATTAACAATATAATACTATATATCTCATATACACTGTAAACCTCTTCATGTTACATAGGAGGAAATTTCCAAGATTGACCAGGACTTTGTCGATGAACTGCATAAACTAAGGGACACTGGTGAAATTACAAATGAAACAGTGAAACAACTGGTAGAGGGTTACAGGCACAAGCTCAGTCTCCAACGTGTACGAAGCCTACGGTCACTCCGCTTGGAGAGGGAGAAACAGAGGGAACAGGAGGTAAGACCAATACGTTTTACACCTAGTGGTACCTATTTAAACTACAATAAGATATTGTACGAAATGTAATGAAAAATTACCGATGTTAAGGTATGAAAGCTTTCCAGATTGATCAATACCCGCCACTGGAATGAAAGGTTATCCTTATGATGAACAGAAGACTGCATAAACTTGATTAACGTTAGGTATTCCTTTATCCATAGTTCGGTGATAATTACAAACCTTGTTGGGTAACGGCCGTTACAAGATAAATCAACTAGAAAATAGAAACCACGCACCACGAACTAGCGTCTTCAGTGTATTTTGTTATTTAGTCCTATGGATATTATGTTCACTATACCCCTTCTTTCCAGGACCAGCAACTCCAACGGGAAGCTACCAGTCTGTTCAATAAGATGGACGATATCAGAAAAAGCATCACAGACACACGGGGAAAAGAACGACAACAGTTTGACTACAGATTGAGGCAAAAGATCCGCAAAAAGGTACACATGGTAAGTCATAATAAAAGGGGTTCCATATTGTGCTTGGTTAAGACCTCTAACTTGTTCTTTTCTCCCATTTTAGAGATTATTTCATTTAATTTTCGATAGTAATTATTCCCTAATTATTTTGGCAAGCTCAATCTATAAAAGAATAGTGGACGAATAGCCGATGAACATCATTAACATAAATCAGGTGTTAATTCAGATTCCATAGACCCTTGCATATTTCTATCATAATCAAACACCAACATGTCCCTCCATATCAAATTGCAAAAGTATTACTGAATCTTTACAGCTTTGATAAAAACCGAAACACAACGTGTATTGTTGGGCTAACAATGGATATTGAAATATTTATATGCTTTCTTAAAGTTCCTGTCCATTGCATCCTAGTTGAGTCTGATCATTCCTTAATGTAATATTCTACTTATTATTATTATTTCCCCAAAGTTACTATTCAACATTCCTCACTTCGAATTCAGGATCGACGCCATGATACACCAGAGAACAGATAATAGATGGCATCGATGAGAGATTGCGGCCGGGTACATTTAAAAACCATCCATGGCATCTCTACGTAAATTGTTTTGTATTATATAAAACGTTGACTACACTAGTGCAACTTCATTAGTTCATAAATCATTGCCCATAGTCTGTGATAAATTGATTAAGAAGGATATGGGTGCAATTCAGAGTTATTGATATCAAAATGTTAACAAGTTGTGCTTGAAAATTATGAACCGAAACGATTGTATAGAGTTCCAAACTTATGTCGTATAATGTTTAGCTTTTTGCTATATTGCCAATAAATACTTGCTTGTAAACAACATCATATTTGTCAGATGATTTGATAGAACAATTAGTTTGGGACAACTATACCTTCAACTAACCTGAGATGATTACACCTGACACATGCAGCTTAAATTATCCAGATTAGTTCTATCATAATTTTGATGGCTTCGGTTTTTTTTTCCTAATTAGAGAAATCGTCCTAGAACCGTAGATTTATTATTTCAGAAATATAGTAATATAAAGATAATGGCGTATAAATACATAATCAATGCATGTCTATATATAATTATAGACAAGATATAACAGTCAGGTGGTGGATCCCTTTGCCCAAAAAAAAGATAAGTTAATATAATTAATTATATCAAATGGAGGGCAAAGTTGATCATATTACCGTTAATACTGTATAATATTATTAACAGCTGATTAATAAACCACATGCATTGGTATAATTTAAAGGATATACATGAGCATTATGTTTATGCAGAGTGAGATAGGTTGATTTTTCGGACCTAATTTATAGCAACCATTGTCACTCTCACGTTCGTATCCTCCGCCATTGACCCATTCATTTTACTCAAGATCATCCCTCACCCATGATGGAAACGATTCCCGTTCCAGAGAAGACTGGTACCAGGAATTCAAATTTACTGCTCGTCTCAGCCGGCGATGGATCCCTAAAACGACCACTGTCCAAATAAATTGTCAATTGTAATAGGATCAGGATCAATTCGCTGACCTGTGGCAATAGTGGAAATTATTGCAAGTAGAATGCTGAGACGGTGTTGAATCAGCTTCAGCTTTAATTGATCACTAATTATAGCTATTTTATATCATTATACACACAAAATCATGTAGTGTAAATGCTATAAACGTTTATGTTTGAAAGTGCCTTCAAAATTGTCACAATTAACTTATGATGTAGATGAAGGCCAATAAGTACAGTTGATATAATTACTAGTGAAAGAAACTTTTGAAAATTGACTCACCATTGGTTGCCTGGTTATGATACAAGGTAAAGTTGAGAACTGAACGTTTCCTTGTACATGTGTTTAGACTAGAAATGATAGAAATAACGTGGGAACATAACCACTAAGTATAGCCGCCTTAAATGATATAGCCCACTATCAAAAATATCTTTTTATTACACGTGAACTAAATCCTCTCCGACGTGAATAATTAGATCCACTTCGACCAGAAATATAACATACTTAGGGGCTGTCCATAAATAACGTCATGCTACTTTTGACCATTTTAGACCCCTCTCCCCCATTTACCATGTTTTTTTGTTATATAGGCATGAATAAGGGATTGATCCCCCCCCCCCTTTCCCCCAGATGCATGACGTCATTAAATTTTATGGATGGCCCCTTAGTTTCTGTGATGAAAAAAAATCCGATTTGTCATCGAAAAAAAATGTCAAAAAGTTCAAGCTTCCATCCATTCAAGGCATCAACCAGAGTCATAATATGTGTAGACGTGTGTTTTCTCTCAGGTTATGTAAAAAATTTCTTTCCAAAATACACGTTAATCAATAGGTCAATTTCCGGGGGAAAAAACCAACAGAGGCGGATCTAGAGGGGGGTCCAGGGGGTCCTGCCCCCCCCCCCCCCCTTTTTTTTTGGATCCCTAAGCTAGGCAAAAAGGTTAAGATGCTGTGCGCATTCATTCAAATACAAGGATTTTTAGTAGGCCTACTTAGCCTTAATTCTGACCCCCCCCCCCCCCCAACTTCTTTTTTTTTGAGGGGGGGGGGGGGGACTCATGGATCTCCCTCTGCAAAGAAATGCGTGATTGGAAAACATAATTCTTTTTACAATTGATAAAATTGCAAGGCTCATAGATTGTTTTACATTCCTTTGGTAAATGCTGAATCTGCGAACGGTATCAATAATAGTGGTTCTAATCCCATCCCATTCCAAAAGAATGCAAAAGAATACACTTCTGCGCATGCCTTTTTGACAGAGAATAGTATTTGGGGTCAGGCACAGATTTGAAATCCAACAAGTTGTGGAGTTTCCGCTTCTCGTTGATAGATGTTCCTGTCCCTATGTCATGTCAGTCCGATTTTATTTAAGTACCCACTCTGATCATTAAAAGCGACCAGATATGTCTAAAATTGACAGTGTTAATATATCACAGCCTTGCTACATACATATGGTCTGTGACACAATGTAGCAGTTTGTCCATGTCAAAATAACGACTTAGGAAAATTCACTACATGCCTACTGCTTTGGATATGAAATATATGTAGATGTTTGGGAAATTTAATCTTAGATATTACAATGGATTTAACATGCATGGAAAAAAGTTGTTTCACTATATACATATATTATAAGCAAGGTCTGATAGTACCTGACCGGTTACATCGAGAAACGGTATCACAGCCACTTTATCCATAACCAGTAACTTTGTAGCGGGTAATCTTGAATAAATAATAACATAATTCTTCCCACAGTCGAATGACCAAAATTAATATTAACTTTTAAAACTATTCGATTTTGATAATACATCATTTAGTAAATGCCAGCAGTGATAATGAACGGGAACAAGAGGAGATATAAATAAATAAATAAATAAGGATATATATATATATATATATATATATATATATATAATATCAAAAAAGAACGAAGTAGGCCCACACAGAGCCGAGGGCCCTCAGTACCCGGTTGGATGGTGCTCGCACACGTCACAGAAGCACGTCCAACCACAGCTTCCAGTTTTTCACGCAGGTGGCGCCCCAGGGTTGAGTTACCGTGCACGCATTAGTCGGGCCATTCCTGCCCGAGGCACCGATAAAGGACAAGCCAATTACTCCATTAAAGTTGGTTTCTTCTCAAAATAGTAACCTGTGTTAGAATGGATTCAAACTGATGAAATTCAAAATACTTAAATGATTATATTATACAAAGAAAACAAATCTCGAAATGGACCATAATTATATTGTTATCATACATGAGTAACTTTGTTGGACGTTAGGGCTATTCTTGGTTCTAATTCCCCCTTTTTTTTTTTACAAGTTCAGAGGCTGTATTGAAAATAAACGCAAATTTTGTTGGCCTGACGATTCGCCTGACCGAAACATTGAGTGCCGCGGATTTCAGTTCCACTTGTGACTGGCGATAGACGATGTGATCACCATAGGTACAAACACCTCAGCATTTGGATGTGCGCTGTACGATCATTGTCCAAAGATCTATAGAACCTATTACTCATTATGGGATACAGAAAGCTATAGACAACACACTTGGCATTTATTATGAGCATAACATGCCTGACAAAACTGTTAACAAACTATGAACACTAGACATGGAAAATTTCAATTTGGGAAGGCCACTTGATGTCGTCTACGTATGTTCCGACGGAGTGATCTGCGGAACTTCTGGAACTTAATGACTTATTGGCTTCTACAATTAGCAGGTGAGTAGAGGTACTATGTTTGTTTTTCATATCCTTGATTGTTTGCACAAAAGACGAATTTAATCAATTAGGATCGAATTGTATGGTGGCTAATTTTATCTCTTTTTTCAGAATATATCATTTTATTTTCTGATAAAATGGAGGGTCAATATGCCTACTCAAAAATGTCATTCCTACAAGATTAATACACTATTTTCCTGTTTGAAAAACATGCAAATTCACACTTTCATTGCAAAAGTAATAAATTCCGGCAAATGTTCTATGGTCAAAGTAAAAACGTATGGAAAGTATTTACAGTTACACACTCAATTATGATTCTGAGAATCGTATATATGACAATATTAATGCACAATACAGTGTAATTATTTCAGACTTGTGATCTGATATTTTGTTGTTAGATTGTACTTGTGATATTGACTGTATGAAACATCCCTAACACAGAATTGTTGTACTTGTCAGGCCCGTAGTCAGGTTTTTTTTTCAGAGGGGGGTCCGTTTTGTAACAGAGCTCAAATTCGTATGGATGAGTAGTGGGTGGAGAAAATCCTTAGCTTTGAAAAGATCAAATGTATGTTAAGATCAGGGTATCTCTCACAGGAGTATCAAGATTTTCATAAAAATTTTCATTCATTTCATCCTATTTGGGGGGTGGGGTTCGGATATTTTCAAAGGGGGTCGTCCAAGGGGGGGGTCGTATACGAACCCCAAGAACCCCAGAACCCATCCGGCTACGGGCCTGCTTGTGATATTGACTGTATGAAACACCCCAACACAGAATTTTGCTGTAAACTTATTTAAGCTTTTACATTAGTACGCACCTTTACCATGACCTAGGCTTAGATAGGCGTAGTTTGATGACACCAAGGAAAATCTTTGTATACAGACATTGAAAGATTTGTTTGCCATGAAGTGATGTCAATCCTAGACAACAATATTTGACTTTTTCCTCACAAATAATTTGTAGTATGTTTATTGTAGTATTACGAAATGATTAAATTTACACCGCGTTCTCCCTGCATGTTATATTTGTATACATATTTATATATAGGGCCTACCATATATAATATATAGAAAGACTATGTAATGTCATGAGCAATAGGAACTCTTTAACTTCATCCCACATAAATTGCATCATCCATTGACCTCTCCATGCTACTGGCATTTATGAATAATTATTTAGAAATGCAAAGGCCTATACATTTATTTGATTCAGAAATCATTACATTGTGGAATAGTGGAGATATTTGCACGTAGTCAGGTGACAAGCGCTTACATGATTCATCACATTGTTTTCGGGATAGGTCTTCTGTTTCTATGTCACTGATGTACATGCTAGCTATCGAAATAAATATCTAAAGTATACGATTTTTATTGGAGGCCGCTGTTAAATGGAGTTTTAATGAACTTAGGTATACTCCAGCAGCGGCACCTGTGACGCTATACTAAACAATCCATAAAGGTACCAATCACCTTTCCGTGGGCAGTATGTTATTATAGGATCCTGTCACGAAACTCACGCAATATTAATGACTTGTGGGTGAGGTCGATGTTGGTCATATTTTGGTGTAGAAATTATAGCTTCTCGACCGCTATATACTTGAAACGTACCCATAACTTAATTTATATGGGCAGTTAGATTTCTACCGGGACTATTTTCAACTATATATACTTATATTTAGAGAGTACACAATTGTATTATCCGTCATGCCAGACTGTAATATTTCTAACAATTCTCTCTCTGAATATATTCAGAGAGAGAATTGTTACAAGTATTACAGGCTGGCATGACGGATAATACAATTGTGTGCAATGACGAAGACTTCTTGCCCGTTTGCAATTGCTTCTTTGCCAAACTCTATATTAGAATATATCCGAGGTACGTATATCTATCTGCATGTATACCATAAATGGAAGCACACAGAAAGTATAACTATAAGTCGTAAAATTATTTGTAAGAGGAAAATGAAGGACAATTCCCCATTGTCGCCGTTTCATCAAAGGGAAAACATTAATCACACCAAAGTTGTCATGATATCAAAGAATCACACGCTCCTATCAAAATGGCAATATAAAACTTGCTTTTCACACTTTTATTTAAACAACACAGGTTTATGGTGTTCCTAGATCAAAGCACATCACTACCACGGCGCCTGCCTCTATTCACTCATGATTACAAATAAGGATAAATCTCTCAGGGAAAGAACCGCAGGGGTTGGCGTCCTCCGGTAGCATATACAAACTAACTGAGACGGCGGAGGCTGAGATGAAAGAACAGGGATGCCTACGAGTTTTACAGCAGGTGTGGTTAGTGGCCTGGAGGCCGCGCACGCCTCACCCCCCCCCCCCCCCCCCCAGCTCCCCCGCCCACCTGCCTTTTCAAAGCGGCAGTAAAACTAGGATGGACATTATGGTCCCAGGAGGTAACAGCCAGCGCCGCCACACGGCATTCCTGCGAGTTACGACCTAGTCATTTCTGGCCCAGTATAGATATAGAGCGGTGATGTTGAAACACACGAAATACATGCAATTATGATTAGAAATACAGTGGGACGGAATCATAAACTGTCTGCCCGAAAGTTCCACATATATATGTGGGACGAGAGACAGTGGCGAGCGTCAATGAACGCATGTATGACAGTATAGTATTTACTCGTTTATGAGAGGGACACAGTAATACACTCTGTGGTAATCTAAACAGCTAAAAGAAATGTCTTCATAAAGTTAATGATTGCCAATGTTTGACCGATTAGGGTACCCAATAATTGGTCCAACTGGCCAGGCTTTTACGGTCGAAAAACGCTCCATACAAATCCCATACAAGATAAAAACTGATATCCTTTTAGCTTTTGATAGTCCAATGTCTCTGAATAGAAAATATGCAATTTTTACGTTATTGTTATGCAGTCAGCCAGAGTTCCTTACTTTTGATAACCTTTGGTCTATTCAATTAGGATTAAAATTCATGTGTATTCATTTAATAGTTGTCAATACATAATATTATACATTTTCAAATTACATCTAAATAGCACTTAAGGTACACATAACAGGATTTTGTCTCTATTTTCTCACAGATAAAACGTTCCGACCATGAAGAGTGCCCCATTGTTGCTAGTTTTAGTTATTCTAAATACTGGATGGTGTACAAGAGGCGCTCAGCCCCTCTCCAGCACAAGGCAAGGTAAGGCTCTGAGAGACCAGTTCAACTCTCTTTTTTAGACATGCCAAATCCACAAGAAAAAACTATTAAGACAAAGTGCAATTTTTATGGAAGTTTTGCAAATATCAATACGGGTGCCTGCCCATTTGCACAGGAGGGTTTTAAAGATTTTCCACCGTCGAAAGCCTAACTGCTACGAGTATTGAGAATCTCTGAGCAGAGATTTGTTTGTTTAGCCAAAAGCTAAAGGCATATAGGCCTACTTGCCATCAAAAACTAGAGTAATTGAGAGAATGTCTTAAGTAGATTAAAATGTTCTTTCAAGCAGCCTTTGGGTGAAACCACGTTAAGTGTGGAATTTGAGTGTTAAAAAAGTTAAAAAATAGAATTCAAGTTATGGAACCAATGAGTATATTTCCCAAATAAACAAGTTAAGACCAAACTTATTCTAAAAAATTAGAACGTTAAGTTTTTTCATTAAAAAGTTAGAATGATTTAAAATCAGGTCCTTTTTTTCAACATTTCCTGTCAGTTTTTCCTAACTTTTTCTAATAGAAATAAAGTGAATTAATATTATTCAATTGAATACAAATAATAAGATTTCTAAACAAATGCAAGGATGTGTATTGCACTTTATAGAATACAAAATTATCTTTCAGATGATATCTAGAATGTTGAAATCGGATATTAAGTTACAGAGATACTGAAATTATACTACTGTAGCCGTTAACATTCAAGGGCACAAACATTACCAATTTTGAGCTTGTACTGTAAATATTAAACCTTTGCTTATGGTGAATATTGACAAATTTGGGACTGTTTCCAAGATAAGTTGTTAACATTTTAATATTTATCTTAAAATAAGGGCAATTTTGCAACATTTATGATAAAAGCTTCCCTTAGCAACAACACAATGGTTCTAGGTCCTTTTTGTTTCGATATAATTTTGTTGTCAATGATATCAAATCTGCGATAAAAAGGGTTAAAATGAAAGTCTTGTAGATACCATAAAAGTCTTGTAGATACCATCTTGTAGATACGTTTTACCACATATTTGCCTCTAGGACCCTTAATAATGTATCCATTGGCCTGAAAATTGGTATACTGTCTACTTTACTGGAGGTCAAGGCATTTTTAGTAGAAAATGTTAAAATATATTTTTATGTTAGGATATATGCATGGTCTTGTAGATACCCTCTTAAATAATCTCTCCAAAAAATGCATTTTGCACCCCTGGATTTCCATTATAATATAGCATTTTGGATATTTTCAAGTTTTTAGTTGGAAGGTCCTGGTTAGTTCTAATTATTGACACAAAAAAAATCCTATATTTTAATTTGTTTTCAATAAAAATGCCTTATTTTACTAAAAAGTCTTGTAGATACCTTTTTCTGTGGACACTTTTCAGCAATCTAAATCAAAATGAAGAATTATAGATATAATTTTGCAAAAATGATCATCTAATAAGAAATAATACATAGATCGTAACAAAAGTCATTTCTTTTGTTCATATGGTATTTTAAAGCATATTTTGATCAAAATGAAACTTAAACTCTCCCTGTGGACATGGTATTTATTGGGTATAGGCCTTTTTTACCTCTAGATATCTAATAATTAATTATTTTCTACAAAAATAAATTTTATATGCAAAGTTTGACTTTTATATGAATAAATTAGCAAATCAAACAACGGTATCAAATTATGTTAATGGAAAATGTTACAGCACTTTATATCCTGAAGACATCAAAGTCCACACTTAACATGGTTTCACCCCTTTGATCATATGGTACCCAAAATGTAATATGAAATTGTTAAAAATGATTTTTTTTTTTAACAATTGCAATAGGCCGTGGAAAGGACGCGGACAGTACGTTGGTCGGACTGTGCGAAGCCCTGGAGTATCCCTGTCTTATTGGCACCGTTCTACCCCACCCCAGTGACTGCCAACTCTACCTCCAGTGTGTCTTCCCTGGAGTGGGCGAACTGGGGGTGTCCAACAATTGGATAGTCCGCTCCTGTAGCCAGGGCACCTGGTTTGACAGGTAGATGCATCATATTATATCAATCTAAATGTACTAGTACATGTTTGTTGTGTGAGCACCTTCAAAATAGGTTCTAGGAGAAACGTGGCACGCTTTTTGTCTTTGAGCTGTACGGACTGTAAACCATGGGTCTCATAGAGAGGAAACTGAAACACAATAAAAGGGGTGCATTCCATAAAATTTTCGCGATAATCCAGGTATGCATTCCATAAAAAAACGGCGATATACGATCATTTTGATGACGCAGCTATGTCATGTCGCGATATTTTTAAAAAAGCGTGTCCATAAAAAATATCGCCACTATATTTTACCGTCATAAAAAGTTGCCGCCATCCTGCATTACCGCCGCGATATATCGCGGTTCGACTGACGCAAGAGCGCGGGAAACTTAATTAGGTCATGGCGGCCACCTGTGCATTTTACCGGAAGTCACCGTCTATTTTGCCGGCGTTTCGCTGGTTCTTGACCGCGTTCGTATGTAATACTACTGCCATTGCTGGGTACAAGCTCATACGCTGGTTCTCCGCAAAAGGCAAGTTTTAAGCTATGTGCTCATCCCGCCAACAAGTGCGGGACGTTGTTTTGACGCCATCACAGTCACCGAGAGAAGAAGCATCATAGATGAAACCCGCCGATTTCCTGCCCATCGTTCTCCTCTTCGTCCTTCTACAAGTCGCCACGGTACGTATTAACATTTCTAAGGTGTCAGTGCATATTGTAAGACGTGTGTAGTTTAAATCATTTATGAACGCAAAAATAGTATCGTATCTGTCGGTCTTTTCCCGACTGCCCCACCCCCCCCCCCCCCCCACCCGCCCCGTAGTACCCTATGTTTCGGGACGGGTTTAGAATACTATTTTTCAATCCAAGCTAACTTACTAGGGTTTCAGTATAAGGTGAATCCGTACGCGTATCTACAGGAATCGTGTTTGACTTTATAAGCTACGAAATGGCTCCGTCCCCCTCTCAAAATAAGAAAAAGGGTTTGTCACCATGTGAAATAATGAACTTAAGCTGACGTAATTCTCCGCAATTGTAAATAGAATACCGCCTCTCATAAATAGTAATATATAGGCGTCAGTACCACACTGTATGAATTCTCCAAATGGCGGTAACGTGCATCATGTAAAATAATATATATATATATATATTTCCTTTTTTCAGATGTCGTCCTCAGTGGGTGGCGAGTCTCAGGACCCGTCCACGACGGACTACAAACTTAGGATTAGCTCGATCATGGACGTGCTGTCCAGAGGTGTAGACGCGAAGGACAAGAAGAAGCTGGAGGCGATGTTACAAGATGCACGGGAGCAGTATCGTCGACAAGAGGAGCTCAACTTTGCCTATTACATGGGCAAATACACCAAAGCCACGAAAAATGAACCTGAAACAGATACCGTTATCGTCGTCGATGGTGAGGACTCGCCACTACCAGAAATGACTCTGCCCAAGAAGAAAACAAAAGAACCTGTCGCGTCTACCTCCGGACAGCCATTAAAGAAAAGCCGACCTGCCGCCGAGCTAGATGAATCCGATGACGACGATATCCCTGTGAAAGTCAAACCTCCTCCTAAGAAAGTAAAGGCAACCAAGGTAGTCGAGCCAGACCCTTCTCCAGAATCAAGCCCAGCTCCCAAGAAGAAAAAGAAACCGGCAGTTACAAAGAAGGTTGTGACTCCTGCAGTTCCAGAGAAGAAAAAAGGACGAGGACGTGGTAAAGCAGCAGCCGCTCCTAAAACGCCAGCCCTTGAAACCCCTTCACTAACTGGTCCCGCCTCCGGGAGAACACCCAAGAAGGCCAAGAAGAAGAGGAAGTCTGCTGCAGGTAAAGGCAAGAAAAAAGACCTGGGCTGGTGTTCCTCGGACACCGATGACGAGGGTCCACTGACGCACTCGTGCTATGAAGACGAGGAACTGGAGCTGCTTTACAACACCGCCAAACAGGATGAGTGAGTAAAACTGAAATAAAAAAAACACTAAAAGACACACATATATATGTATCGCAGTAGTAACAGCAAGGAAATGTCTGAGCATTGGATGAAAAGTAAAAAATATCACAATACTTTTAAAGAACAGTCTGTATTGTTAGGAAGAAGTTTTATTTAAAATATCAAGTAATCTAAACGCCGTACATAGTAATCATCAATAAGTATCAAAATATCACTGAATCAGAATATCAAAATGTTGACGTCGCGGTAAACTAATATTTTTTTATTTTCATTATTCAGAGACGCTGTCCTCGGGAGGTGGGCAGAGACAGCAACCCACGACCACAAGATGAAAAAAAGGAGGGCCATCTACAAAAAGATAAAAGACAACCTCAACGCGCAGTTTGGAAAGAAACGCCGGAAGAAATACCTCTACTACAAGATAATCGGTCATAAGAGTAAAACCCTATTTAAAGTAAGTAACTGTTAGTGTGGAGGTGCTTTATTTGCAGGACTTGTAATAATAATTTTATCTAATAAAGAAACAAGCTCCTAGTGTTATGGTATTTCCCAAAAAGTCATCTTTTTCCCTCTGTTTGGTTTCATTATGCTACCAGTATTGTAATAGTAATTTATATCACCACCACTTAAAAGACGTTATAACCCAAAATTAATTGAAGTTCATATTATTTAAATTTCTTTTATCATAGAAACGTCGACTGGAGAAGGCATACCAGTATTGTAATATTAAATTATATCACCACCACCTACACGACGGTACAACAAAAAATAAATTGAAGTTGATATTATTGACATTTCTTTTATAATAGAAACGTCGACTGGAGAAGGCATACGGCTACAGTGGCGCCCCTGCCATGCCAGACAACGTCGGCCTCACGGCGACACAGCTCCGGTGCCTGGAATTTTGGGGGGTAGAGGCTTCAGGCTGTAAGTATTTAGATATCTATTATCGCCTTAACATGTAATGCATTGAACCTGACATATCTAGTAGATTATTTACATCTATTTAGAAAAAACACTTAACGTTAATATATCTTATTGAGCTTGATACTTATCGTCACGATATTTTTAAAAATAATGTCAACCAACATCTAAACATAACGACAATTTTAGTAAATGAAATAATTCCTCCATTATATATTAAATCATAAGGTCAAAGTTTTGATACAAATCAGTCATTGCAGGGGCTCGCAAGACAAAGTTAGACCCCTCCTCCTCCTCCAATGACGACGACGATTCCTCATCAGAAGCAGAAGCCATCGCCATGGATGAGTGCTTGGCTGATCAGAAGAGACTGCACGACGAGTCGAAGCCGACCCGGGGGAAGAAGAAGACTGACGAGGAGGATATCCTAGAGAAATACAGTAAGTGTAATATGGAATAGTTGTTTTATTTTAAACAATGAATGTCGCTTGCTCAGTGTATGTTGCGCGATATGAAAAGCTAAATAATATTGCATTGATTGTACTACTTTTCTGTCGTTATTTTCAGCTCTCGATAACAAAAACATATCTTTATTACTGATAAAACTTGTTTATATTTTAGAATTGAGGGGTCCTGCCATCGGGACGATTACCGCAGCATCACCCAACCCAGAGGAAATGAAGAAAGCCAGTTCCCGTCGACCAGCGCGGCAAGTCCGTACAGCTGCTGCTGCTGCTGCTGCCTCCGCCGCTGCCTCTCCCGCGGCCGTCAGTGAAGAGGACGAGGGCTTAGATACACCCAACAAAGGTGATTATCTATTTCGGAGAATCAATGTGTCTTAGAAAATAAAACTTAAAAAATAACTTGATCCTATACCTTGTGAAAGTAACTTTAAAATTAAAATGATTTGAAACGTTAACCTCAGAACTAAATAATCACACACAAAATATATTATCAGCAAGAAAAAGCAAACATTTTTAAAAAATTTTTTTAGTGAAGAAAAGAACCCCTAGAATGTGCGTCCGAGGCAGGACCTTTCATATGGTAACTCGTTCAATTGAACGTCAACTGAAGACTCCATCAATATCTGTTTCTCTACAAGAACTCGACTGGAGTCCAGCCCCTGCCGGCCGTGAGCTGTCGTTTGCCGAGGAGGAGGAAGCAGAGACCCAGGACCCTACAGCAGGAGGTATTATCGTCGCGTCATTTATCCCTGTTAAATATAGTGATAATTGTTCATATTTTGAAGAAATAGTAGGGTCAACTTTCATCAGGCGACAAGTCGTAATGTTAGCCCAAGAGTCGATCTTCACATTCTTGCCGTCATGATACTTATCACACCTTCATACAAAACATAGCGTTACTTTTGAAACATATATGTTACAGTCTCTTATATTATAGTATGTATTGTATCTCATGACAAATGTGATTTATATATCAAAGAAATTCTAAAAAAAAAATTATTCTGTGCAGTTATTTTGGTATTTACTTACCTTACAGACCCCCTTGACGCGATGAACTTTGACGAGGATGCCGACATGAATTACTCCGTGCATGTGCGCACACCGGACATTCAACTGGGCCAACGTACCAACGTTACAGAGGATCCGCCAGAGAAAACCCAGGAGACTGAGGCCCGTACTGATGTGAAGGACAACGCATCAACAAAACCACCTAGGTCTCCGCCAAAGTCTACTGCTACTAGTGCTTTCACCACAAGTTCGGCAGCAGAGGGCCGTATTATTGAAACCATGTCAAACAGATTTGATGTGGTGGAATCGGGACTCATAAATTTCCATACTGACATGGGTGCGATCAAGCAGGAGTTGGTGTTACTGAGGTGTGACGTCCAGGGACCGGCAAAACAACCGACTGACCAGCATATCGCAGAAGAACTTAAGACGATACGGAATGACGTCAACACTCTTGGGGGCGAATTTTTCCAAGTCAAGACTGGCCTAATTGATATTGCAAATGAGTCTATTACTGTAGGGAAAGCTTGTCATGAAATGAAAGCTAACATGCTGGGCATGAAGGGCGATATCTCCGCTGTGAGAAGTGACGCACACACCCTCAAGTCAAAGTCGTTGGGACTAGCCAGTCAACAGCAGACTCTTGTGCAGGAGATGGGTGCTGCTAGAGAAGACATCCGTAATGTCGCAACAGACTCAACCCTAGTAAAGGAGGACGTACAAAGCGTAGATAATAATGTTTTAAGTATGCGTGTCGACACTGCACTGTTAATCAGGGAAGTGGGTATCCTTAGGGGCGATATCGCCACGGTAAAGAAAGAAGTGTCTTCTTTGAGAAGTAGTCAAAAAAAAATAGAACAAACTCTGGAAATAATAAAATCAGCGGTATTGGGCACCCAGGGAGTGATAAATTTAGAGCATGTGGAGATTAAGTCTGACGTTGACGAGCCAGTACCTCCAACCCCTGGTCACGATAGGCCTACACCGATATCTCGACACCAAGAGTCTTCGTCTATTGGTGGCACCAACACCAGTGAGGTTGTTTTCCGTCAGCGTGACGGACAACAGACTTACGCTGGCAGCAGTGACTTGACTGTCCCCCTGCCCTCGACGTCAACCCCTGTAACTACTAGCGCACGTATTACACTTTTTGCAGACACCCCAAGTCAGGAGGAAACGCAGGATCCCAACGCGTCTCTTATCAAACAAGAACATGTCCTTGCAAAGAATACTGAGCCTGACTCGGACTTAGAAAGTATGCAGTGGCCGTCGTTCCCCCACGATTCTCAGCAGGACATTGCGGCTGAATCACAGGAGGTGTCAGCAGAAACCAGCGGGGCTTATTATCCCGTAGTGCATGAGGATGCTGACGGGGGTCAAACAGTGACTCAGGCTTACGTACCCGGTCATATCGTGCGGCAACTTTCAAGAGCAGCTTCACCTCAACCTTCTTCTAGTAAAGCGGCAGAAACACCCACATTAAGACCAAGAGCAAAGAGTCCTGTAGTTAGCCCAGAGCCCAGGCGAGGTTCTCGTATGAAAAAGCCTACTCACCCCAAAGACTGAACATGCGTCAATTGTATACAACGTTTTTTTATCACTATTAAATTTACACTGGCTTTTATGATTCTAATTAATATCGTTTTTGCCTGCAAACAGAGTTAAGGTTGTGTCATGTAGAGATAATGGACAGAGATATAACAATTGATGTTGAAAAAGACAATTTATTCAACGGTATTCTGAAATAATTCGGAGGTATAAGTATTTGAACCAGCAACTGTATTTCTGGAAAGGACGAGTTTAAATTTGTATAAAGAAATTAAGTCATTACACTTTGAAAACCGGTTTGAAGTGTTAGGTTACTCGAGTAAAGAAAACGTTGTTGTGACGATATTTTTCAAAGTTTAAATTCTGCTGCGACGGCAAGTAAGATTCAGTTACAAGAATGTTACAGAGTGTTTTGTCTGATACAATAAGATTACATCTCTGATTTGTCAAAGTTTAAATTCTGCTGCGACAGCAAATAAGATTCAGTTAGAAGAATATTACAGAGTGTCTTGTCTTATACAATAAGATGACATCTCACATTTCGCCAGAAGTTCCAAGTTTACTACTGAGGGTATGTTTCTTAAATAGTCTCGATAAATGTTCGTGTAAAACTCGACAATTTGAACGTTCTGATTTATCGTCCTCTGACATTCCTCGCACCGCGAGGACGTCGTCCCCTGCGACCCCTACCCCTTCCTGCTGGCTGGCGGAGTGCTTGAGGCATTGGCCCCCCGTACTGGGCGTAGATGTAGTTATCACGCCTCTGGACTCCCTCGAGGGAAGGGTTGTCCCTGGTATTGGGGCCTTGGTCGTGGTCAGCAACTTCCTCGCGGTCGATGTTACGGTTGTTGAGGAGGAAGCGGTATCGGGCGTTCACCTGGAGCGTCATTTCCAGGTCGGGGTCGCGGTTCTGACCAGGCTTGAGTTTGCGAAGGCCCCAATCGATACACCGATTGTGCAGCACACAGCAGGCTTTCACGACCCAGGAGGCCTGAAGGGGATGCATCTCGATAACCCCTCCACCCGATTTGGAGAGGCATCTTAGAATAAAATAGAAAACATAGTATTTTCATTTCTGGGAAAGTTATGTAACCGGAAAGCAAGATTATAAAGTGGCGCATACAAGACAATGGATGAATGACTACTCTTTGGATCCGACAGTTAGAGTTATTATTTTGTGTTGTAAATATTGGCGATATCTTTAATTAAGATGCATACCTCCAACGCGACTTGAGCTGTCCGATTGTACGCTCAACTGAAGAACGCGCGCTTGTCTGGGCGAACTGGTAGTCTCTCTGCCAGGGTTCTAGTTCTTCCAGGTTTTGGGTACGGAAGGGCGTGAAGACTTGGGGGGTGAGAGCATAGCTGTCGAAAGAAATAATAATACAACGTTAATATTACTTAGAAAATATTTTGCATTGTGTATATAATATAGAGAGACTTAGAGAAAGAGAGATATATGTGTTAGAAGTTAGAAAATTGAATTTGTAAAAGTAATACTGCCAGTGCTAGTGTCATGTCTAATATAGAGACATATTTCACAAATTTACCCCGTCTGTTGAAATGTGGTTAACAATATCGTGACGGTAGGGTAAAAAAATGACGTGTGATATTTGGCTTTTATGTTCTGTATATTTTTTATCGCCGTTTACTGACGTTTAACCTACCCGCCGTCTCCTAAGAGAAAGTATGGTCCTAGTCGACCATGGTTGGCGATCTGCTGTCCCAAATCTGAATAATCCAGGACAGCCTGATCGTGGTGGCAGCCAGACATACCACTCTCCACAAACGTTATTCTCTCATCGTGGTCACTGGCTATCTGTTAACATATAATTGTGAATATATTTTAAACTTGTATGTTATTTTGTGTTTTTTATGCATTGTGGTGCTTGACAAAAGACGTTTATAAGAGATCAAGGTTATGAAGGGTTAAAGAGAATAAAAATGTAATTGTCTGTACACTATTTGCTGAATTCTATTTGTCATCATTTCTATATAATTATACTCACAAGAACGTTCAGAGCATGGTATCCCTTGCGGCAGACGTACGCATGCTCATTCCGGACAGGCCTCTTTATAGGGATGTAGGTGCCGTCGATACACCCCACACACTGCGGCATCTTGTGTCGTTCTGCGAAGCGGAGAGCTGACTCGTGTAGCGCCTCACCCTAAAAAAAGATAATAAGACTTTAACGTTGACGATAATATCGATCATTATGACTGAATAATTTAGTGAGGATTATTGCCATATTTATAGCGAATGCAGCTAACAGATTACATTAGGGGTCACCTTCTGAATATTTTTGACCGCATATTTTCCTTTTTTTTTTATGGACTGCTTAATCAATGAGGGTAATGATTTTTATCATTTACCTTGGGGAACTTGATGTATTTCTTCCTGCGCGAAACGAGGAACTTGATGAAGGGTAGTATGGCCCTACCGATGCTGGAGGTGGAGCAGCCCCCCTGGGTGTCGGACACAACACCATAGTAGGAGCCAGTGGCCAAATACCGTAGACAGTAGCACACCTATAAATCGGAAAAATTATAAAGAATGAATAGCATTAATTTGCAAGTACAGTTAGGATACACTGGGGTTATTTTATTTTAATGGTGATAATTTTTCTAGGCCTACTTCCATAAATTATTGGCGATACTCTGAATTTTCGTTATTTTGCTGTGGGTTATTTTCTTTCATGTAGGCCTTCCATAATAATATAGCGACATTCTTCTCATTTACCTTGTGGAAGAGGGGGATGGGCTTTCCTCTCTTCTCATGTTCACCCTTCCCAGGGCGAAAACGGCTGGCCTCGAACTCTCGGGTGAGTTCCTCCACGCAGCTAGGGGGAAGGCGAAATCTTGCCTGGAAGTCTTTGATCCTCGGCCACCTCACCCTTGGGTCAATGCGTTCGCGGTAGACCTTCTTTGACTTGCACCGTTTTTGCCCCCACATACGGCTGTAGCTTTTCCTTTTCAAGTAGGTAGCGAGCGCAAAATGTTGAAAACGCAGACACCTGCTGGTCTGAGGTGACCTGGTCCTCCTCCTGGGTGCTGAAATAAAAAATAAATGATAATTATTACTTCACTTTTATATAACTTTGACTGTAGGTTAAGAATTTGAGACTACAAAATTAGAGTGGTTGACACATTACGTGCAAGAAGTTAGAAATATCACTTGAAATAGACAGAATTACAAAATATCACCATTTATTGAAATTCGTCTAAATTCATCTATTATCGCTCACTTTGACCTCAAATCATTGTTTAGTAACTCTACAATACTGTAGGGGCCTTTATATTCAGACCAAACACTTCTACAGTGATTATAGTATATAGAGGTAAAAACGCTGAAGCGCGGTAAGACACAAAAATATTGAAAAGTCAAGAAAAAGCTCATGTGGCTTATTTGTGTACTCACCCATGTTGGAAGTATCCCAGAATGACTTGCGGTTTCCCTTGAAATCGATTTCAACGTTAGAGAATAGGTTTAAAAGGGGTTGTAAAACACCACGATACCAAAATTTGGTATCGCCGGTTTTAGCGGTTTTGGACTATCGCGGGGTGCTGGCGATATATCGCCAAAGTTTTATGGAAGCGCAAATATCGTGGCGATATATCGTCGATTTTTTATGGAAGGCATTTTGGCCTCGCGATACACGGTAACCCAAAAACAAGTATCGCCGATGTTTTATGGAATGCCCCCCAGGTTAAAGAGATACCAACAAAATGTTATCGCCACATAAAATTTTTGTTTTTCATTTTTTTTGTTCAATTTTTTTTCAATCAAACTTAAATTTTACAGGCTTCTTCCTTGGTCACATATACATATTTTGATATATTAATATTTGTGAAAATATATTTTTTTAAAACGGCGATATTTTTGTAATTATCGCCATGATACTGATTTGAGGCCTTGGCGATAATATTTTGAGTATCGCCAATCTTTTATGGAAGTGCTTTAGCTGGCAATAATTATCGCCAAATTTTTATGGAATGCATACCTGATTATTGACCAAAAAAAATGTTGATATCATTTTGACCATGACCGATTATAAAATGGACCGATATCCTTTTGACATGCTATGTTAAATGCACCATCATTTTATAGTAAAACAAGGCAAGTATTGTTTGGAAATAACAATGTATTTATTTTGCTCCAGGCGGCAGTTGTTCTGTGTGCTACCTTCTGGAGTAGAATGCGCAGAAAAGTGTGACATCACGGCACCAGCAAGAGGTGCACGTACCTCCGATAAACAGGGTGACTATAACCTAAATTATATTTATCTATGATGATAAGATTTTAGCTGTTGGTAACCTAAACAAAGTAATGATAGTACCTATTTTATCACATTATATATGTAATTCGACAGATATAGCATTTCTATGATTATAAGATTGTAGCCGTTGGTGACCAACAAAAAGTTTGATAGTACATATCAGCCTATCACTATAATTATAATGATAAAACATATCATAAGCGCAGAGTTATAATTTATACTCGTTGTCATAACACAGGCTAATAGCCTTTATATTTGTGAGACCTAATTCTGAACCAATTGTATCACATTATAGGCAATTCGACGGACGTAGCACAAAAGACACAAGTCCAGCAGCCGCCAGTGCTTCCAGAAACTGAAAAGGAAGATGAAGAGGTGCCAGAGATGCCTTCCAGTATCGAAGGGCGCACACTTCGCCTGGCCGAAACCCTATACGGCAGTCTCCCCAAGGACTTCCAGTCTGAGCTCTCAAATCAGGATTACAATGCAGATATACCATCCGGTATGAGCCAGGAAGAACTCTTCTCTGAGCTGTACAAGAACTTTGAAGCTCTTAGAAATGAGCACGAGGAAGGGTTTCCTGGGAGATACCAAGATGAGGGGCCAGGGCTGCCACCTGGAGGGGTACAGGAGGAGCAGCAGGGGCTCCAGGAGGCATCTAAAGTACGGGGGATTGATGCCAAGCAGGCCCCCATGGGACAGGGTGGAGCAGGAGAACCATTCTGGTGGACAGAGTTTAACTTACCAGATGGGGGTGCAAGAAAGGACCAAACAGCTGGAAATTCAAGGTTAAATTCCAGAAGAGGTCCACAGACACAGTACCAGGAACCCAGGCAAGGTATGAGAGATAATCGAGATATGAGAAGACCTTTGAGAAACAACCAAAATACAAATGGTGCGAGAAGGGTCAACCAAAATGCCCCTGCGGAGGATTATTGGGGACCAGAGGCCAGAAATATTGAGAATCCACCAAGGGAAAATGTCCACTGGCCTCCTATTTTCTCTTCTCCATCTGGAAGGGCACGACCTGAAGCCAAGGCTGAAAGAAAGTTCCCCTCCACGAATTTTGAACCTACACCCGTACCTATTCCAGCTCCAAGCACATTGAAGGCTCCAAAGGCTCAAATAACATCTGCCTCAAGGAGGGTTCAGAGTACAGATACAGCTTATTTGAATATAAAAAGGTTTGCAGCTTCTACAATAGAACCAGCGCCGAGAAGGGGGACACCCGGGGGCAAATACACATTATCTCAATTTCCATCCACCAAAAGTCCATATGGAGGATTCAACAGAGATCCAATAGGAACCACAGAGGCACCAAGGACTGTTATGCCCTGGAGTCTATTTTACAAACTCCTGCGTAAATATGCAACGGTAGATGGTGACACCACCTCTAAGGAAGAGGACACTGAGATTCGGCCAGTCGGAGCCACAACTGCTGACCCTCTGTATAGTAACTCTGAAGTCAGAAATAAGGAAGAATTTGTTCACCCCATCACTGACTTAGATAAAATACCCGCGAAGGGAAGGAGAAGCTCAGGAGCTCCTTTAGTACCAACTGGTCATTATAGAAAACCTCAACCCCCCCGTTCTTCGTTCCGACAGCTTCCCATACAGAAAAGTGTTAACTATGGCACACAAAATCGTTTATTGCCACAGCAAAATTCACAACAACCAGCAATACCTTTACTTAATCATCGAAGTTATATTGACCCAACCATTGCCTCTCGCCCTTCAACTAACAATAGAACAACTGGTTTAGGATCTCAGAGATGGAAGGAAGCCGTTGGTCTACTTTCGTATAAGACAGACAGCAAAGCACTTCCTAATGCCTTCGGGAAAGTCTCACCAAAGGACATCAAGGGAGCAACAACCCTATCACGAAATGGAACATCTATGTTATCAGACAGTGGCTCGTCAGTGGAAAACCAATCCGGAGGCGCAAGTTCAAATGAGACTCTGAGGAAGTTGGCAAGAATGATACCCGAGTTGAACATCAATGATCTTGATCCGAAATTCCTGACGGAAATATTGAAGAACCACAGATCTGCTGATTTGTTGGAATCTGTGACTGTCCCAACTATGAGCTCAACATCGACAATAGGCAGCTCCCAAGCTACAACCAATACACTTACTAGTGCTGGTAAATATCATCACCTTTCGTCCTTCCATTTCTGCTATACAATCAAGTTGTGTGTGAATCAAGACCTTGTATGTTTCAACTTAAATGAATCAGAACATCTCATGTAATGATTTAAAACAGTTATTGCAAAATGAATGCACAGGGAATTTTCCAGAAACAACCAATGTATCTACTGATTTACCCAATCAAATGAAGTTTAAAACATAAGGTAGCAGTAAGGAAAAACAAAATAGTTATGTTGACCTATCCTATATTCTATTACTTTCACAGGAACAACTACCCAAGCACTGCTGCCAGCAACATCTAAGCAGAATGATACAGAGGGAGGAGTCAAAACTGTGCGAATACCCATGAGCAAGTTCGAGTCAATGATGCGGAACAGCCAACGGAAGACTGCTGCACAACCCACCTCAAGAGCAGCAGAGAGGATACGGGAGTTATACAGGTACCTTCGGAGGAGAATGAGACTCCAAGGATACCGACCTGTGCTGAAGATTGCTGAATGGCAAACCACTCCTTCCCCTACAACTGAATCAGAAGGTTTGTGCTGAACTACATTTGTATATGATTTACTTTCCAACGTCTTCAATATCTTATCAAGGTATAAAAACAACATACTTAACAAGACATAGCTAAGATATATTGATATGAATTTGATTCGTTCCACCGTGCACTCTTCAGTTGATATCTTTAAAACGTCTGTACCAGACCTAGGATATGTTGAATAATTATGTTGACATTCTACCCTTTAAAACATTGAAACATGTACTTGTTTTATTTCCAGAAGATACAACAAGCAAACTTATCAAGACAGCCCGGCCAGAAGGTAAATCTTTCAAGCAAGTGACCAAAATCGTAAACAACGCTTTCATGAGAAAAGATATGTCACAGGAAAGTCTTGCAACCCCATCCGAAAGTCAGCCAACGAGTACTTTCAGCACTACCATTATTGCAACTACCACTTCAAAAATGACATCTCAAGTTAAGAGTTTGTCCACAACGTCATTACCAATATTGGAGTTTGCAAAAAGGGATAGCAGCGCAATGCCTTCAATGACTGATGCCTCAGACTCACAAGGCAAGCAGGGAGCAAGTTCTAGATACTCAAGTGAAACACGTCACAATTTAGATGAGGACCAATCTCAATTGACATCACCTGGAATATTTGATAGACCATTTAAAAAGCCAATTACTGAGAGTACATCCGACGAGGTTAGATACATGCCCGTTAAAGAACAGGATAAAGAAGACGAAGAAGAATCGGGTGAATTGGAGAATAGGCAACAGGAGATGGGTGAAGAACTAGATTTGAAAGGTGAAAAAGACCCGGAGAATCATGAAACAGGGAAGCGACAAAACGAACGGAAGCTTACAGAAAGCAGTAGAGGGAATGGACCAGAACAGAATAAAAGACAACAACAAAAAGAAAACATTGATAAACAGATGACACGAGAAGAAACCAAAGACTTACCTGTTTTAGAAAATAAATCAAATCTAATGCCCAAGGCGAAACAACACAAGCAGAACCAAATGCAAAACCCATTGGAAGAACAACTTCGTGAAAAGCCTACAGCACGAAAAAATGTACAACGCCAAGCAATCAAAGCAACTCAACCACAGCCCAATGCACATCATCCGCCTACAACTACACAATCACAGCCTACAAGAACTACAAGACCAGCTTACATAGAAAGTGAAGAGATTGACGTTTTGGGACTGAGCAAAGGTCAGAAAAGTAAAATCATCAAAGATGTTATCAAGGACTCTTATGAAAGAAATACGGATTTCTCTGCGGAAGCAGAACCCGATGAAAGAGATGTTTTTCATACGTTATCACCCATTCAAGGTAAAGCAGTTATAGCAAGAATGCAACCTGTTACTGTTGAATACGGACATGTTGCAATGCCACCCGCACATAAGGGTGATAGCAGCTCATTTGAAATGGTCTATTCTGTGAGCAAGGAACATAAGAAGGAGCATGATGAAATAGATATATCTCAGGAAGAAGTCACTGTTGTCCCTTCACTCCACACCAGTGGAAAGCCCACAACATCAGATCCTTGGAAACCAATAATGATCGCTACAGTACCTGGGGCAATGCCGCCACATGGGATGATTGATGTAATGCCGCCTTATGGCACACCTGGAGACATTTCACAATATGAGAGGCAAACACCTGCCATGAAAGGAACAAGGCCAGCAACCGATTTGAAAGGAGAAATCTCAACAAATTATATGAAAGAAGCAGTTCCAACACAAGCCATACCAACACATTATATGAAAGGAGCAATGCCAGGAAATGGCGTAAAAGGAGCAATGCCTAGAAATAGCCTGAAAGGAGCAATGCAAAAACATTATATGAAAGGAGCAATGCCAACAAATGGTATGAAAGGTGCAATCTCGCCACGTGGAATGAAAGGAGCAACGTCAGCAGACAGTGTAAAAGGAACAATACCAATAGATGGTATGAAAGGGGAAACACACGATGTTAAAGCAGGAAAACCGATGGATACTACAAAAGGATCAATGTCAACACATGGTATGAAAGGAGCAACGCCTTCACATGGTATGAAAGGAGCAATGTCGACACAAGGCATTCCTGATAATAAGCCTTCACATGGCACATCTGAGGCAATTCGAACACATGGCATGAAAGGCAAAATGCACCCACATGACATTGCTCATAATAGGAAGGCAAGCCACAATATAAAAGGCTCAACGCCTCTGCATAGCAGAGCTGAAAGAATGCAGCCACAAGATCACGTCTCCGCAGCAATACAACCACATGGAATGCACAGGAAAATCCTTCCTGATGACATGTATGAAACAATACCCTCCTATGATATGCCAGAGGAAATACAGCCACATGGTACTTGGCGACAGAAAGTGGAACACAAGATGCTCAAAGTGCCACTGGACAGTGAGGAGAGAGACTCACATCTCTTTGAACACATTCATCCAGAACCTATTCATACTCAGCAGGTAATTGAAGAAAAGGGTGTCATTGGTTTTGGGAATGAAGATACCACTTCCACCACCACTTCTAGCAATCCCAGACAACTGCCAACAGAGGATCCAGTACGCAATAGGGAGGCAATTCAAAGCGAGGAATTAACAACACAAAAATCAGCGACCCCCTCTTACAATAGGAAGGTTGCTCCAGACCATAGCCATGGCAGATTACAAATCCTGTCTCCCCCTCGGAAACCACAGTCTCCTGCCACTGGTTACAACACCTTCGAACCTCCAAGGTTGAATGAGTTAAACACGAAACCCCCAGGAGGAGCTGATTCAATATCAAGCACCGTGAAAGACCAAACAACAGCGGCTACTTTTGAAACAACACCCGAGGGCACTCATAGATCTTCAGGAAAGACTGATGTTAATGATAACCCGCCCGCTACACCTAGAATCGAAAAAGATACACTAGATTTTATGCACTTTGATACCAAGTACCTGGAGAAAGCAAATGACACTGAAAATGCAACTGAGTTAAACATAGACGTTACATCAACCACCTTGACAGTATCAGTTCATTGTAAGTAAAACATTTTTAAAAATTTTATATTACCGATTTCTTAGTACATGACAGATTAAGCATAAATATGTATTATATCGGAAGAACAACTAGTACTCCTATAGACCTATTGGATAGTTCAACATTGATATGCTGTTCGGAAATACAATACTATTCAGAACGATCACCAAGGTCAAAGTTACAGCATAGTATTTTAAGTCTTTAAGCTAAAATACCCAATAGTAAAATGTTAATACGTCCTATTCCATTTCTTTCAGCTGAAGGCCTGTCCATCGGGCTGATAGTTGGCGTTAGTTTTGTATCCATTCTTCTGATGACCATTGCCATTCTACCATGCCTCTTCTGCACAGTTTATAAAAAGGACCGGAGAAAGATCAAGTAAGTTATCTAATGACATGTTTTTGAAGATGTGCGGCTAGGATACTTCGCAATGTATAATTCAAGAATTTAGATAATTGATATGATTCAGACTTTAATTGTGTAGACAGCTGGTATAAACGTCAATATATGGCCCCCTGGTAAATCAAGAGATCCTCAAATATTGATATTTTATTAAATAGACTAATCAATTAATGTTTGCTTTGCAGGGATACGTTTATGGACCATACGGATATCACTACATTGGCTAGTTATGGCACCACGGTTAGTATGAGCAATAATATTTTATTGTTTACATAACCAGCCATGTACTCTGTTGTCTGACGGTATAAGAAGGTAGAGGCATAAGAATCAATGATATTGACGATACCTACACTGAAAACACAAAGTCGTCAGAGAGCCACTTTAAAGTTGTCAGAGGGTTGTCATAGGTGACTTTTGGGTTGTCATAGGTGACTTTTGGGTTGTCATAGGTAACTTGTGGGGGCAGAGCAGGGCTCATTTCAGGCCATTGATGCTGTGTGACAACCTTGTGACAATCCTTTGACAATTTGGGGGTGGTCAGAGGGTTGTCGTTGTGAATTCTGAGGCCGGATGACAACCCAAAGGTTGTCATTTTCTTCTGACAACTTAAGGCCAAAAAGGTCGTCAGAGAAGCAAAAACTGAAGTCGGGTTGTCATAGGGTTGTTACAGAACAAAATGAGAGTCAAAAGTGCTGCCTGACGACCCTAGGGTTGTAAGTGAATGGTGCCTAAAACAACAACCCAAGGTTGTCATGGCCTCTGTCTATGATAAAGTATTGTTAGTGAATCGTGTCAAAAAACATACAACTCATAGGCCTCCTGTGTGTAATGGCCATACCTAATAAATTGTAATAAGATAATAGGAAGCCATTACTATGGACTATGATATCTACAACATGAAACTATTCATAAATAAGATTTTTTGTATAAAAGACACAGACAACATTGGGTTGTCGTTTTTGGCACCATTTTGACAACTCTGTGTTTTCAGTGTAGATCAAATATTACACTTGGTGATATAAGTATAAAGAGGAAAAAATGAGACAGAATCCTTAAGTTTTTTAAACAAACTTAGTAAACATCAACATGAAATAGACCTTTAATCCTTTCCCTTTAAAGGTACACGATGCTGTTCACCTAGATGCCACCTGGTGGATTATCAAAGAACTAACAAATTATTGTTATTATATGCAATTTTGGTGTTTGTACATCCAAATGAAACAAATAAATTAATAAAATGAACATAACTAATAACTTTCTTTTGAATCTTAGTGATTTTAGTTAAAATTTGCATATTCTGAAATTGCTGATCACCTCTTTTTTTACAACAATTTAAGTTGTAACTTCTCTTAGAAACGGTGAATATTGATATAACTTAAATTAAATATACATTGCTACCTATGGTAAATAACTACTGAGTTTGGTAAGGATATTGTTGTTAGTGTTTTCACTATAATGAAAAATGTGATTTTTCCCATTGAAATCAATGGTAAAGGGTGATTTTCTTCATTATGCAATAATCTTTTTCACAAACGGTGAAAAGTGAAAAGATTAATTCTATGGCCTGCTTAGGATATGATCTAAGCTGACATCAAATATCTAAGATATATTGTTGTTCATTAAAAATCTAGCCAAACACCCCCAAGTACCTTTAACAAAAAGATCTTTTAATATCAATATTTTGGCAGGAGCGGACCTACCCGAGTAACACCCTGACGTCGGTTGGCTCGTACCGTCCACTGATCAGGACACCAAGTTGGATCAACAAAATTTTACTCTTCAAAAAACTCAACCGTAAGTCAGCTTCGGATCACTGCCTTGTCAATATGTACCACGAGCGCCAGCAACCAAACGATGACCTCTTTGGTTGCCATGACAATCGGTCCTATCACACGGCGTCAGTCAGTCTGGACAGACAGGCAAAGAAAAAGCGAAAATCAAGAGAGACCTCGTCGAGGGTTGGGGAGATAATTTCTGATTTCCCCGAAGACAACACATTCTATTTGAAAAGGCCAAAGGTGAAGAGTAAACATTATATGCCGTCTGTTGTATAGTCTTTTTAATGGAAATTGTGCTTCATTGTAATATCCCTCATGTTTTTACTAATCAAATGCATAAAGTAATATAATTACTATTGTTGTCATATGCTATACATATTTTCCTATACCTATGTTGTGGTAAAGATGTTGCTTCCTGATATGTACGATGTATTTGATACATGGAGATAATATTATTGATTTCACATGGGTCTTTTCAATGAAAAATGATAACGATTATTAGTATTTCACTTCACTTTGATTCTATTGGTCCATACAACCGTTTACCCGGCCAGATTGGCACCAAAGGACAATATTGAAGGCCTCGAATGCTTAGTTCCTAATGTTTAAATGTACATTTTCATTAGCCGAGGAATTAAATCACTGCAAACTCTCATTTTAAGAATCTATGATAATAATACGATTCACAACTGTATCTTTTTATTAACACAATTCTGACGTTGGATTGAACAGGCAGAAAGAAAAAAACGTTGATTTCTTTATATTTATGACATATTATTATACATGTAAACATTTGTACAGAAATACACCCTTATACTTACTCAAAGGCGAAGGGTTTGAGAAATACATGTAATAAAATGCTTTGTGTGCCGTTACAAAATGTGTATTATAATGCATGATAATCGGTGGATAATTAATGTTATACTTATAGTAACCAAACAACGGCTGCAACTCCTGACATTATTTTGAATACCGTTTGTCACAACCTTCGAGACGTTCTTTCTCGGTGCATGCATCTTAGCGAAAAAATAAGATAATTGATCAATTGAAGACGGTCCATATCACGATGACGTCTTTATTAAGAATATGTCTTTTTTACCTAAAATAAAAAAGTACTCTGTTAGTGCCGTTAAAGTGGCACTCTCAACAACTATAAAGAAATATATCATACACGTTACCGAAAGAAGTAAAGAATTAGCCATGACAACCACAGCTTAAACGTCGTTAGTATAATTAAATAAGAATGTTATTTCTATTTGTTTTAAGCAGTGAAAATATAACTGGATCTGCAAATAATCCATCCTGTTAAAACTAAGTGGATTTTTTTCAGACCCATGCCAATTAATTGGAGTGGACGATAATGAAAGTGTTTTCATATAATATCAATAATGTTCTAGATTTACATTTTACCATTGGCTTCAAGAATGAATGTCTCTTATTGTTTGAGTTCATTTGTTATTTGGTTTGCACAATTGAAGCATTAAATTGCTTTTAAGAGATACTTAATATATACGTGCACGTATAGGAGTTGCAGTTTGATCACAGTCTTATGGTATATTATTGCCCAGCATGCATAGGCTTATGTATGATTGCCTAAGTGAGTTGGTTATGTAAAGCAATGCGAATGTGTTACATCCATTATGTCAAGCGCATGAGAGATGATATTTATATTAATTGATTGATTGTAAATATAAATTGTTTTTTCGGTGCACATATTTATGTATTACTTGTTACTCAATATGCATATTAAAGTCATTTGACAGAGAAACTTTACTGGTTGTTCGATTGAAACATGAGCCGGGGATACGTATTGTGACTTCAAAACAATAAATAACTCAACTTGTCATACAAAGGAAACATTGAAGATAACATTCTTCGAACACATGAAGATACATTAGAAGAGAATAGGTATTAAGCCACATTTAAACCACTAGCTGGCTTCAGGACATTTCGGACTACTATCTTATATCTTCTAGACCACTTCGATCTTATAGGTACATTGTTATCATGCACAGCTCTTGTCCTGCAAGACTTTGATGAAACCAATTAGCTATAGATCTACAATGTGTATAAAATAAAGCAGTGTTTACAAAGCTGTTTAGCTAAGCAACTTTTAAATCCCAGATGAGCCTAAACGGATGGACTACCCTTTGAGACGCTTAGAAAAACAGCTACGTCTGTGAACCAGCATTGCAAGCAACTCTATTTTAGGTCGAACATGAGGTCCTACATACAAGGAAGTGCTCTGAAGGAAACAGGCTTGCAGAGTACATATTCAATTAAATAGAGAATATCCTGAACCATATCGTATAGATAACATCAAATATCAATTGATATTAAGCACATAAGATTTGAAAACAAAGACAAATATTTACAGATTATTATTACTTAGGTTACTTCATAAGATCCCATAAGAGCAAAGTTATTGACCCTATAAAGACAAATGTTATTGGATTCATAGATCATCATTTGAGTTTTCTATGGAAAGTGACCTACAATAGCACATTCAAATCCAATGTAGACATATCAAACCCTGTATTCGACACTTATGTTGGCCTAAAGCCCTACATGTTATGTCCCCATCCATAAGCTTTCTGTACAACAATTTCGGGGAATCCTCTTGATGTCCTCTGGACCTTTGCCAGCATGGGACAGCATGCTGCAAATCCCCCATTTGCTTCATATCATATCACATATTCGAATGATAAAAAGACTTATATTCATGGCCTTGAAATTATAACGGAGAGAGCTTAGAGTAGCCATAATCTACCTTTTTTAATTTAAGTGGCGCCCCAAGTGTGTTAAGTGTTTGAACCAATATGGTGAGTAATGAAATTGATAGGCACCAATGACAAGGTCCACTGCTTATTAAAATCATAAAAAGGGTATACAATATTTACACAATGCCCCCTCCCCCCATGCACTTGACCACCTACACCGTTTCCATGTATACTGGCTCGTCCTCCGAGGTCTTGACCTTTTGAGACGGATGCCCTGTCGGGAGGGGTGGGGCAGTGGCGTCGGGGATAGCATCCACATCTTGGCTGGGCACCTCAGACACCGTGGAGGTGATGGTGGCGTTCTTCTCCCGGGGCCGAATGGCGTCACGATCGCCGAACCCGTGGTTGTCGTAAACTGCCGTGTCGTACGAAGGAGGGTTGTCGTAAATGTTCCTGTCGTCGCCTCTCTGTATGATGGAATGGATATCATGTGTGTTAATTGCAATTTAGAAAGTGAGTGGAATTATCTATTTTTTGTCCAAGATAAGAAAGTAATGGACTTATGCCATTAGCATTTGATATCAGCTGAGTTATTCATTTCATCCACTAGATATTTGAGAAAAAATATTATTATCCTAATAAATCTTAAACAATCTTTAACAACGAGGAAAAGCCCACTGCTAGTTATCCTTCCATTGACTTACCTTCAAGTCTGTTACATCCTCATATTCAGATCGGGTAGAAGATTGTTGTCCAATAGTAGGCATCATCCTACAACAAAAATGATAAAGTTGAGATAAAGGAAGCTTGGGTTCCATTTGGAAAATTAAAGGCCACTCACGTCTACCAAAGGCCTGTCGTTAATATTGATCGGTCAACATCCCCCTTCCCCCTATTTAATCCAACCCTGGTTATTGTGCAGTTTGAACTAAATTAAGTAGGGTTGTGCCCATGAAAATCCATTTTAGATTATGTAGAATGTAAATATTTCAAAACCTTAAGCGCAAAATGAATTGTTTCCATCATATCATAACTATACGTGACACTTAAAGTGATAAGTATGATTTCCCTTATCCATGCTCTGATTGAAAAATAATAAGCTTACGGTTTTGCTTGTTGTTGCTTCTTCCTTCTTATAATGAAGACGATGACGATGACAGCAATTACAACGATGAGAGCAACCACTATTCCTACTATTAGTCCTACATTACTCTTTTCTTCTTCTCCGCCGCCGCCTCTTCTAGTCGTGTCTGCTCCTGAAAATGGGTTCAGTGATACAGAGGTTAATAAAGATATGGAATGTAATTACCTCCCCTGTCTATTAGCGCACCCCCGCCTTTTCAAAAAGCTTGATCTGCCACTAATAGCCACACCAGGAAAGGTTCACAAAAACTCAAACATCTCCAATACTTTGAATGCATGCATAACAATATAGGGCCTAATTATAATCAATCGCATGCATCGAAACCCATCGGTATAGGAAAGATTGTATTTGTTCTCTCCTGGTGTTTCGATGGAGCGATTCTATTTTAAGAAATAAAGGAATCAATAAGTACTGGGTTAGAACCATCAGAGATATATGTTATATTATCGAGTGTAGGCCTACTAAATTTACGTTGGGATGATCAACTGAAGGAGGTGCGCATATGACATAGATACCCGTTTGGGATCGTTTTCGTTATTGACCAGGTATCATTAGTAATTTACCTCTTCCATCAGGACACGTGCAATTTGCGTAGAATATGTCTACAAAGCCAGAGGAGGCGGAAATACCAGTTCCAGGACTGGTTGGGCAGTCATACACCAGCCTGCCGGCGCATACAAAGTATCGTGTGCAGTCATCTGGGTTTGTTTTCTGCAGAGCAGTCAGATTTGTACATCTTCCGGTTGTAAACGTTATCTTCTGACAAGGATCTGCAATGTAAAAAGGTAAATTATCATCTGAACTTATTTCTATTCTCAAAGCATTGTGGTCATCAGGACACAAAATCACTGTTATTTCGCTCTTTCCTGGATGTCTGTATTTCAATTCTTCTTCGGACTTGTGGGTGGGTGGGGGGTGGGGGGGGGGGGGGTAGGACATATGGTGTCCCTAAACACTTCAATCTAATTATATACGTCATTTTGAAACTCATAATTAACATTAGAGCCCGGTTTTCCCACCAGTAATCAGACTGGTAATCAGCTGGTAATGTCATTGGTAAATTTCTGACATATCTATCGCAACTACGCCCCGAAATTTAATGGTTATTGGTGACAAAGAAAATTTTAAAGGCCTATCGTAAGTCACAAAAGATGTAATCATGATAATGTTATTTCAAAAAATATTCTTATATAAGGAAGCTGTGATATACAATCTGAAATTACGGCTGAATAGCATCAGTATTTCAGATCACTATGCAACACTTCATAACACTTGCTTTAATACCGTATTATATAGGGGCTAGTAACAAAATGATAAGCTTAAAAGAAATATAAATAATATTTTCTTAGGATAAAACCGCCAAATTGATTGATTTGTTCCAGAAATAAGAAATGTTTATATCCTTTCTTAGAAAGAGCATCGTCAAAAATTTGGGGACAAAACATTATTTATAAAAGAATAAAGGACTGTTAATACTTCACCAACTTTGATGTACTACAAAAGAAAATTATAACGAATGAACGGTTTTATGATCGTAAATACTCTGATGAGATGTTGCATTCATAACAGATGGTTCTATACCTAGGTTCATAACTTGTGCATCCTTTCTTCCTGCTTAGTATAGACACATGTATAAATCATATTGAGGTTTCACGTTCATTTGAAACAAATGCCACCCCTTAAACTAAAGAAGACAATTTGGCTATGGTTTATTTAGGTAATTTTAAGCAGACGGCACTATTCAATTTGCCCCTTCTATATGGCTGTGACAATATGGAAATTTCTGTATTTCTTCAGAATAAAGGTTCTTTCTTTGTGGGTGGTTTAGTGTATATTATTGGATGGATCTCTATCAGGACAATAGGGGTGGATCCAGGAATTTGAAAAAGGTAATTAATCTCTTTCAATCTCAGTCATCTGCATGTATACTACTTTGTGAAGTAATGGTACATTACTGAAACCAGTCTTATATCCTACTAATAATTGTATATTTTGTATGTGAATTGGGTTTCAAGAAAATGAGTTTACATTTTAAAATACAAAATCCAACCTTAGTCTAATGTGACTAAATCTGTAAATCACCTAAGTTACTACTGACTAAGAAAGTTAGTTGATTTAGGCCCTGTCAATTGGACTAACAAAGTTAGTCACACATGACTAACATTTAGAGCCATAAGATTATCAGTGACGATTTCCCCACTGGGCACATGAATTTTACACTAAAAGTTCAACGTTTGGGCCAAAATAGGTGGGGCATGCCTGTAGCAGTCTGTGTAGTGCCCACCCACTAAATCCGCGCCTGCGATATCAGTTTCAGCTTTCAGTAAAACAAAGAAAAATAGTTAATTACCTATTGAAATTTGTCACTTAAAGTTGTTCAAGTATAGCATACCTCACCTTTAAATTCAGCAGTGATGTCCTCTGCCTCAAACGCCAAAAAACATCCTTGTATCGGTGTTAAAGCCTCTATGGTAGTTGTGGAAGATAATGTAGTTGTGGAAGTTGCTGAAATGAAAGGATACATATTTTTATGAGAAACAACGCTAGTAAACAAGGTATATACTTTTGAACTATAGAGAGTTAATTATATGTTATATCAGGTGTACTTATTAGTCATAGTTAATTATGGATAATAGCTAGCTCCAAACGCAGTCTCCTCCTCGTTCGACTGCTGTCGTCCAATACATAATCATATATCAGAAACAAGAAGAAAGTATACTCAATGAGAGAGTAGCTGTGCTGTGACTACCTAAACTAAAAGGTATATCAAATGTTTTTACCTACAGGGGCTCCCTTATTGCATGTATCTTACCCTTAAATTGATACTTAAAGGCATCTGGCGTGGTGAAAGTAAGTAAACATTAACCAGGTACTGGTACCTGCAGTCAATGACGTAACACCAGTAGCAAGATGGCTGATACCTTTATAATGTTATACTTACTTCTCCTTTTAAAAAGAAATCAAAACTCATACCTTTATGATGTTTAAATACTTCTCCTTTTTCAAACAAAAATCAAAATCATTTTAGAAATGTGCACCGAATACGGTAAACCTTATTTTTGCAATATGAACCATAGCCTTTCTACCATATTGCATGTCTAGCTGACCAGTGTCTGATGTCACTGCACGAGACACCTGTTTAAAGAGGATAAGCCACAAACCACAAGCACGACTATAGGTCTACTGCCTTTTCCTTCCGGAGCGAAGATTTACCAGCATGTGCTGAGTGCTTTGACCTGGAAGTGTTTTTTCCTGTTCCTCCTCAGCTTGGTTTATTCATTCATAAAAAAACGTCGGGTGCTTTGTGTCTTTTTTTAAATATTGTTTTGATTGTTTTGTGTATGGACATAATGTTTAGGTGTACCTGTTTGGCCTCGGTGAATGATAGTTTCAAACACATGTGATTTTACATAGCATCCACGGATTTAGGACGCAAAGGTAGGAGTGCAACTGTTATTTCATGTGCCCTATCCTTAATCTGATAATCACCAGAAGATAATATATAACGCAAGGAGACAGTCTAATGTCCATAGAGCTCATAAATCTGTTTATGTTCGTAGATTACGATTATAACAATTAAAATGATACAGGTAGTAAGGGGACCTGTAGCAGGAGCCAGTCAGAACAAACATAACCTTAAAGATTACATGGAAACAGACCTTTACTGATATTTGAGTTTTGTAAATGGGATCATAAGATATGGTTATGATGATAACCTTTACAATACCTTTACAGTGATGGTGAGCTTTATAATCCTGGAAAGGGGTGAAGGGGTCTTTTCCATTACCTTCTTGCCTTTGACATAGGCGTACTCAAGGGTCCATAAAGATATATATATTTTCAACTGTTGGAGCCATTTGGGAAGTTTTGTTTCATGCTAATTTTTCGATATACTATATCTTTTCCATTTTTCTATGATGATGCCTCTACACAAAGCGCGATTATTTATCAACCATAGTACTATTTTCCTGTGTTAGAAATAGCCATCATTTCTATTCATCTCTCTCAATTGACCTCGAATTCCCTTTGGGGCGCCCTATTTATAACATACAACTCTCCCAAGCCTTGCAAGGTCAGGGATTTCCAAATGGGACCGTCACGCATGGTTTCTCTTCCTGTTCTGTCCGAATCTATGTGGAATTTCTGCTTAAGTTGTATAAGTAGACTAAAATAGGCCTAGATATTCGCTCCTTAAGCCCTGCAGCTTGCAATGTGTAGCATAAAAAATGCCCAGCATTGAAACAGTTATTAGTAGGGCCAAAACAAGCTGTTTTTGAAACCCAATAAAGAACATTGGACATTTCTGACATGACGGCCAATGAAAATACAGAATTGTTGTCAATACGCCTCAAAACGCCAGTTTTTTTTTCTTTTGACAAACTCAAAAGCTGTTATGTTGTGTATACGCCATTCCGTGCGTCTTCATAAAAACTTTGTACATGTATAACACCGACAGTCCTGGATAGAGCAGAGCATTTAGAGCAGATAGTTATATAGAGCATATCTAAAACAGAAATCCTTTGAACGGACTCGCTAAATCATTCTTAGTGATATTATTCAGCTCATAACTAAGTCAGGTCTATTATTTGAATAGTTATCGATCTACCTTTCTTTGGATACGCTAATTTCCGTTTCATGATGTCCAGTGCAATATCGCCTATAATGTAATTTTAATGCTAATCATCGTATCTAAACAGCAAGTGCATTCGCAAAAAACAAAAACAAAACAACCAAAAAAATATACAGTATAGTGATATTCATTTTGTTCTATTACAATTTCACAATTATGGAACGATTCCAAAGTTTGATTTGGTTCTAAACATCCGTATACGTATATGTATTTGGTATAATTGGGCATTAGGGTTACATATACATACCTTGGTGTGTTTGTGCTATCGTCCCAAGTATAGTTAGCAAAACGGCCCACCATCTGTAACATGCAATGGATCCCATGAGAAAAACGCCCCTTCTCCTGCCACAGTCCTTCCTCCTGTCCACTTTCTCGGCGCTTTTAGTCGTATCCATGGTTCCACATCCACACTGTAATGTCTCCATGGCTCTGCTATCTTTCGAGTGAATGTCAAGTATACCCATGATAACTAGAAATGCACTGCTGTAGTGTTTGATGCACTAGTGGGTGAAATGGCAGTGAATGGCTGGCTGGCTGAGGGTATCTCTTCAGTATACCTGCACGTCAGACCCCCTCCACACCTGCCCTAATGACGACACAGACCCCACCCCCTCCCCCTTCACCCCCACCACGTTACCAAGTTTCATCCGGGTGCCGACCACGACGTCCCAAAAGGTGGTCACGGATAGCGACAGCCCGACACGCCCCAGTGACCCTCACTGGAAAACCCCTCATTTGAACAATTGCAACGGTTCTTTCCTGACGAAATTTTTGAAAAAGAAAATGTAGATGAACATTGTTTAAACACCCACTGATGCATCGATATATCTCTGGATGTATTTGCTTACCTGTCAAAAAAATAGTTTGTGGATGTTATTATCAGTATTAAGAGGTACTCCCTCTACGTTACACGGCCTCTTCTTCCAACTGGTTTTAGTTTGATTTTTTTACGTCATTGAATGTGATGTGCAAACCCCCTCATTTAAACAAATTTCTGGCATATTTTAAAACAGGAGTTCAATGTTATTTCTTTGTCATGAAACAACTGCCGAAACATAATGTTATTGTGTGATCTTAGTATTGTTCGATTCATAGCAGATAAGAGAAGCTGTTGATATGCCTCTTCTTATTTCTTTTTAGAAGATTTGGAAATGAGGATCAGCTAATCACTAGAATCTTCAAGGTTTTTCGATATAGATGTCATATTTTCAAAAGCATTATAGCTTGTTTTTCAATCACAGTTACCTCTTCAACATTATGTTTGATGACTTCAAAAGCATCATTCATAGCGGTGTAAAAACTAAGGGATTTACATCAGTCTTTAAAAAGCCATAATTATGAGAAACTCATATCGAGCCACACTACTTTCCTCCTTCCTGTGGAGTGCGTTGATGCTTACTAATATTGTTTTCTGCGTTATGAAATGCGTGAAATTAGAGCGTTAGGCTATACTTTCTATGGTTTAAGTGGTTACTGCATTAAGCTAAATAAAATAAATGATCCCCGACACAATATTTTACATAATGACACAAAAACTGGTATCAAACCAATTGAAGGACCCATATGTTTTTTGTCGGTCCATAAACAGTTTGGTACTTACAAGGTAAGGAGAGCATTGTTATGTGAACCAAGTGGAATGTTTAAGGTTCCATGCACATAAATTTCCAAGCGCTCATTTTCTATCTAACAACTCGTTGGCATTCTTAAAACGTTTCAAGAGAAAAAATTGAAAAATGTTTAAGTATTTGTGAATTATAAAGGAAAGAAAAGAAAATCAGGGAATTCCCTAATTTCTGAGCTTACAGTTCTGTCCTTGCTACGTCATAATATAGGGAAATCCCTTTCACAAAAGCTTGGGAATCCCAGGAAATTGAATGAATTTAGGTAAGAAGAAGATACATGTCTCTATAGCCTATATTTGACCTAATATGAATATTTAATGCTTCAGCTAAAGTTCCTTTCTATAAACTATCAAGATTTGTGGATTCCCTTTTTTTGAAAGCTGGGGATTCCCAATTACTGTCCTTGTGACGTCACAAATTAGGGGATTTCCATTGAAAACACATAAAATAGACCAAATATGTAAGTCCCATAACTCAGTCTACCTTGAGAATATCTATAAAATATTTTTAGTATAATACGTTCTTGATGCATATTCCATGCTCAAAGAATTTCATTTAAAGATATTTAGCCATCAATTATGTGCAGCGTTTCCTTTAACGTCTGGTTTTGATTAATGGAATTGCATTGTGACGAACTGACATTGCAATTAATTAGAAACAATTCTCTCATAAGTAAGTTGCTGTTGTTCCTTTACGACAGAACTACTTGAGGGGACGAATTAGGAGATAAAGGTGAGAAGGAAATTTTAATCATAACAAAAATGAAATCATAACAGTAATATGATGTTGAGCTGGTAAAACTCCATATAGTTCAATATTTTTTTGACTAGATGTTCATAAAAAAAGAAAAGTAAATGCATGGTTTATTATTGAAAGTTGACAAGAAAGTTTGCATCAAATGCAGTATTAGCTAGGCCTATAGCAATTGGCCTTTATCGACCCTGAAATGAATGAAAAAACTTTGAAAATACACAGACTTAACCATATTGGTCCAGAATCTGTCCAACAATCAGGCCACTGTCAGGCCACATTTGTCGCATTGTGGATCACCTGATCACTGAGTTTATGTGAGTTTTTATCAGAAAAAACCCAAGGTCCCAGAAAATCCAATGAGGAGGACAAGCGTCTGCTGATTAGAATCCAGTGAAAATAATCAGGGAAGTACGGCTACCCTGCATTAATTCATCAGATACGAATAAGAAATGAATCCAAGTTTTGTTTTTGGAGGGTGAATTATGTGGCAAGGATATTGATCAGATTTGTTTTTGCTACATTAAGTGTGGATTTAGGTTTTGCGTATGTGGCGAGTAAATATCTAGACAGCTATCTAGAGAGCCAAAACGTAATCGTTGCGCCTTTCTATATCGTATGAGAATAGGCGCCAAATAAGGCCTACATACGCAGTACCGTGACTAAAATACACTCTAGAATATAAATAACGCTTTGTCATCACGATCCTCCAGTTAGCCCCGGCCTTCAATAGGCAGAATAGATGGGGCACCATTAACAGGTCTCTAGTTGGGAACGGCACACAGTCTGTATGCCATCTACAGCAAATGGGGGATTTTTTTATTTAATAAGCATGCAAGTTATAAGCAGTGACCGATAATACATTATGTTCATTGGTGCCATAATACCATGCAGTTATAAGAGTTGAGAGATTGTGCAGGCAATTGCATGCATTTTATGCTATTGTCCTCCTGAATATTGTGATTTATGGCTATAAGATACCTTGCCAACATCGCGACTATGTATACCTGTACAAGAGATAGCTTGCCATATTTTCCCTTTGTCAATACAATTGCCAGGTATAATAATGTACTTTTATGTACGCCTGCAGGGCAAATGCTTCTCTTCGTGTATACTATCATACTTGCAGTATCTGTAATGTACAGAAAGGACATCTTGGAAATCCAGTGGAAAATATAATCAATCAGCATTCTAATTTCACATCGCATCTTAATTAACCATACCAACTCCTTGCATGGATATAGGCATGTATTGACGTTTCCTTTCCTATGTGCCTTTTGAAGCAATTGGTTATGCTCCAGGAGACTTGAAAAGCTAAAGATAAAGCCGCAAAGAGGAGTCCGAAAAACTCTGAGGTGTACATGGTCCATCTTGTGGTTTTCCCAAGTCGTGACGCCGACGGACGTATACACTTAAGCTAGTGCAGGAGAGTTTATTACTAATATTATTAGTGGCAGCACCTGGTGGGTCTATTCACCCATTCAGAAAGGGCAGTCAGCTTTACCTACACCCTTATATGGTGATATTCCCCGTGTGACCGTCTAATTTGTACAAAAGGGATGGGTCATGCACCTCCATTGGTTGCACAAAGCAAAATGAGTTATGAAAAACTAGAATGGCAGTTTAATAGTATGGACAGATCAGGGACGGATTTAGAGGGGGGCACCTGAGGTGCGAGCCTCCCCTAATATTTGCCAAATTTACTTTTTTTTAATGTAAAATTCTAGCCTCTGGATGGGCGCCTCAATTTCTTTATAAGCGCCCCCCCCCCCTTTGGAAATCTCTGGATCCGTCCCTGCAGATGGATACAGTTTTGAAGTGGGGATTGTAATTGAACTAGAGCGCGAAGCCCTTTCATACCCGGGACGCACAACCCTTCCAATTGCCAATGCGTTGCATACATGTTAGTGTACTCATGCTTTGAAATATATACATTTTCAAGACATATAAGAGGTATAGAAACAAATATCAGTTAAACCAGTGACAGTTCGCCGATTAACTACCCTTTTCACATAATTTGTTGTGGAAATATTTTTTTCTGTCTTATACATTCCACTAAATACATACAAATCTCCGTACAGTCGGAGAAGCTCCCATCGGATGCCCTCTCTTCGATCACGACGACAAGTCACGATAGACCCAAAGAACCGGCCGGCCGAGGTAACGACGTGTTTGACTGCACGGGAAACAAGTATTGGTTCACCCCTTTTCGTGTATCTGTATGTCACACGTACGTATAGTGTCAAGTGACAATGGACTAACATTAGTTTAAATATAGATCTATGTGAACGTGAAAGGTGTGGGTGGAGGATAACTTCCGCAAAAGGTCATACAATCATGTTCACATTTTCAACGTTCATCTTAGATGTCCATATTTCAAAACTTAATTTTCCGATATTTTTACCAAAAGTTTTTACTAAACACATTATCAAGGATGTTCTAATATACACTGTTAATGTGTATGAAGAAGAACTTACGACCTTTCATTGACCTCCTTTATACACGTCTTGGCGAGGAAAAACATATATATCATGCCTTCTATTGTTATCAGAGATGCCGCGCGGGAGAGAATGATTCTTATTATTAAAACTAGAAGGGTGATATCATTCACACACAAAAATGTGAATTTCATATAGTACTGGTAAGCAGGTAAGGAATACTCTGAAATGTGAAAATGATTTTAGAGAAGAGAAAAATTATTTAACTTTCATGCCCTACTGATCAAAAATACGGGGGGGCGGGGAGTAGGAAAAGTGGCATCACTGCGGGTAGGAACTGGTCTGATTTAAGTTGTTGGAAATGTGTAGTTATATAGGAATGGAAAGCAAACATATTAGTTTGTGGGAACTTGCATTTTTTATTATCATTAACGAAGAACATGTCTATACAGTTTGTACATGTCTGTGGTTCGGTCAGCACCCCTATTTCCACACACTCGCCATGCCACTTACTCTGGTCTCACTCAATAAGAATTTCACCTCATAATTTAATCTATTTACAAATCGTACGGCGTAATTTGCTGTCATGGTTGTGTCGGCGTTCACAAGCTGTGGATTTAGCTGTTTGGCCATGAATAGGCAAATATGTTTATTACACTTTCAGAAGTGTCGGCCAATCAATAAAGGCCTACTTCCTTAGGGTCAGGAGATCACCTCTGGGTATTACAACTTTTTATGCCTTTTGAATCCAATAAACATTTAAAGAAATAAATCAACACATAATGACAAGTAAATGTAGCTCACAACCGAAATGAGCAATCAATTATACACAATTCTTAGAATCACAACTAAGGTCTTCATTCTGCAAACCCCAGGTTTTAGTTTTTTCCCATGTCGTGTCATCCAATAATGTAAAAAAAAGAATAGGATGAGTTTAGACGGGGGAGGATTGGAAAAAATTATGACACTTCTTTATCTTAAAACATTTCTTGTAGAGAAATACGTAGAGATTCCAGTCTTGCAGCCTCTGTGCCAAGACAATATTGGTAATATTTGACTATAATTATATTAATCACAAAATAGTACAGACTACGAGCATGGTTTTGATTACTAAAATCAGAAGAAAAAGTTCCGTGTATAAAACTTATCAAAAGCAAAATCTATAATAAATCTACAAGTTATTGCACTCTTCAAGCATCTGCATTTGCTTACCAAATAACCACATTCATGGCACATCATCTACTCCTATTCATACATCATTATACACTGACCATTGAAGCCGAGTAAGTTTTCAATGGTTCCACTTGCATGGTAATCCCTAACACAAAGCTCCCAGTCTCTACCTGATAACACACGCTCAGCCTGCTTCGGTATATTTCCTGTCATACATCGCCATTCATTTGACAATTAGTCAGGCACAAAAATTAAGTAATGAAAATATATATTCACAGTAGTGGGTGTCTTCCATATTAAGGTCTTTCCAATATGAATCAAATTATTTTCCATAGAACAAATCTACATCATTGAATGGATCGGGGTCGATGAAAACACAGGCTTTGTCCTGAGTATTAAAAGGAGCAGCTTGCCCTTCGTTAAAGGGAGTTATTATGTCTTATGTTAAAAGAGGATTTTATTTCCTTTAGATAATTGTACTGAAATTCATTTTCTTTCTTTCCATTGCAAATCGGAAATCTTGGTCAAAATCAAACAACACAGAAAGCACCATACAAAGTTTCATTTTCCATCCGTTACTTTTGTTCACAACCATTACACAATTTTACTCTCCATTACACAGCTACTCTTCCATGCTGATTGGGGCGAATAGCATGTGATAGGTCAACACTGTTAATCGATTCTTTGCGCCAGGTACCAGTAAGTTACCCTTACGTATATTTAGCTTCAAAACTTCTACAATGCTTTTACTAACAAGTAAAAGCCCATTCCTGATCAATAGAAAAAATTAACAATTAAGAGGAACACGTTTGTTACTGGCAATGCTTTGTGGATGCGCCGGTTAAAAATATACAATTAACGATCTATTTTTTAGGTGGGTAGAGAAAATGGTTAAGTGTTGATGCATGTCTGCATATATCTGTTGCTTTATCTTTACACAGTAACGTACAGCATAGTTCCTTCGCCTTTACATCGTCAAGTATGTTATAATATCTTTCCTGTACACAACCCTGAGCATGTGGATTCCCCTTCTGTGATCAATTACCCGTGCGCTAATTGAGAGACAAAAAAAGAGTAAAAGAAAGCAGTTTATTATTTCCCCCTACGGACGTCCGTGTGGACACGTATGTAGTTTGTTTCTTTAAGTAGGTCTGCATATCTCAAATGCAAAATTCAGTCTTTGGGCACATTTCGAAGATAACGTATAAAAACTTTAGACATGTAGCGTTGGTTATCAAAAACACCAATAGGTGGCTTGTTGCTCTGACCAGGACGGTCCTATAGCGCTACCTTGTGAAGGGAAACCATTTTAACTATAAAAAAAAGCTCATATCATGATATAAGCTCAAATTGAAAATGCTGCTGCATACGGACTGCGTAACACCTTTAAATCAACTGTTTGTACAGATAGGAAGATTATGGAGAAAATATTCAAACTGGACCAGTTGTAAATAAATTATTAAGTTGACGTGTCAATTAAAGAAGGAATCTGTAACTTCCGTATATCACTGACCAGATGAAGGGACACACGGAATAAGGCAGACCTGTACTGCCCAGCAGGTGACCGCCGTAGAATCCAAAGGTGTAACACACCTTCAGCAGACGTCTATCTGTAGCTACCAGTCCCTTAGATGATGGTTCATCTTTAAGTTTAACATACCAGGGCCCATATCTTCGTAACTGTGTTTAGTGATTAGGCTAATCACGTGAAATTTGATTAGTGTCTTAGAAAGCCTAATTCTGTCTGTCATGAACAGAAAGAGAAAGAGTAATTTGAAAATAACATTGGAAAGGGTTTGTTAGATGTAGTTACTTTGATTGACAGACAGAATATGAATGAGACAGTATTCAAAATTCACCTGATTAGTCTCATCACTGATATCAGTTACGAAAATATGGCCCGAGCTATATAGGCCCGATTGAGGCATAGACCCCACACACACATCCCATACAGCATCACAGAATTGGGGAACCACTCCGTCATGTAGAACAATCAAACATGCGCCGACTGTCACCTTTCTGATATTCCTGGTTCGCTTTCTTCATTGGTGGGCTATGGTAATTAGAAACACGCTCACATGAGGCCATAAAATAGAACAAATCTTTGCTCTCAACTTATCGGATGCTTATCTTAAACTAAAATGAAATGACCTCTGTGAAACGAAAATATTTAAATAGCAAGGCATCTTCAATATAAACCTTAGTTACAGCTGTATATTTACACTTACCAATATGCTAAATTTAAAGATTATTTAGTTATTTTACACATCTTATGATGCCGATTGTCTTAATGATTTTAATTTCACGTGAAGTGTCTAAGAATGATACCAACGGTGACATATTCCCTCTGATTTTCTTCAGCATTTCTACTACATTATAATTCTTAACTAAAAGCCTCGTGTATTTACACTTCACATACTGATTCACAACCTTTCAAGTCCTGGTATAGAAACGGCCAAGAAATCAGAAAAAAAAGATATTGAAGTTCCGCATCGATGCTTTACAGATCATTTTAAAATCAAATCTTGATATAACAGTCACACATGACCAGATGACAGAATCAAGTGATAGAAATAAACAGCAACGACTAAAATAAATCCAAATCCAGGTGAGAATTTTTGGAAGAGGGTTGTTATTAGGAGATGAATAAGATTTAACATCTGGTTTCTGATTTCTTGAGGCCTCAGAAATGCCCATAGAATCAAGATTATCTACCTTGTGTGTAGCAGAACACTCATTAATGACCTTTATTGGCGGATGTCCTAAGACGGCTCGGTTGGATTCAATGTGACATGGAAAGCATACTCAAAAAGAGGAGGAAAATAGACCGGCAATCAATGTACATGTGACTGTGTTAACCAGTGAACAATGCAGGTGATAACGCCTCAACATCAACCACAGACTGGCCTTCACGTGAACCAGCTGATAAAAGCAATCAATAACAACCCCCCTCCCCCGTCTCCCAACCCCACCCTAATCCCTGAACCCTTCCATGTGCTCTCTCACATTCTCTTATACTCTTCTTTTCAAGATTGGCTTACATTCCCTTACGCTCCTCTTTTACTGAAATTATTCCTCACGTGACATTTTTTGTGACAATTATAAGAAATGATTGTAACTATACCAGAAAGTTGATCGGAAAATTAGAAATACTGGTAGTTTGCCTTTTCATGGGCGTTTTTGATAAATATGATAAAAGACCGAGTATAGTACTTTCCTTAAGAGGGGAGCAATATACACTTTTGAAACCTGTTCCTCAAATATATTCTGGTAAAATCAGGTATAATATACATCCTAATTTAATGAGATTTTCATTAAAATCCACAATCATGTATGTGGAAATAAATAACATTATTTCATCGCTAAACCTACCAGGTATATTCAAAAGTATAAAGTTAAAAATTATATTACAAAATTAAACATAAAACCACACAACCATTCTCTCCTGCCCCCTTCCCCAGCTCTACCCCTTCCCTCACCAGCCCCAAAACAGCCCTCACAATAACAGAGTAAGTCATCTGTGCCCCGACGGCCTGGTACTTATCATGCATCCACAGTTACGCTGCTGTCAGACTGGGGTACTCCGATTCACCCGTATTCCCACCTTCTCGGCGAATGAATCGAAAAGTCCAGAGAATCCAGATCCGGAGTCCCCGTTCCGGAACCCAATCATGGAGCTGTAGACGTTGAGGAAGGTTCGTCGGACGGCGTCTAACCGCTGTTTCCGAATGCTCTCCTCTGGCTCCTCTGCAATGTCGGACCTTAAGAGGGAAATTCCAGTTTTAATGTGATTATTATGTTCTGTAAATATTACGTGGTTTGATATAGCCGTACTTTATACAAGTCAAGCGTTCATTTGTATATATTTGTAAATTAAAGGTACATGCATTTTCTAGACTCCCAAAGCGGTAACATTCAGAGAAGACATTACTTAGTCTACAAAATATTTTGTACATTCACTACGTCATAGCACCCGCCATTCTGATTTTCCTACAGAACTCAATATTGCCTTAAGCCTCGTCTTATCGCTTTCAGTCATTACCTATAATCATTATTTTCTATATAATTTATACGATACAAGCAGTATCATATTTTTTGAGGACAGAATTGAAATGGTGTAAAGATTTTCGTTTATTACCGCTAAATAGTGTTTTGTGACAGTTATACTCACTGGTTATTTGGACTAGATTCTACTAAAGACGACCGTGGTGACTCGGGAGATGACGTGCTACCCCGGAAACTACCTGTTCCCGAAATTATTTGCCAGCTGAAATATAAATATGAACATCATGTAAATATGAGGAAGTCATAGTTCGGGTGCGTTACATGGCTTATTTGAAATGAAACATCAGTTCAGATTGAACGTGTATGACTGATATAAACATAACTGATTATGCCACCTAAATCATATTACTATTCTTAATCTTTAATAAAATGTCAATGGAATGAATCCCATTTTGATTTTCCTTTTCTTAAATTGAACCCTTTAATAACCCATTTATAGATTACAAACAAATAAACCTTAAAAACGATTCATAATTTACTCCTCAAAATGATCAGATATAAAAAGACGTACATAAAGTTTGTATTTAATTTTCTTTTCTTTTTTTAGCATCAGAGGATCAGGCACATCCTAGCCACGTCTCTCATAAACTTTGTATTTAATCTACATTTATCTCTTTGTAACTGACTAGTGACTCACCTGCCACATGCGGGTGAGTTGGCCCTGTTCTCCTGTACGCGGTGCAGGCTGTGGGGGACGGCCATGGGCGTGGTGGAGGCGTACTGACTCGACAGGGGCGGGCGGCACAGGGAGGCCGGGTCGGCCGGGAACTTGTTGGACGGCGAGTGCCGTATGGCGTGTGCTGTGTAGTGGACTGAGTTGGCACCGGCTGCTATGCCAACTGCATTGCTACAAGATAACGTCGGGATTGCTCAAATGACTGATTTTGACTATCTGAATGATGTGGTATGAGAAATGTTTGAGTATAAAATGAGGAATCAAACTAGGGTACTAATGTTAGGTGATTTTCACAAATGTTTTAGTAGGACTGAAAAACACAAATAAACAAAATCTGTCGACGGATCGTACATTTTTGCAAGTTTATTATATATCTTACCCGTGTGTCGTTCTTTGCCTGTTACAGAAGGATTAATATAGCGAAAGCAGCTTGGCAGCCTTGTCATGATCCTTCAAACATGTCTTTACCAGTGTAATACACATCACTCTGTCCCACTGATGTCAAAGATGCTCGTTTTACTCACCCGTTGGGTAGACTCGTCGAGTCCTCTGTGTCCGTACTGTTTGTCGTGAAGTAGATGGGGGCGTTGTCTATACTGCTCTTGGTACTGTTCAGACTGCTCGTACTACTGATGCTCGTGTTACTTCCTCGGTAACTCGCCCGCTGAAGGTCGGGATCTACAAAGATTGTCAGTAATTAATTCAAAATTGTCTGTAAACCTTGCTTTAAAGCAAATACGAAAAAACACCCAAATAGTAAAGATTAATGCCAAACATGTCATCATTGGCTAGTAAATTCGGAACGTTTTCTGGTAAAGAAATCATTTTCAACAGGAAAAATTCGCTGGATGATTTATGATCTATGCTTGATGTTTGAAGTCATATGTGTATCTAACGGGAAATAATACGTACCTAGTAAAACGCCGTCGATATTGCATTCAGAGTCTGTCCTACTTACGTCCCTGACCTTTGGCCGTCTGCTGCAGGAACACAGATACAATTACCGATTAATAAATGCTTGGCCTGATGTTCCAGGAATTTGCAACGATTTGTAAGGCAACATTCTGGGATATCTTTAAATCGTATATTTATTTGTTTTGTTTGAGATTAAACAAAAGATACGACTCCTGTCTCTTTTAAAATTGTGCCTTCTTCCGCGACAAGTCATTCAGGTGAATGTTATTTTTTAAAAGCTCTATTTACAAGGATGAAAAGAGGAATGGAATATAATGAAACATACCTTTTTGTGACTGAGAAGTCATCTGATGTGATATATTTGAGAAAGTTGAAACAGAAAAAGAAGATCTGGAAAAAAGGGAAAAGAATATTATGCATCAACATATCGTGCACGGCAGTTTATCGAAATTCTCGAATTACCCATCATTTTCAATTACTAAAGTACGCTAGAATTGTGCTTAGAATTGTACTTACCTCCTCGCCCTTCCCTATCCTATCTGGAAAATTGTGCCTGGAAAGTGTAAAAAAAAAACCACTCAATACACAATTTAAAGATTATAGTGAACAGTAAACAAAGGTCCTGATGATGATCATCAAACTAATGTAATCAACTTAATTCATTCTTGTCTTTAAATCGGGTTGACTATAAGTACTGCCAAAACATATCTACTGACATGTTTCAAACATTCCACTAAAAATACTGCGAACAGGCGCATGTGTGCAAATAATAGTTAAAACACTTTTCTAAATATCAATTAAATTACATGTGTTACCCGTATACTTCTTTATATAAATATTTTGTGTTTAGCAAAGTAAAAAGTAGGAAAATGTACCCGAAGAGGAACCAGTCGTAGGCTATGGTGAGGTAGAGGATCTCGACCGGCCCCAGGTTTTGGTGGATGGCGCCGTCGGCCCACAGTGACAGGCGTAGTAAGGACACAAACAGTGGGGTACGGTCCCAGCCCGAGATACAGTGAACCAGGAGCCCGCAGTCACCTGGTGAATGGAGAAAAAGAAGTGGATTTCTATAGATGTTGTGCTGATGAAGTCATTGTAGCCAAAAAGGGGCTAGCAGCCATATTGGTGAACATTTGACCATTTGATTCTTTAAAGTAGATAGGTTATAATTTCATGATATATTGATGTTGGTATCAGTTAATTGTTATAATTCAAAATCAGGTATAAATTATTATCATTTTTTCGTTTTCTAAGGACATGTTTATGGATATCACATGGTGATCACCAAAATCTGGTCCCGTGACCCTATCTGCACAAGGTTTATAGGTTAAAGATTGGTAGAAATCTTTCAAAATGACGTCTTATTCAATAAGTAATTGTTTGTTTTTTTCTGAACATTGGGGGAAATTATCGAAGCCATCAGAGTTTCGAGAGAATTGTAGCTACATGTAGCATCTTAAGCAAGCGTCACAGATAGTATTGAACCGCAATAAAATAGTAAAACATTTCTAATGCTTACCGTCTTTAACGTTGTGTAGTAGCAGCAGCAAATAGTTTTGTGTAAGTTTTACCAAGTCCCATTTCTGGATTGAAGAAAACGTAAATGATTAGGAAAAAGTAAGAGGTATATATTATTTATGTTTGAATGATAAGAATTAATCTAAATAACGTTCGTTTTCATTGGTAACAAAGTGGCTAGAGTGTAACTTTAATACCCTAGAAATATTAGATTACTTAATATGTCTAGGGTATTAAGTTGTGGTGACAAACAAAAACATGCCCGTATATTTGTCTTTGATAAAATGTCTACCACCTTGTCATTATGTACGAGAAAACCTCAATTGTATAACTTTTTAAGCGAATGTGTAACTTTTGTTTTTATAAATGTACTGTATAACTGATTGAATAACTTTTTAAAGCTTTCTAGTTAATCATTGAACTCGGAGCAAACCAGGGATGCCTTACTCTGTACTTTGTCCAGTCTATTCCCCGTGGTGGCGACAGGTTACCCGGCAGGTCCAGCTGGGCGTCCACATACCCCTGATTCCAGTCAAACATCATTCCCTCGGCCATGTAGCCGTTTTCTCGCCAATCGCGGAAAAACTCACAGCCGGGGTAGGGGACAGACATGATGACGAACTCCGAGTAGCGGTTCTCTTTATCTACCTTCTCCGACGAAGTAACACTGAGTGGAGAGAATGCGCAAAACATACTGTAAAAGATATCGATAATTAGTAAAATGTTCTATTATTATACGTGTACGAAAAGACAAGCCATGTAGTTATTCATAGTTCGTATCAAACTTTCCCATTTATAATAAACAATAAGGTCCACCAAAAGTTTGGCAGTTGGGCTTGGTATAAGTCTTTTGGTGTATATCTAATTCTATTTTGTGTTAATATACAAAGATTCATTTGAGGAAGATGTAAAGACACTGCCGATGGCAAAATTTTGTTTTTAAGAATATGAGTTTTTTTTTACTGTCCACTAGAGCCATTACATGTATGACATCCATTCTAAAAATAATTTAAGATTCAAGATTCAAGATTGTTTATTGACCAATGTAAAAGCTTACATTTATATCACCACTAGGTTTTTATAAAGACAATGATAACTTATTGATGGCCAGAAATCGACAAACTATGCAGATTTAATTTTGGGTCACGATGAACCTATATATAGCATGATTTCTTTATCAAAACATGGCATATATAGCACTGCAAGTCCTTGATCCTGTACTTAGGCTGTATAGTACCATACAACCGGGAAGTATGCAAAATCTGAAGTTTGAAGTGTCAACGTAGAATTGTACGATACTCACTTCATGCCGAACTTGACCTTTTTCTTCTCTACCATAAGATCACAGATATAGCCGACGGAGAAGGTCTTCAGCAGCCGGATGTCGTGGCCGCGGATCCTGTTGAACAATTGCCACTCACTACTGCTACTGCCACCACTGGTCCACGTATCAAAGGCATTACATTCTCATTGTTAGAACACTTTACAGTTAACATTAACTATTACATGTATACCAGCACTCGGTTTCAGGGGAGGACGTGGATATGTGACTCTGCAGGTTATAATTGCAAACTGTTGGTAAATGTGAATACGTCGTTTAGTAATGTGATTGTGGTTATGGCTATATTGTGGTGTTCATAATATCAAGGTAGTGTAATGTCATATATATAATGAAAAGGGATGTGGTAGGTAAATAAGGCTTTCCACAGAAACAAATAATAAACTTGTGGTTGGCCAATTTGAGAATTACAAAAGTACCATCATGTGAAAAACTATATGTATTTACATCTTTATTCTATGTGCGCTTATACTAGGATGGAAAACGTATATTGGAACGCATTATACACTGCATTGTCACATTCGAATATGGCTATTAAGTAGTGCATGTAATAGTATGTCCGGGTGTCATGTAGAGCAGACCGACTTTTACCAAAAGGTCGAAACCAAAAGTACAAGATCCGCAACCCCGTATATAGATTCATAATTTGTGGATGCTGTGTAAACTAGCGGATATTATGTCACTGTGTTGATATAAATAAAGTGGATTGTTAAAGGGAACCGGTGCTTATAAAAAGAATACTATTTCTAGGTTGTTTTATTATACTAATCACTCGGGGTTTTTCCCCATATGGATGGGACTTTTCTGACCTGGTCAACAAGCCGCTGTCGTCGTCCTCGTCCGGTGGACAGTCCCCTACTGTCCCGCCGCCCGAAAAGAAGAAGTCAAAGCCGGACCGCCCGTAAATCTCCACACCTCCGGATATTGTGGCGCCCCGACAAATGTGCTGCGTAAGGAAAAAGTGATACATGTCATACCCTGCCTTGATACGTTCGTACTGTAAACACAGATCTTTTTTCTCATATTTTGTGGTATACACTTTGATTGTTAGTTGGAAGGGACCCATAAATTTGAGTGAATAATAATATTGGGGATATAAAAGTGTAATTCGTTTTAGTAGACGTGTGTGTGTGTTTGGGAAATCTTTTTTCCTCTATTAAACTCAAACCATAATTATGGTCGGTACATCAGATGTATCAATTTATTAAAAAAAACACTTGAATGAAAATATCAATATATAAAAGTTATCCATATCGCAACCATTTTGGAGCAGTTAACTGACTTACCTTCCCCTCGTAAAGAATGACTGGTACGGCAAACCTGGCTCTACACCGTGCAAACTTTGCTTTGTTGAATACATCTCGCAACTTTGGCATATCATAGATGGATTGTACGCTGAAAATGTAACCAAAAATGTCATTGCACCTGGCTATTGCAAATACTGTCTATAACTAATATGATTATCGGTACTCGTATTTACTATGAAATCATATAATGTAAAAGAAACTAAGAATGCAACAGGCCAGCTATAAATCGAACGTGAACGTGAACTTACATACGTATTATATTGAAGTAGGCTAAATAAATTGTTGCATGCTCTATTTGGAAGGAGTCCAACTGCGTTGAGCAGTTGGGCTCCTACTGAAAACTGTTCTCATGACTTTAATTATACATCGATGCCAATTAATTAACAAGAAAAAAATGCGGTTTTTGCTGGGTGACAGCAACATTATATAACACATTCCTAAAAAGTACTAACCCATCATGGCCTTTTCCTGTTCCTGAGATACTGTATTCCAATAGAGGGATCCTAGTTGGATAGTGACTACAGAGTTCACCATTGCTATTTGCCAACACCTATGCGATTAAAGATAAATCAAAATGGTGATTATCGAACCCCAATCGTACAATGGATGTAGTCGGTACACGGAAAGCTTCTTTAGTAAGACATTCTTGCATACAAATTCATAAAGTGCGGTCATAAAATTAGTTTATACATGCGATAAGTATTTGACGTCTTTCATTTTACTTTAAAGATAAACAAAAAAATAAGTATGGCAATGTACCTTCGTGTTTACATAGTCGTGGTCTGCTTGAATAAATTTTACAATTGAGTAGTCAACCAATGACCAAAACCACAGGAGCCTTTGTATAGATAGTTTAAGTTTTTCCATATGTATAAATGTTACCAATATCTTACACGACTTACCGAATATTTGTAGTCTTTTCCAAATAATTTGAGGCAATTATTTATCAAAGATTCACTCTGGAAGCAACGAAAACAACGAATGAATGTATTATAAACATTAAAGCTCCGTATCATCGAGAGAGAAAACATTATTACAGATAGAGCAAAGAGAATAGTGAATCTTTCAATACATGTTGTATTCTAATCACCCTGTCCAAGTTAAAGCCAAAAATAAGGTATTATATCAAAATAATATATTCAGATTTTATTCACATTATACGGTACCCTTTAACAAAATCAATCAAACTAAAGTTTTCAGAATCCGGCCTAAGTGTAAGATCCGGGAGAAGGGAGGGACACATCCCTTTCTATTTTGATCAATCTGTATTATTTACGGCCTGCTACAATGTAATCTTGGGGTAAGGGACACAATTATAATATATTCTATCATTTAAGACACTTTTGGAATGGCTTGATAGGCCTGCGGCGCTTGATTCTGCCTTATTAGGATGGGTCCCGGATCTTACACTTAGGCCCAGAATCCCAATAAATGCGACAGTCCATTTCCTAAAGGAAATAACGCTCATTTAGGCAGATAATGTTCTTCCCTTGATTGAAATTAAATATATAGGTTTTTGATTGAATCACAACCATGTTAAACATTTGAGAAAATGATTGATTAGATTTATGAAGTTAATATGCTTCATCATAACTCGATAAAAGGGAAAGATATTACTTTTTCTATTACGGTCACATAGGTTATAGTCAGTGTTCGAAATTAAGGATTTATCTTAGGTACATGTCGGGTGCACAGGGGTTAAAAATCATGCACCCGGCAATTAATTTAAAGATAAGTACCCTCTATCAAGTGGTATTTACGCTGATAAAAAATCATGCCTCCAAAAAGTATATACCTGTCAGTCAAATTGTCCATACCGGGTGCGGGGTGCGCACTTAACTTCCAACACTGATATAAACAATACTGTTGTGCCACGCAATGTGTTTTATCCAACTTCAATGGTTACCTAGCTATCAGAACGGCTTGTTTACCGTAACATGATAATATATGGCTGAAAACATTATCTGGATGATACGTTTTCCTTCTCTACAAAAAGTAAATAATCAATGTCGATATCAGTGGCTCTACATACCAGTAATAAAAAATAAATATACATAAATACAGATAAAATAATACAAAGGTTGGAGGGACCCGTTCACCCTACTTGTGCTAATTCATCATGCGTGTTATCTTATATATTGGAAGCTTTCCAAGTCTGCGGTATCCTAGATTAGTTATGTTCAGCTACATGTACGAGTGCGAATGAGTCGAAGAGAAACACTGGCTATTTAGTCCAATTATTATCGTGTTTGCCGTTTCGGTTATTATGTATACTGATTTTACAAGGAGTTCCCCCCGGGCCCTAGTAGCTGGCTATGTCAGGACAGCTTGAAATAGAATCATTCATAATAGTAGTCAAGTTTATGTCATTAATGAGAACAACATTTCCACTCAAAAAAGTTATGCCTGCCCGGTTCAAATGTTTTAGTTTGGAAAAAAGCAGCACGGAAAACTGTTTCGATAATCACTCAGTGTTTTCAAAGGTATCACTGATTATGTTTATTTTTGTTTTTACAAAATCTTTAAATGTGGTTTTCTTTTATGCTGAAAATCTCAAATATATGACAAATAAACTGTCTCAATAATTTAAAAGAAGTATTGATGAAAATCACCATAACTTATTACCCTACGCCTAAAACACTGTGACGGTGGCTGTCTTACTAACTTACAGTAGTTCGATCTGTTAACAATACCAGGCCTCCTTTCTGTACCAGTAGGCTATATAAGCCATGAGTACTGACTACCATCACTGCTCTTGCTGCCACACGCACCTGAGGGAGGGGCTTGGGAAAGGGTTACTCCTAGATTCATGCACGTATTGCCATACTGCTGCACCTACTATTTAGTGACCTATAGCATGGCCTGCCTACCTGCAGGTGACATTGGTAGTCTTAATGTGAAGGAGTAAGGCTAAGGGCTGTTTGGCTGAGGCATTGGTTAACTGACCCACTTCTGTCTTTTAACACTGCTTGAGTTTAACAATAATTGGAGAACAATGCCTTGCAACTGCTGAACATGACTTTATGTTAGGCCTACCAGTTTTTAACTTGATCAAATTAGAATAATTTGACGACTGATCAGTGGCGGACATAATCTGCGGGCCAGGCAGGCCCCTACCTTAAATCTGCAAAAGGTATATACCCCGGTAGTATTTATAATTGTTGGGGACCGGTCCCCTAGATCACAAAATCTAGCTAGGGGTCCGACCTCCTTTGCAAGGGCCTGGTACCCCTGGGCCCCTGGTTATGTCCATCCACGCTGATATGACCAAAAGATCGAGTCAACAAGGTCTACTACCAGGCAACTCATCAATAGATTGTATCAGCCTGGTGGGCGACCACATTAATTAGAAATTTGTCGAGCACTGTCGGATTCCGGGATCACAAGACACTGATGTGGAGTTCATCATTTTTAAGAAACAATGAAACTTAGAAAGAGGACAGTGCATACACTTTTACGGTAATTTTTCTTGAAAATTGTCATGTGTTCTTGAATTATCACTTGAGTCATCTCGGAAAAACTGTTCCAAAAACTGTTGAGTGGCTTCAATATATGATGCACATATTTGACAATAAACAGAATTTGGGTCTAGGCCTAGCCTAAGGAACTATTTTAAACCCGAGGCTAAGACTGAACATTATTTATTAACGTTAGAGTCCTTGGGATTGCCCTTTCCATATGTTGCCTTCAACAATTTATAACTGAGTACGGTACTAACTGTTACTGTGCTTGTTTCCTACTATAGACCAGTTTATGGAAAAAGCCAATATGACCATCAAGAAACATTATAACTCGTAAGCCTTCTGAAGTCGCTGTTGAAGGAAGAGGTCATATGATGTGGATCTATTTAGCTCTAGAATGTCAATTATGAATGCTAGTTTCGGTGGTGGCCTTTTAGAATATTGTTGTCGGCGTCGACAAATTATAAAGTCCCTTCTATATTTTACAAACTGACGAAATAGTTGATATTACTGCTTTATTCTGCGCTCGTACCTATGGAAACAGTGAGTTCTGTATGTGAACTTCCCGGCTTCAATTCAGACCTGAAACCTGTGCTTCACTGCTTCAAGTGCTTGTGTTTTTGTTATGAGGAGGCGTGACCGAAAGTAAACATGTTCTACCTGTGTATCACTATCCTTTGCCCTGTAGGAGGTTTTAGTGACATATTCGAGAAGCTTGCGAAGGTCCTCTATAGGTACTTCGAATCGAGGTTCCCCCATCGTGTAGCTGGATCACATATGTCAGTTGTTGGTTGCCAAAAAGTTACTTGCTACGTCGTGTTTCTCTCACCGAGATGTGGCTGCCATGTTCGTCTAAAGTACGCATGCGCAGTTGACCAGATACGCCATCTTGCGGAAAAATTTGGCAAACGTGGTAACTTGGTTATGTTTAATGATATTTGTGAATAAGATTTAAATTCTTCAGAAATATACAACAGTCAAGCACATATTTGTTATATTTCGTTTAAATATATAATATTACATGTACTATTTACATAAAAGATATATAAGATTATCAATTAGGGCATATATGGTGAGTATAGATATTTCATGAACGGCATCATGACAGAGCTACCAATGTGAATGTCAACAAGCATGGCCAAAGCTTACTTTTCAAAGATTAGAAGGAGAGCATAAAACAATGTGGTTTGAGAGTCATGTCATTTGAAATTAGATATGGCGATGAGAACTATTCGACGGGTTGCATGTGGTATGTCTGGGGGAGTTGACAGTGCGGTATCTGCGTTACTTTTGAAGAAAAAGGGTGAGTAGATCTATCATCAAGACAGTGCCACTGCCAGTGGAAAGGTAGATCCAGCACAGCCACAGGGGTAGTCTACATTCTCACAGTGTTTACCACTAAAACTTTCCCGTAGGCCAATGGCTGACAATTTGAGAACAGGGGGGAATAAGAGTTAGACCTGTCAAATGGAGACTGAAATATTTGGGACCCTATCCTATGGAGTAAAAAATCAGGGCCGACAGAAAGCTATCAGGGCCGACAGTATCTTGACATTGTCGGCCCTGTTGGCTGACAGACTAAAAAGTTAGTCGCCAACACTGTCTCAGGGACAGGGTATAGAGTAGAGGAGCTAGTTTTCGCGCACTAAGGGCAGAAATTTAAACTATAACACAATGTATAGTCTTGAACTATTGTTAATGTTAGATTTAAGACTGCGTAAGATTCGTGTATATCCAAGTCTTCATGAGTTGCTTTTCCAGAATGCCTGAGTAATTCAGACTGCGTTTAAAGTTTGTCCATTCACTTCCCAATAGTTCAAAAGAAATGAACGATGAGGGAGCTTCTTAATATGAAAGGGTTTTTATTCAGTAAACATCTCATCCCGAGTCAAAGCCACCATGTATAAGTCTTCATCAGTCCACCTCCCATCTCCTATCAGCAATCAACCACATTTAGAACACGAGTTGCTCCAACGCCTTCTAGACCATTCTAGTATTCAGCTCTAACACAATCCTATGTCCGAGGTAGTGGATATTGGTAAACTCCAGTCTGTTACACGGAGTCGATGTACTTACTCCAGGTATAACTCCTTGGCTAAACATATTTAGCTGATGTTCTCACTAAACTAAGTGACTACTAACTTCTAACCAACTAACTGCTCGCTCCCTACCTTGCAGCGCCTTTTATACTGGTTAACAGGTGGCGCTAGGAGCGTAAGATATTTCTCCTAGAAGTAGACTAGAAGTAGACTTGCTAAGCCTGATCCTTGTTGGATTATATATCATGCCAATATATTAAAAGTACTAAGCCATTAGTACATTCGACGGCGGTCAGGTGTTTGAGTTTAAGGAGGTGGACGACATAGCTCAAACCAAATGAATATAATGAACTCCCAATTTTGATGATTGGATATTTTTGTTAAACCATGGTGGGGTGGCCTTGACTCTCGTGGTACATTCAGCACAGTGTCAATAAATTCAGAAGTTCTTTCAAGAACTGTAAACAAAGTTACATTCATATGTCCAGTTTTACTTAATTCACAAGTACATTTCCAGTAGTCCATGCTAAGACTCGAGATCACGTTGAAAAGGTTCATAAACATGAAGTTTTCAGGAAGAGTTCCTAGTATTGTTAGTCCATATTATGGCTTAAGAATAGCGGAACTGGTTCATAAGGTAACAAGGTAAGTTTTAGTGAATCATGATCATTGTATGATAAGTAAATGATGACATAATCATGTTGATAAACAGGCGTACTCAGTTTTAGAGGATGAAGATTTATGACACTCGTGCTTAAAGTGATAGAGTTGGGTTTTTCCTTAGTACATACATGTACAGATTCTGACATTTGTAATTTGTAACACAAGTCGACAGAACTCAACATATATACAGTGTAGGGTTGTCTTAAACTTCTAAGAGTAACAAGTGTACATCAAATCCAATTTCAGAACAAATTAACACAACATAAGTCAATACAGAGAATTCGGACATTTTGAACGAACGACTTTCATGATACAATGCGTGTCAAATTTCAACCAAACTTCAATCATAACAACATTATTTACAATAAATACAAGGTCTCTGTATCAGGTTTAGTAATACCGAGCAGTTGGAACCAGAAAATACCACCATTCCTGTCACGCGTCCGCCAGCTATACTTAGTACACGTGTACTTAGCGGGACGCTTGACTGGAGTTCCCTTCCAAGGTTTGACCTCGATTTGGATCCTTCAGGCGCGAAGCGCCCGGATGGCAAATTTCTGTTTCGAACAAATTTGCAAGTTTGATGGTTCGACCTGATATTTTGGGCCGATATGAATTAATTCTGGCGCTTGATTACGTTGGTTGGGGACCTAAACTTTAGTTTAGCACAGATTTTATAAGAAATTATACGATGTTTTGATCATGCTAGCCGATTTCAGAATTTGGATCTTTTGGATCAAAAAGGGGTTTCCCAAATTAGCCTCGTTTTGACGTCATTTTAATCAGTGCCGACGGTCGTTTTTCAGAGGACAGACGTGGTTTTGTTTTTGTCTCGCAACATTTTTTTATCTTTTACGAAGAAGTATGGCCCGAGTAGCAGTATTCTGCTCCGACCGGGAAGCCGGTCTTCAGGATTACCCTGATCTGCTCCTGAAGGATTCCGGCAACAGCTGTGTGATTCATCCTTGCGTCGAAGCAACGACCGCCGAGTTGGCTGGTTTTGCTTTCGCCCATCATGTCCTTCACCCAGAAGATATCTTAGTTGTAGTGACAAACTTACTGGACATCCTTACATGGGATCAGGAGCTGGACCTGTTCATTCCACTGTTTATCCGCCCCGAAGAAGCCGTGAGATTTTATTCCGAACTATTCAACAGAGCCTTCCTGAATATACGATCCCATCCAATTTCATCCACCTTTATTTTGGCAACACCCTCCGGATTCGACGCCCGTCTCTGGAACCTCACCGACAGCGACGGGTCGCTTCAAAAATGGGTTAATCGGCTCGCCCCAAGGATTGGTCGCGAAGTACAACGCGCGAACGACTGGTACGGCGTACCGACTATCCACACTGGACAAGCCCTGCATATGACTCGGTCCGCAGCGGACGGTTTAATGAACATTAATGATCTTAGGGGATTGGTGGACGGCTATATGCCGTCCGCCCGTATCCTCCGTCGGTGGGCCAGGGCACTAGGCCGCGTGATTGCCCGTCTACCCTTAGCCCCCCGTTAGACCGTCGGCACTACCTTGTACATAATGATTTATATTGATTTTCCCCAAGTGATTTTATGATCCAATTCCCGGCCTGTGATTGGAACACTTAATTCCGGGTCGTTTTCACCGAGTGATTCTGGTGATTTAATTCCCGATCAGCACCTAGTCCACTTAAGTTCATATATCCAAGAGGAGCAGATCACACTTTTGATGGAGCTCCAGACTGTTCTTATGGGATGAAACGGACACTTTCACCGCCCTGCTGGCCTGTCGTCGGACACCGCCCTCCTCGTAGAGACGGCCCCTCGTCCAGACCGCTCCAAGACTTGGTGAGTACAGCCTTCTTTCTATTGTTCTTTGCATGTTAGGCGGGCTACTAACCCGTAGGTTTTAAGGAGATTGTTGGCCAAATTCTTCTTGGTGGTTCTCGGCTCGCCTTCACGTGGTTGTATTCCGGAAGCTGATGTCACTCCCGGAACCAGAAACTGTGTTTCGCTGGTGATTTTAGTAACGGGTAGCGTGGGTGGCCACCTAGTGTTTACTTTTGATTTCAAGATGGTGGACGCGGGCTGAGAACTAGGATCTTGCGTACTAAACTTATTATCTTTTCCAGGTCCTGTGGTATGTTAGGGCGATGTAAATGAAATGAGGTGACACGGCTGGACACTGAATAACGTTCGGCTTACTATTTTAGTGGGAGGGATTGCTTAGGCGAACATGATCAAACATTTTACTTTGCGCGTAGTTGGGCGATAATAGGAGGTTTTCCTAACTAGTGGTTTGTTGACATTACCGATTCAAGCAGGCTCTCAGTGTGTGTGGGTAGTTTGCGCCGTGTTGGCTTTAAATGTTATTGTATTACGATTACTTGTTAATTTGATGGCACTGCCCCAATAGATTTATAGAGATGACCGGACTTTTTGGTCTATATTCATACAGTGTTATCTTTGTCATAACAGAATTCTTAGTCTTATCGTTCCCGTGCAGGACATTAATGTAAATGTCTACATTGGAAACAATTCACATGGGGTGCCCTAGGTAACAAGCGCTTCCTAGGGTGTTTACCCTGGTAAGTTTAGGTGACAGTAGGTGACCAAGTATTTTGGTCCAGACTTCCCAGCATTAGATTGGCTGTGACAGAATTCTTTGATGAGTAGTTCCCCTTACAGGGTACAAGAAATATTGATGTGTCGGTCACGTGAGGCGACACCATAGGTGGAGCCGTCCAACGAGTTGTTGGCGACTCCTGGTAAGTTTGAGATGTAGTGGCGAAGGCCACAGATACCCATCCCATGTTTTAGTCTAACAGCAAGACTTCGTCAGTGCCATCGTGTTAGAATAAGTTTTAGAGTGAGTACTAATGTTCAGAGTCGTCTCGAAGAGGAAAAAATACTACTGTGAGAAGACCGAGATGAAGTCTCTAAGACACTGAATGAATTCCCAGATGAAGATTCTGTATGTGTCCTTGTGAAAGAAGGAATGGTATCCTTATTAAGAGCTAGAAAGGCACCAACACCACAAAGATTATCAAGCGTCCCAAGCAGAGGTACATGTGTGAACACTGTGGGAGTTCGTACGTTCATAGATCAGGCCTTAGTAGGCGCCGCTCCATTGAACGCAGAAGCCACGCTTATCAGTGCCCGAGATTGCCAAACATTTCAGACAGTGATATCTTTGCGATGAATGTGTGGACGCCTATGCCCACAGGTCGGGGCTGAGCCGTCACAAGAACATCCATCTGCAAAGGCTTCATGAGTGCCCGAGATGTGATGCAAAACTGTCCCGCTCAGATTCCCTAACCGACCTCATGGGGAGATAAGAATAATGATAGGAATTGGATCCCTGGTGGTTTACCTTAAGAGGTCATTTTTTTTTTTTTACAAGAGTCAATACTCTTGATAACACTCTTTCTGTACAGCGTGTTAGAATAATTACCCAATACACTTCAAGGATTTGTACGTAAACAAGTTAACACCCCCTTCAAGGGTGACAACTGTTCTAACATATTTGACTCCATTTTGTGAAGCCTCCGCTTTAAAACCACAGTTTGTTCTTATTGAATGATTATGTTACGACAAAATTCCTTCTCTTTCTGCTAGTTACAGGTGGTAGCTCGGCGTTCACCCCCTACATTCAGCCTGGGGTTTGAAGACCGAGTTCCACTTTATATTGGGTAGTGGCGCCCTTCTGATAATGCAAACGGGTGCGCCACTAACTCCAAACGGTTCACTGAATAGATATTATACCTATGTTAACAGTAACATCTCACTGTCTACCCTATACTCTACATCACATGGGAAAAACCAACATGACAAGCGGTGGGGGTAGCGTTTTCATTCCGTGAGTTATAAATGTCATTAAAGGACATTAAGTACTTAACTGTACCAAGGAGGTTGAGATTATTCGTTCCTCATTTGTTATCACTAGAGGATCGGGTCTCAGATTCAGGTTCACTTCTGATCTGATTCCCGGTCCTCATTAGTTACATGTGGTTTGTCGGTACTCTCCCATTCATAGGACCAGAATGGGCAGCACCGAGTTTCCCATTGTTATAATTGGGAGCAGACTGCATATATATTTTTTTTTAATATGCAGCCTACACCCCCTTTAAATTATAGAGATGTGTAAATGCATCTCCTTAGATCACTTACTTCCAGACAGCACCTAGTAAGTCGGGCCTTTACCGAAGTACAGTACAAGGTTAAACCCGTTTTCTTGTTCAGGTCTATGCCCGTTTCTCTTGTGGAGAGTCAAGACTACTCCTGAAAAGACTCCGCCCCCAGCTTATCCTAACTATGCGCATGCAGGGCAGGGATAGGTAGTGCTAAAGACAGAGTTAGAACTTTTATCTCCTTTCTAATAGATCGGGTAAACTTATTAGCTCTGGGTGTCAACCAAGTTTATTGTAGCTTGTTCATCAGGGAATCAGTAGTCCATGTCCCCCCTCTTCAGCTCAACTGTTGAGCGGAGACCTGGATACTTTTAGCGCCACGACGGCGGTCAAGACTAATTTTCATTCATTTTTTTTTTTTTTTTTTTTTCTCGACGGCGGTCAGCTCTGAAGCCGCTCATTTCCTTTATTAATTTTAATTATTTCTAATTTTTACCCGGGTCGAAACTTGACTTCTTGCCGTTTTGTCTCTGTCCCGATTAAAACTGGTCTAAAAGTGGTCTAAATAACTTAGTCTTGAATTATGGGCAGTTGTTCATTATTTTCTTTCTTCTTGATACTAGTTGTCGTTGGATCCTGACTTTTTTATGTTAAAGTCAGGATCCTTTGACCTAAGACATACGGTGATCCAGTGGTCATTTACACATAACCAAGACGACGGGGCTATTAATAAGGACAGCACCTCGCTCCACCGCCTTGTGAGTTTTCGCTACAGCTTCTCCCCCCCCAGGGATGGCTTGTCCCGTCTGAGGGAGTCGCGATATAGTGAGAGAGAGCCGAGCACCCTGTGAATGTCACCAATTCGCTGTTGTCCCGTAACTACATTTCCTTGTGACCTCCGTTATAGCTCCCAAATTAGCACGCCTTGTCAGGATTTGCACATATCCCCGCCGCTGCAGCGTGTCTATGCCAGGAGCAAACGAGCCACGTATAAGGTACTCTCGTGTGCTGTCACAGAGCGTCTCCCCTGAGAATGTTACTAATTATACTGCTTTCTTATTATATTTTGCCCAAAATTCCCTGAGGAAGAGCTCTTAGTTACACAAATATTGGTTTGCTTTATATATTAGTTTTTAGGTAAATTTCTTTCTACTCGTCGATTTTTTTTTTTGTGATGAAGGGACCGCTTGTCAGGAGCCAATCCACCCGGGGCATAGTGACTGCCATGGTCGGGCGTCCACCCCAGTGCCCTTCGCAGCGTCAGTGACGCGTAACCCCAACGTCCTGCCTCCTGTCAGGCACCACTGACACCAGGCCTGTGGGTAGGCTCCTGCTGCTTGTGCAACCCCCTCATCTTTGAGAAGAGTATATATGTAAGCATGCTAAAGAATAGACAGTGGCGTTCCCCAAGTGACTCCTGTACTGCAGCCCGATCCTAGCGGTAACAACAGCACAGGGGTCAGGTGTAGATGGTACTTGCTTGGGGAAGTTCACTTCGCTCGTTGGGAGCATTGGTCCCGTTGAGCGCTCTTAGTTTTTATACAGAATTTTGAGTATCTTTTTTAAATGCTAAAATTTCGCGACACTAGGATCGGTTCCAAATGGTTCCCTACTTTTTAAAAGAGTTGCCACATCAATAACAATGAGAGTGTTGAGCTAGGCTACCGGGCATGGGACACTCGACTTGAGAGAAATTTAGATAACCCATGGGTCCATAGAGAGACGGTTGGACCAGCCTACCCGACCCAAGTTTCCCTGACTGGTGAATCCTTATTGATCAGGTTAGTTAACAGAACCCTACCTACCCAAACAGGTATTGCCCAGCGAACTTCCTGTAACATTTTAGTTTTAGTATTCGTACCTTTGTGTTATTAATTCACCAATTTTCACTTGGTTCCTTCGGCCTTCCCATATGTCATGAGACATAGTGGATTGCGCCTGAGCTAGAACCCTTTCCAGCCATAAGGCTCTCTCTGCTTCCCAGATGGTTCTTTTCAAACTTGTTCTGATCACAGAGAGCATGGCTCAACTAAGCCCACGATGTCCAATAATAGGGTATTGGACATGCAGCATTTAGCTTTACCATGGCCTGACTGTACATTGAGCCCTCTCTGCTACCGGAAGATCTTGGACCTACCAGCAGAGCAGAGACGACCGGCCAGTGACCCAGTCGATAGCGATTACCGGTCCCAAGTCACCCTGGGTGGTCACCGACGGTCTGATCCAGGTGAATCTGCCAACCCACACTGAACTTTGACCGTTTTCACTGGCCTTGCCTGTTCACTCCTGAGCTGTCAGGAGCTAGGTGGGGTCTGTCGGCCCCGTACCACGTACATACCACTTACTGGCGGGTGCACACCTAATAGACCTTAATTTAGTTGATTCTGCCGTATGGGATTGGCCTTCCCCCGCACCCATTAGCTCTGAATCGGATTTAAATTTTAGTCGTATGTGCCCCTTGTGACCCAGCAGCCCGATATGTACGCCGACTAGACGGTACCACAGTAGGATGTTAATTCATCCTTCGCTAGACACGGGGGCCTTCAGTACTTCTCTCCCCTGCACTATATGCTAAGTTTAACGTGTCCCCGGACCCTTGCGAGCCCACTGCCGCCTGTTACAGACTACCCGTTGAGGAGCTCATCCCTCTTGGTAACCTGTACAGCACTAGGTCAGGTTTTAACACTCGTTACATTGTCATATGATAACTTCATAAACCGTTCCTGGATTTATTTCGGATGTCCCTGGCCTTATTGTCTTTCGTGCAGATCCTGTTCCGGTCGCTGCTGAGGTGGGCGTGGTCGATCTAGGAGGAGCGTTAGGCATTGTTCCTTGTCCCAACACCGGTTGAGGCCAGTCCGCTCCGACATCGGACCACCCTGCGTCTATGAGGCGAGGTACTCCCATGGGTACAGGAGTGGCTAGCCCCGAGGAATATCTCAGTAGTCTGGCCCTGGTATTGTATTTTAAGTTACTCATCATCAGACGGGCTAGTTTTTTAGATACCCTCAGGGTGTCGGGTAGTGGCACCTTAGATGGGTGTTGTCCAGGTCTAGTCGCTGCTCCCATCAGCTGCGCCCCCCAGGTAACTGTCAGAGTGTATTTCAGACACAGCTGGGTCACCAGTAGATCCCTAATGAGCACATAGCCCTCCGTATAAGTGTGGTCTGAGGGCATAGCCAGTTCGCCTAGGAAGATTGTTTCTATCATATGTGGATTGGCAAACTGTACGTACAACCCATCCACAGTCTTTCTTCTAATATTTCTCCACTTTCGCCACACGAGGACCACTATAGTGATGACTAGTACTGCCAATAATATAGCCAGCACTGCCACTGCAGTGGGGTTGGCGGTCGCGTCTGGACACCCAGTTAGTGCCTTTTCATGGTGCAACAGTTTCTCCGGGTCCGCCGTCTCCAAGGCCATGGCCCGAGGTAAGGTCATGGTTAGTCCGGCTAGGGCAGCCTTACCTTGATGGTTCCGCCAGCATTTCCAGAGGACACATCCAATAATTGTCACAGCCACCACTATGCAGAAGATGGTGAGGAGACCAAACCCACCTCCGAAGTTACCTATAGAGAACCACGGGGCGTGTTTCTCTACCTCGTAACGGTCAGTCGCTTTCTTGATGCCCTTGGCCAAGTCTTTACGGTGTTTTTGTATTCGTTTGGCCAAGGAGGCTACAGGTATTTTGGCCTTCAGGCTTTCCTCGATTTCCAGCAGGTCTTTCCTAATTGTTTCAGGGATAGGGTCTGATTCCAACATAGTGGGTTCGTTTTTGGACGTTGTGAAATTCATGTCCCACCCCTTTACACGACTTGCTGCTTCCAACAGGTCATTATGTGGGTACACAACCGTGGTGATCCTGGTGTGCCGGTCACAATTTCGCAAGCTATACGGTATCCACGCTCCTTGTGTTTGGAATGCACAGTCGCATTCCACCTGAACCCTTGCGTAATTTTCTATGTTCACTCCGACCGCAGGCTGGTTTCTGCAAATCATTTGGCCTCGGGTGTCGGCGCTGACCACTAGCATATCTCCGTCGTCTAGGTACACTGCCATCTCTCCGAAGTCTGCTTCCAGTAGATAGTCCAGCTCACATTTTTCTTGGATCGCTAGGTCGTCGCGCCTCAGTAGCGCAGCAGTGCAGGTGTTGTCTGTAATCTTTTTCATATAGGGTAGGTCCTTACAGAGCGTGATGGTCTGTCCATAACAACCTGACCAACTGCCACTAGCCAATGGTACGTAATACTGGCGGGACATGGACATGGCGACACTTTTGGGTAGATTAACAATTTGGAGAGCGTCCTTCTTAAGTCGCCCCCTAACCGTCACTGGCACAGGAAAAGTTAGTACTTCGTAGACCCGGAACAAATGTTCATCAGCCACCACAGGCACCCTTACATACACTATTAGTTCCTGAGTGGTTTCATTGAATTTGAACGAAGGTTGACTGTTCTCGTAATAGAAGGAAGGATCTGTGAACGCGACATGGAACCTGGGGTGGATCCCCTTCAGGTATCTGTTCACTTCCTGGACCGCTCCGACCATATATTGGCGGGGTACCAAGTCCATAGTCAGCTGGCCCCGCGTCAGGCGCTGTACACCTTTCCTGAACACGCGAGTTTGTTCTACCATTAATTGAAGATACACCATCTCTCCTAACTTGTCTTCCAGAGCGACCGGTATCATATTCAGGTACAGTTCCATCCAATCCACCTTATGTTGCACGAGTTTCATCCTCCGGCGAGTCGTGTTGTGTGCCTTATTTAGTGATCTTAGATTGTCCAGTAGGCCTATCACGACATGGTTAATCTTTTCGACAGCCTCGTCATGTTTTTCATTCATCAGAGCCAAGTCTTCGATCATTTGGTTCGAAGATTCTTGCAATACTCTAATCAATTCTCTGTTATATTTGACATCAGCTGCCAGCCCTTGATTCCAAGAGGTTGGAAGAGGAAAGGTCGGCCATCCTGGATCGTCCAGCATTGTGGGCAACTTCTTCATTCTTTTGACCCTTCCACCTGATTTTAACTCCGACTCTTGATTTTGAAGGTCTTGTTGAGTGTTCTTTATTAGGGAACTTAAGGTTTCATTAAGAACTTCTCGGTACCGACCCTTAAGCGCCTGCGACGTCTGATCCATCCAATTGACCAGCGACCTGATATGGTAGCAGGCCCGATCGAGGGCATCTCCTCCCTGTAGATATCGGTGACAGACCTGGCCAAAGGTAGCCTTGTTGAAGGAGCGCCTCCTTGGAATAGTGATTAGGAAGCCTTGTCGGACGTGTGTTATATCCGCGGTGGACATTAACTTCCCTGGTTTTAACACTACTCCATATTGTTCTAAAGCTATCACTTCAGCGTTAGGGGCTAGCCCCTCAGGTGGGTTGGAGTCATTATGCACTCCCCTAATGCCCCCTATTATAGCTAATACGAACAGCACTAGCCACTTCATTGTCTTTGTTTTGGCCTTAGCGATAGCTTGAGAAAGTTAATTTTGCAGTTTATCTAAAACATGTTCACAGCAAAGTTACCTTATTTTCCTGCGCACTACTATCATTCATGCGCCGAAATATGCTCTCCTCCCGGGTCCTCTGATCTGTTTAGTTTGGGACATGCTCGTAGAGGTTTTGCCCGTTGTCATTTACCACTCGCCTGATGATCCCGCTCTCGTCCTTGGTGACCGTGATTCTCAAGCCTCTCATACGTTCGCAGGACGAGGGGCGCATTGCTCTGAGGGGTCTTGGCCTAGTAGGTTCCAGTCCGAAACGGCCCCCGTTGGATCGTACGACGGTTGGCTCGAGGGATATGGGTTCGGTACCTGTGGTTGGTTTGTCGCTGGGAGTGGGCTCGGCCACAGTGGGCCCCCCGGCTGGCTGGTTGGCGTCCACTGCTGCTGGTTCCATAGCAGTGGTGAGGGATTGGCGTTGCAGCTCGTTGTCAAGTTGCTCAAGTCTAAACAAGCGGGGTCCGCAGGCTGTAAGTGGTGGAGGAGGGGAGCTCCCGCTGGCCCGTTCCCCACCGGTGGGGTTGGCGCGTGTTGAACGGGTGCTACCTCCACTTTTAGTCCTGGAGCGGCGACGGTTAGCTGTTCCCCTCCCGATCGCCTTTCCAGAGTGGGCAGAGGTCGGCCGCCTCGTGTTGTTTGTAGGCTGGTACTTTCCTTGACGCATTTAGAGTTTTGTGTGGTCCTTTGAATGAAAGGAGCTATCTGAGTTTTAATCTCAGCTAACTGTTTGTTTGATTTTGGCACATCCAGTCCTACTGTTCTCCTAATTTCGTCAACAGTCTCAAATAGTTGGAACAGTGGTTGCGTAAGGTCCCAGAACCAGCCGGCCTGTATCTGCACCGGTTGGTTGGCCGCTTCCTCCTTCTGAACCGGCTTGGCCAACGCCGTTAGCCTTGGCTCGGGCTCCGAGTCACTCACCTCAGATAAATTGTAGAAGTCTTTATCTGCTGTCTTCTTTTTGGCTGGAGCCGATTTAGCGGACCTCTTGGCTCCGCCTGTGGTCGTTCTGGTGGGCCGCCGGGCTGGTGTCCTTGGCTTCTTCCGGGCAATCCCGGCGTCGGTTGAGTCCGGACGGACACCCCCCCGGCCCGGCCAACTCCACCGCCTAAGGGTCTGAGCCGGTTGTTTCCTAGCACTCTCCTTTTCGACTGTCTTTTCTTTCATTTGGTAAAATCCTAAAAGAATGGCCCAACGAACCTTCCTTTGGTAGGTAGCGCCCTCTGGTGGGGGCGGCTAATCCGTTTCCTTCTCAGGGGGACGATGATCCTTCCCTCCGTGTCCGCAGGGAAAGTAGTGGTTCCCTTTGGATTGCTATGTGGCCGGAGGGCTAGACAGTTCCCCATGAGTCGGTGGATCAGTGTCCCAGCTAAGTTCTCTTTCTGCTCCTTCCAGGAGAAGTCGGAAGTTGAACAATCTCTATCTCCAACTTCTGTTCAGAGATAGAATCAATATCTATCTCCGTTTCCTCCCGGGCTGGGTTGCGCGCACAATCACCTGCAGCAGAGGTGACCGTCTAGGAGCAGAGTTGCGGACCGACTGGTGGATCGGCGCGGATCCCACGAAATTATAACCGATCCGCTTGTCCATGCCGTCTCCATATTTGGAGCTGTATCTTGTTTCAGGTGGAGGGGGGAACGCTTGCATCCGGTCCCAAGAGATGACGCCAAACCACTGGCATCTCTCTTGGTGTGCGCACCCTCCCTTTCTGCCACGCCCCTGGGCGCGGCGAGGTGGCCGTGAGGCAGACCACCTGTTCCATTAGCGCTGATGCTAACGGTGCCGCTCCGCCGAACCTTTATTTTCACAGGGCGGCTAAATTTCCTGCATTAATCATCCATGTCGTCGCTCTCCCCGCTGTTGGACAGAGCGACGTAGTTAGGGCGGCGGTTCCGACGTAGGTTATAGCCACCTTTCGTCGGGACATGGTCCTTTACTGTTTTTTCTGGGCTCTGTTCCGATGTATCCAAGATCGGCACATCACCGCAGGGTAGTTTTATGGGCTTGTTGTTGCCTGGAGGGGATCTCCCCTCCAACGGCTGGCTTTTGCCCCTTCGTTTAGCTCGTTTGCGTTTCCTTTGTCCATTAGCGCCAGCTGTTCCCCGTTCACAGGCGGCTTTATTAGGAACAAAGGATAAGTTTGTGGACAGCGCGGTGTCCGTACTGGTGCCCTGACCATCAGTGATTTGCCCATCTGTTTCTGCTAAATCAGTGGGACTTGGACCAGGTTTTTGTGTAGGTACCTTCCTGGTCATAGGAACTGCATCATGCTCATGGGGACCGGTCGTTCCCGTTGAGTTTTCAGTCTCAGCACCCCTTATTTCGCCATCTTCCTCAGCGATTTCACCCGTCGGAGTGTGATGCAATTCAGGGTTTCGGTCAGGATCTGCCCCTTTTGAGTTAGTGATTTTCGCTTCTCTCACCAGTTTGGGAATGTTATGAGGGACGGCGGGAGACCAAGGCCCATGTGCAGGTTTGAGTTTTGAAATGTTTACTAGATGTGGGACCTGTTTTCCAGTTTTTAAAGACACTAGTCTAACAAGGTGGTCTCCTTTTGTTTCAATTACCCTGAATGGCCCAGTATACCTGTTTGAGAACTTAGACGCTTTATTTTCACTAGCTAAAGGGTCGTACATGTATACCATATCACCTTCGTACATCTGAGTGGGCCGCGCCCGCTCATCAATTCGCAGCCTCAGATCTTTTTCGTAGTTTTGAACTACCCTTTCAGCCATATTCCTAAACATAGCAATATTATCCTTGGTTTGCATGAAAAACTCGCAGTCGTTCAGCGTTTCAGGAATTGTTCCCTGCTCAGGCATTCCCATACTGATTGGATCTCTGCCAAACAGCAGGGTGTGTGGGCTGTATCCCGACCGTACACTGATTGTGGATCTAACTGTCCATAATGCAATGGGAAGTAGATCGATCCAGTTACAGTGGTCGTCAGGGATATAATAAGCAATCAGGTTTTCAATGGTTTTATGTAGTCTTTCTACTCGAGCGTTGCCAGTCGGCATTCGCCCGGTAGTGAACGTTTGTTTGCACGCTAGTCGTGTGGTGATTTCCCTGAATAGCCCTGAGAGGAAGGCCGCTCCCCGGTCTGTGTGCAGACGGTTTACCCGTCCATACCGACACACTATCCCGGTTAGGAAACAGTTGGCCGCGGTTTGCGCAGTGGAGTCTTTCGTGGTGAAAGCCTCCGGCCAACCTGTTAGTAGGTCTATGAAGGTCATGATATATTTTGACCCATCCCTAGCCCTCTTTAGTGGCCCGATGAAATCACACTGTACCACCTCAAAGGGTCGGGTTGGTCTCTCCCAAGACTTAGCTAAGGCCTTGAAATGCGGAGCCCGTCTCCTCAGAGAGCAGGTCTCACAAGCTTTCACATAGTCTACTATGTCGGCGTTCATGTTCCGCCAGTAGAATTTATCAGAGATTTTGGTAGTGAGGTTACTGATCCCTACATGTCCCCCAGCCAAGATGTCATTATGTAATAGTCTCAGGACTTTGGGAATTAACTTTCCTGGAACTATCATACGAGGTTTTAGTCTGACCAGTTGGTCTTGGTGTTTGTTATACCTTTTGACGTTGAACCTACATAGTACCCCCGGTGCTACCATTCCTACAAAATCAGCTTGGTCCATTATTCGCCTAGCTTCAAGGGGATCTGTCGGTAGGTCTCCGTCCTGCAGGTAGTCTATCAATTGCGCGCACTCTGCATCTTGGAGTTGCGCGTTTAATACCGTAGCCACAGAAAGCTCTTCATCCTGAACTTCGGCCTCAAATAACTCACATCCCACAGCGGGCTCATATTCCTCACCTGGGACATGCTCATGATAGACTCTAGACAAATAGTCCGGTAGAAAATGAGTCGCTCCTGGCTCATATATGATTTCAAAATCAAAATCTGATAACGCTAAAGCCCACCGTCTCAGCCGGGCTGACGGGGCTTTGTAGGCACTCTGTAGCAGGGGAATCAACGGTTTGTGATCAGTCACTATTGTGATTTTAGCTCCCTGCAACATGTCCTCATAGTTCTTAATGCTTTTAATTACTGCCAGAGCCTCCTTTTCTGTTACCGAGTAATTTAATTCGGCGTCCCGGAGAGTGCATCCCCAGAAAGCAACCGGACGGTAGATTTCATCTAGTTTGTGACAAACCGCTGCACCGCACGCGGCGTCTGATGCGTCAGTTAGTAGATAGAAATGCCCTCCTATATCTGGATGAATTAGTAAGGGTGGCGAGGTCAGCAATTTCTTTAACTGTTGAAACGCTTCCTCGCAGGCCTCTGTCCACTCAAAATAGACTTCTTTCTTTAGCAGCCGGTTTAAAGGCTTTGCTAGATCAGCGAAATTAGGGACAAACGATCGGTAGTAGTTACACAGTCCCAGAAAGGATTTAATAGTTTTCACATTATGTGGACGGTTAAAGGCTGTAATCTTTTCTGTGGTTACCCTTTGTGTAGCCACCCCTTCCGCGTTTACTACGTGGCCGAGGAAATTGATTTCACTGCGGCACCACTCACACTTTGACGGTTTCAGTTTAAGATTAGCTCTCGCCAAAGCTTGGAGAACCACCTCAACGCTCGCCAGGTGTTCTTCAAATGTAGTGTCGTAGACAATTACGTCGTCTAAATATGCTAAGCATGTTCTAGGAATCAATCCCTTTAGCGCTATGGCCATTACCTTGGTAAACTGCCAAGGTGCGCCAACTAAGCCAAATGGTACACGCTTATACTGATACACACCCATCGGGGTTTCAAAAGCGGTATATTTTCTACTGTCTTCTTCGATTACACACTGATGATAGCCGCTCAACAGATCTAAAGCTGTCCACATAGTGGGTTTCTTGTAAGCCATATATAGGAAAAGCGAGCGAGCCGTGGGCATGGGGAATTTATCTTTAAAAGTGACTTGATTAAGCATGCGAAAGTCTGTACAGAGCCTAGGTTTGCCATCTTTCTTCTGCACTACCACCAGCGGGCTTCGCCAAGCCGATTCGCTGGGTTCTATGACACCTATATCTATGAGTTGCCTAACCTGTTCATCGATGATATCCATTTTCTGTGGAGAGTATCGGTATGGTCTAGAACTTATGACTCCCTGCGACTCATCCACAATGATTCTCATCGGCGCTATTTCACAATGACCTAACTCTTCCATTGAGAACGCTAGTGCATTTCTATTGTTATTAAGCATTTTCCTAAACCTTACCTGTTGTTCTTCGTTTAAGCACGACTCGGTCAGATCTATTTTACTTACATTTTCATCCATTTTACCTCGGGATTTCTCCTCAGAGGTTTGGCTTTCCATTTGCACTGCGTCTTTCATTACTTCTACAGAAATCCTACAGATGGACATTGGGGTCTCTGTTTTAGTTAGATAACACAAGTCTAGGAACTCCTCTATCTGATTTTGGTTTACCTCAGGCACTGCGCATTCTTCCGCAAAAGCTAATACTTCCTGGGGAGTGATTTCTTGCATTTCATCTAGCGGATTCATGACTTTGATCCACCACTGGCTTCCCACCGTATTCACGCACCCCTCTACTAGGACTGGTGCGGTTACCGCCGGTGCGCAGTAAGCTACCGGTGAGTCTAATCCCAGCGGCTCTCGAGTGGTTACCGGTATGATGCATTCATTTCCCGGCGGAATTTTCACTGTTTCTTTGCTAACTATAGGGTTTCCACAAAACACTTCTATCTTTGCGCCTGGTAGAGATAAATCTGATCGAAGCACTGTTAATAAGTTTCTCCCGATTACTATTAGGTGGCATAGATCGTCCACTATGTTGAAATCATAGCAGACCACCGATCCCTGGATTGAAAACTTACATCTAATTTGTTCTAGTATTACTTGAGACGAGTTGTCTGCCAAACTGATGTTTCCCTTCGATACCTTCCATTCATCTAAAATGCATTGTTTAGGGATCTGTCGTTTACAATGGGTGGACATGAAGCAATCGCTCGCTCCTGTGTCTACTAAAGATCTAACCTCCTTCTGATCATCAAATCTTAACGTTAAGAAAAATGCTTCGTCTCCTATCTCTCTCCTAGCCGGTCCGTCCACTGCGCCTAATTCTATCGTGGAATGAACGGACCTTTCCTCTAGTTTCCCTGATTCTTTTGTTCGGTACCACTGGCTTTATTATCTTTGTAGATCCGCGGGGGTTTTTCCCTCAACCTATTCTTCAACCACAAGCACGCTTCTGTAGAGTGACCATGCTGTTGGTGAATGATACAAAACTTACTTTCATCAAAAGGCAATCTGGGTCTCTCTACTTTCTGTTGAGTTGGCAGATTCTTTCCCTTATCTGCCTCTCTGTTCGGGGCGATATTGGATTTAGGCTTCTGATCTGAATTTCTTTCACCTTTCTGGTTTTCGTACCTATCTTTTCTCTCATAACCTTGCTGTTTAAAGTTACCACCACTCTGGGGAGTCCCGCTTTGCCCTGGCTTTGGTTTCTGGAACCATGGAGCGGCCTCCAGTCGGGCCAGCACCACTCCAAATCGTTCGGAGATGGAGTTTAGGGCCGCGGTCTCCTCTGATTCTTGGCTTCCAGCCAGTTCGCTCACTGCATTAGATATTTTAGTTCCCCCTTTGCCTTTGTCCAACGATTCTAGCCTCGTTGCACAATCCACCGCTTCGGTGAACGACTTAGGGTCCAGTATAGCTACTTGCCTGGCTACGCCCTGTTTTAATCCTTCTAAAAACACAGCTAACATCATGCTTTCACTCGCCTCTGCTTTAACTTGCTTTTGTTTCAGAACACCTGCAAATTCGATCACGCTCTGGTCTTTTCCTTGTTTAAGGCCACAGAACTCTGCGTGTTTCTGCCACTTAGCTCTTCGATCACCGAAGATCTTGGTCATTTGGGCTTCTAGCTTCTCAAATGAGTCTTTCTCACTTTCAGCTAACGCTCCTGCCCAGTCGTCGGCCCTCCCCTTTAGGCCTAACAGCGCCATATTCAGGAGGTGGGCGTCCGACCAGTCATAGATAGCTTTCAGTCGTTTTAATTCCCTGAAATACTTTTCTATTTGCTCGTCTTCTTTTCCACTAAACCACGGTAACCTAATGTTTGGTCCCCTTTGGTGACCACTGTGAGTCGTTTCACGCACTGGCGCTGGTGTTTGCCCCAGTGCCAGACCCAACTGTGGTAGAATTTCCCAAATATTTGGTTGATTCGGTGGGTTTGGAGGGTTGTTCTGACCTGGTGGGCCCGGCGGACCTGGTGGTCCGGGCGGTGGAGGATTCGGTGGGTTTGGGGGGTTGTTGAGTTGGTTAAGGAAAGGATTGTTGTTCTGGTTCGGGGGAGGGTTATTGGGTCCTGGTGGATTTGCTTGATTATTCTGGCCTGCTGGGGCTTGCTGACCCTGCTGGTTATCCGCTCTTCCTCGGCCTGCGTTAAGATTGGCTGCGAGTGCCATCGCCTGCAATAGGTGAGGGAGCAGGTTTTGATCGACCCCACCTCCTGCTGGCACGGCCCGGCCGGGCTGTTGGCCTGGTTGGCCTCCCCCATCATTTTGTTGCAGTCCCCCAAGGTTTACCCCAGGATTAGGCTGCTGTATTCCCGGATTCGCACCACCATTTCCCCCTGCACCGGGTTGCTGGAGTCCCCCAGGGTTTATCCCCAGATTGGGCTGATTCGGAGGGGGATTATTAATAAGGTTTTGGGGAGGGTTGTTGAGAAGGTTTTGAGGAGGGTTGTTGAGAAGGTTTTGAGGAGGGTTGTTGAGAAGGTTTTGAGGAGGGTTGTTGAGAAGGTTTTGAGGAGGGTTAGGCCCTTGTGGGTTGGCCTGATTATCCTGGCCTCCCTGGACCTGCTGATTAAGAGGAGGAATAAGTCCTTGAGGGTTGGCCTGATCGTTCTGGCCCCCTTGAACTTGTTGATTAAGGGGAGGATTGGCCTGATTACCTTGGCCTCCTTGGGCCTGTTGATTAAGAGGAGGAATAAGTCCTGCCTGCACGCCTCGGTCCGGCTGCTGGATTAGGATCTGGCCATTCCCATTGTTTTGTTGAGGTCCCCCAGGGTCCATCCCACGGTTAGGATGCCATGCCCCCAGATCTACACCCCCAGCTCCCCCTTCATCGGGTTGCTGGCGTTGATCTCTATCCTCTCTTTCTTCTACTAGATCCATCAAAGGAACGCCTCCTTCCGCCATATTATTTTCGTGGAGGTTTTGTATATCGTGATCGTCCCACTGTTCTTTCACAGGTATTTCCTCTACACTAATTTCGTCCTCACTCTCTAGTTTAGCTTTCTTACCTGTGTCTAAAACATCCTCGGTAATAAGTTCGTATGAAGACGAGGTTGATTTATCTTCTCTAGCTGATTTTCTATCAGGACTACCCCCTCTGACATTTGCGGCTGCTTGTTCTGTCTCGCTATTTTCTTCCTCGTACTCGTCCTCGTATTCTTCATACAATTCATGAGTTAGAGTGTTAAAATCTTGTGCTTTAAGCGTTACATTTTCTTCACTATCCTGATCGCTTAGCCTCTCTAAATCTATGTGCTTTTCGGGGCTTGAGTCTGCCCACTGCTTTAATATTTCGGCTGGATCAAAGGCCTGAGCTTCCGCTCCTTTACCAGCTTGGTCTAAGTTCGTTTCTACACCGTAAGTTAATCGATAGGGTTGTAAATTGCCTACTTTCTCGCTGTTTCCCTCTGCTTCCCTTCCCACTCCCCTATCCCCTCCCACTGTTTTTCCTTTAGCTACAGTGGAATAAGGAATGGACGCCCCCGGGTTGGGGTGAGTTGGTGTTACCAGTGGGTGACTGATAAACTCAAGTCGTTGGGGTAATGGATAGGTGAGAGAGCTCCCATCAGGTAGGATTACCGGATTTTCGGGGCGTTTTCCCCCTGATGGGCTGGAGTTATCCGCGGTGTTTTGTCGTTGTTTTAGGTTTCCTGAAGAAAATAGGTTTTCTCCATTGGAAACTTCCTGTTCGCCTTCACCTCCCGCTGCGGGTAGTAAACGATAAGGAACACTTTGGTTACACCACGGATTGTTCACATCAGATTCACAGGTGGAGCGAGAGCTAGTACCAGTTTCGTGGTCCGTAGGTGGTACGTACCCTGGGTTCCAATATTGCTGATATTCCGTGAGACGGTTCTTCCCTTCAACTCGTCCCGAGTGTGTTAGGGTTTCAAGTCCTTCGTCAAGAACCGGCCTATCCTTGGACCCTAGGTGCCAGGGAAATGGTTTACCTTTGCCACGGGTTTGGTAATTTTGTGCACCTTCGGGGCAGAGCTGCTTGGGTCTGGCTGCAACCTCCTGTCTCTGTGCCTCCCCGTCTAAGGGATTACCTACCAGGTGGCGGTTTTCCACATTCCCTGTATATGATGTTGACACATCGTGTCCTGCGGGCCGCAAAGATTGAGGCTTGGGGTTAGAGGAAGCCTCAAAATCACCGGTGGCTGACATCAAGGATGAGCAAAACGGCACAAGTCATGTTTCGGGTAATCTCCACCAAATGAACTATTGTTAATGTTAGATTTAAGACTGCGTAAGATTCGTGTATATCCAAGTCTTCATGAGTTGCTTTTCCAGAATGCCTGAGTAATTCAGACTGCGTTTAAAGTTTGTCCATTCACTTCCCAATAGTTCAAAAGAAATGAACGATGAGGGAGCTTCTTAATATGAAAGGGTTTTTATTCAGTAAACATCTCATCCCGAGTCAAAGCCACCATGTATAAGTCTTCATCAGTCCACCTCCCATCTCCTATCAGCAATCAACCACATTTAGAACACGAGTTGCTCCAACGCCTTCTAGACCATTCTAGTATTCAGCTCTAACACAATCCTATGTCCGAGGTAGTGGATATTGGTAAACTCCAGTCTGTTACACGGAGTCGATGTACTTACTCCAGGTATAACTCCTTGGCTAAACATATTTAGCTGATGTTCTCACTAAACTAAGTGACTACTAACTTCTAACCAACTAACTGCTCGCTCCCTACCTTGCAGCGCCTTTTATACTGGTTAACAGGTGGCGCTAGGAGCGTAAGATATTTCTCCTAGAAGTAGACTAGAAGTAGACTTGCTAAGCCTGATCCTTGTTGGATTATATATCATGCCAATATATTAAAAGTACTAAGCCATTAGTACAGTCTACTGAAAAAAATAATCAGATTAATCTTTTTTCATCTTATCATGGTGGGATTACGTTTATGAATATAATCATTTAAAAAAATATTTGAATTTGAAAACATTTGAATAAAATCTTGACGTATGACTATCAAGGGTTTATTCTTCATTTTTCGCGCACCTGGTGCCTATTTTCGCGCATTTTGGTGTCAGTTTTCGCGCATTTAAGCATTTTTAGGTGTAAAATGAGTAAAATATTAAATAGAAAATATGGTGTATGGTGCATCTCAAAAAGAAAATCTATCGATATTTGTAATCCATTATAATTGTTGACCTCTTGATAATTCATGATATGCATATTCGAAATACTATGTTGTCTGAGAAAATCTAAACAAGAGATGTATGAAAAAAAGTAATGAATACGCATATTTTGAGTATTTTGCATTAAATCATAGTCTAAAAGCTTTAATTCATTTGCCTGATTAAGTAAAAGACCAAAAGCATATCTGGATAATACTATTTCAGGGAAGTGTCTGAAAATTATAGTCTATAGAATCTTGCTTTGAAAATGTCTGCAGGTTTTTGTATGAAAAAAAAGAAGTGAAAATTCGGAAAATTTCGGAAAAATATGTAAAAAAAATGCGCGAAAACTGGCAACTGCCCAATATTGTGTCATTAGTTTTCATGCATGGGTCAATTTTCCACAATGAAGATGAAATCATGCGTTTCTGATATTAAAATGATTGTATATGACTTTAAACTAAATTCTATAAAACTTTTTTTATTTGAATTATATTTTTTATTGAAAAAATGATCTTATGTCCAACATTTTAGAAAATATTAATGTTATAAGGTTCTCGCCATGCCTCTAAATTATATGGGCGTCAAAGGCTATTTTCGTCAGTAAAATGCTTAAATGAACTTGAAACATGTTGAAATTTTCATATGAATTCCATCACAACGTTTTCTCGGGCCTCTGAGTAAAAAATAACATATCTGACAACTCTAGAAAAAATGCGTCCAGAAAAATGCGTAAAGTGCGCGAAAACTAGTTATGTGCGAAAACTGGCTCCTCTACGCTAGGGGGAATCCCTAGCTAGAGTTGCTTAGAAACCCCAAGGGGGACAGTTTTATCTGGCCTTGATTGGTCAATCCGTATCTCTAACCTGATCTGTCCCCCTCTGGCCTTAGTTATGGTCACCCGTGCATGACTGTAAATCTAACTAAGGACTTTCCTAACCTAGATGGACACACAACTGCCTTAGAGAATAGTAGACTGATAATGGGTCAAAATTTCAAATGCAGTCGATCTTTTACAAAAAATACATTCCCTGAAAGTGCAGATCAAAAGAATTGCAACATTGCTTGAATCAACTTTATCCTTTTAATATATAAAGAAAGTTGATATCATGATTATTTCCTGTCAGATCATTTGAATATGTTATAGTCTATCATTTTTTCAAACTCTATGAATAGTAGGCCTATAAATCCTTCAATATTTGGAAACGCTAGATCAATAGTAACCAAATATTAGGTGAATTGGCATTGTCTAAGTCAAAAACTTAGATAGATACGCAATTTGGAAAATTAAAATTCTAATCCGATTTTACCAACACTTTGACGCAATCTCTCCACACTACATTCAAAATCGCTATGCTAGAAACAGACAAAATCAATTGTATGATATAGAAGAGACATAATAATATGAGGCTCGTATGTGGGTTTTATTTATTTCAACGTTTTTTTCTTTTTGAAAAATAAATTGAACTATAAAAACATATATTTACGGCCCATATATTCTAATTTTCTGGGTTATTTTCTATGACAAATGAAGCGGGATAATTCTCTATCGCATTCAATTTAAAGAAAAATTATTTGAACAATATTTCTTTATCCCACAACAGCTGTAAACTTTTTACACAGTCTTACATCTTTAGATATTCATAATTTAGATCTACAAATGCTTTTTCCACCTTTTAGATATTCAAGTTGTCAACAAAGCTTAGTCTTAGCAAAAATAATATGACTTCCGTTGCACTATCGTTGGTCATAGATCTATTATCATAATTAGCCTATCATTATCAAATAGATATATATTCCCTCAGATTATTTGGACTCTCACGGTAATCATTCAAAAAATCATATTCTTCCTCATCCGAACGTAGACATCAAAATTGCTTACCTGGATCTAATTGCATTTTTGCTTCATAAAATACTCTTTCATTTCATGGAGGCCAGTGGCAGTGATCCCCGGTTTGGGAACCCATCTGTCTGGTATGCTTGGAGAGATATGCAGCTGTTCATCAGAAAAAATGATAGATGATGATAGATATAGGGTAGAACACCCGGTCTGCTGTTTGGATGTGCTAAAAAAAAAAAACGGGGGGGGGGGGGGGTCATGGAATTCGAGCTTAGGCAAAACAAAACAAAAATTATTTATTTATCTATTTATGTATTATTATTTTTTTTTTTTTTTTTTTTTTTTTTGGGGGGGGGGGGTTATTTTGGGTCCCGAGGGTTTTGTGGGTATTGGAGGTCGGGGAGTGTGGTTGAGCCTCAAGTTTTCGCCCCCCTCCAACTTTCTGGTGTTATCCCCTCAACTTTGCATGGGTGAATATGGGCAGGCTTACTCACAGCCAATTGGCCAAAAATATTTTTTTCCAATTTACCAACTTTCTATCTTTAAATCACACTATTTTATTTGTCTATTGACCTGTAAATGTTACTTGTTTGTAGGTTTTGAAGTTCTAGGCGTGTTTATGAAGAACTGGGACATAGCCAATGAAAAGGGAGTGTGTACGTCCGACCAAGATAGAGAAGATGCCAATTATGTGTGCAACAAACTCGGGATACCGTTCCATGAAGTTAATTTTGTCAAGGAGTACTGGAATGAAGTATTCAGGTAATTGCACTTAGTTTTCCCAAATTATTCAAAATAAATCAATAACAAAGCCACAATAATATTGGGTATTCCGTAATAAAGGTCTACTTTATTCGTTTCGTTTTGCAATACATCTACACGTATCAGTAAATCTAACTGATATTGCCCAACATTCCATTTTTTTTGTATGAAAAAGATTTTCAAAAAGAGTGGCCGCGGCCACAATTTCTTACCCTACCAACATTCCATTTTCCTTGTATTATAGACAAACATGTAATTTTAGAGTTCTTTTTACATGGTCTGATTCATTTTCCAGTGAGCTGATCAGAGGTTATGAAGGAGGAATTACACCTAATCCTGACGTGCTTTGTAACCGCCATATAAAGTTTGGACATTTCTTCCAATACGCAACGGAGACCCTTGGGGCAGATGCCGTGGCCACGGGACACTATGCCAGAAACAGTTTTGGTGATTTCCTCGAAAATGCAAACAAAAATGAAGGTAGGCTCTCAAATAGAAATTTAAAAGGTTCTCTGAATTAATCAGTGAATATAGTAAAATGGTTAAAGATTTCTCTTGTGGTTTACTCAACTTGAACCAAATAATACATTGTTACAATGTGTGAATTCTCAATTTCTTGAACTTCAACATAAAACATTATTATCAGATAATGAATACGACCTGCATCTGCCTCATTTTGATAATACGATACACTTGTGAAAAAGTTCAAATTAAAAATGAGATTCCTCCGATTATAATAATATAATTGTTCCAGTAATTGATTACAATATGTAATTATGGTAGTAATGTTCCTCTCCACATTTCCATTATATTATTGGATTATTTGTGACCTTCATGAATAATGCAGTCTTCCTTATATTCAACATACTGATAATGCACCTAAAACATTTGAGAGAACATTTCTTGTTTTACGGATTTTATCGAGTTTTAGCTATCCTCAATGAATCTCAATAGCGCTAATCCTTTGGCCTTCTTGTAAATAAACAAAAATGTAATTGATCCAAATAAATTTGATTCTCATACATAGTCTTAGTCACTAAAATTCCACATTACTTTTGTCTTTATATCCTACAGGAGCGAAACTTCTAAAGGCGGTAGACCAAATCAAGGACCAGACCCTGTTTCTCTGCCAAATCCGCCAGGAGGCGTTGCGTCGCACGATGTTCCCACTAGGGGGCATGAATAAGACACAGGTGCGCCACCTGGCCTCGGAAGCAGGAATGGACAGGATAGTGAAAAGAAAAGAGGTAGGGCTTTTGATTTAACTGAGGAGATGTTTTCTTTAGCTGCAGATAAGTTTTGTCTCCATAGTAGACCAAGTGAAGCTAACTGAATTTTCCCCATGGCGTTCTTTCGTGAAAAAGACCGGATACAAGTATTATAACAACATGCTAGGATTTAACTAAGATTCATGACATCACATTTCAATGAACATTGCATAATATTTTCATTAGATAATCGTTGTTACATCAGGGAGTATGCAAAATAGAACTAAATACTTGTAATGCTCCTTACCTTAAATGTAAGTTTCGGCATTCGAAAACTTAATTCTAAAGGTCAAGTACATTTTTATGAGACTTTTGCAGAAGCTTGAGCTTATTGGTGTGCAAGTATTGTAAAACAAACGCATTTGTCTTTCAGAGTATGGGAATTTGTTTCATAGGGAGTCGAAACTTTCATAATTTTATAGAAGAGGTAAGTAGGTCTTGCAAGCCAATTGAATACAGAAAAAAAACAATACGTTCTGAATAATAAAAAAATCATGACTATCTTAACATAAATCGAATATTGGAGAATTGAGACACATAATTAATGTATGATTGACTCGTCCTTTCTGAAATAGTTAACTCGTCCTTTCCAGAATACACATATAGACATGGTTCAGGATATCGTTAAAAGACATAAGCAAATAACGATGGAAATGAACGTCGAAATAAGAAATTCTGATTGGGTTATCACTACCAATTATTGAATTGATGTTGGGTCATTTTGTCAAAGTATGGACAAATGATTGCTTCATATTTGTTTAAAATGTGGTTCTGTTTTGATTTACAGTATATTGAACCTAAGGCAGGAAATTTCATAGACATTGAAACGGGACAAGCCGTTGGCACACATAAAGGTAAGTGATTTTCATATTTTTTGCAAAGACAACATATGCAATTGCTTTTGTGCAGCACTGAAGTAAATTCTTATATAGATTAGCTAGATTAACCACAAACATGTACTCCTTATGACCTCGGATACATAACCATAATAACCACTACATGTACCAAATGTACATATGTTCCTATACGTCTTGTATGAGGTTTTGTGTCTAAAATTCATTGGCTTCGTCATTTACTCTTCATCGCGTTTAAACACATAATCATCAGCTGATCATAAAACGGGGGCAGATACAGGGGTCAGCAAATAGGCTTAGTAATAAAATGGTGTACATTCGCACACACACGTGACATTATCCCCTCTTTTTAGTTTAGGGGTCCACCAAAAAGGGGGGCCAGGCCTGGACTACCCCCCCCCCCCCCCCTTTGGTTCCGCCCCTGTAGAATCATGATTTGGCAACAAATTTGCTTTTCATATTTCTCTAGGAACGCATTATTGGACTTTAGGACAACGTTGTCACCTAGGTGGTTATGTTAAGCCATACTTTGTAGCAGAAATGGACCATGTTACTCAGGATATATTGGTGGTAAGATTACTTTTATGATTGTACAATATCTGATTATGATTATTCATGTAAAATAGAGTATATACCATCTTTGGAATCCATTGATTTGTCATAGAGAAATGTAATAGACGAAATGGGAATCTCACCGTTAGGTTCTACCAAAAATATTATAGCTTCACTCCTTTGTACTATCGTTGGTTCTACCGACTTTTTTCCCACCTTAATCAGTAGTAAACCCACATCTCCGTTGTCCTCCAGGCTCCCGGCACGGACCATCCTGCCCTGTTCACCCGCTCCCTCACACTCACCGACCCCCACTGGATCCACCAACCTCCCCGTCCAGACGCCAGGGGGCGCGTCGACTGTGACTTCCGCTTCCAACACCTCCATCCGGTCATGCGCTGTGAGCTGCGGCCGGAGGAGGACGTGGGAGGGACGCTGAAGGTCACCCTGGAGCACCCCCTGAGGGCCATTACTAGGGGCCAGTATGGGGTGATGTACTCCGGGGAGGAGTGTCTAGGGGCAGGAAGGATCCTTGCACCAGGTCCCTCATTGTATGCCCTGAAACAAACTGAACCTGTAAAGTTAAAAGCGGAGTTTCGATGACAATGGTATTATGCCGATTAGGTCGTCATCAGAATATATGGGTATATTATAAAGATTCAGTGGATGTATGTGTACAAATGTATATAGAGTAATATTATTTCACTATTTGCGATCTATACTTTCTAAGGAAATACACCTGACAAACCCACTGAAATACACATATCAAACATATCCGGACCTCAGTTATTTCTTCGAAACTTTTACAACTAACATTTCATGTATCAATTCATAAAAAAAAGAAGAAAACCTTCTTTCTTTTCTTCGCTCTTTGGAAAACTTTGAGTGGATTATGAATCCCATGAGTATTTTAAGAAAAACACATGTTATTAAAGATTCGAAGTGTTATTTTTCTGTAGTGTATTTGTTCAGAAATTTGGTTACAGGGTTACATAGGCGTTGATAAGATAAGAACCATGGGTATTAAGTATTCCACGTAGGATGTGGCGATATTTTTTTTTTTTTTTTTTTTTTTTTTTTTTGGGGGGGGGGGGGGGGTTTGTAACAATTTATTTACCATTCCCATGATGTGATTTGAAGGATGTACACATTTCTTATAATTCGTCAGATTAATGTCCTCGCATCCCGAACTTGATGATATATTTCTCATTCTGGTATCTCCAGGAATTATTTAGCAAGAACGTTAAATATATATAAATGGTATATGTAGTAAGTGTCGAGGGGTGCTTTGCAAATGAGTGCCTGGATCATGGGTCCGGCTGTTTTTGGTGCTTCACCAGTTTCTCCGAGGAGATATCCAGGAGAGATAGCAGCTACCAAGGTTCTACGACTCCCAGGTACTTGGATACCCAAATAAAGTCTGTATACCGGGTTGGGCAGGCCCAAGGGTGCATTAGGCGATACGTGGTTCAAGCATCATTGAAGCACCGAAAATTGATTTTGAGAAACTCTTCTCAATAGGCAAAAAAAATAAATGAATGAAAAAATATATATAAGTGGTAAACATTCCGTGAATCCTACCGCATCTATTTTATTATACTTTTCCCGAATGGTTAAAAAATAGGCATTCAGTGAAAATGAAAACAAGTATTGCTGTAGTGAAAAAGAGTGACTAGGCCTATAGACGTGCAGATGACGTCATACCTCCTAAACTGGGAAGGCCACCATATTGGTGATCAATCTAAAATTAAAGTATTTATCATTCTAACAGTTTTAGACTGAGAACCGCGTGGTGATCACCAAAATCTGGTCACGTCACCATGTATGCACACGGTCTGTTGGGTTAAAAAGAAGAACAAAAATATGTTAATATAAATACTTTGAAATAGGTCTTGAAAGTGAGTTGCCACAATGTACCGTCACCTAATTAAATGTCAAAGTGCTAAGTACTTCCTTTTCGCTGATCTGTCGTGCACCCGCAATTTACATTTCTTTCCGACAGTTCTCTTAGCTATAGTTACTGCGTTTCACTGGAGCAAGCTCCCTGTTCCTATGGAAACCAGGATGCTTCCTGCCCACTTCGCGTCTTTATTTCTATACATGGCGCGGTGAAGGACATGCATTTGATGATTGGCAAAGGACAAACTTAGGATTTCTACATTAACCTGTGATCCTGTCCGCTGTTGGCCGGTTGTGGTAAGTTTTCTACATTTCCTTTTCCTTATCATTTTTCTTTTAGGTAGTTTTATGTCTTTTTACCGACAAACATTGATATTAAAGGAGCAGCCAGCTGTAGATTTTTGTAACGCCATACTTTCAGATTCATTCTATGAACATGAAATTGTGAACGTAACGTTTATCTTATGTTTCTCAAAAATTGTTCGTAGAAGTTCATTGAAAGTCTTAATAATTATATTACTGTGCTTCATAATGACAAAAGACATTTCTAAGCGACCAACATGTATATTCAGTTGTTTGAAATCGCCTCCATTGGATTGGGCCGGGAATAACGCTAGCTAGTTATGAAACGAGCCACGATTGTCACTTTATTATCCATTGTTTTCGATTTATAAACATATTCACATGTATAACTGACAATTCCCTAGAAGAAGCGTGGCATCAAGTATCATATAAATACCGTCTTAGGCTGCTGGTCGTTTATTTCCTTGTAGATTAGCGTCTTTTAGTAGGTTTTAAAACTATTGCGACTAAAGAATGCTTAGCTTATGTGCATGTTGTGGAACTTGTCGCCCTACGGACTTTCCCTGCAAATTCAGAAAGATTATACTGTGATATTCGTAATGTAAATTCATGTTAGAAGCATGAAGCAAATAAAGAAAAGAAATATTCTTAATACAACGATTTATTTGACATGGATATCTCTACATACTATGTTTCTTAACGCATATTTGATATATCATCTAGTAATTGCAACGTAATTTTCATGCAAGCAATTGTTGACACAGGGGAATATTGATTATTGTTCACTCTTTTAAATACATTTTTGCTTCATGTACTCAGGGTAAATACAATAAAACTCAACTATAGAATTGCAACAAAATAGGGTGAAGTAGCCTGCTTAATTGTTTCTTCCTTTATATTAGTTTGGTGCCTTTTTTGTCATTGATGTGTCTATGTGTCTTATTTGTATTTCAGATGAGTTAAACCACAGAAAATTTCCACCATGCAGCTGGCAAGCGTCATTCTCTCCATCCTCATTCTAACCGTGTGTCTACCCATTGGCATTGCCGGCAGTATCTACTCATTCACCCTGCTCAAGAAATGGCGCCACCTTCACCTCCGACACTTTTACTTCCTGGTCAACCTGGCCATCAGCTGCCTCCTCATCTGTTCACTCATCGTCCCCAGCCTTATCGCGTCCATCCTGGTGGCCGCCACTGGAGGCGAGGTCTCCGGGCTGTGTATGATACTGCTCGTCTCCTCCAGGGTGGTGTATGCTGAGACGCTGGTCAACATGGCGGCCATGCCGCTGTACCAGCTCTACCTGGTGTGTCAGCGGACCGCCCAGCCCGTGGCCGCAGGTTATGTCAATATGATCGTCACGTTCCCCTGGTCCGTGGGCCTGGCCTACGGCGTGGTCACCTCGCTCTTGTGGTGCTCCACCGAGGGCAGCGAAATGAACGTGGAGCCAGCGAAGGCCTGCAGGGTGTGGGAGATGTTCCACTCCAAGACGCTCTCCGGAGAGGGCATCCTCAAGATCGACCGCATCCTCCTCCTGTGTTCGCTCTTCGCGCAGTTGACCAGCTACCTGCTGATGGTCTTTCAGATTAAGAAGACCCACGAGGTGGTGCGGCCCTATGAGCTGAGCCCCATGGCTTATCCCACGGTGCCAGAAATGGAAGAAACAGTGCGGATGAAAGAAAAGAAAACCGTCAGTGTGAACCGAATGCCCGACACCTCTGGGAGCTTCCCTCGGATCCAACAGTCCTCCATCTCACGCGTCAGCCAAATTGCCAAGACCTCCACCCAAATGGACAAGACGCTCCGATTCCGAAGGTCCTTGTCCATGCGGGAAATCAACACGGGGTTCGGATCCAGGAAAACTACCCGCACTCTCTCTCGGGGCATGTCTGATACAGATCTGCGGCGGATGATGCCGGGGTACGTCCCCGACGACTTCAGTAAGTGTACACCGAGCAGAGAGGCCGACCAGGAGAATCCGCCCCCCAACCGATTTGTACAAAGCTGGATAAAACTGCAGGTGCCCTCCTCTAAAAGTACATCAGGCAATAATAGCTCCTCTGGTGGTGGTGCAGGGAGCGGCGGCGGCGGTGGTGGTAGTGGAACTGGAAACGACGTGCTGAAGGGTGTGAGTAGGCTTGGAGTGGGCGTATTTAATGAGTCCTCAGAAAGTTCAGTGAGCATAGGCAGTTTCCGAACGAGCGGCAGCAGTAATCGCCATTCCTCCGGCACCATATCGCCCTACAGCCTGCGTCTGCCCCGAGGCTCCATGCGGTCCTTCAAAAGCTTCTCCACCAGCATCTCCAGCGAGCCCATGAGCGGCTTCTTCCGACCTCCCCAGAGAAAGGGCAACCCCGTGCCCCAGGCCTGGATGTCCGACAACGGCGTCGGGCCGAGCTCCGTCTCCTCCAGGGACGCGGCCACCTCCACCAAGGAGCTGGAGGACTTCCTGGACGGCCAGCTCAACGACAGCCAGCCGTTGGACGTGAACGCCTTCCAGGAGCAGGGGCGCCCGGCCGGCAAGAACTCCTACATCGACACCTGGAGGAAAATGTCCTCGCAGACCAGGTCGACAGTGAGCAACTCGCTCTGCCACGACCAGCTCAGCTCCCTGGAGAAGATCAAGCAGTGGAGGACGGCCTCAGTCGACTGCAGCACCATCATCATGTCGGAACTTGACGAGTCCGCATTCCTCGACCTGTGCTTTTCGCAGGGGCCCCGGGACAGTTCGGCCTCGGCCTTTGACAACATTCGATCAGTGAGTCAGATCTGTCCCCAACAGGAAATGGCGCCCTTTGAGAGTTTCTGCAACGTGGAGGAGGAGTCCCCGAACAAGGCCCCCATCGAGATCCGGGTCATAAGGCCCTCAGCCACCTCCGGGGTGCTCAACCTCGACGACAGGTTACTGAAGAGGAAAACCGGGCTCATCTGTAACCAGACCGGCACCAGTCTACCCGAGGCCATCAAGGAGCGTAACTCGGGGTCAACCTACGCCAGCACGGCCTCCATACTCGACGCCTGCTACGACGCCGACGGCGAGGAGGGCGACGCCAAGCAGTCGGCTCCTCTGACCAGGAAGGACGCCAAGAGCATCAGCGCCAGCAGTGTGGACCTACAGGCCGCCGCCAACGCAGCATCCCACGCCAAGTACGTCGTCGACGCCCCAAAACGCCAGACAAGTGAGACCACGTCGAGGACGACGACCGACAGGGAGTTCTGCTCCGAGAACACCCAGGGCACGAGCCTGTCCAAGATGTCGCAGACTGACTCGTACGTCCGCCAATGCCCCCCGGGTGGACAGCGTCACGTTAACAAGCTGGTGCGGCTCAACTCCCGCAGTAACATCCGACTGACCAAGGTGAGCAGCAGCCACCACCGGCCCGCTATGGCACGACCATCGGCCATCCCCGAGAGGCGAGTCTCGGCCAGCAGTCTACTCTTCTGGAGCCTCTTCGTCCTCCTGGCCATGGCCGTGCTCATGCTGCCCTCCGTCTGTTACATTGTCAACGACGGCGAAGGGGCGGCAAGTCGCCTCCTCGTGCTCGAGTGCGTTCCCTACATCTGGTTTGCCATAGCTCCGTTCCTGTTCATTATCTATAAAAAGGAGGCACCAAATGCCAGGCATCCTTAAGATTTACATACTTTTAAATACGTCAGCTTAGAAAAACACCACCTGAAATAGGACCTTTAATTAATCAAAAGTTTGGAACTATGGGGCCATTTAGGCTCATTAAAGTTAATGAAAGATCTGTGCAAGACATTTCCAAGAGTCCTACAGGTGAGCCACACAGTTTTGGGAAGATCTTAATGACCCCATTTACAATTCTCACAACGTCTACCTTTGAGCTGTGGAAGTGCTATTTGCCACAAGACAGCAAAAGAACATGAAGATGTACATATTAGCTTTTTCCCGAGAAGCATCTTTTGTAATGTTTAAGGTCATTACCTACAGAAGATATCAATATTACTGTGTATTACTACATGGAATTAAAGTGTATTAGAAACTCAATTGTCCCTTGGTCTCATTCCTGCACAAATCTGCGCATAATTATATAGATCTATACATTTGGGTCCAACATTTTGTTTTGTTAAAACATTTTCATATCGTCAAGGCGTCTTAAGAGATCTTTCTTTATGCTTTTTTCCAAGACATAATATTTTGTTTATTGAATGATGTATAGAACCCTCATAAAGTGAATATTGCTATGACCCAAGCTCCTGTTTGGTACAATAAAGGCTATTTTAACTAGAACTGCCTATTATCTTGTAAGTTGAACAACGAAAAACCACGAATAACCTTATATATCAGAGATGCCACTTTTCCTTTTTTTCTTTTGTGGTTTCCTACTGTTAAGTGTTTTCAGATTGCACAATAGATATATTGCTTGAGTGTGTGAAAATTGTAAATCATTTGATCATGACAATTAATATATATAATCGTGACAACAGAAATCATCGGGTAACTGAATCGATGAAGATTGATTTGTATCTAAGAATATCTATTACATGGTGCAAATGCAAAGTTTTTAAGACGTTCTTAAATTAACTTTCTCAAGTCAAAATCATTTTAATTGAAGATATGGATTTCACCAAATTCTAGCATGAGCAGTACGAGAGTTTTTGTACAATTCTACACTTTTGCTGTTGCACATTAGATAAGAGGGTCCCAAATTTAATTATTTTGTGAGACCCAAATGTCATTTAGAACTAATTGCGATCATGAATTGCTGGGTTTCCCCAGGATTTCCATGGATTTTCCTACGCAATTCCTGAAATTTCTTGTTATTAAGACAGTTCAAAGGTTGACCCACTCAAACTAACGTAAGTTATAGATATCCGATTTGATGCATTTACTTGGAAATGAAGTCAGATTTTAAACGATATATCTGCCCTTTTTTTGGAAGATCTTTAGAGTATTCCCAGTTGGATAGTGGCCGTTTTTCTGGGCGGCTATGTCCGGATTGGGGAGTACACCCGTGGGCGGCTTCTGCTGGATTGGGGTCTAAAGGGTTAACTATTATTGTTTAAGAACGTGATCCATAAAGGTCTTGCAATGATTCACTTTTAGACACCCTCTTATAATCATACGAAAAATCATGTTGAAAAACGTTTCAATCAAGAATAAGATGTTCATGGACAAAATGTTTTATTTCTAATTTCACATAAACATCGTTGAAATAAGCAAGTCTGGCATCTAGAATAGTTTTAATTGTGGAGTTTACTTGGTGAAGAACGTCATGGCATCCGAATAAAAATTCAACATTCATCCATGGATAATGACGCATTTATTTCTAATTGATTTTAAACCGAAATATGACTATTTTAAACGAAGTGTCTTTGGTACATTCAAGTGCTACTTGCTTGGACAAGACGAGGTCACACCTCGAGGTTGCGATAATGAGAATGAAGTGGTATAGATTGGTACAATAAAGCATTTAAGATAAAACTCATGGTTTACTGAAAAACATAGCATGAGAAACGGTTTTATATTAACCTTAACGTGTATTACTGGCACAAAAGTTAGATAAATTCAGCTAGGTAGATCAATAACCCCTTTGAAATTGGCATGAACTCATTGTTTCTTTTCAGTTATCACAGTTCCTTCTTTTCCGTTCATCCCCTTTACATCAAGTGCTTTTCAATTTTTGTTTTCTTTCATTATTTTGTGAGAATTATTGACTTTAGCTTAACATGATGATTATACGTTATGAAAAATTGAGTATCTTGTATTAACACTTACTGACTTTACTGTTATCTGCAATATTCCATTAAAATGTGTAATTTGTGCTCGCATTTGAATAAAATTATGTAAATACATGTATTCAACAATAGTCGCTCATGTTTACAAGTTCTTATAGACCCTGTATAGTGATTCTCTATAAACGTTATGTTTTCATTAGTGGCAGTTATGATCAGTTCCGTCTTTTCCAATAATTTAGAAAACTTTGATCGTTTTCTTCAATCCGTCCAAACAGTTTCTCTCATTCATACACTTTCAACTATGTTACAACACCCCCAATGCCTCATACAAGAATCACTAAGCTGTAAAAGGGAACCTGCTAGAAAGCACTTGTAAGCTGTTGGCCTAGAGCTTTTTGACTTGGAATTTTAACATCGAAAGCGTGTACCATATATTTCTATATAGCACCTTTATATATATGCGTATTACATGTGCAAGGTCTGAAATGCGAAATGTTACATAATATTTGTCTACAGGCGGAGTATTATGTACTCGGTAATAATATCGAACATTGTAAAGGACCGCTGAGTGTTTCCAGCCGTGGACTGATTCAAGCAGCTGAAACCCCGTGAAAAAGAGATGCCGGCTCTCCAGGGCGGAAGGAAACCATCTCATGCTTTTGTCTGCAAAATAGAAGGAATTGGTGCCTGTGTTATTTATAAACGTTCCAGGAAAGACAATGAACGCATTTCAAAGAAGGAAGAGAAACATATGCTCAGGTGATACTAAAGAGCTTTCAATTATAGAATTAAAAAACACTATGCCAGTTTTAGATATCATAAGCTGATTTATATAGGCTAAGGGCTACCGAGGTTCAAAGGTTCATTTTGCTGTTTAAAACATCCAGAATGATTTTCAGTTTTATGAGCCTATACTAGGGTCGCCGTCTTATATGTATATTTAATGAGGCTTATCAATTAAAAAACAAAAAGCAGAATTTAATTTCTAGGAATGATCATATACAACTAAAAATTCAAATGACAAATAGCCCACTTCACAGTATCTAGCCTACATGCAATTCACAGCTGCAAATTCTCTCTTCGCTATATGATAAGTGCTTCTCTAAAAAAAACAGATGGCATCCTGTATACTTATGTATGGTCAGTAACTATGGCAACACTCACGATGACGCGGATGCCAAACTGCGCCTCCTTGTCGTCCTTTGTGGTGACCAGCGCCGACTTGAGGCTGCCGTCGGCGTTCACTCCCAGGTGGCGCTTCGACTCGTTCACCGACTCCATGACGATGAGGCCCTCCACTGAGTGCAACCTCAGCTTGGTCTCGGCGCCCGACTTGGACGGGTCGTCCTGTGGAAGGAAATTGTTTTTATTGTGATCAGATGGTATTAATAAGGCCTCTAATAGTAATGGGTACATGTACAATATATCTGTTAACACAGGAATGCATGATTAATGCCGTATTCTACATAACAATTTTGATGCTGTCGATATTTGATTTTCTGTGAGAATATGCCTTGACACCTTACATCCTATATATCATTCAAAAGAGGATTTTAAGATCTATCTATTGTTGTGTAATATAACTGTATCTAACTGTCTAACCTTTATTTCTTCGGCCGATTTTCAAAATCGGCAGCAAAATCGGTATTGTATGTGGAATATGGCCTTAAGAGGGGCCGTCCATAAATGACGTCATGCGCCGGGGAGGGGGGGGGGGGGGTCCAGTCCCCTATACATTCCTATAGTAAAAGCATGACGAAGAGGGGGAGGGGGGGTCAGAAATGGTCAAAAAAAGCATGACGTCATTTATGGACGGCCCCAGATTGATAATCCAGTCAAGATTATTTAGGCCTTTTTGGTGGCTTTGGGGCAAGTATGTTGTTTGATGTCCACAGAATTTGCATCCAAAATGACTTATCTAGAGCCTAGGTATATAAATCACGATAATATATCCAGGGGCGGAACTCGTCCTTTTCAAAAGAGGGAGTAAAGTCCCGGCAGCCCTCCAATTCCAAGAGGAAACATTTTGAAATAAACAGGCTAGGACTAATGCTTATGTAGTCACAAAGCAGGGCGCGCCCGATGCCCCCCAACCCCCGACCCCCAATAAATAGACCGCCAGCTGGTATTTAGCACATTTAGTTTGAATTAACTTACAGATTCAAGATAACTACCATAGGAGATAAGGTCGGAATCGCCTAATTCTACGGGAACTGACCATGTCTGGTTTCAAGATTTGAACACTTAATTGAAGGTGAATTATTAGTTTAATCATAATCTAATAATCCACCTTTGAGTTTTATCATCCAATTCCCTTTGCGTGCAACCGATATCCTTAAGCGATACCACTGCTACTTACAAGCGGCCTTTGGCACAGGCGTTAAGGGCTTGACCACAAGAATACAAATACGCCGGAATGGCAATAGGCCTATACTTCGATTAGGAGCCAAGCGCGTATCCCTATATTTAAAGGAATATGCCTATTGGGTAAATTTTCTGACATGTATAGTCAAAACAGTTTACTGGATTTTTACTTTTAATGCAGCAAGCAGATTCGTTATGATCTTCGATTTTGACAGGTGTCAAATCTGAATAGGACAGAGCATAATTTTATCCTAATTCAATTTGGAGTATTTAACGTTCTGTCATCCCATGCGACATTTGAGCGGCAGGACTTCACATGTTATGATATCGAAGGTTTCATACCATAATTCGTCCATATCCATTAAGTATATATCCCTAAAGTGATTAAATCTGTGGTACATTTTCACGATTTAAGTAAATATTGCGAAAATGTTAAGCGAACAGGGCACTTATAAGAGGAATACATTGAGACTCAGGGGTTAATTATCTAATTGAAATAGAAACTAAAATAGCAATTGATGAATGAGGAAACACTTACGTATTGTTTAAGTTGGGTCACTCCGTCGCAAATGGCAAGGTAGTTATTTCCGTTGTGCAAACGCACTACATTCAGTCCATCACTGTGCACTGTCCACAATGCTGTTATAATAAAACAGAAGAGGAACAGCAATCAAAACTCTAGTCTCATGTAAACTCAAAGGGCTAATATTTTAATAATCTTTAAAAAGGAGTTACACGCATAAAGTAGAACATCCTCTAACTGATCGGCCAATGGACGCCTACTTCATGAAGCTCACGGCTTTTAAGATGTATTTTCTAAAATGTGGAAATCTTTTCTAAATTGCTCTTTCATATGGAAAAATTTTTTTTCCCTAAAATGTAATTCATATGTATAACTTATGTAAAAGCATCATATTCTTTGGTATATTTTTTCATCGTCCATTATTGCAATGCAAAAGAAGAAAAGACTTTTGATTGTAAAACAAAATCTACAGCAAACGAGATGTATAAATCATATGCTTCTTTGGCAACCAATTTACTAATGAAACACCGAGGGATATTTTCTACAGCACGGGGCCTATATTGCCACACTGTCATTTGTACTTACTGGAGGTGGCGTCGGCGCCCTCAGCTCCCAGTCCGTTGAGAGAACCGTCCACAATCTGGAGGGACTTGCCGGTGAGTTTACACACCAGCTGCAGCACTGTCCCAGTCTTGAAGTCCTCCTGGTTGAATCAAAATAATAACAACATTTGAAACAGGAGTACATTTAGTGAAAAAACTTATATAAACATACAATTTTCTTGATCACGAACAGCCTGACTGAAAAGGGATGGTAATTGAATCAGAAGTAAAATGAGAGTTAGCAAATTTGACTCTCTACTATACGGGACAATTATATGTCCTATCATTCATACATGTGCATAATGTCTACTTTTAATTAGAATATTAGTACTACCAACTCTGGTGATCAAAAAGGTCTATGTGTTCTACCCATAGGACATCCCTTAAATCAAGACATACTGCTTGCTACATGGGTAAAGTGTAATAGGGGAGACGTGCACATATCCACACTAACCATCGACATATCCATGCATTAACTATAGGGTTGTTACAACGGATTCCATGTTTACAGTACAATACAAAGCTTTTACCGGTACCTAAAGTAAAAGTTGCCAGAGGGCTTACTTTAGCCTATTCATAATCACCTATAAACTGTTCCATAAGAGAAAGTGGAACAAGGGTTGCAGGGTTCATGTCCTAAAGGAAACGACCTAGTAATCACTAATTATAAGATTTTGTTGCCCACCAGTTTACTGCATGGTAAGTAGTAAAGGTCATGCGCATAGAACTCCCTAATCCCGTGTCATCTGGCCTTGAAATTATTGCAATTATATTCATAAAGGCCATACCGGATTTCCATGTTCCTATGGAACAGTCCGTCACAATTTGAAGGTGGCAGGATGTTTAGAACAACAGTTTTGTAGACAGGTGTGCAAAAATCTTTTACATGACAAACTGGACAAACAGACATGTAAGATGCATGTGCTAAATAATACAACTTTGGCTGATATAATTAGGCATATGAATACCCCTTCTACAACAGAGCCCCAAGAGACAGTAGAGGAGGTTTAGCATCTTTGAAAATGTATGCGGTTGTATCGTAGTTATAAAATCAGTACGATATTTTTCTTAAATAAATCGTCAGGGACGGGTCCTTGGTGAATCGGCCTCCCATCTCTTTCCGTGGGGAAGCCGGGCGTGAGCGCCACTTGTGAGCTCTTAAGCAATTAACAGATCAGCTGTCGACGTATATAGGAAGCATTTGACTTTAACGTTTATTTAGGTAATTCACATATTATATCCATATTATAAGACGTACCGCTGATGCTAAATCTCCCCATTCAAGCATATAATTATAATCATGTATGCACGACAGGTATACTTACATATACTTTTACAATTGCACATGACACCACCAAAGATACATCCATATAGAAATATCTTATCCTACTTTAAAGAAAACTAATTATACCGTTTCCCCATTGCTCTTTGTAATAGAGTGAAAAGTTTTTGTACCCCAGTTATTTTCTGAAAGAGAACATATACAAGCGTCAATTAACTTGCCATTGTTCCAATAAAATAATAAAAATCCTAGGATATAAGAACTGAGCGCTGACGATAACGGGTTCTATACAACATATTGAGAACATTAACCATTAGTTATTCTATATCCAATATATAACTATTGGCCTATTTATTTTTTTATCTTCATCTACACTTACAGTTAATGGTTCTGAGAATCTTTCTTATTCTTATTTACGATGACGAATACACAGTGGACATTGATATAGTAAATAATAGATATGACTGCTGATCATAATTTACAGAAGATAAGTATACCACGTTCTTGTATAGAAAACCAAACATACCCCCTGATGTCCAGAATGGGAATATCAAAGTGTAGACAAAAGAAAGAGAATGAAATTTAGTGATGACTTGGAGCAAACAATTCTTAAACAATGTTAGTGTCCTTAGAAGCTAAATCAACTATCGATGATAATTAAATCGTTTAAATCGAATGCAAGTTATGAAAAGGACTGAAGTAATATGAATATTTCTATAGGCTTTTATCTAGGTACTGTAGAGTACAGTTTAAAACAACTCGCGATTGTGTACCCATTAAGCGATGCGACCAGCAATACCGAAAATCGTCAATCCATTTGAAATATCTGAAAATATTAGATATCAATTGGGCGAAAGCAGCTCCTAATTCGACCAGAATCGTGGTCGCATTGCTGCATGGGTTCCCCATGTGCAATTAAGCTTATTATCCAAGTTTCTCTTCTTGTAAACACTATTTAAGCTCCTACAGATATGATAATATTGATCGTATGCTAAAAGAGCAACTCACAATGAGGCCGGAGACCTTGCTCATGGCGGAGGTGGCCGTCTTGTCCACGGCGCTGACGGCCGACCCCATGGCCGAGCCGACGGCCTTGGTGCCCGAGTCGAGGGACTTGCCCGCGGACGTCATGGCCGAGTCGGCGGCCGAGGCGGCGGCCGTCGCCTTCTGACCAACTGTGCTCATGGCTGTGTTGGCGCCGCTCTCAACTGCCTTGGTGGCCTTGTTCGCTTTGTCCGCGGCTGACTTGGCCGCTGCATCGGCCTTGGTTGCAGCCTCATTGGCCTTAGCCTCGGCGGACTTCATGGCCGAGTCGGCGGCCGACGCGGCCTGCTTGGCCTTCTGGTCGGCCGCCGTCGCTGCCGACGTGACGGCCGAGTCGACGGCCTGCTGCGCATCCTTGGCCTTCTGGTCGGCGGCTGCAGCGGCCGATTTGGCCGAGCTGTCGACGGCCGCAGCGGCCGATTTGGCCTTCTCGTCGGCCGACTTAGCCACCTCGGATGCCTTCTGGTCAGCAGCCTGGCCCGCCTGGTTAATGGATCCCGTTATCCCAGTGGCGAAGTTGGAGACGGATTGAGCCGCACTCTTGGCTGTCTCGTCCACCTTCTCTACGGCCGTCTTGGCAGCACTGTCGGCCGCAGCGGTAGCCTTGAAAGGGGAAAGAAAGGGACATTTGTTAGTCATCTGTACTCATTAACTATTGTGTGTGTGTGTGTGTGTGTGTGTGTGTGTGTGTGTGTGTGTCGGGGTGTTAATACCAACTCCTAATCTTTTAATATTCTAATACTTTTTAGCTTGAGCTTATTTCAAAAGCTATCAATTTGGTCATTAGTACGGCGATTAAATCAATTCATCAATACATTCATTTCAATGTGAAATTATAGGCGATTTTTTATATTTGAACAGGACAACAACTCTTCTAAAGGTACTTACCTCTTTGGCCTTGGTATCAACAGTCGCGGAGACGCTCTTGGCCGTTGAATCAACTGCGCCAGAGATCTTTTTGGTGAAACCCGAGAAGAAACTCTGAAACAGAGAGGAAACATTTCACTGCAATGTCTTATTCGTTATAAAGGCTACTTTCCCGACCCCGGGGTGATAAGATATAGTTGAAGATAGCATGAGTATGCATTGGTGTAAACATTTCTATTGATTATCTATTGGTCAACTCTTATGCTTTATAAATTGGGTTGAACCATTCATATCATGATGTTTGCAATTACTCGTTTTCTATGAGTAATTAGGAATAATGCAGAATGCCATTCGCAATTACTCCCTATTTGTACATAAAACATGAATGGTTATTTGCAAAAGAGGGGAAGCAAAGTTAAGTATCAAGAGAGTAAGATATAGTATATCTATTGATGTCGAAAGATGTCGATCTGTCGCAATTTTATTCAAATGAAATCTGGGTGACTTGATAATAAATCATCAACGTTGTCCATCAACACTGTTATCAAGTTTGGTGTATCTTCAACATCTTTAATCTATTGACGTTGCATATATATATGGAGTTGTTAAATCGAAAGCAATTAGTATGATTTGCAATTAGCTTTACATAATATTTGAATACATATCTTTGCTTTTTGGAAGAAGAACTGGAAACTCCCAGAAACCATTATTGAATAACTGATTTGCTTATGCCCAATACTAAATTTATTGTAATAAACAGATAATTACCGGTAGCAGAACTTGTGTATATTTGAATCAGCAATAAACTTTTCTTTGTAATCCCTATACATTGTTTGATTGTATAAATATACACCCCAAACGCATCTCCAGGCGTACCACCCAATATCCCACAAAAGCGTGGGGAATGACTCACAGAATATCCTGAATTTCAGGATGTTTGAGTTGAGGGAGCCACAAGGCCTACTGTGGGTGTCTGGTATCATCCCTGCTAGCCACAGAAGTGGGTGAGGATTATTGTGAAATGGGAGTACACTGAGCGGGTGTGGGGGTGGACCGGTGGGCGATGGCGTCCGTTGAGGGGCCGAGACTCTTTCTTTTTCTCGAAATGACATATTGCTTGTCAAAACATAGATATAAGAATCTAACCTTTCTGTCTTGAATATACCGCTATCACTGATACCGAGATTATGCAATTATAGGCATAGTCAAAAAAACATGATTTGCATTTCATTTTTAAAAGTCGCTATTGTGAAAATGTAATGTATCGTTCATTAAAAACTTAAGGTTAAATTTGCGTAAAACAAACAAAGCAAAGATGAATCAGATGCCTTCAACAAGGTTGACCAGGGGGCAATTTCCCTTATTCCTTTTACAATAACTTTCATGATAATATTATATCAGTATAATTATAGTGAACAATAATGCGAAGCAATGTCAATGTCTTTGTCATAATGAACTGGAAGAGCTATCAATAGATCAGGTAACATCCGGGTAACATGCATCATGTCCAAGATGAGTGATGTACAAGACCACTATAGGTGGCATTAAGATAATAAGCCTACTTCTTGAATTCAACGTGTGGCCGGTGGGTACCTGTCATGAGCCACTGGGAAACTGTTGTCTTTACAGGGCGGGTCTGAGCTACTGAGTTTGTACAGATGAATCATTAGTTCGAACGGCAGAACGCGACACAGGATTTTCGTCTGATTAGTCTGAAGGATCTGTGTGCCATATTGTGTGCTGTTATATATATATTTATTATTCAATGACAATTTGATGAAATCACCAAGGGCATTAATCTCATATGACCACCCATACTCCGTCTTTTCATCGCCATATTGATGTTCTGCAAGAATAGGTAAATTAACATAATAGGCTTTTCTTTTTCGGTATCCATTTTGTCAAAATAATGCATACAAAAGCTATAGTAACCATAAACTGACCAACTGATTTGTCTTTCTATATGTATTCATATATGCGCCCTGCACCTGGGAGCGTTTTTCAGTATTGCAGGACTGAATAAAAAGTCGACATCCTGCAACTGAATAAATAAAGAGGACAAATAGATTGCCAACAATACATTTCGAAAAGCTAACGTATGGTTTTTAAGTGCAATACACTCTTCCGTTCAATTCCTATTCATATGGATAGCCTTTGAATTTATTCTTTAATGTATACGGATGCCTTCAAGTAAGCAAATAACTCGTTTAGTATATTCTTTTTCTGTCTGCAGTATAGGTTTAACCATGAACACGCAATGCATGATTTCATTGTTTGATGGACGCGTTGACAATAAAACCTTTTGTTTGTCTTAGTCTTTGAGATATTGTCATCATATATAACTTTAAATATATCAATACGAAAATTATATGCCTTTCTAATATGCAATGGCTGACAAAGACTATCATTTTATCACATTGCTGTGCTGATCCCCGAATAAGTTGACATAAGGAACCCTATATTGTTATTGTACAGGCCTACATTTAATTGAACTTGACGTTATAAGGAAAGGGACCATGCATACAAGAACGATTAAATTGTTTGAGAAGGCATAGAATATATTACAAAATTAAGACAGCCGTGACATCTGGAACTAGTAATCTGTAAGCAACAAAATATCTGGAAACTAGCCAATATAAGCCTTCTGTTTTAGATTATCTCTCCTGACAAGCTAGCTTTTTCTCCATAATGAAAAAAAGAACACTCGAACCAGCGATTTGCTCTAGATACCACATAATGAAAACGTTCCCGTTGCATTTCTTTTTTCTTTACTCTGCCAAAACAGGTGGAATAAAAGATAAACAAGAAAAGTAGGACACCCTGGCTGGTAGCAGGGTTAAAAAGGTGAGGGTAGGATGTGGTGAAGGTTAGCCGGTGTGTGTCGAGCTGGCTCAGGGAGGTGCTCAAAAGAGGCGTTATTTTCACAAGGAGGCACGGAATTATGACATGCCCTCCTAGCATTATACACATGCATTAGGCTTCCCAACTTTAAGCAATATTACATATAGTCATGGGATTGGGATGTGACGAGTCAAGGATTCACATAGGGAATACTGCTCCAGAAGCTGTCTTTCATAAAAAAGATAATTGCACCCTGACACACATATTCACAAACCTATACTGCAAGGCTATGGAATATCCCCTCTCCCCGCTTCCCACCTTTGTGTTTACTACAATAACCGTTATTGTAAAACAAGAAATAAGATATTAGAAAAAGCTTTAAGCTAGCCCACATTATGAAATCAAATTTTATTGCATGGTTGATAGAAATCTTTTATGACATCGTGCAGTAGAATATTCATGATTTATGGGAATCTAATGAGGCTACAAAATTAATGTTACAAGAATTACAACCGTGAGAGATTTCGTTGGAGCTGGATTATTGCCAACACTCTAATAGCGTCATCTAAATACCTTATGAGCAAAAATATGATATCCTTGTAATCCTCGCGATGATTTTTGTCTTAAATCGTATTGCATTTTCAACCCAAATGGCTATATGTTACATACTAAAATCGAATCTGATATCAGCTTTAGCCCATTGGCTAAAAACACATCAGTCCTACTGAACACAAAGCCTCCACCCTCTGATAGAGGATCACTAAATATTCAATGAGAATCAAAAATCTTTCAGAGCCACGAGGCAGTTTGAGCTCATCAGCCAAACCAATTCACTTTACATCGATAATACCTTCTCTTTTTTTCTTTAAGCTAATGCAGGTTCTGCAGTGTATCCGTTCAAGCTCCATCAATACTTGGCTTGCCTGCAGGACCTGCTGCCGCCAACATATTGATTGCCTAACCAGCACTCGGTCTGGCTTCGAGGCTTTGGTGCAACACCAAATTCTATGCAAGTTTAGAACGACTGAGGCTGGCATGACGCTAGATAACCCAGATTATCGCCAGGCTTTGTTTAGGTGATATGAAATATATGTTAATGTCAGATGACGCACTTGTATAGGCCTATATAAATAATTGGACCCAATGCAATAAAAAAGAGAGACTGCACTGGCACTGACATTCATAATTAGTCTGCGACTAGTGCCAATTAATTTACAGTAGCAAAAATATCAATTAAGGAAGCAAAATATATGTTTGTTTCAAGTCAATTAGTTGAGCATCTGATAATATATCATACATTTTGCCTTTTTATAGTCAATATTTGTCACAGCTAGAAAGCTGTTTACTGGGAATACAGACGCCGAACACCTGTGGTACAAGGACAAAACGTGTTTTTACGAGGTCTACAAAATGGCCGTAGGTCCTGTTGGTGGTGAACTAGTAGCCCAGTATCGTGGGTATTCCAGTCACAACAGCGGGTCTCTTTATAGCCAGCGTCTGGTGAGTTGTGGTCTCTCACTATAGAGGGGACCGCCAACAGTGAACTGACCTCAGAAAGGTCAAAGGGACGCCATCTGCACTGACCTCACAGAGGTCAAAGAGACGCCATCTGCACTGATTATTGACATAAAGGTCACTTTTCAAAATGTAAAGTATTTAACGTATGTACCTTTGGGGCATGTCGTAGTAAATATAGTGTAGCATACAACTAGGTCTCAGTGTACCAGTAAAATAGATCTGCGATAAAAAGTGTGTGCTCTTATATAAGCCTGAGTGACGTTATCAAGTTTGAAAGTTGGATGTTTACTCTGAAGTAGAATGGGGACACGTAAACTATGAAACCGATTTTCTACGTGTTAAGAAGAAGTACAAAGTTATTTCGCCCTACTTCACACGGGCTGTAGTGCTTTTTTCCCAGAAGGACAAAATGCTTTTGTCACGGTCCCAGTCAAAGCATAAAGACAGTCCCTGACCCAGTCCGCGGTAGACTCTATAGCAGCCCCCAGGAAAAAAAGTATACATTTTCAATATTTGACTAGAGAGATCATTGTCTATTATGAGGCATATGGCTGACTTTGTGTCTATATTTCCATGTCAAATTCAAGAAATGCTCATGAGGTTCCATCACCCGATGTTGCCAATACAATGTTTTCATGGCATTTACTTACTTCTTAGATCACACTATATTTCTTGGAAGCATTACCTTCCCTTGAAGTTTGCTGAAACCTTTGATTGTTTTCACAGCCCTGACCTCACGTTTTGCACTGAAACGCTATATTCCACATATATACACATCAACCATTCAACCGGCTACCCTTTGTGTATTTCTCAAAAGCTGTTGAAATTGCATCGACATTTCCCTTAAACAGAAATCCCTAGTTCAAACAGGTACTATAAGTTTGCCAAGAAAAAATACACCACGCGATTCTTGGCTATCTTTGAATTACTCTCACCCAACAAAATAAACTCTGAATGGTTGGGTGCTTGTGCCTACACCTTCCTGGAGGGTGAGTCATTATTTACGGCAGCTGTCGAGGTGTGGCACCTTTAGCCAAGTGGTCGGGGTGGGCGGTGGAGGAGATGGAATGGGCTGGGGGTTGGGGGTCTGCTGCCAGTGAGAACCTGATGCTATTCTATCCCTCCGTGGTACATAAACAAGGTGCACCTGTGCTTATTACTATCGTAAGGACAGCACCCCACTGCTCTGTACCATTTATATGAAACCGCCCCTGGATCCTAGCATTCCACTAGATTGATTGTTTTTTGTGTCCAATGCCCCATTGGAATGAGTATTCAACGGGGATATAAACGATAAAGACAAAACAGACACCTCCTTCCGTATCATAACAATTAAGCCCCTACATCCATAGTCTATATGGTGGAATGGGGAGGGGCTGGATGTTATAGTGAGGTAGGACGTATTAGAGCTTAGAAGTGATGTGGCTGCATGGAACAGCGTTGGCAGATGATATACGTACGGTGCTTGAATTACTGAAAACGTACTTTATTTTGCGCTGTAATTTATAAATGTTCTTGCGTTATTCGAAATAATGATTTTCCTTTGGCAAATTGCTAATATTTGTATTAATACACTACAAACAATTGATAGTGTCATAAGACGAACTTATGTATCCAAGATCAAGTATTTTTCGAAGATTTATACCAGTGAAAATATCTGCAGCCACAGTAAGCCATAGCCATCTTGCCTGAGGCCATCTAATCTATGCAGTGCCTCCGCAGGTAGCCATGTAGGTTGCCCTTCACACTATGATGTATGGCCAGCCGCCAGGCCTTCCTCCTGTATCTGAGGGTAACCATTGTACACCTATGGCACCCCAGCAGGGCATCCAGTCAATAAACCGTGATACAATACTGTAGGATGGCCCATCTACAACAATGTCATGTCAAAATGGCTGGTAGCTGGAGCGCAATTGCATGTCATTTTCAATCACTGTTTCTATTGAATTTTTCGCAACATTTCAACGTCGTGGTGCTCTTTGATAAAATGCAAGTAGTTCTCTCTGCAACAACCTGTGGGTCTGGAGGCAAGGGCAAATGCTTGATCATTCAAGGTGAATAAATTACCACCTTGTTGTATAGGACCGACCGACAGGGCCCGGGACGGTAGCACGGCAAGCCAGGTGCAGCATCGTATTGGCGTTTCCAAATATCCAATATGTATTATCGCCATTCTGTTCAAATGTCAAATTGTCATTTGCCATAGCTCGTCATAAGTTATTGCATTGCGACTAAAACTGTAGAATGTATTAAAAATAATATGGTTGATGGTACTTACCATGGTTGCTTTTTGGTGGGTGTAACACTCGTGTTAAAGATCCAAACTCGTTAAGGGCGACCTACGGATGAAATCAAAAGATCCTTCGTTAATAATTGCCAGAGACAATATCAATCAGAATCACACGCATCTAGAGAAAATCTATCCGGAATTATACGTAGAACAACCGGTGTCCTGCATTTAGACATAAACAGCTATGCATAAAATAACAGCCTAGTAGTAGTACTAGCACTCCTCCTTGCCCACAGAGCCCAAAACGCTTCCCTCCATGGAAAAGATGGTAGACGGCTGGCCAAGTAAAACCGCCGCTTCTCCTCACTCCTCGGTTCACGAGGTAAAACACAGCGGGGATGGCCCAATCCCCAAAATTATGTTTTCCATGCACACTCTGGAGGAGTGGGTTACCTGAGAATTGTGTGTGTACAGTAGACAGGGTTGGGTTTGGCGGTATGGGTGGGGAGTAGCGCCGGGGTAGATAGACGTGACCCTTACCTGTCGGGAGCTCCTGCAGCACTGCGGCAGGGCGGTGCAGCACCAGTGATGACGACACGCGCAGCCCCCGCCACTATAGACCGTTCCCGGGAGGTTGACCCACGGTTTCTTAAAGTATAAAAGGCCCTTTAAATGATGGTGTGGGGCACTGCAGAGCTGTGATCCTTAAGTGTAAAGGTGTCAGGCAGTAGGGACCCTCTCTGCATGGCTGAGAATTACAAGGATAGTTAATTATGCCAGTGTACCAAGATTGACGATTGTTGGCAATGGCAGGTTCCTGGCTCTCAGAGAGCCAGAATCAGAGTATGCCATGTTATAACTCTTAATATTATACTATAATATTATGTCTCCAATCCAAACGAATTAGTGCCGTCCTGACTAATCTTAATGTCATATACTATAGTACTTTTTCTGCATGCGCCTTACAAAAATAGCCTTAGGTATCGTAGAGGTTTTTTGAAAATTAATTTTGACTAATTGTTTCTTTATTATACATTTGTGTATGTGATCACAATGATTATAGTTCAGCAATGTTCTATACACGCATGTATACATACAAAAGTAATGTTTTTAAATACACAGTTATCAAATCACAATAAATAAGGCCTCAATGTACCTTGTTCAATATGTTCTTTCTGAACAGGCTTAGGGTATTACATAATATCATGGTTTATGGTGATTCTGCCATGTCCCTTATCCATAGGGGTGGGTGATAACCTGTAAATAGCAACGGATTATTTGCTAAGTACTCTCTTTGGGAACGTGTAATATGGGCTCTATGACTAGTGAACCTTGGGGTATTACTGGTTGAAGGATTACCAAGTTGGTAAGTGAGGCCTCTCAAGAATAGACCCATGCATGGTCGGTATACGGTTTGCGCAAAAAATGGGGTACATAATATAATATATGGTTTGGTGTGAATTGTATACAAATCCATGGATTTCGCATTAGATAGCATTTTCCGTTATTTTGGTTTAATTTATTTCTGCATAATACGTTCGCGATGGGAGGGTGTGGGAGGGTGTGATTAGCTATTACAAGTATTACGGACGTCAATCTCATTGGAACATCTCCAGCTGAATACAGCTGGAGATGTTCTTGTGGTTTGTTTCTAACAAACATTAGGCCCATGTACCATTTAAATTTAACTTTAAAACGATATTGAGATTATATGTTTGGATAAATCCCAGAACTAGCTATGGTTCCAGCCAAATGCCAATAATTTCCCAAAGTTCTCACATAGCCATACAGCTTATCCTGTATCGCCAAAGTCGTAAATACCCTATATCTGTAAATAGGCCAACTTCTACGGAGTGGAGTGTGCAATATGTGGCCTTAGGATGCCGCGGACGCCGGCGCTGCCCTGTTTCCCCAACCTCCGACTGGGTTTTTAGACAGAGGCGGCGGCCCATACAGCATCACGGCCACAGCGGGGAAAACGTCCCGCTGGTATAGGGAGCGGGAGGCCTGACTCAGGTCTCCCGGGGCACAACTCAGGGTACTTGTACTACTGATCCCTGCCCGTCATACTTATAGCAGGTCGGCCGTCGTGGAAAAACATTTTTCACACACACAGAACATCATCAATTTCTGTCACCTAGGCCTACTAGTTTCATGGTTTCTGTATAGTTGTTTTGTATAGAATGTTTATTATTTATTATAAAAAAATCATACATACGCCATGGGAAATTAGTCGGGTAACAAGCAAACAGTGCATTGCTGAGATTTGATGTATTTCTTCCTCGTTTTCTATCAGAATTATAATTATAATAATTGTCTGTATAATTGTCTTAACAATTTCTTGTTAGACTGCAAATAACTGAATAATATTAGGAAAAGTATTTTCCGTCGTTATTCAGTGTAGGCAGAATCATGCTGATCTGGTAGTTTATCAACCCTACAGTTACAAGACAACCATGTAAACATGGGGAATTTCCACAGGACATTACATCTCACCTTACCTTCTGTCCATTACCATCCAAGATCATGAATCACAAAGCAAACATTGTATTTCTGCATGCGAAAAAAATGCATCCAAAATCAAAAAAAAACTAGATTTAGAATTTGGCAAAAAAAAAAAATATATTTGGTTAGATTGTATACTATAGACCCAAACAGTCCGAGTGGTCGGCCCCATAGAGGCGCCTTCGTGTCACCATCTGAACCTGAACCAGCCCAGTGGAGGAGCCGGGCTGCCCTCCTGCCCTGTAGGGCCTGTAGGGCCGCACTGTTTTGAAACTGGATAAAGCCAACCTGGCGCAGGACGTTTTTTGTAAGTGAATGTCACCCACTCCTCCGTCTTTACTCAATCCACACGTGAGACGAGCCAACGCCCGATACCATTCCAACAGCTCCACGTGCACAACTTTCTTTCTTTCTTTTTTTTTGTTGTGTGTGATTTACGCCTATAGATTTGATTTATATATCTAGGGTGAGGGTGTTATGGGTCTGGAATTATGCAAGTCCACTGTAAGAAGCGAGGAAGTATAGGCACTGCAAATTGTCTTCAAAAAGGTGATGAAATGTTTTGATAAAACTTAATACCTTCAGATTGTCTTACAAAAGACTTAAATCAGACTTTTAAAGCCATTTTCGGGAAAAGGGGTGAGGTATCATCCCCCTACAGCGCACCCCCCCACCTTCCGACCAAGGCCCCCGCCTCTCTTTTACATCACCCGCATAGATCATGATTATGTAGTGATAATCTCTTGGGAATGTATTTTACTGGTAATTCTTTAAGTATTCTAATTAATAGCACTGTATAATGTTTAGGATACGCCTCAAATTTCAACAGTTATATAACATATATATTACATGTTTCACTCCTCCGTGCAAAGGAGTTTATCGTTCTATCAATAAGTTCATATGATTAGTATGATAATTTTTATGTAAAATTGTTAAAGGCATTCAATTCTAGTGATAACTTACTGTCGCTAGAGATCAAGCCCAAGTCACATTTGTCCAAATGTTAACAAAATCCATTTAATGTTACCTTGGGATACCACATGTGAGCATCATCTATATGCGATTAGCATCAATATTCTATATACCATGACAGATATTAATGGTTTGTTCAGACCTACTTCGGGCTTTGATGGGAGGGGGTGGGGTTCCTAATGTCGCATGTTGATTTTTTAAATGCCAATATTTTGCGTGTGCATTTCAGTTTAATATCGCATGTTATTTTATGCAAAGCTGATATCGCATTTCACTAGCTTTAAGAACCCCTGTCATTGTGCAAGGCCGATGTTGCAGTGTCGAACATGAGAAACACATATATCCAAATGAGAAGGGAGTACGAGGGCGGTTATCACAACGAGCCGGGACCCCAATATCAGCCCAAAGCCAGGGCCCGAAGGGCTGGCTGAGGGCTGATATTGGGGTCCCGGCAAGGGGTGATAACCGCCAGAGTACTCCCTTTGAGGTCGATTATGGATTTATCATACCTTTTCTGTTAGATCAGAGCTCCCAAGGAAGGATGCACAGCAATCAGTGATGGTGGGGCTGTGATGCTGCACATTGTTTTTGTGCTTTTTTTAGGTTTTCCCCCGCCGGAGGCGGCTGGAGGCGCGTAGCGCCGATCAGAGAAAACCTACCTACATTCCACTTTAGCTCTGGGCGCTGACATCTTGAAATGTGACGTCATACAATCTCCTAGCAGATCTATGCTTACACTCTCCGCATGACGTCACAACGCTCGTCGTGACGTGACGCACGCTGGTGGACAGATAATGCGTATTCCGGAGCGTACTCACGGAAAGTGCATACCTTGGCCCCGATAATGCTAACCTCGGAGGCGTTTTTCGAAATGCCGGGTACAGAAATTCACTATTATACGTCGGTGCACTTGTACTAAGCAATCATCCTTTGTTAAGCGTCATTTGGGATGTGACAGTGTCCCACACGCTGCTGCAGCGGCATTCTCCCTGAGGCACCCCAAAGCGTGCGGGCATGGCCGAGAGCCGGGACAGAATGCCTAGCAACTCGCGTCACTAAGGGAGCAAGGTGAAGGTCGCGGAGGGAGTCGCAAACATCGGAGATAGTTTATCTGATAACTTTGGCATTATCCAACGAAATTGCATGATTTTTTTTTTCAATTCATGTCAAATATGTTTTTCATGCACATTTGATGCACATTAGCCTAGATTATTGAAAATGCACATGGATGCACTATTTTACATATTCTACTGAGGGAAAGCAGAACAACAAGCCCAGTGAGTATTCTTCATCCTGCACGGAGCTGTGAAGCAGTGCAAGCAGGCCGTTAAATTCAACGTATAAAAGGAAACTAGAGTAGTGGCGGGTATTATCGGCACCTTAGGGCATAATACATCCTTGGTTGCTTGTTTTTCTTTAAATTTAATCAAAACGTGTTCCATAAGATAGCCTGTACATCCTTGAAACCCTTTAGGGTATCGTAAGTAATTTTCACAAATGGATATGGAAAATAGTACTTTGATTATTTGTTCATATTTTGGAGTGTATTATCGGCACCTGTCTTGTATTATCGGCACCCTTTTATGTAAATCATCAGTACATTGGGTTGATTAGATAAAATTATAATTTTTGCAAGAAAAGCTGACCTACAATTCCTTCTAAAATGATATATCAAAAATCGTGATTAAGAATTGAATATTATCTTAACAGTCTAAAATGATTCAAACAAACCTTTTATCATCCCTTGGTAATGGAAGCCTATGTATGCAAATTTAGCTTTAGGTTGTTTTCATAACAAATAAATTCAAGAAGAGTATTTTTTCATTTAATATTGCTTAGCACTACGCTGCTAGACACTATTTTTCATAATTCCTAATGAGTGTTTGTGTTCTATCCATTGCTCTTATATTTATTGGCCTCTTATTAAAACAGTAATGTAGCCCTGCCGATAATACAAGACATACACATAGAATGGAGTGTATTATCGGCACCCATGTCAATAGACATGCACCTATACTTTTGAAACTAGTTTTTCTTGATTATTTCTTTTTGGACATATTTTAGCTCATACGAATCCAAATTGAATTATCATACTTATTTTTGAGGTCAACAAATGAATTCTATACATCTATGTTCGTTATCCAGCATCATAAAATGGTTATTTCTGGATGTGTGATGATGTACAGAAATATTTCTAGTAATGCTATATTATCTTTGCACATTCCGTATTGTACAAATCTGGTATGAATGTTAGAATATGTGTTTTTTTTTAATATGCATATGTCGTTTTGCAAAGAAGGCACAAATTTTATTTGTTATATCAGCATAAGTGTTAGGGGTGCCGATAATAGACGCCTGCCGATAATACCCGCCACTACTCTACATTCAGATGATGGGATGCACCTGAATACTCACTTGTAGTAAAAAAAATTGGTGCACTCACCCTACGGGCTCGTGGACCAATTTGTTTTACAACCAGCTCGTATTCTGATGCATCCCACATCCTCATGTAGTTTTCCTATACTATTTTTCAAAATACCAATTATTCATAACATCTAGTTTGCCCACGGAATATTTCTGTGTACAGGCCAAATATTTGTATCATGTTATTAAAGACTATTCATGTACTTACATGGGAAAAGTGTGGGACAAAATGTTTTAATGTGGGATGGGATGGATTCGAAAAAATACTTAGAAACCCCACACTTTTCTCAGGGAAGGATGATACTAATAATAAACTGAATGTTCTAAGTTGTATTAGTAACTTATGATACATTCCGTGGTTAGGTTAATATGTAGTAATATTTTATTTGATGGAATAAATCGAATTTGTTTATGTCGTGAAATTGTGGGAGGCTCCTAAGTATGCATTATCGGGGCCGAGGTATGCACTTTACAAGCGACGGCTCCAGCAGTAGCATTATCTGTCCACCAGCGTGGTATCAGTGTCGGAAATTAAGAGTTTATCTTGTGCACCCAGCGGGTGCACAATTCCTCAAGCTATGCGCCCGAAATTTGGTACATGCACCCTCCTAATATATAGCAATTATATGAATTATTAAAATTGTGCACATTCAGGGTGCACACCTCACAAAATCGCGCACCCAGCCGCGGAAATATGCGCGCCGGGTGCAGGGCGCAGCTTAATTTCCGACACTGGGTATAAATGCTTATAAATTCGCACATTTCGCGAATTTCGTCACAGAATGTGTGAATTTTTCACCCACATTTTATGTAGGAAAATGTGCGAATTTTGTACTAGATTATTTGAATTTTGCTGGTAGTTTTGCGAAAATAAATTGGGAACAAAATGGGAAAACCGTTTTTTCAGTGGTCACAACCGCATTTCTTGTTTATGAATTTTAGAAAAATAAAAGGTTTCTGTATTGCCCTGAAGGGCGATACAAGGCTGGTTATCACCCAGGTTAGTATTGCCTTGTGTTAAACTCTTAATTACTAAACTTGTATCACCCTTAGGTATGATAAATGGCAATATCGCCTTGTCAAAGTTAGGGGTCTAGAACCATATACTTTATTTAGCGGGGTCCCAGAGTGTCATAAGCTGACGGGATGCAGGCCAGTAGAACCACATTACCGAGCATTAGGTGAGTGCGCTATGTGTCACTTTGTGTTGCAAATTATCCCCTTGGATCACTGATTATATACCAATCCCAAGTGTAATCCACATCACGCAATATATATCATCAAAACAGCATAGACTATCTATCCACAAAATGTAACACTACAGATAGTCACTATATAGCATTTATATGGATGCTAGTCTAGACCTCCAGCCGATTTACGCGCCCCCTCTTTACAAAAAGGATAAAATCCCTTTAATTCCTCATTTTAGATTCTGCATGGAAAAAACTGGGGAAAATTACTACAATTCCTCCTATTCTAAAATTCCTGGATTTTCCCCTGTTTAGTATTAGAATATACAGTTAAGTAAACCGGCCCATGGAAACACTTGTAGCTGCTGTAGGCTATACATGACGTATTTGTTCGTGGGAAACCATTCATCCTAAAGGAATCCATTCCGTACAGGCGTCGTCGGATCTAGGGAATCGCAGTTCATGTACATGTATTGGACAGAAAAAAAACCTCGGTCTGTCTGAGGAAGTTGGATCCTGTCCATGGTGTGCACCCATGTGGGCAGACTCGGCCATAACACACGGGGGCGATGGGTTCACTTCGCCCCCATCCCCTTCACCCTCTACCTTCAGTACCTCCACCCTCCCCACCCCTTTTACCATGGCAGAATGGCACCCGGCTGTGAATGGCATGCTGGGATCGGCCCAACAAATGTTATCATGTGACAGGTACTAGCGATCATTTGTGTCAAGGGAGATCGAATTGCATAGTGCTGACGAAGCGTTTATATCTTGTATTGGCTAGAATACACATACGCTTATAAGCGATTAAAATCCATTTATTTTCAGTTATCAATCAATCAATCAGTTGGAAGTTTAATTATGACGATTTGCAGAGGTATTGCCTGGATTTCTCAATGAGGCGAGACATAGTTTGTATTGCAAGATTATCCTCTTAAAAAGAAAATAATTATGTCATTACCAATTGTCTTGACAATATGTTTCTGTCTGGCCAAGTTTTTTCTATGGACAGGCTTTCCGTCATTCGTACTTAGGTGGATAAAATACACTTTGGTTCAGGGGTAAAACAAGGACTATGTACATGAAAGAAAATGTCATCTTTTTGGGACACCTTGCTCGAGCATCCAAGAAGTGGACATGGTAATAAAAAGATGTGTCAATATTATCCCGCCGGGACTTCTTTTGTAGAGAATCAGGGACTGGGCATCATTTATTTAGTGACTAGGAAAACAGCCCTTCGCTAGCCATTATTGCTCTAAGATTCTGCAGGATGTCAGCGTTTTGCGATATTAGATCTTACCAGTGCCGGTGTCGTTTCCTATCACCCAGCTCTATACATTGGAGGTATGGGAAAACGAGTGTTTACTATATTTCAGGGGAAGTTTAGTAATGTAGGGTTGTTCAAGGAGTTATCAACCAGATTGTCCTGAACTTGCTAGAAATGCATGTGCTGTCCTCTGTGGTATTTTCATCTCTGTCAAATTTTCAGTAATTTTTAATACAGCATAGTGGGTCTACTTTTTATTATCTTCTTAAGTTTGAGAAAATTGAAGGTTATACGACAAAAATTATGCCGTTTATTTTAGATATAGAACAATATCACAATGATTTCATAAGAAGCGCGATAGCTAAATAAAAGGGGGCAATCTTCATAGTAGATGCATTGCAATTTATTTTAGACCTTTTTTAAAAAATAATGTTGCAATGTTTTTATTTTGGAAATATTGTATCTGTTGTAAATATCCTACGCGAGTTGTAGTCCGAGAGATGATACACTGTGTGAGGTGACCGATTAAACGCCGTCGGCCAACAGATTGGTGTGAGTTATTCCCGCTGTTTGTACAGACAGTTGTCCCACATTTTTAGACCGCCTACCGAAACGTGAATCAAGGCCAAAATATAAAATTCTGTACCACATTGAGTCGACGCGCCAGGATAGTCATGCCAAATAGAACCAGGCTGCTGTTCAATAAAACTGTTTTCCTCCTGCCCACCACCCCAAAACTGCAGCCCTAGCTAACCTACAGATAAATCTAGTTGGAAATCAATAAAGTAAACCCCGATGGTAAGATCCAAAATAGATAGTATATGGTTTTCTCAGAGTGGCATCAGTTCTCATGATATATATATTGAATTTATACCACTAGGTTCGTGCTTTTCCCCCGGACTTTCCCATACTGCACCCAGCTACCCCCGCCTCCAGGGCGGAAAAGGTCCCGGGGTGCGGCCTGATTACAGGCACTGGAGCCAGCAGGACGCACCAACCAACTGCCTCCTCCTGAGGCCAACGGCGACCGCAGCTTCCAGTTCAATAACCATAGAATAGATGGAACGGCCGACTTCCCTAAGCTCTGCTCAGCCTAGCAGAGCCTGACATGATATTGATCCAGACTCTATACTGTCCTTTTTAAGCTGGTGATATATATAGATGTCTCCGCAACTGCAATCAGCTGATCAATAGTTTAAGTCCATTAGCAATGGAAATGAGTGGAGCCATTTTGACAAATGTCTTTCCATCTTAGGGGAGAATTTTGCAGAGTTAGCCAGGTGAAATTTGTAAGGGATAATAGCTGATTTCTCTGGGACGTTCTAGAATTAGTAGGACTACATTTAGGGTCCCGTATTCTATTGTTATATCAAAAATATGTAATTCAAATTGATTATAATAGTCCACGATATATTGACGCCCAACACCCCCTATATATATGCCTATAAGGAGTTGAAAGTCTCAAATATTGGATAATATCACGTCTTCATAATTAGAAGTAACAACTGTGTATAGAGTGGTGCATTCATGGGATTCATGTTATGCTTTAACCAAGGCTCAGCACGTAGATCGGCGTAGATTTGCCGCACAATTACGTCAATTTTTGCATGGAGCAAATAGTGAATGTCTAAAACAGTGTTTGTCTCATCTATAAATCCTATTCCTCCTGTTGATTTGGACGCACCGCTCGGACCATGCCTTTTGTCTGCGCATGCCTGGCACACTATGACATGACCGAATGTTACGCTTTTATCGATCTTTTTTCAACTGCTCCAGTCCTCATCAGATAGATCTAGCCTGTGATAACGTGCATGTAGTAGCTATATGCCCTGGTTGTTGCTCTATCGGCAATATGAACAGTTCAATAAAATCATTATTATGACTGCGCTTCTGTTTTGTGCCAAATCTATAGTAAGGATTTTGATGGAAGGGGGGACTAATAGATGTTGCGTTGATATTAAACTGAATATCTCTCCATATATGTTCCTTAGGCCCACGGTAATTTGCTGAAACCGCCAGTGGCATCAAAGCCCGAAGTATTTGAACTGCAATATTAGAAATCAAAGTAATAATGATATTCAAATGCAATGAATATCATTCCCTCCTAACCAGTAACGTATACAATCACTAGGTTTAATTCATAATTATTATTATTATTACTATTATTAAAAAAAAGCTCTACTTACATTTAGTTATAGGTAATCCTACCCCTAACATAGATTCTGTATACTGTGACTATACTAGTTTAAAACTGGACCTTCACCAATTGTCTATAATTAACGCGGCACTGGCTGACATCCTCTTAATGTCAGCATCCACTTACACAACCTTCAGAACGAGTTGGAGTGAAGCCGAATGTCATAAAACATCCATGATTGGGTGGAGTAGCCTGGCTTTCAATGCCAGTCTATATTATGTTGCCATTAATAAAGCTCAATGACACCCAGGCCGGGGCCTTCCTCATAACATAGAGGTACTTGCTATCTCTCTTTAACTTTTTCTAGATTGGTATTTGGTGCGAGATGGTTTCAATCATTTATTCATAAAACACATGTGATAACTATTATGTACCTTCGGTATTTTCTCCCTCAAAATGTATGGTTCCGTTAAAAACTTCAAGTGTGGAACTTCAGCAACATACAAAAGCTAAACATCTAAGATGTGTAGAACAAATTACGCAATCGTTTCTTGAGACATTGAAATACTAGACATTAACTAATTGAAGTATATTAATGTATCAATGAAACGATCGGTTTGAGGAAAATGAGGAGCTCCGGTTGTTCAATTGTTCAAAAACAAATTCCAATAAGATCCCAATGACATCCCTATAACATCCCATTGACATCCCTGACATTCCAATGACCTCCCTATGACATCCCTAAGACATACCGATGACATCTCAATGATCTCCCTATGACAGCAAAATGCCTTTGCCCCTTTGCCCTCTTCCACTTTTGCCCTAGCCTGGCTCCTTTGCCAGCCCTCTTCACCCCTTTGCCCTAGCTTTGCCCCTTCGGCCATTTGCCCTAGTTTTGCCCTTTCCACCCCCATCTCCCAATACAGTCTTCACTCTTTAATCAAAGACAAAAGCAGATGGAGGGGGGTGGGACGGTGTAGTGGGTTATGTTCTCGCCTCGTTCTCAAGCCTTGGCTGGGCCAATTACACCACCTTGCCTTGTCGTCATTCTCACCCCCATAGATCTGCTCATAGAACTGTAAATCAGAAACCAATTATTAGTCTTGATATAGCTGAAAAATTGCTGAATAGACCTCAAACTCAAACACATCATCATCATCATCAAAAACCGATGGGAATTCCCACTTCCATAACAGGAACATTTTATAATGACATCTGTGCACTCTTCACTGCAGTCAGGCTTTTTCCAGAAAAAGTCCCCCCCCCCATTGAAATCCTATAGTAAAACACTCTCCAAGCAGATTGATGGTAGTAACCAACAATCAATCCAAAATGCCTTAGCGACCTCATACTACAGCCATGTTTAGGTATAGGGAAAAATTATCTGCCTTTTTCAATGAATGATAACTGATTTATCGAAGCACGACAGATAGCTTTGCAATATGGAGAATTAACAGTAAACAAAACAAAGAGATGTGATAAGCAACTGTTAATGTTAATGTATAGAAATAGTAGAATTGATGATAAATTAAGAGTCCCCGTTAGACAAAATAGGAGTGTGCAGAAAATAGTGTTTAAAACGGATTGAATGATTAGTAAGAAGTATATAGGTTCACCGTATGTTCATGGAATATCCTTGTGGAATAAGTTATCACGCGAATGTCAGTATACTGATTCTAAGTTTGTTTAAGAGTTGTAATTCTAAGAACTTTACTACATAAATTGAAGGTTATAAAATAGTGTCTAACCCTGTGTTTTACCTAACTGATGACTAGTTATGGTAATGCAAGGTATACTATGATATATAACTTGTATTCTGTGTAATTGTTTATCTTTATATCTATAAATGTAGTGCCTTAGTTGTACCAAGACTGGCACGCTTGGAAGATCAGGTTATTTACCTGAAAGTTTTGCTATGAATAAACGCAACAAAAGAAAACAACACAGGGTTGCCACAGGGTTGAGACATCAAGATTCCCTGACTTTTCCCTGACCAATTTCCTTTTTCCCTGACAAATAAGATAAGAAAATCCTTTCATTAACCAGCCTTGAACCACCCCTGGAACTGTCCTTTCTTCCTATTTTAGTCTGGGACTTGCAAAAGACAAAATACCTTACAATTTTTCAACTCCTGCAACCAAGGCAATGTTGCTGGATCACAGCGAGATCCCTTAAAATCATAACATGCATATTATGGGACCACAATTTACAAAATAGTTTTTGCCATACCAGACTCTTGTGCCTCTTCACTTGTGGATGTGGAAAATTCCATTTTTCCCTGACTAGAGTCAATTTTCCCTGAAATTTGTTTGAAATTCCACTTTCCCTGACCAATTACAAAATACCCTGAATTCTCCTTGACCTTTGAAAAAAAAAGAATTCTCCCTGATCTGCGGCAATCCTAAAAGATCTGTAACCCTCCATTAGAATTAGAATGAAGCACACATTGCAGCAATGCTGCCACCTGCCATTTCTAACAGAATACAGTCATTGTAGAGACTGGACTCTTCAGGTTAACCTGCTATCTTGTACAGGTCTACTCTGCTACCTGGTGGCTGGTATGAGTAATTCTAGGTAAGATCAATGTACTTCTGAGAAGAGGGATAGCAGAGGAATAATTTCCGTTGTAAGTCCAGGTGTAAACAGACATGACAAAAGCCCTATGAGCCCATGGGAAGTCTACCCCCTCCCCTCCTTCACATACATGGTGTGTGTGAACGGTAATGACTGTCACAGGCATGGAGAGAGGGAAGAATGTGAAGGGGAAGTTGGTTATCCGAAATAAAAGCCTAACTTAAGGGCAATGGCGCCATTACAGCTCTAAAGTTGAGATTTTGTTGAAACTCAGAGAAATACTATATAAATATGTTTAGAGTCCAAAAATGGGAAAAAATTTAGGGGTCACCGTGCTAACTTTTGATTTACAGATGGAATAATATATGCATAATTCCTTCAAAATTGAGGTTTTGGAGAGCCATATTCAGTTACAATTTTTGTGAAAACGTTCATGCTAATCCTCAAATAAACAATCCAATCACTTAAATCTACAGCTAAGACACATGTTCACAGATTTGATGCATGTCCTGGAAAAAAATCAATTTCTTTACTGCATTTTACTCTATTTTCATAGCAAATCAATTTTGTAAAAAAAAAACAAATTTCTGACAAGAAAGTCCCCCAAAAAAAATCTAAGTTGAAAAATCAATAAGAATGACACATAATGTGCGTTGGACTGTTAGCTATCATTTTAAACAAAGAAAACATGGGGTCACCGCATGAATTTAGCCAGAAAAATTGATTATCTACCTGCAAGTCTGGAATTAACCCACCAGGTGTATTTGATTTAATGTTCCTAAACCTATCAAAATACAAAATATCCTAAAGTATTATATTCAAATATTGTTCCCTACATCATAAGGATGGTTTTACCGCTTACTTTGTGAAGATTGGATAAGTATTAACAAAGTTATACCATAGAACTGTACACAAAAAAGCTCCGTACAGTTCTATGGTTATACCTATTACTGCACTACCCCCTTCCCACCTCCCACAGGCACCAGGCAGGGTCATTGATCGTCATGCTTCACTGAACACCCATACCTGCAGGCTGCGCGGCCGTAGTGCGCAGTAACAAATAGTGCGATTGTCTAAAATAATAAGAGGCATTTGGTTTGTTTTTATGACTCAAGTTACAGAAGGCTGCCATCAACATTGTGCGATGTTCGCAATTCAAATAGCGACAAATCACAATCGTATTTCAGCAATTTAGTTATTAACACTAAGTTATAAATTGTACTAATGGCTTAGTACTTTTAATACATTGTTATGATATATAATCCAACACGGATCAGGCTTAGCAAGTCTACTTCTAGTCTACTCTTAGAGGAGACATTTTACGCTCCTAGCGCCACCTGTTAACCAGTATAAAAGGCGTTGCAAGGTAGGGAGCGAGCAGTTAGTGAGCAGTTAGTGAGTTAGTTGGTTAGAAGAAACATGTCTAACCAAGGAGTTATACCTGGAGTAAATACATCGACTCCGTGTAACAGACTGGAGTTTACCATTATCCATTACCTCGGACATAGGATTGTGTTAGAGCTGAATACCAGAATGGTCTAGAAGGTGTTGGAGCAACTCGTGTTCTAAATGTGGTTGATTGCTTATAGGAGACGGGAGGTGGACTGATGAAGACTTATACATGGTGGCTTTGACTCGGGATGAGATGTTTATTGAATAAAAACCCTTTCATATTACGAAGCTCCCTCATCGTTCATTTCTTTTGAACTATTGGGAAGTGAATGGACAAACTTTAAACGCAGTCTGAATTACTCAGACATTCTGGAAAGCAACTCATGAAGACTTGGATATACACGAATCTTACGCAGTCTTAAATCAAACATTAACAATAGTTCATTTGGTGGAGATACCCGAAACATGACTTGTGCCGTTTTGCTCATCCTTGATGTCAGCCACCGGTGACTTTGAGGCTTCCTCTAACCCCAAGCCTCAATCTTTGCGGCCCGCAGGACACGATGTGTCAACATCATATACAGGGAATGTGGAAAACCGCCACCTGGTAGGTAATCCCTTAGACGGGGAGGCACAGAGACAGGAGGTCGCAGCCAGACCCAAGCAGCTCTGCCCCGAAGGTGCACAAAATTACCAAACCCGTGGCAGAGGTAAACCATTTCCCTGGCACCTAGGGTCCAAAGATAGGCCGGTTCTTGACGAAGGACTTGAAACCCTAACACACTCGGGACGAGTTGAAGGGAAGAACCGTCTCACGGAATATAAGCAATATTGGAACCCAGGGTACGTACCGCCTACGGACCACGAAACTGGTACTAGCTCTCAATCCACCTGTGTATCTGATGTGAACAATCTGTGGTGTAATCAAAGTGTTCCTTATCCTTTACTGCCCGCAGCGGGAGGTGAAGGCGAACAGGAAGTTTCCAATGGAGATAACCTATTTTCTTCAGGAAGCCTAAAACAACGACAAAACACCGCGGATAACTCCAGCCCATCAGGGGGAAAACGCCCCGAAAATCCGGTAATCCTACCTGATGGGAGCTCTCTCACCTGTCCATTACCCCAACGACTTGAGTTTACCAGTCACCCACTGGTAACACCAACTCACCCCAACCCGGGGGCGTCCATTCCTTATTCCACTGTAGCTAAGGGAAAAACAGTGGGAAGGGAAAGGGGAGTGGGAAGGGAAGCAGAGGGAAACAGCGAGAAAGTAGGCAATTTACAACCCTATCGATTAACCTACGGTGTAGAAACGAACCTAGACCAAGCTGGTAAAAGAGCGGGAATTCAGGCCTTTGATCCAGCCGAAATATTAAAGCAGTGGGCAGACACAGGCCCCGAAAAGCACATAGATTTAGAAAGGCTAAGCGATCAGGATAGTGAGGAAAATGTAACGCTTAAAGCACCAGATTTTAATACTTCAACTCAAGAATTGTATGATAAATACGAAAGTAAAGACGAAGAAGAAGATAGAGAATTAGAACAAGCTATCGCGAGTGTCAGAAAAGGTAGTCCTGATGGAAAATTAGCTAGAGAAGATAGATCAACCTCGTCTTCATACGAACTTATTACTGAGGACGGTTTAGACACAGGTAAGAAAGCTAAACTTGAAAGTGAGGACGAAATTAGTGTAGAGGAAATACCTGTGAAAGAACAGTGGGACGATCACGATATACAAAACCTCCACGAAAATAATATGGCGGAAGGAGGCGTTCCTTTGATGGATCTAGTAGAAGAAAGAGAGGAAAGAGATCAACGCCAACAACCCGATGAAGGGGGAGCTGGGGGTGTAGATCTGGGGGCAGGGCTTCCTAACCGTGGGATGGGCCCTGGGGGACCCCAACAAAACAATGGGAATGGCCAGATACTAATCCAGCAGCCGGGCCGAGGCGCGCCGGCAGGAGGCGGGATAGACCTTGGGCCCATACAACAAAATATGTTGTACCCTTTTATAAGGCAGGCAATGGGAGCCCCTATACAGGCAGGTCAAGGAGGAGGGGGAAACCAACAGGGTCAACAGGCCCAAGGGGGCCAAGATAATCAGGCCAACCCTCCTCTTAACCAACAGGCCCAAGGAGGCCAGGATAATCAGGCCAACCCTCAGAGGGCTATTCCTCCTCTTAATCAACAAGTTCAAGGGGGCCAGAACGATCAGGCCAACCCTCAAGGACTTATTCCTCCTCTTAATCAGCAGGTCCAGGGAGACCAAGGTAATCAGGCCAACCCACAAGGGCCTAACCCTCAGCAAAACCTTCTCAATAACCCTCCTCAAAACCTTCTCAATAACCCTCCTCAAAACCTTCTCAATAACCCTCCTCAAAACCCTATTAATAATCTCCCTCCGAATCAGCCCAATCTGGGAATAAACCCTGGGGGACTCCAGCAACCCGGTGCAGGGGGAAATGGTGGTGTGAATCCGGGAATACAACAGCCTAATCCTGGGGTAAACCTTAACGCACTGCAACAAAATGATGGGGGAGGCCAACCAGGCCAACAGCCCGGCCGGGCCGAGCCAGCGGGAGGTGGGGTCGATCAAAACCTGCTCCCTCACCTGTTGCAGGCGATGGCACTCGCAGCCAATCTTAACGCAGGCCGAGGAGGAGCGGCTAACCAGCAGGGTCAGCAAGCCCCAGCCGGCCAAAATAACCAAGTAAATCCACCAGGACCCAATAACCCTCCCCCGAACCAGAACAACAATCCTTTCCTTAACCAACCCAACAACCCCCCAAACCCACCGAACCCTCCGCCGCCCGGACCGCCAGGTCCACCGGGCCCACCAGGTCAGAACAACCCTCCAAACCCACCGAATCAACCAAATATTTGGGAAATTCTACCACGGTTGAGCCAGGCACTGGGGCAAACACCAGCGCCAGTGCGTGAAACGACTCACAGTGGTCACCAAAGGGGACCAAACATTAGGTTACCGTGGTTTAGTGGAAAGGAAGACGAGCAAATAGAAAAGTATTTCAGGGAATTAAAACGACTGAAAGCTATCTATGACTGGTCGGACGCCCATCTCCTGAATATGGCGCTGTTAGGCCTAAAAGGAAGGGCCGACGACTGGGCAGGAGCGTTAGCTGAAAGTGAGAAAGACTCGTTTGAGAAACTAGAAGCCCAAATGACCAAGATCTTCGGTGATCGAAGGGCAAAGTGGCAGAAACACGCAGAGTTCTGTGGCCTTAAACAAGGGAAAGACCAGAGCGTGATCGAATTTGCAGGTGTTCTGAAACAAAAGCAAGTGAAAGCAGAGGCGAGTGAAAGCATGATGTTAGCTGTGTTTTTAGAAGGATTAAAACAGGGCGTAGCCAGACAAGTAGCCATACTGGACCCTAAGTCTTTCACCGAAGCGGTGGATTGTGCAACGAGGTTAGAATCGTTGGACAAAGGCAAAGGGGGAACTAAAATATCAAATGCAGTGAGCGAATTGGCTGGAGGCCAAGAATCAGAGGAGACCGCGGCCCTAAACTCCATCTCCGAACGATTTGGAGTGGTGCTGGCCCGACTGGAGGCCGCTCCATGGTTTCAGAAACCAAAGCCGGGGCAAAGCGGGACTCCCCAGAGTGGTGGTAACTTTAAACAGCAAGGTTATGAGAGAAAAGATAGGTACGAAAACCAGAAGGGTGAAAGAAGTTCAGATCAGAAGCCTAAATCCAATATCGCCCCGAACAGAGAGGCAGATAAGGGAAAGAATCTGCCAACTCAACAGAAAGTAGAGAGACCCAGGTTGCCTTTTGATGAAAGTAAGTTTTGTATCATTCATCAACAACATGGTCACTCTACAGAAGCGTGCTTGTGGTTAAAGAATAGGTTGAGGGAAAAACCCCCGCGGATCTACAAAGATAGCAAAGCCAGTGGTACCGAACAAAAGAATCAGGGAAACTAGAAGAAGGGTCCGTTCATTCCACGATAGAATTAGGCGCAGTGGACGGACCGGCTAGGAGAGAGATAGGAGACGAAGCATTTTTCTTAACGTTAAGGTTTGATGATCAGAAGGAGGTTAGATCTTTAGTAGACACAGGAGCGAGCGATTGCTTCATGTCCACCCATTGTAAACGACAGATCCCTAAACAATGCATTTTAGATGAATGGAAGGTATCGAAGGGAAACATCAGTTTGGCAGACAACTCGTCTCAAGTAATACTAGAACAAATTAGATGTAAGTTTTCAATCCAGGGATCGGTGGTCTGCTATGATTTCAACATAGTGGACGATCTATGCCACCTAATAGTAATCGGTAGAAACTTATTAACAGTGCTTCGATCAGATTTATCTCTACCAGGCGCAAAGATAGAAGTGTTTTGTGGAAACCCTATAGTTAGCAAAGAAACAGTGAAAATTCCGCCGGGGAATGAATGCATCATACCGGTAACCACTCGAGAGCCGCTGGGATTAGACTCACCGGTAGCTTACTGCGCACCGGCGGTAACCGCACCAGTCCTAGTAGAGGGGTGCGTGAATACGGTGGGAAGCCAGTGGTGGATCAAAGTCATGAATCCGCTAGATGAAATGCAAGAAATCACTCCCCAGGAAGTATTAGCTTTTGCGGAAGAATGCGCAGTGCCTGAGGTAAACCAAAATCAGATAGAGGAGTTCCTAGACTTGTGTTATCTAACTAAAACAGAGACCCCAATGTCCATCTGTAGGATTTCTGTAGAAGTAATGAAAGACGCAGTGCAAATGGAAAGCCAAACCTCTGAGGAGAAATCCCGAGGTAAAATGGATGAAAACGTGAGTAAGATAGATCTGTCCGAATCGTGCTTAAACGAAGAACAACAGGTAAGGTTTAGGCAAATGCTTAATAACAATAGAAATGCACTAGCGTTCTCAATGGAAGAGTTAGGTCACTGTGAAATAGCGCCGATGAGAATCATTGTGGATGAGTCGCAGGGAGTCATAAGTTCCAGACCATACCGATACTCTCCACAGAAAATGGATATCATCGATGAACAGGTTAGGCAACTCATAGATATAGGTGTCATAGAGCCCAGCGAATCGGCTTGGCGAAGCCCGCTGGTGGTAGTGCAGAAGAAAGACGGCAAACCTAGGCTCTGTACAGACTTTCGCATGCTTAATCAAGTCACTTTTAAAGATAAATTCCCCATGCCCACGGCTCGCTCGCTTTTCCTATATATGGCTTACAAGAAACCCACTATGTGGACAGCTTTAGATCTGTTGAGCGGCTATCACCAATGTGTAATCGAAGAAGACAGTAGAAAATATACCGCTTTTGAAACCCCGATGGGTGTATATCAGTATAAGCGTGTACCGTTTGGCTTAGTTGGCGCACCTTGGCAATTTACCAAGGTAATGGCCATAGCGCTAAAGGGATTGATTCCTAGAACATGCTTAGCATATTTAGACGACGTAATTGTCTACGACACTACATTTGAAGAACACCTGGCGAGCGTTGAGGTGGTTCTCCAAGCTTTGGCGAAAGCTAATCTCAAACTGAAACCGTCAAAGTGTGAGTGGTGCCGCAGTGAAATCAATTTCCTCGGCCATGTAGTAAACGCAGAGGGTGTGGCTACACAAAGGGTAACCACAGAAAAGATTACAGCCTTTAACCGTCCACATAATGTGAAAACCATTAAATCATTTCTGGGACTGTGTAATTACTACCGATCATTTGTCCCAAACTTCGCTGATCTAGCAAAGCCTTTAAACCGGCTGCTAAAGAAAGAAGTCTATTTTGAGTGGACAGAGGCCTGCGAGGAAGCGTTTCAACAGTTAAAGAAATTGCTGACCTCGCCGCCCTTACTAATTCATCCAGATATAGGAGGGCACTTCTATCTACTAACTGACGCATCAGACGCCGCGTGCGGTGCAGCGGTTTGTCACAAACTAGATGAAATCTATCGTCCGGTTGCTTTCTGGGGATGTACTCTCCGGGACGCCGAATTAAATTATTCAGTAACAGAAAAGGAGGCTCTGGCAGTAATTAAAGGCATTACCGAGAGGGATGAGCTCCTCGAAGGGTAGTGCCTAACAGGCGGCAGTGGGCTCGCAAGGGTCCGGGGACACGTTAAATTTTAATTATAGTGCAGGGGAGAAAACATTACTGAAGGCCCCCGTGTCTAGCGAAGGATGAATTAACATCCTACTGTGGTACCGTCTAGTCGGCGTACATATCGGGCTGCTGGGTCACAAGGGGCACATACGACTAAAATTTAAATCCGATTCAGAGCTAATGGGTGCGGGGAAGGCCAATCCCATACGGCAGAATCAACTAAATTAAGGTCTATTAGGTGTGCACCCGCCAGTAAGTGGTATGTACGTGGTACGGGGCCGACAGACCCCACCTAGCTCCTGACAGCTCAGGAGTGAACAGGCAAGGCCAGTGAAAACGGTCAAAGTTCAGTGTGGGTTGGCAGATTCACCTGGATCAGACCGTCGGTGACCACCCAGGGTGACCTGGGACCGGTAATCGCTATCGACTGGGTCACTGGCCGGTCGTCTCTGTTCTGCTGGAAGGTCCAAGATCTTCCGGTAGCGGAGAGGGCTCAATGTACAGTCAGGCCATGGTAAAGCTAAATGCTGCATGTCCAATACCCTATTATTGGATATCGTGGGTTTAGTTGAGCCATGCTCTCTGTGATCAGAACAAGTTTGAAAAGAACCATCTGGGAAGCAGAGAGAGCCTTATGGCTGGAAAGGGTTCTAGCTCAGGCGCAATCCACTATGTCTCATGACATATGGGAAGGCCGAAGGAACCAAGTGTAAGAACTATGAGGACATGTTGCAGGGAGCTAAAATCACAATAGTGACTGATCACAAACCATTGATTCCCCTGCTACAAAGTGCCTACAAAGCCCCGTCAGCCCGGCTGAGACGGTGGGCTTTAGCGTTATCAGATTTTGATTTTGAAATCATATATGAGCCAGGAGCGACTCATTTTCTACCGGACTATTTGTCTAGAGTCTATCATGAGCATGTCCCCGGTGAGGAATATGAACCCGCCGTGGGATGTGAGTTATTTGAGGCCGAAGTTCAGGATGAAGAGCTTTCTGTGGCTACGGTATTAAACGCGCAACTCCAAGATGCAGAGTGCGCGCAATTGATAGACTACCTGCAGGACGGAGACCTACCAACAGATCCCATTGAAGCTAGGCGAATAATGGACCAAGCTGATTTTGTAGGAATGGTAGCACCGGGAGTACTGTGTAGGTTCAACATAAAAAGGTATAACAAACACCAAGACCAATTGGTCAGACTGAAACCCAGGATGATAGTTCCAGGTAGGTTAATTCCCAAAGTCCTGAGACTATTACATAATGATATCTTAGCTGGAGGACATGTAGGGATCAGTAACCTCACTACCAAAATCTCTGAGAAATTCTACTGGCGGAATATGAACGCCGACATAGTAGACTATGTAAAAGCTTGTGAGACCTGTTCTCTAAGAAGACGGGCCCCACATTTCAAGGCCTTAGCTAAGTCTTGGGAGAGACCAACCCGACCCTTTGAGGTAGTACAGTGTGATTTCATCGGGCCACTAAAGAAGGCTAGGGATGGGTCAAAATACATCATGACCTTCATAGACCTACTAACAGGTTGGCCGGAGGCTTTCTCCACGAAAGACTCTACTGCCCAAACCGCGGCCAACTGTTTCCTAACCGGGATAGTGTGTCGGTACGGACGGGTAAACCGTCTGCACACAGACCGGGGAGCGGCCTTCCTCTCAGGGCTATTCAGGGAAATCACCACACGACTAGCGTGCAAGCAAACGTTCACTACCGGGCGAATGCCGACTGGCAACGCTCGAGTAGAAAGACTACATAAAACCATCGAAAACCTGATTGCTTATTATATCCCTGACGATCACTGTAACTGGGTCGATCTACTTCCCATTGCATTATGGACAGTTAGATCCACAATCAGTGTACGGTCGGGATACAGCCCGCACACCCTGCTGTTTGGCAGAGATCCAATCAGTATGGGAATGCCTGAGCAAGGAACAATTCCTGAAACGCTGAACGACTGCGAGTTTTTCATGCAAACCAAGGATAATATTGCTATGTTTAGGAATATGGCTGAAAGAGTAGTTCAAAACTACGAAAAAGATCTGAGACTGCGAATTGATGAGCGGGCGCGGCCCACCCAGATGTACGAAGGTGATATGGTATACATGTACGACCCTTTAGCTAGTGAAAATAAAGCGTCTAAGTTCTCAAACAGGTATACTGGGCCATTCAGGGTAATTGAAACAAAAGGAGACCACCTTGTTAGACTAGTGTCTTTAAAAACTGGAAAACAGGTCCCACATCTAGTAAACATTTCAAAACTCAAACCTGCACATGGGCCCTGGTCTCCCGCTGTCCCTCATAACATTCCCAAACTGGTGAGAGAAGCGAAAATCACTAACTCAAAAGGGGCAGATCCTGACCGAAACCCTGAATTGCATCACACTCCGACGGGTGAAATCGCTGAGGAAGATGGCGAAATAAGGGGTGCTGAGACTGAAAACTCAACGGGAACGACCGGTCCCCGTGAGCATGATGCAATTCCAATGGCCAGGAAGGTACCTACACAAAAACCTGGTCCAAGTCCCACTGATTTAGCAGAAACGGATGGGCAAATCACTGATGGTCAGGGCACCAGTGTGGACACCACGCTGTCCACAAACTTATCCTTTGTCCCTAATAAAGCCGCCTGTGAACGGGGAACAGCTGGCGATAATGGACAGAGGAAACGCAAACGAGCTAAACGAAGGGGCAAAAACCAGCCGTTGGAGGGGAGATCCCCTCCAGGCAACAACAAGCCCATAAAACTACCCTGCGGTGATGTGCCGATCTTGGATACGTCGGAACAGAGCCCAGGAAAAACAGTAAAGGACCATGTCCCGACGAAAGGTGGCTATAACCTACGTCGGAACCGCCGCCCTAACTACGTCGCTCTGTCCAACGGCGGAGAGAGCGACGACATGGATGATTAATGCAGGAAATTTAGCCGCCCTGTGAAAATAAAGGTTCGGCGGAGCGGCACCGTTAGCGTCAGCGCTAATGGAACAGGTGGTCCACCTCACGACCACCTCGCCGCGCCCAGGGGGCGTGGCAGAAAAGGGGGGGTGCGCACACCAGGGGAGCTGCCAGTGGTTGGGCGTCATCTCTTGGGACCGGATGCAAGCGTTCCCCCCCACCTGAAACAAGATACAGCTCCAAATATGGAGACAGCATGGACAAGCGGATCGGTTATAATTTCGTGGATCCGCGCCGACCCACCAGTCGGTCCGCAACTCTGCTCCTAGACGGTCACCTCTGCTGCAGGTGATTGTGCGCGCAACCTGGCCTGGGAGGAAGCGGAGATAGAAATTGATTCTGTCTCTGAACAGAAGTTGGAGATAGAAATTGTTCAACTTCCGACTTCTCCTGGAAGGAGCAGAAAGAGAACTTAGCTGGGACACTGATCCACCGACTCATGGGGAACTGTCTAGCCCTCCGGCCACATAGCAATCCAAAGGGAACTACTACTTTCCCTGCGGACACGGAGGGAAGAATCATCGTCCCCCTGAGAATGAAACGGATTAGCCGGCCCCACCAGAGGGTGCTGCCTACCAAAGGAAGGTTCGTTGGGCCATTCTTTTAGGATTTTACCACATGAAAGAAAAGGCAGCCGAGAAGGAGAGTGTTAGAAAACAACCGGCTCAGACCCTTAGGCGGTGGAGTTGGCCGGGCCGGGGCGGTGTCCGTCCGGACTCGACCGACGCCGGGATTGCCCGGAAGAAGCCAAGGACACCAGCCCGGCGGCCCACCAGAACGACCACAGGCGGAGCCAAGAGGTCCGCCAAATCGGCTCCAGCCAAAAAGAAGACAGCAGAGAAAGACTTCTACAATTTATCTGAGGTGAGTGACGTGGAGCCCGAGCCAAGGCTAACGGCGTTGGCCAAGCCGGTTCAGAAGGAAGAAGCGGTCAACCAACCAGTGCAGATACAGGCCGGCTGGTTCTGGGACCTTACGCAACCACTGTTCCAACTATTTGAGACTGTTGACGAAATTAGGAGAACAGTAGGACTAGATGTGCCAAAATCAAACAAACAGTTAGCTGAGATTAAAACTCAGGTAGCTCCTTTTATTCAAAGGACCACACAAAACTCTAAATGCGTCAGGGAAAGTACCAGCCTACAAACAAAACGAGGCGGCCGACCTCTGCCCATTCTGGAAAGGCGATCGGGAGGGGAACAGCTAACCGTCGCCGCTCCAGGACTAAAAGTGGAGGTAGCACCCGGTCAACACGCGCCAACCCCACCGGTGGGGAACGGGCCAGCGGGAGCTCCCCTCCTCCACCACTTACAGCCTGCGGACCCCGCTTGTTTAGACTTGAGCAGCTTGACAACGAGCTGCAACGCCAATCCCTCACCACTGCTATGGAACCAGCCGCAGTGGACGCCAACCAGCCAGCCGGGGGGCCCACTGTGGCCGAGCCCACTCCCAACGACAAACCCACCGCAAGTACCAAACCCATACCCCTCGAACCAACCGTCGTACGACCCAACGGGGGCCGTTTCGGACTGGAACCTACTAGGCCAAGACCCCTCAGAGCAATGCGCCCCTCGTCCTGCGAACGTATGAGAGGCTTAAGAGTCACGGTCACCAAGGATGAGAGCGGGATCATCAGGCGAGTGGTAAATGACAACGGGCAAAACCTCTACGAGCATGTCCCAAACTAAACAGACCAGGAGGCCCGAGAGGAGAGCATTTTTCGGCGCATGGATGTTAGTAATGCGCAGAAAAATAAGGTAACTTTACTGTGAACATGTTTAGATAAACTGCAAAATTAACTTTCTCAAACGATCGCTAAGGCAAAAACAAGGACAATGAAGTGGCTGGTGCTGTTAGTATTAGCTATAATAGGGGGCATTAGGGGAGTGCATAACGACTCCGGCCCACCTGAAGGGCTAGCCCCTAACGCTGAAGTAATAGCTTTAGAACAATATGGAGTAGTGTTAAAACCAGGGAAGTTAATGTCCACCGCGGATATAACACACGTTCGACAGGGCTTCCTAATCGCTATTCCAAGGAGGCGCCCCTTCAACAAAGCTACCTTTGGCCAGGTATGTCACCGATATCTACAGGGAGGAGACGCCCTTGATCGGGCCTGCTATCATATCAGGTCGCTGGTCAGTTGGATGGATCAGACGTCACAGGCGCTTAAGGGTCGGTACCGAGAAGTTCTTAATGAAACCTTAAGTTCCCTAATAAAAAACACTCAACAAGACCTTCAAAATCAAGAGTCGGAGTTAAAATCTAGTGGAAGGATCAAAAGGATGAAGAAGTTGCCCACAATGCTAGACGATCCAGGGTGGCCGACCTTTCCTCTTCCAACCTCTTGGAATCAAGGACTGGCGGCTGATGTCAAATATAACCGAGAATTGATTAGAGTATTGCAGGAGTCTTCGAACCAAATGATCGAAGACTTGGCTCTGATGAATGAAAAACATGACGAGGCTGTCGAAAAGGTTAACCATGTCGTGATAGGCCTACTGGACAATCTAAGATCACTAAATAAGGCACACAACACGACTCGCCGAAGGTTAAAACTAGTGCAACATAAGGTGGATTGGATGGAACTGTACCTGAATATGATACCGGTCGCTCTAGAAGACAAGTTAGGAGAGATGGTGTATCTTCAACTAATGGTAGAGCAAACTCGCGTGTTCAGGAAAGGTGTACAGCGCCTGACGCGGGGCCAGCTGACTATGGACTTGGTACCCCGCCAATATATGGTCGGAGCGGTCCAGGAAGTGAACAGATACCTGAAGGGGATCCACCCCAGGTTCCATGTCGCGTTCACAGATCCTTCCTTCTATTACGAGAACAGTCAACCTTCGTTCAAATTCAATGAAACCACTCAGGAATTTATAGTGTATGTAAGGGTGCCTGTGGTGGCTGATGAACATCTGTTCCGGGTCTACGAAGTACTAACTTTTCCTGTGCCAGTGACGGTTAGGGGGCGACGTAAGAAGGACGCTCTCCAAATTGTTAATCTACCCAAAAGTGTCGCCATGTCCATGTCCCGCCAGTATTACGTACCATTGGCTAGTGGCAGTTGGTCAGGTTGTTACGGACAGACCATCACGCTCTGTAAGGACCTACCTTATATGAAAAAGATTACAGACAACACCTGCACTGCTGCGCTACTGAGGCGCGACGACCTAGCGATCCAAGAAAAATGTGAGCTGGACTATCTGCTGGAAGCAGACTTCGGAGAGATGGCAGTGTATCTAGACGACGGAGATATGCTGGTGGTCAGCGCCGACACCCGAGGCCAAATGATTTGCAGAAACCAGCCTGCGGTCGGAGTAAACATAGAAAATTATGCAAGGGTTCAGGTGGAATGCGACTGTGCATTCCAAACACAAGGAGCATGGATACCGTATAGCTTGCGAAATTGTGACAGGCACACCAGGATCACCACGGTTGTGTACCCACATAATGACCTGTTGGAAGCAGCAAGTCGTGTGAAGGGGTGGGACATGAATTTCACGACGTCCAAAAACGAACCCACTATGTTGGAATCAGACCCTATCCCTGAAACAATTAGGAAAGACCTGCTGGAGATCGAGGAAAGCCTGAAGGCCAAAATACCTGTAACCTCCTTGGCCAAACGAATACAAAAACACCGTAAAGACTTGGCCAAGGGTATCAAGAAAGCGACTGACCGTTATGAGGTGGAAAAACACGCCCCGTGGTTCTCTATAGGCAACTTCGGAGGCGGTTTTGGTCTCCTCACCATCTTTTGCATAGTGGTAGCTGTGACAATTATTGGATGTGTTCTCTGGAAGTGCTGGCGGAACCACCAAGGCAAGGCTGCCCTGGCCGGACTAACCATGACTTTACCTCGGGCCATGGCCTTGGAAGCGGCGGACCCGGGGGAGCTGCTGCGCAGTGAAAAGGAACTAACTGGATGCCCGGACACGACCGCCAACCCCACTGCGGTGGCAGTACTTGCTATATTACTGGCAGTACTCGTCATCGCCATAGTGGTCCTCGTGTGGCGAAAGTGGAGAAATATTAGAGGAAAAACTGTGGATGGGTTGTACGTACAGTTTGCCAACCCACATATGATAGAAACAATCTTCCTGGGCGAACTGGCTATGCCTTCAGACCACACTTATACCGAAGGCTATGTGCTCATTAGGGATCTACTGGTAACCCAGCTGTGTCTGAAGTATACTCTGACGGTAACCTGGGGGGCGCAGCTGATGGGAGCAGCGACTAGACCTGGACAGCACCCATCTAAGGTGCCACTACCCGACACCCTGAGGGTATCTAAAAAACTCGCCCGTCTGATGATGAGTAACTTAAAATACAATACCAGGGCCAGACTACTGAGATATTCCTCGGGGCTAGCCACTCCTGTACCCATGGGAGTACCTCGCCTCATCGACGCAGGGTGGTCCGATGTCGGAGCGGACTGGCCTCAACCGGTGTTGGGACAAGGAACAATGCCTAACGCTCCTCCTAGATCGACCACGCCCACCTCAACGGCGACCGGAACAGGATCTGCACGAAAGACAATAAGGCCAGGGACATCCGAAATAAATCCAGGAACGGTTTATGAAGTTATCATATGACAATGTAACGAGTGGTAAAACCTGACCTAGTACTGTACAGGGAAAATTGGTGAATTAATGACACAAAGGTACTAAAACTAAAATGTTACAGGAAGTTCGCTGGGCAATACCTGTTTGGGTAGGTAGGGTTCTGTTGACTAGCCTGAGCAATAAGGATTCACCAGTCAGGAAAAACTTAGTTCGGGTAGGCTGGTCCAACCGTCTCTCTATGGACCCATGGGTTATCTAAATTTCTCTCAAGTCGAGTGTCCCATGCCCGGTAGCCTAGCTCAACACTCTAATTGTTATTGATTTGGCAACTCTTTTAAAGTAGGGAACCATTTGGAACCGATCCTAGTGTCGCAAAATTTTAGCATTTTAAAAGAAAAACTCAAAATTCTGTATAAAACCTAAGAGCGCTCAACGGGACCAATGCTCCCAACGAGCGAAGTGAACTTCCCCAAGCAAGTACCATCTACACCTGACCCCTGTGCTGTTGTTACCGCTAGGATCGGGCTGCAGTACAGGAGCCACTTGGGGAACGCCACTGTCTATTCTTTAGCATGCTTACATATATAATCTTCTCAAAGATGAGGGGGTTGCACAAGCGGCAGGAGCCTGCCCACAGGCCTGGTGTCAGTGGTGCCTAACAGGAGGCAGGACGTTGGGGTTACGCGTCACCGACGCTGCGAAGGGCACTGGGGTGGACGCCCGACCATGGCAGTCACTATGCCCCGGGTGGATTGGCTCCTGACAAGCGGTCCCTTCATCACAAAAAAAAAATCGACGAGTAGAAAGAAATTTACCTAAAAACTAATATATAAAGCAAACCAATATTTGTGTAACTAAGAGCTCTTCCTCAGGGAATTTGGGGCAAAATATAATAAGAAAGCAATATAATTAGTAACATTCTCAGGGGGGACGCTCCGTGACAGCACACGAGAGTACCTTATACGTGGCTCGTTTGCTCCTGGCATAGACACGCTGCAGCGGCAAGGATATGTGCAAATCCTGACAAGGCGTGCTATATTTGGGAGCTATAACGGAGGTCACAAGGAAATGAAGTTACGGGACAACAGCGAATTGGTGACATTCACAGGGTGCTCGGCTCTCTCTCACTATATCGCGACTCCCTCAGACGGGACAAGCTATCCCTGGGGGGGAGAAGCTGTAGCGAAAACTCACAAGGCGGTGGAGCGAGGTGCTGTCCTTATTAATAGCCCCGTCGTCTTGGTTATGTGTAAATGACCACTGAATCACCGTATGTCTTAGGTCAAAGGATCCTGACTTTAACATAAAAGTCAGGATCCAACGACAACTAGTATATGAACAACTGCCCATAAATCAAGACTAAATTATTTAGACCACTTTTAGACCAGTTTTAATCGGGACAGAGACAAAACGGCAAGAAGTCAAGTTTCGACCCGGGTAATAAATTAGAAATAATTAAAATTAATAAAGAAAATGAACGGCTTCAGAGCTGACCGCCGTCGAGGAAAAGAAAATAAAATAAATAAATGAAAATTAGTCTTGACCGCCGTCGTGGCGCTAAAAGTATCCAGGTCTCCGCTCAACAGTTGAGCTGAAGAGGGGGGACATGGATTACTGATTCCCTGATGAACAAGCTACAATAAACTTGGTTGACACCCAAAGCTAATAAGATTACCCAATCTATTAGAAAGGAGATAAATAATTCTAACTCTGTCTTTAGCACTACCTATCCCTGCCCGGCATGCGCATAGTTAGGATAAGCTGGGGGCGGAGTCTTTTCAGGAGTAGTCTTGACTCTCCACAAGAGAAACGGGCATAGACCTGAACAAGAAAACGGGTTTAACCTGGTACTGTACTTCGGTAAAGGCCCGACTTACTAGGTGCTGTCTGAAAGTAAGTGATCTCAGGAGATGCATTTACACATCTCTATAATTTAAAGGGGGTGTAGGCTGCATATTTAAAAAAAAAAAAATATATATGCAGTCTGCTCCCAATTATAGCAATGGAAACTCGGTGCTACCCATTCTGGTCCTACGAATGGGAAAGTACCGACAAACCACGTGTAACTAATAAGGACCGGGAATCAGATCAGAAATGAACCTGAATCTGAGACCCGATCCTCTAGTGATAACTAAGCAAGGAACGAATAATCTCGACCTCCCTTGTACAGTTAATACTTAATGTCCTTTAATGACATTTATACCTCACGGAATGAAAACGCTACCCCACCGCTAGTCATGTGGTTTTTCCATATAGTGTAGTGTATACGGGAGACAATGAGATGTTACTGGTAACATAGGTATAATAATTATTCAGTGAACTGTTTGGAGTTGGTGGCGCACCCGTTTGCATTATCAGAAAGGCGCCGCTACCCAATATAAAGTGGAACTCGGTCTTCAGACCCCAGGCTGAATGTAGGGGGTGAACGCCGAGCTACCACCTATAACTAGCAGAAAGAGAAGGGATTTTGTCGCAACAAAATCAATCAATAAGAACAAAACTGGGTTTTTAAAGCGAACGCTTCATAAAATGGAGTCAAATATGTTAGAACAGTTGTCACCCTTGAAGGGGGTGTTAAATTGTTTGCGTATAAATCTTTGGAGTGTGTTGGGTAATTATTCTATCACACTGTACAGAAAGAGTGTTATCAAGAGTACTGAACCTTGTGACCTCTTAAGGTAAATCACCAGGGATCCAACCCCTATCATTATTCTTATCTCCCCATGAGGTCGTTTGGGGAATCTGAGCGGGACAGTTTTGCCTCACATCTCGGGCATTCATGAAACCTTTGTAGGTGGATGTTCTTATGATGGCTCAACTCCAACCTGTGGGTACAGGCTTTCACGCATTCATCGCAAAGATATCACTATCTGAGGTGTTTGGAAACCTCAGGTGCTGATAGGCGTGGTTCTGTATTCAGTGGAACGGTGCCCACATGGGCCCGATCTATGAACGCACGAGCTGCCGCAGTGTACACACATGTATCTCTGCAAGGGACGCTTGATAATCTTTGTGATGTTGGTGCCTTTCTAACTCTTAATAAGGATACCATTCCTTCTTTCATTACATTCATACAGAATCTTCATTTGGGAGTTCATTCAGTGTCTTAGAGACTTCATCTCGGGCTCCTCACAGTAGTATTTTTTCCTCTTCGAGACGACTTTGACTATAATGCTCACTCTAACACTTATTCTAACACGATGACACTGACGAAGTCTTGCTGTTAGACTAAAACATGGGATGGGTATCTGTGGCCTTCGCCACTACATCTCAAACTTACCTTGGAGTCGCCAACAGCTCGTTGGACGGCTCCACCTGTGGTGTCGCCTTACGTGGCCGACACGTCAATCTTACCAGTACTCTGTAAGGGGGACAACTCATCAAAGAATTCTGTCACAGCCAATCTAATGCTGGGAAGTCTGGACCAAAATACTTGGTCACCTACAGTCACTTAAACTTACCGGGGTGAACACCCTGGGAAGCGCTTGTTACCTAAGGCACCCCATGTGAATTGTTTCCAATGTAGACATTTACACTAATGGTCTGTACGTATAACGACTAAACAAAGAATCCTGTTACAGCGAATCTGATGTTGTAACTCTCAGACCAGAATCTCTGGCCACCCATACCTGATTATCATGTGCAGTGTCAGTCCCCAACAGTTAACAGTATCAAATAATAACAATACGATACGAATTACCCACACTCCAGAAAACCTACTTAGATCGGTAATAGCAACAAACCGCTAATCAGAAAACCCCCTAATATCGCCCAACCACGCGCGAAGTAAAATGCTTGATCATATTAGTCTAAACAATCCGCCCACTAAAAATTATACAGCCTGACGCTTTTCAGTGCCAACCGTGTCACATTGCTTCATTTACATCACCCTAACATACCGCGGGACCTGGAAAAGATAATAAGTTTAGTACACAAGGTCCTAGTTCTCAGCCCGCGTCCACCATCTTGGAACCAAAAGTAAACACCAGGTGGCCGCCCACGCTACCCGTTACAAAAATCACCAGCGAAACAGTTTCTGGTTCCGGGAATGACATCAGCTTCCGGAATTCAACCACGTGAAGGCGAGCTGAGAAAACTACTGACTAACTCCTGACCAACAATCTCCTTAAATCTACGATTAGTAGCCTACCTAACATGCAAGAAACGGTGGGAAAAGGAAGATACAACTTACCCGATCTCGGAGCGGTGGTTAGAAGGGCGGCTCCACGAGAAGGACGAAGGCCCGGCAACGAGCAAGGTAGACGACGGGTCCCGTGGCAACAGTCTTATGTTCCTGCGGCTCCTGGTGAACATCTGGCCAAAGGCCTCCGGAGAAAAGAAACACTGTCCGGGGTATCCTGGATAAAATACATCTTAGTGGACTAGGTGCTGATCGGGAATTAAATCACCGGAATCACTCGGTGAAAACAACCCGGAATTAAGTGTTCCAATCACAGGCCGGGAATTGGATCCAGAAATTACTTGTTGGAAATCACTCCGATAAATTAGAAAAAAATTAATATATACAAAAGAGTGCCGGCGGCCTACTACTGAAGGGGCAGTCTGACAAAGACTCGGCCCAAAGCCCGGGCCCAACGACGAAGCAACCGGGTTGACGGCATGTAGCCATCTGTCAGCTCGCGGAAATCGTTGACCGTCATTACCCCGTCCGCGACTACCTTGGGCCGGTGGAGTGCGTGACCAGTGTCAACCGTCGGAACCGCATACCACTCGTTGGCTCTTCTGACCTCTCTGCTGACTCGCGGGATGATCCGGTTCAGCCACTTTTGTAACGAGCTATCACTGTCAGTCAACTCCCAACTCCGGGCATCAAAACCGGAGGGAGTGGCCAAGATCAGGGTGGCTGGGATGGGATGGGCTCGCAGGTTCAGGAACGCCTGGTTAAATAGTTCCGCATAAAAGTTCACTACTCCATCCGGGTTAATGAATAGTGGCAGGTAAAGCTCCAATTCTCTGTCCCAAGTCAAAATGTCGAGGAGGTTAGTCATAACTATTAGCACGTCTTCCGGGTAGAGCATGTGATGGGCGAAGGCGTGCCCCGCCAACTCCGCTGTCGTTGCGTCCTCGCTCGGAAAAGTTACAAAATAATGGTCGGTGCTGCTCCGGATTAGATCAGGATAATCCTGGAGTCCGGCCTCCCGGTTTGAAGAAAAAATAGCCACTCGGACCATGGTGAACTTGTGGAGGATAGAGTAAAATGAACGAAGATATAAAAAACACGTCTTAACTCTGTAAAAATACCGCCGGCACTGATTAAAATGACGTCAAAACGAGGCTAATTTGGAAAACCCCTTTTTGATCCAAAAGATCCAAATTCTGAAATCGGCTAGCATGATCAAAGCATCGTATAATTTCCTATAAAATCTATGCTAAACTAAAGTTTAGGTCCCCAACCAACGTAATCAAGCGCCAGAATTAATTCATATCGGCCCAAAATATCAGGTCGAACAATCAAACTTGAAAGTTTGATCGAAGCAGAAATTTGCCATCCGGGCACTTTGCGCCCGAAGGATCCAAATCGAGGTCAAACCTTGGGGGGGAACTCCAGTCAAGCGTCCCGCTAAGTACACGTGTACTAAGTATAGCTGGCGGACGCGTGACGGGAATGGTGGTATTTTCTGGTTCCAACTGCTCGGTATTACTAAACCTGATACAGAGACCTTGTATTTATTGTAAATAATGTTGTTCTGGTTGAAATTTGATTGAAATTCGACACGCATTGTATCATGAAAGTCGTTCGTTCAAAATGTCCGAATTCTCTGAATTGATTTATGTTGTGTTAATTTGTTCTGAAAAATTGGATTTGATGTACACTTGTTACTCTTAGAAGTTTAAGACAACCCTACACTGTATATATGTTGAGTTCTGTTAACTTGTGTTACAAATCATAAATATCAGAAACTGTACATGCGCGTACTAAGTCAAAACTGAATTTGTCACCTTATGCACGGGTGTCGCAATCTTTGAATCTTAAAATCAGCTAACAATGCTGAGAACTGACTTTAATGTACAAGGCATGTACTAAGTGAATACCTAAAAATGACAAATACTTCATCCTCTAAAGTTGACTTTGTCATTTTGTAACCATGATTATGTCATCATCTACGTTGTTATCCAACTAATCATGTTATCAAATTTTAACAATTACCTTGTCATTTTATGAACAAGTTCTGCTAACCTTGAACTTCAAAATGTGGAAATCAACTCAATGAATAATTTCACTGTGAATTTGTGTTGAAACCGGATCTACAAATCTATTGATACTGTGTTGAATGTACCACGAGAGTCAAGGCCACCCCACCATGGTTTAACAAATATATCCAATCATCAAAATTGGGAGTTCATTATATTCATTTGGTTTGAGCTATGTCGTCCACCTCCTTAAACTCAAACACCTGACCGCCGTCGAATGTACTAATGGCTTAGTACTTTTAATACATTGTTATGATATATAATCCAACACGGATCAGGCTTAGCAAGTCTACTTCTAGTCTACTCTTAGAGGAGACATTTTACGCTCCTAGCGCCACCTGTTAACCAGTATAAAAGGCGTTGCAAGGTAGGGAGCGAGCAGTTAGTGAGCAGTTAGTGAGTTAGTTGGTTAGAAGAAACATGTCTAACCAAGGAGTTATACCTGGAGTAAATACATCGACTCCGTGTAACAGACTGGAGTTTACCATTATCCATTACCTCGGACATAGGATTGTGTTAGAGCTGAATACCAGAATGGTCTAGAAGGTGTTGGAGCAACTCGTGTTCTAAATGTGGTTGATTGCTTATAGGAGACGGGAGGTGGACTGATGAAGACTTATACATGGTGGCTTTGACTCGGGATGAGATGTTTATTGAATAAAAACCCTTTCATATTACGAAGCTCCCTCATCGTTCATTTCTTTTGAACTATTGGGAAGTGAATGGACAAACTTTAAACGCAGTCTGAATTACTCAGACATTCTGGAAAGCAACTCATGAAGACTTGGATATACACGAATCTTACGCAGTCTTAAATCAAACATTAACAATAGTTCAAAATGCTTAAAGTAAAAGAAGTGAACTCATAAGTTTCAGGCCTCAAAATGGGTATCATGAAAAAAAAGGTCCCTTTAAAATGTCACATTTTGGAAAATAAAGGTCAGATAAGGAAAAAAGGTCTCTTAAAAATCATAGTTTTAACTAATTTCATGAAGAAATTAGATCCAAATCATATGTTTCAGTGTTTCATTCTGCTTGGTGATACTATCTTTAAAGGATTCAACATTAATTTCGATTTTGATTTGAAATTAATGACATCCTGTCCAAGGCTGAAGGCAAGGGTGGGTATCTGCTGTTGTCTAACCACTGTTCATTGGTTTGAACAGCACCTTGTGTTTAGAAATATAAGTACCGTAAAACCCCTAATTTAAGCCGCACCCTAATTTAAGCCGCACCCCAACTTTTGGATTTATGTTTGGGTAATATTTTCATAATATTAATCATGTATGCCATTGGATTCAAGGTTGTATAAACCCCTAATTTAAGCCGCACCCTTAAAGTGGAGGCCTTACAGTTTATTATTTCAGAAAGTAACCCTTATTTAAGCCGCGGCTTAAATTAGGGGTTTTACGGTAGGTCCTAGAAATGACCCCTCTTATTTTGAATCCAGATCAGCAACAAGGTAGCATTTCAAAACCTCTATTTCTTAGAAACTCCACTTCGTTTTTCAAGAATGCTATCCCCGATTATTAGGTCAGAATATTTTGGAATGCAAAAATGGCACACTATTTACACCTTTAAATGAGTCATGTAACCTTGAAATGCATCATTTTTCATAGATTCACAACAATTTCCTGTGTTGAGTCCAGATTCTTCATGAATTTGTTGTCCTATTTACAAATTTTTACTCATCATTCACTTGAAATTAAAAAAAGGACATTGAAGGGCGTTGGGAGGAAAGTTAAGGTTTTAAAGTCCAAGAGGCAAAAAAAAGGTTTTAAAGGTCAAACGTTCAGGCTTCATTTACTTGGCCAGGAAAATATATTTTCGAACCAGAATAAAATAAGTTCATGGTTAGAGACTGAGTACAATTCTTACATTTTATTGTACATATAGTGTCATCATGTTTACAACTTGCAAATATAAAAGTCTCAATCTTAGATATATTCAGTAGCAGAATGGCATAGCGGTATAGCTGAAATAGCATGAAAAACAGCCTGCTGATCAAAGCAATAAATATTGGACATTAGGAAACGCTTACAAAGAGTTAACAGATCATGTGTATATGCCATTGTCACTATTTTGTTAACGTCATTTAATCATCCATACCAGAAGTAACAAGACGGTTTTTCTACATTGAATGCTTCGTGCATATGCGACCAAATGATAATGAAATATGGAAAAAGTACATCCTGAGTACATTCCTTGTTTTCATATTCGTTACAATACCTGTGCAGGCGCCCTAAACACTGACTTTCAAAATATTGACATCACGAAATTATATATATTACAATTATCTAATCTTCATGCAATGCAATATATGCAACATTTCAAATATTAGCCTTTTGTAAAAATTAGACGAAATGAAAACGTACCTATATAACTTATTCAGTGTCATGTCTTTCCATGGGTGATGGAACCATGTCTCTATCAACACATTTCTGGTATTTAAGTTTGGACAACATGGTCACTGACTAATGTTTATCTATTAAATTGCCTAAACGTGAACATTCACAAATAGTACACCTACTCAGGGTAGGCCAAATCCAATATCGGAATACATCATCGCAGTAACATTACTCGGTGTCTCGCTTTACAAGGGGTTCAGGTTTATTAAATGGTTTCCTAGTCCCATCTAGACAATTACAACATGATAATCATGGGAATCCCAAAGTGTAAGGTACAGGCTATCTTTCAAGTTCCACTTAAATCACACATAATGTTTATCTCATTTTCTGAGAATCACTTTTTGACATCAAAATAATCATCACCAATAGGTTAGTTATTGCAAGTGAACAGCTCTTTCTGAACAAATTGTGGTATTGAGCAGCTCGTTTTTCATCACAGTATATTATCAGTGGTCTCTGATCAGGGACGGGTCGACGTCTTTGAGTTTTTTGTTGTATACGGCGGAGTACTCGTTGAGAAAGGTCTCCTCCAGGGCGCGGCGAAGGGCCCCCACGTCGGGGAGTGAGCTGCACGACTCCACGTTCAGCAGCTCGTCAAAGATACGCTGCATCAGGGTCTGGGATCTAAACCATCTAAAGGTAGAGAAGACAATGAGTTACTCTTTGACTGAACTAAGGGCAGTGATTACAGAAGTTATTTTCATTGACAAACAAAAGGTGCGAAGTAAATATATATTTATATGTTCAAACTCGTGTAGACAATAACTGACAGGTAAAGAACGAGGGTAGTAGGTTATGATATAGAACGTTTTATTTTGTTGTTTGATTTTACAGTTAATATTGTACATACCTCTTGAACCGCGACGTTGGTTTCCACTTTTTGCCGTCGTGCATTATGTTCATGTACTCTCCAAAGATAAGTACATGGATCGTTCCAACGACTCCAAACATGTCTGTCTGGTAATTGAAAAACAGATTATTTACATATCGTTAATCATATGATGTCAGAATCTACAATCTTTTAATAACCATTATCATTCAATCAACACAATCTTTCCTTTTGAGAAATCGATCTCAATTTCAAAACTGCAGTATCGTTTTGGTATTTTTAACTGTTACCTAAAAAGGTTACTTAGATTTCATGATTTATATGTAGCTTATTCAGTATCAAGATTATACCTGATAAGTCCACGGTCGCTGAGTCTTCATCTCAATACACTGGAATCCGGACGTTTCAACACAGACGCCGAAGGAGCATCCAGGTGGGAACATGCGCATGTCGATAGAGCGGCCAAAGTCGATGAGCCTCAGGCACTGAGTCTCCCCCCTCAGGTGAGTGCGCACATCTTCGGGCAGGTAGGGGCTGGAGGTGGAACAGCGTGCGGTTTTAACGGTAACATTTTCAGAAACGGTCACACAATCAAAACTATATCATATAGATCTAGTATGATCTGGAATGCGTGTTGTCAACCAAACTACCTTGAAAAATTAATTGCTGGGTATTTCATGAATTATCTAAAAGTGTCCTCACAGGCACAGTCAACAAAATTTAATGACATGGTTACGCTGCCACATGGAAGTTAAATGCTCCGATCTTCGTTGAAGTTGACAGAAAAGACATTCTTAAGGTGGATATATTGTATTCTTGGAAACTGTGTCATTAAAAACTCATATATTAAAACACCCTAATTCCCTGTAATCGAAGATGAATTACTACTATACAACTGTACTTAAAAATCTCACAATTTCAAGTAAATCTTCGCTAATATCTTGGAGAGGAAACGTATATCAAAACTCAATAATATACCCAGACAAAAACTCACAGTCCTCGGAAGAGGAAGTTGTCTGGCTTGACGTCTCCGTGGATCATGTTTATGGCCATCATGGACTCCAGGATCCGCAGCATCTCGATACACATGTAGAGGATGACGGCCTCCGGCAGGAAACTGCGGGTCTGACGCACCAGGTTCATCACATCCTAGCCGCATAAAGATTAGATATTAAAATAGAATGCAATGCATATACTAAAGTAAAACTTCTGCGGTACTTCCTCGCATTTGGGTAGCATCAGCAGAGTGGACTAGCAACGTCTTGATTGATTGCATGTAAAAAAAAGTACCTGCGACAAGTATATTTTCTTAGCAATTTGGATCTTTTTGCAATGAAGTTGTTTCAACTGTTTGTACACTGTCATTTAGTTTATAAACTATACTGTTTGTTTAGCCATATCAAACTTTGATATCAAACTTTGATATGATATCGGTCAAATACTGGTTCTTTTTTATTTGTTTATTTATATGTTTATTGCTATCATAGAGATACATAAGTTATGTATGTCTATGTTACTGTTTAACATTTACTTATAAACTTCACTAAGAATACTTTTTATCAATCTACTTCCAATATTGATTCTTGATATAGTGAAGAACTTTAGGCTTCCATGTAAAACGGCAATGAGACACACAATTTACGTGATTAACTCACCAAGAGTGTCCCTCGGGGAAGGAGGTCGTTCACGAAACAGCTGCCGTCGTCAAAGAAATAGGCCTCGTCAATGTGCATGATGGAAGAGGTCTACAACAAGAAAGAGTTTATAATTATATACACATTGGGTACACATTCCTCTGATTGAACATGATTTCTTGTCATAATTGTCATATGATAGATATACATTTACCATGTGTCAAGATGTGCAAGTTGTTCAAATTTAAAAGCCTCTGCATGCAGAAAAAAATTGGACAACCAAACAACAAAAAGTCAAATCTCTAATATCTTGAGAATCAAGAATTTCAGAACCTGGCCAAATGAAATTCTCTGTGTTTTCCATGTGTTTTGGCAAAATTTGCAAATACTCTGTTTTCCCTGTCAGGGAATTTTTTATGGCCAATTTCCCTGTTTTCCCTGTGCGGTTGGTAATCTCAATTCAGTAAATTGATTAAACGTAACTGAAACACTCAAGTCTAAAAGAATAAAAACCTTACTCACAACTAATAGTTTGTTCTCACGTAATCGACGATGCATTTCACATGCGATGTAATACTCCCAGGGACACGGAGGGGTCTGTACCTAGAACGAGAAACGAGAGAGTAGGTTCAACTTGATTTACAATTACACGAACAAAGTTTCAAAGTGTTTTATTTGATAACCTCTGCGGAGTGATAAACCGCAAAATCAGCATGTGGTCTAGAACCGAACTTTTATATCATTTGATAAATGCAGATTAGCTTAGATATTCTTTGACCTCTAGAAAATAGGTTTGCAGCCTTAGGTTCAAACACAAAGTAACCTTGTAAATGCAATTACCTTCACTACTTTAACTTCATCTTGTGGCCCCTCCGTTCTTCGCACCGTATAAACTTGGGCAAAGGCCCCTTCACCAAGACGCTCAACAACATCGTATTCATTGTTACCTAGAAATGCAATTTTAAACGCACAAATCGTAACAATGTCTAGTTTATGTATATCAGATGGATATTTGACTAGTATAAACCGACCTAAATGTATACTTGTCATTCACAGTGGATAAATGCATTGAATATATCAAAATTAACCGATATTATATCCTAATCTCGAAAATGATATGCAAACAGATAGTTAGATACAATTGAAAAAAAAGATGGGGAAAAATGGGGAAAAAAGACAACAACAAAAATGGAGTAGTATCATACCTAACCAGACTGCCTTCTTGGCTTTCATTGCAGGCAGGTCTCCATTGGCACGATGATAGTTGGCATAGCTCTCAATTGGCACATCGAGCCGGCCAAGGAACTCCTCGATAAGGTCGGTGTCGAATGGATCACTATACGGGTTCACGATAACCGACTGCGACAACAGGTCCTGCAGGTTATCATCCTCCAGGTGGTAGTTAGTTACATCGATCTCGTGACAAGTTTGGTTGAGGCCACACGCGGCAGCCGCTTTTGAAGCCCAGTGGTTCTGATGTTCTGCTCCTTTTTTGTCTTTATCCTTTTGCATCGGGGGCATGGGCATGGGCATTGCAAATTTGGGACTGGGGGGCTGGGGGTCTGGGCTGATGGTGCTGGTGGTAGTGTTGGTGGTGTTTCGGGAGGCGTGGCTGAGGTCACCAAAAGCAGCCCGCGGGTCGTGGTGGTAGTGGGAAGCAGCCATACTGCTCGCCCCAAGTTTGGTGTCTTCATCACTGCATTCAGTGATAGGGCTGGTGGGAGAAAGGAAAATAAGTCAGGAAAGGTTGATATATGGACCTTAGTTAGCACTGCACAGATTTTAAAAAGTTTCTTAATAACGTTAAGAACAGGCAAAAATTAAAGAAGTCAAATGTTTCGCTGCCTGTACAAAAGTTCCTTTTTTTCAAACTGCATGCACAGAGAAAACACTTTTCTGATTACACATTTGATTTCTTATTGTTTTCTACTTCGATGTTGTAAATGCCCATTAGATTTGACTATTCTCATCAATTCCAGTTATGGCAATCTTTTATTTTTGCAATATGACCACAGGGTCCTGCGACCTTTCCTCATGAAAGACACTCGGATACATATGGGAAATATTATCAAAAACGGATAGTTCAGTTATGACAGTTGGGTAAGTCATGAATACAATCAAGGAAAAGCTGCGCAAAAATTAAGGATTTGAATGAAGGGGTTAACAAAGTGGAAGTCAAAGAAGCACAAGTGTACTTGAGAATAGACAAAAATACCTCAGATTGGCTTTTCTTTTGCTGTAGTCCTCCCCCTCGGTGTAATCCATTCCGCTGGGTGCTGTCTGGTTCCCACTTGAGGCATTTTGCACGACGGGTACCGACTGGTTCGCAGACGACACCTCGTGTTGTGACGTCATCATGGCGCCCAGTGTCTGGTCTGACGTCACGCCCATGGCCTCGGCCCCAACGTGACGCCCGGCATCGCCCTTGATGGAGCTCATGGGAGGGTCGGGCATTTGGGGCGCTTCGCCGAGCGGGTTGAAGGGAGTGGACACCAGCCGGGCCATGTCGGTGAAGTTACGGGTCGAGCTGAAGCCAGGTGCAAAGGTCATGTCGTCCATGAAGTTGTTGCCATCGAAATAGTCATCTGACTGGAATAGGGAAACGAGTTTATTAATATTACTGTTTGGTTCGTCGTTGAACTTTTTGAATTATATATCTGAAATATTGATTTTTCAACAATGGCCTTCAAGGTTAATAATTGTAATAATAGCAATCATAGCAAGGTTTAAAAATAAAGAAATAAAGCTGAAAAAATATTAGAAGATGGCATGTGAAGTCCGACGCGCTAGCCTAGTGAGGTTCAGGATAGACCACTGGAAAATGGCGAGCCAGAAACATGAAATGGGTTAGGAAAAAACATCTGAATCCTCTGTAAAATAATAATTTGTCAGTGAAAAAGACTTACGTCCCGTGGACGAGCGACGGTTTTGTCGTCGTCCATGATGATGTCGTCCTCCTCCCGCAGGGGTTGGCTGTACACCATGGGCATAAACTCCATACCCCCGTCAGCTGAGAACATGGCAGGCTCCGGCCCTGGTCGGTATGACTGGTCTCTAGTGGGGACACCAGCTATCGGAGAGGGCTCCTGGAGAGGCTCGACCACTGGAGGAGGCTCCTCCCGGGACTGGAGGATGGGACCAAGCCCTGGTCGGCGGGAGCCCAGTCTGGGCCGACCAGGAGCCGATCTGCAAACGGGAGGAAAACAGTTTATAATCCAAAAGGATAGATGGAGATGATTATTTTGGAAATTTCAGAATAATTTCTGTGCCGTGGCATCTAGAGATCCATCTTTTCTTGCATGAAAATAGAATAATAGAAATATCAGGACATACTAGGACGTCTTGTTTTTTTAATGTAGCACACATACAAAGCACAAACTTCGAATTGGTAAAACGCATTCATATATCTGCGCTGGATATATGGCACACAAGAATGCAGCAGACGTGTTTTGATTATAATTCAAAACACACAACAGTAAATGACGTACCTGTTCTCATTCTCGTCCTTTACCAGGCCACATGCGGCTGATACCGATGGTTTCTTTGGCTGGATATTTTCCTCTTCAACAAAGACCGTGAATGGAGCTGCTGACGGCATCACAACAGGCTTAGCTGAATTGAATAGAATGACAATACATTTTCTCAAGTAAACAAGATCTCATGGCCGACAGTGAAACTCGTAACATCTACGGTTACTCTAACAACATTTCATAAATGCTTGGTCCGTCCGAGCAATTTAACTGTAAGATAACGGTAGTCAGATTTGAATACAAGGCCAGACTTAAAAGAAACGTCGTTTCCCGCCAAGTGGGTTACAAGAAAAATAGTCAGAAAAATAGGAAGGTCGGGAAATATTTTGCTTTTAGGGTAGAGTACAGCTGGGTATTTTGTTTGAAAAAAAACTGAAAAAAAAATATCCAGTCGGCCTTAGATACTCAGTCGGGTGGTACACAAACACAATTTTTGAAGGGTAGTCTAAGTTTCTGTATATACAAGACAAAAGAGCTCCCATTTGTTATCATACGTCTGACATTAATTCATCGATACAAGTAAAGTAACCACCAGTACATATTCCGCCCGTATTAGATATTTTATAATTTGTTGTACTCTTCATATCCAGAAGTCGCAATAGACACTATGAATACTGCCCTTCGCATAGTTTACCTATTTCAACTTACTCTCGATACTGCAGTCGGCACTGTCGGGCTTGCTACTATCAGACCAGGGCACTTGGTTCAGGGTTTGGTTGAACATCCCCATCACAGCCTTTAGGGCCTCTTTGGTGTTGATTGTAGGTGAGGGCGCGCATATACCCTGCAATGAGGTGACGTTTTGGTTAGTTTTGTAACTACCGAGAAATAAAGTTAAGCAAATTAATTAATATACATATGTTTCTTGCTAACATTGAAGACAAATAACCCTTTATCATATACTAGTATTTTCTAGGAAAACCATACTGATATTAAATAGTTCTATCCGGTATACTAGTGCACTAATGGCGTAGTGCACGATGGTTGGTCAGGCATCTTCTTAACAGTTTTAAAATAAACTAACTGTTTTTAACTATTGCGGGAGCCGTTGCCGTGTTGGCATAGCAACTGTTGCTATGGTAACACTGAAGCCAGCAGTTCCTGGAGTGCCGGTGCTACGCCATCGACACTCCAGAGGAACTCGGGGTGCCGCTGAGAGCAGACGGTCGTTAGGGGTCGGCCTCTGGCCGCAGCCCCCCGCCCAGCAGGCGGGGGAGACCGCTCCAGCCCCATGCAACGGCTGATAGACCGGTAACGGGGTGGTCTTCCTTCGATGGAGCCACTCCAATTCAGGTTGGTAAAAAATTGTCATATTTGTACTTGGGTTGAACATCACGTACATAGATAAGAATGTGTGTTGTACCGTAAACCCTCTACTTGTTCTTGGTTAAAACCTCACAGCTATAGGGTATGTGAAGGTTTATATAAACCTTGTACTTATATGTATGGAATATGAAATGGAAATATGTCAAATGTCAATAATAATAATAAACCTCTCTATATTAAAAAACCTCTCATGTCTTTTTGTGGGTAGTACTAGCCCACTGGTGGAGCCCTCCCCTTGATTTAGAATTAAATCATACACAAATTATACAAGTTCAGGATCTTGTGAACTACAAATAATGTCTACAGCTATCACTAGCTAAATCTAACCACATAGTACACTAGGTTGATTTTGAAAAAAATTGGCACGTTACGTCTCAATAAGCCAATCTTTTAGAAAAAAAGAAATTTTTGTTACCAAATTTCTGGACAGTGGTGACGAACACCATCCGTCCTATCCTAAAATGATAGTTCCCCCAATCCATCCAAAACACATTTTAAACCAATACACTAAAATAATCATCCCTGGGACCCCCCACATCTTCTATAATCAATTAATGCACTTATTTGGTCCACACTCACCCCTCCCATGGGCGTGGGTCCGTTGGAGGACGGTCTGTAGGGGTTCATGTAGCTTGACTTGACTGGAGTGGGCTCCACTGACGGTGGTTCGGAGCTGGTGAAGCCAGAGTAGTTGGAAGTGTGTAGGGTTGAGTCCTGGGGGGTCCTGATTCCAGGCCGGACTAGACCAGTGGTCAGTGGGCCCGAGACATTACCCTGATCACTACAGATAGAAACAAATTTTATTAATTGTAGGAAAGGAGGCAGGGTACTAAAGGAAACAAAACAAATAAATAACGACTTAAAGATTGTAGATCCTGATGAAGACGGTCAAAAGTCGAAACATGTCGATCATCCGCAGATTTATTCATGTGTCTATTTGAATAAATACCAACATTGTCCATCAACACTGTTGTGGAGTTTGGTGTATTTTCAACTTTTTTTTAAAGATTGTAGATGTAAGGGCAAATGATTAACTTCTTATTCCATGTAAATGATCATTTCATCAAACTCCCTTTCCTTTTGACTACCGATAATGTCTATAAAAAGAATAATTAATTCTTAAAAGAAAAACTTACTTGACCATGAAATCTATAATATATATATATATAATATATCAATTAAATCGAAGAATAGATACCTGACGTTACTGGGAAGGCAAGGTGCGCCGAGAGAAGCTGGAGGTTTGAGGCTCCCTGGTTGTACGACGGGAACCGTGTGTGGCTCTCCGGGTGAATAAACAGCAGGCTGCTCCATGGTGTCTACCCGCCCCACAGAGGGAATAACTGGAGAGGGGACGAATGGGGGCGCCATCTGCAGCGGTTGTCTAAAAGAAACCGAGTTCAAAACAGAAACCTAGCTCAGTAAAATATTTACATGAACATTAAATGCTCTGTGAGCACGAAATAGTTTACTTTTTCCATACTTTATGACATTAAAAGCTGTACATGTACACAAACGGTAATTTTTAAAACTTGAACGTCAGTTTTCCTATCTTACACATTTACTTTTACATTTGGCAAGATATTTATATATCCTGACGCAATCTTTCATGGGCCATAACAAGCAAATATCGATAGGAAACCATTCAATTATTTAAACAATATTGTTACTATTAATACGAAGCCCTACCCAGGAGGTTCCATGGTATCGACTGGTCTCGCGAGAGCTCCAGGTATAACCGAAGGGGGAGGTATCGTCTTCTGTTTATCTTGACTGGAGAAACAAAACAAGACATCTATAAGTCATTCCTAATTTGGGACACTGGCGTTCATACATTACCATGTTTGTGGAATATGAAATATTATCCTTCGGATATTGTCTTCATATTGAATATATCGAATTTGTATGTATTGATCTATTATTTTTGATTACTTAAGCTAGTATTGGTTCGATAAATCTTTAGTAGTGTAATCAATTAACAAGAAGCAAATGACTATCAAAGTTCCGATCGTTGGAACGATCGATGTTCGCCCTTAACACAACAATGGACATTTCATTGTGTTGAGTAGTGATCACCACCAGTAGACTACCACCACCACTCCTCCTGTCACACACAACTCAGGGAGGGGCTTAGGAAAGGGGCTCCTACTACCAGTGCTAGGTCCCTGGACCCACCCACCAAGAGGGTGGCTCAAGTACTGGTTATGTAACCCACTTCTGGCTTCTCAAACTGCACCCTGCCCCACCCCCACTCCTTGAACTGAGTTCAAGGAGTGGGGGTGGGGGAGGGTGCAGGGGAGAGGCCTGCCCACTCAATTACACTTGATGCACACTAATTGTCCTTGCTTACAAATGCATGCCAGTGGACAAAGGCCTGTAGCTACTTGTATGTAAGATTGTGTAACCGGGCAATCAGATCAAAGCCCAAATACCTACAAAAAACATGACTGATTGAGTGAGCCCTTCCCATAAGCTACAATACTAAATAAAAGGCAAACAACACCTTGTTTGGCTGTCTTTATGCTGGAGCACTCAAACTGTTTACAAACATATCCTCCATCTTGAATTCTAATGAGCTAAATCTCACCAAATCTCGTGAGAGTCAGTGAGAGGCCCTCACTCTCCCTTCCTCCTTCATGAGCAGGTCAGGAAAATATTTGTCTGTTTTTTGGGCAAAATAATATTCAAAGTTTTTCAAAATTTCTGAAAAAGGTTTACATATTCTTATTCTTCACCCCTTCCTGCATCAGTACAATATAGTTTAGGGTGTTGTCATCCCTAAATAAAGGAGGATTAGAGGAGATTAAAAAAGGTTTAGGCCCCACATCGTACCTGCGTCGGGACCACGCCATTGTCAACTCGGCACCACCAGTTAAGTTTTCTTGAATTTTACGTATCAATTTTCTCATGTCATTCCACATGGATGTGGGCCACCACAGTACAAATAGCCAGCTACCTTTCCCTTACCATGTTTACGTTTCACCTTTCCCCAATCCCGCCATGGACGTTTCTTTAACTGGCCGTAGGTCCACACTTTTCCGTGTGGATGTAATGTCCGCCACCCGGCGCCTCACCTTGCAGTGACACCCGACTTCAACGCTTCACTGAGCCCGAACGGGACCTAACATCCTATCCATAATCAACTCCCTGGTCCAGAATTTCCCGTAGATTCACCTCCCGGTCTCGGAATGAAGATATCTTGATTAGGCGAGGAGTTATTCGCGTTTTCCCGTCACGTAAATTTGCCGCGAATTGTCCGCGTGTGTCACGGCGAAGGGACTGTTTTCCTCCCATCCTTTGTCCCTCTAGACCATCAACTGTCTCTAGCGGTATGTCTTACTGTTTTCATGTGTTGTTGTCCTGTTCAGTTCAATAAGTACACATTATCTACTTCGTGATCTAACAGGCCCAGCCCCTCACAGGGCCAAGGGGAAACACTTCGTGGAGTGGGCAAACCTTCAACCCCGACCAGTACCAGCTACAACTTTTAACTTAAGACCCTCTCTACCAGGGGGCAGCACGGAGCTCTGCTCTTCATCTTTTCATTCAATTTCAGGGACCTGGGTACACTGACGTGCTGAATCCAGCCTTGCGCAGATGCGCTCGGGTGATCAATTTCAGTGATCATGACCCCTCACCTTTTGGGCATGCAATTTTCTGATCTATGTCCCACATTAATGCACCACAATGGAACTTGATTTCAGGCACTGATCCCTATTAACCTTGCATGTAACAGACAGTTTCAGGCCTGCTGTGTGTCCCGATTTTCAAGAAACAGTCCCGACTTTTCGACCTCGGTCACAGTTTCCGAATGAAAATCCTTCTTACGGTTTATAACTTACTTAAGTTCTAACGTTTACATTCCCTTTCTACAGATTCACAGATGGACCCTATCACAAAGACCGTGGTTCTTGGAGACAGCCACGTTAGAAGGCTCAGCGAATTTGTTAATTCTCCCACAGACCAATACAGGGACATGGTAGATGGGCAGCTGGCTGATGGGAATGTCGAGTTTCTTGGCATAGGTGGTAGAATGGTGGCCAAGATATCGAGTCTTGATTTCCAAAAAGTCCAAGAAATAGCCCCCCACGTCATTGTACTGTTGGTGGGGGGTAATGACTTGTGTGATCCTAAAGCATCGCCACTTAAGGTCGCCAGTGCCATCCATGACTTGTCAGTAGCCCTCCTTCACACCGACGCCTGTTACATGGTTTTCGTGTCCTCTATCCCACCACGATCTCATTATCCCAAGGTCGACCCGGCTTTTCCTGATAGAGTCCATGAATGTAACAAAATACTCCACCACCTCCTGGATGCTGAAGACAAGATAGATTATTGGAAGCTTAGGGGCTTGTACAACCCCGCGCAAGATATCTTTGCAGAAGACGGTGTTCACCTCAATGAACGGGGTACTTATAAGCTATACCGCGGTGTGAGAGGTGCAGTTTTGAAGGGCCTAACCTCCATGGACAGGCTACGTGGAAGGAAGCCACGCAAATAGTAAGTACCTCTCCATCAATCTATTCTTTGACCAAGTGCTTCCTGCCCCACTTTATTTCAGACTTAGGCCTACCAGCAACACACTAACTTGGAGTGTTAGCCAGCCACAATATCATGGGCCTCCATCTAGCCCATCTAATTCACTACCAAGGTCTATGGGGCCGACATGGCCTGGATTTTTCTCCTTGCAGACAATGCTTACACCAGACTCACAAGACTCACAAGACCCGGCGTCAATTGCAGTCATTCTTGCTTTCCTTTCTCCCAATTCATTACCTATTTCAGAAGATATTTATGTACCCCTAGGTTTCCAAATAGACATCTGCAGCTATATCGGTCGCAGTAAATTTTTCATTTCACATACTTAGCTTCCCCTCCCCTCAACATGCCACCTACACGAAGGGAGAAGGTTGTCACGCGTACCAACAGTGGGACAATTACACGCAAGCGCCATTCAAATCAATCGCGGGGACAGGAAGCGGTCGTGCCAACCCAAGCAGGGTCACAGCCGGCTGCTCCTCAGCCATCTACCTCCCAGTCCACAGCTGTCGGCTTAGATGCAGCTCGATTGGAAGAGATAATAAGCTCCAGCATTGCCAAAGGCGTAGAGCTGGGAATGGCTAAGGCAATGAGTGTTATCGGGAAGACACCACAGCCGGCATCCTCCAGTGAGGTAGCCTCCACCTCAGGGGCAACAACAACTACGCCTCCACCAACACAGACGCAGGTGGTCCCGTCTTCGACTCCAGCATCTGGTACCTTGGCCGACAACACCATAGTCGCTTCACCCTTTCCACCAAAGTTACCAGGTAGGTCAGGGACCGATGCCACTTCTCCTGCGAACCCCCTTGATTATCTGGTCCCCCAAAAGGTGAAGGACAAGATATGGGCTAAAGAGTTCATCGACTTGTCTACATTGCTCCATGACGAGGACCAGGAGATGGAATTGCAGATAAGCTCGCAATCTAGCAAGCCAACATTTACCCTGGTACCAAAGACGAAGAAAGCAATTACAACAGTCGCTCGATGGGTCAAGGCTTTCAACTGCTACATAGCAGTTTACGCCCGTAAATGGCCAGAGGAGGTGCCTGGCCTCCTGAAGCACGTTGAAGTTGTGATGGGCCTAGCTGACGAGAATGCACACTGGAGGTCATACGACAAGAACTTCCGGAAGCTACACGCCAATGGGTTGGAGACGTACGGCCGCATCAACGTTGACCTGTATCTCGCATCCTCGAGGGCTCCATTTCGCAGCACCAGCCGTTGGGGTGACTCAGCCTCCGGGAAGGATGAACGATCAGGAAAGGACCAGACAAAGACCCATGTTAGGCACCCAGCAGGTTACTGTTTCCAGTTCCACAACAATCGGAAATGCTTCGGGTGCGACTACAAGCACCAGTGTTACCGGTGTGACGGGTCCCACCCAGTATCAAAGTGTGTCAAGCCCAAGGGAAGGTCAGACAAGGCCTCAGCTCAACAGGAGGGTAAGCACTCCCGTTAAACCCGCAATCTTGGCCGGATATCTCCAGGGGTACGATCCAGACCTGTCCACGTACATCATGGACGGCTTTACTCAGGGGTTCCGGATCGAGTCAGCTGGTCTGAAAGAGGAACGATTAGATGTCTCCAACCCAAGATTGCCTTCAAAGCTACAGCCGATACTTGAAAGTAAGTTACATAAGGAGATTGTTGCAGGTAGAATAGTTGGACCATTTGACACACCCCCTTTCCCGGGGTTCAGGGTATCACCTATCAAAGTTACTCCCAAAAAAGACCCAAATGAGTACCGATTTATACACAATCTATCATACCCTTACGATGAGGAGGCAGTTAATGCCTCCATTCCGAGAGAAAAGGTCTCGGTCCATTATAGTACAGTCGATGACGCAGTGCAACACATCAAGGAAGTTGGGGTCAATGCCCACCTGGCCAAAACTGACATCAAGTCAGCATTTCGGATTATCCCCATTCACCCAACTGACTATCGGCTCTTGGGGATGCAGTGGAAACATCAATACTACTACGACACAACACTCCCCATGGGATGTGCCATGTCATGTGCTATATTTGAGACAGTATCGACAGCACTTGAATGGGTGGCTAGGCACAAACTGGGCATACCACGGATGGTTCATGTTCTGGATGATTTTTTGATAATTGCCCCATCTGCTCAGGAGGCAGCCATCCAGTTACGAAGGTTCCTGCATTTTTGTGAGTCTTGCGGCATACCCATAGCTCAGGAGAAGACAGAAGAACCAAGCAGAGTTATAACATTCTTAGGGATTACCCTAGACGTATCACAGTCCATGGCCTTGTTGCCAGATGACAAGCTTCTGACCTGCAAAACCCTTGTCCATGCTGTCCTGGGCCGCAAGTCAGTGACACTACACGAACTCCAGTCTGTTCTGGGACACTTGAACTTTGCATGCAGAGTGACAGTCCCGGGAAGAGCTTTTCTCAGGAGAGCCTACACTTTGACACACAAGGCACTCAAGCCCTTCCATCATATCAAAGTTACTGCAGCTGCCAGGGCCGACTTCAAAATGTGGGAAAACTTCTTGGCCACCTACAACGGCAGATCATTCTTCCTTCTTGACACCGTCCACACTGACGAGGCACTCCGTCTGTACACGGACGCCTCTGGCAGTATTGGTTATGGGGCCATACTGGGCAGTCAGTGGCTGTGGGGGACATGGCCAGATGAATGGAAGAGTTATGACATCAGTTTCTTGGAGCTCTTTCCCATCGTTCTGTCTACCATCCTTTGGGGGGACCAGTTTGCCAACCGTACCATTGAGTTCCACACAGACAACATCGCATTGGTATCCATCATAAACAAATGTTCATCCAACAAACCCCACATTATGGGCCTAGTCCGCACTTTGGTGTCAGCAATGCTCAAATTTAATTTCATCTTTTTTGCCATTCATATACCTGGTAAGAAAAATGTCTTGGCTGATGCTCTGTCCCGTCAACAGATTGGCAGATTCAGGGAGCTACACCCTCATGCGGACCACACCCCAACTCTCATCCCCAAACACCTCGAACCAGGCGCCTCTTGGATCAAATGAGAGACATTCTCCATCACTCCCTCGCGCCTTCCACTTGGACCCAATATTCTAAGGTTTGGGGAGAATTTGAACACTTCATGACAGCCACCATGCTTGACAGACCCGTCCTCCCGGTTCTACCTTTCCAGATGTTGTTGTTCCTTACATCATTACATGAGAAGTCCCGGGCGGTGAGCACCATCCGATCAGCGGCATCAGCCATGTCGTTCGTTCACAAAATTAGGGATATACCTGACCCCATGGATTCATTCATCCTCCGTAAATTCCTTCAAGGTCTCTCCAATGCCTCCCCAACTCAGGATATTCGCTTGCCGATAACCCGTGCAATCTTGCACAGGATCTTGCAAGCAATCCCAACAATGGGATTTAGTCTCTACAAAGCCACCTTGCTTAGGGCTCTGTACTTGACCCTGTTCCACGGATTCCTCCGCATCGGGGAGGCTACATCAACATCGGCCAGCTCTCGACCCCTGGAGTATGGAGACGTTTCAATCAGTACCTCCTCGGCAACAATTGTCTTACGGCACTTCAAACATTCCAAAATGCCGCACAGGGTGGATCTGACCAAGGAAATTGATGGGACATTCTGCCCGGTTCAGGCCCTGTGGCAGTTCCGGGGTCTACGAGGTACCAACGCAGGCCCGTTCTTCTCCACACCAGGCGGCTTACCTTACCATGCTAATGAGGCACGATCAGACTTGAGGTCAGTGCTATCATTCTGCGGTCTCAATACCACACGGTACAAGTCACACAGTTTCAGGATTGGAGCTGCATCTGATGCCGCCATCAGGGGGTTTTCCGATGCACAAATTAGGTTGATGGGAAGATGGCAGTCGGATGCTTTCCGCCAGTACATACGACTGCCTTATTAGGTGGCTCCACCTGGACTCAAAGCCCAGGTTTAGTGCCCTTCGTCGCCAACAGGTGATGAGACAATTTAACTTCAGAATCAAACACCAGGGTCAGTGAGGGTGGTCATGGCCAAGGAGGACTACATACAATATTCTGAATCATATCTGCCAGACAACTATTTGGGGTCAGTGGTGGGCTGCCCAGATAGACGTCATACAGCAATCCGCCGGAACGAGTCCAGTAGGGGCCAGGGAGAGATGCCAGAATCTGCCGTATACAGTTGGGCCAGGAAAAGGTGGCTTGGGGTCAGTGATGGGCTGCCCAAAATCAACCTTCCGATGGGAAAAAACGCAACGCTAGGTTGGGGTCAGTGGTGGGCTGCCCAACATAGCTTCCAAAAAGACGGCCTGGGGACGGTTCAAATTCTAGGTGCATCCATTTTACCCAAAATCAACCTTCCGAGGGGAAAAACGCAATGCTAGGTTGGGATCAGTGGTGGGCTGCCCAACATAGCTTCCAAAAGACGGCCTCGGGAGGGCTCAAATTCTAGGTGTATCCATTTTTACAGCCATTAACAATGTGACGCAATAATTGATGTTTGTTTCAAGCATGAAATGGTTCTGTGTCAATGTGTAATGTTCCCATTCCAAAGCCAGGTTACACTTTTATATATCCAATGTTTCATGTCTGTTTGAATACCCAAATATGGGACTACACTGTCATCTAGCTATATCTGTAGACATTTTAGGAACAATTATGTGAAGCCAAATCCACATCACTTATTGGGGTCAGTGCGGGCTGCCCAAAAATATATTTGTTGTGCAAATTGCTTTGATATAAACTGTTCATTAGTTGTTATTTACATTGTAACCCAGTTGTACTTGACTATAACCATTATGTCAATATTCCACAGCCCTGAAAACTCAGGGCCGACAGGTTTAATAAAAACCTATATACAATGAATTTAATCGTTGAGTGCTCCTTGCATAAAAACTATAATTAAGGGCTCACAAAAAGCAAAAAGAAATAAGTCAAACATTATATCATCATCAAGTGAAGAAAGTAAAAGTCATATTCTTAATAAAACATTCGGGAAATTTCTGCTTACACTTCTTGTTCCACTTTCAGCTTTTGTTCCAACACCGCAGCAAGTTCTTGTCGTTGTTGCCTCAACTCCTCTTCTAAACGTTCACTCTCAACTGTGGGAAAATAACATCAAATTTGCTCTAAACAAAAACTTGTGGGCTGGTCACTCCTAACACACCCATCAATAAGGGGTTATCCCAAGCCTTTGATAGCATAGTATTCAGGACAACGAATGCCGGGTTTAAATCGAAGCAAACGAGACAACTATGCTATTAACCCAGGCCTCCAGGATGACTGACGAGAGCAATATTTTCACGTCAATGCAATTTATAATGTGTGTTGGTAGGTACTTGACTCCTTTATCGAAACCTCAAAGAACATTCTGTCAACTAACCTTTGAGTTGCTGCATCCTCTCCTGCTCCTCTTCTGCTGCTCGTATTTTCTCCAGGTGAGCCGCACGGATCTCCTCCAGGGAGAACTCCTGGGTGCCTTTGTAGACCAGGTGTTTGCAGTACATGGAGACCTGCTTCACGTCTCCACCGGCGTTAACCATCAGGTGCTGGAGCGGGTCTTGTGGTTTGGGTGGTTTGCGCGCACTGTAATTTTTTTATTTTTTTATTTTTTTTGTTTCTAAACTTTGTTTCTAAACTTTTTTTTTCAAAATAGGGCGTGGAAGGCAACACAAGCATAAAAAAAGTAATACATTTAGGAACTACCAGCATTTTCTTTTTTCCCGATAGATTATCAGAATTCTTTTCTTGAAGCAACGTCTTTTGCAATTTTACTGCTAATCATTTGCCTTGGTATCTCAATTTGCTTAGAACAATAATAACCCTCTTACAACCATTTCGGCCATGTCAATGAAAGAAGAATGACGCAGTGAAGAATACGTAAATACCAGAGAATACTTTACCTGAGGACTTGGTTAACCTCCGGAACAACCTTGCGAGGTGTCCTACAAGAAAAATAGTAGAAGAGGTAAATGCCATATGTCAAATGAGGTCTTTGTCATTTAAACAATGGAGCAAAATGGCTATATCAAATTGTAGTTTTTTAAAGCCAGCAACTGATGGAGGTAATACGGAAGGTCATGAGTCTTACGCGGAAGGTCTCGAGGCCTCGTCGTCTTCATGGATCTGGAAGGTGGTTGTGATAGGCGTAGGCGGCTGACCAGGCACCCCAGCATGACGCTGACGGATCTATAGTTGGGGCAAGTGGATTCAGTGAATAAAAGGTGGTGCATATAGATATTTCAAATAATATCTTTACAATAAAATGGTATTTTCACAATTAACAAAATTATTACAGTTTTGCCTAATTTCTGATAACCTGACTCTCTGATAAGGATATGATCTTTTGAAAAATGACAATTCTATGACTATCGTAATTATCTCTTTTTTTCCCTTCTAAATTTCTTATTATCTGACTCTTTAAGAATATGATCAGAAACAATCAATTGAAATATTCTGTGAGTCTGAGACCATGACCTACTAAGTGCTATCAAAATATCAATTAAAGCACAATTTTTTTTGAATTTCCATATGCAAATTTTTCAGTGATAATCCTCTGAAATCTCTTCTGTATAGAAGTCTTCATTCGTAAAACGATAGCTTGAATGACAACCTTTTGGACTATCTATGTATTGGTATGTAAGTAGGGGGAAGTGAAGAAGTCGGAAACCGCAGAAATAAAACCTGATTGTATCCTTAATTATTGGTGAAGTGTGTTCTAAACATTACATTTTGAAACAATTTGTTTGGAGTGCTGGAGAGAAAAAATCGGAAATCCGAGAAAAATCGGAAAACTGATACTCCTTTATGTATATCAATATCCATGAGTTAAAACATGAAGATATAGTCAGGATTTTTCCGAAAAAATCATTCAAATTACCTTCGCATCAGTCCATTTGCCGGGTTTGAGTTCGTTCTCCCTGTTTACCTCTGCCCTCACCGGTACTGTGCTCCACTCTCCGGTCTGAGGGGGCAGATGCTGGGCGGCCGGCGTGTTCTCCTCAAAGATTGTGAATGCCTGGCCTCGCGCATTCTGGGCCGAGCTCGGGGCTGATGCAGTGCTAACCACAGCAGGCCGAGACATCGCTGGGCGCAGGGACCCCACCTTTTTCGACTTGCCATGACCCTTGAGGTGACCCAGCTTGACCCGCTCAGGCTCTGCCGGGTTAGGGGGATTTTCCTCAGTCAGGGGATCACCCCGTGCTAAGCGGGCTGCCACGCGTGCTTGGAAGTCTCTGCAGGAAATATGTTTTAAATGGCAGCACTCTTCTTATTTACAAAGCATTTCATCAATTTCACCGCAAATATTTTAAAATGAATATTACTTTAATAAACAACATAGGCATGTCTAGTGTCTGTTTAACATTCATTAGGTCTACGTTATCTATTCTGCTGCATATTGTTATGAAGTTGCACTCTATTTGTCTAAAACAAATAAATACGTTTATAGATCGCATTCGGTAATGGATTTCAAAATAAAATGACAACTCGTACCTATGCCTCTTCTCCAACCAATCCACAGGGTAGGCACATCTTTCTAACCCTTGTTTGTAGAGGCTGTCTGCACGTTTCATATTGCCCAGTGCTTCACACTCGGAGGCCCAGGCCTCGTAGAACGCCGCCAGCTCACTACAGATCTCATTATTAAACATGAACGAAAATATTTCTGCTGGTTCGTTGCAAAAGCTTGCCTGCAAAAGAAACAAGAATAACATTTGATTTAATAAGCCACTTGTTGCTTTCCGAAAATCGGAATCATCAAAATCATTAAGAAAAATAGTCAGGTTAAAACATAATTCTATAGCATTAATTGCTCTTCATGAAACTTTAGGTTTAAATAATAGAGCAGCTTCAAATTGGAAACGTTTACATTCAAGCTTGTTATCTAATATTGTAGTCTGGTAGATCTATTATGAATTAAATCAAATAATTGTCAATCTTTATAACGGGTCAATCAGATTCACTTATCATTTTATGGATTCCGTGATCATTAACTAAATAAGCTGAAGCTAACGGTAGTAGATACCTCTCCAACAAGTGCTACCAAAAGTAAAGAAATAATTATTAAACAAACGAAAGAAAAAATATAATGTAAGCCACGGGATGATTATCAGAAGTGTACTTACGAATTTGATCCATATCTCGAGAAAACGTTGGTCATTCTTGTATTTTTCTGTGTCTTTGAACTGACTAACGCACTGCTCTATGAGTTGAGAAAGGTTACTCCTACTTCCTTTGGGATAGTTCTGTTCCAGCCATAATATGTAACGGTGCCACACACTTAAGGGGTCATCGCCATCATACATGCGCAGCTCGCTTTCAAATTTCCTGCATGAAAATAAGAAAACATGCTTTACGAACAATTCTTAAAACTTTTAGTCTGACTAAATTCAAAAGACATCTGTTGGCTAGGCCTAAATTTTTTTACTCCAGTAACCCGACGTACCCTCCTTTTGTCCCCCTTTTTTTCTTTTTAAATTGTTTATTAAGTAATTCATTTCAGGGTTGCTCCTGGTTTTTGCTGATATTACAATGAGAAAGTGTAGTACATAAACATTTCAGGTGTGAATTATAAGTATATACATCAAGATCAATATTACAATACATATTGGACCTAATAAAGTAGATCAATATAGACACAGTATCTGTGTTTGATCAGATTCATAAATTCATTGATACAGGCTGCAAATTGTTCATCATGACATAGTTCATCCCAAATGATTGTCCCTTTATAAAATGCACTATTCTGAAATCTTGTGTTAATTTTTGCTGGGACAATAAAGTTATTAACTGTTTCTTATTAGCCGATCTAGTTTCTCTTACTGGAACAGTTAATACATCATCTTTAACACTGTGTAAGAACATCATACGGAGAAGTTGTTTATGCCTTCTCTGCTCTATAAACTACTCAGTTTTAGTTACTTTTTTTTAGCGATACCCTAATTTTCATTTGGAAAAAAAATTGTCTAGAAAATATCAAAATTTAATAAAAATGACTTGAAGGACAGGAAATGTATGATATATTTGATCAAGAGAGTATACTAGCTGCTAGAAATTGTTGTTGGGGTATTTCGAGTTTTTTTTCCTAACATCACAGAGAATTGATCACACAATGGAACAGTCTAGATGCTAAGGGCATATATTTCAGATCCTAAACATTGTTTTGTGGATATTAGATCTATGTCTTTCATTGTCAACACTGCCTGGGTCTCTTTCCTAAGACTGTCTATCTAGATCTAGACTGTAGGGGCTGTCCATAGATCTAAATGATGTCATGCAGCAGAGGGGGAGGGGGGTCCATGACCAAACATGACAAGGGGGTGAGGGGGGGGGGGGTGTGTGATGTGGTGCATGACATCATGTTGCAAAAAAAATCACTTTAAAGAATTTCAGAGGCAATCTTAGGTTAGGTTGGGATAAGGAAGGCTATTTTTTTAATTTTCAGTTAAAATCAAGTATTTTTTTATGGGATGGTCATGTTTCTAGGCAAAAAAACTATTTCTCTGATTTGGGAGGGGGGGTCTGCTTGATATAACGTCATTTCTTGAGGGGGGGTCAAGGGCTGCATGACAAAACATGACAAGGGGGGGGGGGGGGTCAAGAAAAAGTTAAAAATAGCATGACGTCGTTATCTAACTTATGCCATGGACGGCCCCACAGCCTAAAAGAGAAAACACTCTGTTTCCCATGTTGATTTTAAAAACTGTCCATGTCCAATGTGACTATATCTTAGACCTTAGGTCCAATGTCACTCTGTCAAATTTAAGAAATAACGTTAGCACTGTCGATTTCAATTTTAGGGGTCTACAACCCCCACCCTACTCAATAAGTTAACCTAAAACTTACTGTCTCTCCTCCTTGAGTTTGACCTGTTGATCGGCCTGAGGTTGTAAAGCTGCCGTCAGATTAGAGAACTTTCGGCCCTGCTTCAACGGTTGCACATTCTCTTTACTAAGTTCCCATTCTGATTCTTGATCGTTTGAAGCCATACTTTACGTCTGTACCTCACTATTTCAACACATTTCAAAATTCCCTCCACGGAAACACAACATCCACCGGAAATACTACTGCGCCATCTGACGTCTGCGGGAAAAACAAGAAAATATCGACGTGCGCCACGAGATGGCGTAGTGCAACCTCTGATCTTCTAAATACTCAACATTTGTACCGAAAATGTAAGTAAAATAGAGAAAGACAATCTGTTTGTGATGTATTTTCACCTATAAGCTAATGAAGTCAGTTGTGGATGTAGTTTCCTCGAATTCTACCGCTGAGATGCTCGTAATCTGGAGTTGAATTCGTTAAATTCCTCTAATATCGCCCAATGTCAAAGGCGTGTCGTTGCCCTTCGCCTCGTCGTAGACTTTCAGTTTGATTTTGCTTCTCGCATGGGTTTTTGTAGTCTTGGTATCTCTGAGATTCTAAAGTTTGTTAGCCACAGGGTACTCTGTCGTATGGTTTAATCATTGGGCTATTCAATTATAGGGTTGCCACATAGGTTGGAAAGCTGGAGTGAACAATTCTAGTGAAGAGTAGATTCGATTCATAGACGATATGCCCCACGGACGTTCTGCCCCACGGACGTTCTGCCCTCTCCCCTGGACGTTCTGCCCTCTACCCTTGGATGATCTGCCCTCCTTCGTTGCCGGGCCTAAAGCCCCATACCAACTAACTGACAGCCGATGATGACGGACGTCGGCGGTCGTCCACAGTGTCTAACCGGCTAGACCTAAGCAGGGGTGGACTCAACCACGCGCCCGGGGGTCCGAGGCCCTTAAAAGGCAGGTCGGGCCCCTAGATTTTCTGGCCTAGGGGCCCGCCTGGCCCCTAGAAAATTATGGATAACAATTACAGATTTCTATATATTTTACAATAAAACACAGTGTTTTTATAGACAATCTGACTAGACTAAGTTATATGTGAGGGCCCCTAGATTTTGGTGCAGGCCCCTAGATTTGGAAAGCTGGGGGCCCGACTGGCCCATGGATTTTAAACTTATGTCCACCCCTGCTAAGAGTTAGTAAGACCAAGGAGACTACAGGATAAGGAGGTCTAACTCCTGGGGGCGGTATAGATATCTGAGAGATTCAGTAGGCCTTATCTGTGCTATTTAATGTTACCAATGGGCCCACATCAGAGTGTCCCCCTACCTACCAGGACCGCCCTGCTAATGACCCCACCCCATGGAGGGGAGCTGGACCAATGTCCTGATGGTACTTTGGGAACAGGGTGGGATTAGGCGAGGCCCCTTTAATAGCAAGAGTTTTCTTGAATAAGGTGGAAAAATATTAATGCAGGTATTTTGGGAAATACCCATTACAACAGTTCATATTGAGTACCTATGCTTTTAGCCTTTAGAGTTTTGCCTTCTCAATAAAAAGTATCCAATCCTGACACTTTATCATAGAATTACAGCAAGTAGAACGGTATGCATTATCAATCTCCCTGAGGTAAATCTGTCATAAAATATGATTAGACCATGGCAGTGATACCTGACTCAGACCATTAGATAGAGAAATGTGTTAGCCATAGACTGATATTATTCATAAATCACTGCCATTTTCGGATCATATTTTAAAAAAACAAAAACTTTTGGTTGTTAACCCTTAACCTCATAATACAAGCACTCTATTGTTTATATCACTGGGCCTTTCCCCTCCTTCCTTTGTAATATGATCACCCCTAGATGATGGTCCCCTCTCAGACCACTAACTGACCACCTGCAGAGGTGTGAACCATCAAGACATCCCCCGGACATGGCCCTCTCCCGAGTACTATCTCCTTCTCTGTAGACTCCTTGGTAAGAATAAGTTTAAAGTTAGACTTCTACTATCTATACTTTATATGAACTGTAGATGTGCATGCAGATGACAGAACATGACTGTTTGCCATAACATCCACCCTATTCTCACATTTCCCAGATCTTGAACAGGATAAGCTTGTCTTCATACTACAATGTACAAATGTCGAAGTCATACAGGCCCTATCGTACTGAGATTTATTTACTCAAGTCGCAATTACTGTGCACTGCAGAGACACAATCTAAATTTAACCTAGCCACCTAAATGCAACTGTCCCATGTTTCTTGTCACCTACATTCCTGAGTTCTCAGGATAAATAATGTAACCCAAAACTGGTGCTATATACTACTAATAAGTTAGATAAGCGCATCTATTGATTGCTTCATGTTGGTGCATCTCAGCCTAGTCATACTCATCATACTCATAACTTAAAGGTGAACTGACAAGAAAAGTTTCCAAATTTCACACTTTGTTGAAAACGATTGATTGACCTGTAATATACATAGAATATGAGTTGTTTTTGGCATAGCAACATTGACACATTTTCTGCAGTTCATTTAAGAAGTGCGAAACCCCTCTCACACCTTGGGGACGCTCAGACTGCCAGTGGTCCTGACCAGGGGTGTGACGTCAGAGTATGGATGGACTGGGGTCGCGCTACCCAGAGCAGTGCATGGTGTATTGGGGGGGGGGGGGGGGGCAGCCAACCATACTCTGACGTCACACTACTAAAGCTCATGGGTAATGGTGGCCATGACAGTTTTCGCTTAGGTTTCAGAGGTTTGCAAAGAAATAAGCTGTATTTTGTCAAATCATCACGCACAACGTTTCTTATGAAGTTGATAATTGTTTTAGAATATGATAAATTAACTAAGAACCTTAAAATTTGCATGTCTGTTCACCTTTAAGGCTAAGTTATATGAAAGGGCTAGCTATGGAGCGGAGCCATTGATTGAGGTCCCAATGTCGTATGTCGAATTTAAGAAACATCCATGTCATCCTGTTAAAGTTAATAAACATCAATGTCGCCCCATCAAATTTAAGAAATAGCCCTGTCACATGTCACTTAGCCCCAAAAGGGCCATGTCACCATGTCAAATTTAAGGGTCTAGGGCCATAGTTAGACTAAACAACATTCATAGTTTACACATTTTTGTATTAATAATGAGATAATCTGTGTTAATATAGATTTAGAACCTACGTAGCAAACAAATTACTTACAGATGTAGCCATCAAAGTTCTCAGACAGTTTAGATCTATGTTAACTTGAATGAATGTTGTAATGTAAATGGCACATAGGTCTAAGTCAACCATGACTTTCAAATTGTCAATAAAAAATTTGCTAGTACTTTAATAAGATATTGTTACTTTGTCTCCAAAGATATAGATCCACTCAAGTTATTTTACTTATGACAGATTTAAGAAGAAACTATAGACTCTAATGGTAATATATCAAATTAATGGATTCTGTTTATAGATCTAGATCTACTGACTTGTAAGCGTCTCTTTCATTTATCATTTATGCCAAATAACGCGATAGGTTCAAGTATTAGACTACATTGGTCGAAAAGTATAGGTTATGATGGTCTTTTTTTTTTAATCCTTTATAACTTACAAACATAGAATAATGTAGTGTCCAACGTTGAAATTTTAGTAAAAGAAAACCTACATATACAACAATTCCGAGCATCTAAAATGCATTCTTCAATTTCTTGTAAATTTAGTCATTTTTGTGAGCCCTTAATTATAGTTTTTAGTATTGTAGCTTATGGGAAGGGCTCACTCAATCAGTCATGTCTTTTGTAGGTATTTGGGCTTTGATCTGATTGCCCGGTTACACAATCTTACATACAAGTAGCTACAGGCCTTTGTCCACCGGCATGCATTTGTAAGCAGGACAATTACTGTGCATCAAGTGTAATTGAGTGGGCAGGCCTCTCCCCTCACCCTCCCCCACCCCCACTCCTTGAACTCAGTTCAAGGAGTGGGGGTGGGGTAGGGTGCAGTTTGAGAAGCCAGAAGTGGGTTACATAACCAGTACTTGAGCCACTGGCACCTAGGCAGTCAGTGTATGCAAGGCTGGGTAGGGGGAGGAGGAGAGGGGGGGGGGGGGTCATGGTTGCTTGGGCGCATGGACAGTGATATAGGAGGGAGTCCTATTGGTCAATCAGGTTGACGAATGAGTGTACAGCTGCCCGGGACAGCTGCACTGCCCAATGGACACTACTGGGACCCCCCCCCCCCCCCACCTCTATGATGAGATTTCTGATTTCTAGTTAAGGGCGAACATCGATCGTTCCAACGATCGGAACTTTGATAGTCATTTGCTTCTTGTTATTTAATTTCTTTAAATTGTTTTCATGAAAAAATGGTTAGGTAAGCCCTAAAGACGAGAATAGGTCGTTTTACCCGAACCAACGATTTTTTAAGCGTTACGAATTATTTTATAAAATTGATGGTAAAATGATCAAAAGGGAGATAACTAAAAAAATATCTTAATTCACATTCAAATTAATGTGGGCTTACTAAAGCATACAAAAATCGGTTATGAATTATAAGTGCTTGGAAATAAAGAGAGTTTCCTGTATCTCCCCTATAATTCTCATATTTCTCCAGAGTGCATTCCCAATATAGTGTATAACCTATCAGATAACTGTTGCCATGAGGTGGTGGAATGGATTATTTTTGTATTAAATTAGAGTCTCCTGTAAAAGATAAATTTGATTTTCTAGAAATTCAATTAAAATGATAAATATTTAAATGAAAATAACATAAATTGCACCAGAAAATATCTCACAAGGTACGAGAAGAATATTTTTGGGAGTCAGGGAGAATTCTGTAATGTTCATTCTGGTTGTCTCTCATCCAGGTACCAGGTACTATGGGATAGGCGCATGTTTTAAGGGGCTGACAAATCAGAATTCTAACATGATACTGCACAGTTTATAATTATGAAATGCTTATGTATTTTTCCATCGTATCACTGTTAAAATTATCTTTTTCTTTGAAACAGATAACGAGCAAAGATGGCATTAAGGACGTTAACGCGGAGTATAGCACAGATGACTATAAACTGTGCCCAAACAAAAGTTGTAGCGACACCTTTTCCAGCCCTTGCTCGTTGTCAAGGATTCCCAATTTCTTCAGCCCTTATCAACGGCAACAGGTAAACTTGGTCAAATCTACCAATTACTTATGATAACGTCTGAGTTTCTTGTATAAAAATGTCCTTCCATTTAGGGGATTTCCCCCAATCCCATACAAATGTCGCATCAAATAAGATGGGGGTTTATCATTTGTTTCGGTACAAATACAATGCGTACTTCAGCCCAAGGGAGGATGGAGGTCTTTCCTGTTTTGACAGGTTAGCCATTGAACGTCGCATAAAAGCACGTTATGAAAGAGGTCATAGCAAATATAATTAGGACTTAATGTAATCAACACCTTCACAAAGAAACAGTGTACCTGTGTAGTATCAGTTTTGGGCTTTCCGTTATGCACGTACACATCCTTCAAATAAACCTCAATTCACCTGAAACCGCGTTTGATAAATCCTTTATCAAAAAGCAACATGTTGCACTAGAGCAGATTTTAGGGTTCTGTTCAGCAAAAAAGCGGGATAAGTTCTGTATCCCACAACATGGTTTTTATATTCATTATGGTGAGACTACGTCACCTTGTCGTAATGTTCAGTTCTAAAATAAAGGGACAAATAAAGATTGGCCTTCCTTCTCGACCAATGGGTGCTCAGTCCAACAACTATCTAACTGTTTAAAGTTTAACAACCTGCGCACATGCCATATCACCAAAGACATCCGACTTTTGTATGCTACAATAAACATTATTTTTCATGATGGTCTTTCCCAGATGTGGACTCCACACCAGTCTGGCGGTCCAGAGGAACCTGGACAGTCGGCGGGTAACCCCGAGTAAGCTGCCGAGTAAGCGGACAGGGCGCTGGGAGCCAAGGAAAAAGTTCACCGAGATGTATGAGTACACAATCGAGCCCTTGCCCTTCCCAAAGACCGGAGGACGGGGCCCGAATGGTTAGTCACTATCAACATCATAGCATAGTAAAGGTTGATAAAATGGCTTTTCACATCAGGAGTTGGTATTATGGCTGGGATGATTTGCAGTGACTCATTATTTTTACAACAAAGTTTAAATTGAATTCCTCTTGAAATTTGAAAAGACTGAATCGACGAAACGACTTCTAAACCTGACTTATTCATCATTTACATCTGTTTCAAGAGACCCTATAGGCTTTCAATGAGTACTTGGAAGTTAATAAGTATTTATAAGCTCAAGATTTTACCTCAAATTTATATCTCCCTGCTCAGATATTATGACTAATCATCCCAAATCTTTCTTTTTGCCGGCAGGGAACATCAAAGCTCAAACATGAATTTAGTATAGAGGTCCACCAGGCTCTGCAAAACGAGTATTATCTTTTTAAATTCCTTATCTATATTTAATTTATACATTTTTAGGTCGCATTTGGAATCACCGACGGGCAGGTGGCCATAAGAGACGATACAGAATGATAGATCGAGTAAGGGGAGGCCCAACAGAGGGCAAGCCTCTAGTCGAAAAAGTGGAGAAGATCATGTATGACCCAAACCGCTCCGCCAGAATTGCACTTGTCGCCAGTGGTGAGAGGAAGCGCTATATCATCGCCACACAGAACATGAAGGCAGGGGACTTAATTAACTCATCACGTGTCCTGTCTAAAACTGCAGGTAAATATATCAATTAGAAGTAATTTGTTATAAAAACGTGATTCTGTTATTGAGAGGAGGTCAGGACTTCATTAACTCATTACGCATCTTGTGTAAACCTGCAGGTGAATATATCACTTAGCAGTAATTCATTATAAAAACATGATTCTGTTATTCTGGGCCGAAGTTTGCTGTGATTGTAGAAGTTGCTAAGTTTGTCCTGGGGGATAGACAAGAATGGGTCAAGCTGCCACTGGTGCCAGCCTGTTCCTGCTTGTTCTCATAGGCTTAAAAGGCATGAGGGTACAAGCAAGACTTTCATAGGCAGTTCTGTTTCTTTTTCCTGTCAGAAAACAAAGGAATTAGGAATTCTGGGAGTTCTGAGAGTTGTGCAATGCATTCTGGGGTTCTGGTTCATTGCGTTTGACAAGCAGACAGTGATGATTAGCAGACGACGCTTTGTATGTATGAATTTTATGTACTTAGGTACAGGTATAAGTTACAGGTTCCTGGAGTTAGGGATTCCTGGAGTTGTATGCTTTCTGGATATGCTTTCCGTATTGGTTGCTGGATTTGCATTCCGGATTTGCCTAGAGTTATTGGAGTTACAGGTTCCTGGAGTTATATGCTTTCTGGATATGCTTTCCAAATTGGCTTTCTGGATTTGCATTTCGGAATTGCCTAGAGTTACCGGAGTTACAGGTTCCTTGAGTTTTCCAGACGCGTTTCCGGATGCGCGTTTCCGGATGCGTGTTTCCGGATGCGCGTTTCCGGATGCGCGTTTCCGGATGCGCGTTTCCGGATGCGCGTTTCCGGATGCGCGTTTCCGGATGCGCGTTTCCGGATGCGCGTTTCCGGATGCGCGTTTCCGGATGCGCGTTTCCGGATGCGCGTTTCCGGATGCGCGTTTCCGGATGCGCGTTTCCGGATGCGCGTTTCCGGATGCGCGTTTCCGGATGCGCTTTCCGGATGCGCGTTTCCGGATGGGCTTTCCGGATGCGCTTTCCGGATGCGCTTTCCGGATGCGCTTTCCGGATGCAGTTTCCGGATGCGCTTTCCGGATGCAGTTTCCGGATGCGCTTTCCGGATTCGCATCGAGATAATTTGCAGTAAGATAATTTGCAGTTAGTTGGGTGGGGGGCATAGTCAGGGGGTGTTAGTTGCATTGTTTTCTGCTGATGGGTTTTTCTTAGGTATTATGAACATTGAAAGGTCTTCTTTTTAACATTTTGTACAACTTTAATTTGATTTAAGATTCTATATGCTTAAAATCCAAACATAGATTATCTATTTATTTCTAAGATTTGTATGGGCCCAGGTCCCAATTATTGTAAATAATTGATAAGTTTGCTATTTTTACCATCATTGCCTTCCTTACTTGTGGAGAGTTGGTCAGCCTCTACAATGGAATGTTGAGTCTGGCTGCCGTATTATATAATGGAGAACTCTGCTGGGACCCTCATGGATGTGCAAGCCTGACTGTGGCCTAGGTTGCAGGCCCCAGGACCAGGACCTATTCCCAGTTTTAGCTTGTTTTGTCCGCCCTATTTTTCTACCACTAAGATGTCTTTTGTTTTTAAGGCAGTGTAGCAAGTTAGAGCCTGGATCCCTGGAGAACTTAAGGCCTGCTTACACCGCACTCATTTGTACATTGAGAAAGTCACTACGATTTCCAGGACCCCCTGCGAAGCTAGGACAGAATCAGCTGATTGCATTCTCCATACACAAATAGCTCGCCATCTTGGAATCTTCACCAACTAAGAATCTGTTGGAGAATATAGGTCACATATGGCCTGCATGGACCAATGGCGAACAAGGAGGAGGGAGACTCCCGTCGCCATGTTTTCCCTTCTTCCCCGCCTCAATACCTGGCTCTTATTTGATATAACCAGAACATGTTGAATAGGGACTATGTTTTCTGTTTGAGGGAATGTTGTATGGCACTGTCTTACCTACACTTTTGTTGTATATATCATTGCACATCTGGTTCTCAGAATAAACATTTCTTATAATAGATTGGTTGGGTAGGTTAGTCCTGGAGTGCTTTTCCCAAAATAGATTAGTTCAATTGGTCTAAATTGGTTTGGCTAGTTCTTCATGATGCCTGGGATTCCTTGAAATAGACTGGTTAGGTTGGTGCCTCGGTTTTCTTAAAATAGACTGGTTGGGTTGGTTTTCATGAAGTGCTTTTCCAAAAATAGATTAGTTCAGTTGGTGTAAACTGGTTTGGCTGTTTTTTCATGATGCCTAGGTTTACTTAAAATAGACTGATTAGGTTGCTGCCTGGGATTTCTTAATATAGACTGGTTGGGCTGGTTTTTCAAGAAGTGCTTTTCCCAAAATTGACTGGTTCAGTTGGTATAGACTGGTTTGGCTGGTGGATAATTACTTTACTATATTTGGAAATACTGACTTGCATTATTTTCGAAGTATCTGTGCGGAGAGTGATACAGGTGTATAAAACTGCCATGTAGACACATGTTATTTCAGTCCGTGTGCAAGTGTATTCATTCACTGCTGTCTGCAAATTATATGAAAAATTGTGACTTCACTTAGAACTTAACTCACAAATATTTTCAAAGGGTTAAATATATTGTATACCATTAGACCAGACTGCCTCAATAAGGAGCTCTGCTCCCCAAAATCCGTTTCCGTTTGCTTGTTAGAAATGTAGTAAAGTGTGCTATAATGAGAGTTTACACTACTTTATGTCCGACGTGATAGTATGTCCTTATAATAACTCTTTATACATCCTTTTTTAGATTTTCACCCCAAATTTTAATTCGAAACAATTCCTACAAAAATATTACTAGTTAAGCGTCGACGCATTATTTGAAATTAAGACCCCTTTCCACTTTTCTTCATATGAATTCGAAATGTGCTGAATAAGTCTGAGTCGCTGTTCGTATAAACGTGAATTTAGCACTAGCGATCTTTTGGACGGGACGGAAGAATTACTTTTGGTGAATCTGATTAAACATTTTTTAAAAACCCTGATAGTAATCTCACTACTACATTATATCATAAAGAAGTACAAATTTAAGACTCATATTTTCGAGGAACTAGCCTCTACTCTTTAAAGTTAGGGAAGCAGTTCGAACTAACTCGCCTAAACCTAAACTCATCTAATCTTAACTTAAACTAAAGTCAAAAGTAGCGTCACGACCATCTTAGAGACTATTAAAACAATGGTAAATTGATGTTTGAAACTGAAACTAAACCATGCTTATGAGGTTTTTGAAATAGTCTCACGCTAACCGGAAACAAATATTAAAGGTTAGGTCAGTTCGAAAATCTGAAACTTTGTTGTGTTTATTTGACATGTATTTTGATACTTTCTACAAAAATGGTTTGTTAGACTGGAATTGCCAAAAGTACGCTCATATTGGCTTACTGCGCCTTTTCAAGATTGATGCATTTTCCACTAGCGGTTAAGGCATTTTGGTCACTTCCCTCATAGTCACTTCTCCAAGTTCCAGCAGAATATTATTATTCTATGATATTGTGGTGGCCCGATGCAAGGTGTAGATGCAAGATACATCTAATTTAATAACTAACAAGAGGACAATAACATTGAACTGATTTATTATGAATAGCATATATTACAAATAAACACTAATCCAACCTGACGATGGCTTCTAATAAAGAATGTCGTTTAAAACAACTTATAGCATTTCAAGTATAGAAACATTTACAAGTCTTATATTTACGACAAACTCGATGCCAGTCCCTGATTTCACTCTTGAACAGTGTCACACCTATGTGTAATAAGCACCTCAGAAGATTGCAACAATTGACAAATGCAGTCGTTGTTGGGGGCGGCTCACCCTGTTCCTCCTATCCCTCTCCCATTCACTGCTCATAGTTCAAGATGTAGCAGCATCTTCCTCAGTTGGGTGGATTCTACTTTTGTGACAGGGCAGACGGAAGTGCCTTATGGCCCGTGCAATATCTTTGTTCAGAGCTGCGTAATAGGAAATTTGTAAGGGTGAAATGACCAGCATGAGTGTCCACCAAAGCTTGTAACTCCATTCTGGAGGTGGGCAGAGTTTAGCCTGCAGACCCAACATGACAAAAGGTGACACCCATTGTCCACTGAACAACACCAAAATGTAGATAAACCGTGCCACAATGGCAGTGAGGCGCATACCGAGTGAGCCGGAAGGTGCGGTCTCCTCCACGGCTTCCTCCTCCAGACCTTCACCGCCCTCAGAGAACCGTCTCAGGGCACTCATCTGGGGCTCTTCACCCTGATTTGTGGACCCTCTGTTGTCCCTATTAGGTCCATCTTGCATTAGGAATTCCAGGATTGAGAGCCCAGATAGACTCTGAGAGTGGCCAAGGCGTGCAGTGTTATGCTGTGGTGGGGTAGTTTCACTTTGGCTAGTTTCTTTATTGTTGTTCTGCTGTTTGTTTCCTTCCTGTTTTTTTTCAAAGGCTCCTTCATTGCTGAACCAATTGTTCACTTTTGCATTGCCTTGCATGCTCTCTATGCCCTGTGGTTCCCCCTCACTTGGCTGCCTTGTTAAATACCCTTTCTTCTTATTCAGTGTTTTGCCTGGGCTTTTGACTTCAGAAGCTTCACTTTGTGAGTCATTGTTTTCCTGCTGTAGTACTTGTGCGTGTCTGCCGTATGACCTGAGGCCCCCTGTCATAGTGCTTGACATTGAAACACTAAAATCTTCACCACAAGTTGTGATAGATCCTTGTCTGTAGGTAGAAGTCTTGTCACTGCAACTGGACCCACAGCCTATGGTAGAAGGAGATATCACTTCAATTCTGGGTATCATTGAGTGACTAGTCATTGTTCCTTGAAAAGTATTTAGCCCACCAGCCCTATAAGTATTATGTTGGTCTCCTTGGCTAGCTTTTTTAAAGTCATTGCTATTGAGGTAGAGGTCATTGTTTTCAATGGAGCAGCATGTGGATATGGAGCCCGCCTGACCTCCTACGGGAAGCTCATGCGACACGACCACTCCGATAGTGTTGCCACTGGTATTGGTCGGTGAGTTGGGCATTATCTGGACCATCACCTGGCTGCGGATAGAGCACTGGCTGGGGGAGCGTGCAGTTACCACAGGATCTAGGTATTCGGTGCGGTCATCGCATATGGCCTCAGGCACCTCTGGCACACGTTGAAGGCTGGAATGAGTGTTGCTGACCACTACACCAGATATAGAGACCTTGTTCCTCTTATGGATCTGTTGCATGGTTACCTGGTTCTGATGGTCTCTAGAAATGATGTTACAGGTGGACATAGTGATACAGATATTTGCAGTAACTAAAATGCTGCCACAGATCACAAGCATCACAATAGTGGTGCACCACCAAGTCATGTCCATCCTGGTCAGATAGAAAACTTGCAGGTTCAGAAGTTGTGTGTTAGTTTGTGCTGATGGCCAGATGAAGTACCCAGCTGCTAGCACTAACCCAACAACCCAAGCTCCAATGATTAAGGTCTTAGCTCTTTGCAGAGCATGGGCTTTGTTGTACTGGAGCGCGCGACAGAAGTAACAATAGAGTTCCACCGATATAGCTGTCTTTATCAATAAGGAAGTGAAGCTAGTCAGGCGTCCTATCGTCCCTGCAACTTGACCTGCATTGAATCCAATGGAATTCCTCACCGTGGAATTACATGGAGAGCTCGGCTCAAGATGATCAGGAACAACATTTGCAATGACAAGGCAGAACCAGCATAGAGCCTGAAGAACCTGGGCTATGCAGAAGTTGATGAGCAGTAAGAAGTAGGCTGGTTGCTTGTCCCACACCCTCCAAGCACTCAGTGTGATCACTCCACAAAAAATTAGGGTAGATAAAAGAGCTGTACCCCACGTTCCAGCAAAGGCCAAGTCACTGAATTGGTCTCCTTTGAAGGACAGTGCAGAGGTACATAGACATTGGTCGCCCGAAACGTTTCTATTGTCTGTATCATTGCTGTGCATTTTCTATTTTTGTGGTTCAACTTCTGGTACTCTGTTTTGGTAAAGGAGTGACATACACTCCCAAATTTGAAGAACTAAATGAGGTTGCAACTAATATTTGAAGTAACAGTTGTTGTCCAAGGTAGTCATATCACATCTTGTGCTGCTGTCTCCGCTCCCTGAAATGAAAGATAAATTTCTTTTTTTAGTTATACCCGATTTCAGTGTCCTATTTCAAATTGATTTGCCTATTCTGCACTTATTTGAATGAAATGTTGTTTATATTTGTGTTGGAAGTTCTTCTCATGAGTTAGTGAGATCAGGTAGAGAAGGTCTACAAGAGAAATTTACGCTGGTAACTGAAGGTAAAGACACTATCTTTAATCCTGACAAATAATATTATGCTTTTGAACACTACCTAAAGTTGTCTGAAACTGTTACCAACCGTTCATGATAAATTAGTTTTTATTTCTACTAATATGTTATCTGTATGTGTCATTTATCAACGTCCTTCGTAAATTAATTTTGAGATCTTAATGTTGCCTATTTAATTTGCCAATACCAATGTCAACAACAGTCATCAAACAGATTTTGCGCCATGATATTATTTTTTCTACTGGCTATTTGTAGATCATTTCAACAAGGATGCAAGTTTTCACAATTTTATGAACGCAACTGACATCCCGACTTATGCCCTTCTAATAATGCATTCTCTCAACTCACGTATCAATGTCTGGCGTCATATCTATTTTAATCTTTCTTTTTAAAACATTCATGTTACACCAAATAAGAAATGCCATAAAGCAACTCACTACCGATTACATACTCCATGGATGACTTAGAACATTACCAAGATAACACCCCGGGTATAAGCTTTTGCTATTTTCATGAAGCCCCTTACCTTTCATGTAGACTATCGCTCCACGGCGGGCCACTGGTGTCTCTGGGAGCTTTCCGGCGAGTGACTTAACACTGTGGGGGAGCAGTCATTTCTAATGACCACCTCCCACAAAGCGCCTCTCGTGGAGTTGCTCTGGTGCTCACCTGTAGGCCCAAGACAGGGTTAATTAGCAGTGGCCTCCTCAGCTGTGCCGCTACAAGTACCTCCCTTACAGGCCTCCCACAAAGAACGTCCGCCTCACCTGACGGTTAGGAAATCAGTAATTAAAACATATATCAGCCATCCGTCGCACGCACATGTCACTATGGTAACCAGTATATGTATGGTACATATGCTTGGTGCAAACTCCAATCTTTCGCACGAACAACTGGTAATTTCCTGTCAATTTGCCTTGCATATTAACCTTTTCTTTCTTATGTAAAACTTTGGGGAGGTGTTTTTCTTAAAAGCCTCTGCATTGTCAATTCCGCGACATACTAGGCCCCCCCAAAAAATTGTAGTGTTTAGGTAACCCTACCTACCCTAATTTTTTGGCCCTACCTTAACTTTTTCTTAGGAAATTTGTAATTATTTTTTTCAAAATCCAAAGAATTGACCTTAACACACATAGAAAACCATAACACAACATATAAATGCTCAGGGCATGTATATTAGATGCTAAAAATGTTTTTAGGGGATATTTGGAAGATCTTTTTATTTTCAACACTGGCCGGGTCTCTTTGGTAAGTTAACAAAAAAGGAAAAAAAATAGGAAAGATTTTTTTTTTTTAAAGGTTTTATTTTTGTAATAAACATCAGGGTTTCCCCTGGTTTTCAGGATATTACATCAGGTAGTGTGATAAGCAAGATATATATGTACAGGAATATTTTGAAATAGTTAGTACAATGAACATTGTTCTAAGTACAGCAAATAAAACAAAAAACATTTAAGTAACAATCAATTGGCAGTTCGTTACAACAATAGATCCTGATAATGTCTGTACATTTTACGGGTTTCTGAGCAGAATGAATCAACATTTACCATATGCTGCAAACTAACAATCAGCTTATCCCAATGATTTCGACCTACCTACCCTATTTTTTGCGACCTATGTTACCTGAGCACAACTTTTCTCCTTTTTTTTGCCCTTTTTTTTTATTATTATTTCCTTAGTTTTTACCCTTGGTTTGATTCGTTCAAAAATAGACCATTTTTCAAGATGGACCCAGCATACAAATACAATTTCAGTTTATATAAGAACGTTATGAATTGGATGAAAGATATTCTATAGTGGTGTTAAATAGGGATGTCATTTTTCCTACTTTTTTTCTCAGGATCTCCTGCTTTTCATTTATTTTGGATCGCATCGGGGAATTTTCCTTCATCACTCTTAAAAGTAATATATATAATATAAGTAGGACAAACATTTCCTACTTTTTATTTAGTCTGGAGTGGCGTCTCTGGTTAAATGTTATATATATGAGCATGCAAGCTGTGCATACATCGGAAGGGAGCCTAAAACAGTTTCTTCTTAAAACGACAATTTTGTGGTCGATAAGAACATTATCGTTATTATTCAAAGCTGTCATATGTCACTACAAAACAGATCAACTTTACATATGTGGCATTTATTCGATTATCCTTCTGCTTAACACGCCCTTTTCTTTTCAGTTCGTGCTAACGAAGGGGATGCTTATCCGCTTGGTTCCTTGCCAGTGGGCACATTGGTCAACTCAGTAGAACTTTTCCCTGGAGCAGGGTTTCAGCGCGCAGTGGCAGCCGGAGTCACGGCCACACTCGTCCGCAAACTGGACGACCGCTGTATCGTTAGACTACCCTCCAAGCGAGAGGTCAGTATTTGCCTTTTATCTTTTACCGATTTAAGATTTATAACACTAAGGGTGGTATTCTTGGATTCGGTTATCCGGGCATTTGTTGGTGGTGGCGCTACAGTCAGGTGTGAACGTTGGTGAATACAAGCTCATAGACTCAATGCTTAAGGAATCATTTTTTCAAGAATGCTAGAGCCTTCTCTGAAACATATATATTCTTTAATTCACATCCAAGGATATAATGTGATTTTTTTTATAATTTAATGAATAGTTTAAGTTTATCTTTTCACTGTGTGAATGTTTCCTGACCTCTATGCTCCTAGCCTTATCAGTGGTATCTAAGGTGTTGTTTGCACCAATGAACATGGTGGAGATAAGGCCGTGAGCCTAGCACCGAAGGAATCCCGAATCCGAGAATTGTGGTAAGGCTATCCGAGGGTTTCAGTGTGTTTCCAAGTCTGTGGTATGTAGTGAATACATGACGTTTAAGGACTTCAGTGGGTAACACTGATATAGATATTATAACGTTATCACTGTACATGCCAGTTTTGTGCGAGAAGAAAGTTATTGATAGGTGTGCTGTAAAAGAGTCTTTAATGATTTCAGAAGTGGCTTTGGTAGCTATATAATTCTGTTTATCATATGGGGTTTCCTGAACATGATTAGACAGTACATTTACTATTCTTTTCATCCATGAAACTTCTACTTTTTCAACTGCAATGCACGTCTAAAGACGTTGTCGTTCTTAGAAGTACAGAGATGTTAGAGAAAATATCCTTCTAAGGTTCTTTGAAGTACAGAGAAGTACCAGAGAAGTTAGTACTTAGAAGTACTTAATCTACAGAATTTACCAACGAATTGCCATGAATTTGATAATGTCTTCATATCACATGCTCTTCTGACAGGCGTTTTCTCTTTACGGGTCGAGTATTTCCTAGTACTTTGTAATAAGAAATGAAATGAAAACATTTGGGCCGACAATTCCTCAGTAGTGTGTTGCCGTTGTCAACCACTATTTGCGTCATCGAATATTTCAACACGTGTATGTACCATCTAAAGACCATGGGTTTATTTTTAGCTTCATCTTTATGTTTAATTTACACTTATAAATACAAGGCTAGTAGGTAATCGTAATTTTGTACAACTGCCATTGGTTTCCTTGTGCGACTTGGGCCCATACATTGATAACTGATTAGACTAATATGTCACTAATCGTTGTGTTGTGATAATTGTAATTTTGAATAGAAATTTTGTTTGCCACAAAAAGGAGTGAAACACTTTTAAATAAAAGAGTGATTGTTAGGTTCAAGACTGGTTTAGTGACTGAGTAGTCTAATCGGTAACAAAAATATGGGCCCAGCACGTAATTGCGTATCTGTACTATTTTTACAAAAAGATTCAAAACTGAACGTGATCTCTCTGACCGAAGATATAGATATTGTTGAAGAAGAACCAATGCATCTAATTGTGCTCATATCTAAGAATATATAATATCACTACTTGCATACATCCGCCATATTGGAAATTATGCACTTCAAAACGAGGCAAACATCCCTCTGGATTATAACCCCTGGTATGCCTCCCTGCGATAATACGGCAAGAATCGTCCTCACACTTAATAAACATGTCATTGAGTATTTTCTATGCCCTGGCTCTGTAAAAAAAATAGTTTATGGACACATATTCAAAAAGGGATTACAAAACGTCTGATATAACAGAGGCTATGATTGATCTTAGCCCTTAAGATTATAGAGGAACAGATATGTAAAGTCGGAAGCCACTGCACCATAAGTAGGTGCGATGTATTGTGACATGAGCTGACTCTATGTCATTCAGTTTGATGTCTGATAGGCCTATATGGTTGTAAACTTGTATCCATGATAACAGACCAAAAGCTAGTTAGAAAATATTGTGGAATATTTTAATATTCACTATAGTTTGTGTTACAAAAAAAAGTTCTTACCTTTGGCAATACTCTTCATTACTAATCTATTCCTCTTAGAAAGTTTACAAATTGGACTGTACATTCATCTTACATTCTATGTGAATTTGTATACACACTGTGACACCCAGAGCACTAGAATCGCATACTTTGTCACCTCCAGTTATGTATAAAAAGCATGGCTTTAACACATGTACAGCCCACCACATGGACCCTCGCCTCGTTTTGAGGTGTATACTAGTATTAAAAAGGGTGTACTTAGGGGAAGGGGTCCTGGTGGTGGTAATAGGCTATAATGTTTTTTGATGCATGCATTAGTTTATTGAGGGACGACCGTCGCTCATTCATGAGCAAAACTTTGTAGCTATTTCACTTCTTGTTTTCCCTCCTCAGGTCTCGGTGGCTAACACGTGCGTGGGGACCGTGGGCCGTGTATCTAACGTCGACCACAACAAGCGGGTGATCGGGAAGGCTGGCCGGAACCGCTGGCTTGGGATCCGGCCCAAGAGCGGCCGCTGGCACCGTAAGGACGGCCGGTTTGGCCGCAAGATCCGACCCATCAAACCCATCCAGGTGTACACGAAGCCACGCGCCCCCAAGGTTCCAGTGTACCAAATGTCCACCCTATGAGAAGAACAATGTTGTTATCTACACAAATAGGATTGAAAGTAAAAATCAGAAGGAAAACGGATAGGATATTGCTGATTGATGTTATGATTAACGCTTGAAATTGTATAATGAAATAAAGAATTTATGTGTTGATACATTATTTCCGTGATTTGATATTTTGACAGTTAAATCAAAACACATGCTTCCTTTTATAAACGGATATCCGATTCTGTGGGTTGATTTTCTTCCCATGAACTCAGCCCAAGTTCTACATACAGTTACTAACCTATGATGCCATATAATCCTAAAAGGGCGTGAGATATCAGTGTAAGAGGCTATTTTAATTTGGAAAATTTGATATTCTTTTCGTTTGAATTTTAATGTGATGCTACATACATATTCAGGCATCGAAAAATCGTTTGCCCAGGTCCGGCTTGCAAACTCGGGAATTAAGTGACGCACATGAATATCCCTTTGTTTAATTACTTTCCCACTCGGCAACCAAGGTTCTCATTTTAGTGGTGTGTTTACACGTTGTAGATTCTAAAAACGAAATCCCTACATCGGAAGAGATTTTAGGAATTCATCATTAGTTATCTCGCTTTACTTAAGATGATTTGGGAAATGAATCTGGGCTAAAAATGGTTTTGATCAAAGAAGGAAATATTTTAGAACCAAAACTGACCGCTTCCCTAGTTATGGAGGGGGATATTTGTTCCTTCAGCTTAATTTGTTTTCTGAGCCAGTGGCCCGTTGCACAATGGGTTTCGTAACAATGAAAATATGATAAACAACGAAAGAGTTCGTTGTTGCTTAATAAATTATTTGCAGTTATTTTCGTAACAACGAAACCTTTTTTAACATTTTTTTTTCTATATTTAGAATGTCCTCAAACAATTGTTACTTTTACTGTTTCTTCTCTAATGTCTCGCCTTATTATATCAATTTACAGAATTCAATTCCATCCATTAGAACCAGAGATTTTTACTATTTAAGTAACAGTGGATTATTTTCGTAACAACGAAACTTTTCGTTACTAAGCAAAAGTTCGTTGTGCTTTCGTTGTTTTATCTTAGTAACGAAATTCTATTGTGGCCCGTTGCACAATAGAATTTCGTTACTAAGATAAAACAACGAAAGCACAACGAACTTTTGCTTAGTAACGAAAAGTTTCGTTGTTACGAAAGTGCAATATCTCGGGATCTAATGAATGAAATTAAATTCTGTAAAGTGTTATGAACTAAGAAAAAATTATAAAAAATTCAGTAAAAGTTACAGCTCTTTGGGAACATTCCAAATATAGAAAAAAAATTGTACAAAACCATCGTTGTTACGATAAAAGTAACAACGAAATGTTTCGTTGTTTACAATATTTTCGTTGTTACGAAACCCATTGTGCAACGGGCCACAGTGGCCCGTTGCACAATAGAATTTCGTTGTTAGGATCAAACAAAGATATCTTTAACAAAGATATCGTTACGATTTTACAAACATAGTAATATCTCTGGTTCTAATGAATGAAATTGAATTCTGTAAATTGATGTAAAAAGGAAATAAATCAGAGACAAAATCAGTAAAAGTTACAGCTCTCTGGCTGCGTTCTAAATATAGAAAAACAATGTGTATAAACCATCGTTGTTACGAAAATATTAATTTCGTTAATAAAACTATTTTCGTTGTTACGAAACCCATTGTGCAACGGGCCAATGGAGATCATTAAAACCTTAGCAACTCGCACTGATAAATCTTCATGAAAATTGGGTTGGTTAGGCTATCTTTGTAATTGAATCCTTACAAGTAGATTCAGTGTCAGAATTCTACTTGATAATTCATTTATGTAAGATTGGATTTTTGAAGAAAAAAAGAAGCATTACCTGTCCCATCATTTGGAATGGGAAAAAGAACTGTTATTCTGAAACTATTATTCAATCCCGTTTCGAAGAAATATTAACGATAAACAACTTAATACTTTCGAACGATAATGGAAGAAGCCCAGGGGCCATATTTGTGTCAATGATTAAGTAACTCCTGTATTCCACTACACTGTTAGTCTCAGAATCTAGGGGATGTGACATTTTCATGATTGTGTTTCAGATTTATGATTTTGTGTCCCTTTTTTAACTATATAATGCAGAATTAAGATAATTGACCGTAAAGATCATCTTATCTTAAATTCAAGACATGAGAAAAGTATTTATGATTTGCTATAGCGTGAAACGCGCCCATAGGCCTACATGAGATCATCGAGGTTAGGCAACCTAGCCTAACATCGGTATATGGAATACAAACACTGGCGATCTTTGGCATCCCAAGAATCACGGGCCAAATATCGCGAGTATTTTCCTATTATTAGTATTATTCCTAGCAATATTTACTAACATGTTTGTAATATTGCTCAGTCATTTTATATCTGAAATAACGTCCTCCCCGTAACGATGTTTGACATTTTCCATTTCTTAGTTGAATACAATATCTTAATCCAGATAAATTCCTTTGAATAGCCTAATCAATTACGAAAAAAGGCCCAGATAATGGAACTCCTACATTCTGTAACCATGTAATAACCGGAATACTTGTAATATATTTGTTCATGCATAGCATTGTACATACATTATTACTTATAAATACCAAAATGACAATTTGAACCTCTGCACATAATGTGCAAGATCCCTATATTTCGCAGTAACCCATTCAGACCCAGTCTTAGCACAGATCTTCCTGTTCCCTAATTGGAGTACTTAAATATGTTATACAAATAATTATATTATAAAGGCAGTGATGTACCTTTACCAGTGGACTCTTAACAGTGACCACACTATATATATTATGTAGTGGTATGTAGGGGCTAAGGCTCATGTAGTACTTTTCATTTATCGTCATCTTGCCATGTATTGTCTCAGCAATATTGTGCAATAAAGAAATAATAATATATACTAGCTTATTGTAGGTCGGCTTTTTCGCTCTGTCAGTGAGTTAATTTGATCAAATAAGTCTGACTTAAGTCATTAAATCTTTAGATCAAAGCCGACCTATTCTCTTCTTTGGTAGGTACTTCTGAGATCTGTGACAGAATTTCGCGTTATGCCTGTAACGCCCCAACGCGGCAAACGGCCAATGCTATTCCTATGGTGACCATGTCCCAGCGTAAAATGCCCTGTTATGCCTGTAACGCACGAAGTCCCAATGCTATTCCTATGGTGACCGATGTCCCAGCGCGTAAAATGCCACGTTATGCCTGTAACACGGCAAAGTGACAATGTCCCAAATCGATTCTGAGCTAAAATAACCACATTTTTGGGCTTAATTGGGCTTACATTACTCAGATTTGGATAATTATGTAGAATACAAATAAAGCGTGAAAATGGGCCAAATTAGACATTCAAGCATTGAATTATGATCGTTACAGTCACCGGGCGCCGCGTTATGCCTGTAACGTGTACAAACGCGCAGCAGCCTTGCTTTCGATCGGCGAAAAGGGATCTGGGTCAACTCTGAATATTCATCAAATTTGCAGGCCTATTTCACCATGAAAACGGTCATTCTAACTTTAGTTATTGATACCAACAGATAGATTTCCACACATAGATAAGCATCCCACTATCCCAGAATCGAAAATAATGCGAAATAACGCGTCTAAACGTGTAAATGCATCGCACTATTTTTTTCGTAATCCTTCGGTCTCCGCTGGTGAAAAGGCTCAGACAGCCGGTGCAGGCCGGGCGCTGGATGTTACCGGGGGGACGCCCTTCTGCCCGTTTACCTGGATTACCGCACTATCTGATGCTTTCAATATATATATTTTGGATGTCTGGACCCCCTTAAACGCATACAACGCATTGAAAACTCATGTGGGAACCATGCGTTCGTATCGAAGGCAAAACATTGGATCGATCGGACACGAGGAGGCTTGACAAGATGATGAAGATGGCGTCGGTCGTTCGGCCGGGTTCTCTCTCTAGCCTGCTACGATATATTGAACTCAGAAAACCAGGATGATATTTAGAGGACTCCAGGGGTTCATATCTTTTTTCCAGCATTTGAAATTATACCGTTGATATAGGCCTAAACTAGGCTAGAGGCCTAACGCGCATTGGTCGGACACTGGCAAACTGAAAAATAATTATTTAGACCTTATTAGGCCTATCAAAATGAAAGCCATGTATATATCTATGTTCTCCTATATCTCAGGGTCCTATATATCATATGGTTTGATTATTTTAGGCCTGGATACGCTTGCAAGAATATTTTACAGATGGTTACAGTCTTAGGCCTAGAGGCTGGATGTCAAAGCAGCTCGGGGTTTGGTCAGACACTTGCAATCTGAAAAATAATTATTTAGACCTTATTAGGCCTATCGAAATGAAATTCATGTATATATCTATGTACTCCTATATCTCAGGGTCCTATATACCATATAGTTTGATCATTCTAGGCCTGGAAACGCTTGCAAGAATATTTTACAGATGGTATGAAAAAATGGCTTTGGCTCAGATAGGCACTGTCAATATGTCATGCACACTCCGGAAAAAATTATTTAGGCCTTATCCAGCCTATCAAAATTTATAAAATACAGGAAACTATGTTTCAATATGTCTTAGGCCCCTTTATATAACATGGTTTGATCATTTTAGGCCTGGACATGTTAGCAATTCAAATATTTTCAGATCATGTTTCACAGATTTAAGATTTAAATGATTCAAAGATTAAATCATTTGTGAAATTGTCACTATAGTGTCATTTTTTCAGACCTACCATCAAAATATCTGAATCATTAATATCATAAAGATTAAAATGGGCCGACCTATCACTATCAAAATGCTTTTGCTTTTGATAGTAATTTAGGTCATATGTCGTTTGGTCTTGTACTCTTTGCTCTATCTTGACTCTATCATATCTAGAGTAGAGGAGCCAGTTTCCGCGCAGCACTAGTTTCCGCGCATTTTACACATTTTTATTAACGCATTTTTTCTATACTCATCCAAAACATGTTATTGCTGTCTGACATCCATCAGGACATCAATGCTAAATATTTTTTGAGATTTTTGTGAAAATTTGTAAATATTTAAGTATTCTAGCAGCAAAAACGTGTAGTGATGTCTACTTTAATTAGAGAAATGGCAGGAACCTTATAATATCATTTTTTCTCAAATAAAAATAAAAATATCAATTCCTAAATAAAAAAAAGAGTAAACCCTCAAAAATGTTATGGATATTTGTTTAAGGTAATGTGCTGTCATATTAATATCAGAAATGAATTTTTTTTATGTATTTTGGAAAATAGACCCCTGCGTGAAAACTAAAGACAAAAAATAAGACAGTTGCCAGTTTCTGCACATTTTTCACATTTTTTTCCGAATTTTCTGAATTTCCAAGAATTTTTTCATATATAAACTTGAAAAATTATTCAAGCAAGCTTACAAATATTTCTAAGACAGTTTCCCTGAACCATATAAACCCAAGAATCGATGCTTACTTTTTTTATTATTTTATCAAGGCGAATTAATGCTAGATGCGGTCATTTAATGAAAATTCACAAATATGCGCATTTTCTACTATTTATTATAATACCAATTCTTTAGATTTTCCAAGGGACATAGCATTTCTGATGTGACAGTGTATATAATGAATTAAGATGAATTCACCTATTATTTTGAATAGCAAATATTAAAAGATAATCTTTTTCTGATTCTCCAGAGATGAGGTTTTCTATCTTTTGATGATTTTTACTCATTTTATAGCTAAAATATGCATAAATGCATGGAAATTGACTCCAAAATGCGTGGAAATAGGCTCCAGGTGCGCGGAAACTGAAGAATTGACATACGAAACAGATTTAATGAAATAGCCAAGTTAAATATTTTGTTCTAAACATTTTTTGGTCAAATACAATAACCCTCCATATTTCTCAACAAGCAATGAAAAATAATTATCAGAAATGCGTTTTTTACAGAAATATGATAGGAATTTCCATTTCTGGGTCCTTAGTGCGTGGAAACTGGCTCCTCTACTCTATATGTAACAATGATGAAGGCCTAAATTCTGTCTCCAAACATTTATAATGTTTAATGCATGTATCTGATGAATACTCAATTTAGCTGAATCTTACTTGACATAAAATGATCATATCAAATTAAGTGCATGTCACATTTTTCTGTTCAATTATGAAAAAGAAAGTAAATTTGATGATTTAATATATGTTTTTAACTAGAAATTATATAAATAAACTAGTTCAAAAATATACAAATTGAAAAATAAAAGTTTCAAACAAAAAATGAACATTGAAAATTGCTTTGAAAGTTAATATGACATACATATGGATGTAGGCTATAATATCCAGCCAAAGAAACGGGGGTCACCACACCTATTTGGCCAGCTGTTGTTTATTTGTTTTTCTATAAATTCACTGAATTGTCCGTTTTAAAAATACTTTAAATATTCTATGTTATTCCTGAGACCGTCACAATAATTTGGATGCATAATATGTCTTTATACAACTTATCTTTACAAATTAAAAATAAAGTAATAAAGTAAATCACTTCAGGGTTGCCCCTGGTTTTCAGTGATATTACAATGAGTAAAGAATTGTAGTAAATAAACACTTCAAAAAAATTGTAGTAAATAAACAAAGTTAAAATATAAATTGCCAAATTCATTTTCCATCGTTTGCAAAATTTTCTCAAAATTAGTCATGTTTCCCCATTTCTTTCTCCAAAACTATTCATTTTAGCCAATGTTCTGTGCCAATTCTTATATATATATATATATATATATATATATATATATATATATATATATATATATATATATACACTATAGAGTGTTTCCATAAAATATACGGAAGATTGAGGAACTTTCAATTTTGGGGTATCTGGAAAATGGCGCCATTGTCCTTAAGAAAACTCAATTCAAGCAATTCAAAGTAGAATAGTTCTAGGCCTATGACCTTGAATAACTAATTTATAGGCCGATATCTAAATCCTAATCCAGAATAATACATTTTTAGTGCCTTGGATAAGTGAGAGGAGGAAAAACTCTACATATTACCAAGGTACACGTGCGCATATGACCCTCTTGATTTGACCCCGAGTTTCTATCAGCACCTGTTGTGTGGTCAACTTGTCTCAGACTCTAGACACTATGGCTTAGCTGCTTAGTGTTGTTGTCCAGTATATCGTGCCCAGGTGATCTAATTCCCACGTTCTTAACCGGCCTCACATGTGTGCCTTCTCTATTGATAGTATTCGATCCCGGCAAATCGGATAGGTTAATTGATTTCTTTAAAATATTAATATACAGGTTTCTGGTACGGCATGCCTTCTGTGCTGAGGTGTCTTTGTGCCCAACGTACTTCGTATAATTAATTTCTTTAGAATAATTATGTTCCGGCTTCTGGGAATGAATGTCTTTTCTATTGACATTTATTTGACCCCAGCAATTTTTTTTGGCAATGGATTTCTTAAAAATACTAATATACTGGCATCTGATACCGCCTGTCATCTCTATTGATGGCTATTGATATTTATTTAATTGGTTGGTTGGTTATTATTAGTTTTATGGCCCGATTAACTGCCAGGGTAATATCAAGGGCAGTGATGGTGATTGAATCTATGAGAAGGTAGAGACCCTGCCCCTACACTTTTTCTGAGGCAGGGGTTCTTGTACTTCCCATACTGCAAAGGCAGAGTATGAGAAGGACAGGCCTTTGATATAGCAGTACGTCTTCTATACTGCTTGGAGTAGAATGTCGGGGAATTGCCAGCATCGGGATTTGAACCCATGACGTCTCATCTTCTCACCCAGCACCTTGAGCTTAGACCACTCGGCCAACCGCCCCCTAAATTTATTTGATCCTCGGAGTAAAGTCAAATTGATTTCTTTCTAATGCTTAGCCTATATGGTAGGCCTATATATGCATACGCCTTTTAGACACGACGAATATTCTAAATAGATATTGCACAATCTAAGTAAAACGTATTGTTCATTCATTTTATTCACATGATAGGGGAAATCACACGCAAAAGCACAATTAGTTGTCGCACATTATGATTATAGAACCAATAGGTTATATTTACGTAGATCTACATGTACTATAGTTTACAAGAGAAGGATATGACATAATGGTATCAGTTCGAATCGGTTACCGTAGAACTTGGAGTTTGGGAATATCGCAGGTGCGGCAGATCATAACAGTCCATTATCCCGAAAGGTTTGGGGAAGGGGGTGGGGTGGGAGGCAACAGCACATTACTCTACCAATACGCTTTCAGAACAAAGGACAAGCCCACCAACATTATCACTGATATGGCCATACTTAGAGATAAACGTTAACTATATAACCACATGGTAGGGTAACACCGCTGTAACTAAGATCGTATGGTGCATAGCAGGACTTCCATGTGGAATACTCCTTCATAAATTTGACTCTCTGGTTTTAGAGACTACTAAGAGGTAAAGTAGTCAACAATTTTGTTTAAAAAAAGTCAGGAATTTGCTCTGCTGTTTCTGGCACTTACAAGGAATATCATGAAGCTGTCGGTGCGTGTACGTGGAGAGTGGTTCGCCGTTCCTTGTGAGAAGGGAACAAATACCATACGGTGGGTTGGAGAAGAGGCACTCAGGAGGTACCAGAGGTAGGTACCGAAGACATGTACACAACTTTTAGGAATGAAAATCTCCATTTCATCTCGAAACAGTACAAATGAATAGTAGAGCGTCATCGTTCCAGTTGAAGTGTTTTAATGAAAGGTCCTCAAATCATTATTTACGGCTTACAAAGTCTCGACGTTGATAAGCACGTTTTTGGTATTATAGTTCATAACCGTTTCTAGTCCGTTATGGCATTATGGCATAGGGTTTCAGAATAGTGACATAGGAAATAGGCATTTTAAAATTCAACTCTAATTCTATAGGTCATTTAACCCTAACTAATTTGTCACAATTTGAGAGAGCTCTAACATAAATAACTTAAGGACTCATTCACAGAAGTGATTCGATTCTTTGCATTACCTACTCCAGCTTTATCTCGCATAATAGAGTTCTGCTTAAGATTTAAAATAGTACATTTTCCCCCATAACCTTACTAAAATAATAGGTGTTTTTTTTCTCGGAATTGCCTTTGTCAGTATCTTGAATGTATGTGAGAATGTTCCAAGAATCAAGTTATCCGGTTACTTTGGGGTGATGTTCTAGTTTTTACTCTGATGGAATAATTAAAAGAGTTGCCTTTTGTGCACTGAAAAAATGGAACAATGCCAAACCCGTCAAAAAACTGTCAAAGTGACAAGTTTGGTGTTGTTACCAAAAAGAAGAGTTTTTGACACATTGTCAGATAGTTGTCATAAATTTGTCATAAACTTATCAAAAACTCGTCACATCTAGGGGGCACTGCACTGCAATTAAGAAGCAAACAGGTAATCACTTGACGTAATTTTATCATTTTAGCATGATAAATATAGGATAGTATGAAAAGAATTTTTACAACAAGTACCAATTTGTTTAGCAATATATTGTGGGTCCAATTTTATATATAATTCTAAGATATTTCTAATCAGAACTTTGGATTGTTCTTTGTTTCAAAGTAAAATATAATAATTGTGACTACCCAAGGCTGCTTAGATATTTGCAACTCAACAGCAGTTCAGTTCCAATGACTGCAAAATAATGCTTACCCTATATACAACTCAGTGGACCATTAAGATGAAGCATCTCATCTCTGAAGAACAAGAAAGTAATAATGGGAGGTTATAATTGAGTGAAATGAGGGTGAAACAGACCTCAAAAAGTGCAAATCATATTTCATCAAACTTGTCAATTTGACAACTTTTCAATGGCCCATCAGTCAGGTTGAGTTTTTGACAGTGCCAAAGCCTTCTATTTTATGACTGTCGCTTTGACAAGTTAAAAGTTTTACCAGGAGACAAGTTAATGACCAGTTTGGAAGACTTGATTTTTTCTGGGCAGTAGATAATGATGATGAAAAACATAAAAACTACTGTCACCTGAAGATTGCTAGGAGAAAGTAAGGGATTATGTCATGTTTGTTGTCAGGTTGTACAGGCATTGTATAAAGCAGTTTGATTTACGTCTCAGACCTCACATCTGACTCTCTACGAACTATTTCTGGACGCCTGTCACAAAGTTTCTCTGGCAACCTCAGTTGATCATTAAAGGAAACTAAATGACACTTTAAATGTGACTATTCATGATGTGAGAGTACTTGTACCTTTCAATGCGCTGGAGACTGTGAAAATTATTTCAGTAGGCCTACACTTTATCAAATCTAATTTCCCTTATTTTTATTAACGACCAACGTTTTAAGAAAACATATTTCGACTAGTTATCATAGCCTTTACCAGCTATGTAGTAAGAGGAGAGGCTGGGACGGGACAAATTCGTGAAAATATGCAATCCAATGTGTAAAGTGAGCATAAGGATGCATGTGGGCGGGGTCTAAAATTAAGGGAAATATGAAAAGTGATTCATGGACTGCTCCTCAGAGATAATCATTCTTTAGAGTTGAAACCCATTTTTCTTGGATAACAAGTTGTTATTGCCCTTATTGTATCGAATTACTTGATCCAAATAACGAGTGGCAGACATATGATAGTATGATAGTATGTTTATACAATACTTTTCTATTCGAATAGAACTACCATTTCTTAGAATTAATGTTAGATACAATTCAGACACATTATGTTAACGTTTATGCTTCTGTCTCTAGAAATCTGTATATTTTGATTTAGGATCAAACCAGGTAGTACTCATGTAGAAAAGGAGGAAAAGGTTTATAACGTCAGAAAGACAAGAGGCGGTGCTATACTCGACCCTGACGACCAGATACGTCACGTTTTAGATGACAACGACTTTGTGTCTGTTGGTAAGAAAACAATTACTTACTTGCAGGATAATGATAAACATGTAAAGAAAAAAAACTGTTTGGCAATACATTAATTTTCTTAATTTTACACGTTTATCGTTTCACTCGTTACAGCATCTTTGATTTAGATATTGTTGGTGTAGAAGACTGATCATTTGAAATCATTTTTTGAAATCCTGATATCAGTTGCGTTTCATATACATGTGTACGTGCTTTGATTGTGGATAAACAAATGTATGACAATCCGCGATGAAAAACATCATGAACTTCATTTATTAAATGAAAGAATGGTGTTCCCTGCACGATACGTTGTCACGCAAAATAACCTACCTTTATCGGCATGACTAAAATTAACTTTATCCATTGTCTGTTTACATGTAAATGAATCCTTTATATCCAATGAATGCATGGACTCATCTCCAAGGCTCTTCTGCCCAACAAAGAATTACCGTGAAAACAACCATACCCAAAGACCACTTCTTATGTACTACTCATCTATAAATGTTGAGCGAATTTAATAGGTTGGGTTAAGGGGGCATTTTACGTGGCAACAGAAACATGGCGATAGCAAAGCGACAGGTCCTAAACAACAATACTGAATACTGTCCTGTCGCTCTCAACAATTACATTACCAAGCCACTGGTGAGGGCAACGAAATCAATTAAACACAGTAATATATATATATAATGAAAGCGGTCCATCATAGCAATGATATTTAAGTGGGGATTGCACGTGGCAACAAAATTGATGAAATTCTATGGGCAACACTGGAAAACAAAGGTGAATAGCACAATCAATTTATTATTGAACCGCTTTCATCAAACCTTGTTTGGTTACTTTTGCCACACTTAGCAACAGCTGCGCCATTTAATTTTCTTAGCAATAGTCAGCAACAATTTGGGAAAGTTGTTCCTGATCCATTGCTGTAGTATTGCCATGTATTTGTTGCCACGTGGAAGGCCTCCTTTAGTAGGCAATTGTGCCGTTGACCTGTGTTTCCCAGTGTTGCCAATGAAATTTGTAAATTTGTCATCACGTAGAACCCCTACTTTAGAGACGCTAAACTATTCTTTGGCAACATGGTGTGTCTGAAGACGTGTCTGATATTTTAGGCCTCTTCCGTGGCAATCCTTGGAACAGGACATGTTGTTCCTTGATTGGAAGGAGTCAAGAAAAATTATGTTGGGCTGAAAAAATCACTGGGTATACATTTCAATAGTATTGCCGATTGTTGCAGGCTGATTATTCATATATGTGTTGCCTAATGGGACCCTCTCTAAAGGTTATCAGACATTATGATTTTTATGTTTACATACAACAAAATCACAATGGTTGTGTACAATGTCTTTGTGTAAATTCACGTGGGATACCTTTTCCGTTGCAGTGCTTGAGAGTGACCGATCCAATCCCGTTCTGGGACCGGCAGAGGTGCGTTATGTACCAGAACAAGAGTATCCTTTTTAAAAGTATTTGAAGAAAGAACGTATGATGAGTCATTTTCGTTTTATCTTAATTGCCTACATCCCTGACATAAAATGTTACTGGCATGATTTAAGTGTATGCTTCTTAAGGTGCCTGTAGGTCTTTCCAAATTATAATACTACACTGAAAGCACAAAGTTGTCAGAGAGCCACTGCAAAGTTGTCAAAGGGTTGTCACAGGTCACTTTTGGGCTCTCATAGGTGACTTTTGGGTCATCACAGGGCTCATTTCAGGCCATCAATGCTGTGTGACGATCTTGTGACAATCCTTTGACAATTTTGGGGTGGTCAGAGGGTTGTCATTAGGAATTTTGAGGCTGGATGACAACCCAAAGGTAGTCATTTTCTCCCGACTACTTTGGGCCAAAAAGGTGGTTAGAGAAGCAAAAATGAAGATCGGGTTGTCATAGGGTTGTCACAGAAGAAAATGAGAAGTCAAAAGTCCTGCTTGACAACCCTAGGGTTGTAGGTGAATGGTGCCTAAAACAACAGCCCAGGGTTGTCATGGCCTCTGTCTATATCAACCCAGTGTTGTAAGTGAATGGTGTCAAAACCATACAACTCATAGGCCTCCTATGTGTAATGGCAATACCTAATAACTAGTAATAACATAATAGGAGGCCATTATAATGACTATGATATCTACAACATGAAAATATTCATAAATAAGATTTTTTGTCTAACAGACACAGACACAGCCTGTGACAACCTTAGGTTGTCGTTTTTGGCACCACTTTTGACAACTCTGTGTTTTCAGTGTAGTAGATACATTTGTGCAGAAATTGAGTGTACGCACTGTTCTTTACCCATGTTTTCATATAATCTAATTTTTGTAATGTCATTTTAAATGCAACTGTACGTACTTGCACCATGGTGGCTACGCCAACATGAACCATTCAATCAGAAGGGTGGCATCGTCTAATCAATTACTATCAAGTTAATGGTCCATGGGATTTCGGGGCTTAATGACATAGATGATGAATGTAGAAGAAGTCTCAAACTTTCTATCAATGAAAACTGCTTTTGAATATTCCAAGTTAAAGCTGAGATATTGGTTTCTGAATATGATAGGGTCGGACACCATAAATCCATCAAAAATAGATAAGAAAGAGTACCAAGTGAGTTAAAAAGGATTAAATATAGAGCAAATTGGAAGCAGTATGACACATAATTGGAACAAAATGCTATATTTTTTGTTCTACAATGTAGCTTAAAAATCCTTCTTTTCTGTTTTCCTAGTTTTGAAACGTTTGTCACATGATCTAGTTTCCATGGCAACCAATACTTAATCTTAGCACCATATGTACGTTTTGACCTTCTTTCAACATTCCGGTAACCATGGCAACGATATGCAAAATTCTTTAAAATGTTACCTATCAAAATAAACTATACACAAAATTTCATTTTTAGACTAATTTTAGCTTATTTTACTATTTTGGGTTATTTTCTATGTAAATATTGACTGTAGACCTATCAAAGTGTATGTCAATAGGCTTGGAATTCCCATGGAATGTCAATTAATTCAATTATTCAATAAAATGGTATAACACATACCCGTATAATATATACGGGTATGTGTTATACCATTAATTGAATAAGAATGTACTTCTGCTAGGATCAGCTATTTACCAAATTTGCAATTGTTCTCCGCCTTACCAGCTGCTTACCACAGGTTCATTCCCGCTCACACAAAACATGAGACCCTGAAAAAGGCAGAGTTTTTTTCAAATTATGGTCGTGTGTAATTATTATAGTTTTATCATGATGGAATAAATTTGACAATAGAATAATAATATACGACGACGGTTACTTTCCATTGTGTCGCGTTGTGGAACACCGGCTTAACACACTATCAACCTTAACCTTCACCAGACCAGGGCGATATAAATCTCCAATTGATGTAAGTACTAAACTGAATTACATACTTAAACAACATAAGTACTTCAGATACAACAACTATACACTACACAAAGGGAATATGTATTAATATGATGATGCCAAAGAAGAATGTGCAGTTAAAATTATCTATAACCTGTCTCTATCATCCTCGCAAACCAGCTGCTGCTGCCACTATCAGGAGATAGAGTGGCAGCGGCCGTGTCGACAGGGACTTTGACTTGAGGAGATAGTCTTCATATGAAGACATGATAACATTAAAGGGTTCGCATCCAACATAAAAACAGTTCTAAGTGGTGGGTAATGCATATGATTAGTTTTGTGTTTTATTCACTAGTTTTTCAAGCATAAGTTCTTCCTTGGTATTGAAGTAAAAATAATAGGACAATGGCATTTTCAATGTTATATGGTGCAATATTCAATACGTGTACAAATATATAACACAAATGTGCAATCTCCACTTAACTAAAGTAGAAATAGGACATTTAGATAATCAATATGTTTCGAATAATTTCTGCCTAGATCAAGATTGTCAACTCATTTTATTGTTTTGTGTGAAGTTTGAGCTTTGAGGTCCAAGGACATCCGTTCACAAGATGGTTCCGGCTAATGTGATAACTCTGTAAGATATATGTCACATTCTTGCTACAGTTTCTTTCGTTGGATGGTAACAGCTTAGCACCTGATGATTTGGTCCGACTTGGAAAGGGCGAGTTTAAAATAAAGGTTAGTTATGTCTGAAATATTCCCGAAATAATGTTATAACATAATCAAACAATGAAAAGGTGATGAGGCGTATTAGGTTCAGCCCATTAGGAAGCAACAGAAATGCATTCATAGATTAACGGATCCGGCCCGTCACATCCCTAGAGGTATAAAGTAATAGTTGTCATTCTTAATGTGAATTTTCATCAACGATTACTGCGACGAGCGTCAGTGTGGGTATTTCAACCATTGTCTTTTGACATGCTGATTAGCCTGGATATCATGGTATCGGTAATTTGAGTTTGCATTTACCAGCAATTAGTACAACTTCATTGCCACAAATATGAACAGAAACATCACCCCAAGATATATGGTGACAATATATCTAAAAATGAAAAAACGAGATCATTTTTGATTGAGAAAGTCAACTAGTATGAAAACGAATTATAGTTTCATAATGAAAAATCAAACACTAGTTTATACTAGCCACTAACACCAAATTGCTTTTTTCTACCCTTCAAGCGACAGGTGCAATTTTCTGCAACCTTGACAGTGTTATACGATGGTTGCAATGTCATTTATTCGCCATAATAATTATAGCTTTGGGTTGTGTCTATAGTTGTTATTATGTTTCTTCGTGATTCCAATCATAACTCGTTCAATCAATGCCTGATGTGTTATGCAGTCATGTACTCCTTTACAAGGACCTTTTTAAGTGGAGGTAGAACATCCTTCAAAAGATTTTACCAGTAGGCGAGGAGAGGGAAGGCACAACACCCTAGCCTATCCAGACCACTCCCCCAAACATGTTCTTTTTATAATTCAGCAAAATGAGTTGTGTTAACCCTTAAGGAGATCGTCCATTAGCTTTAGTAAAAGACATAAACCTAAATATCATAATCTAGTGCTATTGTGGTTTCCAAACAAAGTGAGCAAATACGTGATATTTTGTTTCTTATTAAAACGCTAGTTGACAGATGAATCCGTTAACAGAGTGAACAAGGCCAGGCAGATGCTGGAGGACATTGTTGCAGAAAATAAAAGTAAGCTACACAAAATTCTTCTATAATTATCAAAAAAAAAAGTACTTGGAGAGAATGATATAGAATGCTCTATAGCTATACTAAAAAACTTACATTTAATTATTACCTTACAGTCTATATGGACACTATTATGTTGATTTATTATACACTTCTTTCCAAACAGTTATATCGCGTACGAGAGAGCTTCTTGCCATTTTCTATAATGAATATTTTATCATTTCCAGCTGTATATGGCATCACCACAGGATTTGGCAAATTTGCTAGAACTGCCATATCCAAAGAAGACCTCATGTAAGTTAATTTTAGTAACTTAGAAGTACTTAACTGTGACCATAATGTACTTGTCTGAAGTTCATTTTTTAAATCGGTTCATCAAATCATTAGGTGAGCTATCTAATGTTACATATGCTTTAAACCCCACCTGCGTTCTCAAACTTTTATAACACTAATTTCCGTTGCTGTTTTAGATAACTTCTATTTAGTGGTCCTTGTGTTAATTACAAAACGATTGATCATGTATGCGGAACATAATAGCCCCATTTCTTATCTAACACCGACTTGATATAATTAAACTAGAAGAGTGGAGTTTACACACCTATTTCTGAATTTGTCCCCACTCCTCGTTGATGCCTAGGCTAATCGTATAAAAACAGGATTAGATTAGAATAGTGTTGATAAAGTAAATCATTCTAAAACAGTAAACTAAATAATTACACTTATTATCATGAAATAGCATTTTCAAAAAGCTTAATTCGAACTTCATTTTCATGTTCAGCGAACTCCAAGAAAACCTCATTCGGTCTCACTCTGCAGGTGAGTTTACGTTCTTTTCTCAATACAATTACGTCTTATTTTACTTAATAGAGCCTAATCTGCTAATATTAATGCCTTTCATGTAATTCTCTTGTATAAGATACAGTAGGTCTGTATACACCAACCAAGTTACACGTGAAGGACCTTTGCTACCGGACAGTTTTTAAACGTTTCATTACTGGATTATAGGGATTCGCCCTATAGCACTTACTTGTATTCATGAAATGAATTGTTTGCCAATCATTACTGGCAATATTAAAGCAGTTCGGGTAGACTTCCCAAAAACTGAGTCATTATCAAATACATATGAACATGACTTTACTGGTAGAATCGGATCAGCGTTCTCGGAAAATGGATATGTGATCTTTTTGAAACGTGAGTAGTACAGGAATAGGTTTACATCAGGCGAATAAAATGTGCAATATAAAAGACTATGGTCTCAATCATGGGATCATTTGTTTGGTGTGATTTCCCGTATCTACCTTTCATGTAACATATTTTCTGTTCCAGTCCAATCGTTTATCCTGGCAATATTCCAAGTTTGATAAATTAGCAGGAATGGACACAGAATTTGAAAAGGAGGCCAACTACTAAAAGAAAAACGTGCATTCAGACAGACACATCTGCCATTTCTCCGTCTTTAGCTTGTTTAAGTCATGTCCAAAAGTATGTGTGTGTATACGTGCGTATGTGTGCGCGTGTGTGTGTCCTCACAATTAAAACCGTCTTACATCCCCACATTGTATCATGTGTATTACTCAGGTGTGGGAGCCCCCCTCAACCCCGCCCGAACCAGGATGCTGCTGGCTCTGAGGATCAACGTGCTGGCCAAGGGGTACAGCGGGATCTCACTGGGAGTGCTGAGTCAGCTTATTGACGCCTTCAATGGTGAGAGGGTGATCTAAGTTAATCATAATTATGATAACTTCAACAGACTAATCGTATTGACAGAAGATGTATCCATTTGGCTATTATATTATCAAATGCCTACATTTAGAATGGATCGGAAATATTGATATTTAGAGGCAAATATCCTCAATTAAAGTGCCCACCATAAATACACAATGTATTGTGTCAATAAAGGATATCTTTTTTCCATCTGAAAACGCTGCGAATAAAATAACAATAGGAATAATTATGATAATATATACAAACATATCAATTTAAACATACACTTGGTTACCATAAATGATTGTCAGTTCCCCTTAGTCAGATCTCTATAGGACATGGTAGCCATTTTCAAAAGAGTACAATTTATCCACTTTGTATGGAAGTGAGTAAACCCCGACGTGACTTGGCTATAAATTGTTTTTCTGTCCAGAAAATCAATTTCAGGCCCCTACCCTCAGCAGGCATGAACAAATGGAAAGAATTAGATTCTCCCCATAATTTGCCAACTTTGTATATACGATTTGGGGAAGTAACAAACGTTTACGTTCTCCTCCGGGCAGCGTCCTGCCTGCCGTGGGTACCGGAGAAGGGGACGGTGGGCGCCTCCGGGGACCTGGCCCCTCTGTCCCACCTGGCCCTAGGTATGATGGGGGAGGGCAAGATGTGGAGTCCGGAGAGCGGCTGGGGCGAGGCGCGATACGTGAGTATTGGTATAGACCTATTTTTGTTGGTATGGCGCCCTGTCATAGTGGTATGTATCTGAACCAATGAGCCGGGCCGATGAGTTGGGTTAACTTATTTATTTGGATGCAACAAGGCTTAAGCTGTTAAGTATAGGGTACCATGCGCTTGGGGCGGTCCGCTGGTACATATAATATTATTATATGCGCAAACCCATGAGAAAGTTGTTTAGACGTAGATAGAATGATATTGATTGCTGAGGTTTTAAAATATTATAGGTGCTACTTGGATCATATTCGGAAGAAAGACGGTGAAAGATTATGGTCATATACACAGACATCATGTAGTGCAAAGGTAAAGAGTAAGCCGGTAGGCTTATGTGTCGCTCATGGCCTTTTTATTTGTAGCTGTATTTAGATAAATAGGTTGGAACCTGATTTATCATTAATTATGTAAATTCTATAAATCCTTGAAGCTCGTAAAAGATTCGAGAATCATTCGAGTGGTTAAGCATGGTTTTATATAATGTGTAAATCCTCTAGCTGTTGAAAACTTTCTCAGTTGTTTAATATGACATAATTGTTCGACTTTTTATGTATACCCAATCGCTGTCATTTGCATTGCTAACAGAAGTTCAACTGGCAAAGAATTTACAAATCATATTTTTTTTTTATAAAGTTAGTTCCTGAGAATAAAGTTTCCCGTGATGGTATGGATTTCAAATGTGTATTTCTAATGAATAAGGTGTTGGACTTTTTCTAACCTTGCAGTGTTTTTCATAACACCACGATCGTGATATAATTCTGCCTGTCACAAAAATATGTTCTAACCTTGCAGTGTTTTTCATAACACCACGATCATGATATAATTCTGCCTGTCACAAAAATATGTTTATATAATCATAACAATGTTCCAAAGATCTACAGTTCATAGCCATGCTATAAAAATAATTCATTTGGGTGCCTTGGGTACTAATTGATACGTCTTATCCAGGTGCTGGAGGCCCATGGTCTAAAACCTGTCAAACTTGGACCAAAGGAGGTACGTAAATGCCACACGCAGCTTTACATAAGAAAGAATATCTGGGGGGGGGGGCGACCAAGAAAAAGTTACGAAAAATCGCGTCCCACGAACGTTGTTAAAACCCACGATAGCTAAATTTCCTATCGTGGGATTTTAAAAACCAAACATTTTCGTGGCTTTTTTTCCCCATATTTTTTCTAAATTATACCATCTCAAATTATCCCAATGTGCTCCAAATACACATTGGAAAGTGTTTTAGTTGAATATATATATTATAAATGACTTTAGTATGGTTTTTCACTGAATTTTAATGTCCACGAAATTTTCGTACATTTTTTCTGGGGGCGAAATTTCTATCGTGACCACGAAAAATGAAAAAAAAAACACTCCACGAAATTTTTTGTTAGATTTTTCTTGGTCACCCCCCCTGATCTGTGTATTTAATTAACTTGTATGCGCAGTAGGTTTCCTTACACATGACTACATTCTATCCTTAATCACCGTCCTCAAAATTAAAACCGTTTACTGCTCACTAACCATATGACATAAGCTAAGGACAGAATATTATAATGTTAAATCAGAAATATCATTATAATTGAAGTTAATGTCAAACAATTGACTAAACACAATCTTAAACTTTTACAGCGTCAAAAGAGAAGTGCCTGACTATTATATGCTATCTTTTTCAGGGTATTGCGCTGATTAACGGAACACAGTTGATAACGGCATTGGGCGTGGAAGGTAAAGTTAATATTTTAATCATTTACCTTCCTTTCCCACTTTACCTTCATCGCCCACTTTACCTTCCTTTCCCACTTTACCTTCCATGTCCACTTTATCTTTCTCGCTCACGTTAATTTCCTCGCCCACTTTACCTTCCAGGCCCACTCTCCTTCCAAACCCTCTTTAACTTCCATATTAAATGTTGATTACAAGTGCTCAATTGTCAAGAAGGTTGTTCTTTAGCTATATTGTTTAATAATGACATTTAGGCCTATCTGTTTAACTTCTCCGGGCAGCTATCCTGGTGGACTGCTTTTATGTTTGGTTTTGAACGGTTTAAAAAGAGTTGAATCTTTCATTTAATCTAGCTGTAGAGAGAGCTGATGCCATAGCCAAACAGGCTGATGTTGTTGCGGCGATGACTTTGGAGGTCCTGAAAGGAACTTCAAAAGCTTTTGAAAGTGGTAAGCAAATGTCATTCATTTAACCCTTGCTAGACCGCCAATGAAAATTTGGTACGTTAACCTGTCATGCATCAAATTAAAATATTTCTTCACCCTATCTATAGGCCTAAATGTAACTAGTAAATGGAGCTATTAAAGTTAATCAAACGGAAAAGTTACAAGACCTTTACTAGATAACCTTATAACTCCTGCAATATTCCCCGCAGAAAAGCATTCATCATATTATTTTCAAAACATCTATACATGTACTTTGTTAACAGAGATGATTGTGTGTTTCGGGGCGGCTAACACAAATAAAATAATATTATGTATCTTCCTATTCCGCCTCAAAACAAATTGCTTTATTGAACCTACAAATTGATATATTCATTTAATCTAATTACTTCAGATATCCACGAAACACGTCCACATAAGGGGCAAATCGATGTTGCCAGGCGTTTTCGGTCCCTTCTCCACTCAGACACCTACCCCTCAGAAATTTCCGGTAAGCCAAATGATTAACACAATCATTAGTGATCAAAACGATATGGCTTTTATGTGCACCTACATACAGAAACCACATAGATAAGACCAGTAATATTTAATTATCGTGAACGTGCAATCTATATTATATCTGCAGATAATTTGCATGATGTGAGTCTTTTGAGTGCCGTTTATTTTCTATTTATCCGCCCACTCGCGTTCCCCGAAATCTTCTATACTTGCACGTTCCTCGAAATACCCCGAGGTACGCCAACACTTTGATTGACAAATTAGCAATTACTTCGAAATACCCCTACAATCCGGATGTTTTACAATGAGAATGTAGGCTTCCTGGTATCAATATTGTGTTATTTTGAAAATTCAAACATGTTAATTTCTCTTCAATTATATAGAATTTAGATGATCGAGTTTCCAATTTCCTAATGACATGAGTAGAAATGATAATTTCTTCATAATGCGAGTAGCAAAATGAGATGCTTGCGTAGGTTTACACGTCAGGAAATAGTGAGAAAATAATATAGGTCTCACAAATGTTTCACTTACTTATTAGTTGTTAACTGGCTAAGAAAGAATCATTCAACTATTTGTTCTCTTGCAGTAGTAAACGTCTCACATTACACAACAAGAAAATTATTTGGTTGGACATAATTTCCCCTTTTTATTCTATATCGGGATTCCACCCTCTATACCTTCACCATTTTTCCGCCTTCTTTGAAACCAATAAGAAAAAGATCTGTTATTGCACAGGAGGGCAATAATGCCTGTCTGAATACTAATGCAAATTTTTGTGTTTTCACTAAAGTTTTTCAACTATTTCTTTGTAATTGGTATAGTATAAATCAAGTACAGACCGTGGGTACACTCAGCAATTGTTATTGCCCTTGTTTGTACACACCTATGTCTTGGGCTAAAGCCATCGACAGTCTGTGTACACCAAGGCAATAATAATTGCTTGTGCCCCCTTGGTCTGTACTATGTATAATACCCCGACAGACAAAAATTTGCAATGATTAGAATAAGCCTTGTGATATTCTTATACATTTCAGGGTGTCTCCTTGGCATATTGAAATACTGTATTTTAAGTACAATTTTTTCCAGACAGTCATCGATTTTGTAATCGCGTTCAAGACGCATACACCCTCCGATGCGTACCGCAGGTAGGGAAACTTTATCGGTTTATTTGCGTTCAATTACAAGACGTAACAAAGATTTTTCAGCGTCGCACTGATTACCGATCTGCGAAAAGCATCATCTTGAAAGGATACCCAACAAATATACGTTGAAAACAAAGTGGCTTTACAAAATGATCGCAATTCAAATATTTCAGATATAGAAAAGAAAATTAAAAACGCATAAGGTTGTTCATCTCTGGTCAAATAAAACGAAACCTGGTTAACTGGTTAAGGGATCTCGGGTTCGTTAAATTTGGTGCTGATTTCGGTTGAACGATATCTTGTATAAACCACGGTATAGTTACCCAGTGTGTCTTTCACATTAGCTTAAATATAAGTGCGTTCTCACATCTTAAAATTAAGATAAGATAACTTTTGCATTATTACTCTTAACCATCTTCGAAATAGGCCTATATATTTTGTAGCAACCAAAATAAACATGCTGTCCGCAAGTCTGAAACATTTCCATGATAAAGTCAGAATATCTCATTTGAAAAATATAGAATTTGAGATAGGACCAGTTTGAGGCAGTGTGAAAACTCGGAACTTGAGTTTTCAACGACCACAACTTATACCTACACATAACTCAATTACCAGCTGGTAACATATCCTTTTCTGCTCTGAATTCTTTCAGGTCCACGGCATCGTCAATGACACTATAACCTTTGTTCGTGGGGTGCTGACGACGGAGATGAACAGTGCCACCGACAATCCGGTATCCTTTGAACCATTAAAGAAATCACAATCGGCCAAACGTTATTTCTAAGAAGCGTAGAAGAGCTAGTAAGACCAGTGCCCCGTCGCATAATGGGTCTCGCTGTTGCGAACATTGGCACACCACTCTCGCAACAAGGACGTCCCTGTTGCAATGGGTCCCCCTGTTGATTTGTGGGTGTTCTAAGCAACCGATTTTCATTCTGTAAAAAGTTCTAGAAACTAGACATTTCGATCTAAAATCCCTGAAATTTTCAGCCCAGGAAAATGATTAGAAATGGGTGAAAATTGATGCCGAATTTCGCGTATAATAGCGAGACTTTGCCAAACCCAGTGGCCCGTTGCACAATGAGTTTCGTAACAACAAACATGATACAATAGAGCAACAGTTCGTTGTTACTTTGATTGTAACAGCACACGTTTTGACACTCAAAAGTCCTATATTTAGAATGATTGTAATGAGCTGTATTCTTTACAGGAATGTTTATATTTCCCCCTTTTTACACCAATCTACAGAACTTGATTTGATCCAGCAGAAACAAAGATATAAGGGTTTTGTAACAGCACAACCGTTCTTAATTATCCTTGACCTTGTGCTGTTACGAAATGTCATTGTGCAACAGGCCACATGCTTTACTTATTTCTTTTGACATGGTTAAGAATACAAAGATGATTTCGACTTTGCACCATCGTTGGGTTAAGTATAATATGATTAATCACATACGTCAGTGGTGTGCAAATGTCCAAGGTTGTTGCGTGAGGCAGCAATCTACAGAAGCTGAAATACTTGACTTCCATCGTAAAATCCAAACTGAATATACCAACTCACTCATGTATCATTATCATATTGCAAAATCATCTGTTTGATCAACTGGAAGACCATGTATTTATGTGAAGTGGACAATAAACCGTTACCAAATAAAAAAGAATAATTTCCATTACCAATCTGAACAATTTCAATAAAGAAAATCAATATTGGGATCGAACTGGTGAATAAACTATAAGAAGGAAAGTTCTTAACTTTGACATAGATGGTCTTTGCTGACCGCGGTGAGATCATCTCAGGTGGTAACTTCCACGGGGAGTACCCGGCTAAGGTGATGGACTACCTGGCCATAGGGGTCCACGAGCTGGCCAGTATGAGCGAGCGCCGCATCGAGCGACTCGTCAATCCGGGTAGGTCAACTTCAAACTTGGGGTCAACACTGCATGATTTTTATCTATAATAACCACATTCAATAAAATTGATCTTTCATGTAGGTGACAATCATATAGTAGAAATTCAAATCAAGAAACAGTTTGACCTCTACTGAATCCAAATTTTGAAAATGGGGCCTTTAAGGTACATTAAAGGTAATAAAGCTGTTATATCTACACGACACTTACAATAGTTTTTCAAGTGACCTTTGAAATTATGGAAAGGTTGTCTTTACAAGATCTCTCTATGACCTTTAGGCATAATATACCCTATTAACAAAATTCAAAGGTCATTCCGGGGGTCGTTTTTTTAAAAAATGGGCTAAAATACCTATTTTTCGGATTTACTGTCTTATTTTACATTAACAATTAGAGAAGAGATCCTCCAAGGGGGGGGGGGGGGGTTCGTACGAACCCCCCGAACCCCCCCCCCCCCCTGGCTACGGGCCTGTCTTAGCTACTAACAGACCGGGAAAGTCTGTGGAAAATTTTAGTTATGTACCTTTAATGGCATTCCTTGGTTGAAGAAGAGCTACACGGTTATCATCGTTTTTATCAAACTTATTGAATTGCGCTATTCCATGGTGAACTACTGGCGGAAAATTGACCTACAGGTTCAATTTATCGAGAATATATATGAACAAATTAGGTATATCGTATGGAACCAGAGATTAAGAATTTGTATGGTCGGTCAAGTGAAAATTTACGTCCTAGTTAAGTTGGTCTGCTTGAATATTATAGATACTTCTAAGCTCCACCTAAATGCTCTTTATTTTTGACATTTATCTCAAATACGGCTTCCTATTTCTCAGCTTACAGTGAACTTCCTGCGTTCTTGGTGGATCGAGGCGGTCTGAATTCTGGCTTCATGATCGCCCACTGCACAGCCGCTTCACTTGGTAAGAGGTTTCCCTCGTCCTAAGTAGCTTTTGCTTTTAAAGAACAATTATCACATGAATGATTTTTAAATGTTCTTCTTCATTTCTTGGATTACCCTGTAAGGAATCGATATCACATAATACCTAATTTGATAGACAATAATTTCTGCAAAAATATTACAATCGATCGACAATCGATGATTGTTTCCCAATTGCCAACAGATTGATATAAGTCAAGGAAACGTGATACAGTAACATGACCATGAAAACCTAGAAGTAATAGGCCTATATCTAATTTCGGGATTTCTAACGAGACATGGGGGGTGACTCATCACTTCTTATTGTTTATCCTCAGTTTCTGAGAACAAGGTGCTGTGCCACCCCTCCTCTGTGGACTCCCTGACCACGTCGGCCGGCACTGAGGACCACGTCAGTATGGGAGGCTGGTCATCGCGCAAATGCCTTAGGGTGGTTGACCACGTGGAGCATGGTAGGTTTTATCCCACGACTTCTTCTCATAGTAAGAACAATATTAAATCATAAAAGAGCGCTTATACAGATCTATGCTAGTGCCTTCATATCAAACATGCAGAGGGTTTTTATCAACATTTAGGATAATTATCTCAGCTTCTCCTTTAACACATGTTGTAGCCATTACGTTGGCCATCATCAGTAACATTAGCATGACGTCATTTATGGACGGCCCCCAAAAGGAAACACACGTTTTACTCTTCGCCTAAGCTTTAATATTACACCTTTACATGTTTTCAATCTAAACATAACTATGGTTCGAATACATATCACCATTGCTTAAACAGCATAGTTCGGTCACAATAAATCAAAATGTTTCGATGCATCTGAATTTGCTAAGCATTATTCCAGTTACAATTACATTTGTCACAGAATGCACATCCCATGACTCTTAACCATAATCCTGATAAGCTAATGCGCATTCTGAGGCCTAGTCTGTAAAGGGTATAATAGTCTCATACCTAAATTAACTCTACGCAGTGGTGGCTATTGAGTTGCTGGCAGCGTGTCAAGCTATCGAGTTCCTGAGGCCCCTGAAGACCACAGCCCCCCTGGAGGAGGTGTACAAACTAGTGCGGTCCGTCGCCAAGTGAGTCATTTCTATGTCAAACATTTTTCGCCGTATGATTACAAGAAAAGCATCTCTGATCCAATCCAATCTTCATTCCTGAAAAAAATTTACTCACGACATTCATCAGTTAATAAGCGTCTTGTCTTTTAACGTAGGTGTTCTTTTTTCAATATTGCTTTTGTATCAAAATACCATCTTCTCTTAGCTATCGCCATTCCTTTGTAAATAGGATTCTTGTCTTTCAACGGATTTTTTTTTTATCGAATTAATGGCACGACTTGGTCATAACCTTCTTTTCTTCCTTCACTTTCTCAGGCCATGGGACAAGGATCGGTTCATGTCTCCCGACATTGACGCTGTGACAAAGCTTCTAAGGGAAGAGAAGGTAAAGTAACATGCTGACACAAAAACATCAAAATAACTGATTCCTAATCTTCATAATTATCCATTCTTATAACGTAGTAAATGTGTTTGAAGTCTTTAGGATTTTAAAAGATCAACTGCTGCCATAGAAAATAACGATACTCATCTAATGGATGGAAATTAATTTTTGGTTTCTTCTGACCTATAGACCCAGTCTCACAATCTAACTAAAATAAAAAGAAAATCATACTGCTACTTACAGCAAATGAAATGGAAAAGGTGGATCCATTTATAACTTATTTTGATAGGTTTGGCACCTGGCTAAGCCGTACATGGACAACTACCACTCCACCCAGGCCATAGAGACCCACGTCATGTCGCCCACAGCCAGCGTGCACAGCCAGGCCCCGGCCGCCAAACGTCGCCGGGTAACGCGCAGTGAGGCCAGGGCCAGCGAGTCCTCCAACATCTAGACTCTGCCCTATACTCATCAAGGACAGATCATCCCCCTTCCCCTCTTCCCCCTCCCCCCCCCCCCCCCCCCCATTTCAAGGACTTGAACGAAACCTCAAGCCCTTGCCAAATGTATGGATAAGAAATTCTTGAATGCATAACTGTGCTGAAAAAAGAGGCTTTGATAGGCTTGTTTGATAAATACATATAACCAACCAAGAAGGGAGTACAAGGGTGGTTATCACCCCGAGCCGGGACCCCGATATCAGCCCGAGGCCAGGGCCCGAAGGGCCGGCCGAGGGCTGATATCGGGGTCCCGGCGAGGGGTGATAACCGCCCGAGTACTCCCTTCGCGGTTGGTTATGGATTTATTATACCTTTTCTGTTAGATCTGAGCTCCCCAGAAAGGATGCACAGCAATCAATGATGGTGGGACTGTGATGCTGCACATTTTTTTAATGGTTTTTTCATATAACTCTTTTGATATCCATCAAATCTACAAACAATAAGCAGTAAAATGTAGCTAGGAACGTTGTGCAGATAATGCAAATGTTAGATTTTTTAATTCTTAATGATTTCATTTTTTCATGAATTTTAGAAAAATAAAAAGTTTTTGTATCACACTGCAATGTGATACAAGGCTGGTTATCACCCAGGTTTGTATCGCCCTGAGTTAAACTCTTAACTACTAACCTTGTATCACACTAAGGTATAATAATACATTAGACAACCCTTCATTGCCTCTTATATAACGTTAATATGTTATAAAATTGAGCTGGCTGAGATCTGAATAGTTCAGTGGACTTTAGATTAGTTGTAGGTGTGTTGTTGGCTGAATCACGCATAACAATCAAATTCTAGATTCTGGAGGTATTGCCCGCACTCGATACTATCCTTAAGTAATTTTCATTTTCCGTAGAGCATGATAATACTCATGTTTAACATAAAAATGGGCTGGTTCAGATCTGATTATTAAAACATTTTCCTATAATTGCATTGATTACATGATCCTCATTTCATTGTAATATTGGAAAACCCTTGTTGTGCACCGAGAATAACATAAGAATAAGTTTTAACACTTTGTGTCATTGAAGATAGATTCGTTTATGTTTATTGTGAAAAAAGTGATTCTGGCCATTGCAATGCGAGATAATTGTAATAGTGACTTGTTTTAACCTTGTTGAAAAAGAGCTGGATAGAGATCTGATAGTGTACTTATAGAAGCAATGTGAAATAAACGAAACACGTGAAATGTATGCTGTAATTATTTATTTGCGCAAATTGTTTCAGTTTATATTAGTTTAAAATGTAAAATGGGCCTGCCACATATAATGTGGATGAAAAGCCAATTAGCTTATTTTAGAAACAGGCTTTCTGTTTCCCATAACAATTGTTGTTATTGACATATATCATGTCAATTTGCCAATACAAAACAGTGTTGTCTAATGTGTAAACTTAGACTACAATGTTGAAATAAAAGCTTAATTAAAATGGATCTCTCATATACATGTTGTTCACAATTCTATATTATTATTGGGGGGGGGGGGGGAGTTTGATAACCATTTACTTAAACCTATTAACAGCTGATTAGGAATTGATAGCTATATACCACAATAGAGGCCAATCTTCCCCTCTATTTCTGATAACCAGCGGTTCCAAAAACAGGATTGCTCTACATACCCGAACAATGACACAAAACAATTCCCATAGAATGTCAGGTCCTCCGCCATATTGTTTCTAAAGTGTAATTTTGCCCACCCGGGGACGTCACGGGGACATTTTAGAAAGAGGTAACTATACTTAATCCTTAGTGTAAACAGTGATGAATCATACATGGAGAGGCATAAGACCATAATTACTAAATTGATAGATAGTTTGTCTTCCCGATGATTATTGCATAAAAATGACATTTCTCTGGAATGGCGATAATAGTATTATTGGAAAATCGCAACCGAAATGACTTAACTATATGGTACACAACAATAGTCATAGTCACTTGGCTCTGGAATGCACTCTCAGAGGAGGTCATGCCGTGTGCGTCATAAGTTATAGTGGGGGGCTATCTATAGCTCGCATGTATTAACACATGAAGTTCAGGGACGCGCTTATTATAAGAATTTGAGGCGCCCATCCAGAGGCTAGAATTTTACATTTAAAACCCCCCACTAAATTTGGCAAATATTAGGGGAGGCGCGTGCCTCAGCCACCCCCTCTAAATCCGTCCCTGACTTAGTTAAAAAGAGGGTACCTATTCAGCTTTATTTAAGCGATCAGAACTAGTCGAAAACGAGAATTGGTTTTAAAAAGACCGTGACTGTTCCAAAACATCCAAAAGTATCAGATTGGTCATCATCCAATTTACAATAAGTTACAATCTCTCGTCTGTCCTTTTGTAATTTTCTAATCAACATGTTTCGAACAATTAAGTTCATCACGAGGATTGGGTGAATAGATGATTCTTGGGTATAGGTTTAGCAATTTTTAAGAATGTTAAAAGTGTTCGTTGTTTTGTTGGTTAAAGTGGTTAAAAACCGCCGATGGTTTACTCAGCATTGAATAAAAGTAATGGATAACAGTCAGTCTGTGTTTTAACTCATTTATTCATCTTAAGGGTAGTATTAGATCTTGATGTTTAAATGGGATATTCTTAAGTGGTTAATATGGGAATATGGGATATAGATTCAACTATAAGCGGGGAAAATGTGTCCACCAAAAATTACATTAGAAAGAGAAAAGAAACAAGAGAGTTCCTCTAGCCACTGATCTACGATGCAACAAAAAGCAAACCTATTCTCTTCTAATAGGGCCTACATTTCTTCATTCATTCAAACATTTATTCATTTTAAATATCTCTTGAACAATGAGGTTTTACTTTTATGTTATCTATAGGGAGTAGTAAGTCTTATTCCTTCAATTTATTATTCCATTATTTTTGTGCAATGATATCATTTAAATATCTCTTGAACAATGAGGTTTTACTTTTATGCTATCTATAGGGAGTAGTTAATCTTATTCCTTCAATTTATTATTCCATTAGTTTAGTTAGTCCAAGCAGCAATCCTCTGTCACTTGACCACACATAAATTAAGCTCCAGATATATTTCGATCATCAAGAGTTGACAAGAACACTCCCCTGACAGGATGTTTCTTTATTGTTGTCCAACATATGTAATATACATCACTGACTTCCCAGTCCTTATGCAAGTCCAATCAGCTCTCACAACCAGATGTTCCCAGACAAATTCAAGCCTATCTGTGGAGTTTATTTCTAATACCCAGCATCCTAGCCTGTTATGAGGACCTAACTAACCAATGGTTTGAACAGCTCTAAACTCTGGGTGCTCCGGTCTCACCTAAACACTGCTATACCCAGCAACAGACTTAGCTCCCGCTCGCCACACAGGCGTGCATGGAGATACACTGCCCATGCCCTAGCAATAGTCTTTTTATTTTTATACATGTGTGATCTTTAGACTACACTCTGTACTCTCTAATGAATAAATCATTCATAAGGAAATCAATTTTCCTTAAAACCAACTTGTTAAAATGGCTTATAATCACATCCTGCATCGCATACTTTTAGGATAATTTAAATACAAACATATTATCCGTGTTTGAAGCAGAGCCTGATGAAATTTCCCTGTACACACGTGTACACAATTGAAATAATTTGGTGAGTAATCGTGGGAATTATGACATAAGGGGGAATCTATGAAGTGGGTTCACAATACTTTCTTTCAAATGGTGCAAACCAATTTGATATGTAGGCCCCTATTCAGAGATTGTGCATATATATTATGTACCTGTACACATTCAATGCGTACTAAAGTCTAATAGGGGTTCATGGTGGGAGGGGAGCCTGAAGATGACATATCTTAAATGTACGTAGCGGGCCTATGCACTAAATGGAAACATTAAAGGCAACACTCCAGGAGGTAACGTTCCAGGTGGCCAGTCCAGGAGGTAAAGGTCCTGGTGCCATATCTTCGTAATTAACCAAGGTCATCAATATTCATGGTTAGGCTAACCAAGGCAAATGTAACCATGAACCATATTTTCGTAACAGAAACAAAGGCACTTTTTTTCTGCTAACCATGCATTTGCTAACCCTCCTCAAGACTTAAGTTAGGGGTGGTTTAGCCCATGGTTAAGGCTAACCATGGCGTTGCCAAATATCTTAAGGGTGAGATAACATGTGATTACTTGTTATAGATGAGTGAATAGCAGAAGAATTGTCAAAAAGTCTCACAAATTTGAATACCTGATGTTAAGATGAATATATTTGGGTATGTAAGAGGCATTATATAAGTACTAAATTGAATGAGATTATTCTGAAAGTGCTGTCAACATTACAAAATATGCATTCTTTGGTGCAATACATGCCAGATTTCAATTACCCACAATTCATAATGTGACATGCCACTCAAAAATAAGTTTTTTTCCAATTATTCTTTGTGTTTGCATGGGTGGTCCATTTGGAACTTGCTTACATGTAGCTTGCCACTGTCCATCTCCATAAAAACATTTAAAGTGAACAAGGTTAGAACTTGTAAATACATGTGCAAATATCTAATTGAGATTATTATACAGTTACATCACTACTTTTGTTTAAACCCAGAATCCTTAACCACGAAACCCTAACCACAAAATGCTGGTTAGACCATGGTTAGTGGTGATCAGCTGAAAACGTTACGAAAATATGCACCGTGGTTAGGACCACTGCTAACCGTGGCCTAACCGCGGCAAAATTAACCATGGCATACTTAACCACGAAACAAATTTACGAAGATATGGGCCCTGGACGCTCAATAATATTTATCCATTTGACTGGGTGGATGATACGTCTAACTTGGAAGTCACACACTAAAGCCAGTAATCGGCAACGCTTAAGAATCATATCGCAAAAATAACACTGTAGAATGAATGACAGGGTATAAGTTGTTTTCTGTACTCCTGTGTTGGAAACCGCTTTTGAAATCTCATACTAGGACAATGATTATTGACAATTATATCGGCGATTCAGAAGTATTTTATCCAGGAATTGACCATGTTTCTCAACGTTACGTTTCTATGCATCCAACCTTGTTGTGGTTCCATCCACACAGGTATCCAAGGATGTTATATGGAAACATCTAGATCATTTAAACTGCAACATATCACCTTTAATGACGTCATAACTAAAGTTGATTACCGCACCATGAGCCACCTTTAGTTCGGTGCGCTAAGAAAATAAAACCATAGACCCTAGGCAATAGGTTTATATCATCAAAACCCTAATTTTCAATTATTCGCAGCCAAAACAGTCATATTATATATTTGTTGATACAACCAAACCTTATTTTGTAAGGCCTAATTAATGCAGCCCTTGAATATTGTCGCGTTTCTTGAATATTTTGCCCATAAATATGTATAAAATTCAGAGGGCCCAATGGCCACTGATGACATTAAAATTAATAGGGCAAATACGAATAAGAAAGATAGATGCATAGAACAGAACGTTTCTCCTCGATGCTGCGTTAACAATTTCTGCGATTACTTCTTGCTATGAACCCTGCGACCTTTCTTTATGACATCACTGATGACGTATTGATATCCACCAAGCTGGTAAATAAGATGTTCCCACCTGAAAGTAAAGACATTCTTACATTATAGTTCGGGCATGAGTGTACATGACTGTGGTGTTTATTTTTCTTGACGCTAAATAAGTAGCCATGCATCACCTCAGGAAACGGTTTGATAAGGATTTGATTAAGAATCTGGGGCAAGAGTATATTATGAGGATGGCGGAACATGGTTAATAAGGACTACGTCAGTCCTAATAATCAAAATATTATTACCACAATCATAAAATAGTATACAGTGAATTGAGCTTCGCAAGAGCTTCACTGAAACATACCTGTGATACTTATATATGTAAAAATCATAACTTTGACGCTATTACTGGGAAAAACATAATTATATGAATGAAATGAAATGTATATCATTTATGTGTTTACAAATATATTTACCAAGAATGTGACTTGGAACCTGATTACTTCTTGGGAAATGACTCAGATCTATATGAAAAAAGTCTTTGTTCTGTGTATTGAACGTAGGTCAAAGTCAAAGTTACCGCATGACAACGGGGCAAGGAATTTCTTACATGAGTATCTGCATACGTATATATGCATATATATAATGTCAATTGCAATCAAACAGTCCTAACAATGTCCAATCATGATGCATAGAATGTAAGGCTGATTATTAGATTCTTAGTTAATGAACGCACACACACACTTACACATTTATGTATATGTAGGCCTATAGTCAATGCGTCATATAAGTTCTGGGAACTGTGGCTGGTTATGTCCTCCACTTGCCTTTGGTAGTAATAGTGGCCAATAGTTGCTGGGACAACAACAGTCATGAGTATTGAGCCACTACTAGAACAGGCAGCTCCAGGCAATCCTTCCCATTTAGATTGAATTACCATCATATGCAATACCTTTGTCATATATAAGTTAGGCCTATAGGGCCTATAGGCATATCGATATAAATTATTGGGATAACAAAAGAGAAAATGATAGTCTTTTCACGCACGTGCTTTTGGAATACTCAGATTTAGTGTATCAATAATATCGTCGTTCCTATTCCATCTTACCTGGGTGCATCCAGTATCAGAATATCACCCCATTTGCCCACCTCCAGGGACCCATGGGTGTCAGCTAGGCCAAGGGAGGCGGCAGCGTTGAGTGTGCTGGCCACCAAGGCTTCGGCCATGGTTAGCCGGAACATCACACAAGCCTGGTACATCACCATTGGCTGGAAGAAAAATAGGGAACAGTTTCAGAGTATGCTAAGTTTCTAAATTATTCTAGAAGGCTATTACTATTAGAAAGTATGGGAACATAGAACACTTTCTATTAGTTTATGGATGTAAGGATAGGGTCAAAAAAAGCTATATGGATAAGTATAAGTAGATCTATAAAGAACTTTATGTATATTGGAAAACAATGATTTTTTGGGGAAAATGCTTACCATGGCGAGGCAGTGCGCATTTGGATTAAAATCACTACCAAGGGCCACGGCAACTCCATTTTCGATCATCTTTCTGGCAGGAGGAGGGGTAAGTCGGAGAAAGAAGGCCGTTGTCGGTAAAAGGGTTGCTATGGTTCCTGCCTTGGCCATAGCAGTTATGCCTTCATCTGATACTGCTTCTAAATGGCTAATGGCCGTGGCACCCAACTCAGCTCCCATCTGGTGGTGTAATATTGAAGTATAATGTAGAGATGAGACAATTTGATAATTCAAGTTACTTTTGTTTAAATAATTGAGTTGTACATAAATACGCATAGGCTATATATATATATATATATATATATATATTTATATATATATATTTATATATATATATATTGTATGTCTCTATCTCATGGCAAGAATGTCAATTAAGTTACATGTATCAATTCACTTTTCCCCTGTAATCCTGACATAAAGTAGTGGCAATTATCATAATTAACATGACCAGTCTGTGGATGTTCTACATCACCAGTGATTGTGCAAGACAAAATTAACCAATTAACCCCAGGCGATTCACAAAAGATCATTTCATGACTGTGATGATTACAAGTACGAGGCAGATATTACCATCAAACCCTTGTTGACAAGTCCAGTTGGGTTAAGGAAATATAAGGTCAATCAATGATTTATTAGGATAAAAAGAATTCCAGTTGAATAATTCCCACTTACATTAGATAACGGAAAGTATTTAGGCATAATTTTCTTTTAATTATCTTATTCTAGTCAACATGAATGATGTTATGTTGCATCATAATTAATAAAAATGCGCCCAAAAAGCTCTACCTCTGGTGAGTTAAGTCGGTGAATTTCCTCTCCGTGGAAGTTGAGCTTTAGACCCAACTTTTTTCCCGCCTCCAGGATCCGGCGCGTTTGACTTACGTCAAACACGCCTTCTTCACAGAAGACGTCCACGTTGTCGACGTGGAGCTCACCAGACGACATTTTTGTCTTTAGCGCGGGAAGTTGGTTATTGAGGACGTCCTGGGTCGCTTCCTCTGCGGTACTGCCCCTATACATGGACGGAATACATTGGTGTGAACAGGGTCGGGAAAGAAGTGACATGCTACATGAGGCCTAGTATACCCTAGTGACATGAGTGAAAAGATAAACAATATGACATAGTCTGTTTCTAAATTCGACAGCATAACATCTTAGAGGCGGCATGTGATATGCATGGGGAATGAAAGGTGACATGTCCTCTTCTTATATTCGACATGCATGCAACATTGAGACCCCCCAACAAGGGCCCCATAGAGAGGAAATTGTTCAGGAACAGACATAATTATCACTACCCCTAGGCCCATGTCCTTCATTGCTTTTACAAGTACAAATGTATCTAAAGTGGATTATGGTTTGACTGTGCGAGCTATGAATCAAGTAATATAGGAGACTTACTCTATCCCTGTGCATGTATAGGCCAATATGATATCATAAAAGTTGCAAAAGTATAGCATTAAAAGAAACTAAGATATAAGATCATGCATTAAGATTTATGATACACGATATATTGACTGCCCCCCATTGGAGTGTAAGCGGAAGAAACCTTTTCTTTTTTTATGAATTCGACTTTTGGTTAGCATTTAACGTTAAGAGTTGTGTTTTTGTATGCCCCACTGCAGACTACTTTTCAAAGAGCGCGAAAATTGGGAATCTGAGGAGTGTTGGTCGCAGTTTCAAAGACAGGGAATAAAGAACATAAAGTGCCGCCAGTGCTCAGCCGATGCAATGGAAGCACGAAAATCAACCATGAAAGTACTTATTCAAACTGTGGTGAACTGTGGGCGCTATAGGTTATACATAACATAGACCAGGAAGAATAATATATTAGTTAAAAGACTCGTAATCCTGGATATTCGATACTCCTTTGAATATTAAACTTATATAACTATCATTGCTCTACATCGAATTAAGGTTTAGTTCTTAGATTTATACAAAAGAAAATTATGTAGTCACCAGAAATATAGGGCCTTTTTATTTAGGCCTGAAATCCGATTCAAGTTATATGCTTTTTACGTCAGACGTTATAAATAAGAGTTTGCGCAAACATAAGATAGAAACAGGCACAACCTTGCGGAGTCAAACCAATTATTAGCACTTCATGTTATGGAAAAGGTTAACATTTCATATTTACTCTTCCACAAAATTGAAATGTATTTGGGACATTTTGCATATAGGCCTACCAGCTATGCGGGTTCCACCATATTGTTTGCAATCTATTTTACAACTATTGGGCGAGGGTATAATTATTTTCACAGGTATCTCACTAATTAGTACAATTATATACATACATGAAAATTAAAAGAATAAGTTTCATTGTACCGTAATATACAATCAACACATGATATGTAAGTGTGTTTTCACAAACTATTTCTGGGGGGCGACCAAAAAACTTTCACGAATCTCAAATCCAATAAATAGTCACGATTCCAAATTTTTGGTTCATGATGGATTCGTGGTCACGAATCTCATGTATATATTTTTTTCCATTTTTTCCATTTTGTCAATTTCCAAAATATTTATTTATACTCTAATGTTTTTCTTAGAGATAAAACAATGTGATTTAAACACAGATAGATACTTTATAGGGGTCATTTTGCATCTTTCAGAAGGTTCGTGAACATTCACAAAGGCTCGTGAATGTTTTCTGGACATGCACAAGGTTCGTGAGACATCAAATTATTATCACGAATATTCGTGAAAGTTTTTTGGTCGCCATACCTTGTCAAAAACAATGTACTTCCGGTATCTCTGATTGGTTGAATCGGGACCCTCATGGGGCGTATACCTTTGCAACATGGAACGATGGGAATTTTTGGTGTCATTTTACGTATGATCAATCAGTAGGTAGCAGCAGTAACACAAATTAATTAATTTGAATAAGGCTGCCAAGAAACAAGCGTGCATCATGTGTACCATGGCATGGCGAGTACCAGTATTAGTATTAGGCCTAATGCAAGAATGTGCGTGCCTTTATAATTATTACATGGAAATTAGTCTTTCCAATCTAAAACAATATACTTGATAATGTGCGCAACTAGTTATTATTTCTAATTATTTGCTGCATGTTTCACTGCACGTAGACCATAACTTGTAAATAGACCAAATACCTACTTGGGTACGGCATGAGCTCCACAGTAGGTGGTGCTAATATCCAGTGGTATTTCCGGATCCCCTCTTGCACGTTCAATAACTTCGAGCATCTTCAGCTCGGTCTCAGTGTCCAACCCGTAGCCACTCTTCACTTCCACCAACGTTGTTCCACTCTCCAACATCCTACAAAAAAATACACTTAGCTCAGTCGTTACAATTTTAGTGTATTACTAATATGTATAGATGTACTCTTAAAGATGCATCTTGGATAATTGTGGATAATTGATGAAGCTGTATGTAGGCTTTTGTGTTCCAGTTATCTGTTGTGGTTTACATTAAAGAGTTGGAGGGAAAACAGACTTTTTATTACTTTAGACGTACCTTCTAAGGTAATGTTTTAGGTCCTCAAACAATTCATCAACCGTTGCTCTGCGGACGTGGTCCACGGTAAAATGAATTCCTCCCCCGGCTGCATGCACTTCCATGTAGGTGGCGCCAGCAAGCTTTGTGAAAATATGATTATATAAATGCCCAAGGAACGTTGTGCAGACATTTGCTTCATACAAATATGATTATGACAATATTTCCAAACACTCTTGGACATTAGGAGGAACATATAGATACAAAAAGATAGGCGACCAGATGCTATTCGAGCATCATTATAAGGCAAAAGATAATAGGCCGACTGATGAGATATTAATGCGTAAGAGTTGTCGCAGACGTTTTATAAATTACAGCGCTTTAACCACAAGCGGACCTACAGGGGCTGGCGGATCCAGAGTCAATGCTCCAGGTGCATGGAGAGAGGGGGAAAACCAGAACCATCCCCCCATGAATTCCTTTTCTAAATTACACAGATCTTCCAATTTTCAGATGCCAAAATGTTCTTTCTTGGGTCTAGGTGTGATCCCCCCCCCCCCACATCGGATCCGCCACTGGCCTTAATCAAAAAAATCTTGTTGACTACATACAAAAACGTAGAAAAAACCTCCATTTTTCATCGGTATGTACTGACTCCCGATGAAAATGTAACGGAAGCAATTAAAATGTAATTGGCAGCTCACGCAAAACGGATACTTGATATTATCAGTAATAATCTATTGGTAATTTTTCTGTTTTGATCATTAATTGTAAAGAGTGAAATTTGTCGAACGATGTAACGAAGGTAGATATCAAGCTATTTGACATCTAACGTTAATACTGCATTGAAACTGCCTTTACATCTGCAGCCTTTTGCAAAACGTGTATTTGTTATACTACTTGCATCGCTTTACCTTCATGGCAAACTCGTGGACTCTGTCTCCCTTCCATACCGCGTGCGTATGTCCATCCACTAGTCCTGCAGGGGGAATAAGAGATTCCTCAGAATGTGCAATGCAAAATATTGGGCAAATTAATCATTTATGCCTATTTAGAAAAAGAATTCATCAGGATGTGCAGTGCAAAATATGGGCAAATTAATCATTTATGCTTATTTAGAAAAAGAATGCATTATGTGCATGTTTGGATTTAGAAACCCTGCATTTGCTGCCAGATATCCTCAGTTGCCTTGGAGGTGACATATGCCTCTGATTCAGTCCTGAATGAGGTAATCTAATTATTTCACAAAATAATTACAATTAATACCTACAATAAGCATGTGGTATCATGACAGAATTGCTACCCTTTCTTCTTTATAATAACGCTACATTTGTCCCCATAGAAAAAGAGTCAGAGTCACTGGAAAAGCTTGATTTGAACATTTGAAAAGATACATGAGTACACATTTCTATTCGAACCAATCTTTACGGTTAACACAAGATACCGTCATTTCATATCATGTATTTTTTAGTATGTATAGGCAATGTGTTCATCTAGAATCATTTTACCTGGTATGATAGACTTGCCCGTTGCATCTATTACCTCATCAAACGTTGTGTCCGCAAATCGACACCGTATCTCCTCGTCTGTCCCAATCGCAGCTATTTTACCAGAGCTAATAAAAGTACAAACGATAAAAGTGACAATGTATGTCAATATAATGTGCAAACCATGCACAGCAATATGCAATTTGAGATATATAACCAAGCAGTCCGATGTATCAGTCTTTACGCTTATATATACGAAATGAAATCGACTTTGTAAGCCACATAATTTGATCTGGCCTCGCCATACTACTTTCTTTTTATTGAATAAATCCGTTTCACTTTAACAAGTGCGAAGTGATTTGATCGAACAGAATGGTCCCTAATATCATGCTCGTGTATAATGGTGTATCAGCTGCCTATGTGAATATTCCAAGTTGTGCGTTTCTAACCATGAAGGTTTGAATATCTGAACTGTGCCATGTATGAACATGAAAATATAAACTTTCAAAGAATAAGCCAATTAAAATACTTGCTCAATAACACAAAAAATTATATTGAAAATAATAACGATACATTGCAGTGCATCACTTTACATCTATCAATCCTTATAGGACTAAGTCTGATTATGTGATATGTGCATCGACAACAAACGAATCGGTTCAATAGGTTACAGTCAACAGTGGCGGATCCAGGTTTTTGAAAAGGGGGAGGGGGGGGGGGCGCTATTGGAATGTTTTTTCACTTTAACCCTTACACTGCCAAAGGCTTCAAATGGGGCCCTAAAGTAAAATCCCATAGGAACACCATTGAAAGAATGCAGATTAAGCTTTCAGAATCTGAAAGAATTTTTCAGATATTCAAATTAGAACCAGAGATACAGGTATTTGAATATCGGACTAACAAGTCACCCAAAAATGTTAGAATTGCAATTCAAGAAACCATAAACAATGTATTTACATTTGAATTTGCCATACTAATTAAAAAATCATGAAAAATGGGTGAATTTACGTAAATGACATGATTTTCAATTTGCTCTAACTTTTCTTTCATTTATGATAATCACAAACTGTCTTTTGTACAAAGAAGATAATGTTTCCACGTTATTTTTATAAAGAGTGTGATAGTTACTTTATGAGTTATTTGTTACCATGGTAACCTGCAAAGTATGGTAGTATGAACAATTACTCCTCATGGGAAATTTGCCTTATTGGCTCAGTGCCAACATTTGGAACGTTTTTATCAAAATTATTGAAAATAGCTCTTCATCTGAAGAATCTCAACTAAATTTGAGTTTTAGGGAATTTATGCACTCATTTTTCTATTTTGGGCAATATTTCAGTAAATATGAGTTATATTGTGATATATCTGGCAGTGAAAGGGTTAATTACCTTATATGGGCGAGTTTTACATTTAAAAAATCTAAAATTGGCCCAAAAAAAGGGCTCTAAATCCGCCACTGGTCAACTGTGGAAATTGACTGTATATTCATTCACCTACCATTACCTAATGACCATTCTTGACCTAGGCCAGTATAGGCTACACAATCATAGTACAGACCAAGGGGGCGCAAAGCAATAATTACTGTTGTTGCCCTGGTATGTCCATACACTCGAGGGCTTTAGTTCGAGACATAGGTCTGTACTTAGTTTAATTATTCTATATAAGTTACACAGAAAATGTTGAAAAATCTTTACTGGCAACACAAAATTTGGCATTAGCATTCACAGACAGGTATTATTGCCCTTTGGGCCAACAACAGATCCTTTATTCACCTGCTTCTGAGAGGGAAGGACAATGTATAGAGGCTATAATCCTGATATAGGATACATAACATTGACCTACCTGTCCACCACCAGGCTGTACCCAGTGTATCGGCCAGGCTCAGTCTGCTCCAGGCAGGCCAGGGTGTTCATGGATGCCCCCGGAAGTACCTCCTCCCCGCCACGCGCCACCTGCACCACCTGGCGGGCGGAGTGCACGAGAAGCCTTCCGGTAGCCATTTTGTGTGGATCCTCTCTTTCTCTAAGAACCGGAGATCGAGCGATCCCTATATCGTGTTTACTGCTTGTTGTGAAAAGGTCAAATGAGACGAGAGGCTGGGACTGGGGACATGGAGATATGGCTAATCTGTATGACTGATCAAGGACCTTGGGAAATGTATGGTCTGGGATTGATGGTACACTGGGCCTATATGGACAATATGATAAGGATAACCACAGATAAAGCAATCTAAGTTGATAGCGCAGTGTTTTGGCTATCCTGTACCACATCTTAATATTGTGCTCAAGTTGTATATATATATATATATATATATATATATATATATATATATATATATACTTATGATTGCAATTTCGATAACGTATATAAGTGCCATTACGTGCCATTGGGTGTATGACACAGTAATGAGTAACCCGTAAGTAATAATTGACAAAACATTATCTTACCGCTCAACTTTCTCTACAAAACGCATTATTTTGTTTGTCATTTAGTCCCATATATATATATATATATATATATATATGATATATAACTATATATAAAATTACAAACATGTCCCTACTATCGATATCAAGCTATTGTGCGCTACATGGTAAAGGCGTAGTAGTGATCCTCATAGCATGAAATCGTTCAGCTTGCAGTTCGATGAGTGCGTGTCGGCGCTTTCTGGTGTTTCTCAACGACCACCATTGCATACCTCATCCAAGCCTGCCCTTCCAGACAGACATGCAAATGTTATACGACATGCGGGCAGTACCCATTCATAGATAGTTGTTAGAAGGGTTACGGCGGCGTTACGGGTTCGGATATGGGTTCGGATTGGAGCACAACGGGGTGCTAAGTATGGTCATTACATCCCGATGACATCCCGATGACCCAGACAGGCGCACCGCCGGATGCATTCCGTCACCGTTTGGGTAGCGTTTAGTTTGGGCAATGCTTTCCAGAGCATCCAGACAATTCTGGATGTCTTCATGGCTGATGCGTGTTCCCTGTCTGGAGCGGGAAGATTGAGAGGCTTTTTTTTAAAGAGCGGCCATATAATAAAGACACAGATTTGCATGATGGACAACATGCAGATAATAATTATGCGCAAGCATTGAATCAACAAAACTGTTCAGAAGAAGCAATTGAATCCGCAATTTTCCATTTCAATATGTATAATAATATGATATGCACCTGCAGCGATGATAATTTGTTGTCCCTGTTATTGTTATACCTGTATCCATGGACACGCGAAGGGTATATGGAGGGTTTTAATTGATGAATGCTTCTGATAATTATAGTATAAGAGTATGACTGAACATTGTTGTACGTGCGCCAACGAAATGATGAATAATTTGAGGAAGACTTGTTTGTAATGACATACCGGGATTTATAATTGATCGATATTCAATAAAGTGAATACCACTAAGGAACGTTTTCAATTACATGACCACACACACACTATAAGCATCTATACTTGACGTATTCGACTTATCCATTAATTCCCACAATACATATAGGCTTATTTAGCTTATCAATTAATGAGAGTAGTGTTTATCAGCATGGGTATGGTTAAAATAAAGCACAGACATAACCGATTAATGACTGAGTGAAGCCAAAACAATAAAGCACTTTTACACTATTCATAATGGAGACGAAATCCAATAAGGGACAATATATTGAGACAAATAGTTCACCCAACCCATAAGGGCCCGCCAGACGACCGCATCTCCTAACGGCACATGCGCAGACAATGCGTCTGGGCTCCCGCCAAACAGCCTCAACTCTCAAGGGTTGTTGGCACAAACCATCTTCACCAACACCTTCTCAACCACCGGCATCTCCTCACCCATTACTGTGGTCCATCAGGGGGAAATGCTGTTAGAGTATTTAAAGCCCAATAAGGGTCCGTCGGCGCAGGTCTGGTGCTTTATGGGTGGGCAGACGACCGCATGCTGAGAGACAGACATACGGCGCCCAAACAGCCAAACCCGAGCCCCACGACGGCGACGGTGGGCATATATACTGTAAAAGGCTAAAGGTTGAAACTTTATGAAACAAGAAAACAGGTGTTAAATACCCATGTAAGGTTATTTAAGAGAATTAATAAGCATTGTCTATGCAATAAGCAACCTTTTGTATCCCGGCACACGTCGATAATCACGTTGGGTCGGTGAATGACATTCTTATAATTAACCCTTTCACTGCCAGATATATCACAATGTAAGTGATATTTACTGAAATATTGCCCAAAATACAAAAATTAGTGCATAAATTCCCTAAAACTCAAATTTAGTGTAGATTCTTCAGATGAAAAGCTTTTTTCAATAATTTTGATATAAACGTTCCAAATGTTGGCACTGTGCCAATAAGGCAGATTTCTTGCGCAGAGTAATTGTTCATACTAACGCAATTTGCAGGTTACCACGGTAACCAATAATTCATAAAATAACTATGACACTCTTTATGAAAATAACATGAAAACATTATCTTTTTTTGTGCAAAAGACAGTTTGTGATTATCATAAATGAAAGACAAGTTAGAGCAAATCAAAAATCATGTCCTGTACATAAATTCACCCATTTTTCATGATTTTTTAATTAGTATGGCAAATTCAAATGTAAATACATTATTTATGGTTTCTCGGATCGCAATTCCAACATTTTTGGGTGACTTGATAGTCTGATGTTCAAACACCTGTATCTCTGGTTCTAATTGGAATATCTGAAAAATTCTTTCAGATTCTGAAAGCATAATTTGCATTCTTTCAATGGTGTTCCTATGGGATTTTACTATAGGGCCCCATATGAGGCCTCTGGCAGTGTAAGGGATAAGTGGCTTAAAAGCGACTTTCTCTGATCTCACCAGGTATAGGGCTATCATTATGGTTAATCCGCACAACATTTTATTACAAAGAATACTCGATGTAAAAAAGTGTTGTGCCTTTTTTCTTGGCCAATATCTTAATTGAGTGATATGAACATCCTATTTGTCAAAGGAGGTTTTATTCAGTCTTTATTGACATGAACATTACACCCATCAACGAGAATGTTTAGACTCCAGTGGCGGATTTGGGGTGGGGGGTGCAGCCCCCCCCCCCCTCTTTTTTTGGACAAATTTAGATTTGTTTAATGTAAAATTCTGGGAAAGGGGGCGTCACCCATTAGCGCGCCCCCACCTTTTCAAAAAGCTGCATCCGCCACAGAACTCGGTAGACTCCTTGCATCCATCGTACAGAACTGAGATAATCGGCAAATTTGGGCTGAAATCTGTTCTCTAAATGCTTCTAATATTACCAATGTGTCATTGTCAATCACCCTCCTCTATATTATGCCTTTACTTAGATTCAGAAAGTAAGAAATCACCGAAAATTCTAGTTTAATATGGATAAGGTAGAGACATTGAAAGTATGCATGAGTAACTAATAAAAATGTGGAAAAATAACATTAGGCCTAGTGAATCGATGTATTTAGATTATAGCCATGTAGGTAGCAAAGAAAATGGTTATGTGTGGAACATTCGTAATTAGGCTGTATCAGTTGAAAGAATGCAATCTCTTGCAAAATAAATAAAGGATTACGCCCTAATCTATCTATTTACTTTTGAAGTTGGATTTAATAATTCCAAGATCAGAGGGCCCATGTGTGAATTGACTGTATAAATCAGTATTATCCCTTTACTCAATAATAGGATGAAAACAACCCAAACAATATCCAGGGTCAATCTTGTACTTGGATAATCCAATATGGTGACAAACACCGCCCTTTATGTCTAAGACAATAGGTAAATCCTCTATAACGGGAGCAAACAAGCGGAGGTCTCCCCACGGGATGCCCCAGACATTCTGTCTGGCCACACTCAGCTCACACCCCACGCGCTGGTAGAGGGTGCGGCGGTCGTGTCCCCAAACTGTGCCCAGCCTCCCGCCCTGCCCCCAAAGCCCGTCGCCTCTTCCCCAGCCGGTCGGCGACGCTTGTCGGGGGCTTGTCCGGAGCGGAGACGGAGCCCCGCTGAGAGACAGACATGCGGCAGGTAAACCGCCAAACTCGGCGGGAAGGGGAGGGGGGCATTAATATGATGAGGAGGAAGTTGATAGTGTTATGGGAGCGGCCCAGCGGGGTGTCAAGCACCTATTAACATATAGGCGCGACAGGCTGGAATGCCCCCTGTTGGGTGGGAGGGTGTAACATGATTTTGAGAGATTAATGAGTTTTAGGTTATGGTGATTTTATACCATGAAACCATGCCACGAAAGGGTGAAAATAGCACGGTTTTTATTGATATTCAAAAGTTAATATGGACACCCAATAATATCATTATGATCAACTTCTCGATGGCTTTCAATGTTCAATATGCCCTGCATTTTAAAGAATTAAAAATCCTCATTCTGACACAAACACCCGGACTTCTAACCCCCCTGAATATTATAGGTAGTCATATGTAATGATTTGGTGTTTTCAAATGTCATATAGTTAGGCCATTGCCAGGGGCGGATTTAAAGGTGGTGGGAAATGTTAGTTTTTTTCAAAAATGTAAAACTCCGCTCAAAAGATATAAATTCCATATCCTATATTGTGCCGTCAATATGGTATAGGTCTTCATTCATTCACTTATTACAAACATATTATAAATTACATCTTTAACTCACTGCCATCATCCTCCCGGCGTAGATAATGGGACGCGTACTAGACACTTTTAGTAAGAGGGTTGAAGTAAGTCTACATTGGTATAGAATAAATGATTTTTGAATTCTCACATTGTAATGCAAAAGATTACGTTGCACGGTCGTGGATTCTGGAGTTTGAAAAGACGCCGGAGGCGCACTTTAGCAGTAAACATCAGTTCTATCCTCTATGACTATTGGTCTTAATTTTACATGAGAGGAACGCTTTTTTCAGAATAAAAAGGAGTGGCGCGCCCCTGTCTCCCAACCCTCTAAAACAAACGATGTTCCAATACGTGGCTTCCCACGATATATAAGATATTAAATCACGCCTTAATCCCATTTTATTCTATATTATTATAATAGCTTATGGAGATACGTTGGAATCGCTTAAACTCACTAATGAGTATGGAAAATAAATTGGCATAAGCATTTATTGACTTGAACAATCTCTGAATAGGGTCTTTTTTCTAGATATAAGTGCAACCATGGCACCCCCCCTTCCCAATATTTGCGCGATTTTATTTTATTTCATATAAAATACCACTTTAAGTTCCAATACACGTCCAAGAATCCTGGAAGCGTGATGTAACACTTAAAGAGCCATTGACCCCCCACCCCCACCCCTAGCCCCTGGTTCCCATGCACGTGTGGCACGGCGCTGGTCACTACCTGCGCCCAATGAGGGGGCGGCATTTTCATGCCTGAGTGAGCGGCCAATCACGGGCACCTCCCGGGTTGCCGCCACCCCGAGCGGGGTATAAATAAGGCAGTGGGGTTTTTGGAAGGTCATTACACTCAGCTGACTGAACCATCTCACAGCAACTGTCATATCTATTACACACAAACATGCCTCAGGTTGACGATTATGTTGTTCTTGGATCTGTAGGATCAGGGACGTACGGAGCTTGCAAAAAGATCAAGAGGAAACGGGACGGAAAGGTAAGAGAATATTTCAATAATAATTGACATAAAATTAAAAGCAGTGATTCCAAAAGGCCCATAGCATAGCGAATGGGTCTCGGCCAGTTCACACGCTTGGTTTTTCCCCAATATTTATCAGGTCATATCTATTGATACCATGAAACGGTCTATTCAGTTCTCTTTTTAATGATATATTTTAACATCGGCTATAATAAAATAAGTTTAAAAATAGTTACGGCGTAAATGGTCCCGCTTCAGCGATAATAAAAATTCCTAATAATTTACAAGAAAAAACAGTCATGCTTTTCAAGCAAAAATTCAGAGACAGAGGGGTATGATCCTTTTCTCAATTTGAGAATTCTGATGCGTATCTTTTTCCAAATGGACTAGATAGACTTTGCCTCTGAAGGGGTATTTAGGTACTCAAAGATGACTTGTCTTCACAGTTTTCTCAAGGCGCATACAGCCCACAGTGGGCGGTCGGCGCCAGCTCTTCACTGTATGTCTAGGGCAACTGGTCGGCAAAGGTGTGGAAAGCCACCGGAGAACTAAAAGAAGCTTTTGTTTGAAGTTTATGCTCTGCCCCCGACTATCGCTAATGCTCTCAGGTGTTGAACACTTTGCCAGACATACCGTCGACAACTTTTATTTCAAAGCCTTTGGAAGTTTTGCTTCTTTTTTTTTTACCGGACCTATTATTTTAGTTGGTTAATTTGTTATGCTCTGTCGGCTGTATTTGTTTTAAAAATATCCCCATACTTTATATACAATTTCTTGTTATCTTTGTCTAGATTCTGGTGTGGAAGGAGATTAACTACAAGAACATGTCGGAGATGGAAAAACAAATGATAATCTCAGAGGTTAATGTTCTCCGCGAGTTGCGCCACAAGAACATCGTCCGCTACCACGACCGGGTGGTCGACAAGGCCAACTCCACCCTTTACATTGTCATGGAGTTCTGCGAGAACGGCGACCTTGCTTCCATTATCAAGAAAACCAAGAAGTCTGGGTAAGATATTCTTAAACAAAAACTTGTAAAATTGCTCAAGTAAGAAGATAGAAGTTCAATAATAATTATACACAAGATATTGTAACAAAATGTCTAGGTAGACCAAATTTAATTTGTATTTCTTCTTATCATTATTATTAGACTTCTGTCGATTCAGGGGATTTTTGAAATGAAAAAATGTGAAAATGTCTCATGTTTGCAATGTAATCTTATTTTTTTATTCATTTTCAACTTTCAGGCGTTTCCTTGACGAGAGGTACATTTGGAGAATGTGCCACCAGATCACCCTGGCCCTGCACGAGTGCCACGGTCGGTCCAGGAAGGAGAAGTCGGTTCTCCACCGCGATCTGAAACCCGCCAACATCTTCCTTGATGGAGAGCACAACGTCAAAGTAGGAGACTTCGGCCTGGCGCGAGTGTTGAACCACGATGCCAGCTTCGCCAAAACCTTCGTCGGCACACCCTACTACATGTCACCCGTAAGTAACTGCTGTGATTCTATTTAATTATAACACATTAAAATATTTCATATACTTCTACAATCAAAATTAGTGATTAACAAAAGTGTTACGTCCCCTAGTGATTGAGCTGGCCTCATTGAGCTACTTTACCTAATCACCAAAAATATTTTATACAATGATATTCCTCAAGAGAACCATCTAAATCAAAATGTGCAAGTCTATAATGCGTTTCAATTTGTTCTTATTTCTTTGCGCTTTCAGGAGCAAATGGTACATGAGCAATACGACGAGTCGTCTGACATCTGGTCCTTGGGGTGCGTTCTGTACGAGTTGGCCGCCCTCTGCCCACCCTTCACCGGCTACAGCCACCACGACCTGGCCAAGGCCATCTGTATGGGCCAGTACGGCAACATCCCCGACTTCTACTCCCCAGAGCTCAAGAGTCTCATCACCAAGCTACTCTCGGTCAATGTAAGCATCTTTGTAGATTTCAGAGCATCTATACGTATATTCTTTGCAGTGAATTATATTTTTGGTAAACTCGTTGCTGTTGTGTGCTTGCCTAAATATAAGTGATTTCCATGTTGTACTAGGCCCATGTGAAATAAGGCATTTATTACAAATAACTCTCTTTAGAAACTTAGGTAAATTGTCATTGAATATTACAAATCACAGTACTAGTGGATACTTTTTTAAACATCATTAATCTAAACTTGTCACTATTTGATGTTACAGACTGACAGGCGACCCACCACAGAGGAGATCCTGTCCATCACCAGTCAAAAGGACACCTCTACTGACGATGAGGAGCTTGAGACTCTGCGAGCATCTCTAAAGAAGCAACAACAGGCAGCAACCAAGAAGGAGGAGACTTTGAAAAAGAAAGAAAGGGAACTGAAGCAGTGGGAAAAAGAACTCCGCCAGCGGGAAGGTGCTCTTAAACTGCAAGAGAAGATGTTCGCTGCTAAATTGGCCAGGTAAGATACATACAAACAAAATATAAAATTAGGAAATATATAGTTTATGAGCGTCATCATTTCGGAGGCAATTTAAAAAAGGAAAACACCAATGTTAGACGGTTAACATTAAACAAAAATCTTCCAATAAACTATGAGATGAGCTTGGTCTATATTATTGCGTTTATTGCAAATGAAATATGAGCCGAACATGTGTATTTACTTAGTTCTATCTTTATGTTCCAGGGCTGAGAAATCTTCCAAAAAGGAAAGCAGTGAGAAGGAAAACCAATCCCCAGCCCTCCCAAGCAGCCGCGCAAACAAAGGTAAACCCTCGCTTGATACAAGAAAGAACCCGCTTGCAATGAAAATTAAAGAAGATCAGACAAAAAGTGGCCGAATAATTTCGCCAATCCTCAAAGATCGACCTGCTTCAAAGGAATTACCCGCATCAAAGAGATTGTAAAAAGACTAATCAATTCTTGGTAGGCCCTATAGGCCTATTAGAAAACTGAGCCCATGAGACAGCAACTGGCGATGTAATGTAAATGAATCTATAAAATGCAATGTATATAATATTATGTTTATCAACGTTGTGCAGCCCTTGGTGGCAGTGGTTACTATTGAAAAAGCAGTGTATTGACGACCAGGTGTTTTCCCCAAAACAGAATCCAATGACATCAACAACATCCTGATTTCCGCGCTGAGACGCGGTGCCAAAAGCATGAAGAAATCTAAGAAGGAGTCGTACCAGGAGCGCATTGGACACCTCGCCTCCGACCACCAGGACTGGACCAAAATGGACCTTATCAAAGAAATGTGCCGCCATTTGAGGCAGCAGTCCGGCAATAATCCTGAACCAGAGATCCTGTCCCGCCTGAGTAAGGTTCACGCCAGATGCACCGAGATGCAGCGTCTGAACCTTGTGTCCAAGCAGCACAACAGCCACCTTTCGGCGGTGATGCTGTAAAATGCTCAATTAGTGGGGAAGGATCGCCTCAAAAAGACTCAAAACACTGCTTTTTCTCTAGTCACTCACGGTGCTTATGTAATATAGTTATTCTATCTAAGTTATATGGATCACTTTTGTGCATGTGTTATTCGCGTGTAAAAATGTTATTATTATTGAATCACTCGCGTGTATGTACATATTTGACAATGGTATTTATTGTATTTATAAGAGCTTACCATAATAAATGTATCGCAATTGAAACGCGTTTTCCTCCTTGATATGTGAAACATTTGGGAACGTCAATACTTTGCAGTATTAACATGATCCTAAAAGACTTAAAATCCATAACAGTCTCACCAAACCTTACAATGATTTCCTAAAGATCTATATGAACATCATTGAAGGAAAAAAAGTAAGGGTCACCAATGATACAAGATTGTCGGAGTTAATTGTGATATTTGCAAGTGGTTGGTCCTGATAATAGCTAAAATACTGCTGATTAGACCTTTAAAAAACTCCAACAATAGTCATCATCTTTACAGGTGGAGTTTTCTCTACGTTCCTTTATGAGTGATTTCCTCAATTAAATTTGTTGATATGAATTGGAATTTAGCATAATATTCGTACCCAAAGTGAATGATTTCAATTTTGAAGGTTTTCATTTTTCTCACCAGGTGGCACCACTGTGCAACTTTTCAAATCTTTTAAAGGCTTGGGGGGGGGGGGGGGGGGGGGGTCAATTTTCTTTGATTTGTCTTGATTTCAATTAGAAATCACATTTTACCCATACTCAATAAGAAACTTTTGGATTTTGAAGTTCTGCACTTTTACTCACCAGGTGACACTAGGGTAACCAGTCAGTAAACCCTGTAATGCACTTCTAACCCCCACATGCGTAATGCTATACTGCATAGGTGTTAATTGGTATTAATTCTACTCTAGTTTTTCATGTAAGGCATACTATTCAAGGCCTGATTCAACGTTTGGTAACTGTAGAACGGTCTTACTCCTGAGATGATAGGTTATTGTTGTGGGATGTTATCTGAAAGGTCCGTTACCATGCAGGGGCTGCCAGAGTTTAGCTATCACATAACGAATTTGAATCTGTCTTGGTTTAAAAACGTTTTAGAACAAGGCATGATTAACTATAAATACATTAATTTATTTTTTAACTGTCACAATAACATACATCTGCTTTATTATACGCCTATTTTAGCAAACAAACAAAACAAATCAAACAAATTTAGTCGCAAGGGAAAGTAATTTCGTGAAGTCTCCTTTTTTCCCTCGGAGCGTTGATGGCACAGGCACTCTGATTCGTGTGCCCGTGGGCGTGCCATTGTCCTCTACTAAAACGATATTATTAGAGTCAAATCTGGGGACCATGGGCTTTTGTTTTTGCTTCAAGCCAACAACGTATGCTCTCTTCTTCTGGCCGCGAATGGCGACTAAGACTTTGTCACCCAGGAATCCGATCCCCTTCTTGTTGTAGACGTGGATACAGCGGGCAGGCTTCCCGGCCAACTCCGCCTCCCGGCCAATCATACTGTTGTCAACCACTCGGAATCGGGTCAATTTTCGTATCTCCTCCAGAATTGGTGTTGTACTGTGGAATTTAAATGAAATTTGGCGTTAAAATATTATAAGCGCGCAGGAAAGATTTAGCCGACAATAGCGTTTTTTTCAATATAATTATGTGAAATCATTCATACTCATAGAATATTTTTTCAATATAATTATGTGAAATCATTCATACTCATAGAATATATCTTTAAGTTTATTAATTTACAAAAAAAAGGGAAAAAAGCTGACTAAGCATTTGACTGTAATCTATTATGGATGATTGCTCTAAAAGAAATACATCCACTGGCAAGTTTTAAGCTGCCAATCGATCAAAGCAGAAACACAGTCACCAATATGAAAAAATAAAAGATTGTATGCTAAATATAGTAAAGGTATAAAGATCTTGTATACATATTGGCTGAATTCAACATTGTAGAGCAGCTTTTGAGAGCGTAAACTAACCTGAATGTTCGCGCTGTCATGTTGGGAACATGGCAGGTAAGACTCCGTTGTAAGCACTGCACATTTCTTAACAGCGACATTACGAGGTCAGGTGATCTGTTGTGAATAAAAAATACAGTATGATTGGTATCTAAGCGTCTAACTTATCAAATTCTTCAAAATTGCTAGTTATACCTGGTACAGTTATTACAACAATCTACTCCTTGCAAACTCAGAAATTGAATTGGAATTTATCGTGAAATATTATTATACATTTGCAATAATTCATTGAGGTTTTTTTTATTAGAGGTGTTGAAGTGCAGAAAACAACAAAAATCTGAAAAATTTGAACTCTTTTCTAACAAATTCAATGATATGGTACATATAATCTGATGGAGATGAACCGGACGGCTTTTTTTTATCAAGGTGAATCAGATCAGAGAAACAAGAAGCAAATGACTATCAAAGTTCCGATCGTTGGAACGATCGATGTTCGCCCTTAACTAGAAATCAGAAATCTCATCATAGAGGTGGGGGGGGGGGGGGGGGGGGGTCCCAGTAGTGTCCATTGGGCAGTGCAGCTGTCCCGGGCAGCTGTACACTCATTGGTCAACCTGATTGACCAATAGGACTCCCTCCTATATCACTGTCCATGCGCCCAAGCAACCATGACCCCCCCCCCTCTCCTCCTCCCCCTACCCGGCCTTGCATACACTGACTGCCTAGGTGCCAGTGGCTCAAGTACTGGTTATGTAACCCACTTCTGGCTTCTCAAACTGCACCCTACCCCACCCCCACTCCTTGAACTGAGTTCAAGGAGTGGGGGTGGGGGAAGGGTGAAGGGGAGAGGCCTGCCCACTCAATTACACTTGATGCACACTAATTGTCCTGCTTACAAATGCATGCCGGTGGACAAAGGCCTGTAGCTACTTGTATGTAAGATTGTGTAACCGGGCAATCAGATCAAAGCCCAAATACCTACAAAAGACATGACTGATTGAGTGAGCCCTTCCCATAAGCTACAATACTAAAAACTATAATTAAGGGCTCACAAAAACCCTCAACATATATATTTGACCGGAGTCAAAAGTCGGACCTTTTAGTATATTTTTCATGGAATAGATCTATGACATTTTGTTTTTCTTAATTTCACACTAGAAATTGGTTATCTATGTGTTCTTGGCTCATGCTTTATTCAGAAAGTCTGAGCATTTTAATTTTAGAAGTATTTGTTATACATTTATTTTTATTATTATTATTATTATTATTATTTAAAACAAATTAATAATTTGTTTTAAATAATAATAATAATAAAATGACCTGCCTGTAATTTGTACTCTCCATTTTGTACACTAAAATAGTCTACCCATATCTCCATTGTTTCACATTTTCAAATTTTCTATCATTGAAAAAATATTTGTATTCCGGTACACCACTCGTTAAAATTTCTACTATGCTCAAACTGAACCTATTAGCATTAACATATATCCTAACTTGTTTTAAGTCATACAGTATAGCAAAAAATTGGTTTTGATTCTACTTAAGACAAAGATATTAAAAGAATATAATTATCTATTTGACTTTTGACACATGTGTCTGACCTTTTGACACAAAAAGCAGGGTGTTTTGGAACAGTTGACTTGACCTTTTGTAAGAAATAATCAAAATAAATTGTTTTTAAGTGTTGTAGTTGAGAATTTCGTCTAATTTCTCAGGTTTTTGTTGTTTTTTTCTTTAAAAATTTTAAACTTTTTTTTTAACCATTCCATTAAGATCTACACAAAATCGTCCGACATTTGTCATGTTTCTCCCTTGCGATATTTGGGAAAACTAGGGTGCTGTCTCTTAGAAAGGATAATTTACTAGAATACCTAAGCCTATAGATCTATATATCTATTGTCTAGAATCTAGATAGATGATATAGTCTACGAAGTTGACAGACAAAAAAAAAAATCTCTGGACTGGACTGCATTTCATATTTCATCTCAGTCGTCATGCAATATGTATATTATAATTATAGACATTTACAGCCCGTAGACCTAACTTGCACTTTTAGCCAAGTGACACTGACAAGCACCATAGAGATGCATATGTCTATGCAAGCACTGAATATGGTGGCAGGTGCCCTGAGCGAGTCTGAGTATACACTCCTACACCGTGGCTGCTGAAATTGCCACTGCTAGCGCCTAGCTCGACGGCCTTCACTCTCATGTTGCAACGGCCCCATTGCAGTGGGAGCTTACCTTTTTTGAGCAACAGGAATTTGGCGGTCCCTTTGAATCCACTCCTTTGAATCCACTCTCATTTATGCATGCATGTATGATATATTATGAAGAATGAATTTGACCAGAATTAAAGATATAAACAGAGTGGTGTTTACATGTTTTGTAACTGGCACTTTCACTCGCCTTTGTGCTACAAATAAGCAGCAAGGCACTAAATACACACGGTGTAGGAGTGTAAATAAAAATATTCAGTTTCTTAAAATTCTAATAGGCGTCCAATAGAGAGCTTCATTCTCGGCCCCAGTTGGCGTCTAAAGATTCTCACCCCAAACCTGTCAAGTAACTTCAGAAACCACCCTCAAAGTCGCACAGCCTCTCACCCCAAACCTGTCAAGTAACTTCAGAAACCACCCTCAAAGTCGCACAACCTGCACAACACACCGGGCCTTGGGACCTGGCCAAGACAATGCAAGGTGAGGCCTAAAAATAGTTCTGTCGTGCACCACGCAGCGTCCAGTGTCAGGGCTGGTCCAGTGGATAGTCCCAGTGTGAGTTGTTCCATGGGGACGGCCATTATCGGGGGAGACAAGGGTGAAGGCGACTAGAAGCCAGATTCAATACACTTGTCAAAATTTAAGAAATGAAGGGAATAATCTCAAGTTTGGCATGAGGGTAGGTATTTAATACTCTATCCATTTCACTTTTTTTAATAGTTTTCCTGCTATAAAATAATAGCAATTAATTTTGTTTAAAGTTTGACCTACTTAAACAGGAGCCCAAGTCGCGCTATACTGGCCCTAACCCACCGTAGATCTACCTATTACATAACTTTTCGCGCAGCTTGTCCCCCAGTCGTGGTGAACTCACGCTAGCTAGGCTAGCAGCACTGCTGCAGATCAGGGTCACGTGACTTCATTTGCATGCGCGGAGAGGCTATCTGTACCTTTTCAGATGAATTGAAGTATTTTACCTAACCCCTATCAAATTAAACTAAGATATGGTCTTATTACTTACCTATTAATATTAATGAAATACCTAAACAAGTTTTGCCAATGAGACTTTTGATATTACCTCCACATAGGCAAAACAATTTGATTTCGAGATTAGCACTCCGCCATTACCGCTATTACCCCCTACCTGAGCCAATAGAGAAGCGGCTGGCGCGGGAACCAGAGTAGTCTGAGTACACGCTGGTGGACGGATAATGCGTATTCCGGAGCCAGCCCTGAGAAAGTGCATACCTCGGCCCCGATAATGCATACCTCAGAGCCTCCCGCAATTTCACGACATAAACAAACTGCATCTTTTCCATCAAATACAATTTTACTAAATATTTACCGTACCACGGAATGAATTATAAGTTACTGACATAAATTTAAACATTCAATTCATTTTCATTATTACACTTCAGTGAGGAAAGTGTGGGTTTCCAAGGTGTCTTTTTGGATCCAAGCTTTGCCCTATTTGAACATCTTGTCCCACACTATTCTCTTATAAGTACACGAATTTCCATAAATAAAATAATAATAATGTAAAAGTTATACCAAGAAACATTCCGTGAGCAAGTTTTATTCCATGTATATTTGGTATTTTGGAGTATAACAGTGAATTTCCGTACCCGGCATTTCGAAAACCGCCTCCGGAAGTAGCATTATCCCCTCCGAGGTATGCACTTTCTAGGTAGCGGCTCCGGCAGTAGCATTATCTGTCCACCAGCGTGGAGTACGACTCCGGCAGACAAGGTCGCATGAGCATGGGCGATAATAGGTGAAGATTGTGTTACTACCCATATTTTGATGACAATACTTTGAAATTTTTCAACGTTTACTGCTAATATGATACTAAAACTATATCAAGATTGTAATGAAGATTCAAATGAAAATAGATTAAATGTATTTACCAAGAATCACAACAAAACTGACAGCGAATTAGGCCGACCGACAATTTGAGGAAAAAGTAGTCTTTAGAACTTTCTGCAAAGTGGCACCAGATGGCGGTAAATACTTTTGAGCTATTCTTCAAATTAAAGCTTGTTATAACCCACACTGATTACTACCATAGTAAGAAATTAATCTATATATCTGTCAAGTCTTGGGTGCTCGTTACCGGCTTTCGTCGTCTTAGGACAGCAATCTTTGATCGTAGTTAATTTCTGGCGACACTCTGTCAACAAGAATTACCCAGCTGTCAGGTGTGAAATGATCGCTCGGCTCCCGAAAATCACTTAAAAACACAGTTTCAAAGGTTTTACGTGCAATCTTGGACGATCATCATATTCACTAAGTTCTCCGGTAAGTCATTTCCATTTCATTGAAGGCTTTGGTCTTGTTTTGAAGCTTTTTACTCGGCAACCCGCAGAGTGTTATCAAGGATCTCAGACATCACTAGTTCCAGCATCAGACAGCTAGGCCTACTGCCCTGGGCTGGGGGTTGGGAGTCAGGAGATGGTCATGCATTTGAAGCATAGACTTATTATAAGAGATGTATAATACATCTCTATGTCAGTATGATTGAAGCAACCTTACCATGATGACTGGATGCGACCCAAGAAGACAAGATCTATGGTGAAAGTGAATGAATGAATGAATGAATGAATTCACCTTATTACGGTTCCCCATAATCCTTCACGATTCTGCGTTTTGGAGCAGTTTCCGGTCCTATGCTGGCAGTGTTAAGAAATTTTCGGATGGATCTAGCATTCATAATTCCGGCACACTTAGGTAAAGTAGGATATTTCTGACAAGATATATATCTGATATATAATATATTGAAAAATGAACACTTAATCTCCAGTAGTTTATGAGATATTGGAGGAAGAAGGGCGCCACCAATGTTAAAGAATAGGCAGGAGACTGCTTTGGCCCTGCGGTGTCACGCGAAATATGCACCCGAATCGGCGGACCGTAATAAGGTGAATGGGATTTATTGACATGACATATTGAAGAAAGGTAGGGCCTAGATCTAATACTAGGTAATAGGAATAGTGTAATACTACCGTAATAGTACATATTCCTTTTTTTTTTACAAAGAAATATAACATTTGGACCAATGACAATTAATTACTAATTTAATGTGGCAGTGAACTGAATCAGAAATTGGTGATTCAGAGAGGTAATTGCTACTGACACCTCTTCAGACAAGCCATCAAAGCCTGACCTACACTAGTACCTGTGCCAACTCCGCTAAGCTACATAGACACTAGAACAGCCCGCGGCCGCCATCTTGAATTTTTCGTAACTTTTGAAAGTTTGTTTACATTCTGAGTTTTGATACTTCTCACGCCCCAATTTCTTAATGATTTTACGAGGTGTATGCCTGATATCTAAATATGGAATAAAAATGAAATTTAGAATTTTGCACATTACAGTTATTCAGTAACTGGGCATGAAACTTGTGTATGAGAACCGGATGTTCATGCCCGAGGTCAAGGTCATATGGGTATCTACAGTTACGGCGTTCTGCATTAAGTTATGCCTCGGTTTCAGTCTATGGAGAGAGTGTCGCGTTGCAGAGTGGCATGCGCGGAAGAGGCTAGATGTAGCTCCCCAGTCTTTCTTAGTTTTCTCCATGATATTGCATTTTCTGATCTTGTCGTTTCATATATGATAATGTAAAATAATATCATCTCACGTATGGTAGCCATATTATTGTAATTATTTTTATCAAAGACGTCTGATATCAACAAATTGTTCGAGGGCCGCACGACCGCCATTACGGGATTACGCTGTTCTAGTGCTTATGTAGCCAGGCGAAATAGCGCGAGGTACTAGTGTAAGCCTGACCTACAACCTTCCACAAGCAGGGCTTGCCAAATCGGGTGTCCAGTGGCCCAGGACCACCAAAATGTAGACTACTGGGCCACTGAAATGAGTGCCTGAGTTGCCAAGTGGGCAACCAGAGTCAAAGTCCAAAATTAAGGAAAGGACATTATGGGCCTAAAGGTATTTCTAATCAATTTATTCTATTCTCTTCAAATGTTACTGGACAACCATATTTTGTAGCTGGGCAACCACATTCAGGAGTCTAGAGGCCTAGTTGCCCAGTGGGCAAATTGATTTGTCTAGCCCTGACAAGTCTTTGGTAGAGGTGATCCAGTAAGTAATATGAAGGACATTAGGTTGTAGTACTTGTACATATTAATATGAATTATTGAATTCATATTTGATCGAAATTCGGGAAAATAAATGCTCTTTACCCCTTAAGTTTTCTCCTTTTTGTGAGGACAAGATTTTAACTTTGATAACTGAGATCAATCATAATGCATTTCAACAGAACAGGAGGGACATAAAAAGACTACGTGAAAACATATTGGAAAATAGAGAACTGATATACAGTATTGCTAGTGCAATTCAGGGCTCACCAAATCCATTTTCCTGGGTGTCCTGTCCACCCCCCTAGAGGCAATGTGCCACAGGACACCCTGACAGGACCCTCTGGGTGTCCTGTGGACACCCTATAATTCATATCCCGTCACAAGACTGAGCCTATCGGACCCTTTAAGTTCATGTGCAGGACACGCATGAGTCATAGGCTGGGTGTCCTGTGGACACCCAGTCATTTTAAAATTCCATGAGCCCTGCAATTAAAGATCTCAACATAATGTAGGCTAGATCTACCCCCCTCTGCGGTGCTCACACCTTCGCTCTGTGAAAATAGTCCAATAGAGTACTCTCTGCTAGGTAGGTCCGATACTATACGCTGGTACTATAAGATTACTACCTCCTGCAGGCTAAAAAAAAGTCCCGTGGTCTTCGCTTGTGGGCAGTGACTGCCCAGGGCCGGACCCAGTGGCAGCTACAGCACGGAGATGCAGCAGCGTGGATCTACCCCTAAGGCCTTGTAGAGAATGTTGTAAAATTTCGCGAATTAAGGACTGAACATGGGATTTATGGTTTTAGATCATAAAAAGAATTACTAGGCCTACACGTGCTTTATTTTGTATCATATTCAATCAATATGACAGTCCCCCCCCCCTACTCTTCTCTTCTTTTTTTTAATTTTCTTTTTTTTTGCACTTTCGCGGTAGCATCAGAACTTAGAGCTCCTGAGCCACGTTCAACTCGTTTTTCCCACTCTTCCTCTGTTTTTCTATGAGACATTGCCTATTTTCGCACACCTGACGCCATAAAAAAATGTTTTCAAAAGTTGTTTCTAATCCAGCGGATGACAAAAAAAAGAAAAGACACCATCCGACCAGCCGGTATTTTCTATAATTTTTTTTATCATTATGTGTTGTGTACCTTGTTGACACAGAAAAGGTTGAATATCAATAATCGCAGGTGAGAAGATCGGTGAATCTCGATAGAAAATAGTTTTAGGACCTCAGTCATTTTTCATGCACCTGATAACATTTAATATGTGTTTATAAAAAAATCATTAACAAGAAAATTAAATGTACTGAAATATTTGTGTCGATGTATGTGTCGACTAGCTTAAATCGTTGGAAACATCTATAAATCCCAAAATTCAGTTAGAACATCCATTTATGTCTACTACAGTTCTATGGTTTGGCTGACTGGCAATAGTCTTGGCCCAAAGGTGACACGTTGCAGGTTTATATATCTAGTTTGATACCCATAATCATTAGTGATTACAACTTATACTGCCATGCATGGTTGACAACACATTGTTTGAGACTAGGCTTCCTTGGAACTTTAACCGTGTTGGAAATTTCGTCGTGCGACATTAAAAGTCTGCTGGTACACTAACAGTAACAGCTCGGTGGTTCCAGCAGACTGAAGATAGGGCTTGACACATAATTTACATGTGTAACGTTGTCTATAGACGCTGTGCAGGTGACGTCACAAGTGCAATAAAGATTCTGGACGCCATTTTGGTGATCATTTCGAAAGTATTATTTTCACAATTTCAAGGTATCTAATACAAATGTTTTTGCTGAATTTATTTGATGTAATAACACCAAGTCAAAATTACTAATTGTAATTATTCAGAATTTATGAATTTTAAATATATCTAATAGCCACGTGAATACGGTGAGCACATGGTGATCACCAAAATATGGTCATGTGACCACGTCTGCACAAGGTCTATACGGCAGGGGCAGGGGCAGGGGTATTTCTCGGTGTCGAGACCGGTTTGAGCAGCTCTGACATGGTCCCGAGTTGCTCGTAGTGTCCATATTTCCCACACAAGCAGCTTTTGTTTAGTCTATTCGTGTCTCAGCGCGTCAATCTTTACTCTAACAAACCTGAAACATTTGATATTATACCAGGAAAACGACAGTTGTTAGCCATAGGCCTTAGCTCTTTTCAGCAGTATTCAGATTGGCGTGGTCTGGTGGAGGCGTGTGGGCCTCCAAATCTTAGGTACTCCTGTCTAAGGCTCAGGTGTCAGGTACCCCCGGCTCCGCCCCCGCTCCCCTTGTGCTGCGCAACAGGGTTATCAAAGGCACTGCCATGTGATGCCCTGTATATAGGCCAAGCGTGAGTTTCCCTCTGGTCGCCGCCATTATCGGGGGACACAAGGGTCAAGGTGACTAGAAGCCAGATTAAAAACACCTGTCAAAATGCAATAAACAAAAAGAAAATTTTCAAATTTTGCACAGGAGTAGCTAAGGAATTTAACTTTACATTAGATATTTATTCAATTTTTTTCTGTCATAAAATAATTGTAACTGATTTTTTAAAGTTTGACCTAGTTTAACAGGAACCCCAGTCGCGCAGGTCCCCCCCAACCCACCCTACCTATTACATAACTTGTCGCGCAGCTTGTCCCCCAGTCGCGGTCAACTCACGCACGGCCTATAGGATATTTATAGGAGAAGGGGAGGATGGCGATCCTGTTGGCAGGTTTCCTCCATATCCATCTCCTATCACTGATAAGATCATCCGGGAGCAAGGCTGGTCGTCAAGTGCTCTGTTCGACTATAGTATAGTTGTACACCTTATCCTATATGCATCTGATTTCATGATGATAGAAACAAACATTATGCACAGGCCGAGTGCACTGGTTATCTTTCAGTCACATTGTTCCTTTTAGTTATAATCTGTTATAATGCATTTTCGGTCTTTTGAATATACCGTATATGGCTTGTATTAGTAGGCCCTATAAATGCCTGAAAAATTCAGTGTACGCAGAAACTAAAAACATATCCAAACTAGTTGGGAAGATACTCTCACATACTATTTTACATAATATTTCCTGCCCAATCCTAAAATTAACCTTCACATCTTTATTTGAGAAGGATTACTAACAAGAAACTTCTCCCTCCTGACAGCTTGATGTCAAAGCCTACCTGTCCCATCTCAATACTTACCTGCCCCGGACAGGCAGGCAATGATTAATGTTGATCCCTGTTAAATTACATCTCATAATTCAACAAAGATAAAATCGCATTAGAGAAGGTTTTTCTTCCTGTCAGACAAAGAATGGTAAAGTCGTTTCCTACTCGTTAGCCACAAATAATTTACCAAATTGTCGATGCAGAAGGGAAATCAAAAGATGAAAGAGCAGTAACTGATGTAATTCTAAGGCACATTTCCTACCTAATTCGTAAAGAAATGTGATCTCCGTCAACTCAGTCTACAAAGGATTAACTGCCCGGGGGCCTGCTCTTACCTGGGTCATCCCTCGGGATCTATGAGAAAAGCATTGGAGCACATGGTCTGCTGACAGGGAAGCAGCTCAGCCAATAGATCAGCTTGGAGAAGATTAGCACGTGGGTCAGCTGGGGAGCAGCTAAGCCCATAGGTTAGCAAGAGAACAGCTCAGCCCTCAATTCAGGGGAGAGCAGCTCAGCCCATAATATATGAAGGAACAACGTAGCTTATATATTAGTGAAGGAGCAGCTCAGTCTCCAGATCAGGTGGGAGCAGCTCAAACGGGGAAGTAGCTTAGCCCATAGCTCAGTTAGACATAGCGAGAATCTCAGCCCATTGATCAGATAGTTACTACTATTAGTAGCAGCACAACCCATACGTGAGTGAGGGAGCAGTTCAGCCAATAGAGCTAGCATGGGGAAAGTTTCCAACCTCAGCCGTAGATTAGCTGATAGCAACACGGCCAATATCTCAATGAGGTCCATAGATGGGCTGGGTATCACCTCAGAGAAAATCTCAGTGAGGGAGCCCCTCAACCAATAGCTCAGCGAGGGAGCTGCTCAGTCCATAGCTGAACAGCAGAGCAGCTGGGCCCATAGGTCAGCAGGGAAGCAGCTGGGCCCATAGATAGACAGGAAAGCAGCTGGGTTCATAGATCAGCAGTGAAGCAGCTAGGCCCATAGATCAGCAGGGAAGCAGCCGGGCCCATAGATCAGCAGGAAAGCAGCTGGGCCCATAGATCAGCAGGAAAGCAGCTGGGCCCATAGATCAGCAGGGAAGCAGCTTGGCCCATAGATCAGCAGGGAAGCAGCTGGGCCCATAGATCAGCAGGGAAGCAGCTGGCCCATAGATCAGCAGTGAGAACTGCCCCTGCCATTCGAACCCTCTCCGCCCCCCTCTTGATGGATAGGGGAAGGGCACTCAGGTGGGGAATGGGTACCTACTGCTGCACCACCCAGATAAGCGGTGTCGATGAGTTAAAAATATAGAGAACGTTGGCCTGCTTAAAAGCCAAAAAAGGGTGTATGCATGTACGTGTGGGAGAGGCGGTTAGCTATAGCAATTAAATTGTCAAATTCGTTTTAGATGTTTTTACAAATATACTATCATAAGTCATTATTTGGGCTACCCACGGAAAAAACACACCAACAATTTCTACATCTAATTGGAGTGTGAGTTTCGTTTGAAGTGAAAATTTTGTCGTCGGGATATTAAAGCAAGAGATCTTGACTGTATCCAGATACGGTGTGCGATCCTCTCAAAATGGGAGTGGGGTGGTAGGCCGGGATCCGTTCCGTACCGTTAAGAAGTCAGCGTTACCCCCCACCACTCTGCTCCTACCACCCAACACTGTGGGCGGTGAGGTGGTTCAACTCGCCCGTCTCAGACGAGCTGCTCACCAGAGCTGCTCACCAAGGCCATCACTCTCCACACAGAGTCCTAACCATAATGATGTCCATTATATATGGTTCACGTACAACAGTTGTGTTTGGAGAGTGTATGGATCATTCATCTTTTGCCGGGTAGATGTGCTCTCCAGGTGGTAGGGATTTTGGCCTTGTGGGGATTTTTGGAAGCAGCTCTGCTTGGAGATTGAGCTGCTCGCCCTGGCTAGCAGCTCAGGTGGGCGGACAATATGGTGTTTCCCTTCACGATAGGATAAGATACAAATCGTGTGGATACCGTCAGGGCCAACATTGATGTTTTTTCCGATGAGGTAGGTGTTGATCCTGTATAAATTCTAAATCCATATCTAGTTTCACTAATTAGATATATAGCCCGTTGTTGCGGATGTTTCTATAACAAACCATTAAAATGTACTTGTCACAGTTTTCAGCTCTGACACATCTAGAATGATGTGTTTTTGATGGTCGTGATATAAATGGCTTTATTTTCTAATGTCCTTTAATTTTTCATAAAAGATATTCAACATCGATGACTCATTCAGAACTACAGCTCCGCTTGCAATGCGCTATTTATATGTATACGTGTACCAGATTTTATGGAGCGATTGTGATGGTGCTTAAATGATTCATACATTCCCAGGCTAGCGTGACAAGCGCAGGCAGCATCATCTCTAGACATACAGACACCAGACCTAAGACACTGTTAGAAAAATCATACAATGGCGTAGCCAGGGGATGTTCCTGGGTATCTGGAACCCTCTATGATTTTTCATAATATAAGTAAAATATAAGAAATCTTGTCAATGATGTCGATCGTAAACCCCCTAATTAAGTTTACCAGGAATCTCCTCAATTTTACATGGAACCCCTTTGAATTTATTAGGGCTTGTTACGCCCATGCCTTGTAATACTCTGTCATTTACCTGAAAATATCAAGTTTCCGTGTGGTTCCTATATAAAATTTATACTATTATAGTCTTGGCGGTATAACGTAAACGTGTAGAGTAACCTCACGAAACTGCCCGAATGTCAGTGACCCTAGCCATGTGTACGACTTATATATCGACCACTACAGTAGTGAGACATGAGGGGTCGTCGCCCCCTGTAACCTGGCCTTCTGTTCGACAGGTGGTTGGAGTGGGTTATGAGCAGCTCGGTGAGTGGGTGAGTCACTCCTCATACAGGTATTGCTCCCGGGGCAGAACAACCAGGGTTACTGTGGAGATCGAGTAGCCACGGCAACGGCTGCCATAATTGAAATGGTGATGCAATTGGCAGTTGTTAGGGGCCTTGGTTTGTCTCGACTGGATTAATTGATTGTATTTAGATACAGGTATTACTTCTTCAAAAATGAAGAAAAATAGTGGAAAGTGCCTCATGGCATTGGTTTCGGTCATCTTATGCAGTGTTCGAAATTAACGGTGCACCCTGCACCCGAGGTATACGATTTGGCCGTCAGGATGTGCGAAACTGTTTTCTAATCTGTAAGAGTGGAGGCACTGTATCTTTTTAATTTTTGTTTGCCGTATGACACTTTTTGATGACTTTGAACACGATGTTATACAGTATGCATACATGAAAATGTCCTGAATTTTGGACACTGCTATCTGATAAACCTGCTCAGAATATTAAGTGATCATGAGACTATGACCCAGTCACACTATACGCATACATTCATCAGTATTCAACTGTAGAAATTGGCTGTTCTACTAATATTATTAGGCATGGGAGGTTCAAACGTTAGTTATCCCGATTACTTCAGCAGAAAGATATCATCTCAGGAAAACAACAAAAACACGATTACATTTAAACACCTGGGGCCATATCTTCGTAACTGATTTCAGTGATTATGCTAATAAGGTGAAATTTGATTAGTGTCTCAATCATATCTATTATGTTTGTAATTCAACGCAAATTCACCTAACAATCCCCCTTGAAGGTTATTTTCAAATGACATAATTTCTTTTGGTGACAAAACAGAATAAGGTATTATGAAACAATAATCATATTTCACCTGATTAGCCAAATCACTGAAATCAGTTATGAAGATATGGCCCTGCTCCACCCTCTATCTTCCTGAGTTAATTTTGTATAGCCTAAGGTCTACCAGGATGTTTATGTCAACATTTTATATATGGAATGTCTAGGCCCAATCTTTTCCTAGTCAAATGATATAAATGGCATTTCTAACGTCTGTCTTTAATGTTGGTCATAGCTTCATGGTTATGGAAACGACACAGTATATATAGAGCGTGAGTTATAATTAACATACATCTGTGGGGAAATGGGTTGACGCCTCCCGGTCTCTTTTGCGCGTTATACAATCAGTACACATTACCAAATGCTATGCAAAGAAAGCAACCTGTAGCATTCTGTATTATAATTTAATGCTGGTAGAAAAAAAAAGTAGCATGTCCAATGATTTACCAGACATTTGTCGCCATAAAATTAAGATATAAATGTACCGTACAATACCGAAAAAATCAAAGGTATATGGATATACTAGAAATATTAATTAATAAAGCATCTTTCAATAATAACATTGCTCGTGCTTTATTAATTCCCTCTTCAGAACCACGGGCATTTTGGTCATCTGTATCGAAGATAAACATACATGATGTACTGTAGCTGTCTATCTGTAAGCCCCACTGGGCCAACACTGGTTGTCAGTGTTCAGTATATTATTTCCGAGACGGCGGGTGTGTACTGCTGCTATTCCACCTCAGTGATGGTGGCCTGGCGAGCTAGCTGTGTGCCAATCAATAGTGATGGTCTCACGTAATGAGGCGCCATCTGACATACTGCCCTGTGCACCAACTCTGGGAGCCCGCCAAGCCCCAGTACAACGACAAACACTAGACTCTGCACCCCCTCTCTAACATTGTACCAGCGCCAGGACCGTTTCCAAACTACAATGGTCGTGTGTTGGTGTTTAATGTAGAGCTATGAGCTGCTGATCGACTTGGTTTGATTTCTTGCCATAGACCGAACAATATTATTTCTAGCCCATATGCACTGGATTCTCAGGGGAATGATCAACAAGTTGCCAATGGCTTAGACTGTGGGTTATTGATGTACATACATACTGTTTTTGACCTTAGTATACAGATTATACCCACTGCCACCATACGCAAATAAAAAGCATTGGGCACTGCAACCCATGGACGGTTTTCCTTTTAGCATCTCCCACAGATACATTAAAGTACCTGGATATTAACCCTGTTATCACCGAAATGAAACCAAAGCTACTGGCAAGGCCTGCCAGACGGTTTCGATTTTAGCTTCAGCGAGGCAACACATCTCTTTATGTTACCACACAAACGTGTACAATGTAAGTTATGCTCAGCACTTCCGCACACCAGTAAAGTAATTTGACTAGACCGACTGCGTGTATGTCATTTTCCCATACAGCAGTTTTGAAACAGCCCTCCCGTAAGGATTGGTATCGGAAGCTTCTAACGCACCGCTTCTACAGAATGCTTTCTTTGCATTGCATTGGGTAATGTTTGCCGATTGTAACCCCCTGGCCTATTTGAAGACATTCCTGCATATATGTCTTCTTAGACTCTTGCTATTAGCCGATGCCTACGGCTATTCATGAACCAAGTAATGGTAGGATAGTTCTCATTATATCATTAAGTTAATATTACAGTATGAAACCGAGCTTCAAGTGCACAACATACAATCAAGTAGCAAGGACGTGCATTCATATACAATGCAGCCTGTACACCCGCCCGCATATTAATCTAGTATCTCTGAACCATGCAATTAGGTCATACATCTATGCATATTGATGCTAGATTGCAATATTGCCTGATCCGTAGCAATTAGTAATCTTGTATTTTGCTTAATCATATATGCCTACATATTGAGAGGCTGTGGCCTCGGTCACATGACAAACGACAAATAAACAAGGGTTAATGGTCTCTATAACCATACCTAGACTGAAATATGTCAGCCCGTGGAGCAATGCTGACACACTCTGATGCACCATCATGATAACCTGTAAGGGTATTTTTATCATACATTTCTCATGTAACCTTTGACACCTCTATATAGAGCTGAATATTAAGGGATAGGAAAACGTACAGCAGGGGTGTCACAGGAAGAGACCTCTGGTAGAGAGCCACACGCATACATCATGTGACTGGGACGCCCTGTGGTGGGACTTGTCAGGGGGTGGAAATACCCAATCTGGTATTGCTCGCTTTCCTTTCACTGACGAATACTACAGGATGCAGGTAAGCCTCTGTAGAGAATGGGACGTTCGGGGACCAATGGGGAGATGGCGACGATTGACTGTGGGCGAGGCCAGGCGTGCTGTATGCATACTTTATGAAGGCCACTAACGCCATGTGACCGCTCTATGGCCCAGTTATGTACACCACCCACACACCCCATGCACCCCACTGAGTGCATTGTATGACACAGTGCCCAAAGCTTGTGAACCCTGGGTGTGTGAAAAACAGACTGGCATAAATGTGTACTGCTGTAGTAATGTCCTCAAAGCACAATTCTAGCCTGTCTGTGTGAGCACAGTGTAGTGTATAAGTGTTGGACCTCAAAATAACCAGTGTGTTTGACTCTAACATGGCTTTATTTCCATTATGATAATGTCTGCTAAATTGCTTTGAGAGCTTTCGGGGTTGACTTAAGATTAGTGTTTGTTTTGCGAAATTGCGAATTTGATATTGACAGTGTCCTTTGAATTTCACCAGTTTCTTATTAAGGGGGTAGATGAATCCGTCGTGCCTATATAGGATAATTAATGCGATACTTGCTTCCAATGCTGTTTTAAAAACCCATGGTAAATCATTGATTTACATGTCCAAAGCCTCGGGACGGCAAATGAGTTGCTCGCAATCGGCTCAGTCTCACCAGAATTGCTCAGATTTTGCTCGGAACAGTGCCAGAAGCTCTAACAGCTGAGGCGGATCGGTCTCTGCCCAGACACACAACAAATAGGACTTGCACCCGGCTCAGCGGATTGTAGCACGTTCTATGCGTGATACAGAAACCTGTAATCTGATTTATGGGCCTTTCTTTGCCAGAAATCAGATTTTAGTCACTGAGCTTGCGAGCTTTTACCACCTGACATTTGTCTGTGAGGAACGAGTATTTAACAGCCTCTTCTGTATTCTGTTCTTGCCAAACGCATGAAACGTCATTATAAATACAATGTCCGAAATTAATAATGCATACGGTACCCGGCAAACAGACTGGACTCTTTCAAGCTCAGCTTGAATTGGCTTGCTCGTTTATTTGCCCCTTGATTAGCTTGGATCCTGTCCAATAATTTCGTATTATAGAATTAAGCTTCCTACGACTCAGTGTTCAAAATGAAGGATCCATCCAGAGCCCAGTGCGCACGCATAAATAAATCCCGCTTTGGCAATAAATCTCACCCCTGAGATAATGAACCGTTTATACATAGTAAAAGTAAAACAACCGTTGCTCATATAATTATGCTTTTGTATGTCAGCAATGCCTATCAAACAAAATTTAATTATGAAACTAGAAATATGCCATTAAATTTATAGCAATTAAAGTAGGTTGAACAATCAGACACGCTTAAGAAATAAGCGCAGAGTGCAGGAAACACAGTTAATCCCAGCCATTTAATAGAAATATTAATGCGGTGATTTTCACGGCAGGTTTATTATGAAGAATATTCAAAGCAGCATAGGGAAGATATTTTACTTTAAAATTGAAATTGCCATTTAAGAAATTGCAACCTGGACAGATGGAAGAGGTCTGTGTGAGAACTGATTTATCGACCGGTGCAATAAAAGAGGTCAAAACACCTTCGTTTTTCAGCCTCAAATGATTAAGCCACTGGAAAAATGGTCAATAATACCAGTAAAAACATGAAACCGTACCGGTTACTGGACCAAGAGGGACCGATTGAAAACGCATTCAAAAAGATACAAGAAAAAGAAATCATGATTGAAAGATGGAAAACAGAACAGAAACCAATTCCAAGCGTCTGGAATTGTGGGGCCACTAGCTCTGAGAGTTCAGCCTAGTACTGGGATGTAAAGAGAAGTGTCAGTTAATTTGCAGCTGTCAATAGACGTTGGGCTAAGATTTTATTTGTCAGTAGCAGGGGAAGCCACATTGGAAGCCACATTGGAAGCCACACCGGAAGCCAAGCGAAAGACTGACATTGATGCTTTTGCTATTAACAAAGTTAATATCTGCCAAAACTAATGACCGCTATCAATCATGTTTCTTTTTTAACTTTATGTATGAATTATGGTTGAGATTCTGACATAAAATCCACTATTCTTACAACTGGATGTACTTTAGTTCAGGATTAAAAAGATAACAGCCACATGACATATCAATATTGTGTGAACAATGGAAACGGGTGTTTTTTCCCGTAATTCCTGTGTACTTTCGGTATTGTTTTGTCGTTTTTCAAAAGGTTAAGTTTAGCCAAAAAGGGCATTTTCCCAAAACGTTAGCGCAGATATACAGAGCTATCTACCCTCTTTGTAGTATAATGATGTTATACGGCAGGGGTTGAGAAATTGATTAAAAATAGGGATTGTTTGAATCATATTGCTTCGTTTAAGGTCTAACACAAATTTTAATGGCCCCTATCTTTAATCAATGCTATGAGAAGGATGGGTGGAGTGGAAATCTACTTCATCTCATTCCCATAACAAAATGCCTACAGCACTTGAGTTCCAAAATTTCACAATAGCCTTTTGTAATGAAAATACGTTCTTCTCTTTAATTTTGTCAAATATAATAATATAACATAATTGTCGAATTCTATAACATGTACATACTAGTGTGGAGTGTGAACTATGTGGTTATGAAACACACGTCTGCCTAGTGGCTACTGCATGGAGAGCATGACATTTGTATGGAAGTACTGCCGTTGTAATAATAGTAAGGTAAATAGTGGCTAGGTAGCTAAACATGTACACCCTACCGGTTCTGACACAAACAGTCACATCATTTGTCAACAACCACCACTGCCTATTGGCCCAGCCCCAACAAAAAATATTTGTTTGTGTAGTATATTAAACATCCCCTATATCAAATTCATGCGACACTCTTGGTTATAAGCTGTAGATGTGCAAAACAATACTTGATTTAGAGTAAATTCAAACAATGATTAAGATTCTTAGCATATGTAATTTTCCGTTTTCCTTCCTCACTGAATTAAGTGTGAGGCAGACCTTATGGTGTACAGTAGTTGGAGATGACCTTTCATACAGATGGATGTGCCAGGCAGACTCAGCTGTAATGTTGCGTTTGCTGTGCCGGCAATAAATTCCTATTATGGTGGGATGTATCTACCGACGCAAAGATTGGTTGCTGTTTTATAGGTCTGGGGATGGATACACTACTGTAGAGTATACCTTTAATGTAACCGTCGCTTGAGAAACAATGTTATGTTTGGCCCGTGTATCATTCAGTAGTCCACATAAAGGCAACTGTAAGCTATAGGTAAATAGGTGTTTTGATCAGGACAACATTAGATGAACAGTTTTTGATGGGTGTGTAGGTTGGCTAGCGTAAATCTTTTCTCCACTCAACAAACAGGGAACCATACATGTAGCGACTAGTTATTTGTTATCAAAATATTAGATGAACCAGTCAGATCCTTATAGGAAGACACATGGTGATTATAGGACCATTAATTTCATGAATTATTTTCCCCAAATAAACTGCAGACATACCCGCCAATATCCTAAGGAATGAATTAGATATTTTCACTAATATCTATTCTACCCTTTTGTGTATGCTGCAGTTGATGATGTGAACCATGGCGACGATGGAGTCGAGTCTGACTACCCTGGGGGAGGCCCTGGGCCTGGCGCCCACCTCCATGCTGCCCACCCTGGGGCCGGCCATCAACCGCCAGTGTGACCGCTACTACACCAAGAACAACAAGACCCACTTCATCTACGGCGGCTACGAGGGCATCCCCGAGAACTTACTCATCAACACCATTGTGTGGCTGGTCAGTATGCCACTTTTTACCTTATTTTTGCCCTGCACTTATTTTTGTGTATTCACTACAATGTTTTGAATACACGAAGATTAGGGAGAAAAAAATGAAGATATATGTGTAGCAAGTTCATGGTTGACAAATTTACCGTGGAAACAGGTGTCTCGAACATTTAGTGTGGCCAAAATATGTTTTAATATGTATGCATTTTTTGTGATACCTGTTTTCATTTTATACATGTTGTTTCAATTCCATTGTGTTATATATCCATAGGGACGGCTGGATTAAAAGAAAGAATTGGGCTTATCGCTTTGGTCACAGCTAGTTGTTTAGCTAAGCCTCTGCGATAGATATTTAATATAGTTGATTTTCTTGTATGAAATCTTTTTATCATATACAATGTCCAGGATAGAATTCTTATCAAACATGAGACAACTTTTTGTGATCAATATGCGTGGTCCTTCATATTATAAATGAAAGACCGCAGACTTTAAAGAGTCTTCTCCCTAGGTTGTCAGACCTGTGAATGTGTCACATTATGTAAGGGTAATTGTCTCCTGGCAAGGGTACAGCATGACTGGGTCGTACAGTATCCTAATAGCCGGTTTATTTCCGTTGTAAGCAAAGCTTGCGTCATAACGTGGACTAATTACCCTTCTCAGTGGGGTTAGCAGATTTATTTAGGTGTATTACGTCACACGAGTGGCAGCTAAACAGTAGGGGTGTTTAATTAGAGGTGGTAAGGTTGAGGGATCAATATCATGTGAGCCACGAGAGGTCCCAAGTAAATAATATGAAGAAGATTGAAAGGTAGGAATAGTGGAAGAGGAGGCGAAGTGAGAAGAGGGGGGAAAGATTGCAGGAGTACATTTTTAACTTGGATCTTATAAGATGTATCTCTTGTATCTAATCAAAAACGGGAATTAATTGTTTGGCATTTCATATTTTACACTGAATTTCAAATCTAAAACATTCCAATAGTCACAGTGCTTCAATTTCTCTTTTTGATTTATTGGGAATAATTTTATGATCTCCTAGTCGTATAATATTGAGTCTTTAAAGACACTAGGAACTGAGGTGTGCCAATGCTAGATTTTTAGAAATTTTGTTTAAAGGTACCTAGAAATAGCAAGGTCAGACACAAGAAAATTGCGTTAAAATCTCCCAATTCCAGGTAAATTAGGCCTTACCGAGCCAGAACCATTAAGAAGGATTGGTGGCTGACGTTTCCATGGAAACCAAAGACACAGTACCTGCCCACCGGTAGTTGCGGGATAAGATAAAACATTTCTATCAGCGGGCCAAATCTGAACGTTTCTCATAAACACATTTATTCTGTTTGCCTAAATGCATGCTCTAATGTAATATGGATATTGCGAGGTGCTGCCGGGGGCCACTGGTTACAGAACTGTCGCTCGATAAATCACCTTTTCTTTCTTTGATGTGACAGCAGAGAGACTCCCTAAGCTTTGGTTCATTAAAGCTAAAGGGAGGGCTGTGTTAGAGAAGTTATTCTAACGCCCCATAAAGGTTTCATCTGTTGAGAGTTTTGACATTTCAAAAGACTTTTCCACAGAACACGTTTCCCTGGCTGGATTACGCAGGTAATTAATGTTGTTGACTTCGATCAAGGCTTTGACCGCTGGGGATGTTATAATTCATATTTATAATAATGTTGTAAACGCATTTTCTGCAAGATCTAGATATTCATTTTGTAATTTAGTATCATGTTGTTATTTGCAACAAGGAAATATATGAATATTACGAACCCTAAACAACAATCTAGAAACTTAAGAAATAAATTTCACTCGTGAGTTAGCAGTCCAGCGGTATACTCTACCCTAACGTTTTTCAGACAAGACACCTTCCTTTCTCTAAATAGATTTTGGCCAGTTCAGGATGACCATAGAATTCACATTTCTCTTAACAAGTCACAAGCTCCCTTTAAAAAAAATCAATCCTACATTGCTTCTTAGTCTCTTAAACAATTGTTATTTTCCGTTTTGTAGTGAATGCTCATACCTTTGTAAGTTTCTGAAGTGAAAACCCTAAACTTTCCTCCTACTTTTCCTTTTTTTCATCTGCCTGTGTGACATCTCTGCTTTATTATTATAGGTTGCCAGTTTTCAAGGAATTAAGTTTGTTAGGCTTTTTTTTCTGTCATGATTCAAAAAGTCACCATTTGATATTGACCAAACCATTACCAAATACCTACTATTCTTTAATATTAGAAATGATTCAGGTTATTTTCACAGTCCTGACTGACATCTCTCATTAATAAAAGACGGATTCTAATAAAGTGGAATTGTTTTTGCCCAAGCACTGTACCTTTTCCCTCATCACTATCTGATACAGCATAATAATGATATCTCTACCCTTCTGCCTAAAGGCATGCAGCCAATGCTCTTTGTATTTTTTTTGGGTTTGTATTCCAGTCCATATAAGACACTGTAGATATATTTGATACCAAGCCGATGGCGAATAGCCCTGGCCAAGATTGGCAACCCTCTGCGAAATCCTTTCAGAAATAGGCATACTGGTATAAGTGATCGATTCCCCATCCTTCCCTAACAACCTTCCAATGCCATCCCCCCTCAACTTCCTACTCATGCGACAAATCAAATTGCAGACAGCAATAACATCCAGTATACCATATTCAACATTAAAAAACTCCAGTCCCATCCACACAGGCTACTGCTTCCTTCCAGGGCTGTACGCAATGCCAAAATATCAGGGGCTACCAAGTTAAGTTGACGAGTATTCTTTACAAAATTCTGATCAAATTTGTCATGTTTTAAGTCTTTTGACCTAAAGTCTTACATATCTTAGGGGTGCTGGGTGTGCCAATGCCATCTCTCCTGACCCTGCTTCTGGCTGGTTTCCTTGTTCCCAAAGCCTTTACAGCAGTGCCTTATCTGTACCGAATATACCCCCCAATCCTTCTCCAAACCAACCGTCTCCACCAGACTTTAACCACACCCTTACTGGTCTCATCACTTATCATTACATTCACCTTGCTGACCTTCCCCTAGTCATTTCGCTATACGAACACATGTTGCTTCACATCCCCAATATATCTTCATACATCTTTCCACTCTGGTAGAACGTATACATGGGAAGTGGTACGTTCTGGTCCCAAAGGGTTACACTGTATGATTATTCCAGCTCTCCCTTGCCGTACTTGGATATATATGCCTTGCGGTATGAGTAGTTATTGTTCCTTATGATCAATCTCATAAAATATGGACGTGTTATGCTGAATAACCATGTAGACGTAGCCAGATTTTAGTCCTTAGAATACTAATTAATTTGTCTTGCACTAGGTTTGTTGTTTTCTAACCAAAATTTAGCTTTGATATCGCGTGCCTTTTATCAGAAGCAAAAGCACACTTGGGCATCATACATGTGCATTTAGTTTATTGGTACAAATTAATCAAGGTTCGTGTTAAGAATTACCGTATGTAGAGGAAACATACTATTAGAACACCCCGATATCTTTTTCTTTATTGATCACAGAAGGGTTTGGATATAAATAGAATAAGAACTAGGTGTATCATTGAGGTCTTCCGCCAGCGATACCATGGGCACTTTGGAGGCAGCGTGTAAGTAGTATAATAAAATGAGATATTGTCACAGGCTCATATCACGGAGTTTTATGGGAGAGCTAAGGAATCCTTTATGGTCGTGATATTCGATAGGAATGATATCATCAGAGGCAAGGGAGCGCAATTTTATGTATGCTTGATTCTATGTGCTCCCATTTGCTCCAAATTTTAGAGTTGGAAAAATCCTGATGCTTCATTTAGAGTTAATAGATACGTATGGGCGCTTTTAGAATATTTATTTTTCTTCTGATGACGTCAGAGACATTTCTTGCAAATATATATAATTATGAAAATTATATAGGACACAAGAAGGAAGTCGGTGTCGACATGTTGAGAACCAAGTAGGAACTGTTTATTTCATCCAGAAACTCGCGCTTTTACTCCCCTAAGACTTGTGCTAAGTGGTCAATAAAGGTCACATGATCATCGCGACAACTTATGACGTCACTTCTGGTACCATCTTTCTCGTACCCAAATACTCCAATACTAAATATGAAATGTCACAAACACTCCCAAAAAGGGAACCTTCATCATTTCATGAAATTACCCAAATAATCAGAGATATACAACCATCGGTGTTAAACGAACAACTTATGCAAGAATGTAACATGCTATTACTAGTTTTCAGCCCAAAAAGCTCCTGCCTCAAGAATTATAGGTCTCTGAACACTCTTACTACCCGATTCATCACACTTTAATAAAGCCGGCACTTATGCAATTCATCTCTTAATGCCCTTTAAATTTAAACATGTCTTTACTTTCTTCACGGGGTTAAAACGCTCATGAATAAATGGTCATTTAAATGTACTCCTCATAGTTCTAAAAGTGGCACTGGTTATAATTTTGAATAAAAAAACACCATGGCTTGTAATACTTCATGGGCGTAACATTGAATCCGCTCTCATGGGTCTGTCTGTGTTTCCCCTCAGGTATTGCTGGTCCTATTCTCCTTCCTGCGGAAGATCGCCTGGGACTACGGCAGGCTGGCGCTGGTGAGCCGCACCGAGGCCAGGTAGGTTACTCAGACTTTTAGTGAGCAGCTCGCGCGAGGTCAACTCACACACTGGGACGCGACGCGATCGTTTTAGTCGTGAGCTTTTTGGTTGTTATTTTTTTTAAACGCACAATTGAGTCAGACTGCTATCAATTTAATATAGCTTTTTTTCTAATCATTTCGTATCAATTTGATATCGTATTCTTAAGTATAATTATGTTTATGTTTAGGATCCAATTGACACTACAAACTGAGGTGCTCAGTTTGCATTTTTTTTTACTCTAATTTATAAACAGTCCAACTATCTACTGATTCAAATCTACGTCCGAAGATTTGCGATTGCCAAGCGACGTCTTTGCTGACTGCAATTGATTTCCCCTGTTTTTGATAAGTCAGATATAAAGCATCTTCGTATACGTTCCATGTGTCGGCAGCCGTTGTTCTTGATGTTGTAAACCCATCATGGAAATAGCAGTCGCTCAATAAGGGGTAAAGTAACGTCGCTATACCACTAGCTGACGGCGGCAGAGAATCATCAGCTGATGGGTATTGCTAATGATAGGCTTCGCAACGGTGACCAGAGAGCCAGATAGCCAAGCTTAAATCACCTCATCACAGTTTTGATTCAGATAAGGCAATGATGGAAAGGCACCGTGAAATCTAGTAAAATCAAAGAACAACTAGGTGTTAATATTAACTTTCATCTAGCTCAGCTTGATAAGGATTCTTGAAATTACTTTGGGAAGGTTTGCTATTATAATACCTACTTACAAACATTAAACATGGCCGTAATCGGATAAGCATGGCCATCAACATATGAACGTAAAATTTAGCATTTATAGTTTGAAACCAGTGTTTCAACTGAGTATACCTGCTGGTGTCACCGTTGTGGATGTATTATTGTGACGGTATATCACCACTAAACACCCGATGCCAGCTGGCTCATGTATACCTCTGGTGACCTGTATAATGACAACAGGCCGATTATTGAATGGGCATTATACGATCGGGAACGTTCTGACTTGCTTTACCTGCATCACATATTGGTTAGAAAAATACAGTTCCCTTTGTGTTTCCCAAGCTATTTTCCATTGATCCGACCCAAGTAGGTTAGACGGGTTTTTTTAGGTTGGAAACTATACATATTTAAACATTAAGTTCATAAAATCATAAATTGAAGTTATCTATAAATATTAATCTTGTATGCACTACATCATTAACAAAGTTTACCATACAAACTATATAAATCATCTAAAGGTCTGATAGGTCAATTACATTATTAACATCGGATACGGTGCATCCAATATCATGTAACGTACAGTTCTATGGTAAAACATACAAGAGCAACTGAGCAGTACTCCTTCAGTCGGCCAGTTGAGTACAGCTACAGAGCCCACCTTTGGGCGAGAAGTAGGCCACACGGGTTGGCAGCCAGTATCACGTATTGATCTGCATTGCTTTGTTTCCCCTGGTATCCCTCGCGATTGCTACCATAAGAAAACACCAATCCGCCAACAATATAAACAAATCTGCTCACCTGAGCATTGGGCTATTATGAGCATAACCTGAAGGGAATCTAGGTTCTAGACTTGCTGTTTTTCTGTATTGCGTATTCCTCCCATGATATGGATTACCGATAGGAAAAGTATGAATCAGTTCATACTTCGCTTAAATTGTATCTAAATTAATTTATTTTTTTGTTTTATTTTGGACCTCCCTTTTCCTGTAATGCTACCCGTGAATATTACACTGTTTCTTAAGAAAAGCAAACCATATAAAGAACAATACCTACAAAGAGGAATACATATTTCGACGTTAAAAACTGTGCGGCTCTGGCCAAGAAATCCCATTTACATGCCGCCTTGGATCCTATAAATCCCTACGTCTCGACAACCCTATCCTCCCTGTCACAGGTCCATGTCCCCTGTCTAGGGGAAGAATAATGCTATGGGCACCGAGGTAAGGCTAAAAATAACAACCCAAGAAAACACAAGACGGGGCCCTTGCCGACAATGTCTGGGCAGCGTGTGGGTGTCGAGAGGCTCCTTGAACAGCTCTCATCAAATGACGTCAATGAGAGCAACCCCCTAGGTGAAGGAGTTAGGAGAGGCCGGATTGGCAGCACACAATATATAGAGGCTGATTTGCAATTGTCCTTTTTAAGTAGTGCTGTAAATTAATATAGTATACACTGTATGTATAATTAGATAGATACATAAATATATATACATGTATATATATATATAAAATGTAGATTATAATTTCTTCTTGCACGATGTAAAATGGCGAAATTGAAAATAAATGAAGTGGAGAATGCCCTAGGTTACCTTTTCTAACTTCCCTTCGTAAGGCTTAACTGATTTTTTTTTATATACGATACGTTTTTTTTAGGTCTTTGGGTGTCAGAACGAATGTATATACTTTCATTATCACTCCTACATATTGATTTGACTATGACATGCGATTGCTCAATCAGCCCTCCCTTCTCTCCGCCAAATGCCGGTTTAGTATGGGAACATTACCCTTCAGCCATGAAATATAGACTCAAAGGTGTCAACGACTCGATACACTGTAAATGGGCGAGCGGTGCCCCTCCTGTCAGCTACACCGTCCTGCCCTGTTTGTATATTCAACGCACAGGTCTCGGCCCTTTGCAGTAACACTTATACCTCCAGTGTTCGGGGGCCTCTCAGACGTATATATACAAGGTTACTTATTTTATCCATGTGCAGTAATGTTACAGCGTATAAATGGCTTGTAATATTACACATATTTCCGATCGTGATTTATAATATACCTGCATGTTTTTCATATATTCGTTACGTTTAAATCTACCTTAATGATATGTTTATACGATATCACTATACATCAATCGGTCAAGGATACACCACTAAATGTTTTGGTGCTATAAAATATACTCTAACACAGTAACTATCGAATGTCCCTATTTTTCCCCCTTTGTGCTGAAAGCCAATTGCATTGAATCTAAGCTGATACATGTGCGTCTGACAACCATATGTACACGTATATGACTGTTATAGGTATTTTTTTAGCGCTAGCATCTTACTTGCCAGACGCCCTTAGCCATGTTCACAGTATATGTTGTATGTATTATAGATCCAAGTTGTACCATGCTTTAGCCTAGAAACACGTGCTGCGATCTACGGAAGGCATTGAGTAGTATATAACTTTGTTGTTTTGCTGCAGGCGCACCATTATTGCTAGAAAGGTTGGGGCCCGGTAGTTTCAAGCCCCTAACATCCAAAACATTGAGTAAGATAGTTTTGGCAGAAAAGGGGGATGCAGTTCAAGCAAACCTCTAAGTCTTGACGTTAGAACCATGTGTAATGGTAAATGTAAATAACAGGATTTTCTCCGAACAGTGACATTTTAATGTCTGCTTTCTATTCCATAGGGGAACCAGGGTCCCGAGACAGAATTTGCGCAAATCACGTGACCAAAGAGTGGGAAATAATCTCGTGCCTCGCTGCAGTTATTAGTTCTTTCGTTATTTTTGTCTTTTCACATTTTTCCTCAGTCGAGTAATTTTAACGTCCATTTTGCTTTGATCGCCGGCGTGACATGCGGTATAAGGAATTTCTTATAGGGAGATTAAAAATTCTGACGCTGTGAGCTTTATTAAAGTTAAATCTTTTTAAATCTCACCATGATATGGTATAAAAACCTAGGTGCAGTGGAGATATTTTAACTAGCAGCTGAGGGGTGATTTGTGCGATGGCTGCAGCGATATATAGCTGGCGAGGGGATGATTTATTGGAACAGATCCACATTCATGATAGCTGGCAAGCTCCACAGAAATAAATAAACGACTACTTATAGAGGGACTTTTTTTTTTAACGCGGAAGCCACATTTGCCTAGAAGCCAGAGATATCTGTACGTATACTATTGGCGGAGTGTTTCAGTGCATAGTATACAACATCCCTCGTTGAGTTAGATTAAACATATACCCCTACGCCAATATCATCGAGTCAACAAAAGATGTACACTATAACAAACTTACAGGTATTTTGTCTATAAAAGAACGTTTTTCCTAGAAGGCAGTCAGACAGGCCTGGGCCTATAGACGTGCAAAAGGTTATAGGGTGTGTCAGTTCTACAACCTTTCCTCATTTGGCCAATGCCAATTCGGTCTGAGGCCGACACTATACGTCGGGATGGTGAGCACTGTAAGAGGTGTGGTGTTGGTAGGGGGGTGGGAGGGGTAGGGGTGGGAGGCGAGCAGGAGCCGTGGTAAATGCCCACTTCACACGCCAATTCTGTCGGCGGGCGGGCAGGCCCTGATCAATTATCTCTGGCTCCGAGAACCTGACTGTTATCATCCTCCAGGGCAGGGCCATGTGGAGAGGCTCACCTGTCTTATCTGGCACCTTGGCTGGAAGTGCGCTTTAAGAGAAGCTATTAGAAAGGCAGTAACGAACTGGATTCTCACCACCCATCGTCATGGAGATATTAGTATTAGAAATGAGTTACTTTTTAGGTTATGGTGTTGTCAGGTTTATCATGAAATCAAACTGCAGAGGTTGAGAAGGTTGACACTGAGTGCCTCTGATATAATGTTATGTCTGGGCTGAATCCAGTTCAGTAAATTCTTAATATATCTACCTAATACTTGAACAAACACACTCTACACTACATCAATATCACAGAATTGTTCCTACCTGTTAGTATAATGATAAGTTGATAAGTGAAATTGTACCAAATATGGCAATCCCGGTATGGTTTTGTGAGATAACAATCTAACCAGAAGAACTCCACAGTGTCGACCAATGGAAACCACGGAGCAATGCAATTTAGAAACAGTGGAATTGTTGGCGCTTCGAGAGGCAAATAAAATCAATGGGAGTGACGTGATGTTCACTCGGGGGAAATATATTGTAGACCGCGCCAGACCCGTCCATCGTCGCACTGAGCAGTAACCATCAATGTGGAGAACTGGTTACACAGGAAGATTTAGCCATCAATATTGGGAACTGGTTACACGTGGAGATTTAGCCATCAATATTGGGAACTGGTTACACGTGGAGATTTAGCCATCAATATTGGGAACTGATTACACATGGAGATTTTCCATGAACTACAAACTGCTTTTTCAATAATACCGGTAATAAAAAAGGGAACAGAGTGAATGAAATGGAAGAAAGTTGAACCATCGATTCTTTATAGCCCTTTATGGCGCCGGTTCGATTGAAAAAAAAGTCCAACATTGTTACCTTTTTCGTCAAAGATTCTAGTTTGTTTTGCTTTCATTTGCTCTCTAAACTTTTATCTCGTAATTTTATTTTCATCCCGCTTCATATATGATTTATATCTCATCTGGATATTTCTATCAATTGCAGCCTTTCATATGAAAACTATAAGTACTCGTATGTATGGGTTTTACGGTGTTGGTGTGTTCTTTAAACTGTTCCTTTTTATTCGAGTTGCTCTTACCACAATTAAGACTATCTATTGGGATTCCAAATGTTATAGAAAAATAAGATTAATTTTGTCAAGGTGGATGTCCAATCTAAGTAATAATTATGTATACTTTACTAACTGTAAAAGTTGGGTGAAGCATAAAATAAGATTAATAATAGGTACAGTAGCCATCGAAACAATAATTTGTGATACCTTTCATTGTATGGGTCCACGTTGCTTTTCTCAGGTTATGCTTCTGTGATGTCCATTATCCAGATTCAGCAATAATTCTCTGATGGTGTTTTGGTGAATTTGACCATTTTTACCACTCTCGGAATTCGCCTTTCAAACAGCAAATCATTACTCTATGGTTGGGGAGATAGTGTATAAACTATTTTCTCCTTCATACTCTTATTCAACTATGACCTCAGGCACATTTTCAGATATTTCATCTTGCACTTTGATTTGTATTATTTGGCCCTTTTGGATAGTACTTGACATGCAATGCCGTGAAGCATTTAGATATAACATAAGACACACTTTAGTTACAGCAGGTGTGTATTTAATTACCATACTGCGCTTTTAACCAAAGGACACAGTATGCTATCATTTGATTATCACTGAACAAAGCTATTCATTCTTTACACGTTTGATAAACTTTGATGATGCGTTCTATGTAAACAACGTTTAAGTCATCCTGCAGCTTGGAGAAATGACTAAGCCAATATAATCTTATGGAGACAGCTGGATAAACTTAATTTGACTCGCAGTCAGAACTTATCATAACCCTGCAAGTTTAATGCATTTGCACTCTAATCTTATATCGCCATCTTAGAGGGATCGTGGACCAAGAGTGCGTAAAACGTAAAAATGAACGATTCATTCTGTAAATTCTCATTGTAAAGTGTCTATAGGTGTGCAGGGCAAGTAAGAACTGAAAAACTTGAAATATCTGGTCCTTCTAACTGTCTTAAAAATGTAGCTCTGTTAATAATGTTATGATAAAAATAAAAGTGATATATTTAGATTCAGTATATTTTTTTCTATCATTCAATACCAAAATTGTTTGTCAGGCACAAGTATTTTAATAAAGAAATGGGAGTAGAATCTGACAAAGATGGCACAAGTTTTCGTAATATGAGCATCCTCCCGGGTGACATTGCTAATGAATATAATAATATAAAATATGTTCAGATGATAAATGGCCACAAATGACACACAAAATATGTTTAGAAATTAAAAAAGTCATCAATAATGTACTCCCCCACTTGTAAACTTATGTGATTGATATAAAAAAAACTTACTGCAAATCTTTGGGAAGTAGAACTCAAAATAGAACTGAAAAACAAAACCAGCCCTTTTTTGCCCTGCAGACCTATAGGATGACATGAGATGGGAAGAACATATGCCTTGGTAAAGGCAACTCCGTTTCGCTATTCATATTGTGTAATGCATCTTATTTCAGTACACCAATTAACACAGGCTCCCTCGGGATATGATGAAAACATATATTTTTATTTCATTTATTTAAGAAGCAGCTTAATCCTTAAATAAACTAGGATCACATTACGCCAACCATAACTTTACAAGATACCAATGTGAGCAGTGTTTGTGCTGATGATTGTAAGTTTTCTTAGAAGTGTTTAGTTTGTGTTGTGACCGTACATGTTTTGCTTCATCTTCTCCTTCTAGGTCACTGCTGCCGGATGACTCCAGATACAACGTGTATGGCCGTTCTCTTGGTTTGATTCTTTACCCATTCCTCTGTTGCTATTTTCAAAGTTTCCTTTTTTCAAACCCCTCTCCGCGGGCCTGTTTAAACCACTAAGACTTCTATTATAATATACCACTTACCATTATAGTGTTATCACTTGCCAAAATAGTGTTTTTAGACTGGGTAACTTTTAGGCTGAGTTTCACAGGCCTATAGGTCATCTTGCCATTCCTGTCTGGTCCTAATTAACTCTGGATTACAGGGCATTTAGTCTCGATCACGCGGCCATGGTTTAATTTGAGTAATTTCCCTGAATGTTGGGAGCACCTGCCGATCTTGTTAACTGCACCTTAATTTGAGTCTCGAACAGTACATATATGACGTCCAAGGACGAGCTATTTTTCATCCCCGGGATTTTACACTCTGTGGATATTCAACTTCTTTGATTAATGCAGTACTTCTGAAAAAAGTCAAACTCGACAGTTAATGAGGTTTTACGTTTAAGATTATTAACATCCATCTTAATGGCCAAGATAGATCAATTCCTGAAGTTGAATTTTCTGAAGAATAACAAAATCGCAGGGATCGACAAAATACCGTAACCCCTCCCCAAAAACCAATATTGATAGTAAAGAAATGCCAAAGATTAATGTAGAAGTACACATAACAGAGTTGCATGCTCATAGACCTCACAAGTTGTCATCCACTTAATTACCATAAAGAAAATATTCATACTTTACCACGTACCGTTATATATTCAAGACAACCGATCACAATTGTTATATTTCGTGCGGAAAGAGCATATAACTATCTTTTCTATTCCCTTACACAGACTGACTCAATTTTGATCTTTTAGTCAAGAATTTCCTGTCTCTTTATTATAGATTTAAGTGAACTTTTCTCATTCAGAACATGTTTTATGACATCATCTTCTATGTGAAGTATAGAATATATATTTTAGATTTATTTATTGCCAAAATGACCAAAATTTGTTCTACATGTGATCACAATTTCGTCTGATAGGAAGAACCCTTATAAAGAGTACCATATTGTGTTTCGTTTTTGTTGGCACGTGTGTGAAGTTGTTTTTTTTACTGAAAAACACAAAACAAAACATAAAATTGCAACAATGAGTTCTGTTCTTGGCCTCGAGTGCTCTATAACATTATTGATAACACACTTTCTGTCACTACTCACTGCAAGGCTTCACTGAACAAAAATGTCTTATTTGCATACACTTTCTTCAAGCAGTCTTTACTCTCAGCGCCAGAGTGGATATACTGTGCTATAATCTGAATTTCAGGGATGTCTGCTTTGCTAACACTGCAGATTCTACAACAATATTATATCATTCAAAGATATATACAAACATTACCTATAACAATCCATGCTGCCATTAACACTTAAAATGGACATAAAGAGGTACTCTAAATGAGCATTTTAAGTTGTTCTTTGGTTGATGCAAAAAAGAAAGGTTTGGGTATACATGTAATTGTTTTTCACACCTTATAGCACACCAACAAATCATTAACAAAATATCTTAGAAATTTGTGAAAATACATTTTCGCCCCAAATTGTTGTCATCAGGAACACACAAGTGTCTTCGTCAGTCTGAGAAACCATTTCAAAGAAAGCATTAGCATTTCCTGATATATTAGATAAAGTGAATAACACCGACACTTAATAATTTCCATAATTTTACTCAATTATTAATATTTGAATTATTTTGTCCTTAACCGCGCGCTCGTAATTAAACATCTATTGAGGTGTACTGATTGATAGTCTGGAATTAATCTAATTTGCTAACTCTATAAATGTTCCCCTGGCGTCCCGAATGTGCTATTATTGGAAGCGGTGTCCCACAGATTCTCATTCACCCTCAAGGCTGATCACTGTTACCATGGTTACAGATGGGGTTGGGTACTTTCAGGTGGACGTCCCTGTTTTACGGCGACCATAACGTGAACGAGAACCGCGGCTCGCAGGAATCGTTGGACACCCAGGTCCACCGCCAAGATAAGGTTAGTATACCCCCAATCAGTTTGTAAAATAATCATTGCTTTATAGCAGTTATAACGTTGTTTTCAGAATGTTGTCTCTGAAAAGGTCCCTATATAGTTTGGAAAGATTTATTTAGACAGCTTGGGTCTATTTTGCGGATTTTCAATTCAATCAGGAGCAGTAAAACCTCTCGGGGAAAAGTAGAAACGGTTGATAACAGCCCTTCATTACTTCATAAAAAGTCAGTTACTTTTCATGATGGTTTTACGATATTGCTCGACTAGAATTACCTTAATAAATTGCCCAATCCTGTTACCAAATCAACTATTCGAGGGTCCTCTTACACTTTACCTCGTAGCTTTTTTCTGTGTGTTGTGTCATTTCATGTTAGCGTAGTTTGTACTTGCAAATCTCTGTTATTGTGTATCTTAACTTCGTATTGTTGATGTATATGTGAGTATCAGTTTTAAATGGAGAAATTGTTCGATATCATTAAAAGGGATTCGATCACTCCTATAGTTTTGCACCTTTTGTTTCATTGTATGTACCTATTTGTTTCCAACGAGCAGTTTCTACTTGAGCGGCAACAAGAGGTCAAAGACGAGGTATAAAGACATGACATGTATTTAAGGAGTAGACTATTCCTATCTAACTTCTTCCCTCTCTACTGCACCCTCCCCTTACAGAACGGGTTAGATTGGTCCTGGACGAGGGGGTAAAGGTTTTCATTTGTGTCTTCGTTTTTTGTGTGTATAAGAAAGGGATTATACATAATATATTTCTTTAAAGGGAGCCAAACCCAATAAAATTGACAAAATTTTCAAAACTCAGATAAGTATGGAAATATGTTAGATGAGTCCAGTTAAGGTCAGTGGTAAATTATTAGGTGTGAAAACTAGCTCAAACTGATGTAGAATGCTACAAGAGATGGTAATATCTACATTTGTTTGTAAACTAACCCTATTTTCGCGGATCCACATTAATTGATTTGAGCAAGAAAAACGTGTTTTTAATGATTTTTTAAAACCATATTTCATGGTTTAGGTTTTAACATGGGCCAGAAATAGGCTCAAGAAATGGATTTCCATGATTATTTTAGTTAGGAAAATTTCATTGAATTTATTGGTTTTGGCTCCCTTTAAGTATCTGTATCTGTATAGGTAGCTCCTCGCATAGATGCTTATCTATTCCGAATTAACAAATCAACTGTACAGAATTCTCCGGCAATCAAAGTGAAATATAATAAAACAGAAACTTACTAATCCATACCTAGTTTAGCCCTAACCACTTTGTAAAATTATCATTACTCTACACATACTCAAAGTAGTGGGCAAATTTATCGAGCATGGACCACTCTTTGTCCGGGAGTTGGGCGGAAGCACGTGCCTCTATAATGGAGGCCGTCTAATGTTTCAATCACCCTAGATCCAGTCTAGTCTGAGCAGTAACCTTGTGGAGTACATCGAGCAGACTACATTAATAAATAATGGTTTTCCAAACAATAGAGGGTGGATGTATTAAATGGATTTCCAAACAGTAGAGGGTGGACACCTTGATTTCATTTTATGAACATAAACGCACGTATGCATGGCTTATATACGATTATCGGGTCAGTTAAATGAAATGCAGTGTACCATTTTCAAGTTGTATTAGTACCATCTGTTGTTTATCATTGAACTGTACTTCCTTTTTTTATGCTGTCAATCATCTTAATCTGGATCTTAATCTTAAGATTCCAACTATAATTTAAGGGTTCGAACTTATGATTAAAACGAGTAATAACTAGCGTACGATACTTCACGTCGACTAAAATATACTACGGGAGCCATATTTCCAAAGTTAAGTCCCGGACCTACGCGTTAATTGTAAAGAGTGAATGTTTACAGAATATTAGAGTCTGTAGCTGTAGGCGACCCTTTTTCCTACTTCATTCAAGGTGGCCCTCCTGCCTTTGCATGGTTCTTTAAGAAACGAGAGATGTAAAGGCTCTCTCTGCACGATTTTAGATTATTATACCTAAGTAATAAGAAGCAAGGTTCGAATAAGGGATTATATCTCTTCATTTGATTATTTTCCCCAAACTGTGTTCCGTCTTTGAACAAGCTATTATATGTGACCCGGAGAGTTATGGTTCATTTAGTTTTGATAATTTCTCAGGCAAATTACGTTTAAAAGCACAGGTCAGGTGGTGGAGATATTGTATCTATAGAAACCAGTGCTATTCATACTATTTTAGAGTACAAAAAACCTCATTGTTCCTTTGGGTAATAAACCGTGTCAATCGATTTTCGCCTACTATTTTCTTATTTCACACCTCTTTATCATTAACATTTATTTGTATACGGTACTGATCAGCTTTAAAAGATTTCCGGCAACTTCAAAGTCGGATCTAAATGAGTTCTTACTAACAAAGTATATACAAATTGTACAGTCTAACACGTGTATGTGTTAACGTGGATATTACCATTAATCCCCCACCAAGGTATTAAAGCATCTGTATCATAAAGCCCTACGCGCGGTACTTTAATAGGTATCATAAAATCTGCCCGCATGTATGGTTGCCCTTCTAAATTGAATCTGATAACCCCTTTGGTACTCCAACATAACTGCTCGGATAACACTCACACCCAACACAATACCTAACGTAACCCCTATGACTAGACCAACGCCCACTCATGTGCCCAACACTTCACACATTTGATTTTGCTATCCCGGTCTACTTCTGAAAAGGACCGACGCTGGTCGTGATCCTTTGAGGCCGTAATGTAGTACGTTGTTATTTGGTAAAGGTCCTTACCAGCCAAACCCGCCCAGGAATTGTCCTTTTACCTCCCACTTCCCGTCCCATAGGGATAGAAATGAGACTGTTAGTTAGATCCATTAGACGTACCTATATTCACAATAATTCCTCAGTATTGCCTACAAAAGTTTATTAAATGGATGTCCCGCTATTTATGTTGGACTCACAATGACAGACATTTAAGATAAATTTTCCTTATCTTTTCAGGGTTTCTGTTCCTGGATTCCTGCTTTCTTCAGATTAAAGTGAGTGATGGCGAATCTTTCCTATATTATGAATTAAACAAATACATACCTGCCGCATTGGCGCAGTTCTTTTAGCACTAAAATAATATACAAAAAACGGCTTCACAAACAAATTAGTGACCAGCTGGTGCATAATGTTGCGGCTCATGCTGCCGTATATATTTAGGTTGATTTTTTTTTTTTTCAGTTTATACAGCTTTTGACACAGTGCCAAGTATGCTCTAGTAATATCAAGAATAATGGTTGTTAAATTACATCAAACCAAACTCTAGACCTGATGGACTGTTGTTTTATTGTTCAGGGAATAATTAGGTTTTTAAATCCAAAAATCCACATGCGGTTTTGATGCTGGCGATTTTGTATATGTCTGATATTCCCTGGGAACATAGTAAAAAAACATACATTCTTTATACCAAAAGGGAATTTCAAAACATTTCCAGTGATATATAAAAGGTGTATATCTAGCCATATTTCCCACTGCCGGTTTTCAAAATTTGCATGTGGAATATAGGCTTAAGTTATACCAAGTTATCCTAAGTAATACTAAGTTGGCACTCCTCAACACTTTCAGAGATGAGCACATCCTGCAGAAGTCGGGGCGGGACGCGGTGCAGTACCTCAGCTTCCAGCGCTACCTGCTCGTCTACATGGCCACTGTCACCGTCTTCTCCATCGCCGTCGTCCTGCCCGTCAACTTCCAGGGCGACCTCGGTCAGTCACACGCACTACTATTCGCTAATGTTATTTAGCACGTTTCTGAGATGTTTTTTTCCTTTCAAATGTGGTTTTGGTGTATTTCTGTTGATTGAAATGATGGTAGCCAGCGATCGGCCAGATCAATAATAGGAATAATGCCAAGCATGCAAAAAAACACCTGGGTTGCAAAAGACTTGGGGGTAAAAATTCAGAGGGCTTATCAAAAAGGGGGATGGGTCAAACCAGGGGAGAAAGGATGTACAGGAGCAAAAGTTCTTGGAGACAAAAGTCCAGGTTTGGGGTGCCGAGTTGAAATCCACGCTTCACGATCGCAAGGTCATTGGGGCGAGTCCGGGCTGTATGTACCAAGGTTGTCACTGTGTCTTCCCCCCTATGGTCCAAACAGGATTTTGTGAGAGTCTTGTATATAGAAGACCCCTCACCATCCTACGAAAGAGTAGGGTAGTGATCATGATGCCAGGTTTCTCCTATAACTATAGATTCGATCATGCAAGGCAAAAGTGTCAATAACCTTGTTCTCGCCGTGATATACATCTTTTTCATGACATATAAGTCAAATTTGACTTCTTGACTGTCAATAAAAGATCTACTACTACTACCATTAAGGTCACGCCCCCTGGTGTATTAGATTTGAAACACTCTTTTAGGGAATTGCTATAGTTAAGGTATATGAAGTGAAGTGACCTAGTTTCCAAAAGCCCCAAAAGTTGGCAGACTGGTGGACTGCGCAGGTTCATGGGAAAGATGTATAGCCTTAGATATTGGTACGTTGTTTAACCCCAAACAACCAACCAAACAGTTGGTTGGGGAGGTCTAAGGAGCAATGGTCCAGGGACAAGGTCCGGGGGACAGCAGTACTGTCACATTGAAAAACATTATAACGATAATATTATGTTAGTCTTAGCTTCTCTTTGCAAAATATGTAAATATCGAAGTCAAACTAAACCTTAGTCCATGATATCCGAAATAGCTTGTTTTCAAATGCGTTTAATAATCACCACAATTTGGTCAATGGCAATCAGGTATTCTCAAAAAGCGTGGGAATAATGGGATGGCCGTGGGGTATTGAACACGGGAAGTAGATGTATCGGGCTTGGCTCCAGGGTCTGGGTCATTTAGTGTAGACTCCCGGCTGTTGGAGACCGATAGCGTCACATCACAAGGCGTCTTGTATGCATGAACTCAAACAAGTCACACCGTCCCATACAAATCACACCACCCCATACTAGTCACACCACCTCACATAAGTCAAACCAATACACACAAATCACACCACGACACACAAGTCACACAACCGCACACAAGTCATACAACCCTGCACAAGTCACACCACCCCAAGAAATTCGCACCAACACACAAATCAAACCAACACACACAAGTCACACCATCCCACACAAGTCACACCATCCCACACAAGTCACTCCATCTTACACAACTCACACCATCGTACCCAAGTCACACCACCTCACATAAGTCAAACCACCACACATAAGTCGCACCGCCTCACACAAATCAGACCATCCCAAGACCATCGCACACAAGTCACACCATCTTAAAAATATTATTCACGTCCACAACCAATCACTCGACCTTACATAAATCACACAGCCTCTCATAAATCACACAACCTGACACAAATCACATCACTTCACACAAAGTACTTAACATACAATTACGCCGGCTTCTCACGAATTTTAGCAGGTAAAATGCTCCGTCCTTTTTTTCCAGTTCAATACCCACAGCTGTATGCTCAATTAAGCATTTCTCTTTAACGCCCTAATGCATAATGCATATACTGGGTGACACCATACATGTACTACTGCAGCAATATGAAATAAGCCTGTATTGATTTAGCTTTGTGAATTCATACTCATCGACTTCGTGTGAGAGTTTCCTTTTCAATTAAACTATGGAAATGCCATTGATTTTTGCCTAAGCTCTCATACACATAAGACTTCCAAGAAGACAAGGGGAATCAATTCTCCAATGTTCCGTGTACCTACAAAGGAATATGTTTTTTTCTGCCTGAAGGTGAAGATAGAATGATAAATTAGGCACCCAGTAATCTTGGCAACATCTGGGAATGTTTTTGAAGAGGTATCTCCTGCGTCCAACCATACCAGACGGGACATGTAGTCATTTTCCCGTCTTTTTACTTTTCCTGTAACAATCCTTTTTGTCCGTACTGGAATGACGCTTGTGCTAATTACTATATACATTTTCTAATGATGAACTACTCGGTATATCAATTTACACCCATTCGACGAACCACTTTCGAAACACTTAACTTGATATCACTAAGGAGTTGTCTATGGAATTTGGGAGGAGTTAATTTGCAATATCTTCTTTCCATACAGAGGGGGACACACAGGCGTTTGGACATACAACAATCAGCAACATTGCCTCAAAGTAAGCCTATATTTTCTTCATATGTGCTCCCCTCTGACTGAATGGCTGCAATGGTTTTCTTCAATATAGAATTCACATCAAGCGGCTACTTGGAAAAAAACTATGCATATCTTTAAAAGTCGATGTATAGCTTCCTCATACCGCCTGCAGTATAATCATTACTCGGCAGTGTCACCCCACGCTTACCCAGGTATCTACCGCCCACTTATTGGTGCCCACTTAAAGGTTCAAGATGTTATATATGTATTCATGAATTAGGGAAACAATAAAGTCATAAAACCCTATACGCAGTACGGCGATGTGCCGACCGCTGATGATATTTTTGTTAGATTACTTGGTAGTTCGCCGTATTGAAATGTACATGTTTGATCATGTAAATTGGTGCAAAAATCAGCCGATTATTTGAGTAGAATCCGCCGATTAAAGCGTAAATCGGTTAAAAAAAATCGCCGAGTAGTAAGATGCTTAAGTCATTGAAAGAGTGCCAGACAAAGTATCTTGTATGATTTCTCGTATCACACAATTGTATTTTAACAATAAATACTAATATATAATATTTATATGGTACTGGTGGAATTAAAGAAAACACAAAAAATACACGAATGATTGTGTCTCGCCGCAGTTCCCCGACGTTGTGGGTGCACAGCGCACTGGCGGTCGTCTTCCTCATCATCGCCGTGATCTTTATGAGGCATTTCTCCGTCAACCTCCAGTATGAGGAGGACGAACAGGTGCGTCACTTTTATTTTATATTACAAATAAATTATGTAACATATATATAATTTAAGAATAGATAAATGTCATTTTCATCGGTTTAATTACACTTACATGATTAATTTATGTTTATATATTATCGATACTTTATGAAGAATATCTTGATATCATCTTTGCGGTTTAGCATGCACCTTAGAATAATTCAAGTAACAGTGGTAGCTTTTTCCTAAAATGATGTACAGTAATAAAATTCAATTGTACTTTTCAGGATGGATTGCCCTAACATGTGTAAATATCAGTAGCCTAACGTTGTTTCTGTTATGAGGTTCAACATTCTATAGTTCATTTTCAGCCAGTTTTCAACTTTATTGTCCTTTTCCCCCTTTTTCAACGGAACAGCTCGAATCAAGTGATTCAGATTTTGACCATGAAGATCGATTAACCTGTTCAAAAAATAGTTGAGTTTCTACCAGAGACTACCAGTTTGTTTTATCGGTTTTCTGCAAAATGTAGTTTCATTATGGGAGTATGACTTTATGAGTATAACTCTGTAACATGCATATATGTATATCTTTTTCCAGGCTACTCGTACCCTGATGATCTCAAACATTCCAAAGGATAAATGTTTCCGGAACATTATCTCGCAGCACTTCCAGTAAGTTGACTGAGATTTACCTTGTCTACTAGTAGGATCGATGTAAAAATTTTCACGCATTGTTCAACTTGAGATGAACTGCATAATAAAAAGTACAGTAAAGAAGTTAAAGCTACTGTCTACATGTCTCCATCCTGGATTTACATAAAAAAATAAACTAATTATCAATATTGCAGGTCATTCATTTATCATGCGCTTAGTTAAAAGTTTTACTCGGATGAATAATTTCTGTGGTAGTTGTGAGAAGCAATAAAACTATACAATACTTGTGGAATAGACTTTTTTGTTTCACTAATGACTCGTGAGTGTGATGTAACCCTATCCTCCTTGCAGGGAGGCCTACCCAGAAGACCCCCTCGTAGATGTTCAGTTAGCCTACAACATCTCCAAACTGGTGCGTCTTGACAAGAAAAGGTAGGTTGCGAGATTTTTTACCTATATAAGTTCAAAACGTTATAATTATTTGCTTAGTCCCCTGTGATTCAAAACTTGTATTAGTTTTAAAACATTTAAAAACTCCTAATGTCTAGATATCCTACAGATGTGATAGAATATCAAAATGTTTTATTCAAGTAAGATTCAAACATATTTTTAGTCCCCTGTGGTTCAAAACATGTATTAATGTAAAACATTATAAAACTCTTAATGTCTAGATACCCTAGACTAAATCTTAAAGATAGTTTTAAATTTGAAGTAAGATAGTCGTTCATCCATAAGGGGCTCACTATAATAGACATAGCAGGTATAGAATAATACCCTCCGGAGCGTCTAGTCTGGGAGCAACAGTACCTGATCGATTTTCCCCTAGTCAAACCCCTCGGGTCCATGTCTGGCTCTATCCCACTCCTTATCTCCATATTCACATATAATAATGGACCGCATTAACACCTGACCTGTGTCATTCCCTAGACAAAACGCCTTTGAGGGCATGATCAACTCGGAGGCCATCCACAAGCAGACGGGTCAGCGCCCCACCATGGTGCCCTTCCCTGGAGGACGCTGCTGCTGCTGCGTCCCCTGCTGCGGCTGTAAAGAGGTCAGTGGGGAAATCAGCTCCCATAGTACCGCCCCCTTATCGCTGAGGTAATGCCTAAGAGGTTGGCGTCTCAGGAGACAGGCCTTCTTCAGAATTACATGAAGCTCCATTCTTGCCTGTTATCCATATTTGAGAGGCGCAGGTGGTTTTGATGGTTGACGTTATCAGTGGTTGTGACAACGTTATCATTGTGTGTGTAGATATGGTTGGTTTGGCACAGAACATTAAGTCTAGACAGGTTCTTCTGGTTTTTGGGAGTCCCTAGTTATATCTATATAGTATAGTAGCTAATGGTGGGGACTCCCTCAATCAGTCATGTCTTTAGCCATTTAATTCTCTTTGTTCTCAATGACCGGTTACACAATCTCATGTTCAGCTGTTGAAGGGCGTTGTCCTCCAATTGTTGTTGGAATTAGGCAGTGTGAGAAGCTAGAAGTAGGTTACATAACCAATGCCTGAGCTAAGCAGCACCTACCCCTTCAAATTAGGACCACCACTGTCACCTGCAGGTGGGCAGTCCCAGGTGGGTGAGTGATAGGTCACTCAGGACTAGGACCTATAGTAGCAGCCCTTTCTTAAACCCCTCCCTGAGCTGTGTATGACAGCAGGAGTGGTGGTGGTCAGTACCTATAGCTCATATTACAAATAGCCCTCTGGTATTAGGAGGGCTTTTAGTTTACTGAGGGACGACCATCGCTCATACATGAGCGGAACTTTGTAGCTAATTTGCTTCTTGTTCCTTTGATAAAATTGTTAGAATATAAACTGATGTGTGAGTCTATGATAGTAGGCAGTTTACCTGTGAAATCTGAGGGAGATTATCAGCCAGAACAAATTTGTCCATACCATATATATGTGTGTAAGTCAGTGTGTCAGAAGTATTGTCTAATTCTGCTGTAGCAACAACTAGCGCAGTTTGTAGGAACCTTATAATGAGATATAATATTTTCCAGTAATGTCACTCAAGTAAGTCAAATTACAGGTCCAGTAAGAGGCAATCAATTCTGTATTTTTACCTGAGTTTTTGTCAGTTCTGTCAACATCGGGTTCAGATATGAGTGTAAACGAACCAACTTGCTAACTTCAGGTGGACGCTATCGACTACTACAGCCAGGAGGAGCTGTCTTACCGCAACAAGTGTGAACGGGAAAAAGTCAACGCCTTCCAGAACACCCTGGGTCTGGCATTCGTCACATTTGAAGACGATCATGTTGCGTCAAGGTATGGAGAGCTAAAAATAATCTATAACTTGACGAGAGGACGTATAGCAAAATTCATATGCGCCATGTTGATTTGTAATTGATTTCTCTAATCCACATTTTTATCATGGACACAAGGGACTTTTACTTTGCTTCAAAAATGATAAAATTTGGATGAACTATGAATGTAAATATTTAAGTAAAGGCCAAGGCAGTCTAAGACAATGACTCTTTTTTTGTAGAGTGTCAGCCGACTTTAAGGTCTCCTGTAAAGGTGCCCACAACCCCCACCCGTCCAGCGTAAGCCGTGAACTCGGGGTACACAACTGGGTGGTCAAGTACGCACCTTCTCCGGACAACATCTATTGGTATGCCCATTTCACTACGTTCTTATCTTAATTGGGATCACTATTGAAACACAGAATGTCCTTCAACCTTGCACTAGACACTTGCAGATACATGTTTATCGATTATTAGCTCTTGTAATGTATGTATGGAGGTTTTGCTTTTTAAAGTTACATTCTGAGCTAATTTGACAAAACCTCTTTTATATTTTATTATTGTAGCTCAAAATCACTGTTTAGTCTGGAGACCAAACTAGACTTTTTTCTGTGATAAATTTTGGTTTTTACATTAAATATTGATTATTTCTTCATCGGAATGGAAAATTCTCCAGCTGAAGAGTATTCTAGGTGATGATCTCAAATTTATCACTTGTAAGATTAAACTAAAATTAATTTGACAATTGCTGACATCAACAGACAGGTAAAGCTGCCAGGAGATTGCCTAATAATGATTAATAACAAGTTATTTTTCAGGGAGAACTTGTCGGTGTCGGACGCAGTGTGGTGGATGAAGGCCATCCTCATTAACACCATCCTCACCATCCTGCTCTTCTTCCTCACCACACCCTCCATCATCATGAACCTGCTAAACCAGGCCAACTACAAGAAGGCTGTCGAGGAGCTGCATGTAAGCAAATGATGGATCACTATGTTAGAAGTGTTCTGTATTGCCATTTACATATGAATTGGAAAATATTGTAGTTGAGGACTTTTTCGTCAGTCGGCGAAAATTAGTTAACCTCCTACCAATGTTGCCATGTACGAGCCAGTGTTTCTTCTGAATCATATCGATTTACTCTCTTATCCAGTATAGAATTTTCTCAAAACTATTATTTTCTCATTTGATATAAAAACATCCAAAGTACAGGTTGACCCCTGCTATCGTGACGAGGCAAGTGCCTTTTTCTTTACTTTTGTCAGAAAGTTTGCATGAATAGATCAATACTTACCATTTTTGTCTATGTCCTTTTGTCCTCAGAACCCGTTGGTTGTGCAGTTCGTACCCACTCTGATCCTCTGGGCTATCTCGGCGCTACTCCCCTGCCTCGTCTACTACTCTGATCAGTGGATCGGCCACTGGACAAGGTAGGATTCGCCTCTCACTTCTATGCGCACAAGGATATAGAAAGAGAATACTAAAAATACGTTATCTTTTCTTGTGTTTCCCAAAATACTTTGCAAGACAAAAAAAAATGTGTCTGTAATTTTGTTCAGTATCTGATAACTTTGATTCATCATATAATGGGTAATAGTGAGGGTTTGCCATTCAATCTGATTAAAACATCAAGAAGTCGCTGTTTATTTCAGCTGGGTCCATTTTAAAACATATCTGTGATTTAAAAAAAAGGAAATTCGTGGAAATTGCATTCAATGCAACTTGTTATAGAGAATAGAAATTTGCCTGCACCTTTATCATAAAATATCTAACCATTCTCCCAATCCTTGCAGGACTGCTGAACATCACGCTGTGATGAGAAAGACCTTCATCTTTCTACTTCTCATGATAGTCGTGTTACCTTCACTGGGCTTAACTAGGTAACTAATTTGATATTATAAGTGAAAGGTTGAAAGAACTGTCGAATCAACGCTAGGATATGATTTTCAGGATGATGGAACTTTATTTAAAATCAAATCGACGTGTTCCGACCGATTAATGTCTTCTTCAGGGTTGTGCATGTAAAGGCTAAATAAGAATTGGTATTAAGAGGCCGAGCTTCTGTTTTTTCAGATGTAGTCTAACTAAATGAAATACTGAAATATAGAAAGAGGTAATGAACAAAATGTCCCTAGCAGAATGGATATTATGAAAGCAGAATTAATTTCACAATTCTAAAGTTTGTTTTCTTGAGCTTTAAAGACTTAAAAAAATGTCTTGGGGCCAATCTTTTATGTTCTAATGATGTATCATGTTGGTTTACTTTTAAAATTACAGCTTCAAGGCTATGCTTGAGTGGGCCGCTATGAGGAATGAGGAGGCCTACAAATTCCGATGGCAGTAAGTTACTTTAAATTGTATTTGGTGTTGATTATATTGACGCAACTATTGAATGGTCCATTTCCCTTATATCTTGACATCAATATAACGATATTTTAGTATATCTACATCTGCAAACATAGGACCTTACCATGTCACCGTGTATGAAAAGGTTCACGCTGAAAATGAAACTTTTGATTCACCAGCATTACTTTAAGCAATGTATTATTTTTTCTCGCGCAGATGCATCTTTATCCCTGATAACGGTGCGTTCTTCGTCAACTACGTCATCACCTCGGCGTTCATCGGGTCGGCGGCTGAACTCATCCGGTTCCCCGAGCTGTTCATGTACACTCTGAAGCTGCTGTTTGCCCGGTCGGCGGCCGAGAGGACCTCCGTCAGAAAGGTAAAACTAACCCTCCCTCGCCCCAATTACCATATCTCCCTATAAGTTACGAACAAATAGATAAAGGGTGCGGCTATTTCAAAAGGTAGCCCAATACCCAGTCTGCCAATCCTCCAGACAATGGCTAAAGAATTTCAGTTTGGACTGACAGTTTTTTTTTTAGCAGGACTGCTGTTCTATTTGCTAGGATGGCTGGTAAGAATTGTCCCAAATTTTTACCAAACGGGTCCAAAAAAAAACTAGTACCAGGGAAGGAACTGGTCTTACATTTCTAACAAAGATCATGGCAATTTTAAATTAAGACTGGTTGTGACATACAATTTTAAGTCTATCCAATTTATGTAAAGAAATCAAAGAAAACTTTCACAATGTTATGTTATAAGGGTAGCTAATCACAACTTTCTGTCTGTGACTTCACCTTATTTATTAAGCTAAATGGCAGAATAGAATATAAAATGTTTATCCATAACGACGTTATTTAATTTCAGTCGGTGTTGTGGGAGTTTCAATTTGGCATTCAGTATGCGTGGATGTTGTGTATCTTCGCGGTAGTCATGTCCTACAGCATTGTCTGCCCCCTAATCACACCATTCGGTAAGTCCTATTTTAAAAGTATGTATAAAGTAGGCTGAGACGTATATATTATCTGAGGTAACTTAGATAAATTTATAAACTAATGAAGACCTAACTGAATGTTTGAAAAGTGTATAAAGTAAAGTGAGGCGTATATTATAAAATCTAACTTACTCTTTTCTCTTTTTTTTTTAAATTGCGGTAGCATCAAGCAGAGATAACTGGCCACGTATTGATTAATTAAATCTAACTAACTCATTATCTTTAAATTCATTTGAGTGGACAGGGTCACTTATTTGAACAAAAATAGTTTTAAATGAAAATGTTTTTTGAGATAATGTAAATTATAGCAATCCACAGAAACTCAACACTGAATGCTCTCGTTGCCTTCCACAGGTTTAGTGTGCTTGACAATGAAACATTTAGTCGACCGTTACAATATATACTTCGCGTACGGACCCTCAAAGATCGACAAGAATATTCACGCTAGCGCCATCAACTTTGTAATTGTGGCCGTTATAATGCTACAGCTGTGCGTCGTCTTCTTCACTATCCTGCGGACAGGTGGGTGTTGTTAATAAAAGTTGTACTTGCGTTTCATTTTAAGTTTCTTCTGGGAAATTAGGGAAAAGTGCACTTCTTAGAAAGCAATTCAAAATCCCGACACGAAATAGTATCGGAAGTGGAAGGTTAATACAAAATTTACCCTAATACAAAATTTACCCTAGAAAGTGTTATGTATCTTAAAGTAGTTTTTTTTTTATCTCTACTCTCTGACTACCCTTATGAACGAACATAATACGTCTTTTCTTGAATTTATGGTGGATAAACCGAGCCATTTATTATTATTGCAGAGGAAGTACAGGGAATAACTATATTCTCCGTGGTAGCGTTGTTCATCACTTTAATGATCTTCCTTGGACGGATATGCTTCGGGTGGTTCAGAGGACTGAGCCCAATAACATACAAGGTAAATATCCATATATGAATACTATGATTATGTCTCAGTCTGTCGCTATCTTGTAGACGGTTAGTTAACATGATCTGTTATGAAAATATCTTCATGCTATGAATACGTGACTTATGATTCTGTTTTCTTTATACAACTAGCATTTCAAGGAGACTGAGCGAGAACCGACTGTCGAACAGGCATCAGATGTGAAGGTAAATAACATCAATTTCTCTTTACGGGCCTTGTAAATGAGATGGTTTTAAATAATGAAATAATAGCGATCACGCTGAGTCAAGTTTGCCCACAAGGATCCAGCATTATGAAATTTGTTATACACCAGCACGAAATTTGTTATACACCTGTACAAAACATATATTATTTAAAAAATGCCATATTTTGCAGCCCTTCATCCCGAACGTATTGCTGAAGGAACAACAAGAGACCCAGGCGGCGGTGAACGGCAGTGGGCAGGTGAACAGCATCGGCCAGACGTACGGGTCGACCGACTCCCCCGAGAACGTGGCCGTGCCCGAGCAGGTCCAGGTTCACCCGGCGGCCACCGACACCTTCAGCCCCTGACTAGACAGTATCGCCTAGGTCTAATTAACCAGGACAAACCCAGGGCGAACTGACCCGGTGTCTCAGATGTGGTTGTCAAATCATGAGCCAAATCAAATTAAACACGATGTTTTTTTTTATTAAGAAAAATATGGGAGATGACGTTGTAAGTGTCAATGCTGTGGATTGTGAATTAAAAGTGAATGCTTTTGAATGTGCAGTTCGGTGTTTGGAAGGGAATAATGATACATTTTGTATAGTTTATTATGGGACGTATTATATATAGTCAATGGAATCTGTATCAATATTATTCCATGAGTTGCGGATTTATTTATTAGTTTCATCTGTTACATTGTAGGTTAATTTTCAATATACTGCCATCGTGTTTTTAATCAAGATTGATGACTATTAGGAGGAATACGACGATGGTAAAGTTTAAGAGTTATACATTTCAATATACGGAGCAAGTTAATCATTTTTTGCACTTACAAATTAATCCTGTGATATGTCTCAGTTGTATCTAAACAGAAATACGTACAATCATTATACATGTAAAAAGCGCACTACGAAATTAATGTATTCTGTACAAAAATTAGACTCAAAATTTAGCTCAAAAATTGGCAAAAGGCATACATATTCTATTGACACACACACAAAACATGTTCTCAGGGTCACTGCCTATCTTGAGATGAGTGATATATTTTCTGGCGGTGTGTATAGAACAGAATTCATTGTCGGTGTCCTCTAACAGAGTAATTTGTTCGTTTAAGCCGAGCCATTGTGGATGCCTTCTTCACGTAAACAAAGTCAGCTTTTCATAAGAGATTGTCAGACGTTACACAAACACGGTAAATGTAAATGTTATTTATTCATGATGTTACTTGAAGATATAACTGTCGTTTAGTCACAAAATATTCAGAAGATATCATAATTGTTGACCAGGATGCTTAAAATAAGAAGCCTATATAAATTTTGCTGGTGTTTAACTCAAACATTAATGAAAGCGATAGCAGTTCATATATATATGTGCAGGACATTCTTCACTTGTATGAAGGATTTTGCTATCGGTTATATTTATCCTCTGGCCATATTTTCCTTCCTGGCTTGATTAAGGTCACATAGGAAAAATTTACCCATGACAATTCGATTTCATTTTCACACTACACGTTAAGATGGTGGGCATTTTACAACTTTGTTTTCTTTTGACTGAAGCATGCATGTTTATTTAGAATTTATTCTACATCATTGCCCTTTCTGTTATAGCTTTTGATATTTATTGTAGCTTATAGAATTAATGTATACAAATGTAATCTCATGTAGTGGTGTTATTTAAAGGTTAACCGTCGCACACATGCGTATGGTTACATCCATCTTTGCTGTTTACTAGAATAGTGTATTGAGTGTAAGCCTTGTGTGGAAGACATTATCATGCCTGCGTGTCTACTTAAATGACTAGGTGTTCTTACCATTTGGGTTCACGAATGATTGATTCTGAGTGTCTAAAAAGGATCCCCATTGTCATGACTGATTGAGCAAAGTATATAAGAATTCCATTCTAGGATATATTCAATAGAATTCATAAGGAGTTAATTTGTGTAGCCAATTTTCTGAATGAGAAATGTCAATATCTTTGAGTTAGATCTACACTTATGTACGTCTTAATATGGTTTACAATGTTCTTGTTTCATACTGTTAAGAATTTCGGGTCCAAAGCAAACGTTTGTAAATTATCGAGTAAGGCACTAGTCAACGGGAAGTGTGTTATATTATTATCAGGATATATGTCAGATAATATAATTGATAATAAGACAACTTAGCAAAAGCTATAAATGTAGTAACCTTGGTCAGGATAGATAAATGTTCTCCGCCAATTACATTTGTTTGTCTCCCTTAAAGATACATGGAGTGAAAGTATAACATGTTATCACAATATGATTGTTATGAGTTTAAAAGAACAGGATGTTTTTCTATATCTCACAAGAAGTAAGTTATTTGAATGCTATGTTGGACGTGTAGTCTCTCAAATTAATAATTGGCTCTGTTTCCTATTGTTATTCATACTAACGCTTTCTTGAGTTTTTTTTCTGGTCTAATTTTGTAGCATTACCATGTTTGTGTTCTCGACTTACTTGCAAGTAGAAATAGTGTATTCTAAGAATAGATACCCTATGTATTAAAAAGCAGGCTTCTGTGGGTACTAATCTGTACATAATATTACAAAGAAGAGTTTAAGCAAGTGTAATACCCTCGTCGGGTGCAGGGAGTGAAGTAAAGTGAGTCAAGGTGTAGAATGATGATAAACCATATCTCCGAATCATGATGAAGCATACCCTTATCTGAGCCAACCTTCAACATACGTTGCAGTCGTACTTAGAAATATCAGCAGATTAATCATGGGTACTTTAGGTGAATACGAATTCGATGGATGACAAACTATACGTACATGTCCATAAGCATTCCAGCTAAGCATCCTGCTGCACCATGTAACATACATGTAAAGTGCTTATTTTGAAGGAAAAGATTTTAATACGGCTAGAATGTTATAGATATTTGCCGAGTTCTAGAGCTATAATGAAGCTAGTCAGTTTAAAGATGCTTGAAAACCAACTGTTTGTGGTAATATATTCTGTGGTGTTGTAATGAACCTTCTTGCGAATGGAGGAAAGATTAACAGTGGATTGAACACTGTTGTTTCTTGGCCCCAGTCTAACTGCTGTATACTGTTTTTGCCTTTTCACATGACAAATATACAAAATATAGTGTCCTGATTGTGGATGTTATCGTTGGTGTCATGTTGTGGGAGTAGTCCAAAGCTTGCTTGCTAAATTCTTTTTCTCGACATTTCTCGCTATCTCAGCTGAGATGTATGTAACGGGATACCGCTCCAAGACTATCCAAATTGTTGTATGATATAATTAGCTATTAACCGATTGTACACAATTGAACTATTTTCAAAATAAACCATCGCATTTAATAGTGGCCTTTACACTTTATCTAATCCATAAACATCTCCTATCATATTGTTAAAAAGAGTATCAGATACACCATGACATAATTCAGCCTGAAGTTGAATCATTTGGGATAATGTATCACATAGAGTATGGAATGGTTATACATAATACGTACTTGCGACTTTGATTATGAACTTTACATAAACGATGTACATGATGCATAATTTATGTATTACTTTATCATTAACAAGTTCAATATTATCTGCGATTACACATCAGCTGCCTTTTTGACTTAAGAAGTCCGGGAATTATCGATTGCCCCTTATTCTCATGGCCAGCTGCAGGTCAGAAGTCATCACGGTTACCCGCTTGGCATGGAGGGCGCAGAGATTCATGTCTTCGAAGACGCCCACAGCGTAATACTCGCACGCCTCCTGGTGTGAAATACCAACAAACATAACGTTATATGAGCTCACCGTGAAAATACAGAGAAGCCACATGTGAAAACTACTTCACTAGCACTGGTCTATAATACCCCATCCTGGCTCTGAATTTGAGAAAATATCGAAATGATAACGGTATTTTTAATCTCAGTATAATTTCAATATATTTAATTTTTATCCAAGCAGAATACACATATTAAGAAGCATATCCTTAGTAATTGTAATATTGATATATTTAGCTTTAGATTTACTACCATGGTGTATATATATAGTAGAACGGCGCCTGATGGACACCTTTCTTATTGGTCAAGTCCCATCTTTCTCCATATGGGGGATTTTTAACTAGGGGCCGTCCATAAATGACGTCATGCGCCCGGGAGGGGGGGGGGGGGTCCAGTCCCCTATACATTCCTATAGTAATAGCATGACGAAGGGGGGGAGGGGGGGTCAAAAAAGGTCAAAAATAGCATGACGTCATTAATGGACGGCCCCCTAGATGTAGATATACGTTACAAATAGATCTAAGAGTTATGAGCAGAGGCGCGATCCGGTAGAACTAATCTGCAATCACATTTTTACAAACTAGATCTATAGTAGTCTATATTGGCATTTCAACCCCCCTCTTGCTTCACATTGGTTTGATTAACCGGAGTTTTATATATTGTACATTCGATCAATAACCACTTGCCTGAAGAGCCAGTAATGCCTGTGGCTGCATACGGAGGCTTGGGTTAAACTCGTGGAAAATCTCCCTCACCAACCGTTGAAATGCCTGTTTTCTGATGAGAAGGCCCGTACTTTGTTGGTAGTAACGGATTTCTTTAAGAGCAAGTATCCCTGGACGAAACTTCTTTGTATGCTTTATACCTGACATTGCATAGGAAAAACAAATAACTACATTGTAAGCATAGGGATTATTACTAGGTCTTTAGTTTGATACAGAAAAAATATTCTTAATTCTAAGTAGACCTACTAGGCCTAGATGTAGATCTAGAATAGGTATTCTGCCCCGAGGAGGACGTTTATTCAACAAATTAATAATGTCTAGATCTAAATTATGTATTTTCTGAATTCCGAGAATTGAACAAGAACGTTTGAGACATTATAGTAATTTTTTTTAGACACTCTGTATCTCACTGCATACACCTTGATGAAGCATAATAATATGCCTACGCGAATGTCAAATAGATCTACCTGCTGTATGAATCACCGCCCCGGCCTCACCGCGGGGCTTCGCCAAGTTTTGAAAGTGGACACGCCCACTCCCAAACTGGCCAAAGTTTGCCTTTCGTAACCCTTTTTGAGAGACTGCATCTTTTAGGGGCTGTCCACAAATGACGTCATGCAGCAGGGGGGGAGGGGGGGTTCCAGGTTGCATGACCAAACATGACAAGGGGGGGAGGGGGGGTCATGTGTAGCATGACGTCATGTTTGAAAAAAAAGTATAAAAAGTGTAAAAAAATGTACTATTCAATGAGCTTCAAAACACCAGCTTCAACTGTATTTTGCATTGAAGGTAAATTAATACGATTTTGATGAGTTTGAAAGGAATATCTATGCCATTGGTTGCCTTGATGCCTGGGACAACCAAACTGGGGGAATGTGTGTTATATCGCACATGTGTGTTATATCGCACACCTGCACTTAAATCCATATAAATAGGGTAAAATTGATCCGATTTTTACAGTTCAAAAGGGTAAATTTGCAGCACTGTCTGTCGCAGCCTATGCAATACCTGGATTGATTTTCCTTCTGCAATCATTAATAGAATACCTGGTATGAATCTTATTGCATATTTTTATCGTTCTGACTTTAAATCTTAATTAATTTTTGATTTTACATATTTGATTACAACAAATTAATGAGGTTGATGAGGCAACACACCTCTGTACATGCAGACAGTTCATGAAATTACGAAAATATGGATATTTCCCCTAAGTATGAAATGGATGTTTCTTTCAATGACACTTCTAGGTTAAAGTATATCTTCAGAGGTTTTTGTATTGCGCATTTAGTGGTCTTGTATCGCGCAGTTGACTGCAAAATATACATATAATTCATACATTATATTTTCACTATTTTCTGACAAAAATTCATGTTTTAAAGTATTTGTTAATAATATGAATAGATCTATCCTCCATTTCATTTCCCAAACATGAACTCTGTCACATAAAAATTGAAAATGAACCAGAGGTTAATATAACTGTCAGCCATTATATAAAATATTACGACGCAGAAAGTCAGTTTTCCCAATTCCAAAATTCACAGTTTTCCCACTTGTCAAACATAATAACGAGCTAATAGTCAAATATTCATTCCTAGAAATACATTTATTAGATATTTGTGAATAATTCAATTTTAATAAATCAAGCCTGAGAAATGTGCTCACTATCTCCAATATTTTGTCTGTCATTTCCTATTCAATTATTATATAACAACAGACAATTGTTTCTAATCAATGTGTACTTCATTTGGGATATAAAATCACCATTTCCCTGCATACATATGCATGTCAAAAATCAACGAAAAATTGAAGTTATTATCATTTAATACTGGTTTTATGATATCATTAAATTCACTTTTTACGGTATACGGTAATACGGTAAATAGGGGGGTTCCCCTCAATGTGACATCATTTTTAGAGGGGGGGTCAAGGGTGCATGACAAAACATGACAAGGGGGGGAGGGAGGGTTAAAAATGGTCAAAAATAGCATGACGTCATTTATGGACGGCCCCTTAGAAGTGAGTTCCGGGACAAGTCCTTAGTAGATAGACTGCGATGTACCATCTTTGTCCTTGCCATTGCGTGTCATGTGTTCTATTTACAGCCTAAAAACGATTTATGACAACATTTTTACTTGAAAAGTTTGTCGTCTGCTAATCTGAAATTTGGAGCTCTTCAGCATTGAAGGGGCAATTAGATAGACTTCCGGTAACTCAACGATGGAGCAAGAGGTGGAAACTTTGCGGAGGGAACTGGCCCTTAAAACCCAGGAAATTACTGAACTTAAGAAAAGATTAGAAGAAAAGGTAAAATAATCCATTTATAACATAAAATCGTATGTTTCAAATATAGACATAGGCGCTGGTTGACGTTCGTCTTTAATTTACTTGTATTATCGCCCAGGCAATCTGGCCTGTGCCTGTGGCAAGCGGGCCGTTTGGCAATATGACCCTGTTTTCCAGTAGGGTTTCAAAGCCAGCTGCAAGTAGGCTCTTACACTCAGCCAGCAAATGAAAACTTAAAGGGTCTGATATATGTTTAAATTACTTTCTGCATAATATTAGAAGCTAGATATTGGTCTGGCAGGCTATGAAGTATGATGGTGCATTCAGACACTAGTCTACTGCAATTAGTGAATTAGGATTTCTTAAATAGACTAGTTTACATAGATCTACAGGCCCATACTAGTTAGATCTACATAGGATACCCAATAACGTTATTGGCTTCCATAACTTTAATCTAAGTTCCCATCCTACTACCAGTAGGCTTCTGGCTTTGAGTTCTGTACCTCTACAAGTAGCCTTCCAATTATTATGACACCACACCCACGGATAGCCTTTGATTTCCACAATCTAAGTCCAAAACCCTACTACAAGTAGCTAGGCTTTCAACATTCTGATTGGCTGTCATAGAGACCCTACTTAAAGTAGGCTTTGCAGACCCTACTTGCAGTAGGGTCTTATTGGACCAACGGCCCTTCTTCCTCGCGGTGACTGTCTCCTCTCACAGCGTGACCTCCAAAAATATCGCTTGTCCGTGTCTTATCAGCTCCCTATGCTAACCTACACACCTGTATCAGGTGGCCACGGAGGGGACAAACAAACCACGGGACACTGCTGGTCCCCACGGTTTTTTATTGGCCGTTGAGGGGCCTATTTTTACCCCTGACCCTTTCTTCGAGAATAACGTCGGCAACTGGTTGAGATGACCAGAACATGGATCACACCTTCAAAATTTATATTCAAAGAGATTTTCTCTTCAAATGCCTAGATCTATATTAAATATTGAATTCAGCAGGTTATAAACACAAGTTCTAACTCTCTGCCTCTAGTCAGGATTAAACAAACGTTATGCCCAAGTGGCAAAACAACTCTTCAGGACGTCCAAAAAATAAGTGTAAAAAATTATAGGTTCTTTGTTGGCAAAGGTAAGATTTTGTTATTCTCATAGCTCATTAAAAATAATATATAATTTCTATTATGATTATGAGAAAATGTGCTTCAAACATAATTAAGAAGGCATGCAAATGCAATTTATATTTGTCATCCATTAATTCCCTTTTTTTTGCTAATCCTAATGTTAAAGTAGATCTAGAACTATCATCTGAACAAAAGACGTCACAATGAAGTCATTTGAAGTGCAACCAAAGTCATTTGAACGTCCTGATAACGTCCTGCCCATCATTTTGCGTAGACATCACTATAACCAAAACAATAGATGATTGGCAAACCTGCAAATCTGTCAAGAAATGTGCCCAGAACTCGGGCGACAGTAACAGTACCGGTATGTTGTTGGTTTTTAGAATTGGAGGAGATAAAATGTACATGGTGACTCACGTAACCACGTGTGTATGTCTGTCATTTTTGTTAGGAAGGCGATGAAGTAGATGTTATAAAATTGTTCTTTAAGGAAACACAAGTTAGCAGTCAGAATGTGTCTGATGATGCGTTGGGGTACGGCGACATTCCAAAACTACAGATATCCAATAAACTGGACAATGAAAGCATTGCGAGATACAGCCGCCAGTTGATTCTACCCGAGATCGGTGTTACAGGTAATTTGATCATTTATGTTGGTAATACTCTGCTTCATCAAAGAGTAAATGGATAATTCCATTTTCATAACGACATGTTAAGATCGAGCAGATTTGCATCGTGAAAATTAGTTGGTCATCTATTACCATAGTAGCTAGTCCATCCTTTTAATTTCTTGTAAACATAATTTCAACATGGTATACATTTGAACATGGATGAACCTTGCCATTCATTATCATAAAAGGATATAGATGGATGTGTATTGTATTTTTCCTCAGGTCAGCTAGCCTTACAGAAAACATCGGTATTGATTGTGGGTGCTGGGGGATTGGGATGTCCATCTGCCATCTACTTAGCTGCTGCGGGAATAGGTGAGATATGTCTGTCAGTATCTTTGTAAAAACAAAAGTAATATGTATTTGCTCCCCTAATGTATAATTGTATAAACACATTTTTATACTATATCGAATTAAAAATATCACGAGTTTGACCAACTACAATATTTCAGGGCGTATCGGCATCGTTGATTATGATGACGTCGAAAAGAGTAATCTTCACCGGCAGATTTTACATACCGAAGCGCGGGTCGGTGTGTCTAAAGCCCAGTCAGTTGTGATGTCGTGCAAACAGTAAGGCTTGGATACAAAGACACATTTTGTATTGATTTTGTTTGATCAGAAACCAAATATGTAATCTTTGTTGAGAAAAAATTCTATTGTGCCATCCTCAGATATTTTATTAAATGTTCTAATTATAACACCACTGCATGTGTGGAAAAGGATGTATACGTACTGTTGGGTCAGCGACATATAAATTGTCCCATTATGTATGCACTTTAATAACATTCCATATGAGCTTAGATGTGATCGACCACTAATTAGCAAAATTGATATTTGTGTTAGCAAAAGTTCTGAATTTTGGTTATAACAATTCTTCCTAGCATCCTCTTATCTTTTACCACTTTTCCAGAATTAACTCAAGTGTGGATTGTGTGCATTATCAGACGTCTCTTACTAGTCAAAATGCCATGGACATTGTCAAAGACTATGACATAGTGCTGGACGCCACCGATAACGTCGCCAGTCGCTACCTTCTCAATGACCTCTGTGTCCTGACAGGCAAACCTTTAGTCTCGGGAAGCGCTCTCCGATTTGAAGGACAAGTAAGAAGTTCGTTTCCTGAAGTACAGACACTAAATAAAAGTAGAATGTTGATAAACGAACTGTCAGAAGACATTAATTAAAATCAGGTTAATTTCGTTTTATCTTATCCGTAATGTCGAAAGGAAATCCGTGTCATATCATATTACAAGTAATAGTACATGCAGTTTTAATTGAAGTAATGAAGAAAAGTAACATTTGATCCTCTTGCACGAACTTCCCCAATCTAATGCACTTTACATCTGAATCTATTATTTCTTTTCTAGTTAACCGTATACAACTACAAAGGCGGCCCTTGTTATAGATGTCTTTACCCCACACCACCTCCCCCAGAAATGGTTACAAACTGCTCCGACGGGGGTGTGATAGGCGCAAGTAAGCACGAGAATTTTTAACATGCGACATTGTCATCTTCTACTTTATTTACATAATTAAAAAACTTTACAAAGAGTAGCCCTGAACTGTTAACGAGAGTGGGCATTAGATATATATGTTTATGTGCGTGAGTGTTGATAAGAGAACATTCCTATGATGCACGGTTATTTAAAAGTCAGACCTCCGTTATTAAACAGTTAAAGGTGGTTGTAAAATGTCCAATGCTCACATAAATATCAATATTGATAATAGTTACCGCTTCTTCGTCAGTCAGTATTACTAACTTTTAAATTTGCTTTTCAGTTCCCGGAGTGATAGGTGTCTTGCAGGCACTAGAAGCTATCAAGATAGCAACGGGAGCTGGATGTATCCTTATCTAATTCTGAATATCAACCAATTTCGTTTGGCTCATTCCATTACTTAATATTTTAGCAGATTACTTTTAGAAAAAAAATCAGCCCAGTGCTGAGAAAAATAACGTTTTCGCACTATATAATATGTAGAAGAAAAATATACAATTGGCTGACAACATTGTTATTGTAAGGCTGATTATGGTTTCACATAGATTCGTTTGAATTCTTAATCTCTGCCTAGCCACACTTTCCCAAAGACTTCTGATGTTTGATGGACTTGATGGGACTTTCCGGACTGTAAAACTTCGGCCATCCCAGAAGAAGTGTTCGGTGTGCGGGGAAAATCCCTCCATAGACCGGCTGATTGACTACGAGCAATTCTGTGGAGCTCGGGCTTCTGACAAGGTTTTTAAAGTTATTTTCCTTTGGGATATGTACTTCTTTTTGTAAATACACTTTTTTTAAATCCTATGCTTTTTTCACTGCACTTTGCATTTTACTGCGATAGGAAAGTTTCGAGGAAACATAAGATTGTGACCTCAGACGCAATATTATCTTTTTTTTTTATATGAATAATATTTCCACCTTGAAAATGAATAAAAATATACAGCAATATACAAAAACCTACTGGGTACATCCTGAATGAGGAAGGCACCTTTATACTGAATAGCCTTGATCTGAACTCAATCCTAACCATTTCAGGACAAAGACCTAACCATCTTGGCCGAACAGGATAGGATTTCAGCAAAAGTAAGTCAATTAATCGCATTCACACATTAAAGCCATCCATATTTCTACTCTGTTGGACATATTAAAAGTGAACTACACGTTTTCTATCTAGCATCATTTCTTAACTGGCCTTGGGATTTTTCGTTTTCAGGATTATAAAACGCTACTGGACCAAGGAAAGCCGCATTTACTTGTAGACGTCCGGACCCCAGTTGAAATGGAGATATGTGCATTACCAAACACTACGAGTATCCTTCTCTTTAGGGTTAAACTTTATATAAAAATAAGGAAGAAGAGTATGACTAAAGGAAAATCGTCATTTTTTCATCCTACTACTCTTTTCACATTTTGTTACTGTGGTACATTAACTGTTGTCCGTATAATTTATTGCTTAGTTATACTTGTCAGTTTTCAGTTAATAACCAGCTAATTAAGCATATTCGGAAACAAATTATTGTATAACGTCATCTTATACCTAATATACCGTGCGTGATAGAATCCCTTAATTGTACCCAGACATTCCGATCACCAGTATAACGAACGATACGGCAATCACCTCTCTAAAAGAGAAGATAACGTCTATGTGTTCCTCAGGCAGCACATTACCATGTAAGTATCCGCTCCACAATCCGATTCATCTGAACACTATTTTGTTTCCAATCCATCCACTTTTTAGCCTAGGTAGCAGTTTCTTTTATACCAAACCAACCAGTACGTCCCATTCATGACGTTTATCTTATCTCAACCCCACTGTCAAGTAATCCATATCCTGATATACTATAGCCGTCACGGCATTGCGTTCATTTCAGTGTATGTGGTCTGTCGAAGAGGGAACGATTCACAGTCGGCCGTTGGACGCTTACGTGAGAAGCTCGGAGAGTGCCCGGTTACAATCAAAGATATTCGGGGAGGCTTGACAGCCTGGGCACATCAAGTAGATCGAGACTTCCCTGTCTACTGACAGTTTTAAGACTAATAGATTCACATGTGATTTAGGAAATTAAGAGTTCTAGACAATTTTATATTCTGCCTTGCTTTGGCACCGACGGTAGTATAATGGTTGGCGACACTCTATTCTCCTTTCTATTGAGAGAGATCGTAGCACCCAGGTTGTCTCCAAGAATAAGAGCTTTATCTTTTGATTGGTTTTGGGATTATAAGGATGTTTACGTATGACGGGTGCTAAGTGCTGATTACATTTCCCTAAACAACATATTTAAAGGAAGTCGATAATTATTTCATAAAATAAATTGAGACTCATGGAATTCCTTAATTAATTTGTCTAGACAACTGAAATTGCTTGCTTGTGAAATCTAGCATACGATACTGCCCCAAAACTTTTTAAAATGTTAAGAGGATTTCATTTTTTACACCAGGGGACGCTACTGTGCCGCTCCTGAATATTTGATTTAGACAGGTGGCTTTTTCTCAAACTTAAATAAGTCATAAAAACGCATTAATTTTTGAAGTTTTACATTTTCCCTCTCCATGTGGCACTTGCCAGTCAGTACTCCCTTCAAATATACAAAAAGGTTAGTGAGGAATGAATATTGTACTGAAATATAGCAATGGTCTCTCTGGTCAATAAATAAGTACAACATACTACGTTTTCAGATTTTCTTTATTTACATGATAATATCCTTCCTTTCTGGATAATAACGATCTAGATATTCCTTCTCTTCTTTTAAAATAAGTATATTTGTGTACTCGTTTAGCTACATATACCCAGCGCTAAAACATAATTAACAATCACCTTCCGAATCGATACATACGGTCTAAGAATATGAAAGGTTAACGTCATTCAAAATTACTGGATATGCTATAGATCTACAGTGTTTTTTTCTCCGTAGAATATTCTAACGCTGCTTCTTTCCGAGGTAATTTCATACCAAGGAGACTAATATAATTATTATGTATTTCCATTCATCTTCATTACACTCCGATCTCTTCATTCAAGCTTGACATTTTTGTGACTCTTTTTGATGAAAGTTTTCCGCTTGTATTTCTTCTTTATCCTGAAAGATATAACATCGCCAAGAATAAATACACGAAATAAGGACAGCCTGGGACTGATTAAATTGACAGTGCTACAGGTTTACCCTTTGCAAAAGAACAAATCGATTACCAATATCCATGTTTTCTTTTTATCAAATGCAAATTTATTTTCGTTGGAATATCAACGCAATGCATTATAAATATATAGTGGATGAGAAAAGAACTAAGTACGTACTTGGCACGATTTCTCGGTTCCAGCATATTTCGTTTCTGGAGACTCTTGAAGCGATCCTCAAGCAGATGTCCCTCGGGCTGAATGAAAAGTAATTAGAAATATGTATCAACAAATTGAACCAGTGACCCTTCTCATTTGGTAAGGGGCCTTCCATAAAGTATGTACGCACCAAGGGGGGGTGGGGAGGGTCTAAAAAAAAATGAAAATTTGCGTACATACCTATACAAATCCAATGCGTATTATAGCCAAAGGGGGGGTGGGGGGGTCTAAATTTTAAGAAATTTTGCGTACGTACTAAATGGAAGGCCCCTAATGGATCAAATGGAAGGAATATACATCGTATGCTATTATGTAGAATCTGTCCTTTAAACATTCTATGAAATGTTTACACATTTTGACATTATTTCATCGGTACTTACTATTTAGGTTTGATTTGATTCTACATTTAAATCATGGCAAAGTTAATATACAAGCATCAACTCACATTTTTGACTATTTGAAACTACACGCAACTTTATAATCGATCTCACCTTTAGTAGCCTCAACGATCCTTGTATTTCGTCACTCAGTTTTATCTCGACGTCAGGCTCCTCAAACGTACACCAAGTTAAGGAAACAAATATACCCATGCAATCAACTTTACAATTAAAGAAAACTGACGGAAAGTTGTCTGATATGCAAGATAATTCTGTATATTGGTAAGGTTACCCTCGAACGTCAGGACTTACTTCTCCAGTCTTAATTTAACTTTGCAGCAAAACTTATAAGTTACTAGCAAAAGAAATGTTTGATTATGGCTATCAATGTTCACAGCAAAGGATATCTGTTTTTTCCAAGTCGTTTTGTCCTTGTCTTGTTCTCCTCATCAATACGCAATTGTTTTTTCTCTGCACGCTCCTTCTGTTCCTCCAATAACGCTTTGACCGCCTTCTTTGTAGACTTTAATCTGCAAGATATATTGAGTGCATGAACCATCTCCTTTTCCTATACTACATGATTAAGAATTCTGTTTGGTTTTATTCAACCTATTAAATCTAATTGCAACTGTAATTTCCTTTCAAATATGTAGTCACGGAATTCTAATGGAACTATAGGGCCTTTACTTGATTAACTCGAATGCGAATAAAATCCTTTCAAACATGCCAAATCTACTTATTTTGAAGAACGTTATAATATACACAACTATCACTACCTGAACACTTCGCTCTTTTTGATTCTCTCAGCCTTTGCGTTCTCCAGCCTCTGTCTTTCGTCTTTTAATCGCTTTTCTTTTTTGCGGGTTGCTTCAGTTTTCTTGTCCTCCCGTCTTACAGGCGGGTTGTGAGATACAGCACTCAACTCGTCCGATGATTCCTCAGATTCTGAATCGGATTCGTCGAACAAACCTTCAGCCAATTCATTCCGCATGGATTCCTACAGAGGAAATTGTTGGGTGTAAGATATATTTGTATTCTACTTAAACAGTAAAATAACCGATTTAGAATGGCTAGCTTTGAAATATAATGATTAACTTTCAAAACGTTCCTAAACTTTAAAGAAAATATGCAAGGTTTTTATTTTTCGAAGTATAGATTACTTATTACACATAGTTCTGCTAGTATTGCGAGACACTTACCTCTGTCGGGGCATTTGCAGCAGTGGGAAACATATCGTCGAGGGCATGCTGAATTTTCTTCTCTGCCTTAACTTTACTCACTTCTGTCTGAAGGGCATGTTGTAAGAGGTCCTAAAAAGAATCAAACACCATTAATGTATAGTTCTTGGGTTCAAAGTTGCTTTTAACAGTGCAGATATGAGTGTCAAGTAAAATATGCCGTTTACACTGAAATTTTTTTTCCAGCCAGGCGAATAACACGAAATGTGCTACCATTACAAAAACCCTATTCTACAACATGGAATATCTAGGCGGCACTTGTATCATGATTGGAATAACCAGTAGAATTCGATATACCTGATGCTCCTCGTAATCTGGATTGTATGAAGCCCCTGGGTGAGCAACTTCAATAGCCGGCAGTTGTGATGGCCTGTTGTAATACTTAGGAGGAACCTAAAAACATCAATTTGCTTTATCATAAGAGAATCAACAATAACACAAGTAAGGAAGGCAATGGTGGCAATAATAGAAAACCTATCAATCCTTTACAATACGAAATTTAGAAATAAGTGGATAACTTTTGTTTGGATTTATCGGATATAGTATCTTAAATTGTATTTAATACAGTTGATTGAACTGTATTTAAATTGTAATGTTGAAACACGATTACTAAAGGAAAAAGATTGTTAACATTAATAATAACACGAAATGGATGATGCCAAAAGTACCCACGAACAATGTCCCAAACTTGTTCACATTCATGTGAGATATGAAGTACTTTGACATAGTCTGTGATGCAAATACTGGCACAAATCAAATACTTCCAAGACCTTTCTGCAAAACGGCAGTCAAAACAGATTTCTGATATTTTTGTTTTGACTATTTAGACCTAGTTTTGAAAACCTTTAATTTTTTTACATGCTGCATCTTTTGGTGTAAGTTTTGAAAAGTAAAGGGTGGGAATTGATTGTTGAGAATGAGAACGCCTGTAGGTATCTTTATGAATTTAGAATTATGAAAGAGTAGTTTTCCAGCCCGTTGGTCAAATGTAAGTGGTTGCTACTAAGTCAACTTTGAGCGTTTCCCTAAAAAGTTTGCACAAAATCAAATTTGGTTTTAGAATTCGTTGTACATCTCTTTATCAAAGCCAAGTTTAATACCGTTTATATTCCAATAATGTATTTACCTTTTTTGGTGTTTTCTTCATAATTCTGAGGTAGTGTTCATTTGGTCCCACTTCATCTATGGAAAAGCGGTGTTTTATTGTTAGAAGATTACAGAAGTATAATTGAAAAACAGACGCAATAATTATGCTTTTCATATCAACATAGAAATATATCAGATAAATGAGTTTTTTTCTAACCAAAGCTAAAAGACAAATGTACTAAGACAAATATATTTTATTTTCACTAAAGCTAAAAGACGAAGGTTTTCTTACCTTGAGATGGAACCCTTTGGTCGCCTGCAAAACAGAGTGTGAAATATAAAAGTTATCTCTGTAGAAAATACATGTTCACAGCTATTTTTCTTTTAATATTCTCTCACCTGAGTATAAACAATAAATTTGATCTAAGATCATGGATACTTCTCCAGTAAACACTACCTGTCAACAGCGTACAAATCTAATTTTCGAGTAAGTATTCAAGAATCACCTTACAGTTTATATGATTTGTTAGGTTTATTTAGAATAGACACTCACTCCCATTTGACCATATATCGTAGTCTGCATCAGGCAGTCTCCTCTGTTTGCGCCTTGCCAATCGTGCGTTTCGGGCAGACTCCTGATTGGCTAACTTTTCCTTTAAACCGGCAGTGAGTTTTGGGGGTCCTTGGTCCTTCTTAGGTTTTGGTTTCTTTACATTCTTTGACCTAAAGGTGACATGGGAATTTCACATAACAGTATTAATCTCAGAGAAAAACAGTAATAAATGGCATGATTTTCGAGGTGATGATGTTATGAAATAATTCTTTATCATCATAATTGATGATTTTTATTGTTCGTTTTCTATGAGCATAATCGCACGCACACACTTCTGAGAGGAATATACTTATCATTACGGCGTTTATTTTTTGTATAGTAGTAGCAAAACTCCTAACCATATATTGAAGATACAACTATAGACAGCATGGTCCTACTTACACACATATAGGTTTTATCTTAGGGTTGGGGAGTAGAGCTGAATGACACTTCAACGGTTTAGGCTCCTTCCGTTTTCGTTTTGCTGGAACTTAAAACATGCAAACAATATTAATAAAATCGGAACTTGAAAATATTCTAATCATGGTTAGAGTATATCAATCTCTCGCACTTAGTTCTTTACCATCTCAAAATATAGGTCTACTGAGGTTCATTTTGATTCATTTGTTAGCTTTAAAATGAATGAAACAACAATTTCTGTAGGGACTTTACCTGTTGTATCTTCGTTTGCAATATTATCGACAAAGAAGAGGTCTGTATCTGCTTTCTCAGCAACTAATCCTCTGAAAGTGAAAACAAAATTGCCCAAATAATTAATCAAAATGCATGCGTATATTGTTCTATCCAAAAGAAAGAATCAAATCAACATACCAGTAACCGTTGAGAAACAGAACATTACGCCAAAAAAATGTGTTCAGATAACATAGGTTTAAAACAAAAAAACATTCTCTAAATCAATTTTTTTTTTTTTTTTATCAATTCAAAGCATCTAGAATACATATCCTGATCATCTTTGGCTTTTTTTTAATGTTCTGAAGATTAAGAAAGTACAACCAAGGCCAGCCATAAAAAAATAGTGTTTCTGGTGGACCGAATGGCTTTTAAAAGGACCAGTCGGGTGGTCGGGTGGTCGGGTGGTCGGGATTTCTTTTTTCTTTTTTTTTGGTAGGGAAAGTACTACAATTTTTGTTACAAAAATAATAAGAGGAGAATGAGGAAAAAGAAGAGCCTCTCGGTCGACAATTTTGGGCCCAGTCTGGCGGTCGGCCAGAAACAAAATTCTTTTCTAGCCTGGCCCAACCACCCCCTTCTTTCAAATTGGATATGTTCTACAAAAAGGTGTATGAATGACATCATCATTCTTTGGGTATAATATTATCACATGGGGTGTTTCCCAGAAGTATGTTCATGGGGTACACATGGGGTGTTTCCCAGGAGTTGTTCAAATCAAAACAGTCCCAAACCTTTGAACAGATTCTTACCTATCACACTGATAATGTCAGAAAGAAATGAGATGTGACAATGGCGCACTCATCAATGAAGCAAATGAGACATATTTCAATAACTAGAAATCTGAAGATTGTCGGCTAGAAACTGGCCGATGTTGCATTGGTGGTTTTTATTTGTTATAAAAGGAACATGTCATATACATGCTTCTTGCTAAGAGATATCTGACAAATGCTTAAAGTATAAATTTTCAAACTATTTTTACTGATAAGCATTTGATTTATCAATACTAAATGATGTAATATATCTCCATTTCAAATTGATTTTAACAAAGAAACAGAAATCCAAATTTCCTTTGGCCTTGACTGGCTCCCATGGGGAGAAAGAGGGGAGCCAGTCAAGGCCAAAGGAAATTTGGATTTCTGTTGGGGTGGGCGCTTCAGCTCTCCAAGCAGATCACTGCATCATTGAATTACTTTACTCAGTAACCTCTCACCTGGTGGGAGAGTGTGACCAGCCTGACCACTGAGTGGTATGGGGTGTGGATGGCCTCCCCCCCCCCCCCCCCCCCCACCTCCCCACTGCTGTGATCCAGCCAGCCCACTCAACTAACCCCCCCCCCCCCCCCCCCCCAACCACCACCTCTAGCACAAGTCTACTCTGACTGCCGGCCACTCCTAACAGTGGTAGTGGTGGTGGTGGTGGTGGTGCCCCGATCCCCCCCCCCCCACATCTCACCTCACCAGTCAGGCCAGAGAGGAGCCAGTTAAGGCCAAAAGTAGTTTGGATTTCTGTTTCTTTAATTGCCCTTACTAAAATTGGAATTAAAATCAATTTGAAATGAAGATATTTTACATAATTAAGTAATGATAAATCAAATGCGTATTGATAAAAATAGTTTGAACATTTATACTTTAAGTATTTGTCAGATATAAATATATGAGTACATTTATTGGAAACAACAAATTAATATTGTTTTCAGAGCAACCTGGGCTTTCCAGTCTCTCAAACTTGACATACCTCTATATATAGGACCCATAGGCAGTGGATGTCAATCACTGATACTTGTCCCTCCTACCTCTACCACCAGTGACCAATGAGAAGACACTGAGTGGAGGCTCCACAGTCTGACCACCACTGGGGGTCAGAGAGGGCACACCAATTAAACAATTACACGGTCCACAACAATAGACCCACTTCAAAAACAGACCTATACCTTAGTTGCATTGGTAACTTAACACTTATATGATCAATACTTATATGTACCAATGCAACAAAAATGCGCTATTAAGGACAATGCATTATCAGTTACAATCTCAATGTTCCATGGGCGCATTAATCAATGTTTTACTGTGACATTTTATTTTTTAATGCGCACAGGGTGCATGGCGCAGCCCTAACATTTTCACTGCTATCAAAATGGATTATGATACATGAATGGGGATGTAACACATTTAAGAAGTATCCAGGAAGGCACCAGGAGTGCATACAGGTTTCATAAAATTTGGCCTTTCATGTGCACTTGTAGATCTAGTTTGATTGGTTGTGTGTTGCTTTACGAAATTGTCATTCTTTGACCTTTTAAAATGACCGACGGCGACATAGACTAATCCCTTTAAAATGTCAAGACACTTTGTCCGCCGTTTCAGTAACTTTTCGGGATACACGGTTAATGCAATTATTTCATCCCTTTAAGTTTAGCCTAAGGCTTAGGCTACAAACCTCATCAAAAGGGGAGGTCACCCTCCTAGCCTAAGTGCTTATTTTTGTGATGAACCTACATTTGTTTCGTGCTAACGGCCCTACCTCAGACCGGTTAGCTTCAGCTCAGAGTAAGCCAGGCATAACATCAGAGTCGGCAGCAAGGTCCCAGTGGGACCAGATTAACTCTGGGGATCTCTACCCCTGACTGTACTAATGATTATGCAAACAGCCTCTGCCATAACATACCAATTAGGTATTCAATGACTGACTATTGGAATTAGCAGTTGAGAGCCCCAGACCCTATATCAGATTTCTAAACTAACCAATTGGTCGCCCCAGCCTTATGTAATACTCTTGGGAATGAATCGGTCTGAGGTAGGGGTGCTAATGGGGAGTAGGCCTAATCCGGTGTTTTAGTGTATGTGCAATTTTTCCCCTGTTTTTATTTGTCATGTTCTCTAAGAGCTTCGTATGACTTTAACCTGTGGGAAAAAAATTGCAAATGTACACTAATCCGGTGTTTTACTAATTTTACCTACTGTTTTGAGTGGGGGCGTTGCCTAGAATGGCTAGATTACTGACATTGATTAGTCTATATACGTCCGAGGCAGGATAACGTGAGACAGCCGAGTCAGTGAGTGGGAGGAGAATCTTGAAGTAACTTGTCATTATTGATCAACTGGTTCAAATCTAGGCCTACTCTAACCTCTAGTTTTGATCCAAGCCGTTGGTCCCCATTCTCCCCGTGGTATATGGACGATCTACCCTGTTGCCTTTCTGCCCTGGACGATCTGCCTTTTTTTCCTGGATGATCTGCCCTATTTTCCTGGATGATCTGTCCTATTCCTTTTTACCCCTGGCAATTGAAATATTAATTTTGCTGTGACATTTGCAGTCATTTTGTAGTAAAGTTTGTACAGTTTTACATTCACAAATTTTACACAAAATATCACAGGTCTGAGGAAATAACTGCATATCACAAGTCAGTCCAGGGCTTGAAAAATCGAGTGTCCGGACGCCCGGGACAACCAGAAAAAGGTGCCGGGCAACCAGATAAGAGGGACTGGTTGCCCGATGGGCAACCAAGTTTTTTCTACATTAGTTAGGGTTTGATTGTAAAAGATATTTTTTCCAATTTTTTACTAGCTTCCCTACAAGTACGTACGGCAATAGTATGGAGCCTCCCCCCTCGATTTGATCATGGAGACTAAAATTAGATTTACTATCTGAGCCATACCTGCCATATGTCCCGATTTGTCCCAATTTTAGGCTCTTGTCCCGAGTACCGAATCGGGACAATGTTTGTGCCGATTTTAGGCATCTATCCCAATTTCTTTTGATTAATTGACCTATTTGTTATCAGAAAATATTTTCATTGTAAAAAGATATGCAGTGTTGGTTTTTTAGATTTATGTGTCCCGATTTTGTATTTTTCAAATCTGAAAAATCGTCTTGAAATGTAATGACAAAACAGTGAAATTATAAGACCTGATGAGTTGTCCAAGGGACTGTCCCGATTTTCAGCCATTTGGATATGGCAGGTATGCTCTCTGATTTAATGCATACATAGGACTTCTTAGTATAAAGGATTTAAAATGTCCCGTTTCCTGTCCAAAAATCAAAACAATATTCTTTAAACTTGTACTAATAGCTTAGCACTTTTAATATATCATCATGTTGTATAATCTATCAAGGATCAGGCTTAGCAAGTCTACTTCTAGTCTACTTCTAGAAAGAGATATGTTACGTTCCCAGCGCCACCTGTTAACCAGTATAAAAGGTGTTGCAAAGTGAGGAGCAGGCAGTTTTAGTGAGAATGTCAGCTGAGTAAGTTTAGCAAAGGAGCTACTTGGAGTTAGTACATCGACTCCTGCGTAGCAGACTGGAGTTTTACCTGTACCAACTACCTCGGACATAGGATTGTGATAGAGCTAAGCACTAGAGCGGTCTAGAATGTGTTGGAACAACTTGTATTCTAAATGTGGTTGATTGCTGATAGGAGATGGGAGGTGGACTGATGGAGACTTATACATAGTGGCTTTGACTCGGGATGAGATGTTTATTGAATAAAAACCCTTTCATATTAAGAGCTCCCTCATCGTTCATTTCTTTTGAACTATTGGGAAGTGAACAAACTAACTTTAAACGCAGTCTGATTGACTCAGACAACCTGGATAAACGACTCATGGATACTTAGTCATATACACATCACGCAGTATTAAATCAGACATTAACAATAGTTCAAACTCGGAACCACTAGAATTCAAGTATTTCATTTTATAAAATTTTCCAGTATGTTATTTTCATTTTTCTTTACAAAATAAACCTGTGTTAGAAGTGTCCCGTTTTTGGACAAAGTGTCCCAGTTTTTATGGTAGTTTTTAGAATGTGTCCCTTGGACAGCTGATGAAATGTTGGCAAGCCTGTGGCGCCGGGATGATGATACAAAACTATTCTTTGTATTAGATTCACATTAGCTATATGGATGTCTTGGCAGATATACTTCACAAATCTCGGGCTACCACTTAATACTACCGGGCAACCACACAAGAGACCATGGTTGCCCGACGGGCAACCAGATGAAAAAACGATTTGTCAAGCCCTGCAGTCTATAAAATACACATAGATCTAGCGAATATCATTAGTAGATTATCTGTTTCTGATTCTCCAAAGATGACATTTTCTATCTGATTACTGACGCTAAAATGCGCGAAAATAGGCACCATGTGCGCGAAAATTGAAGAATTAACCTCTGCCACAGTGAAAGTAAACATTGTGATATCATACAAATATTTTCAAACTTTCTGGCCCTCTGTGCGCGAAAGCTGGCTCCTCTGCTCTATCACAAGTAAGTTTATGTTCGCACTTCGCACCATTTTCGCACATGTAGCGCGAATTTGACGGGAGCTGCGACACCTTAGGCCCGGCAACAAAGGAGGGCAGATCATCCAAGGGTAGGGGGCAGAACGTCCAGGGGACACATCAATGATTTAGGAGTACGGAAACACTTCACATTGGTTATTTTATATGTCGATGGCATCACCTCTGAAAGTCAGGCTAGGTCTAGACTACCATGTCACAGTGCAGGAGGGTTTCAAGGTTCACATGTAATATTGTATCTACAGACTACAGTGTCGATCTGAAGACTGAACGAGACAACCCACGTGTCTGGTTCTGAAAAGACGAAGTCCAACTTTCTGTCCATATCATAAATGACTTTCAAGGTAAAACTTACCCGGTTCGTTCCTGGAGCCTTTGATCTTCTAAAAACTCCTCTACATCTTTAACATCTGCGTGTTTCTTCCAGTATTTCTTCTTATTTTTACTAAACCTTTTACGCTTGCGAGTGTCTTCGTCTGCCATTTTGCCGACCGGATGTACTGTTTTCTTTCTTCCAACACAGGAGAGTTCGCATAGTACACCATTTTACCGCCAGATGGCAGCGTCCGTTCGAATACGCTGGTGTGCAACAGGTGCCCTAATCGTCATACGCTGGGATCCGCGCCTCGAACTCACGCTATCGCTGAACGTCACGACAGGGCGCAGGTGGAGGCCACTGTGTCGATGGATCGGATTGGTCAAAAAGTGGTCACGTGACGCCGAGTTAGCCAAAATCTAGGCTGGTTCCCGCCCCTGCGCTTCGCTATAAGGGGCAGGTATGGAGAGGCGATCTAGGTCAGCGGAGCGGTCTGAGTGAGCGGTGTCAGCTATTACATAATAGTCACTCAGCCTGGCCAGGGGCTGTCCTGACACCTGACTTAGGGAAACCACCCTCAATGTCGCACAGCCTGTCACCCCTGACATGTCACATAACTTCATAAAACCGACCTCAAAGTTGCACAGCCTCTCACCATGACCCTGTGAAATAACTTCCTAGACCCTAAATGCATGGAAATTAATATTTTTTATTTGTTTACATAGAGTGGTTTCTGGGTAGGTGAAGGTCGCACATTTCTCCGTACCAGTGGTATATATCCATTACCACGGGGACCCAGTGTAGCCAAAATCTGGCTAACTCGGGGTTGGGCTGTACCTGCGCCTGATTCGTGACGTACAGCGATAGCGTGAGTTCGAGGCGCGGGCACCAGCGTATAATCATCACAAACCAAGTTTTCCGAAAACCAGCTCCACAGAATAACAACAATGGCGTCTAAAAGTGAAACAGCAGCTGCAGTTTCTGCTGATGAAGTTAAACTTCACGAGAAGCAGGTAAGTAATTGCCATGAAAACGTATTTTCAGAAGTTTGATTACTGGTAAGACACTGGCCGTGACTGGGAAATTTAAAATCTACTTTTCGACAGCTTCACAATCGAGTTTAGTTGTGCCAGAACTGAAGCCTGAAGTGAAGGTGAGACCTAACTTCCTAAGTTAGTGAGTCAGAGAGAGACGACAGGAAACAATAAACTCTTTGCATTTTATATGACACTTGTTTAAAACAAGTCTAACTTGTTCATTGTTATTCTGATATAGCTATTGATCAATAAAGGACGCAGGCCTTTGCAGTGAAAATGTCACATTGAATTTTTAAACAGTGCACCAAACTGCCAAAGCCAAAGGCAAAGGAACATTTACAATTATCAAAAATATGAAAATGTATAAAAAGAGCGCATTCCCTTGCAAATATGTCTCATTCACCCCAGTGAGGAGTGCGCCATTGTCATATTGCATTTTTCTGACATAATTAAAGCCGAACGATCGACGGTATACAATACGTCGGTACAGGGAAGGCTAACAGAGCTAACATAATTATAGCCAAATGATCGACTCTCTACTCCTAACCTCGTACACTGCTTGCCGTGAGAGAAGGGTCCACAGAGCTAAGATAATTACTGCCTTTGAGTTTGACATCATGATCTAGCCGAACGATTGACACGACTGCTCACGGTAACGCAGTAGTACAGAATACAGGGAAGGCACCACAGAGCTAATCATGATAAAGAATTTAAGTCTAAATTATAGAATAACGTTACAATCTAGGCCTAGGCCTAGCACAGTACTGTAAATAGCAGGGTTCCACCTGAAGGCTGGAAAGTCATGTTCAATGTTCTCCAGGAAAACCATTTTTATAGTTTTGCAGGTGAACTGAACTGAACTGAACTGAACTTTATTCACAACCTCCATGAGGCACAGGAATACATAAATATATACAGTAATAACAATGTTACATCAATATTAATTTAAAAGAAGAAAGAAAAAAAACAAAAACAAACAAACACAAAAACAAACAAACAAACAAAAAAAAAAAAAAAAAAAAAAACAAGCAAACAAACTAAGAATACAGATTATAGCTGTAAATACATGAATACACTTTACAGCTGTAAATACATAAATATATACAGTATAAACAATGTTACATCAATATATATTTAAAAAAGGAGAACTGCAAAATACAAAGTACAGATTACAGCTGTAAAATTTGACTAGTGCAGTATCAAGCTGTACTCGAGATCAGTTCTGGACGGATCGGACAATTAAGTCTACTGGTGACACCAGCGAACTATGGAGAGTTGACTAGTTTGATTTACAACATTCCATAATGTGGTGTGGTATGGGTACCCTGCTAGGCCTAGATCTATCACATTTTTCTTTATAATAAAATGGGTAAATAGTATGACTTTTCTATGACAGCGAGCCATAGTCATGGAAAAGCCATGGTATTTAGATCTACCCATTTTAATTTTTATTATGTATGTGGGCCGATCTGGGCTGTTTTCCTCTGAAATTGAAATACCATGCATCAACCTGGAGAGTTGTCATTTTTCTAGAAATCCCATGAAATACATTTGATGCTAAATTTGTGCTGAGTTTGCTGTCGGGAAACCTGAAAAATGTACCTTGCAATTGGTGATAGGAAAGGAATTTTCTAAGTACGTCAGAACCCTCAGGCTCAAGAGACTTTCTTTTTTCTATGCTCATTTTTTGGAGAATGGGTTGGTGGTGGGGGGAGCACAATGCTATTAGAATTATGCTTTTATTCAGCCAAAAGTAGACAGTCATTTTGGGAATAATTATTTTGATGTTTCACAACAACTACAACAACAAATCATAAACCCAAACCGGTACAGTAATCTAAAATTGTGACCATGTATATGTTAAAGGGTCTTTAGTAAGTGCATCAAAAGCCTGATTGGAAAGGTTGTGGGCCATGGTCAGGAGGTGTAAGCTGATGTAGTGCATACACGTTTTTCGTATTGTTATTGTCAAATACATTTAATGTTATTATGCCTTTTTTATATTTGCAGGAAATGTTTAGCAATGTTCCTTTAGGAGGAGACGAAGAAAAAGGTAAAAAGAAGAAGAAGATTCCAAGAAAAATTCTACATTTTAGCGATGGCACCCTCGAGGAGTACTCTACAGATGAAGAAGAAGAGCAGCCCCCGCCTAAACCAGTTGATCCAGTGAGAATAAAATTTATTCTATGTGCTCATATCATGACAGACAACGACATGCACATGTGTATAGCAATTATTGAATTTGAATGAAAAACAAACCTTTGACGATAATGATGTAAGGTGACAGGCAACATTTAACTGAGAAAAGCGTAGTTTTTCATACTTTTTATTAGTACAACTGTATACTTTTTGATTTACGTATATACTATATATCAATTACCAACCCAGACATGAACATATGCATGTATATGCATATCTGATAAAGCAATGCTAGACATTATGGATAAGATAACCAGGCCCCATATCTTTGTAACTAATTTGGCTGATCAGGGAAATTTTGATTAGGGTCTCAAGATCAGCAATTTTGTCTTTTACCAAAATTGATAGTATTATTGCAAAAAAGTATCAAAGAGGGATACTCAGATGTAAAAGTTATTCATGATAGACAAAATCTCTAATCGTGAGACACTGATCAAGATTTCCCTGATCAGCCAAATTAGTTACGAAGATATGGGCACAGAAACAAATGAAAACGCTACAACTGAATGGGTTGCTTTTAGGGCTTTATTTCACGATATTATCATATACTACAGGGATAAACTAGTACAGATCTCCAACTTTATTCATTTTTACCATATCCATAACAAAAGATCGTAATAAAGAAAATTGTGGTAATAACTGTTATGATCATCGTCTTTTGTTCTTTTACAGAAACAACTAAAATGGGGACCATGGTTTTGGTATTATATGACAACTGCCGGATGTAAATCGTTGGGAGGTAAGTGACTGATCTATATATTTGTTTAAATTAAACGAGAAACATCTTGAGAAAGACCGAGACCAAATCACTCTGTTGCTATTATAGATGAGCTTGATACAAAATCATATTGGCCCGAAGAAAATGATTGCCGGTTTCATAAATCTGGATAAATATATTTGTATATTTCTTTCTAAAGACTGTCCGTTAAATGGACCCTTCTCATCTTTAGGTTAGGTTTACGAAACCTCGTAGTAAACTTCTTCTCTTATATTTCAGCTGCGGATTTTATGGGAGAAAAGTTAGCCTGGTTCTTCGGCATCACCTCACCAAAATATCAGTACGCCATCGATGAGCATGAACGTTTGAAAGAAGAGGTAGATAAAATATCACGTTCTACAAGTGGTTTTTAATGAGAGTTGTTTGTAACAATTTTTTCTCTTTTTTTTTTAACATCTTTGATCGGTAAGATATGTTTAAACTTTCTACAATAGCGAATTCTTATTTTTCTGAACGTGGCAAAGCATATGAAAGCTCTGTATCGATACCTGCGTCAAGAATAGTCTCGGGGCCGTGTGTTCTATTTTTAAACGTTTGCTCTCACAATAACTCATATAAAACCACGCTAGTCTTGTCATGTAACATACACAAGTCTTAATTTTCTTATATTCAAGCATATATAAGCAATTGCTTTTTTATACTTCAATTAACACAAAGAAACAGAAAACCAATATTTTTTCTCGTTTTATCTCAACATTCATATTTAACTACACCATAGTATAGCTATTGAAGTGAAATTGTGGACGTACATGTAAATTCTCAACTGTTTTCTCGAGAAAGTGCGTTTCTAAATCTATATTTGCCAAATGCCCTTTAGTAGCTGAGGTATCTACTTTTAAGGATTCGAATGCATGTGAAAATTGTTACATGTATGGATATCAATTTTACATTTTCTGCCGTGACTTTTCAAATATAACCTCATAGCACATGCTTTATTGAATTATTGTCGGTTCCAAGTACTTTCATCAACATTTTTATTCGTAAACTGTTTTGCCTCCTACATTGACGTTGATTCAGAAAAACTTTCTCTCTTCTGCTCAAGATGCATGATTCTTTTTATCCTTGTCTCTACTTTAACACGATTTTTCTCATAACGATTGTTCTATATTAACTGTGCGATGCAGTCTGACGAGGTAAGACATTCTATGAGTGACCTCTTAAATCCTGGCTAACGGGTTGTCAATACATTTCTCTCCATTGAACCCTACAGGCATCCACCACTTGCTCCTCTCCACTTGGCAATAATATCCTATATGCGTCTTTAAACATGTTTAAAGTGTGTCTCATCAGTCTGTCAATGGAGAGATGCCGAGAACGAAATAATGGGTATTTACATAAAACTGGCATTACCCCATCCCCAACGGTCGGTGCATATTTGCCTGTACTACCCCATCCCAAACGATGCGTATTTCGCAGCATCAGCTATTAAAAATCCATGAATAAAAACTTTAGGGAAAGTGAAGAGCTCCCTTCTACTGACTATCCTAGTTCTTTCCATGCTCTCATGATGCATGTAGAGTTACATTTCGCATACACCCCTTATGACCACCTTGTTGACTCTACGGTGTAATTCTGATTGGATTGGGGTGGACGTGGACATTGTGACATCCCACAAAATGAGATTGGGTCCATATTTTGATATCTAACTAGGTTGATTGATCACATATCAGTTGATTATGATTAGTGTCTTATGATCAGCAAATGAGTTTTGTCTGTCACAAAACAAAGGACACCTCACATTCTCTCTTTAAAGTTATTCGCAGTGATGTCACCACTTTCAGTTAATGGGTTATTGCTAAACACTGATCCAACTATATCTCGCCTGTGGTTGCCAAGTAGACTACTGGGTCGAAAATTTATTATTTCCACACAAGGGCCACTTGGCGAATCTAAAACACAATCTGAAATTGCCTCTAGGTTACTTGAATAGTAAGATCATTATTGGTTTAGTTCTTAAATAATGTTAAATTGTATTTTAAAGGAAGAAGAGGAGAGGAAAGCACGGGAGCGGGAGGAGGCGGCCGCCCGTCAGAGAGAGGCAGACCAAATCTCCCAGCTGGAAGGTGGAATTGACAGCGTCTACAACCCTCCAACTGATAAAAGTCACAATACGCCACACGGAGATACCGCGCCCATGACGGAAAAACAGGGCATAGACAACCCAGGCTTGAAATACTAGATGTACCTCATTCTTTATCTGTTATAATTCGTGTTCACGGTTTATAGCTGCAAGCATAAGATGTTTTGCCTACCTTTCTTGAAGACCAAAGTTTTAACTTATTCAGTAATCTACAGTCTGTGATGTCATCAACAACTTGAAAGAGTTTGTAACAACAAGATGATTATTTGTACAACTTGAATTGACAATAAGAAAGGGAGTCCAGCAATAACCATTTTCAAATATCTTATTTTTTCCGTTGTATTGCCATTTACTCTACGAATTTCTTTATTGGGAATGTATGTGGGCAATGATCAGGGGTATATTTGGGTACAAGATATCCGTTTGAATTCGAGTTTTCTGAGTATGTACCAAAGTAACCGAATGACATTCGAAGTACGAATGTAAATGGAAGATTTTCTTTCACTAAACTAGCTTGGATTAGCATGGATTGTTGTATAGGACTAGATCCATTCCACTTTACAAAACTAGTGTAATCTCAAAACAAGCTTCATCTATGTGCCTTCCCTTAATGATAAATAAAGTACCAGATACCTTTATTTAAAGAACATAATTTTAAATATGGTTAGATGTATTATTATGGGATTTGATAGGAGTTTTGATGTGTTTTGAGATTATTTGTTTTTATACTCGTTACTTGGTCTGCTTTTCATCTAGACACCAACTAGAAATCAGCAGCACAACATTTCAAATAAGATTTTTAAGATCTATCAGCATGCAACAGCTAGCCATCGTATATGTTATTGTTATCTTTTCCAGAAATACACTTATATATCGCATTGTATAGATCTATTTATTTCTTGCTTTCATTCCTTTTACATTTTAAAGTCAAGTTATATGCCTTTGTGGTTAGGTTTCAATCAAAAAAATGTATCTATCATTCCGCGGAGTAACTGATTAAGTATCTGCTCATAGTTCATTTGTTATTGCAAAAATGAAATAAAAAACCTAAACTTTCCCTCAATTTTCTTTATGCGAATAACATGAGACAAGAAAGTGTCGATAATTAGGTCTACCGGTATGCATAAAAAGGCGGGATACTCCAGTGACTTGTTTGCCTTACATGCGGCGGGCGCGGGTTTGAGACTGATTGGTTCCTTTTATACCACTTTGAACCTTGAGACTAGTGCCTCGAGACTCAAAAGTTCGGTCGCAGTAAACACATATTCTTTTCACGGCCGATAACATACATAATTCAGAGAGCCGAGAGACCTTAATACCTCGAGACTCTTCCATAAAAATATTTTAATAAACATATTTTTTCGCGGCCAAAACAATTAAGCCTGTGTTGATTTGGCTGAAAATTGGTACAACAGATGTTTGACTCAGACAATCGTCACGCCAAAAAAAAAAAAGGACAATTAACTGGAGAAGATGCGCGCCCGAATGATATTTCTAGCCACAAGGTCTCATAAAGGGTATTTGCAAAAAAAAACACAAAAAAAACATGCATAGCTAGCATAAGGCAGAAACCCAAGTCCATACACTCAACATCTATACCGTATAACAATTGAATTGTTGTGTCTGTTATTTGAAAGCTAGGTATGTACATTCAGCTTCCGCAGTCACCCACTTTTAATTTGAAGAGAATGTCTAGTTGCGTAACCTAAACGGGATACATGTATGCTAAGTACTAAAACTTTGCACTTTGGTGCACACCCCCACCCCCTCCCCCACACCTACCCTTTGTCTATAGACCTTGTGCAGACATGGTCACGTGACCACATTTTGGTGATCACCACGTGCTCATCATAAACACGTGGCTGGTAGATAAATCTAATATTTATTAATTATGATTGATGAAAAATGATAATTTTGACTGTGTATGATTATATCAGATATATATATATATATATTTTTTTTTATTTTTTTTTTTTAAACGAATTATATCAGATATATTCAACAGAAATACTTGTTCTGGATAATTTAGAATTATGAAAAGTTGTACTTTTGAAATGATCACCAATATGGCGCCCAGACCCTTTCTGGACGTTGTGACGTCATCTGCACAACGTCTATACTTTGGGTCGGAGAGTGCACCCGAGACCGCCCCCCCCCCCCCCCCCCCCCCACACACACACCGTATCCATCCATCCATTTTAAAGGTAGATACCAGTGGCTGATACGGCTTTTTGTTAAGCCGGGGGCCTGCTAATAGAAAGGGGGGGGGGGCTATTTTCCATAAAAAAAAAGAAAAAGAGAGCAAAATTTGGCCAAAAAAAAACGTATGCTAGCCGTATTCACCACTGAATACGGCTAGCATATGCGAAGGGCCTCGGGTCACCTTTCCGTTTCCCCCCAGTCGTTGTATACACATTGTATTACATGTTTTGTAACAGCTATAGAAACTTGTAAAACATATGATTTATAAGTATTGTTTAAAGAATTATTTTGATCATGGGGGCGAGCGGAAGTTTTGTTTATAGAGCACCATTGGCATCACACTTACAAAAATATTGATATTTTATAGAAGATTTCTTTTCACTTCTTTCTGCATCACACTAGGACGCTAACCCAAAAATAATCCACTTCCTCATTGCTCACTTACTTTATTGGTTAAAAATCGGATACTACAAAAACAAGAACTATTCGTGCGCGTCAAGATGTATCAGAATTAGCACAGCCCAACTAAAGTCGGAGCCTTGAACTGATGAGGACCCGGAAAAAATAAGCGTCTTAGACGTGATTTTATGTGTTTGTTTCCTTGTCTATTCTCGGCTAGTAGAAGGTGCGTCCGCCTCGAATCTTGTCATCAATTAATCACAATTCCATTCAGATCGGATGTTTTTACGTTGTTTTGTCTGTAATGACATCACAACTCTGTCTCGTGGATGTTAATTTTCTAGTTGCATCCCCGCGCTCTACAGCAATGGCCCGCAGTCTTCAGCGCTAACCTGCACAGGTGTGTGTAGGTGAGCAGAGCCTCAGTGCTGAGCAGCTCCGAGCAACTCTGAAGATGGCGGGCTTTCTCTCAATCAGCCGCCGCCGCCCGCATCCAGGCACTGTCCACCTCCTTTTATGGCAAAAGCTACACGTGCGCTTGCCATATAAAGGCTCCAGGAGTGATCCTCCCATATATGTCGGGTCTGCGATCACTTCCTAGTCGCATACATTACCTCCTTACTAAATTATTCATTAACGCGGATTACAACAGGCGCTCTGGAAAACGGCCATTTCCATGACTCTCAGTTTGGGGAGGGATTTTTTCCCTTTGTGTTGAATATGTAAGTGGAAATGTATTTCAGCCTAAGCACATTGGCTAGAGGCATTACACAGTCTGGTAAATTCCCTGTCTTAGCGATGACATTTGACACTGCTGTGTCCGAGCCATGTGCTACACGTGGGGACTGCGTTGTTTACTTCCCTGTGGCCGACTTGGCCCCCACCATATTTGGCCCTAGCAGCCATATATGGAGTCTCACCATTTCCAAATGTGGCGAGCCTCACAACCAAACGTAAATCCGCGATTCATTCGCTCCGGACTACTTTCCCCATAAACGTCCAACATTCATCCCCTTATGGCAACATGCTATGTGGTCAGCTGCCCAACATTTGGGAACTTACTGAAAGTCGTATTTTTTGCCAGCAGCATGAATGAAAGACTCGCTAGGTTTTTCTAAGTGAGCTAAGCCTGCGCACGGGGCCAATGTACTATTTTCCGCCGGCGGAGCGGCCAATCCGCATTACGCAGTTTCCTTTTGGAGAAGGCAGCAAGTGCGCGTAGTGTATCATTGGACGGTGTTTTGAAGTCCGCCTCGGCGTGTGGCGATTTGTTTTGATTCAGGTGAAACCACACAGAGCCTCATCAAAATGACACAACCCTCGAGCATTGGGCGACTTGAGTTCGTCAATGAAAGCACCTTGTTGAACGGCGGTGGTGTGAATGGAGGCCAAGGAAGTTTTGCCTTGGTAAAGGCGGAAGGCATGAAGCGCTCCTCGGCCGATGCCGGCCTAGACATGGACTGTGCCGAGGACAGTGACTCCGACTCGGACAGTGTGACTTCAGCCCAGCAACAGCATCTGCAACAACAATCTGCGGGTAACAATGGCCTCAAACCGGGCAAGAAAACCAAGGGAAGGGTCAAGATCAAAATGGAGTTTATTGAGAACAAGCTACGGAGGTATACTACGTTCAGCAAGAGGAAGACTGGCATCATGAAGAAAGTAGGTTGCCGTACACTGTTCACTCCCTCCCGAGCTTTGCACCCCCCCCCCTTCCAAAGTGTCATAGCATCTTGCCTCTGACTCTTGACATGTAGTACCATAAGCAGGATATTAGGATAGTTTGTCAAATGACGGTAATTAGGTTTATTCTGGAATCAAGTCCGGGGTCATGGGGCATGCTTCCTGTTTAGAACCTCAGTAGTTTTTTTTGTTTTTTAAGAAAATAAAAATTAAAAAAAAACTAAACGAATTCAGGTCAGATTTAATTCAGAAGATAAAAAGTAAAGAATTAAGAGAAAACTTCTATATTAAAAAACAGTGGACTTTTCATTTATATCTATAAATCCGGGTTAAGTTTACACAGGTATCTCTAATCTATTCTCTAGAGGTCTATTGTAAAGTTTTCATGCTGCTAAATATAGGTGTTTTAGGGCAAAGTTTATCTGTTGACATATATCTATGTAACCTGACTCTTACTATTGTTATCTGGTATATATACTTTCCCCTTATCTGTACAATATATCAATGCATTGATCTACTTGGCATTCCACTAGGTGGAGCCCTTACATGTTAAATATTGGTTGAAAGAAAGTCCAATTGAAAAAGAAACAATCTATGATAGTATCATATTAAAATGATACTATAAATGTTGATATGGCGCTGTTCAAGTCTATTCACAGTTGTATCTTTGTTCTAATTTTGATTAAATATTACCATTATGAAGACATCGAGAGCTATCCATGATTATTAGTACTGCTTACAAAGAATACCCAGTGTGATCAGGATAGATTATAATCATTAAGAACACCAAATGTTTGGGGTGAGAATATTTTTATAAATTCACCGAGCGTGACCACCGATAGATTTTTAAAAATGTCAAAGTAAGCTCCGTCTTTTTTAATGCCAACATGGTAATCCTATCTAGTTGCACATTATTCTAATTCATACAATTATCATTAACAATCAAGATGTTCTATATCTAGTATAGGCTAAAGATAAAATGACTACATCGATCATTTGTATCGTCTGGAGATCAGATTATTCTGAAGACGGCCAATCAAAAAATACACACACACAAAAAAATCTATCCTGTAGGCACGCATGAATTAAACGAACATTTTACTGTGACGAACTCTTTGTAGGAACTTTTTCTTATTCATCATATAGATCTAATTCTCTTTTTAACATTTCCCCACAGGCATACGAGTTGTCAACCCTGACAGGCACCCAGGTCATGTTGCTGGTAGCCAGTGAGACTGGACATGTGTACACGTTTGCCACCCGGAAACTGCAGCCTATGATCACCAGTGAAAGTGGCAAGGCCCTGATCCAGACTTGTCTCAACTCCCCCGACGCCCCTCCCACGGCCCCCGGTCAGCAGCAGGCCGTGGAACAACGCATGAACCCGACTGGTTTTGAGGAGACCGAACTTTCCTATGCTGTTGGAGAGGAAGAACAACAAAAAGTAAGATTGAGGCACGCTTTATCAATTGAAAGAACAATGGAAATCACCTGTTTCCGCCACTTATGATAACGTTGAAAAAATTCCACAAGGATGGGAGTTTTTAAAAACAATTCTTTTATTTGAATAGTTTACACTGTAACGATGTAGATCTTTTTGCTTCTGTTTGGTAGATTACTAGATGCCTATATGTTCCCTTCCTCATTCGTGTGTCTGGTTAAAAAAAGGGGGGGAAAATTGTGTGTCTGGTGGATAGCCGAGTTAGGAACACCCGGAAACCTATGTAGTTAAAAAATACTTTGTGATTCTTTGCCCAATATCAGTTGTAAGCACAGTCTAATACCTGGATCCCACCGGCACAGGAAACATAGTTAATGAAACAGAGCTGCCATTTGTCCTACATTTTCTTTTTTTTTGTTTTTTTTTTTAGAATTTCATACTTTTAAGTGATTTGGGATTTGACAATCAATATTTCCAACATCGCATTATCAACTGCTTTATATTCTATTTGTTTTAGTTTAAAGTTATTTAAATCAAGTCAGATGTCAGTACTGTTTCTAATGGTTACTTCGTTCTACTTGCTTGAAGACAAAAAAGTAGGAAAGTGATCCCTACTTTCCAACTTTTTCTTCAGTCAGGATTGGCATCTCTGATGAAAATAGACATGAAAAATCATCTCAATTTTAAATGTGGCCCCAAAATACTTTTCAACCGCTTTATTTTTCTCGGGTAATTAATATTTTTATTCATATAAAAATGGCGTCAGTTTAAAATACTTTTCAATCAATTATTTCCGGAACATATTGCAACTGCAGGGGGTTCGATCATAGTACTTTGAACAGGCCAAAAACCCTGAGTTGGTCCTAATATAGCTGAAAAATTGCTGATGGGCCATAAGGTCGAACAATCATCATCATAATTATATACGTTTAGTCAAGCATTTGTATACTTAGAACCTCCATCTGTAAAATCCCAGACGGTCATGGAAGAGTCAGAGACATAAATGTTTTCAGGGTCAATAGGAACCAAGAGCACGAGATATAGACTAAAAAGGAGAAACCCCATTATTTTGGGGTTTCTTTCCTGGCAACAGAGACCATTTCTTGCGTAGGCCATTCATAGGCCTTAAACTTTGCTGTGTCAAGCATTCCGACCTATCCTCAATTTTGCCCCGACCCTATTTGTTTTTTGCAAAATATCCGGCAAAATATATTCCACCGGAAAATAAAAACACCTTTTTCAGATAATGGGACTTGTTGTAGAGGGCGCACTCGTATCCGTTTTCACAAACAACTTTTTGTTGTGCTTCATGAAACAAAAATGGTTAATTTACTTCAGAACGCTATGAATATGATGCACTGAGCTGCAAACTAGAAAATAAAAGAATAACGAACGAAACACTTGTCATACCATTTACATGAGATCGTCTATTGTCATTTGAAATCAGGATTCAAGCTTTGGGAAAAGTTTAACGTATGTTTTAAATATTGTGGTAAGACGTTTGCCATATTGAGCATCAACTTGTTGAAAAAATGCATTTTGGTGGAATTGGATTTTTTTGTTTTTTGTTTTACAGTTCTTCGGGATTGACTAAATTTTGTGTCACAGAAGTAGTCGCAGAAAAATCATATTTACTGCACATTCAAAAATCGAAAAATCCACTTGAGCCAAATCCTTTACTTGGAGAAGTTCTTATTCATCGTGCATTTCCGTGATATTTGAAATCTTTTCAGTAGCAAGGCTGTAACTTATATAGGCACCCGGGCCTTATTAGTGAGCCATTCATACGGTTAAGTCGAGGGCTACTACGCCGCAGCTCACTTCTCTCCTCCTACTCCTCCCCTCCCCTTAACCTCCCCACTCCTCCTGCACCCGACCTGGCTGCTGTGTGCTGGCGGTGCACAGTGTACAGCCCCCCTCACCTGGGCCCCACACTCACATTTCTCCTCCTGTGCCTCAGGCTGCTGCTGCTGCTCCCCACCTCTACTTGTTGCAGCTCGCCCCCGTCCGTCCGCCCGTCCCTAGTAGGCACACCCCCCGCCCCCCACCCGCCTGCCGGGCCGTCTCAAGTTTGGGCCGAGCGCTTATTTGTGGAGCTCCAGGAAGGCTGCAGCGGCAGCATTTCTCGGCAGCGGCGCGCGGGCGGCGTGTGCCGCGCCGACGTGTGCCGTTACTTATGGCCTAGGCCTCCATATATGGGGCCGACAGTCAGCCGCATAAGCGAGCGCGTGTGTAACCTGACACTGTTTATGGGGAGGGGAGGGTCCCCCCGACCTCCCCCCGCCAACCTGGCCCTGTCTGTCCCCAGCTGGCAGCCGGCCAGGGCCTAACCATACAGGCCTGGGGGCATGGGGGGATGCTACCGTACCCTAAATATGATCCACACCCATATAACCCAGCCGCTACCCAAGCGCGAGTTACTCAGTCCGCCACGTCGCATAACTCCTTCTTAATGGAAATGTTTAATTGAGAAGGTGGCATTTAGGCAAACTCTTCCGTCAGCACACTGAGCCGACTAAAAAGAAAGAGATGGAAAAATGTAAAAAAGCAAATCAGATAAAACAAGAGCAGCATAGCAAACCAGTAGCATCATGTTGAATGTTCACTACTATGAAAAAGGGGCAAAGTGCTGAGTAGAGTGACAGAAGACGTCAGTCGCTCGCCCACCGTCTGTGAGCAGCTCAGCACGGGTCAGGCGGACTTGGCGGGCGACCTGAGCCAGCCAGCCGCCGGCCGTACCTATTTGGGGCCTCCCCTTCTAGGCAACAGGCGCTTGGCCTGGATTCTATATGCGGCTTCCGCTTATACACCTCAATATAAAAAGGCTACGCTGTCCCAGCTTGCATGGCCCTGGGGGTGTTTTTACGACCCGACCCCCGCCTGTCATCTCCAGGTATGCCAGTGCACACAAAAAAGTAAGCTTGGGTGAAATATGCAGTTATCTGGTCGAGTTCTTTGTTAGACCAGACCCTGCATTTAATCATCGAATTAAATTATTCAGTGTCATGCGCATCGTAGGGACTTTCAAATATCAATGGAAATATGATGAACATCGTACCATATTAATAAACCGGCCGGCTAGTTAACGTTTATCAATGCAGTCATCTTGCATTATGAAACGGCATCGGATCAGATTAATTAAAATCGACCGACTTCTAGGAATCAATTCCAAATCATTCAATCTGCCTCGTGATAAATTGATGAATTATGTTTTTTCTCCAACCTGGAAGATAAGTGAGTGACGTTGTGATTAAGACGAGCAGCTGTGGCTTGTCAACAACACGGGGCCTCATCTCCCCGGAAATATCGTGTCAAATGAGTACTTGTAGTCTATTCTCGGCCCCCCTTAGACACCATAGCTGCCGTTTTTTCTTGGCACAGTTTAGTGACCGACCCCGCTTGGGTCTCGTAGTGGGCAAGGTATGCGGCCAGCCCGCTAACGAGCGATCCCCACAACACCTTGGTCATGATTTAACATTAATCTCTGTCAACTCGGAGCTCTGGAAATAGCCCTAGATTTTTGCAAACTCACCCAGGTTAGACCCGAACGTCAGGTGTATTAATAGAACTTAGGAGAGGTACAGCTTGTTTTGAACAGGTAGCTAAAACGATCCTGAGTCCAGAGAGAAGTGGGTCCACAAATACGCATCCAGTGGCGAGACTAGCTTTGCATTTTATGAGATAGAAAATCCCCTAGATTTTTAAAATAATTCTTCTTTTTTTTCGTTATTAGACTTATCTATTTTTCACATTTAATGGATAAGTCTCAGTAGTTTCATAAAGTTTCATCAATAGACACTTCGATTGTTGTGTCTTCAGAACATATGGTATGGTGAACAATAGCTGCCATCCCCGTGACCAGCAAGTCCAAAATACTGAATTTTAGCGTCTGATATGGATGGCCCTAGTTGACACAGACATACCCTCTCCCAGCAGATCTACAGTTAGAAACCAGGGAGACCACCCTGGTTAGAAACCAAATCATGGTGGCTGGGTGAGTCACGTGTGCTTGGAGAGCAACATAAGTCTGACGAACACAACCGCGTCTGAGAGGAACGTGACTAACTACCGCCGGTAGGGTAATAGGGGCATATTAAAAATGTTCCTGTTTTCGGTCCTAGGCGTTGCACTGTATTTAACATTTTTTTACATTAAGGGAAAAAAGGTTAAACTAGTTAGAGCGCACTAAGTCTCTTATTTTATGTAAAATCTTTAAATGTTACATGTACCTCCGCGCTTGAGGCGCCAAAAATGTTTATTCAAGCCCCCCCCCCCCCCTCCCCCATGCCATTGCCCTCCCCTACATCAAATTTTCAGGTGCATGCGCGCTATCCATCAATACGACATAAACCCTTCAGAATACATTATTGCCAAAGTATTCTGTATACCCAGAGGAATAATATGAACGGTTCTTTGGTTACGCGTGACGACATTTCAAACAAATTGTAATCAAATCCGGGTCAATAATTGGAAACTCTTCTTTTCAAAGCTTCCTTGTTCACTGACACGTAACTAGCGGGGGCGGATCTAGAAATCACGAAACAAGACATTTCTTAGCACTTTTGCTAATAAACAATATATAATATTTATAGTGTATAAGGTTCTCCAAATGTGGTCCAGCATGAGCCAACCTATGTGTTGGCATGATATAATACAATTCAACACAGGGGAACCTTATCAAAATATAATTAACAGTCTTAACATGATATTTGTTTGGTGGGGAAAAAACTAGAAAAACATCGGACAATTTTTATATCCTGTTATTTCCTGCTTTTGCAGGTGGAATCTATGGTGCCCTCCAAGTCGACGAGTGGGGGTTACTGCCACGTACAGCAGCCGCCATCTCAGAGCCCTTCGCCCGTGTCGGCCTCCTCCTCCCCGGCCATCAACCAGCCGGCCGTCAGCGCCCCTCAGCCCATTGCTATGACCACCTACATCGCCCCGACGACGACCACGCCCGCCGCCACCCAGAAACCTACCAACATCTCCATGCAGCTGCCGTCCGGCGGGATAGCAGTGCTGCCGTCTGGTGGCGAGGCGCAGAACATCATCAACTACATGCAGGGTCAGTACTTAGTAGTGCGTATAGAGGAATGGGGACATGGTGATACGATTATGATGGCTGTGATAATAACATCTTTGATCCAGAACTTGAAAATTATATTCAAAGACCGAAGTATTATTGTAGGTTTACGAGCTGACTAAATTGCATTATGATATAAAACTGATGTTAACACAATGACTATGATAATAGCTATGATATTAATGTCACAATAACTATGTTGTTAAACTTAAGTTCCGTACGCACTCAAAGAGAAACAGAAGAAAGTGTTACTAGAATATATTTTTTTGTCGATCGATAATTATAACTAATAATAAAAAAGAAGTTGAGAGATATCCTTTACACTGTGTCTGCACTTGTAGGGTTGCCGCCGGGTACTCCGATCAGTCTGCCGGTCACACAGTCGTCCAGCAGCCAGCAGCAGCAGCAGCAGCAAGCCGTGTACAGATTCCCCACTCCACAACCAGGACAGATCGTTTCTTTACAAGGTACGGCATCAAGGGTCCGCTGCAATCTGAATACTAGTACTTCGACATAACTAATCACAACTTATAGACGAAAGTGTTTTATTTTAAAGCGAAGCCTAGGAAACTGGTCCAGTCGTTAGATATCCAGACCAACTGCAGAAATCCAAATAGACGGAATAAATATATTTGAAAATGTTTTGGTTTCATTGTAGGAATTCCCCAACCACAAAATTTGGTAAAAGTCTCAGAATCAAGCAGTGCCAACACAAGTTCAAGCAGTCAGCAACAACAGCAGCAACAGCAGCAGCAACAACAGCAGCAGCAACAACAACAACAGTCACATCAACAACAGAATGTTACGATGATTCAAGGTATTGCTTTGTTCAAAAGTTCATAGATACCGAGTTTTAAATCAGATATATAACTCGCTAGTATCTTGTAAACTTGCAACACCAGACTATAAGCTGACATGCGTGAACTTTTCAATTACTCTTCAATACTTAAGATCTGTCTTTTATCACATTTTAAGCTCTGATCATATTTTACTTGTGTTTTGTGTAGGTAATTCGCAGGGGCCGATGATGTACCAGACGTCCCAGGGCCTGGTGTACGCGGCAGCTGCGGGGGCGGCGGTTGGCGCTGCCATACCAGAGGGCTTCATTGTCAACCTGCCCCAAGCCTCAGCCCTGCAATTAACACAAGACCAACAGTCAACAAGTAAGGGGGAATTCGCTACCCGATCCTGGTTTACATATTCTTTGAAATGTTGAAAGGGGTGGCAGTAGGCCTCTACGTCTTTCAAACGTTCTGCGGTATACTACTATCTTGATAAAAAAAAAATTATAATTTTTGTGAGTGGTCCAATAAACTCTAAATTAATCAGAGACCATCAGCTGTCATCTGATGTTGACATGTCAACATTTCTGATCCTTCAGAAATTAACCTAAAGAAACCCCACCACTTAACCAAGTGAGTAGAAATGACACACAACCCACATGTGTTTATTTCACATATCCCATTAACTTTAATGGTACCATGGAAAATACTTCAAATGATGCTTGAAAAGAGACCCTCGAAACCGTAGTTACTGCTAAACAACCTGCTTAGCAACAGGTCACAACTGGTTGCCAACCCCTGACATCTGTGTGACATCAGTGACATCACAAACCGCACTTTTGATGATGTCATAAATTCTAACTGTCAAAGTTACCTTGGTGATGTTGACATGTCACTATAAAAACCAGGCATCCCATGCCAAAGGTTCAATTCCGCGGTAGCATCTGAAGAGTGAACACTTGCCACGTCCAAACATTACTATCTTGATAATACTACTATAGTATTTATGCTACTTAGTGGCTAGACATTAGTAAGTTTGGATTTAAAAATCTTAAGCAAGGATTCACTCGCATGTGGGGAAAGATCCAAAAGATTATTTGAGGTGGTTTACTTTGACCAGGGTATTACTAATGTACCCTAAAAAACAATACATACTATCCTCTTCTCACCACAATACGTATCTTTTCTAGGTGGCCAACAGTACATTACTATCCCTGTTCCATTGTCCTTAGCACACGGTGGAGGAGCCCAGGTAAGTCCTTGTATAAGTAACTTCAATATGATAACGATTAAAAGTATTACAAGAAAAGGAATAAATACGGCCTCATTCAGCAAAATCACTATTCATGTTATTCCTTATATCATGCAAAACCTGATAAAGGGGAACCTATTTCTATTTTTGTATTTTCATTTAACTCATCGTTAATGAAATGATGCTTCAGCTATGTGACAAATTTTTTTTTCTCACAAATATTGTTAATATTTGTTCTTAAAGTTAAATTTTATAATCTATTTGTAGGGAAAAAAACGTGAGGCTGATAATGGCTTGTAGTGGTCTGAAATTATTTTTCCAGTGTACATGATTCGTTTCCTGATCGAACATGCGGACGTTAGCTTATTTGTTTCATTCATTGCAGCAGATGTTTCAGCCAATGTTGGCCCAGGCAGGCACCCCAACCACCACAGCAGCCGACACACAGCGGTCACCGACAGATCGAACGAGCAAGCGATAAGTCGATTGATAAGAACCGACCATGGCCAGTCAGAGGCACATCGGAAAAACCGACACAAGCAAGGCAATTGCTGACTAGAAAATCTCTCTCTGTTAGATAAGTTAATCAGATCATGTAACAGTGAAATGTGAATTAGCCTTCAAGCATGTGTCATTGGTGCTGTTTTCAAAGTTATTGTCAAGATTGGACGTGCCAAATCTTTTTAACTACTCTCCTCTCCTGCCGTGGGCATTAAACCAAGCGAGGGTGGTTAGAAAACAAATTCAGTTGTCACAGTAGTTATACTATTGATAAATAACATGGTGATCTTTTTATTAGAAGTAACTTAGTTGTTTTGGTGTAATTCAACATTTGCCAAATTCACTTAGCAATGCATTGGTGAATTTCTGGCTACGCAACGGTAGGTAAAATCAACACGTTATATTCAATCCCTCGGGTGAAATGGAAATGTAATTGTTATTGTCCACTGCAATACAGTGTCTGTGTAAACAGTGATAGAAAAATTTGGTCGTGATATACATAGTTACTAAGTTAAATTATAATTTGAAATGTAAACTGAAGCGCATCCAAGTTATAACGCGGGTGACGCTTCTTTGTAATGAAGTGTTGTATTATATATATCCGTTTTACGATATAGGTAATACTCTGTGGAAGTAACCGCATAATGTGTCAGAAAATGAATATATATTTTGATGAATCGTGGCAAAATGTTAACTAAAAGTTGGTTGGTGTACAATGTTGTACCAGGTACAGCGCAAGGTCCACAAGAAGATTCTTTGCATCGGTACTGTATGGTTCTATCTTTAGCCGTCCAGTGGTTGTGCTGTTGTAAAACAATTGAGCAGGATAACATATCAGTCTTAAGCTATACCTACAAATATTGTACTCGTCTGTTACTATGAAAAAACATAGGTTGAAACGTGTGTTGCTGCCGTTGGTTTAATATTGTTCGCAGATGTAAATAGTATTGTTAACACTAACCTTTATTTTAGCACCCGCCAGTTTCGATATGCTATTGCCACAAGTTCGTTGCTTTGCGTAGATATTGCATATTAATTAGATGTTTGGGCTAGCTTAGAAAACACTGCCAGTTTGTACAGAAATAACAGAAACCTTAAACAAAGGTTTAGGTTTTAGGAAGTGCACAAATTTACAGACTGTTGCGCTTGAACATTTCGTCAGCTTAGTTCAGCTTTTGACGTGCAGTGCATTATATGCGTGTGCTGTGCCATGTCGTTATATGTAGATGTATATAGATCTCAGACAGTAGTTTGTTTTTCTTCCAAAGGTCTCGCGCGACTCTAATAATTATATATGTGTATTCGAACTTGCCATATATTTATTACTAGCCCATGGAGGTAATCGCGATATATCGTGTATATAAAATATAAGGTATGGACATGAATTACAGACGCACAGACAGAACGATACCAGTCAATTGACACCGTCACTAACGTGAAGTGATCTATGTACTCGTGTATGCATATGTCGGTGACAATCCTTTTTACGGTCTTGTAATGTTGTGTATAAAAAAAACTTGTCTTCCTCCGATGCCTCTTTCCTGGATAGAGCACTGTAAGCAATATGCCTTCTACAGCTGTTTTCCGTGGTCATTAAAAAAACTGTCCGCTGGGAAAGCCGACTATTTGTATGACTTTTTTACATCTGAGAAACTTACCCCTGACTCCCTATTGGTGCTCAGACCTGCTGTTTGTACACGTTTACAATTCTGTGCGTAGTCGTACTTTTTCCACAACTGGAAAAGACAGTTACAGATTTTATATTTGTATTTTAATGAGAAAGTGTGTAGTCCATAAGACAGACATCAAAGATATTCATTTCATCTTGCTGCTTAATAGTAACAAAGGAAATGTAAAAATTATATGGATATCACATTTTTTTGTAAATATGTTTGGTCAGTTTGAATATATTGTATATATTATCATAATCACACATTGCTATCAACAATTATAAAAACCTTTGAAATATACGGTTATTGCAATGACAATAGGTAAATTGGATTCTCGTCCATGGAGTTGTAATTTTCTATTTGAAGTGAAAACTGCATATTTGAACAGCTAGATTTTATGTGCAGTATATAAATGAAAATTATCAAATTATTGCAACTTTAAGCTTTTATCGTTTTCATTTTAATGGAATAAGGTTAAATTTCTTATGTAGAAATTTACCGAACGTGTTATCATATTCACCAACCTATTAAAGTTGATAGAATTGTTATTGAAATCTTCTCTTTGTACTCCCTGAAGAATATCATGTCTATGCAGAGAAATACTCTAATTCTTCCGTCTATTTCACTTCTTGCCATAGAAAAGTGACCAATAAAGATAGCTGGTCTTTGCCTTCTCGGTACGGATTTGACTAGAGTTCTCGCCACTTTTTTAATGCTCTTTATACTTGTCTATCATGAACTATTTTGTACGTTTCCTCATGTGAACTGTAATTGTTTCAAATGAGATGTTGAATTGTTTTAAAGTTTTCTTGTACATTGTGCATGGATTAGTTTGTTGTATCAAAGATATAATAAATATGGCCTAAATAACAATTAATCACAGAAGAACTTCGTTTGCATTACTTTCTTGGGGCAGGGGTTATTCTAGACTTAACTACCCAAGCGCCTAGATTGTTTTTTATTGGAGGGAAAACATTCTGAAAAATGAAGGCCGTTTAAAAAAAAAACGTTTTCGCTCCAATCCCGATTCTGCTCAGCCTTTGTGGGTGGTGGCCTTTTATGTGGTAAATGTGTGGCCACTCTGTGGGCCATTTCGTGTGTGGTCTAGATCGTGGTTGCGATAAGACAGTTGTTTTGACAAATTGCTCCTTGTTACAGGCATGCAAGATTTTCGTCGAAATGGGGAATTCCACATTTTTTGGATCATTTTTGAGATTCGTCCAATCCGAGAACATATTTGTCATATATGGGATGGGATTGGTTCAATAATTTTTGCCAAAAAGTAGAAAAATATTGTAATGTTTTTCTGGTCTTTAAAGATATATTTATCATATTTTTCTTTGGTTAATACGTGATGCCTTAATTTCACTCCTCAAAAATAAGGTTTATACCCGTTTCTTAGCAATTTTATTATTTTTCTGCGGAAATGACTTTTTATGACTTACATGCCTGTTGTTATTGAGATGGATGGCTCTTTTGGTATGTGAGAAGCATGTGACAATCGGAGAACCTGCTTGTCATTCCACTGGTTGCCTCAGCTGCTGACGCAGGGTGACCCTTATTGACAGACACATACCAGCTGACACTGAAAACTCTGTGGAACCAGGGATGAAGGGGTTGGGTGGGGGGTCTGAGGAGGGATTTAGGGGGACTTGTCAAACCTATAATATAGTTTTCCCTCCCCCAAAGCACCTGTGCTGGTGTAATATATATACCAATATCGTTCTTGTTGGAGAGAAAACATCACATTTTCTCTCCAATAAAAGTTAGTAGGGATATATATAATCATTTTAAGGTCTGCACTAAATTTTGAACTGTATAATCTAATCTGTATAGGGATTAGAAGTTTTTATTTTTGTTGTGTTGGTACATATAAGTATAGATCATATAGGTATTAAGTAACCAACGCAACAAAGGTATAGGTCCGTTTTTGAAGTGGGTCTATTGTTGTGGACCAGTGGACCGTGTAATTGTTTAATTGGTGTGCCCTCTCTGACCCCAGTGGTGGTCAGACTGTGGGGCCTCCACTCAGTGTCTTCTCATTGGTCACTGGTGGTAGAGGTAGGAGGGACAAGTATCAGTGATTGACATCCAGTGTCCGTGGGTCCTATATATAGAGGTATGTCATCCACACCCCACACCACTCAGTGGTCAGGCTGGTCACACTCTCCCACCAGGTCAGAGGTTACTGAATAAAGTAATTCAATAGTGCAGTGCTCTGCTTGGAGAGCTGATTTGTCAAACAGGACCAGGGGGGGGGGGGGGGGGGGGGGGGAATACAGCAGTGCAGGGCAGCTGTACACTCATTGGTCAACCGGATTGACCAATAGGACTCCCTCCTATACCACCGTCCTTGCGCTCAATCAGCCGTGACCCTGGCGGTCCGCGCTGTATGGGGGGGGGGGGGGGAGGAGAGAGGCCATCCACACCCCACACCACTCAGTGGTCAGGCTGGTCACACTCTCCCACCAGGTGAGAGGTTACTGAGTAATTCAATGGAGAGATGTGGGGAGCAAGTGAGGGGAGGGGCGTACCCCATAGGTCTCACCCCATGGGTCTTCTGGGGGCCTCACCCCATGGGTCGTCCGGGGCCTCACCCCATGGGAGGAGCAGGGGAGGGAAGGGAGAGCAGCGGAGGGAAGGGAGAGCAGCGGAGGGGAGGGGGAGCAGGGGAGGGGAGGGGGAGCAGGGGAGGGGAGGGGGAGCGTGGGAGGGATGTGAGGAGCAAGTAAGGGGAGGGTCGTACCCAATGGATCATCCGGGGCCTCAACCAATGGGTCGTCCGGGGGTCGTACCCTTGGGGTTGTCCGGGGGTCGTACCCTTGGGGTCGTCCGGGGGTCATACCCTTGGGGTCGTCCCACATGGGGTCGTACCACATGGGGTCGTCCGGGGGTCGTACCACGTGGGTCGTCTGGGGGTCATACCACATGGGTACCCCTCCTCCCCCTTCCCCCCCAGGTTGCCATGAAAACAATATTAATTTGTTGTTTCCAATAAATGTACCCATGTAGTTATATCTGACAAATGCTTAAAGTATAAATTTTCTAACTATTTTTATTGTTAAGCATTTTGATTTATCATTACTAAATGATGTAACATATCTTCATTTCAAATTGATTTTAATTCCAGTTTTAGTAAGGGCAAACAAAGAAACAGAAATCCAAATATCCTTTGGCCTTGACTGGCTCCCCCCCCCCCCCCCCCCCCCCCCCAATTAGGACAATCACCCCTCCCCCCCATAACAACCACCCCACTCGCCCACCCTTTGTTTTGGTCCTCAGTCAGCAAAACCACAATTACCCCTTCTCCCCCTGCCCTACCAATACACATTCCACACACTACTAATAGGCAAAGATACTTGACCATCTGAGTGGGCACCAATTGTCAATTGACTCTGTGCCAAGCCTAGTGGTCAGTGCTGCAGAATGAATTGGACAGCATTCTCCTTATCAGGGTTCTTATTTCTGCTAGGAGGGGGCGCCACTCTTAGCAAGAAGGATGTATATGACATGTTCCTTTTATAACATTTATAAACCACCAACACAACATCAGCCAGTTTCTGGCCGACAATCTTCAGATTTCTAGTTAAATTTTGTGCGAGTTTCTAATTTTAACTGACAAAGAGTAAGAAAATATTGGTAATTTACCATTACATTTAACCCTTTGCTCCCCGAGGGCGTTTCTCTAGGTGCTCCCCAGGGGCTGTCCTACCCCCAGCTCCCTTAGGGAGCCTCCAGTCAGGGGTTGGCCAGTGTTTACACTGAATGGCATCCAGGGTCATGTAGTATCTATTATTGTACCCTAATTGGGGATTAATGATTTGTGATTTTTATAAGGGGATAAAGATATATAGATTGGTGTAGAACATTCAAAGCTGGGCCACAGGAATCTTCCACTCACACTTACCACAACACCTCCCCAATACAGCTCAGTTCGCACCTCTGTTGTCTGAGCCCCACTGAGGTGACATGTGAGTTGTTATAGCCCAGGGAGTGACCTGTTGTTTCAAACATGTTGTTGCCACCCTCCCTGTAAGGGGCTCCCCAATGGAAATCTGTAAAGTTCTATTGCCTTTAAGTCCAAATTACTTAATGAAATACTATACTTGCCTATTTACATCCTATATTTTACATTGTTGGAGAACCTATTTTACCATCAATATAATTTTGAAAAAATTGCAACAATATCTTCTTTGCATACCTATGTACCTATATACTTTTAGGCCCGTCTATAGACGGCCTGGGGGATAACAGGGGGTGTGCTAGGCCTGTATATAGACGGGCTGGGAGAGCAAAGGGATATATTATATATTAATTAAACGCTGCCCATGCGAAAACGAGTACTGAAATCATTTTATTATACATAATTATAGATGGCACTAACTTGCTTCTTTGTCTAGCAGTATAAAAAGTCTTGTAAACGCGCTAATAAATAAACACACTGATGCATAAAGGTCTATCAACTCCATTTGTACCATGGAAGAACTTACATTGTAAGAATTGGTCGTAATAAAAAAAAATAAAAAAAAGTGAACATATTTTTTAATCCAGCATCCTTCAAAGAGCCAGTAAAATTCAAACTGAAATCCCGATGGACATATTAAATAATCGTGGGTTACCTTAAACTCTTGGTATTATAGGAAAAAACACGTTTCAAAATGTGAACATGTTTTTATTTGATTTCTGTATAAAACTCGTCAGGGAGAACAATAAATAACCGGATATACAGGAGTATGAGACTGGTAAGAGAACAAAACCAAGTCTATCTTAAAGTAAACATGTCTACAACGTATTAGGTATTGGGCTAAAGAATGCCTTAGATGTCTTGAAGGACCTCTGCAACATACTTCTCCGATCACAGTCGCAATTCTTTACAAGAACTCTTTGGAGCCAACGAAAGTATTATGGTTTCTTTTTCAATTTCCTCTTGGGTCGGTCAATTTTAAAGTCCCTGAAGTCCAGTTTTATGATATCTTTTTCATTTTTAAATTGACATCGCTCGATTTTCGATTTTGGACTTCCAGTTGTTTGAAGCCAGTCCTTCCTGTTAACGAGACATGCACTTCACTTAACACGCAATTCTTCTTTTACACGATAACTAGTTGAAATACTTAATAATTAAACAATTGACATATGTGGCAGTGGTTATTATTGCAAGATTATTGCAACTTCTAACGAGCACCAATTTTATCATAAGCGATTTCAAAGAAACATAAAAGCGGCCTCACAGGAAAAGTGGCAACAGACCCGTCATTTATCAACAACTGCTAGAATTTGAAGCGAACACAACCATTTGGCGGGTATTAACACCATTGTTCAATCCGGTAATAAGAAATGTATTTGGCACTCTTGTTTTGTAGACTTAACATTATCCTGAATTAAAGTCATTTGTGACGTATATCAAGATACTTGTACTAGATGACGGTGCCAAAATGTCTCAGATTAATCTACCAGCCGCCTTTGATAGAGTATTTTGGGAACTGGACTTGAGTTACTGATTGCTTGTTTTTAAGTTCGAGCTTGGAGATGCTAGACATAGGACTGCCCTTCGTTCTCAGCCAGTCCTCCCTAGATGAAAATAAATATACCCTTACTATAATATGAAAAAAATATTACTTATAATCAAAGTACTGGCAAGGAAATTATATCTTAACACACGTGTACCAGTTACAGGTATCCTTGGGTTAGTGCGTTTGTAGAAGAAAATCGTAGTAAAGCGCCATTTATTAATAATCTATGCCATCTACGATTTGGTATTTCACACATCGATAACTGCTCATACGGTCAGAACAATTATTTTACTTGCTCAGCAGACAAGAACACATCTAGTGAAAAGCGAATTACTTCTTACAATTCTCTGTAAAAGGTGAGGAACAAAAGCAATTGGTATGTAAATACCATAGACCTACATGCGACTAACTGCACCCTCCGGACCTTGCATAACTCCAACCACTGTTCCACGCTCAGTGTTCTTAACCCATCCAACTAGGCCGAGACTCATGGCTGTTTCCTGTGTATACTAATAGAGAAAAGTGAAATACATATGTTATAAAGGATTATCTTATACATTCAAGTTTAAAATTAGAAGACAGAATATTGGCAATTTTCTGGATTTCATTTGTTGCAATACATAAAGTGAAATATAAAAACAATTGCTGAATGTAAGTAAAGAATACTTAACTTAGATTATCAAATCAGTAAAACTTTCTTCATTTTTTGGCATGACTGTAAATACCCGTACCTTTCTGAAGAAAACACCTGTAAAGGAAATGGAAAAAAAGTTAGAATTCAGTGTAACTGTGTTAGACGAGCAACCATGGCTATATCAAACGGTTATAACACTCAGATAATATAAAATATATTCTAAATGTCCATCTTCAAGTTTTGTGCTTAGAACGTAACACGAAATTCATTTTTAGTAAAATGTCATCTAACATGCATATCCCTGTCGACCACAAAGAAAACAAAAAATGCCCGCTTGTAATTTGAATGGTTCACAAATGGGACACTCCATGTCAATTCAACGCGGGTCCCACGCACTTCGTCTCAGATTTTCTTTATACTGATAAAATTAACTTCCTATACATGTTGAGGAAACATATTTCAAATTTGAACATCAAATTCCCTAAACTTTCAACGATATTTCAATTTTTATGACCCAAGGTTGGGCCAAATTTTGCAGCAAAATTGGAGCCCTTAATTTTGATGCCATCTTTGTGGGCCCATATCTCTGCTGAATATGCAATTAGAGCCTTACAATTTTTGGTATCCTTAGTCCTATAGGTACCCTGTGAGAATATATCAAAAGGGGTCACGGAATCTGAAAATGGTTAGGTGTCCTGTGGACACCCTGGCTGGCATTGGTATCCTTAGTCCTATAGGTACCCTGTGAGAATATATCTTGATAGATTACAGCAGATTGTATAGAGAAGAATGGTATATGTATGAAAATGGGAAAAATTGCATATAAAAGTAAAAAATGGCAATGTTTGGGGCCTCATAGAAAAAAGTTTTCATCCTGTGCATCTGATACTACTCATTCTTGTTAAGACCCTAATTGACATGGCAGTGCTATGATTTGAGTCTCTGAAATTTGGTTCGTTAGGAGAATTTTTTTTTATTATGAGCAACTTCACATAGGAATACATGTTCTTCCAGTTGCAGTAGATATTAGTCGTTAAACTTGAGAAAAATGCAATAACGACATATTTTCATATGCAAAAATGCTGATGTGGGTAGCTTTCAAAATTCTTTAAACTCTGGTATATGAGAGGTGGACTTTCTCTAGCTAAAGAATCAAAGCTGCCATTTTTCTTATTCATAGTGAAATTAGGTCAGACATGTACAGTGCTGATTTTCAGAAATGTGCAAAATGGCAATGTTTGGGGCCTCATAGAAAAAAAGTTTTTATCCTGTGCATCTGATACTACTCATTCTTGTTAAGACCCTAATGGCAGGCATCATACCGCCCTCCCAAAAAAATAAAGGAATTTAAAGGAATTTTTTTCCGTAAAAATAAAGGAATTTAAAGGAATTTGCAGGGATTTCTAGGAAAAATAAAGGAATTTTAAAGGAATATTTAGAGAGTTTAAACATGAAATAAGGCAAATAATATTGTAACAGGACTGCCTTCCTGTTGATTTTTTTCTGTGCAGCACTGCGTTGACCCACGTCGATTCAAGTTGATCAATGCTTCGACTCATGCCGATTGACACGTCGACCTGGATCGATCGACGGCTAGAAAATTTTGCAATTTTATCGCTAATAATATGGTATTCTATGCATTTTATGAGATAATATGATATTTTCTTAATCTAGAAAAAAAATAAAGGAATTTAAAGGAATTTTTCACGAAAATAAAGGAAAATAAAGGAATTTTGCCTATTTTCACAAAAATAAAGGAATTTAAAGGAAATTCCTTTAAAATAAAGGAACGGTATGATGCCTGTAATGGACATGGCAGTGCTAGGATTTGAGTCTCTGGAATCTGGTATGTTAGGAGATATTAGTCGTTAAACTTGAAAAATATATATGCAATAATGACATATTTTCAGATGCAAAAATGCTGATGTGGGTAGGCTTCAAAATTGTAATTTTATGTTCTCGGAGAGATTAAGATGGAGTAAATATGCAAGTTTTGTGGTGATTCATCAAAAATTGAGCATTTTAGGAGCAAAAATAGGATTTAGGGTACTTAATATTTAATATGTCAAATCCTTATAAATTGAGATTTTGTGAATTTAAGAATGCAATATCATCTTTTTAATGAAAAACACTAGGGACTCAAGTGCGTCAAAATAAAGGACGGTGTATCAAAACTGAGGAATGAACCAGAAAAATTATTTGATCATACCTCCACCATAAAACTTGATTTGAAAAAAAAAATTGTTCAAATTATGCTCAACTACCTCCAACTAGATTCTACAGTAGAAATAGATCGATTGAAAACCATGATTCATGAATATATATAGATTATTTTGCAGATTAGGAGAAAGAACCCTGTCAAAACCGGCTCCTCTAGTATTTGTACATTCCACAACAAATTTGGGGTAGGGCTAATAAATAGTAGTCTAATATTAAGTGGTGGATAACTGGATAAACCTGAAAATAACAATTTTTTTTAATTGTTGCCAGTTGGTCCAAGCAACACTTGCTCTGCCATCCACTCTAAACCTCTGAAATTCAGATTCAGAGACAAGTCCCGGACACCCACACTCACTCAGCCACTGGGAGTCAGAGACAGACAGTGTAGTCTACTGTAGACTAGAGCGACAAGAGTCGAGACGTCAAGACAAGAAACTGAAGACAAGTGACGTGAAGATTCAGAGTGACTGAGACTGTGAGAGTGTGAGCAGGTGAGTGAGACTGAGAGTCAGAAATGTTGAAGTGACAAGTAGGGAACACTGCTCCTTACACTTGGAAAATCACTTTGAAAGAAGCTACCTTGCACAATTCCGAAGACTTCATATTCGATTGATACCAACTTGGTTGCAGATCCTGCCATAATTAGAGAATTTGTGTGAAAATGAAGCAGAGCAAAAACACAGGCACATAAATAATCAAACGACAACCACATCTCCGCTGGTCTGCGACCCGTCGACTAGATTAAACGTAACGACACGCCGGGTAGCAGTCAACTCTGTAGCTGGTTCTCGGTACGTGCCTCACAGTACATAGCCATCACGCTAAGGGCCAACTTCAATGCTGTGACCTTGACATTGGACAACAGCAACCAAAAAGATGTCCAAGTACCTGGAGAAATTCAGGCACTTTCGACAAGCCATCAAACAGAATGGTGGGCTAAAAGGATCATATTTGGCGTTATACAGGTTAGTTTTATTACCCCCCAAAATAGTAACTTAGTATCTACATGTATTATAGTTTGTAACAAGGAAAAACGAGAAGGTCATCCCGACCTGTTCGGTCAGGCTGGTGTCGGTGACAGCCAGGCCCTCCTCCCTTACTTAGCCTTAACGAACTGCCTTGAACCTTTTTAATTTAGTCTAGATTGTTGAATTCGTATGTGCCTGTGGTGGTCGAGGCCTTTGAAGATGTCACCAGCCTACAGCCGCTGACTAAAATCTAAACAAGCAAAATGTTAGCCTCAAACTCAAAGCCTGCTCCCCCACCTCAGGCTTAGTCCGAGACTCGAGAGGCCCCGACCCGACGTTCAGCCACTAGTGGGAACGTTAAGACAGGGGCTCTCGGTCTACTCAGGCTCAGCCCTAGCCGAATGATTAACTCTCTACTCCCAACTTCGTACACTGCTTGCCGTGAGAGAATGATCCACAGGGCTAGCTCAGCCCTAGCCTAGGCTAGGCAACAAGCTGAACTGGTTTCTAAAGCTTAGACTTACAGATAGAAGCAGAATGATCGACAGAGCTAACGGCAACCATGATTGTTTTGAATCTTTAAACCTATGGCTATATCAGTCAACCACGTATAATGTCATGTGTATATATAATGTCAGTGTAATGTACAAAAATCCAATTTGTAAAGATTGTAAGATAAAGCAAATCAAATGTCAAACATGTGCTCAGGATATTATTTATAATTAACAGACGACAGTTTGTGAATAAAATCTCTCAATATGTAACAAACTTCCAAGCATTCAGAAGTAAAGAAATTTAAAACTATCCACAACCTTGACCCAGAATTTTAAAAAAAAACCTGGGCTGAAATATCAGGTGATTGAATGTATACATGTATGTAAGGTAAAAGATATTAAATTTTGCAGGATATGCTTGATCCAGTGGTGACTTGAATGTATGCTCTGCCATACACTAGTCAATAAAGATGAATATTTACATTCTATTAGGCGTAGGCATAGCTTTGATAATTCCATACTTATCTTTGATTTAGTAAATTGGGGGCAATTATGAAGATACGGCAAGGCTTGGCAAATCAGTTTGAAGCCTGGTTGCACACTAGGCAACTTAAGCCCAGAAAGTGGTTGCCCAGCTACAAAATGTGGTTGCCCAGTAACATTTGAAGAGCATAACATAAAATACATGTATATAGATGACAAATAACCTAGGATTTTTAATTTAGGGGTTGATATTCATAATTTTAAACCCAAATTTTGGTCCTTGACTCTGGGTGCCCACTGGGCAACTCCGGCACTCATTTCAATGGCCCAGTATGACCTGTTGGTGGTCCTTGGCCACTGGACACCCGATTTATTAAGCGCTGATACACCTAATTGCGCCACCTTAAAATTATACAGAGATTTCTGAGGAAGCCACTTTAAAATTGCTGATGACTGGTATTGTGGCAATCTCTCAAAACATGATATTCTAAATATTCTAATATTCATCTGTTCTTTTGATAAAAAAAAAAGAGGATTGTATTCATAGAATAATTGGAATATTTTATAGTGATTATGTCAGAAATAATGCAATACATCGATGGCACACTCCTCACTGAGGCGATTGAGATGTATTTGCAAAGAAATGCGCTCTTTTGATACATTTTGATATTTTTGAAAATCATGAATGTTCCCTTGGCGCACTGTTTAAAATTTCAATGTGACAATATTTTTTAATGTGCCAAAAGGCGCATGGCGCAGCCCTAAGATTTTGATTTTAAGTGTAGAACCATGTTGATATAGAAACTATGGCTATTTGGGAAAGTATAAGTGGAAGGTCCTGACAGGAAGTGGCCATAACAAAAATATAAATTTATCCCTAAAGAAAACGGTTCTAGAATTTTGAAATATCTTGAGTTAATCTGAGGATAACACGTTAAATAGAAAAAAAGTCATTCTAGGTTCTAGAGTATAGACGACGAAACATTTTTAGTTTAGAACAGATTTTAGAGTAGGTAGGGAGGGGGCAGGGTTCAGAAGAGTAGAAGGGAGATAAGCGCAGCGTATGGGGACTGGTGGTGGAGGACGGGATCAGAAGAGCAGGGTGGGTGTCTAGAGCTGACCGGGGAGGGGGGGGGGGGCAGTGTCCGAATTCTTTTTTTTTTTTTTTTTTTCATTTTAAGATGAGTAAGGTGCAAAGACAAGGCCCTGGGCACACTTCCAGAAATTGTGCACCCGACGGACAAATATAGGCTTAATTTCGGACACTAGGTGGGAGTCAGCAGAGCAGGACAGGAATGAGGTGGCCAGGATGTAGGGAGGGGAGGACAGAGGGATCAGAAGATCGGGGTAGGGGTGAGGAGTGCAGCAGGTTTGCAGTGTGCGAGTTTAAGGTGCACCCTACGCCCTGCATCCACATTTCTGTCAACACGTTTTTTTGGAAGTATGTGCCTGGGATTTGCACATCTTTTTGCCTTTTATATTATAATCACTGCATATCAGTAGATGCAAACACAATGCCTGGGGCGCACACTTCCATAACGTGTGCACTTGACAGGCACACATAAATAAGTTTAATCCCGGACACTGGGCGGGGTCAAGAGGGGAGGGCAGGGGTCAGCAGAACAGGTCGTAGATGAAGAGCCCAGCATGTGGGGAGGGGGGAACAAGGGGTCAGAAGATCAGGACAGGGTTAAGGAACGCAGCAGGCGGGATTCTCATGACTTTTTTTAATATTAAGATTAGAAAGGAAATTCAGAAACCATTGAACTGCACTAATTGATTGGTTGGTTATTGGTTGCTTTACGCCCTAACTGCACTAATTGAGATGTACACATATCATTATTTGTCAAGGAATGCGGCATATTATGCCATATCAAAATAACTTCATGTCTTATCCCGTCCACCTTCCTAGATAGGTGGGGGATAGGGTGGGAATATTCCACGGCGATTTTTAAATGCCCATATCTTTTCTTCAGAACTGATGACATCAAATGGGGCACCCTCGTTGGCGAGGACAAGTACGGCAACAAGTACTTTGAAAACAAAGCCTATTTCATGGGTAAGATTGATTTTTGTCCTTTCTGTTTCTTGTAAAATAGAACGTAGAATTAACGTTGTAAGAAATTTACTTAATAAAGTAAAATTAAATTTTGCTGTTGTCTCACGCAGGTCGGAGTCGATGGGTTGTCTATTCGGACTCAGTAGGCATGGATTATGATGGCAGTCAGATTCCAGCAGAATGGTAGGTTTGACAATCTTTCAGAATTAGTCTTGTTATAATCGCTCATATTTCTTGCGGATGATAGTGTGCTCATTTTTAAACAGCGAAATTGAATGTACGATTGACAGACTTAGGATTTAATGGATTTTCGTATGCGTTGAACAAATCTTTCGAGTGTTATTATAGGAAAACTATAGGTGAAGATGTCGTGCGAGCTGGGGATAAGAATTAATTCCGCACTCACCATTTGCAGCTTGTGCAGAATTAATTTTTGTTATAATATAGTACCCGGTAATCTCAAATTATAATCAAATTTTCCGAGTGAAATTAACTCAAGGTCCCCCCCCCCCCCCCTCAAAAAAAAAAAAGAAAAGAAAAGAAAAATATCACAAATTGATTTACCAATAATTAAGAAACATACGGTTAGCAGCAAGCAAAGAACTGACCGCTAGCCTTTTTTTGCACTTGTAATAATGTACTGCGAATCAAAGCTTGACTTCGTGTTTTCTTTTGTATTTTACAACAGGCATAGGTGGATTCATTACACAGGTGACAACCCACCAACAATTGAGCCACCAACACCACGCAAGTTTATCATAGATCACAAAGAGAACTTCACCGGTACTGACAAACAGTACGTTCCCTATAGTACCGTGCCACCTAAGATTGAAGCATGGAAACCCAACCAGCCACAACAATAAATTGCTAAATAAACATCCTTTTGACTGTGGACAGCGCCTAGAAAAGAACAGAAACTTGATTTGAAAAGTTTCGATATTAAATAGAGCTGTGAAGATTACTGTGTACGAAATAAAATATGTATATCTAATTTATGGTGTTTGTCTCAGGTTTTTGTTGGAAAAAACGTGTTAACGGGATGAAGAAGTGTTCAAACTTGTGTCCGCTGGTGAAAAGAAAGAAGATACCATCAAATCTTAAAGTAGCATTCCAGGAACTGATGAGAAAGAGCCGAATCAAATTGAAAAGAAAAATCTGTCACTCACGGAAAATTCAATGCACGCGTACGCCCTCAGGGGAGAATTAGAGACCTAACGATTTTGGGGCGGGAACGTCTGATGATGCAGTGCCAAACCCCTCAGAAACTCCTTTACCCCGGGCCAACTGCAGGGACCACAACCCTCCTCACCCACTCACCCACCCACCCACCCACCCACCTATACCTGTCCATCACCAGTGGCAGTGCACAGGGAACGCCCTCCGCTCTTTCCCACACCCACCTTAAGACTCCAGCTTTGGAAGGTAAATGTTTCTCGTTTTATTATATTCCAATGACCAATGCATAATTATTCCAATATAAACCAACTTTCTGGGGTTAGAATAGTGTAAAGGCCATATTACTCTACGCATCAGTTGGCACGCGTTTGGGCCATTTTGCCTCAACGCGAATAGTGTAATTAGGACTTGAGTGTTCAACGCAAGCTAACGTGACCCAACGCGTGCCAAAACACGTAGAATAATATACTTCGCATTCGGTTGTGTTGGGACCCCCCAAGGCCCAACACATAGTCTGACATGGTCTCTAAATGATTTTCCAGACCACGCCACCTAGTGTGGGACATAGGCCACGAGTTTTTTCCCAGACAAGCTTGGGGTTATTTTCTCTTTGAGCCAATGTAAATTGCTGATCTTACACCACCTATATCTTTTGACATATACAAAATTGCTTATTTCTGTTTATATGTATTGATAGCTTTTTTTCTGATTATGTGTCATTTGTGTGCATGGATGGTATATATTTTAAAATAATTTTTCTAAAATAAAAGTTTCTAGCCAATCAGGTGCCCTGAATCAGTCCTTATCAGCATTACATAACAGGTGTCGACCCCCACTGCCCAGTGGTCACCATAGCGACACCCAGACAAACCCTCTAGACCGTGTTGGCCAGGCCCGGAAAAGTCTCTATACAGGCCCAATGCGAATCAGGCGCGTTGGGTGGTGGGGCCACCCGCGTTGTATAGTTAGGGCATGATAAATCTAAACGGCCGATTGGCAAAATAGTAATGGCTAGGAAACTGATGCAACACTTCAATTTTTTTATATTTTAGTTAAGACCACGGTAAATATGATTTGACGCTGATTCCCGTGTAAGCATCATTAAGCATCGAACTTATTAAATTGAAACATCTCTAGCTATAGAGTTAAAATCTAGACCTTTCAAACTTTGCATAAAATAGAATGGGTTTCTTGTGGAAGAGGAGCACCACAAAGATCATGTCTATAAAATGATGGTCTGTAATCGGGCGAATGTAATTTAGTGTTTTTCAGAAATTAAGGTCCTCGACTCCATTTTGCTGCTAGACATGGGTAAAACTCGTATGAAGTGAAATATGTGCATGTAATAAAAATGTTGTTTATTCTATATACATGTATATATACAGATAACATACAGAGGTGAACATACAATATTTTTGATAACAATTGCTCATTAATATTGGAACAGTTACAATCAGGGCGGAGTATACGTTTCCTTGATAACATAACAAAATATTTTCCTGTCGACTATGTTTCACAGTCTTCTGAAAATGGAAACAATCGCGAATTCCGTGTTCCTTCTTTTCCGAGATACAGAGTCGAAATTTTGTGTTCTTTTGCTTTAAGTTTATTTTCGGAGGAAAGTAACATGATATATTCTGTAATTTTCAATTACCTATACTTTAATGCACATTACTGGCCGTTGAGAAAAATATGGCTTCGAATCTTTATTATATCTGATCATGTTTGATTTGATTAGTAACATACACTAGACATATTAAAATCTTGATTATCTGGATACTCTTAAACGCATATTCCCTTTAAATCGTTAAGTTTGTCTAATTTATCCATTTTACAAAAATAGGAAAGAAGAAACTGGTCTACTTGGAAATAACCAAATGCAATCTAACAAGAACACAAATGGTCAAGCATCATTTACCACAATATTTGCCGTATAACCGATTATTATTGGTTTTTATATCACAAGATAAAAGCACCAACGTCATGCAAGAATATCAATTTTTGGTCATTTAGAAAGTGATAAGCGTATTCCTAAGGAGTGACATTTTCGGTTATGATTCAAATTCCAGCCAGTGTCGTGTTATTAATCGAGCCGATTTGTTTCTAGTTTCTCATGAATCCACATATCCTATGCAGAGATCAACTCCTTTATTCTCACTCATAGATGTCTTTTTGGTCAACATGTAATCTTGAAGTCAAAGTTTTCGTACATCAAAGTTTTTTGAATTCGAACTTCAATTACATGTTCTCAGTCTTAAAGGGAGGGGCCAGTGACCATGAATTAGTATACTGCCTTGATCTTTACCATCCAGGGAATAACCATACCAAATTTTATGCTTTTATCTCTAATAGTTTTTGCTTTATTCACATTTGTCTGGATCAAAATAAGTTTCCCTGTCTGCCCCTGACACTGCCTGCACAGAGCAATTATCTGTGTGTGACGTCACAAGCAGAACAGTTGAAAAATTGTAAAACTGAAATAAATGCAATAAGAAATATATCACATGTTCTTTATAAGTCTAAAATAGATTAAAATCACAAAATTAAATGATTTATAAAAGAAAATGTGAAAAAATATAGTTTTTATTGAATTTTGAAATTTGAAATTTGAATATAACTGTCATTTTGTGTGACATCACACACAGATGTGTGTTTTCCTGATGGTCAGAGGGATATAAGGTTTATCAAAGGTTGAAGCCCATTTTTAACATGAAATAGTCAATTAATCATACTGAAACTTGGCATATTACTAAATGAGCATTAAATCTTTCATATAAAGTGTAAAATAACCAGAATTGAAATTTCACTGGCCCCTCTCTTTAAATAAGAACCTATCATTCTAATGTACATCAATGTACACTCCTGTATTATATACTTATTAAACCGAACTGGGTTTGTATTATGTTAATACCCGCGTTGAAGCTTGTTTATTTCTTCTATTTCAACAGAATGGACATCACCATTCAAAGATATCTATTATTAGTACCGCTAGTCACCGCGGGCCATTTTTTTCTTTTCTTTTTAACCCATACATTTGATGTATCTCAGTCAACGGTCATTTGAAGAATTCTGAAAAAGAGGATACCGGTTGTATCGACAACTCTAAAGTAAATGGTATTGGTTGAACATACTCAAACTACAACATTTGTAAATCTTACTTATTTAAAGCATACTGTGTTAATTATGATAGATCTAAACACAAAACTAGAACTTTGGGCCATACAAAACCTCCTTACTTATTACTAGACTTTGTGCTCAATAAATTATTTAGTGTTCAGCCTATATCATACATATGGCAACCTAGCAGACTATGGAGGCCTTTATATACAATCCCTATATAGTGCTGATATTACGGCCAATATTACATGCCATTTTGTAAGTAATAACATCATTATGATTGCCACGTGCATCTGCTGTAAGCATTTTGGCTTGTTCTACACAATTCTGACAGTACTGTAAAGTTATAGCTATATAGCTCCTTATAACATGGCATTAAATAGTTTGTAGTAGCCCTTCTCTCTGTACACAGAAGTTTTAAATCTCTTTTAAGGCAATATTTGGTAACAGATGGCAACCTTTATCCCACAGGGAAGCATGCCCTTATAACCCCTGACGACAGGGCAGACCCAGTCGGGTATCAGAGGTATAAGGTTACCTGATAGAGGACTCTGGCGTAAGCTAGATTTGAAGGGATACAGCGATAAAGCATTTAATAGAGGGTTCAAAAAATTGATTTCATGATTTAGAGTAAACAGAGAATCTATTTCTCACCATACTTTTAAAGGAAAAAGACTGGTGCCCCAGGCCATTTATAAGTTACCAATGTAGAATAACTTAGCGAAACCTATTTCCCAATTTTTAAAAATAAGCTGACCATCAACACATCTCATGATGCAACCTATACAAAACCATTCTAATATTTGGCAGGGCTGAGAACAGCAAACTAAATCGTGACTGTACACTAGACATGTCTTTTGACAACGGTTTACAATGTCATTTGGCACAGAACGAAAATGAAATATATTCACTACGATGTGCAGAAACTACAGAGAGTAAGTCTCTATGAGATACATTAAACACTATACATCTTTTTTTATGTTTTTAATAATGATTCTCCTTTAGGGAAATAACACCATTTACAGATAAGGGCTTTTATAAATAACACTTTTGAAATTACAAGTCAACTGCTTCTTATTGCAGGCAACCTATACAAACGTTTCGAACACTTTTACAATGATTACCCCGTCAAGTCATTGTTCTTTTGAGTCATTGACAAAGTACGGCTTGTATTTGGAAAGACCGATGGATTATGCATGAGATTATGACAAATGATGAAGTATGAACTAGTGATGATCTTTTTGTGGTAGGAGACAGGTCAGCACGAAAATAGACACATAAGAATATTGTCAACATACAAGCTAACACACCCATTTTCACTTACAGGTGAGAAACACATTTTGCGATTTTACCATTCTTCTCATGCTACTGAAATCTCAGAAATCTATACTACTTATTTTATTACTTATTCAGTTTAGTGAGATTCCGATGTTATACAAGCTTTCGTCGTAGTCGTTCAAGTGCACACAAATAAATGAGTATTTATGCTCAAGATTTTGGAATCTGTAATCAATCTATATTTCGTACCTTCTGTACGAATTGGTCCTACAAATAAACAACCATTTGTTTCATGATTGAATGGAAGCACAACCGTAGGAATTTCCATTATATACACAGGAAAAATCTTCACACATTATGCATGGGATGATGAAAAAATTATTTTATTTAGAGACGGAGATGACGCTTTGGCAGGAAATATAAATGGATTAGGACTTTATGGGATTTTACAATGTTTAAAGTGTCAGCGCAGTTGCTAAGTTACATTTTATGACCTGCAACAGCTATGTTGACTCTAAGCTAAGCTTATATCACATATCCCTATCCGTGAATATTACACAGAATCCTGTCCGTCACAGGGAATGTCAATCATACAATACGCCCATCCATTAGACAGGATGTATCTATCAGAAATGACGGAAATCTACTATCACATACTCCTCCTGTCACACAGCAATTCTCAACGTAGACTATCACCATACAGCATAATGTTAATTAAAAAAGAAATCCCTTTTTACGCAGATACACTCACTCATACATTTTCTGAACACAGTAACACCATCTTATATACATTCACCCCCTAAATTCCTATCTGAAATACAAAAAAAAAAATCTTTGTCTATCAGACAAATCCCATGGCTGTCAAACAAATCACAGACTATAAGACCATCTCTCATAAAGCCCTTTCTGCTTCTGTTGTGGAGGTGGCTGCCCGGGTGGTTGTGTCGGTCTCAGTCAGTTGTGGTGCCTTGTCTCTGTGGTGTCGCGACTTCTTCGGAGACTGACTCTCTGGTGGAGTGATACTGCGGTAACGCTGGGTGATGTCGCGGAGGCGGGGTTCGACTACTCCTAGGAGGGGTCGCTTCTCGGGCTTACTGTTCCAGCAGGCTGTCATCAGGTCCCAACACTCCTCGTCAAACTGAGGCAGGCGCTCAGGGCGGGCACCTGCAGAAAGTTAACATGGAAATTTCGTTATTCGTCCGCCGTACATGAATGCAATATAGACGCCAAAGGAGGCTAGAACAGGTCGAAACAGGTCGGCTGTTAGCCAATAGCTTAGGGTTGTAAGTGGGAAATATACAGCTTTGAAATAAAACGTTTCGGAAAGCGGTTAACTTATGGTCAATTTTATTCTAGCTCAAATATGAAAAAGAGTCATAATTTACAACAGGGTCTAGATTTCTACTATTCACAATTAATTCTTATCCTTTTAATGAAATGTAAAACCAAAAGGGAAAGAGGGTTCTACAATTATCAGTACGTTAGTGGTTTCCGCTCTTGTCATTACATTAAAGTTAACAGATAAAAAATTCCCATACCTCTTTTCACCGACGTCCACAACATGTCCTTACTGGTGCACTGCTCGAAGTTGTAGGGCAGCTTGACATGGCCCGCACACACGTACCAGAAGAGGATCCCAAAGGCGTACACGTCCACGCTGTTGTCGTAACGCCCGGAGAAGAGCTCGGGCGCCATGTGGATCGGGGTGCCCACAATACTTCCACTCATCATGGCCTCGGGTTTACAGAAACCAAGGTCCGTGATCTTACCGCGGTTTTTACGGTCAAGCTGCAAGTGTTCAGAACGTAGAGTACAGTCCATTTGAAATAGAGAATCTTATAAAGAGCAAGAATGGGAATACTATACACCATGGAACCGAGATTGTTTTAGATTCTGAGAATTCTGGCAGGGTGTTTTAGGTTATGACAGTACCTAAGAAATTAATATAAGTTCCATTCAATTGGAAACGTGGTATTAGAATAAAGGGGATGAATCTTACAGGAAAATGTTTTTAGTCTAAAAAAAGAAATAGGATTTCACAAAACTGAAAGGGAATATTTACCAGAACGTTTTTTAACTTGATGTCTCTGTGGACCAAACCTTGACTGTGAAGAAATCGGATTCCTTCAACTACATCGATAGCAACTTGTAACCTAAAATTGTAAAAGAAATTATTAACGCATGTTATCATTCGCAAGGAAACCAGAAGCAATAATTTAAACTTTATTCAACAAACTTAAGCGCAAACTAAGTCACAACCAATACAGTAGAGAATGAACTTTACATTTCTCCTTTGCATTTTGTAGATTTCAATTAACAGGAAATAGAGAAACAATTACATTCATATATGTATATCTATCAAAATTAACATTCCTGTTTATCCTTGCTTAGTACACCATCCTATCTCACGGGGACACAAGGCATGAGTTTACATATGAATGTGGAATTGTCTTCACCTGCTGAGCCAGTCGAGGTTGAACTTGATGGCGGTGTAGAGGTCCCGCTGTAGCCGGTCCATGATGAGGAGGACGGCCGGCGAGCAGCCTCCTCCATACGTGTAGTCAATGACAGACCCTCTGAGTGCCACTATCCGGTCATGTTCCGGGACGTTTCTGTGGGGCAATGAAGAGTTAAGATTGTGATTAATGGATGGTCATCATTGGGTGAAAAGTACCTCAAGTATTTGTAACAATTCCACCAAAATATTGAAACCTTATCACATTAGATATATCAATTCATACATACCTACCCCCCCCCCCCCCCACACACACACACCATATGAAACCAGAAATAAACGTACATGTACATACATATCAAGTCCCCCTCCACCAAAAAAAAAAAGGAAAAACAAATCGACAATAAAAAGAGCTCATTGCACTGCATATATCCCAACAAACACTGCATATATCCTAACATCAAATACATGACTGCAGAATTTCACTTTTAGGGAAACGAAGGCTGATGACTTACTTTGTGTAGTAAAACTCCAGGGCCAGATCGTTCCAGTGTTTGTCGTCAGGGGGCACCACGGACTTGGTGGCACACGGTGAGAAGCCAGCCCACGAGTCACAGGAGTAGACGACCCCGTACTGCCCCCGGCCCACCTCCCGGCCCAGCTGAGGCATGCCTGGCACACACAATACATACATGTTAATGGGTCGGATTTATACATAATATACCTACATGTATATAGATGTATAATGTAAGTCATCGGGAGGGAAGGGGATATAGGCAACCATGCTTTATGTTCGAGTGAAATAAACGCCAATATATTCAAGGTGGGACTAGGTGCCAAAATGCTCTAAGGCCTCTGTAGCTATATACTAAGAGATAACACTGCTCCATTTTTTTATGGTAGATAATTCCCTGTTCATACACGTTCTTATTTGAGACATACATCAATAAATGTAATAACTATGAGAGGGTTCAATGTGATAATACTGATTACAGCGAATGTGTTCATAACTGCTTGCGGGTGTTTGATAAATTCATACTAAGAGACCGTGTCGACGAAATATGGTAAACGTCACGGATATACCTTACTTACCAAATAGTACATAATCTCTTAATGAGATGCTCTCCAGTGCCAGACGTGCCACTTTCGGGGCGTGGATTTTCCGTACTTTGAGGCGGTGTTCCTCCGTCCGCTCCAACCGCCCACAGTGCCGCGCCTCCAGCTGCCGCAGCGCCGTGGAAAAACTGTCATGGGAGTTCTTTAACCTGTCCTTGATTTGCGAACATATACTTTTTGCAAGTCTGAAAGAAGGCAAATTGTCAATATTACTACACACAGAAGAAAAGGTGACCGACTAAATTGAACAAATATTAGATAATTCTTTAATCAACAAATGCATAACTAAAAGACAGCACGTAGATAATCAATATGGATTTATCGCTTCTATAAAACCGGGATTTTCCTCGAAGTCTTTTGTGTATAACATAATAATGATATCTATTTCCTAGTGCAGATAAGAATGAAGTTACTAATACGATTATCTGCAAATACATCCTACATATGAACGAGCGCAAACGCTATATGTAGTCGAAGAATCTTCTCAACATTGTTAATTTATTATAATCAATGGAGTCTGAAGAGTTTAAACATTTTCTGTACCTGCTCTCACTGAGGCTGTTGAGCATGTCGTCAGCGACTTTCCGCTTCCACTCACGGTTGACTCGGGGTGGGGGCGTCCACAGCACAGATGCCATCAGCTTTTGAATTAAAAAGATACATTTCACTCAATCAAGTATTTCTTACCGTCCTCTTGGAGACTATAATTTCCTGGGGAGTAAAGTATGATTTATTATATACAAAAAAATCGAATTTACAACTTGAAACTATATAAGCTAAAATTCAGATATTGGCCGACAGCATGGTTTTATCATTAGACAATCAATTATATCAATACTTTATTCAATCAGCTGGTGATGGCGGATAATTCCTAAGTACAGGGAACTGGCACAGGGAACTGGCACAGGGAACTGGCATATTAACTAAATACAGTACACAATCGAAACATGATTCTTTTGATTCTAAAATGCGTGTCTTCTACGAAATATATACCCAGGGCAAGAAAATTATTTGTTACCCAACAATATCCTATTTGAGGTACACTCTTAAGCTATGGACGAGGACGCAAAACAAGAACGAGGAAATTTTAGAACATATAACCTTTAACAGACGGACTACCAAGAACTACTCTTCACCGGCACACTAGTTAGCTTTGGAAATAGCCCTGAAGAAATATGATAAAACGTTCACTTGAAATTGACGGTTTTCAGATAAATCCTAAAACGCGTTTTCAATGAACATAAAGATAATATAGTAAATGAACAACATTCTTAAATCTAGGAGGACCTTAACTGACATGCAACCTGACTTATAACTGAATCTGACATGGGGTATGGTGCGCGGTAAGCATGCCAAAAATTGAGTGAGGAATTAAAATTGTGCATTACTTATACCTCTTTTAAATTCGATATTCCTGCTAATTCCAAACGCATGCTGATCTGGGAGTGGGCATAAAGCAAAAACTAGGAAATGAAAAATTAAAATTACGCAATTCGACTTTTATAGAATTATTTTGATAAACACCTAAAGCACTACCTGCAAAAACATATCTCGGGTGGCACGAAAAACTTAAACGATTAAGGGTTCCTAGTTGTGGATAATGAAGAAGTCAAATAGAATGGACAGATACTGAAGAGTTCCTGATGGGTCCAATTGGTAGGAGACTTTATTAAGCAGGGTCAGTAAGCGAGGCAATGGCAGTGGATGTATAGGGTTCTATTTATTTAAAGAAATATCTACTCACCTGTTTCATCTTTTCTATGAGGACTTTGATGATAGATGATCCGGCTCGTACTGTTATCTCTACTCGGTAGGCAGCATTGAGGATCTAAACAGCGAAACGTTACACTCATTAACTTGGTACCCTTTCTACAGACACTTTGAAGTTCCATTCAAGACACTATCTTACTATGTGGCAAACTTTCCCATTACAGGCATAAATATGAAAAAAAAAGAAGAAAAAAAAAAAGAAAAAAAAAGAAGAACAGACCTTCTATATGGGATCGCTGAAAGTACTGTTTCATATCACTTATCAATTCCTTCCTTCTAATTTTGATGCTATGAACATTTTGTGTCAGGATTTTTCTTTTTTGAAACTTAAGAAATCACACCGGCCTTTTAATCTAATTGTCTTTATAATTTTTTTCTAAATCAAATCCTTAAAGAGATCCAAAAAAAAGACTGGGCCTGCCTACCTCTCTGAGGGCCATGGTGGTGCGCACTGAGTCGCTGTTCTCCCGGTCCGACTGCTCCAGGCTCTCCAGGCAGCGGGTGAGTACTCCAGTGTAGCTGTCCTTGAGAATGTTCACCGACCCGAGCAGTTTGCCCGCGATGGCCGTGTTTAACGTACTTAGCACCAACTCCTGGATCTGGGCCGTGCACGACTTGAGGTCCCGCGGGGACAGGAACTCCCCCTCGTCAGGGTCCGTGATGTGCACGCCTGGAGGAGGGAGACGGTTTTAAGATTAAAATGGAATTAAAACTATAAGAAGCAAAATAAGGAGAAAACACTATTTTACATTACATTTTGTTAATACGCCCTGGGCCCATATCTTCGTAACTAATTTGGCTTATCAGGAAAATTTTGATCAGGGCCTCAAGATTGGCAATTTTGTCATTTACCAAAATTGATGGTATTATTGCAAAATGGTATCAAAGAGGGATACTCAGATGTGAATTTTTTTCATGATAGACAGAATCTCTAATCGTGAGACACTGATCAAGATTTCCCTGATCAGCCAAATTAGTTACGAAGATATGGGCCCTGGTTGCCATCCCTGGAAATGGTAACTTTTTCCTCCATCCGGGAAACTTGTGTATAAAAGGGAAGTGCTAATGAGTTAGTGCAATTGGTAAAACATTTTGGCAAATTAGAGCGTTTTTATTTCCTCCTCCTTTTTGCTTTTTTACATTGCTTTTTTTTATGTAATGCTGATAAAATATTATGTATGAAATCAAAGTATTCGTTTGTGACCCTCTGCGGAGCCCCATTTGTAGTCATAGCAGGAAGCAGCTGGTCTCTGTTATGACAATGTGTAGCGTTTTGTTAGAATGTTGTAAACAGAATGCGCATTGGTAAGTAAGTATTGGATTATGACCTATCGAAAACGAGCCTTACTCCAACTATCGTATATGTGGTGTTTTGGTAACATGAGAATTGCCACACATAACCAGAATGGTACAAAAGAAATATAACTCTGTCATGAATTCCGGTGGTGTTTTTCTTTTATATAAATGACCATGCACTGTTTTGAACCACCGCGTAGAATTGTAAAAAGGAGTAATCTTTAGATTGACGTCATCTATATCAGGTTGTCTTGCCTGTTTACTTTTTACACCCATAGAATCGTTCATGTGGCGTTCTTGCCTATATAGGGTAAACAACAATCTGATATTTGGGGGATAATGAGACAGGTCAGTCCCAAAACAAGTACAGATACAGCAAAGAAATCCCTACGAAAAAGCAGAAATGCCTTGTTTTTTGATACATCGTTTAATTATTGGTGTTTTTCATGTCTGGGATGTTTACAGTATCTAATATTACCTATAAATACGTGAACCTGATATCCTTCTATCACGCTCTAGAGTCTCTAATTACTTCATCAATTCTACATCTGATAGATGGGAAATCAAAATAACAGAGGCATAAGCCTAGCACAGTTCTATGAGAAATACGATAGTGCTTGTGGATAAATACGTTTTGTACATAAAAGCAGGTCGATGTTTTTGTCGAATGAATATTGATATTAAATGAGTTTATCATAAGATTTTCTGTCTCTTATCAGGCGTTCTAAGAGATAACAAGTGCACAGCGGATTCATTGAAGGACAGCTTTGCAAGAGGTCCTATGAAAAGAGCAGTTAGAAAAACATATTTACACCTCTTACACCACCACCTGAATTAAGCCGAATGGCTCCGGTATTATGTTGGTAAAAGGCACTTTTCAAATTTATTCTCAATGATAAAATCATGGGAAATAGAAGGATAATCCGATATAGATGAGTCATAATTTCATGAACCACGTTTCATGTACCACGTAATTTCATGTTCACAGGGTAGTCAAGCAACACGCTTCCCTCAAAGCAAACCTACCATAAGCTTACCATTGTTCTGGCAATGCTATATAAAAGCAATTTACAAAAGAAATAATATTGATTTTTCAGCAGATTTTTCAGCTGTGAATCAGAGAATGCATCTTTTTTTTCGGATTATTATCTTAAGCCATGAATAATGGAAAGGTTATGGTAAATAACTGTAAGGCAATCGCCTCTTAACCTCGCTACACATTGAGCGGCCTTTCTGGGACTATTGCTCAGATGCCCTCACACCCCTATCCCAATTGAAAATACGTAGCCTGTAATCTGTGTAGAAGTGTCTTAACTTTCGAGGTATCTGTGGCGTTTACTAAAGCACTCCATACGGGGCAACACCTACCACTCCCGACCTCAGTAATTATACTCTATCGAATATTTTCGCTAATAGGTGACCCTGTTAGATTGAGTATTGGTAAATAGAATAATTAAGGAAAGCCAGTAAGATATTGTAAGAATACAAATATTAGACCGCATTGTATACTTTGAATATTGTCTAATCGGCTTATTGGCTGTTGGGTTTTTCAGTTTCTGTAGATTAATGCCCAAGCAACGCGCGATATGTGAAACTGAAAGGAAAAGCTGAAAAACCGAAATGATTATATATGAGTAGACTTGGTCATAAGGGAACCCTTTTTCCCTGAATCAACAGCGCTGGCCTATAGTGGGGAATCGGCCGGGTCCCTCTATAGGGGTGAGGAACGAGGGGAGGAATGATGGGGGGGGGGGGGGGGGGGATTTAGGGGGAGGGGGATTTAGGGGGAGGGGGATTTAGGTGAGGGCAATACTCTGGTATATCAACATAAAGGTTATATTGCTCGAGCCCACACGGATCAATATTTGCGACGTGTGAAGTTAGTTTTGTAAACCACCAAATCGCACAGGGGCTTTTTCTTGTGACCTTTATTCTCTTGGCAACTCCGGTTTTCCCCCAATGGCTAACAGATGGTCTCATAAACAGGGCGAACGCCCACTTTCGGATAAATAGTGTTTTTTGTTTTTTTACGTAGGTGTAGATCTGCTGTACGAGTGTTATCCATAATCTAGGTCGAACTACCACTTTTTACAAATGTTTTTAGAAGTAACTGTGGGAAGTGAAAGCAGTAGTGCCGAGTAAGGTTTTTACAAACCAAACAAGATCTAGCCTTTGTCCCTGAATACAATGAGCTCTATGTACGTGGATTATCCTTTCTGGAATACTCCCGAAAATACAGGTAGTTTAGATTCTTGACTTAGTAAACTAACTATTAAAGAGTTAAAGAAAGAAAAGTCCCCAAACCATGCCAAACCTTAATCATAATATGTATAAATGTACAAGACTGGAGAGTCACTAAGATTAAATCTCTCCCACTGTACATCTATATGAAGCAACAGCTTTTAGTTTATTAGTTTGAAAAAATGAGACAATTCTGAAACTTGAGAGGAAGTCTATTGAATGAAGCCTTACTGGGGTAATTGTAATGCTCCAAAGATCCTGCAAATATATGAAGGGTGAAAACATATTTAGTTTGTGTGATATAAGAAAGATGAAAATGTTACTGTCAGTCAGACCCCAAAGATCAAACATGTTTAACCCTGGACAGATAAAACATGAGTACATACAAGTAGGCAGATACAGTAAACTGATTTATAGAAATGCCTCAGCTTGGTTGGCCACTTTCAACTTGATTTTATGTGATACGCATTCATTCGGTTTAAATGATACACTAGACGCCAGCGCAAACTCCGCTACGCTTTATAGGCAGAGTAGCAGAGTAGGCGGAGGTACTAGTATATTGAAATGAGTCAATTTTGATAGAGCCGACCACAATAAGTTTGACATCAGAAATAAGTTTACAGGCCCAACGCCTAGGCAGTCTCCGTAATAAGTTGCATCCGACTTCCTATCTTTGTTTCGAGTACAGATCTTGAAACATGTGTTTCCTGGGCACTAACAGAGATCTTGGATCTCTTTCAGTGACATAAATACCGCAAATAACTCCTGAACCGCCTTTTTCTGATTTGTGTTCTCCTTTCAACACCCTCGCCTGCAGCACTGAATAACAGCGTCTAACATCATGGCAACTGGTAGAGCTTTTCGTGGGGGTGTTTTGGGACAACCACCCCATCTCTCCGTCAAGGCCCAGTGCTCAGAGCACACAACTCTCTCTGCACTGAGGGCCTGAGGTTAAACATATACCATTCGTGAATATACAAGTGTTATGTTGGTACTGTATTTTACTTTGTGAAATATGGCACCTACGTAAATTTAGGAGTGTCATCAAAAGGTCAGTGTACATGAAAATCAATCATGTGCCCTGCTGTCTATCGATCTAAATGAAACGAATTCAGTACGCATGAAATTAGAATTGCTACTTCACAGTTCTGCAATTGTATGCATTTTAATATTTATACATATATTTTCTCCTATAATGGATTTTACTTAAGATCTTGCACTGTTATACACACTACATTCTACTCCTTATGTACACTTAAAGAAACATTTGAAGCTACTGAGAAAAAAAAGTTTGCTATACCTGGCGTCGTTATCAAAATGGATTGTAATGAATGTATTTGTCAATGCGTGTTTTAAGACAGAATAAGATTGTTTTTCCTTTTTAATAGCGGTAGCAACAGATCAAAACACAGCGAGCCACTTACGCATTTAAAAGACGAAATACGATCTATATCAATTCGAATATACAAATTAAATATGCTCTAAATTAAGAATTCTCCATTCACCTCTTACAGAACAGAGGCTACGACTCGGCGTGATGTCATGATAACATCAAAGAGGAAACCAAAGTGAAGAGCCCTTCATAGGAAGATAATGCTACTTGTGTGGGCTAGTATCATTTGTTAGAGATAACAGGATTAACTGTTGTACTTGTAGACAGTTGCTAATGAATACATTCGCAAAGGTGTGGCCGTGCTTACTATTATATCACCCATCCTTGGTTCTATTTACCTTCTCGGCAGCAACAAAACCCCAAACCTGATGTATCCATTACGAACTAAGTTGCTTTTTTTCATCTCACTGTTCCACTAACATAGATTTTTTCTTAGTGATATCGAAGAGCTTATCCAGAAGAATGTTTCGAATTTCTAAAACACATGGCTATAATAATAAGAAATGTTGCATTCCCTGCAACAGTTTCCACATCAACAAACTGTGAGCACAGATTTGCTTAGCACCTTGTGTTTATTATGTTTGTATTTGAGTACAAACGACAGATGTTTCCCTACAAACACAGATTTTATCCTGCTGTGCAATTTAAGAGTGTCAATAACTCTATAGCGCTCTTGACAGACACTATAACGCACTCTTCCGTATCTGAAGAAACCATTTCTTTTAAATCATTTTTAACTCATGTCTCTCAAGAGTCAAGTGGTATAACCATATCCTATTTGTATATCGTCTGTCAATTACCTGGTTACACCTTGTGCGTTCTTAATTTCTACTTTATTCAAGCTCTAAATGGGTCATCCGACAATTAGATAAGAATACACATGAAAAAATTGAAAGTATATCACAGAAATGGGGAAATGCTTTCACTGAAAGTCCTATTTGTTCTTAAATCGCGTCCTACCTACACTATTTTTTTTTGACTGGTTGCACTGGAACAAAACAACCCTTGGCCTAATAAAAAAAACAACTAGCCTCACTTAGTCTATCTCTATTCAGTATACTTTGCTCTAGCCCAGGAGGCTCTGACTTTCGCTATCACTAATGACCAAGTATAGTTATAACGAAGGCCAGGGCCTGTCGGGCTACGTTTTTCCAAATAAAGATAACTGGGCCAAGTTGCCAACGTATAAAAAGCTATTTACTTCCAAACATTTGATAGAATCTTTCCATTATTTGGTATGTTATTTGGAATTTTGCCAAAGTGGTGTACACACTTCATTCGAATGAATCATTGCCTTTGTATCTTATTTTTACTTCACCACGTTTCACAATCATTGCGTTTTAGCTTAAATTGGATAGTTGATTTCCTGTATATCCTCATGTTATTTGAGTTCGCTACCAATAGAGCCAGGTCATATTTCTGTATGCACGTGACCCGTACGCACGCCCTCCTCATCTCTCCAGGTGGTAGAGACCTGACGAGGTGTTTTATTTGTGACACCAAAGTTAACATCAGGGCACATTGTGCTGAGACCACATGTCTCTTACTTCAGACTTACATCGATCACATATTTATATAGCCGAAGACAAACATACATTTTTTGGATGGGCCCCCTTTTTCGGACCACCAACAAAAATGTATTTTGTATTATGTATAATGAGCATTTCCGTCTAAATCCCGAGGTAACTACCTACTTTTCTACTGATTGGCATAGGAATGAAAATACTAACTACGAACATCTAGTAAGTTATGTATATCAGATTCAGACCATTGGTTATTAACATGCTAAATAGAATTAATTGAAAAGTAACTATCCTGTAGTTATGTGAAAGGTTTCCTTTAAGATTCTCAAAACGCAGAATACAAAAACTAACAAGTTTTTCACTTGGCTCATTTCACAAAATTCCCTGTCAGTGCATATTAATTAAATTTGGATATCGAACACATTGGACAGTAAATCCGTAGACTCATATGCCTCATTGACAACACGGCAATACAAAACACACTCTGTGTGCATCAGTGTTTCCCAAATACCACTGGACATCCGGACATGTCCGACAATTTTTCGTCAATGTCCGACGATTAACCTTTGAATGTCGGACATTATGTCCGATGAAATTGTCATAATTGGGACCTGTTAAATGGCATCTTTTGTCATTGTTATTATGCTGAATTCTTCTATGAATTAATGTATTTATGGCATGTCCGGCATGGGATGGAAATGTCCGACGTAATCCCTTTAAATGTCGGACAATTTGTCCGCCGTTTCAGAAACTTTTTGGGACACACTGGTGCATTCTAGAATTCGGTTCCTTTCAGACACAGCTAAGGGAACGAACTCATGCGCTCTAAAGTACTATGATGTGCATCATTGGTGGTAGTCTGAAAGGTGTATCAGTGTTGTCCTCGTATGGCTGGATGACTAGTAACCTGTTTCCTTGAAAAACATCTATAGATATCGCTTTTTTTCGCCAAGTCATTGTAGAGAATTGGTTAGATATCACTTCGATTCAAGATAAGCCATGAAAAGTTGATAGCGATAAGTTATCCTTTCTAAAGGAAACACTTACCTATCCGATTACTCTGAAGCTAATCGCTGCTTTGCCTTGTTTTCTACTTAGTACTTCTATTATGTATAGCTATTTCCTAGTACCTGGTCCAGTGACAGATAGACCACCCGCTGGAGATAAATCTGCAGAGTTGGAAACTTTTCATTGCTGCCTCCCTTGGATAAAAAGGTTTTAAAAATCTACCTCCCACTCGTATTATGGAGGCCGATGGGGGTCGAATTATAGATTTGAGTGGGAAAAAACGTGTGCACAGCTCTCCGAAACATGCACTCGACACCAAGAAAATGTGCACCGGGGCAGCGAGCACTCTCAATTTTGAATACCGAGTTTGGGTTGTCTGTTGTAAATTAAAAACATTGTTATCAAATAAAATCTTTTTTTTTTTTTTTTAAAAATGAGCCCGCTATAGTAATCATGATATGATGAAGCCGGATCCTCCCAATTCGGGCTTATCCACGCAGATGTGCCCAAAAGAGACAAAGCCCTAAGGCCTAAAAAATTAAATGTTGTTTTCAGTTAACCCGATCTAACCTAAATTTTTGGCCCTACCCCAACTTTTTTTCAAGAATTGTTAATGAAATTTCTTTTCAAACTCCAATAGAATTGACCAAAAGGACATGGAACCGCTTAAAGATGGCTAGGACATGTATTTTATATGCCAAAAATTGTGTTAGGGAATGTTTGTACTAATATTTCTATTTTCAAGACTGCCTGGGCCCATGTTTGTTAATAAAAAAAAAAAAAAAAAAAGGAAAACCAAAACAAATCAATCTAGCTACCCTATTTTTCGACCTATGACTATGTTACCTGAAGTGACAACAATTATTTTTTTGCCTAATAAATATTCAAAATATTTAAACCTGCAGCATTTTCAGTCCGATTAAGTTAGCCATGGCAGGGTTACCCTATTTATAGATACACTTGAACTAGATATATGACCTATTGTAATCATATCTGACGTAAGCTAACGTCGGCTTTGCGTTCGCCATAATCTATATCAAAAGATACGCGGTAATCAGTGATATAACCTCCGATATTACCGGTGTGGCATCCGGTGGGACCGTTGTGGGATGAACGTCACTAAGAAGACTCCTTAAAGCTAGACAGTGTCCTAAGTAAACTTTGATTTGAATGCATTGATCGGATGCGAAGAGCCAAAGTGTTGAAATCAGGCAAATATATATTTGCCTTTACTTGCATTATATCTTAATGTGTCTTAGAAAAAGCTATGCATATCCAAGTGCTTAACACTGATGATCCTTGTATCTGTCATCAAATCGTGCACATCGGATGTAGGGTCCACAATTCATTTCCGATAAAGGTATAATATATATACATGTAGTGAGTTACTCAAGCCCTACTACCTACCATATCCCTGCCAACCATAAACCCAAAGAGTAAAATATAAACATCCCGAGCACAATATTTTGGTTTTCAAAGTGTTAAAATAATTATTTTCTCAGGCTACCATTCTATCATGGGACGCCCCTTTCAGCATTACATAACCACTGGTAAGGGCTAGTGCTTTTGTTGGCACGGATGGTGAGGACCATGTGGTTTTATTTGTCTGCAGGTGCAATAGACTGAAACGGGTTATGGAAAAAAAATAACTCCACGTTTACTTTCAGTTTCACATCGGGAGAAGCAACAAGTAAAACGCATCCGTCTGTTCTTATTTTGTATCAGTGTCAGAATAGGGGATCATGTTGGTACACACATCGGCTACAAAGTCTCAAAAGCGTGGGCAAGCAGCCAAATATATTGCAGCCTATTCAACTCATAAAAAAAATAGCTAAGGACATCTAAGTGCACGTCACCCAGCAACGACACAGAAAAGATGTTCACCCGGCAACCTAATTTTGCACTCCATGCGCGCATGTTTTTGTATCAAAATAACCTACAGCAACTCTATAGTGTGTTACTGAATTCTGACGTAAACGTAGCGCCCAGTGTATCAACTGTGGTGATTTACTAAAAAGATAAATAAGATATACATGTATACCCTTATGCAAGTTATGAAGTACTAATACCAACATTCTTGCAACAACAAAAACGAGTTAAGTGTCATTCATCTAAATATTCACATATTGACCTAGTTTGAGTGTAAAGTCTGTCATCACAAACTCACCTTCAAATTCGAAATCGGCGGCGTTCTGCAGCAGGTCCTCCCTCATGTCGGCGACGGTCTCGGCTATAATCCGCTTGATCTCATCCTGTTTTTTCAGCGCCATCTCCATGAGCATTGAGTAGAGTTCCGTCTCCTTCTGGCGGGCAAACTCCAGCCGCCTGGGGGTGATAATCATGTCCCTCTGCATGTCAAACGCCGTCTCAATAAAATTCTGCAAGCACCGGGCGTGCACCACATTCAACAAGTTCGTGAGCCGCACCAAATAGCTCCTGAGCACCTTTCTGACAAACATGACAATGTTGGAGAAGTTAGCGAGTTTGTCTATGAGGTCGCTATCCACTCGGTAGGATTTGGCACCTGGCGTTTGGTTGGGTTGGGAGAGTAGGTTAAGATAGCCAATGTCTAAGAGCTGCTGGAAGACGGTGAGAGCTGGCGACATGTCGTTGTTGTGCGATGAGTCGCTCAGTTTGTCGCCCACCACGTTGTGTCGCTCTAGAGCGTTCTGGATGGTGCGCATAGGAGCCACTTGGGTGTTGTTGATGAGAGTTTGTTTGATCTCGAACTGAACTGGGGGAGGGACTTTGATGAAGAGAACAGGGTGCCGGGCGATGGTTTTTAACTCCTTGAGGTTCTCGACATCCTGAAATTTGAAACAAAAATTGTCATAATGCGCAAGTTTAAAGTTATGAATCAACACTTGCAATTATTAGAAATTCGGATTTTATTCATTATAGGTCTATCTTTCTTTCGAGGTGTTGGCAATAACGTTCTCAAACTGCGTTTGATTAAGGATTCATTTCCAGCCCATGCCGGATGCATAGAGTCCTAGAGTCATACAGTGATGCATAACAGTATTTTCACTGCAAGCAAACCACTAAATCAAACTAGCAAACGGTTATAAAGTTGTGAAAATGCATGCATATGCCAGCCAGCTGCACATCTCTCAAACAAGGTACATCCGTCTATCTCAGTTTATCTATAGATTGCCAACGGAGTTATGTCACGCCTGTATTCTTACATGTAACGTTTTATCGACGTTTGAGACAATGAATATCACAGGCACTGATTTATTTGATTACGAATCACGTAGTAATATCCAGAACGTTCTACTTGAAAACCGGTCTGAGGAACTGGTTCACGGATATCTGTCAGAAGCGGAAGGTATAAATCAAGTTTCCATGATACATTATTTTGATTAGTTTTCTCGGTGCAAATTGATGACATAGGCTTTGTAAACAATATTCAGGAAATTCCGTATTCATGGTTGAAATGGAAATTATTTCCCGCATTATTATAAGCTTACAATAGTGGGAATGGTGTTCATGTACCAACCATCAGTTTGAGAATACTAAAGAAAAAAATTGTAAAAGTTTGTCTTGTACCGAGAACCGAATCCGTAATTTGGTCTGATAAACTGTGGAGATAAATTTGTCGTTACTTATGCCACTGCCGGGAAGTTAAATTCACATTTGGAGTGACAGGTTTCACTAGTAAAACCAGGATCCAGGATATTTACGCTGTTAGTAACATGGGAATTTACGACTGACACGTTTATATATATACGTTGTCAGAAAACCCAAACCCTATGTCTGACAAAGGATTAGTATATCTTTATCATATCAAAGTTTAGGATCCACATAAATCCATCCTTTGTATATACGGTATTATAGTTATATTTCATATCAGATATATAGTAATCATAAATGTATTAATGATAATGACACTTGATCAAGTAGTTACAATCAAGAATGACCGTGTATCGATTTACTTGATACTATAACCCGTCTTTTATTATACTAAACGAGACAATGGCCAACATCACAGATAGTGGATTACTCGTTCGTTATGATATATATATTTATTTTATAGTTATTATGAATTAGCTCTGGATCCAATATGAATAAAAATGCAAAAGTGAGGGCCAAAAAATGCATCGGGCATCCGGGCCAAGTCAAAATTATTTTTACAAAATTATTTTTATTGGCTCTGATTCAAAATTGTCGGCCACTGGCCGACGGGCAGACGTAAAAGATATTGCTGCTATTCTGTGAACTTCTAGTTCTTGAAAAACGTTTCAGCCCTTCAAATAAGACACGTCGGACATCTGAGCCTAGCTAGGCATTTCGAAAAGGTTTATATGAAAAAGTAAGGGTACGGACAAAATTTAGTACTGTAGGTTAGGTCACCTATATATACAACTACTGCATAATGCCAGACCAAATACACATAAAATCGGGTTTGGTTTGCACCGAAATGTATGTCACATTATATTCGGCATTATACTATTACTAACATTGTAGATTAACGTCAAACCCTGTGACTGCAGATATCAGGGTACCAACCAAAGTTCCATTTTCATATTCCCTGCGTTTTCCCTGAGATTTCCCTATCCCCTGGCAATTTTTCCCTGTGTCATGTCCAGCAAGTTTTTCAATTTTAAAAGCCTCTGCGAGCAGGAAAAATTTGGACAACCGAACAACAAAAATTGAATCCCTAATATCTTGAGAATCAGGAATTTTAGAACCTGGCCAAATGAAATTCCCTGTGTTTTGGCAAAATTTACAAATTCCCTGTGTTTTCTCTGTCAGGGATTTTTTTTTGTCATTTTCCCTGTTTTCCCTCTGTGGTTGGTACCCTGTATAGTTTAGTAGTACAAATGAGTGATTTAACGATTTCGGAGAAGCTGGTGGTGGAGTGAATGGCATATCGACTCCCCCTTTCTTACTATCGTCGCCTTTTCAACACAAAAGCGAGAAGCAGTTTTCCACTAGGTTGAATCTGTTATTCATGGCTATCGGGCAACCTGCCTTACAAAGTGAAAAGCCTTCTTTTCTGGTTGGTTAAATGTTAGGAGGAATAAAAGTTAATGTTAGCATTTCTAACTTAAGGATGGTGTACTCAAGGAAAAAAAAGCCTTTTCAGGTTATTTATGAATGTCAAAAATAAGGAGTACTCAGTGGCAGGTCCAACAGAAGAGTGTGCTTTGCCAAATGATTAATAAGTTTACAAGTGTGTTTTATCCTATTAAGTGAGGTGGCGTAATATTTCCGCATAAATTGTTCTTGGCTGGCGGCCTTCTTCCCCTTCACAGTATTATAAATTTACCTGTCATCTGCAGAGCCCTACATATCCCAATCAATAAACTGTATACCGAAATGTCTTAGTTTTAAACATAAAGTTATCTAAGTTAAAAAATTAATGTTTATTTGTACTTATAGGGTACTAAAACAAGAAGCAAGAGCTGCAAGTTCTGCTCATGCATGAGCGATGGTCATCCCTCAATAAACTGAAGGCCTTCCTACAACCAGAAGGCTATATGGGCTATGAGTACTGACCACCACCACCACCACTCCTGCTGTCACACACAACTCAGGGAGGGGTTTAGGAAAGGGGCTGCTACTACTAGTACTAGGTCCCAGTACTGAGTGACCTATCACTCACCCACGTAGATCTGCCCACCTGCAGGTGACAGTGGAGGTCCTAATGTGGAGGGTTGAGGGTTGATTGGCTCAGGTAGTGATTATGTAACCTACTACTGGCTTCTCACACTGCCTGACTCTAACAGTAACAACCATTGTAGGACAATGCTCTTCAACAGCTGAACATGACATTGTATAACCGGTCATTAAGAACAAAGAGAATCAAATGACTATAGACATGACTGATTGAGGTAGTCCCCACCAATAGCTACAATACTATATAGATATAACTAGGGACTCCCAAAAAGGGCTGTCCCGCTGATTAGGCTATGTGTTTTCCCTTTCTCAATATAGCCTACCAGGCCCCGGACAGAAAAGTAAAAGAAAGAACCCTGCGCACCTTCACATTTTTAGGCCACCCTTTAAAAAAAGTTTGTTTCCTGTCCACCGCCCGACTGACTTTATAAGGGCCGACTGAAGACTTTTTTCTCCTGATTTTTTTTTTTTTAAATCAAAATTAGCAGTTTTACCATTACCAACAAAAAAAAAGATTAAAAAGGAGAAGATTTTCTTTCCTCCTGACTGGTATTATTTCTGGTCAACCGCTGGACATGAAACCTTTTTTTTTTTAAAGTTGGCCTTTTTATTAGATGTAACTCACCTTTTCGGAGAGGACGTCCTTTGAGATGGCGTAGATGAGAATCGGGGTCACTCCGTCCGTGCTCTGTTTGTACACTTTCTCCACACTGTCTGAGTTCCAGGGGGCCACGACCACCTGGCCGTTCTCCTTGAGCAGCGGGTGGGCCTGGCGCACCTCCAACCAGGCCAGCCCATTCACCTGGTGGTCGTCCTCCGTCTGCTCCCGGTCCTCGTGGATCTCCAGGTCCTCGTTGGGCACCGTCTGCCAGGGCCGGCTGTAGGCTGTGAGATTATCCACCAGCTCAAAACTGCCTGGTAAGGAGAGGCTGATGTTGCTCTGGTCGCCGTACGTGAAGCGAACCATGCGCCACCGGACACTGTCGTCCTGGAACTCCATCTGGGGGAGGAGTGTTTTGTTGAAGATCTCATTGACGATGAAGGCTTTTGCATACAACGTCTGCCCAAAGATGACCAGACAGGGCGGCTTGCGGATGACCGATGTAATTTCTTCATCCTCTTCTTCGCTGAGTTCTGCTGTTATTGGAGGACCTGAAAATACGATTGATCATGGAATTAGAAATAGAAGTTGTTATACTTAAAAGTGAATAAACTAATATGTTAATGACGTTATTATGTTATGACTGGGATCCAGAAAAAGTGCTTTTACTGGACTTCCAGAGTTTTCATCATATCGTTTTTACAGGAACAGACTAAAAATAGCTCAAAATAGAAAAAAAATAAATTGATTGATTACAAACTCTCAATTCAGTTGACGAATGCTTAATAAATAGTATTCACGATTGTTTGATACATGATTACAATCGTCTCTATCAGGCAATTCAAGCTTGTGGTTGTTATCCACAGTTACTCCGTGGCTAGTAATGCACCAAAGAGTACTTATCAAATCTCCATTTTAAAAATACGTGATCTAATCAAGCGATGTAATAAAGTTTATTGGCCCGAGAATTTATTTTCATTCGCCTACCACGCACAAGGTTTAACCGGGACGATCTGGTTTCAAGATACATAATTATGAACGTCATCTATCTCGTAAGAGTAGCTTATGTATTGATATCATGTTGTTTTTGAAAATCATCTTCAGGAAAACCTTTTCCATCATGCATCCGTCCTAATAATAAAAACAAATCCGTTAATCGTCGCAATTCTTACGGCTTTATTAACTCATATCATTTTGCTAGTCATGAGTCTATTTGTGTAAGTTTAAAAAAAAAAATCGACCTACCTACCCTATTATTTTTGACCTATGTTACCTGAACAAAACTATTTTTTGGAGGGCCTAACCAACCAACCAGTCCTCCCCCTACACACGCACCCACTTCCCTCCCCTCTTCCTATAATTTTCTCGGAAACTCCCCGATGACTTATTCCCCTCCCCTCCCCAAAGAGGGAGGCCTAATTGGCTTACGGGTGGGGTACGATTTAGGGTATCAGTCCAAGGGGGTATTAGTCCAGGAGGTAAGTGTCTGTGGGGAAATGTCAAAGTGTAGGGAGAGGGTGTCCCAGAACCAAGAGGACACATTTTCCTAACGATACACCATAACGGTATTTAAGTCTACCTCGTGTTAAATCATGGCATTGCTAGCTGTTTGCATTGTGTGGAAAACTATTGTTCTGTTTCGAACTTCAATTCAAATTACATGGACTTTCAATGAAGATTTTGAAACAGAGGAAAGCTGTTTATGGGAGATGAAAGTGTTTCTTCTGTGTATGACTACCTCGTCATAGAGTATTATCTTGATTGCTGATAAGGTACATTTTTTGAGTCGTATCCCCCGCTCATATATCATGACTAACCACAACTGAATGATATTCAACTGGCCTGCTGATACATATCATGTAATACATGGTTAAAACCCTTATTCAATTATTATTTACCACTGACGAGCTAGTAGACTATATGGTCTAATATATCATGCCATTCTAGATTCACAAAGGTCTAGGAGTAAGAACATAGACCCCCCCCCCCCCCCCCAAAAAAAAAAAAAAAAAAAAAATCATCTAACCAAAATTTCCTCAGATTGATCGCTGCTGTAAATATACATCTACTATGTTACTACTTCAGTACTTGGTCATTTTATTTATGATACACCTGTAGATAATGTTTTCTCTAGAACTGGACTAAAACCGCATTTTGTGCTAAATCGAAAAAGGTGCCTTTTTGTGCATGAATATAACTCATGTTCACTTGATGCCTGCCCTGAAGGTTAAGTTTAACTTAATGAAGTCCATGATATTGAGATATGTCTCCCTGAATTGTTGAAAAACCAGTTGTAACTGTCTTATAGAACTGATTCTCCTGTCTCCACTCACTGGAGGAGAGGAAGGTTCTCAGACAAAGGGGGTTCTCCAGTTTCACTCTCACAGTCACAGGCCATGTAAACAAGCAAATCAGTTGGTCCTGACAAACGGGCCTTTCAAAGCTTTTTGAACTGTAAATTAGTTTAACCCTCAGGCCTCATTTATAATTTTTGGGATTATCTCAATATCTTTACTTGCAACGTTAGTCAACTTAGTGTAACTTACTGTTAGTGTTAACGTTACTCGTTAGTGTTAGATCTAGTGCACCGTCAAACTCAGAAACTGAGGTTAAAAAATTAAGGGGAAATTTAATTATTGCCTGCTTAGGTCTCGATTATTACAGATGGTATTTTATAATGTAAACTGTGCGCCGCGGCCACAGTACCAAAAACAATAAAAAGCTAAGGCCTGACTCAAATTGAAGGCTGACCCACAGCCCCTGGCCCTGCCCTGGCCGTGGCCGTGGGTTCCTGGCAACCCGACAGGACTCAGGAGGGTGTGAAAAGAGGTGACAAGGTTGAACTACATGCTTACCTGTCTCAAACTTCCCAGCTGCATTTATATCTTGAAAACATCGTTTCGTGTCCTGTAGAATTTGCTTTAATTGCTTGGCTTGTTTGTGAAACTTGACAAATTCCGACGGCAATCCAGAAGCCATGATGAACATCAACTTCCAGAGCACATGACCCCGTTAACTGGCTGGGACGACAGGAACCAATGAAATCTCGTCTCACATATGGCATGCGGTTTGGTCGGGCTAATGTAAAGAGCAATTTCATTGGTGCAATTTCCAGTATGGCCGCCGTCGATTGCTGACGAGTTGTCAACACGATATTTAAAAGGAAGAATTGTTGATTTAGGTAAGTTTCACGCGATTTCTAATGACCTCACAAAGACTAATGTTTACTTTAAGCTTTGTAGTATACATTGTATGCTTTTTGCGCTCTTAATCGAAATATGTGTATGTATAATGGCCGATCTAGGGTGCCTCGCCCCCCACTGACCTAAGTAGCGAGGACATGAAATACGAACTCCATCACTGACACGTCTCGGCCAAACCACAGAACGTGTTGTTTTGTTTAATGCAAACATTATGGGCGTGGTCATCTATAAAGAGAGTCAACCCCTTTGGAATCCAATCCCCTAAATTTAGAAGTATATCCCATTATCCGCCTTTTTTTCATGAAACCGTGCTGATAAATATCTTCAACTTCTACTGCCCACCTTGCTCCACTACTGCCAGTACTGGCACTAGTCTAGATGTATCATTGCATGTAAAATATTTTTCTCCTTATTTTGTGGATTCAGTATGGATTTGTATGATTATTTTTTAATGTTAGGTAAAATGGAAATATTGATAGAGCTCTATATTTGAGAGAAAATAACGAATTTTAGGGTAAACTGCTTGAAACCATATAGATCTAGAATCTAGATCTAAAGTGTGTGCATAGTCAATACACTGGGAGTGGGATACTGTCCACTTTGCTCCACAGGTAATTTCCTTTCTCTCTTCCTTATAACTTACAAAATAGGGTATATAATACATTAGAAGGAAACTACCCTTGGTTGAAAGTATAACCCTGAATACTCGGTGGGATATCAGAGAAATTAGGATTCATGATTGTACTATCAACCTTTGGATGTTTAACTTTTCCTAAACCGTCCTATCTGGGTTAGGGAAGCCCCTAACAACAGTTAGGTGTGATTGGCCATGAGGCCAGTGAAGGGCTCAGATTAAGATAAGATAAGGATTGGCCGATCAGATATGGCAAATCTGTGCCCCTCATAGGGTACTTGCTACTACCAGTAAATGCCAGCAAGGGTAAGAATACGCCCAGGACGTCCCAAGAGTACTGTATGCATTCTTTATTTGTTTCACACCGACTACACGTTAGTATTCTTTTCCTTTTGATTAATTTTGTGATGATTCTGGTAAATTTAAAGCTTTAACATTAGGTCTATATGAAGGGGACATTATAATATTTCTTTACCGTGACTGATTTCGTTTCTTAAATTTTGATATAATCTGTAATGTGTATTTATTTTTCAAGCTAGCACATGACTTAGTCCTTAGAAATGTAGAAAAATCTACCTAGAGACGTGGTCTTCTTCATCACACATTAACGATGAAGTTATTGTAGGAGAGGTTTCTCTGTCTTTGTGGTTACATATTTAACCAGGAATAAGTTTTTTTTAAGGGAATTGAGTTTATAAGTACACAAATTTCGATTTTGTTTTTAAACTAAAAGGTACATTTAGTTGTTGTAGACGGCAAATGGTAATTCAGGGACGGACAACCGTTGACTATCTTAGGCTATAGTCTATCTTAGGCTATATCAGATGTATACCGTCTCCCTGATACCAGCATATAATTTCCCTGCCTGCTGCTTTCCTTTGTCAATCCCCTATTCTACTTCTTCTTATATGTCCCATTGATCTCAAAGTATTTTTTTACCCTGTGCTATAATGACAAGGGTCGAAATTAGGTTATGACATCCAGGGTGTAGTCAGGCCCTAACATTAGAAATATAGGGCCCTCGCAAATGTAAGAGCCACATTATCTTGATCAAGCATAGTAGACTCAAATCAGAATGTAAATTGATATTTTTGATGGAATCGTTTGATCGCGCACTTATGAAATTTTAGGAGCTAGTAAGGCCGGATGTCTAACTTAGTATCTACGGATCCTACCCTCATTTCTAGGGCTTGAGTCCCCCGGACCCGGGGGTATTTGGGTCCCTGAATAATATATCTACCTGATAATAATGACCGAGATTTTCCTTTATAGTAATTTATCATGTTATAGTAATTCAGTGTGCACTAATAGTATATAAGAAAGTTTTTATTAGGTTAATGCTGTTTTCTATTTAATGAAAAAGATGTCTATCACGCTGTTCTAAATTTTACAATGGTTTTTGTGTGCACTATGTTTTTAGGATTTTATGTATTGAAACGTCTCTCAGCATAAATATTGATTCCCCCCCCCCCCTCATTATTGATCAAAATGCACTTTTGAATTCAGTGAAGTCCTTTGAAGTTCCAGTCAAAATCACGCATTTTCTGGTCTTATTGATTTGCTGTCTTGAGCAAGTCACACGGCGTATAAAGTATGTTGATTATTTATAGTACTGTTGCGCCCAACTCCCGGGGGCACATAATCCCTGTGTCTTTATGGTACATGTATTTATCACTTTGCACCCGAATTAGGCATACTTTTCAGTCCATTACTTTGTATTCATATTAATGGGTAGCTAGCAGGATTTCAGGCGCTCAATTGATTTAGTGTACGCAACAAATAAAACTTCGATTGTGCATACTGGCTGCTATAGGACTGACCATGATAATAAGGTATCCTGTCCCACCGAGTCAAGTGAGACTCGTAGCTTAATATTACACTGTTTGCTTCCTTGGCTGGTTTCCGTTGATATCAGGTTTCTCATATAGTCTCCTGTTTTTTCATCACGATTATAAACTATAACGCCCTGTTTTGTTTTGTTTTTAATCTGTTTCCAGATACATCTACGACATCACACAAACACCAGCACCATGAGGTACTTTAGGCGGCTCATCCTTAAATATTTTGGTGGTGAGTATTAACCATTCAATAGTTTTCATTTAATATGAAAACCCGAATGGATAGCTTAAGTTATAGATTTGATATTTTTCGCTATTCGAGACAGGGAAGCACTTCAAGTTGTATATAATGTTAATTTAGGTGTTAGTAAGCGGAGACCTCCGGCACGGTGTAAAAGACATAGACTCTGAAGGTTCAGAATGACGCCGAGAGCAGGGGTTGTTGATCTAAAAAAGTAGATAAATTATGTACCGAGCCAGCGCTCTTCCGAGGCGTGCAGGATTGGCCATTCCAACATCAAAAATTTTAATTCACACACTGGTATAACTTTGAAGGGGCCATTGTCGCAATGATTATTGTGTAGATAAATAAGATAATGCTTAAACTGCCCACAAACGTCGAGGAAATGAACGGGGTTTTGATACTCAAACTACTCTTCTAGGAACATCCCTGCGAGCATACGTAAACTTCCCTAACACAAGTCGTTTTTGTTAGCCTCACAGTATGGAGTGAAATAGGACAGACTTTAACTGGTTTCATATTTTATAAACCAACGTGTCATCGAAGTACACATTCCGAATAAAAGGCAGACCTAGTAAGTCCTTCAAGTACACAAATTTATGGAAAAGAAAGAGTACCTGTTACACTAATACAATTTTTACAGTCCATTCATTCCGTCCTAAACAAAACCTCTGTTGATATCAGCCCGTAGCAACTTGTTAAATTTCTATATTGAGACCTATGTAGCATGTAAATTACTTTTTATTTTGTATTTCAAAAATTATGTTTAAAATTGTACTTGATACATAATTTCATCTTGTTGTAAGTTATAGTTTTAATATTTCCAGAATTATTCAAGATGACATCAAACAACAGACAGACGAGTAAATAAATTCCTGACATTTGGCACTCCTCAATACACACGTTTGTTTATTACAAATGTTACTCAATAAACACACTTAATTTCACCCAGTCATTTAGATAGAGTACATAAAACCAACATATTCTTGTCATATTTAGCTGTTTTATATTCTGCCACTCGATATAAATCTGAATCTTGACTGTGTTGCCTTCAAAATTAGGCACACCAGGACTGGTCGAGGCAGTTTTTCTCTTGTCGTAATTGATGATGAGTGCGCCTCAATCATGGAAGCTTCCAAATAATAGTTTTAACTAAGTCTCTTTTATTCTCTCTGAGTATTTTGGTATTATTAACCCCCTTGAACCAGCTACCGAGATTTTCTCTATACATACAAATCTATGTGTTCACCCTATGCATATCCATGGTATACACACCCCTTACAGATTAACTACGTCTCAGTATTTATAGCTCATAACTTACAATCACCGTTTTCACTGCAACTCGCATAAAGGCACCAACCGTACTGTCCTTCGTAACTGACAGGTCAAAAACACTTTAGCTACTTCTGAATACTCACTGGATGAATAGAAGAGACGGTGTACATTTTGGAGTTTACTGTTAATCGTTATGAGGAGTGCACTTTATTATGAACTGACGAGCAGAAACGACCATTGACGACTTGGTGGTAAAATCAAGTGGTGTTTAACAGCTGCAACTGTAATAAGGCCACATAGGATTCATTATGTAACTGTTCAATAATATTGCTCAATAATATTGCTACAGGGAAGTACCATCGTGCCCCGTGTCTACGGGTACATCAAAACAAATTGGATTTACAGTCGTATTATTTACATCAAATGTTACATTGTTGCAATAGAAAAAAAGAGTTGGAGGTAGTTCTTATGGTTTGACGGTTTATCTAGAAACATAGTGAGGAGTATGCAGGTACTGATTACTCTAGCCAACTCATCCCTGGCCAGCTGCAAGTATTCAGAAGACTTCCATGTCAGGATTGGCGTCTTGTGGTTGGAATCTTTTAGAAAAATGATATCTTATAGGCACTGTGAGATATAGAACAGCTGTAAATCTTGAATGTTTGACGATATATTTAATATGTAGATATAATGAATATATCATGGCAATGTAAGTACATACGTTTTTTTACACTTCATGCATTAAAAATTTGCACGGATGCTTGAATCTAAGGGTTACCAATATGCAAGAATGTCATCTAATACTGCCTTTGTTACATATTTCAGGAATGCGGAATTTCTTAATATGGTCTGCAGCAGTAGTGGTCACGATATACTTCATAGACACATATATTCTCACACGCGACCGCCTAGAATCACTTGTCTTGGGTAAGTTTGTGAATTTGTAATATTCTGTATTGAAATCACAGTAAGAAATTGTACACATTATTATTTTAAAACTTTCAATGATCTTGAATACCGTTGTACGTAGAAACAGGAGTTGTTAATAATTGCACATGGTGATGTTTGAATATTCACACAAAATTGTGTCATCAACTAGAACCCCAAAGAACCCAGCAGCGAGATTTTTTTTCAAGACTAAACTATTCGAATCACGTTTTTCCTGGCGTTGTATCTCTTGCCAGTCAAATTAGGTATTCCAGGAAATATATATTGAAGTGATAAAGGGTATTTAATGGTCGGGTCTCTGTCAACATATCACAATGGGTCATTTAGCAAGAAGTCGCCCCCATGATTGTCCGGTGATTCGGTACCAGCATACTGGTGTCTCTGAAACAAGGTTGAAAGACAACATTCTTTAGTTCAAACTAGCTTGATACGAGCCAACACTTAAAAAAAATGGTACAAATGAAAAATCAAATGTATCCTTATTAATACAATAACACATATTAATATCCCATATCTTTGTAACTTATTTGACTAATCAGGGAAATTTTGATTAGCATCTCATGATTAGAAATTCTGTCTATTGTGAATATATTTTACACCTAATAGTCCTTCTTTGAGACTATTTTTGCAACAATAACGTTCATTTTTGTAAAAGAGAAAATTGCTGATCTTGAGGCCCTAATCAAAACTTTCCTGATTAGCCAAATTAATTAGGAAGGTATGGGCCCCATATCTTCGTAACTAATTTGGCTGATCAGGGAAATTTTGAGTAGGGTCTCAAGATCAGCAACTTTGAGTTTTACTAAGATAAATAATGTTATTGCAAAATAGTATCAAAGAGGGATACTCAGATATAAAATTTATTCATGATAGACAGAATCTCCAATCGTGAGACAGTGATAAAGTTTTCCCTGATCAGCCAAATGAGTTACGAAGATATGGGCACAGGTCAGGTATTCATACTTGGGTTACATACGAATCAACTCATTTCTACCTCGTTAAACTATCAACAAACGATTGAAAGTGATATATCTTTTAACAAGTATTTGAGTTCCAATATTTCTTAGACGCAACCCTAATTTTTTATTTTGAAGATGAACAGTGGTTCCAGATAAAAGGATTCTAAGCACATCAAAGCTAAACATGTTAATTACAATGTTTGTTTTTCTAAAGATTTTCGGCGAGTTACATTTTTTCTAGTACTTCTAGTAGCATCAAACTGTGTAGTGTAGTTGCTTTCTGACTCCGAACTACCTAACACTGAATGTCATATGCCGTGTCTTCCAATTGATAATTGCCGATCAGAAAAAGGTATGTGCTTTAGTAGGTAGCCGTGCTTGCAGACTAGACATTCAACGTGAAACACTCCAGTCCTGATGTATTTTCATTCTCCAGTTCAAATGAACCAAATAATAAAACAAAAGTTGAACCTTACTCAATGTTTTACCACTGCATCGTGTACATAGGACAACTAGCCATACACAAACCTAGTCGTGTGTTTAGGTGCATTCCCCATGGAGTAGACACGTAGATGGATCCAACAAGAATGGCTAACAACTCCGGTGGTACAGCAAGGGCGCAATGTTAATTTTTGTTAATTTTTCTTTTTTGACTGAAGATGCTAGCGTGGCGATAGGAATTTACATACATATAGTCCACATGCATATAGCATTTAACAGTACACGTGTATAATTGACTAATAATAATCGTTCTTAATTGAGCGGGGGAAAAGATTTTTTTTTAATGTAAACTAATTCTTCTTGGTGATTTAGCAGCCGCAGCAAATCCTAGGAGAACTTTTTGGTTTGCATGTTTTTAGAGTGTGCATGCCACCAATGTGCTGTTAGTACAAAGGATGGGAGTAAGGTAGCAATACCTAAGTGTCACAAATACATTCTTATCTCAACAAAGTACTCAAAATAAAACATAATCTGTGTATTTTACGCAATATTTCAACTTAATTTTGTCTAATAGCTTTGATGGTCAAAATGTATGTTTTGTTCATAATTTATTTTCTTTTTAACATGTGGACAATAATATGCAATTTACAGATTCTCAACTACAACAAATTTCATTTCTTCCTCAATCACAGAACTAAATCACTGCAACTAAATATCTATTGTTTTAATTAGGTCCGAAACATGGCGATGTGACCAGAATGGATATGGGGTCTATCCCCAACGTCAAGGAACCTCCAAAATTCCCGGAACCTGCTCAGAACCCAGATCCCAAGAAGCCAAAGGAGGCTGACAAACAACCGCCGGACAGAAACGAACCCAAAGCCGACACAGGTAGGCTTCAAGTATATGTTTTGGTGCAGGGGCCTATGGTGTTATAATGAGATTAAGAACAAGGCCCCCAAACCTTTACCGTCGGACGTTCTACATTGTATAAGATCAAAGAGCCATTAATTAATTTTTTTTATTTTCCATACTAAATTACAATAATTAGGTGCAAATTGGACCCTTCCCCCGACCCTCCTCCCTCGAAAGCCAAGATGTACATGCATATCAAAAACCCGGTTGTATGAACCTTGTGTAAATGTTTTCATTATGGGTATTGTATTACATTTCAGTGGGTGCCATCAGTTACAACACATACTGTAATGCCTTTAACTGGTAGCGTGCCGAGGTCATGTATTCCGTTTGTTGTACATGTGTTTATAATTCTATACGTTACCTATAAATATTTTAATTTATTATGGTATCATTTTACTCATAGCAGCTACGAAGTGTGGCCTAAAGGAGGCGTGTCCAGCCGGGAAGTACGCTTACCTCATAAAGTCCGGAGAGGGAAGAGATAAAGCTCCGACCATTTGTTTTGACGGCACGACGTAAGTATTTGTCAAGCACTTTACAGGTATCTCCTTGATTACCCAGTGCCAAAATATGTTTTCTCTATGGTTCCTATCATTCATGAGGGTATTATTCTTGTTAATCATTTTAGATAAGATTGAAAAATGACGGATAACTACCTATCTTGACCCTGGGAGTTTATCTGTAAAATATTTTCTTACAACAATTATCAAGGTAAAATTATTTTACCCATACGAATTTTATTCGAGTACAACGATATGCTTCTTAAAGTGATACGATTTACCAAGAGATGTGTGCAAATATTTCTATGTTTTTCTCGTCAGTGTCGTCAGTCCAGAGCGGGGAAATGGGAAGAGAGGAATAAATTTGGTCGTTATAAACGGTAAGTTTGAGGGACAAATCAGATTCCAGAGAGCACATTCAAATCTTAATATCAAATTTTGATCATTATTCTTTCCAACACAACAAAATTGATAACCGTTTCCCGCAGACTTCACTATGAAATTAATACAAACATACTGCTAGGCAGTTGGTATCTTCGTAAGTATTGTTTTTCTCTCTCTTCTTTTAAGGATGTTGGTTGTTTCTTTCAAACGTTTGTCTTCTTTTCAGACAAGACGAAGAAGATTACAGAATTTAGAAATTTTGATACATACGTAGAGGGTAAGTTGTCATTATTTCTTCCACTTTCCACAGTTCTGTCTACTTGAATATCGATATGTGTGCTGAACATATCCATACAAGTGAAATGCTATCTCCTGAGATGCTAAGGTCAACAAGGATCGGTATCCGAATACAGGATGTGACATGTAGCCAATAGCTCTATACTAAAATACTCGTCATCCCATGTGTGTATGTGTAGATAGGTTAAAAGAGCATGGTTCACTTTTATATTAACCTTTTCCACGGTGCTCCAGGTATGTGCATACTTAATAAAAAAGAGTATGACATTATGGATAGGATACGAAAAACTTCCCATTTGTGTGTATTGATCTACGACGATTAACAAATGAACCCTCATTTTACAGACAGCTCACTCGTAAGATTCCTGAAACTGGGAGTTGAAGAAAGTCAAGTGATCATGGCTGCCAGTATGGACGAAACCAGCTACAAGTAAGAAGATTAATGAATCTACACGAGAATAATACCAATCCTGAATTCACAAATAATTTGGTTGATCACTTGAAGGGTTTTCTTATCTTAATGTATACTTCGGGAAATATACACACTGATACGTAAAGCACATTTGACCATTGGGTGCGAGATTTATTTGTCAAATTTGTAATCTTATTTCAATTTTTATTCTGATATTAAATTGAATATACAGGTCCATGTAATTATTGTAACGTTTAGTAAAAGGTTAACAGCATATTTGTCCAATTGTCTTTGAAAATATAATACAAGCATATTTGAATTTTAACCAAACGAATAATTACTACTTCCAGCTTGAAGGACGACGGAAAGGAATGGCTCAGTAATTTTGGCAGTGGGGTTGTGAAAAAACTCAAGTTCCGTGACGGGTTTGTAATGATTGGTCAACGAGGACTGACCCATGGATCAGCCATCGAAAAGGTAAGGAGCGTAGGACTCCAGTGGAAGCTTAATGTTACCTGTTGACAGTGAGGTCTTCTATTCCTCATAACATACACTTTTGTTTATCAATTGTTTCAATATAAGATATCTAAATAAGTTATGCCTAAATTAACTCAATATTCAACATATACAATTTTGGAGTACTTGGTATTTTATCACAACTTCCAGTTTGAATGAACGTAAACTTATATTGAAATCAAAATGTCGTTTTGTCTTGGATGTCTCAAACAATTGAATGGCATCAACCGTTGAATGGATGAATGAACTGAACGATGTTAGTCTAGTCACAATTTTGTTTAATTTTGGACAGAAGGAAATGATTGTCCTCCTTCCACATTTTCCACTCACACTTTCAACAGAAAGGGTGCCTTTGTTTAACGTTTCATCCCAATCTAGGAGGGAAAAGTATTACAGATTGGTCACATTTCACAGTTAGCTGGAATTTGCTATTTGTTACCACTTTATAGTCACCTAGTGGACGTTAGTGGAGAACCATAGGTCATATGCAGTCTGATTTCACACCCTCATACAGCATCAGCCGCGTGATAATAAAGATTTCGCCCCGGCCGTGGAGCTGTCTGGCTGCCTCTCCATTCCGTGTAAGTCAATGTGACGTCATCCCTGACGTCCCATGACGTCCGTGACGTCACGACTGCGCAAGCATGAAACTCACGTCACGTTGCTAGAATATGGTTTTGGGCTTCCCATGTTCGCTGCTATATTGGCTCCCGTAAACGCATGGCCACCGCTACCCCATAGGAGGAACCATAATGTTTTCTTGATTTAGTAATATAAAATTCTGTAATGTATTTTTATTAACTGATAAAAAAGACAAAATGGTGACGATAATCTTTCTGTTACCTAAACATTATGGTCCATCCTAGCTTTATGCTTGATATGCGGAAAACAACCTTTCAGGAAATACCGAATTAATTATTCTGATTTAACAATGTGATAATGGCATTTAGATGTGTTCATACAAGTAGTGTTGGATTATCTTTAGCACAGAAAGTATGGATCTGTATTTCCTGAACAGAACACCTTTATTACACTTGCTTCATGTACCAGGCATTATCCTGGTTCATTTAAGAGCACATGCGGGTCGACATAGAAAGAGCCACACAACACTGACATACTAAGTCAGAACTTTCAAAACATTTCATATTTGAAAGGTTATATATTTGATATTTCTGACAACTGAATTTTTTGTTGTTGAAGATATACCAAAATCGTTCTGAGCCCAAATATGAAATATGAATTTTTTTTTTTTTTATTTAAAAACCGCCTTATAATCTGGCTCGTATGGATACCCGCATACGCTCTGGAAGCTGGCATCAACCCAATTCCAAGCAAATCAATTAAGCTTAAACCTGCTTCAAGCTGCACCCCCAACCCCCAATGCCTGTCTTGTCACCCTCTAACCCCTCCCCTATCCCGCTTACTGTATGCCTCTTCACCCGTGCCGCCGGCGGAGCGCGTTGGGACACAATGATGGTAAGGTCTGGTCGCTAGGTTCTAGTCCCTGATCAGGCGGACTGTTGATTGCAGATTTCACAGACAGCCGCGGCCCATCTCCATGCTCACCCCGTCGACATCAGTGGCTGTCTGAGTTTCCCGTGTAAGTAACTCCCGCAACCTGCCGCCCCAAAGTAAAAAAGAGGGGGGAATTATGAGAAAATGCACAGAAAAAATGCATTTATGAAAATAAAAAGTAGAGCTAAATACCGGTATATTAGAAATTAGAAAATATATTTATCATAGGAGAGTTCGACTGATATGATCAGGTAGACCTTCCGTAGAATAGATTCGGATTTGTATAGTATGTAATCATATTTCATGTGAAGTGAGTAGATAGCCATGTGTAGGGCAGAAGTTGACGGGTCCAGAGTGTCATTGTGTGATGAGGTACTCCTGTATATTGTGTCCTTTGTAGCACTTAGGCCTAACACCCTGGCTTGTCTTAATGGTGTTTGTGTGTCCGTGTGCATGGTAACGTAGTCCTTAACTCCTTAACTGATAACATTGACTTCGCTCACATTATATACAATTAATTGAGAGTGAACTCCAATGCTTCACTTTTCATTTATAGTAAAAACTATATTAAGGTACTTTTTAGTCATAAGGTCTGCTTTCGCCGTTTGAGCTATACAATAGAATAGTTTATGAATCTAGTTTAATGAGATAGTCCTAATATATATTATAGTCATAGTCTCTCGTTTTATTACGATATAGTTAATACTCATAGGCGTACTGTTAAGTTATTCAGAATGATTTCTCATATGTGTTTACTAAGGTGTGACTTAGAATAAGGTTACACCAATTTCATTCAAGATTATTGTACATTTATTTTCATTTTTCCATTCATATCATGTAATTGTTTTTGTACACTTGAAGGTCTGCGTTGGTCACATTTTCTTAGGTAAAATTGATCTCAAAGTCCCCGACTTACCCGAAAGCATCGGTTGAATCACGAAAAGTCTTGTCATACAGTTGTAAAGTCACAGTTTCTTTTACCATCTATTTTCCACGTTGATTGAGTTATATGATTAAAGTTTTCCAAGCTCAGTGTGACAGTTTGATTTAGAAGAATAGATCGAGTACTGAGTTAATGATTGTTCACTCTAACACGGTGTTTAGTGCACAACTCGGCTGGAATCCAGCGGTCGTGTTTCACTGTGAATGTGACTAAATAAGTGGCAGAAAATTGGGCAAGTCAAGCTCATAAAAATGGAAATGCCAGTAACCAATGTGTGGTGGATGGTCTCGGTTTAAAAAAAAATATACCCAGAAAACAAAATAATTAACCTTTTTCTGACACAATCCCGGTACTTTTCATACATGTAAATATAACTGCTTTGGATTGAATCTTAATACATGTATGCACATAGAAATATCAATCGGATTCTGACCGAATCTTCCGACATTTGATGACCGATTGCTTACTCAGTGTTGGCCCTGTGTTTTAGTGGGTAAACTGAGCAAGTTAGACGTAAAGAAGCCTCAGGTGGAGGAACAGACCAACATGAAGATGGGCGAGATGCTGGCCAACTGTGGGGTGACCAAGGGCTGCAGCTCCGACTCCTTCCCCGTCCACCTCTACACGGGCAAGGGCAACAGTGACGGGCCCAAGATATGCGTCAACGGCAAATAGTATGTATTCGTATTAAAGTCTCATATCTATAAGTTGAACCCAGATCTCACCACACTAAAATCTCATAATGTTACATTGAATCCAGATATTAACACTTTCAGAGTGACATGTGTTTTCGCTAAGATAATTCGTTTAAATTTACGTATTTGATATATATAATAAAAGTCTCAAGGTTTAAAAAATGAGTTTCCCGTTGTTCTATGGTATCAATTTCTCACCACGTGAATTGTTTTGTTTTCTTAATCATATTACAATATCGTTTTGTTGCTGTTCACTTTCTTATCCACACTTGTTTTTAAAATCATGGCATTTCAAAACCTCAACATTTCCTACGCAATCCAAAGTTATACTTCATGTATTTCTTTCGTTTTCTTTCATAGTGTACTGGCTACGGGGTTGAACGATGCAGGTCGCGGCTTTAATATCGTTGTGGTCGACCCAAAGAAAAAGGACGTCATCCGCGTCGGCCACTTTGATACCTACTCGGAGGGTAAGTTTCCATGCAAACCTATACTCGAATATGCTTTCATTTCTAAGGCAATTAATCATTGTTTGATAGTTTGAGTAGAAGTTTTTAAAATGTATAATAAGGAGGAGTTTTTAATATGTTTAAATCGGACACTTCTTGGCTGATTGCCAAGGTTTTAGATCCGATTTTAGGTATTTGATTCATATCTTTGTAAACATATTTTGTAATACATTGAATATATTCTGTATTTGATGCGATAAAGAAAATCAAAATAAGGTTCTTACTCCGACTTCATGATTTTATTCTGAGTCAGCCGTCTAAAAGATGTCCTATAGCACCTAGATTCCAGATAGTGTCGCCGCCTGATGTTAAATTCTAGAACTACGCGGTACTCAGATTGGTTTTCTGACATCAGTTTATGGACACCGAATTTGCATTACAGATAGCAGCAATTTGGAAATCTTCCTTGAAATGATGAAAGAAAAGGAAATTATTCTCGCTGTTATCCATGACGATGCTTCTAAAAAGTAAGTACTCCAAAACATGTTTGCATATAGAGTTGTTCCTATAATTCTCACAATTTTTTTTATTATCTTTTATGTCTTTAGCTACGGTCTTCATGATGTGATTTAGCACCTATGAATGTAGCCGTATACATAACGAACAACTAGAATTTGATATAAAAACTACCGTTTGGACATAAATAAATCTGTAATCAGCGAAACACAATATAAGTTGACTCTAAAGATGTTTACTGTGTGAAGTATGCATACACGTATTTCATTGCTATTAACAGCAATTTCAAGAAGAAGATAAAGTATACAAAGTTTACTATCTATATGTATCAAATGATTTAATTCAATTTATCGTCTTAAAACAACCTGTTGCTTACTCAGTGATTTGTCATATGATAATGGCGCTTTTGTTACAGCTGTTCGCATAGAAAAACCTGTGAATCAAGCGATATTACAATATGTTTGTTAAATGAATCTAAGATAATTAGATCGCAATAATGAAATAATTATAACTTTCCATTAATCAACGAAAAATTCATTAGTTTTACGAGTCATATATCATGAATATTCTAAATATGACCCCTAATAAATTTTGTTTGTTTTTTCTATTGTGCAGTGCCTGAATGCATGAATTCCTTTACTTTTCTTTCTCATTTACATTCAGTTTGAACTTGCATGGCCAGAAGGTGTTTGAGTCCCTGGGCAGTTCGATGATTGACAAGCTGACCTTCCGCGATATCTGGGCCTTTGTCGGGCAGAAAGGCATAGACGGCCATTCGACATTTGAGCAGGTGCATCTGATTAACATAAAACAATTCCCTCCTGCTTTATACCTGTAAACAACACAAAACCTTCCACTTATGTCCCTAGACAAAATAAGTTCTTATAAACGTAGTATATTTAGGTACTCCATTCGTGATACCGTCAAACAGTTTTTCATGAAAAAACAGCAAACCATAAATTTGTAGATTTCATATGCGCACATGAGGGATAAAACCTACATGTAATTTGACTTAGTGCCGAAATCAGCGAAATAAGATCTTAAAAACTATGTTGGATTTTTTTAGTCACTGAACAACACTTTTTAATGGGACATTATATAACTGGAAGTGTTCATACGTGGAATGTTTGTGTATGTTTCTGGCCATTGGCAGAAAATGTGCAAACTAATGACTAACACCCATCTGCGTTAGATAAGATAACATTCTCCCTACTTCTAGCTTGGGCCACAGGGCGCACCGTGTGGATGAGATAAGTGTAAGCTGTGAAGGCTTTATGCTTTGGGGAACCTGTAAAACGCAACCTATTTTGGTTCTTTACTATTTCTAAGTTATGAAATTCTTCGGGTTAAATGGCAAAAAAATAGTTTGAAGAATGCTTTCTCCCTCTTAACATATGGTCTGTTGTACATCTTCTGGTAGTTTTAATGTTTAGAGAAACTGCTTTTGGTATGGTGTGACCTTCGTTTTTCACGCTCACAACTTATCTTAAAAAGACTAAACTTTACTGAATAAGGGCGATCCTATGCTAATACTAATGGTTTCTGGGTTCTTTCCAATGCTAATTTTACATTCTCTGCTCATTACATTTTAAAATACGCAGTGGATTTATATAATTTCTTTTTAAGAATTTATTAGAACAAACCGAAAATTCGTTAAAAATAATCAAAATATTATATATGCTGCAGTTTTTGGCTTTTGTCAAAACATGTTATTGAAATGTAGGCCTTTAGTTTGCAAACAAAACATTCACCTTTATGTTTATTGTGCTGTTTGTTAATTAATTGTATATTTTCTTTTTCCTTTTTATGGGTGGGTCCTTGATGTAATGCTCGTTTTCGTCCACACCACGTTTAGCTTACCTTACTTTCCTTTATTTATCGCGCTAAGGGTGATTTTCTTTTATTACACAGGACAAATGGCTCCGCATGTCGCAGACTTTAGATATACACAATTTCCTCAAACGTGTTCTGTTCTGTATGAGAAAATCTCTCGAGTGGGGACTACACCTCTGTTTTAGCCAAAACGTAATCATTCGTTCAGCTGCAAAAAAAAAAAATCAATTTCCCAGAAAAAAATAACTTGACATAACGTTATGCGCATTGGTAACGGGACTGCCTATATAGATTGGAACTGGAGAGATTTTCTTTTACAGTCATGTACGCATCTGTTCAAAGCCGCTTGTCTTGATAAGGAATTCTCCACAGAATATTTATACCGCTCCTGGTTGACGATTCTGGCTGCGGATGATCTTGACGATGGAACTGATTACCACAGTCACTATTCCCTCTCTTATCTAGGCCAGCGTGTCCTATCTTTTTTTCCAGCCAATTCCTCCAAAAATTAAACGCGCCGAGCTGTCAGTTAAAAGGAAACCCCATTGGGGGTTCTCCTTTTGCTAGGGTCACCTTTGCTAATTGCTTTCTCCACACCTTCCTCTCTGTTGTATCTCCACAGGCTTTCTGACCATGCAAAACAGCTTTTGAACGATCTCGGCAGTGGGATGATACAAAACGTCAAATTCCGCGATACCTGGGTCTTTGTCGGCCAAAAGGGTATTTCAGGGTTTGGCGAGATCGAACAGGTGAAACGCTGTTACCTTTGCCCGTTTCTTTTTGCATGCTCTTGCTACTCATTTGGGCTATTTCAAAATTATTTTATTATAGGTACATTTCGGGTATTTTCTTGTCCAACACATTCGAGTATTGGGTAATTGGTAAATATTCCGATAATGATGCAAGTAATGAAGTGAATATTCTTGTAGTGCTTTTGGATATTTATAGAAGTAACGGGTTTATTATTTTGTTTTCCCTCCAATGAAATATCTTTCTTGCATGTGCAGTTCACTTGTAGATCCCCCCCTTTTCCCCCTTTCACCACCCTAAGACTATCTGTAAAGGAAGCCAGTCTTTACAAATTGTACCTTAGATTCTATTACATATCACCAACCTTTGTACCCTCTTAGTTCAATACCTCGGTAAGTCGCCAGATTGTGAGACCACTATTATGTTGCATGGCCTTTAATTAAAGTTCCTCCGACACAATTGAATATCACCAGGTAAACTGCATGCATTGAATCATTAGTGTTTTTCAGGGTTGCCAGTGTCAATGGAATTTTAGTTTTTCATAATTTCTTCTGTAAGAAAAAAATGATGCGATATTAACATAACATAAGTATAACATATTTGAAAACATTTATAATGAAAAATAGTTCAGTTCTCTCAGGCCTCACTGGCATGTCTGGTATTTATAAAGATACCATTGTCACTGACTAAGCCAGGTCACAAGTAGGTCTTGACTGACCAGTATTTTTTGTGCCGAAATGGACTGAAGCAGTTCATGTTGAATATACGATAAACAGATTTTTGTAATCTAAATAGCACGTCTATTAATAGGGTTATTTGATTTCTTTATATCTATGACCACTTATTTTTAAGAAGAGTTTTTATCGTTCCTTTTTAAATTGTATCGAACAAAATAGATTGCATCAGAAATTTATTGAATTACAGAATCAAAGCTATATCTTTTTTTTTTTACTCTTTTTATAAAATTCTCACCCCCATAAACCTTTGCTGGTTACAAAATACAAATATATGTATGTGGTTATCTTTGAAACAGAAGTATAACTCTCAAAGTACCACAGTAGCTTGACGTTTCATTCTTGATTCAATCTATTATTGGATTTTAACATATCTAATATGATTTATATTTTATCCAAAAAAAGAGTATCTAATATGAATTATGACTATTTTCTTTGGAAAAGATGAGGTATTAAGTTTTATTTTATACTGATGTAGATCTTGTTTCCTCATGTCAGTCTCCAGCGGAAGAAGCAAGTTGCTTTCCTATATACATACATATATATACCAATCAGTGTTATGTTTTTAGTTTGATTATGTCTCGGACATAACAAAGCTGTATCTAAAACTGTTACTGACAACCTATTAGGTATAAGCTAGAAATGTCAACACGAATCTTTGACATTTTTTTAGTTTGTCTTACATAGATTATAACTACAGGCTCATGAATATTTGTTTCGATATGATCAAGTCAACTAAGTTTTCTCTATCCTGAATGCTTTGGGAAATTGATGGCATTCAGGTTTACATGTAATATCAGAGAGCATGACAAGGACAGTTTCGCATCGTCACGCTTATATTATATATCATACTTGTCCTTTGACTATGTCTAATGTTCAATATGGTGCACAAAGAGGCTTACCTTTGTTGTAATGACATACTTGTTCACAAAATGTTTAACTGTGGAACTGCCCGAGCTTCCTACTAACTACTCATACTACAAAAATAACATATCTATTCACCCGCAGTATAAATGATATGTCGTTACCATGCTGTCTTTCATGTAATGGATTTCTTATGCATACCATTACCATATTTCAAAAAGGAATGTATTTAACATTTCCAAATTCCGATATGCATTTTACAGAGTATTACGCCGACCTCTGAACCAAGAGGCCGAGCATTAGTCATGCTAAGATATTTTCATTTTCTGTTACATCCTTATAGTATAATATTGGTGCATATATTAAACCTACATCATTAAATTGACTTTTCCCTAGACCAACCACCCAAATAGGAGCAGCACACTTCATAACTAGATTTAAGAATTAGACCCTAGGAAATCAATAGAAACTTTTCACACAAACCCCTTTAGAAACAGCGTTTATAGATGTTAGAGATGGCCGATTTGATGCTTGATCTTGAGATTATTCTTTCACGTTTCAGATAGAGTTTGCAGGACCTGGGTCATCGTTCCCTAAACCAGTTGACAAGAAAATGTGTGTTCCCTTCACATGTAAGTGAGCCTGGATCCGTCCGGTCTTGGCACCATGCACGCTGGCTTCATTCACCATTCATTTCGGTTGTTTTTTCCCTTATTATTTCCCCCCAAATCAGCACTGATACCCAACATGGACCCCACCCCTCTCCCTCTCATTGGACCACATACAATAAAACCAGTTGCATTTCAATTATAAATTAATGTCCTCGAAGTTTTCACTTCAAAATCTATTCTTTTGATCTGATTAGCCTAAACCTTTGATACCTTCACGAAATTAAACTGTCAGGAAATATTTGTAAAATCGTGTAAAAATATCAGAGACAACTGGTTTTATTAAACGACTGTTCTTGAAGTTGTTACTTAAGGTTGCATGTACTGTCCCTTTTACAGATGTTAGCATCCTGTAACTATAGGGACGGAAGCTTTGAGGTGCACTATACCACAACCCTAATGACGTCCACTTTTAATAATGTTTATTTGGGAGATTGAGGAAACGCACTGAACCCATGGGATGAGCTTACACGGGTCGCTTGTTAAAGGAAGGATATTGTCAGTGCACATGCCAGGTATAAGTTTAAAAGAAAGTTACCGCCATGTATACTCTAGAGAGTTGGATAAGCTTGTGTAATAAACTCGAAATGTTTACTGACCCCCTCAATATTTGGCTTACTAGAGGAAAACATAACCCTTTAACAAATTACTGTGGGTGATTTTTTTTTTTTTTTTTTTACAAAGGCCTTTAATTCAGTAACCGTAACCTCACACTGCAGGGGCTTCAGATCACGTCATCAGGCTTGTGAATAACGTGTGGTGTCTTCAAAACAGATGCATGTGTAGCCTAGTTTCTGCTTTTTGTTGACCTGGCTGTTGTTCTATTTACGTTGATCGGCCTAGATCGTTACCAGAGAGCCCAATCAAGCGTGGCCAACTCCAATAGATATGAGAGTCTGTGTCCCCGCAACAAGTAAGTTTTGACAGTGCCGGGTACAGCCCCAGAAGTAGCACCAGGTAGTAGAGAAACCTTCGACAAATAACTTTTTAAATCACTTTCATTACTAACATGACGGATATTTTTTTTAAAGAAAAGAAAACTCTCCTATATTACTAATCTACTTTTTCCAAAGTAACCTTTTCTATAGGCGATCAATATGGGTAGTAAGGAAAAACACACTGTTTAGAAAAAAGAGCACCTGCAGAATAACTTTCCCAGCTCTTCACTTATCGAACTGTATTAATAGAAAGATATGAAATCAAAATAATTATTGCAAGTGGTGTCTGTTTCAAAGTTGAAAAGAATTGACTTCTTACTGCTACCTGCTCCTGTACAGTAGTGTTCGTTTAATGTCAAGGTTGCAATATATATTATTAGTTACACACACGTACCTCATCGTTACTTCTATTTAGAAATGTTGTTTTTCTCCTTAATTCTATAACGTTACTGACAAATAGCTTTCAATAAATCGCACGCATGGATTTTCACATTAACAAGTTTGTGGTATAAATTGAGTTGAATAACACGGTTTTTGAAAAGTATTTGCCAATTCGAAAACATTCAGCTTAAAGTAAAATTAAAGATACTACTAAAAATAGATAAAGTAAGGTATTTCTAACATGCTTTTAATAGATCTACATACATATGAAACGTTTCTTTAAGGAAACAAGTTATAGATGTGTTTATCACTTATTCAACCTACATATTCATTAGCATTGATTATAATATGATTCTTTTTGGGGCTTTCCATTTAATTCTGACTGTCTCTTGTGTCTTTCTGCATCTAAAATGTAGATAAGTGAATGATCTTTTCACCTTCGAATAAAGAACCACACTGGAACAATTCATTTCAGTGAAGGGAAGCAAGATTAAACCAGATCCTCTGGCAAATAAGAACGAGAAACGACGGAAGTTCTGTGCAAAGTATGACGGCTATGGAGACTTCTGTGACGGTGAGTATCATTACAACCAATAAACAAGGTCACAGGTGGAAGTATGGGAGAGAAAGTTCGGTTAGAAAACCGAAAAACTCCGGGTTATTCGTCTTCTTTTTCTATATATGAAAGTAATTGTTGATGAGATATGTGTATAGGAATACGAATTATCGAGCGAATTATCGATTGAATTAAACAAAAAGATGCACATGTAAGCCCGCCGCCATCATCCTCTTTTATCTTTCACCTACACCTGCAAAACATTAACCTTGTCTTCGATGCCGATTGTATATATCGACATGATTTCGCATCTTATATCAACCTGGAGGAGCTCCTGATATTAGTAATCCATAATATATACTCCATAAGGCCTGTTGATGTTGATTTAAGGCATAAAAGGCAGTCAATCGCGGAGGACAGCAACATGTGTAGCTCGCTGGACTCTGCTATGCTGGCGCCTGATGCAATGTGGTTTGACAAGTGTGAATGAGCGAGGTGCGCTCCGCCCCGGAAGGGATTGCGCATGAAAAATGGTGTGAGGAATTTCAAGATTTTCTGGATTTATATCAATCGAGAGCCTCCATACACATTGACATCATCAAGAAGATATCGACATTAATCTCTATTATGAATGAAATCAACTGAAACGCGTGGAAAATAGGTGAAATAGGTGTGCATCCCCAACCTAGTTTCCGATCGGAGACCGGGCCCGCCATGCTTGGACTCTTCGTCACTCTTCACCCTAGACTTACCATAGAATAGTATAACAACCGGAAGCAGGTCCAAAATCGTGAACTTGTTTCCGCTTGCTCTGATATATGCTAATAAGATTTTCAGCCTAAATGGTCAAGACATTCTTCCGGGCGAGCTTCGATTTTATCTATCATATTTCGAAAATGACTGGATGTGACAGCGAGCCTGGAGAAAAATAGACGAAATGGGCGTGCATCACCGACCTAATTTCTTGCGGGACCACGGCGCCTGCCATGCTCACTGTCTTCACTCTACTTAACATAAAATCCAGAGCTTATTCCTGCATTTTCTGATATCTTTTAATGGAGACATAAGCATAAATGACAGAGTTACCACCTCCGGGTGTTATGTTCCATAGATCGATCATATTTTGATATATCTACATGACAGCGAGTCCGGAGAATAAGAAGAGGGAGGACTACTTTGTTGTACTGAGGCAGATGTATACATTGCTGGGTGATGGATGGCACTCTGTGACAAGGAGGGCTCTGATTGGCTAACACAGTAGCCTCCTTGAAGTAGGCTTTGGAGAAAAGAGCCTGAGGGAGGGAGACAGTTGAACAAAGGCCCCTTAGCATGTAGATGGTGGCAAGCTTGGATGTGACTGGCTGGCTATAGATCCTTCTTGAGGTAGGCTTTAGCAATGCTACATGAAGTAGGGTGTTAATGGACCAACGGCCCTGCTGCTAGACAGTCAATCTGCAAGCAGAGTCTTGGTGCGACCTAGATAGGAAAATCCCCATTGACAGCAATGTTGAAGACCAACACTCTCCAATCACACACAGGGTCAACCTGCCAACACCCTCTCTGACTGAAGCTGGTTACTGGTAACAGCATGAATTGACCCATAGAAGAAGAGAGCTTGTGATCAGCCTAAATGACCAACACAACACTCCGGGGCTGACCGATCCCGAAGGGATCGAGACAGCGATCCCGGAGAAAAATGACAACTCCCTCTTTCCTGATCTGTACACCCCTGAAACATTTCAACCTAAGTTGAACATGTGAGTCTTCCCATCAGTATATAATATACATGCATGGCATTATCTCTTGGCACTGATCTCATATTTCTGTATCCAGCTGAGCGGATAGATGATGTCCTCACCCCGGCTCCACTCACCGACAAGACTCTGGAGACACACAGAATCTTCCAGGTCCCCATCATGGTCATTCCCGGTAAATTTTGGTTTGTTTGATTTTATCTAAAAGGAAACAACCTGTGGGATATAGTGTAAATGTACATAAAAGGATTGTACTCAGACTGTGGATGTTCACTTTTATTATACTGACAACCCGTACCTGTCATGTTGTAAGTGCATATTGAAGCATATCCTTTACATGATGGTAAAGTGGCCTTAAGCATTGAAAGCAGTATACCGTATACTTTATAACTTAATATATTCCACCCTGGTCGTAAAGGAAAACAGCTCTAATGCATATATTGAATTGTGTTTAATGACACAAATAATATTAGTTTTGGCTGTTTAACATTTTTGAATATTCTTTTTCTCTTTTATCTTAGGCTTGAACCACAACGCTGTGAGAATGCAATTGGAAACACTTCTAATGCAGCCCGGAATCCGACCTGATATGGTGACGGTGAGTACCGTTAAAATGATGTTTAAAAATGAATCAACTTCAAAATAATAACTGAACGATTTGACAATCACGTTATTATCACCTGAGGATCGCTTCCTATTTCTTTGAACTGTAACAGATTTTTTTCTTTATCTATTCAACCAAATATCGCACTATCAATTTTTAGTTCTGAAATATGTTTATCTTCTGGCAGACCTGCCCGACGTACCTGACGATGAATACTTAAAAGAACATGTTTTGTCGTCATATCTAATCAAACAAAACTAGGCCAAAATAACAGCAAAATCTGAGACTCATTGCCATTTTTCATGATAACAGGGCGAACACATTTCAGTTGGTAATTAATTTCTTTTTCCTGATTTCAGGTGATGTACGATGAGAAATTTGACGAGTCCGCAGCGCTTGCCGAGCTTTTTAATTTCAAAACAGCAAAGTTGTCCAGTTCAACAAAATATGTTTGTAAGTATATAATTATATCTGAAATTTGAAAATCTTTATGATTTTACTTGTCTTGATACACATTTAGATTACAATGCTTTGAAAGTCGATTTCTTTGCTTTGTCAAAATTGCTTTGTACATGCAGTTTACAACATCATGACTTGTTTACAATATATCGCGATTAACTATGTCCGTTTTCATAAGTTAGCGAATTCTGTCTCTCTACATTTTCAGATCAGGTTGAAAAGGCTTTTGAGAAAATCTGGGAGCTGTACTCAAAGGCTGTAAGTATAAACCGATATTCAATGAGAATTGATCCCGATAACGATACCAACGTTAGCAACGTTGACTTAGCAACCTCATATTTTGGGCAAAAAGTAAAATTAAAAAGGTGTAATTTTTTTGAGTATTTTATTGTCAAATTAGAACTGATGAAAACAACAACAGTGCACAACAACAGCAACAGTACACTTCAGCAGTAGTAACAGAATCAACAGTGATATTCATGAGGGTGTATCCCTTACGCCCTTAGACCCACGTGGTGGTGCTGGAGGAGGAGGTGATCCTGGCGCCCGACTTCCTCCACTTCATGGCCCAATGCCTCGACCCCCTGGACAAGGACCCCACCCTGGCCGGCGTGTCCGCATTCAACGAGAACGGTCAGTGTTTTACCTATCGTAGCATTTTGTATGGTTTTTGCACTTTGTATATATATTCTTTGGCACTTCTATAAAAGATTGGTCGGGGATATACTGTGAACGCATGTATTTTCGCATGCACTTAACTTCGTTTAGTACTGCCAGAATTTATCATTCTCATGTTAAGAATTTACAAGATTAATTTCCATGGTAAGCATGAGTTTGCGGTATTTTGAATAAGGGAAATTACCATTTGACATTCTTTTTTTTATGTACGCGAAAATGCAACTGCAAAAACAATGCACTGTGCTACAGCTATTTGTTCCATACTAGTTATGTAAAGGTGTTTCAGGTTTCATCGATATTAAGCCATCACGGAGTGTTGGAAGATGACAGGATTAGATGTTCCGGCACAACTGATATAAAATTGTGAAATATTTTAGAACATGTATAGTCAAGGTGGATATCGAGATGCCACCTGGAGTGAGTTATATTAATGTTGGCGTGCATTACCTGTGGCCCTCTGGCGACAAAGCCGTTAACTATTCATTTTCAGAGTCTTAATTCCATATGCAACATAATTATATTTTTGTTTAAATAAGCGGTAGCATCAGAAACAACAGCTCTCTAGCCTCATTCTAACATATACATGGATTTTGAAAAAGTGTAATTAACTCAGATAAATCTCTGGGTATAAGGATCTTTAAATAAAATACCCAGGGTTCACAAGCAGGCATTTTAAACGGATTTTCTCGAATTTAAGGCATGTCTTAAATTAACATTTTTGTGGATAGAGTTCTTGGAATGGTCGTATTTTTGTGAGAAGTGAAAATGTATCACACTTACTGCAAACTTACATCTAGGAATATGTTGAGAATTTCGTACTTTGCGCATGGTCGATAGGTCTTAAAGCCTGATACCACTTAACAGTACCTACCAAATAAACCAACTCAAAGTTAATTGGTAATAATCTTAGTGCATGAACCGTAAAGTACAAAGACATGTGATTAAGACGACCACACGATCTCAAGTGATGATGGTCTGGATTCTCAGAAATAACAACCAGGAAAAGCATGTAACATTAGTGGAGGCCATTATATAACATGTACTTCGACGCCACGCCCATTAGGTTCATACCCTCTGATCCCTTACCCAATATTTTTTGTTCTAAAAAAGCGAAAAACGAGTTTTTATTTGCCTGCCTAAAAATGTCTCTTGAAACAACTGGACCTTTCATTTAAGTAGTATGTGGTTCGAGGGCTTTTGTAGGCATTCTGATAAAAGGAGGAACAGTTGAAATGAGCCATACCAATCACACACCAGCTCGGTAAGACCGTTAACTTTGAAAGGCTTTGGCTGAGAGCACATCTCAAAGCGTGCACAAAACATCTAAGGTAGGAAAACCAAGCCTGTTTTGACAGTGCTGTCTCAGCATGTAAGAGTTTTACATTTTGGAGCAGGCACCTGATGTTAGGCTGTTAACTTTTTCAACCGGAAAGGGCTTCATTCCACGCCCATCGTGTTGCCTGATCGTATCATTGCGCCTTGAGCACTTCTGAGTCTCTCCATAATGGTCTCTCTGAGCAGTTAGGAGCAGTTCCGAGCAGTTCTCGTTAATGACCCTCGCGGCCACACTCATTGTCTCCGAAAGTGGGCCCCAGGTGCTTTTTCACGCGTCCCAGGAGCTTCACAAGTAGAAAGATAGAGGGCGCCACTGTGACAGGCAGGGTGCCTCCCCATGATTTGGCGTCATCTGTATGATTTGATTCATTGGTATCACCGATGATGCATTCATGTGACTTTTTGGCCCAGGTGAGGCATAGTAACATAGATGATAAGTTAATGGCCGAATGATTGTTATCAAATGTATAAATTGTTCACTGTGTTTAGGAAACAGAATATAAGGTTCGATCATTGACGTGGCCTAGTCAATATTTTGTACAGTTCAAATTAACAATCAATTCGCTCTGCAGAGAGCAGTGCATACTTCTTATTTCACAGAAAACAGACAAATAATCCGAGATCTGTCTTGTTGTTTTGTTTCAAAAAGAAGCAATTTACAATGATGAAAGGCTCCCTATGGATCTACTTACCAGCTTAAGGGACCTAGGAGGCAAAAAGACTTCGTTTGCGTAGATAGAAAACACCATTAGTAGACCAGGATGTTGTGTTCAGAATGGGTTGGAGAGCAAACTATTAATGTAATACTACATGACCTGATAAGATGACAATAATCGAAGGACTGTCCTATTTCATCATATTTCACAACTCCTCATATCTTGTATCAGAATGCAGAAGACGTTTTGTTCAAATCGGCCAAGAGTGGCCAATATTAACTTGTTTTCAATGATTTATCTAGAAAAACGTACCTGTTGCCATATAACACATCCTCGTACAATTATTGGACCAAATCGTTGTATTTCGGTACCTTTCAAATAGGTTTTCCTTAAAAATTGCCTGTTTTAAGTCTTTTGACTCAACACACCAATCATCAGGCGATTGGTTCACGCATAAACCAGTGGCCACGGCAGGTTTTACCCCACAATGCTTTTCAGTTATTTGAATAGAATTATAAAAATGCTTGAAATATTCTTTTTCCCGTAGAACATTCCAGAATTGGGTATCAAAATATCAGTAAATCACTTAGGAAACGTTTGAAAAGAATACCTGGAAAGAGGAGAATGGCAAGGGATTGAACTGCATTGTGGATTAGATAGGAAATACACGATTTGATGAGCCATATTCATAGAGCACTTTCCGTATACTACTTACAGAGCTATAGCCCACTCGCGGGGCTTGTGAAGCAAGGTGGGCCACCTGGGATTATTAATGGAGTAAACAGGCACAGCAAGGCAATAGAATCTTTTCCAGGAAGCCAGAACTTTGAAATGTCAACAAACTAATCAACATTATGAAACAAAGCATAGAGTTTATTCTCGAATTGTTATCTTTGATAGTTGACAGTTGAACTTTTGAGATTTATCAATTTGGATTATTTCATAATCATTTGAAGGTGGTTGTATTAGATTTTCATAACAGAACAATTAAAGGGAACGATTAAAGAAAATTCACGGTTAAACGCTTTTGCCGTGATCATATTTCTGCCATAGTAAACAGTTAGTTGAATAATGCTAATAAGGATGTTAATGGACCAAAATTTATAAATTTCATTTACCTAATTATTCCAAGAAAATCTGATAGAACACATAAAATCTTGATTCAATACCTTAGCCGAGAAGTCTATTTGTGACCAGGGCCCATATCTTTGTAACTGATTTTAGCGATTAGCTTAATCAGGTGAGTTTTGATTAGTGTCTCATTCATATTTATTCTGTCTGTCAATCAAAGTAACTACACCTAACAAACCCTATTTAATGTTATTTTAACATTACATCACGTCCTTTGGTAACAGACAGAATCAGGGATTTACAATATCTTCGTAACTGATTTAATGATTAGGTTAATAAGGTGATACTTGATAAGTGTCTCTTAATTCCTCATTTTTTCTGTCACCAAAAAAGAAATTGATGTCATTTAGAAATAACCGTGAAAAGGGATGTTTATGTGCAGTTACTGTGATTGACTAATGGAATAAATATGAATGAGAAAACAATCAAAATTTATCTGATTAGCCTAAACACGGAAATCATTCACGACAATATGGCCCCTGCAGGAATCGTATTAATAGTTGGTTGATATCTGTGGAAAGAAATTGCTTTTATTTTTCAGTATGTATAAACTTATCCCGAAAACTGGTACACTTCCTCTAAAAACCACGATATGATATCAATTACAGAAACACACATATATATGTGATGTCGATAACAGAAACATGTAAACAAGAAGAAGCCTATGGAAAAAGAAAAAAAACATTTCTATTTCGGCTGGGTCCCACCAGGATCCGAAGTGTGCGTCAAATAAATGACTGAAGTAATTGAATATGTCCCAAATTCCCAGGCGTCAAGTACGTAATGATCACACCGGACACCACGCAAAGGCGGACACATAGAAGCCCTACCTTCTTCGTTCCCCTCTTTACTCTCTCACGTTGCCCTGTCATCCCAACTCACGTGTCTTCTAATAAGTCAGCCTCCTCCTCCTCTACCCACGCCTCTTCCCGCCACGTCTTACCCTTCTGCTTTGAGTTGGAGTCGGGATCTACAGAGACATGCTAACTAGACTGCAGTGTAACCATTAATTTCTGTTGTGCTATTATGTTTTTGCCATGAATGCTATTTCTTGAATAAAAGTCCCTTTTTTCCTCTTTTTTTTTTTTTTTTTTTTTTTTTTAATATTCCCTTTCTTGTTTATTTTATCTTCTTTTTATCTTCTTCTTTTTTTTTTGGGGGGGGAGAGGGGGGATTTATGTATACTCATCCATTTCCGTGTTAATCAGGTAAATGGTAAGTCATTAAAAATATTATTGGGTGTGGCTGTATTGTTACATCGCCTATATAACAGACCATCCAGGCACCCATAATAGGAAGAGTGCATTTTTATAATTATATGACGGTGACGAGTACAAAACAATAAAGGAAGGTGTCAATCTTTTCAATTTTCGGAAAAATGAGAAACGATTGTACTATGAATATCGGTGCATTTAATGAGACTGCTAGGTGCCTTGACGTAATAAAACATGAGAAATTAAAAACATGGGGTCATTTCCTGGTACATTTTAGGCGTGCCGTTGACTCTGTAATTATCAGAACAGCGTATATGTGTTATATAGAAAGTGAAGCAATACTAATGAATATAATTGGAAAAAAAGGGCTGCAACGAAAAGGAAGATTTCGTGTCACCGTACTTGTGATCGTGCCGGCTCGGTCATTGTCTGCCTTAGCTTCTAATCACAAGGAACAAGGCACCGTATTGAGACCATTTTCAGGCATAACTCATCCAAAACACCATTTGGAGCATGCCTTTGTGTCCCCAACAGTCACCCTTGTCCTGTGAGAATGAGCGTAATTAATAAAGCCGTTAATGTTCAGTAGAGCCCAGGCCTAGAAGCTGTAGTGCTTTACGAAACCAAACCTAGCCGATTGGTCCTACTACTTAACTTAAGGCCTATAGCAGGGACAACTCTGCCAATTACATAGGTTGTTGAGAGCCTTTTTTACTCTTAATGGTTCTGGGTAGATCCATGTCCACATTAGACTGTAAAGATATTATTCATATATTTTTTATGCTTGTAGGTTTCTGTGGAACTGCATTTTCCGGTTCGCTGGATTTTCCTTCTCACATCTGTCATAGGGTTTCTCATTTAAATGCAGGTTACTTGAAGATACAGGCAATTGAATAATACAGTTCTGATGAATTAGATCGTAGCAAATTATAGAAAAATAAATGACATAATGTATTTGGCATATAGGTAATTCAACAAACGGCCTGCAGATGGATATACTGCATGTAATAATATTGAGAAATCCAACTTTTAATGCCAGCTAATTTCTCATGTTAAAAAGGCAATGGTATTTTTTAAGCATATTTACTTCCTTATATGACTCATCTGGGGATTGCAATTTAATAGCACTGACAGACGCCGCTCTGTATATGACTTATGCCCTCACGCTCTACTAAATGCTACAAGAGTCCCTTCCCTTTCCCAATAAGATGCTATTACTCTGGAGCCTCTACAACCTGTAGGCCTATTTTACCTGGCTCTTAGTCAGCACTTTCCCTCTACGTGACTAGATGTTACCCCTTTACCTGGCCAACTTAGATCCACCTAATGCGCATCCCTGCCAATGCCGTCGGCCAGTCACATTTTGCACGCATCAACTCAAATGTACCATTTTAGAAGATCAAGGACATCCGCATAAGAAAGAATTATTTTGATTTATCCCTGGATAAATGTATAGAAAGCGGCGGGCAAAGTGTCTACATAGTCTTATATGAAGCGACAATAATGCCAGTTTGTCATAGAAATCTTTAATGACTATAATTATAGTCTGTAACTTTGACAAAGTGCAGAAATGGGTTCCACGTTTTGTAAAGCATTAGAGTGGATATAGTAATCATTACTTCAATTCCCCTGCATTTATTGTAAAAATGGTTGTTTGCAAAGCCGACCCGCGTGGATGTACTGAAAATGAAATATGTAATTATAAAATTATTAGTAGTGTGGTAAAGTTTTTAAAGAGTTCGTATGCTGGCATCCTGAAATTTACATCAAGAAGGTGCGACATCTAGTTAACAACTCCACTTGAACAACCAAATATGGTGATCGTCTGGGACTTGCTTTATTCAACGTATATATACTTATCCCAGGGCGTATTCATTATATGAAGGAGGTCTTCAGGGGGCACCCAAAAATTGTTAACAATTAAGGGAGAGGGCGCTCACTTAGAATTTAGCCCCCCCCCCCCTTCCCCACCACACTGCACCCAGCCTCAGAATTATTAGAGAGAACGGAGCGGAACGCGTTGGTGGATTACACAGTATGGTCCACCCCCTCCCGCTGTGGCCACCGTTTTATTTATTTTTTTAATCAAGTAGGGTGTGGGCAGGCTGCTCCTACGGCCGCTTCTGGTTTAGATTTACACGAGACATTTCCTCCCTATATGATAGCTCTTCTTTTCAATACAGGTTGCCTGTAGATGTTTTCCCGGCCTGCTTAATTGTTGTTGCTTAGTATAGTACATTGATATATGAGATGTTCCTTGCTTTCGAACATTTTTATTATCGGTTAACTGGGGGATCATCTGTCATTTATGAATAGGCCCAAGGGGTTGGATGTCTTCTGATTATACCAATAGATAAACTATACTCACATGCAAGAAACAGGTTTTCCCATGTAAATATAATGTATTCTAAGTTGGAGCAAAGGACGTGTTGTTATTAGAAAAAATCCATGTAACAAGGTGGGCGTTTACCACAAAAATACCCCTTTGAAAAATAAACACTAATAAGAAACCATTTATTGCAAATATCAAACATTTATTACCCAATACTTTTATCGAGACCCTAGAGGAAAAACGTCTTAATGTGCCAATATTTGGTATTTATTTTGGCAACAACGTTTGCCTTTCACGGAAGAAAACTGAGAGCTTCGCAAACAACAAAGCCTTGTCCTTCCCCAGTGACCAAGCTGAATCAAACTGTTCTTGGTAGATATGCATGTAGTACCTTTGGCAGTATGTGTAACACTGCGGTCAGACGGGGGCCTTAAGGACGGTGTGACCTGGGTGTTACCGGCATTTGAGCCCCATCCTCCGGGGGGCATTTAGGGGAAAGCTCCCGGAGAGGCCAGGGACCTGTTTTTATTGTGGCTCGGGTGAGAGGGTTGGATTGTCCTCCTGGCCTGCCCCCACCTCCTTCATCCCCGGTCAGGTGGCGGCCCCGGCCCTCCTTAACGCCCTCTGGTGCTGGTGGAGGTGGCTTCTATCTCCAGAGTCTGGGTGGTCGCTGCCGCTCATTGCCCTGACTCACACCATCGCCCACTCCATGCTGTATACTTGTACCTCCTGCCAGAAATATATACTGACATTGTTACTGGTGCTGTACGTAGAGGTCGGGTGTGAGATCGGGTCCCACCCGACCCTTGTTCTTGTTCTGTTTCTCGATCTACCTGAAGTCGCTCCCCCCCCCTTTTTTTTATAGGCCTACTTAACATATTTTAACTAAATTCTTACGACGTATATACTTATAAAACATATAGAGTATAATACACATACAGAACAAAATACAGTAGGTATGTTTTGTATGATGGATCCACTCTGCCACTGGTTCTTATTGGGAGGGGAAAGTCGTTAAAAACTGGTAAATGAAAACGATATGGAAAATCATGAAACTTGAAAAGTGATTAAAGAATACATGTATTAATTTTGTTTATCTGGTTTTTAATTCTTGTTGTGTAAATACTAGTATATTTCCTTCCTGTTAATAAATCGTTATGCAAATCTGGTAAAAATTTGGAGGGCGACATTTTAGCCAAAACGTGTCAGTCCTTATTGAAAGTTAAAGTTCCTGTGACACGATTTTAAGAAACAAATCTCGTCCTGTTATCAGAAAGGATGTTACAAAATTGAAATGTTCCTCTGTTTCCATTGAAGAATAAACTTTGTTTCATTGCGTAGAGGTCGCTCTGAATAAGCTTTGGGGTCTTAGTACGACTCTTATCTGTCCTAGTGTTCCCTGCTACTTGGCCCTAGATGTGACGTCACCGGGAGAACTGCCTTACTGCCTGGACCATAGTGTCCTATGCCAAATTGTGGTACCCGACATTAGAATACAAAAAAAAATTATTTTAGAATCTAGGGGCTTTTTAAGAATTGTGATTAAAGCCCAAAATACGGAAATCTGTATTCAGACGGAAAAGTGGCATCTCTTAATTTCGTGTAAATAGACCCCTTCTCTGTGTTTCTTAGAATGTTGAGGAGTGCTAAATCGGCTGGGAGTGGACAGACTGGGATACATTCTCAAAATTTTAAGTCTTTATCAAGATAACTGAGTATAGTTGCCAAATTTTTGCTGTTTAACTATTTCTAGGGTAGGGGTGGATACGTCCTTACCCATAGTGGTACGTCCTTACCCATAGTGGAAGTCGGCAGTACCTGTTGGCATGTTGTTAAGTGTAGCGCGAATATCCAAAAGGTGACACAGGTGTCAAAGCAGGTCTATTTATAACACTACTGCGACAACATAAACAAAAATACACACCTGCTGCACTAAAAGAGGGTTTCTTAGTGAACATTGGCCTATATTTGGTTGGATTTTAAGATTACTTATGCAAATAAACACAGGGTATCTACTGTACAAGTACACATGTATACCAGATTAGTGTCTCCCGATGACGTCATAGGATTCTTATCCCCAGACTGTGCTATCACAGCACAGATAAGGCAGTTTCAGTATTCAATTAACAAATACTTGTAAACTAAAAATTTACTTGACATTTAAACAAGCAAGACATAGTTATTCACTAATGACCAAACGAATTGTACTTAGCAAGTTTGGACGTGTCATAGGATCTTTAAGTCAGTGTTGGCTGATGGACCTACATACATTTTCCACCATGTAAAGTCATATGGTATTTTTGGAAAAGTGTTTCCAGGGTCCATGAGAATATTGATTGCAATAACATCTAAGTTATACCGGAAAAACTAAATTCTTTACTATCAAACGATTCAGAGAAGAGCTGACAACAGAATGTGTTTTCTGATAGTTCTCCCTGTCGTGCCTACGCCCAAAAATCCTTACAATACATTGTCCTTTGATAACTTTCGGGTAACTTTCTTTCTTTGTATGGTAAGATTGCATGTCATAAACGCCCGTGGAACTAATGGCTATGGCGGGAATGTAGAGGCCTATGAACCAATATGTTTATTCTAGATCTACATTAAAACATGCGGCGCGTTGATATGCATACACCATGCATCCTGCATCCTAGGGTTTTCAAATCTTTCGAGGAATTTGACTTTCACCTATTCAGAGAAACTTTCTGTGTAAAGACGCATGAGATGAAAAAGACAAAATATTGTCCTTCAGACTTGTAGACAGATTTGCAGACAGTTGCTGCTTTGTATTCCGCTCATGCTATCATACTTCTCATAACATAGGCCTACTCATAGCCCAGACGCGGATCCAGGGATTGGAAAAGCTAGTCATGGCGCGTTTTAGGGGACCTAGCGAAATTTTGCCCACATCAGATTGTAGACAAAAATTATAAACTTGAGACTACGATGGCAAAGTGTATAAATAGGTATATCACTTGTCAAATACACCTTTTCTTTAATACCATTCTTTAATCGTTGATGGTGTGGTTAAAAAGTAGACTTTCCAAGAAGTTTTATCGCAAACAATCCATTCACCTTTTTTTTATTGCTATGGACTCAGACGTAGTATTAGGCCTGAAATAAGATTGTTAACCCGACCTACCCTAAATTGTTAGCCCTACCCTAATTTTTTTAGGAAAAGGTTTCCCCTTTTTTTCAAAACCCATAGGAATTGACCAGAACAGCGTAGTGAAGTATTGAAAAGCATGAAGATGCCCAGGGCATGTATTTTAGAAGCTGAAAATTGTGTACGAGGATATTTAGAATATTCTGTTTTAAATTTCAAAACTCCGGCGGTCTTGCTCTATTTGGTAAGTAAAAGAAAAAAGACATACCCACCCTAATCTTTCAAGCCTACGTTACCCGAACACAATTTTTTTTGGAGGGGGCCTTATCAGAATAAATTCAATATATATACAGACAATGTATTGTTCGCTTTAGAAAATATTTGAAAGTTCGCTGTAGACATTGCTCAAAAATACCTTCCCTTCCTCAGCTTGTCACTCGCTTTCCTCCATATTTTACGTCGCTCATCACGAATGTCGTCTGCGCTGTAATCCACGCGCGCACTCTATTTTACGTCACGTGACAAGCGGCCATTGTTTGGACGTAAAGCAGGACGCTGACGCCAGGTGGCAGCACTGAGTGATGGGTGGGCTGTTTAATATTCTGTCTGGTGGCGAGGGGAGGGGCGCCACCAAGATCCCCGACAAATAAGGCCCGTCAGCGGCGGCCAAAGTGACGAGATGAATTAGATAAAGGCAAAACAAATATGCACGAGGTGGCGCGGTGTCTATTCTTTACCCTGGAATCAAATTTATTTACTGCTGTCGACAATATCTACACTTCACCTGTCATCTTTCTCCTTTTTTTCGGCGGAGAGGCAGGACGTCATGATTGGATTAAAAAGTATCTTTTCCTTTGAAGTGTTATCAGTGCGAGATAATTACCATTTTCTGTGAAAAACCATGATACATATTTACCGGAGAACAAACAGCTTTTTGCAAAACTTATTGTTGGGAGCTAGGCATAGACAGTATTAGCCTTGACTTTAAAATAGGCCTTCTGGTATCCAAATAGGGCCTATGTTTTAACTTGTGTCTGGTTTATTTTTAACGGTGATTAAGGCTTTGGTAAAGTTTAGACTCGTTATGATTGTTTTGCCTATAGTGTGCAGTAATATTGTTCAGTGATGACTTGCTTCACATAACACAAGAATATATACTAGTATGAAAAATACAGCAAGTTTGTTTTGGGATTGGGGCACACCCACATACAGGGGCCTACTTCATACCTTTAACAAGGTGATATGGTGCATCTTTAACAAGGAGACGTTCTCTCCCGTTGGGTGTCAGGCGCTATTGTAGCACGATCAGAAAATAGGGGCTACGAGGGGAGCTGCTCGGGCGGACAAATGGGCCTAGGGAGCAGCTCTTTTTACCTGGGGGCCGCGTGATAAGAGACGCCGCGCGGGTTGCCGCGGCCGTCCGCGCGGCGCGAGTCGCCCTGGACTCCAATGATCTAATCAGGGGCCGCGCCGCGTCAGCACGCGCGCCATGATCGCCTACTATAAGGGGCGGGCCCCGCCCGTTGAATCATTGATGCCGCGCCTATCCCACGCTTGTCGTCCTACGTCAGAATGCCGCGTTACGCATCGCTGGGCTGTTTGCCATGCGGCGCGGCACCGCGCGTCGTCAGGGGCGAGCGGCGCGCGGCACACGCGGTATGCCGGCCATTATACTGACCGAGGGTGTCGCGCGACACTGACCGATGGCTTGGTACCTGGTAGAGACATGAGCTGCTCCCGTGAGTAGACTGAAGCCATGTAACGCATCCCTCATGTGAGCAGCTCTCTACAGATCAGTTGTCAGCGACAGGTTCTCAAAAGCTATACGTGAACGGCCCTCCCAACCAATATCACATTATTTTAAACATCAAAAACAAAAACTGGGCGTTTTTCTCAGTTTTTTGTGGGTGTGGGAGTGGGGGAATGTATGGGTGTGTTTTTGACAGAAACATGAAAAGCTGACACAATATTCAGAATATTGTTTACAGGGTTTCGTCTCAACCAATAGCAAGGATAAGAATTACATTAATGGTATTGATAAAAACAAAATTGGACACCACTTCATGGACTTTTATTTCCTTATATATCTTTGTAGATATTGATATGGGAGAACAAACCTGTACAGTAGTTTCTCGAATTCTGACTATAACACCCTCGACATCCCCGCTTTGTGACACTCTACATGTCTCCCTGTGGCGCGTAAGATTTAAACCTCTGTAAACCAGTCACAATTTTTACAATTAGCGTAGAACGTCAAATAGTTGATTGTATTCTTTTTTGTCAGGCTAGTGCATTTTGATTCAGGCAAACAGAAGATTCACTGAGGAATTATTCTAATTTCATAAGCATAGGAAAACCTTGTACTGATTTGCATCTACGCACCACCTGATGGAATACAACAGGCCAGTGTATCAATTTTAGATGAGTTCATCTACCCTGTTCCTATAGTGTGAGATAACGCACTGCTGCAGACAGGGACCAGGAGGTTGATGATATAACCTGAAATATGTTGTGGCTAAATGACGTTCTATTGTTCGCCTCATCATGAACTCTACGAAAGGGTACTCGGAATGTCTGGTTTTTACACCATCGATAACTGCGACTGCTTTGTAATAAGTACAAAGATTGACATTTCGTGAACTTTTGTTATATTCATGCGTTCATTCATTATTCTCCATGCGCATAAAACAAAACCAGGCAATCGGTCAATCTTCTTACAAATGTTAGTGGAAAGATATATGATTTAAAAAGAAAGAGTTGTCTCCTGTGCCAAAAATGTATTGGTAATGAATTTACAGAGAGATAATAGTCAATATAATCCAAGCAACCAACACCAATAACCGTTTTCTATAGAATTTAAATGATTGAGATTGCACAAACTTCCATATTCGGAGAACTCAAGAAAACAAATGCCCCATTTCCCAAAATAAATCAAAAGTGCAGAAAGCGAATCGCCGTTGATTGACTGCAATTATGACGAAGGTCAGGCTTTTTGTGACTAGGTTGTTTATCAAGCGTACAGTTTTTGCGACTAGGTTCTTTATTAAGCGTATACGTTTAATAAATAACCTTGTCACAAAAACTGAAACCCTGACCCTTAAGTTAACGCTGACTCGGCTGTCTTATACCCAGAGTAGTGTATAGCCATTATATGGCTCATGCAGTTTTAATCACCTGGCAACACCTTGTTTTGAGAGGTCCTATGTCAATTAGGCAAGTCGTATAATGATTAATGATTTCCGCAGTACCCTCGATGAGGTACAGTGTGCAGGTTGCAATAACTCATCTTTCAAACATAGTGTCGCCCTCATAGACGTGAAGCCTAACACCAACTATCAGATTTCTCCTTAGGACTTAAAGCAATTGCGGATATTCTTAAGATTGTTTTAATACAGGTTAGAATTAACATTGTATAAGAGTAATATCTATGGAATCACAGTACCCTTTATGGCGAGGATGCATTCTTTTTCTCGAAATGATTAATAATTTATAACCAAATTTAAATATGACGTGCTCCAAAACGTCGCACAGTATATACGATAAGCTTCAGGTGTACACGACGTAAGGCTTGTTTTGTTTTCCTGTCTATATATATATATATATATATATATATATATATATATACATACATATATATATGTATGTATATATATATATATATACATATATATATATATATATATATAGACAGGAAAACAAAACAAGCCTTACGTCGTGTACACCTATATATATATATATATATATATATATATATATATATATACATATATATATATATACTGAGACATGCACACCCTAAACAACAATATCTAGGCCTATACTTCTTATTCTTGTAAAGTAAGCACTCAAATGAACAAACGGCTACAAAGCATTCTAAAATGAAAAGTAACTATTCCACTTTTTTTGTGGCCATCGTATTGAATAACGCAAAGTTTAAAACTGGTTCCTTTGTGATTCCCTTATCTATGTATAGACATTGTGCATGTGACGTCACAATGGCCACCCTGTGTTTCCGACAGGGTCATCAAGGCCGGGTGTGTGGTGTCCTTTCCGTGGGACATTGCACACGAAAGACCCCTTGCCACTCTTCGTAACGAGTAGGGTATTGTACCCGGTGGCTGGTTTCTTCTAAACCATATCATAGATTGGGTCTCCGCCCTTGTGGCGTAAAACAAGCTGAAATGCAAAACCTTGTGCAGTCTGGAAAGAACCCATAAGGGTTGGCCAGACGTTAAACTACACCAACAAACAAACAAAGTCACAAAGACACAAAGGGGGTTGGGCACCATCTTGGTGATCAATCTAGAATTCTCATTAGTAACATTTTATGAACATTTTCAGCAATTGTTTTTGGGAAATGCATCTAGACTAATCATATCATATTAAAATGAAAAACTTTTATTAGATAAAATTTAGTATTTCTAGATTTAACTAATAGCCATGTGGTCACGAAGAGCACATGGTGATCACCAAAAAGTGGTCACGTGATCACGTCTGCACGAGGTCTATACCTTACCAAGAGGAATACAAATACAAAAAAAACGATGATCGTTCGAAATTCGAATGCCTGTTACAGTGTGAGACAATAATCCACTTTTGACCGGAACTTGCCTCAGTAAAATATATAGGTTAATGTGAAGATCCTATGTCATCATTAGGCAAAGACAATATATATCCTTTCGCTGTACGTCACTTTCCGAGAAAGTGACCGAGAGCGCGAGGATTGTTTTTTTTTGTAGCGAGGCGACTATCCTCTCCATTGCCTTCCGTCGGTCTGATTGAACATTTTAAAGCCCCATTGATTACTCCTACGTCTCGGATCTCGTCTCAAATAAGGCAATACCCTGTGGGTCTGTTGGCCAGCTAATGGGGAAGCCGTCTTGTGATAATAAGACGGAACATAAACGCATTAAACTTGGTATTCTCACAATAAGTGTCCATGGGGCGTTATATTGCACTATCGCTCTCTCGCCTAATGCAGGCCTAGGCGGCACCTAGCTAGTGTCTCTTTGTTTTAACATCAAGTCCTGGCCTAACTTCACGCACTTTTACCCACTCACTTCTCGAAGCCTTTGTATCTTACTGCCAATTCATGTACTATCTCGATGGCTTCTCCTCTAAGCCAATTCCTCATGGTTTACCAGACTTATATGGATTAGATTTCATTAGGCCTTTTTTTCTAATCTGACGGGGATTGTCTAATGAGGTTGAACTCTTCTTTGTGGTCGGTTTTATTCTTCGTGAAATGAAATTGATTAAAGCTATGGAACTGGTGTGAAGTAGAATGCTTGAAATCTGCTGCTAATTCTTCATAATTGGGACTTCTAATCTGCCTAGTGACATTTCTACCACTACGTCTTTTTTATGACAAGGGTCTAATCATAGCTAATTTTCTGAAAGATATTATCGCTCACACATGGATATCAATAGTACGTTAACCATACTTCAAAATGGATTGTTAAAGAAGATTGAAAAGCAGAGATACATTTGTATAAGATTAAGTTGTGGCTGGAGGTGAGGGAAGACTGGAGCCATCCAACTGACCCCAGGATAGATAAAATTGTTTATAAAAAAAACAATAGCGAAAGATGTGCTTAGTTTATACTCCTTAATTTATAATCAGGTATAGACTCCTAGTCAAAAACATGTTTTTCTTGGGGGAAGTGGGGGAGGACTAATCTCAGCTAATTATGTTGCCAACAAAATCTGCCCCCTCAAATCCAAGGAAATAGGTTGAATTCCCTGAAATTCTATATTAAACCTATGAGGAAAGTGCAAGTTTTTTTTCAAGCAGCCAATACCAGCAGGTTTAAATTCAGTCTAATCCAAGATTAGCTCAAAATCTCTTTGCTCAACAAGCTCAATGATTAATACATAAGGTCATCCATTCAGTGGCGTCTCACACTCTGTCTTAGGGACCAGGAATAATGTTTTACAGATTCATCCTCCGTGCCGTCATCTTCTAAATCATCATTCAGTCTCAGGACTGAAATAAATAACCAAAGGCTAAATTTAGTTAAAGGTTGATGTTTAATTTAGTCTACGATGGAATTGTTTTGCTGTTCATGGTGCATTTTTAGCTTTGAACATTTACTAGAATTTGAACGAAAAAAGCAGTGAGAAGAACGAAAATAAATCACCTGTGTGTGCAAACAAACTTTTGATAAAGTTCTATAATGAACTAAAAGAAGTACAATCACTGCACAGGGAAGTCGCATAAATGTATAATCACGACGAGGCAATCACTTAGACTCTTCATTAGATTAATTTGTCTGATTAATTTGTCTAAATATTTTAATTGTCACCCACAGGCTTCGCACCCCTTAATGAGTATTATATATAGAATGAAGATTTTACAGTGTTAGAAGACTTACAGACTCAGTAATAAAAAACCAATTGAATTTAGGTTGGACTGAAGTAGACAGTGCACAGGTGCACAGGTTATAGACAGTGCACAGGTTATATGTGCCTACTCACCAGCCAGTTGGATAATCAGTGCTTTAATGTTAAGGGTACGCAAATGATACCTTACGTTTGATTGTCTGACAAATTTATGATTCGTACTTTTCATGTATAATAATGTAAAATAGTCTGAACAGTAAGGTTTAGCAGTAATTACGACTTTGATCTCTAGTTGCGCATTATAAAATATTTGTTCTAACCTTGAGGAGATAGACAGTTCGCGAAAGGCACTTTTACATTTTCCATAGACAACACTATGTTTATCCATTAAAGTAAATTGAGTATAAACTGTCATTATAATTATGTCTAGATGATGTAACGTCAATTTATCGTGCAATTGCAAAGTAAGACAAAACTGTAATTCAAAGTCAGAAACTTTGTCTCCCCATATAACATACCCTTTGCAGTCTATAGGCTCAGAATATACATACATTGACAGTTTCAATCAGTTACAATGTTCAGTCCGGGGCTAGTCTATAAGGGTATTATATCCTTTACAGACTACCTCTCCCCCATGGGGATCCGGGTTGGGGGTTCCTTCGGGAGCCTCCTGGGAAGAATGTGTCCCCAGCAGCCCCTTGTTGTTCGTAGAAGGCAACACATGGGGAGACCAGACTCAGTAGGTTTTTGGTAGAGTGCCTGCTCTAAGTCTGGGAGGTCTTGGGATTTATCCCTGGCCGAGTCACACCAAAGACTTTAACAATGGTAGTGGTCACTGCTTGCCAGTCACTCGGTATAAAGTAAGAACCACGAAACATAACTGGTCGGCCTGGTGTCAGTATAATGTGACTGGGTGGGTTATTGTGTGGGCCTATGGCATGATATCTCAGTGTGGCAGCACTATAAAGAGGGCATTGGGTCCGACTGCTACAAATAGGCACCTCATTTCATAGATTCGGTCACCGCCCCTGCCGCATAAAACTAGCTGAAAAGCTTTACCTTGTGCAGTCCCTAAAGGGTTGGCCGGATGTTAAACTAATCCCACAAACAAACTAACAAACAGACTACCTCAGAATGGGCATTTTCTCTGTTTGGTCTCTTAACACCAACAAATTCTATGACCCTTTATAGACTTGCCCCAGGATTCCTCCCACTTTACACACATACGCACATGGTAATATGTAAGGGAAGTAGGCAGATTCTTACGATCTCACCTGGCTATGTTTCCAACGCCCCTGCCCATGAACGGATTGTGATTGATTTTCTGTAAGCCGTTATAAATCGGCCTCTCCGCCCACGCTAATCATATAACGTTACGGGTTCCTGTCTTTAGCGTGTAGGCGTTTCCTATGACCACAAAGTTATACCGACATCCTTCCTTAAGGGAAATTATACGATGTTAAGGAACCCAGATTATTTCGAATTTGATCCCAAACTCAATTTGAAATCACAAAGAGAGGCCTGTATCCATTTGACGTTAAATACGTGTGCATTTTGGTCCATATCTGATGCAGTGTCAGGCGAGAGGAAATGTGCCACAATTTTTTTTCAGTTAGTTATAGTTTTTCAATATAACCACAAGGAAATATGAGCTCCTCCATCTCCATCACTCTTGATTCAACCCTTCAACATCTTATTTCTCGGGTTCATGTAGGCTCATATCCTATATTATAGACGCCTTGGTCCACGTACAACATAGCTGGCCGGCCATTGGCTGTCTGACGTCACGTGACCCTATTGGTGGCACCCCCTGACGGATGGTCCGCAGGTCTCACGTGACGTAGGACCGGAAGTAGGGGTCGTTCATCACCGTCGTTGACTTCCGGTCAGCGATCGACGGTCAAGGCGGGGTGACGGGCGTGATTCCGGGGCATCATCAACGCTGTATCCATTAGGATAGGACACTGGCAGATTTCTGATTTTACTGCTGTTATTTTTGAAAATGTAAAGATGTGTGTGTCTGTGTCGGGTCTGTGTGTCTGTTTCTGTGTGTGCCTGTGTCTGTGAATATATACCTGTATATATTTACATATGAACTCAATTTTTAGGGGATGGAGGGATGGTATAGGGAAATTGCGGAAAATGGTGGTAAGAGTCTGCATTTCTCCGTGAAGAACTCTCTCGATTACACCACTGAAAGTGGATCGGGATCTGGGTTATTTGGTTAATTCAATTATACGGATTCGACATTGGTCAAACAGTTACATTCCTGTATACCCAATATTCACCAAACCACAGTGCACCGTCAGATACTGATAGCGCCATTGGATACTGCAGATAAGAGGAGGCCTACTCTAAAGGAGAGCACGGGCCGTCGCCTGCCTTAGTAACGACTCGCCCATGGGTCAGGGCAGGCGGCGTTAATGAGGGGAGTTTGGTGATTAATTGGTGTCATCAGTCTGCTAATGATCACATGGCACCACTTTGGGGGTCGTCATACATGTAGTAGGATGGTGGCGACACTCAGCGGGAGAAATTTTAAAGATAACATCTACACTCCTACACCGTGGCTGCTGAAATTGCCCAATAGCTAGTAGCGGCTGGCGTGGGTACCAGAGTAGATAACATCTAGCAGATTGCGCCTGATAAGGTTTGTCCGTGCTACCGATTTTTTCTGATGACACGTGTGCACTGGCACTGCCCAAATTAAATACATTTACAGAGGTTTTGATAAGTAGACAGCAAATGCCGAGGCTTTTGTAAGGCTTGGTAAAAAAAAAAAAGCTTTAGACTGACAAATCTTACCGTGCCTTATTTTTTCCATTTCTCATGGGCCTGCTATATACCATATGGTTTAGTTCGTATACAATATCTATAAAAAGAAATCTAGAAGTAGTCTAGACCTCCATCGCGATTTCCCCTGATAACTCGTTATATTGTAGAATACAGGGAACAACAATTCATACTTCAGACCTCGGGCTGTCAAACCTCGCTCAATGTCATGGACCTCGGCGGTATAGATTTTGTTAATAAAATTACAAATTCTTAATAGAATAGGATATCAGTTTTCCGTTGTTTACGGATAAACTAATATAACAAGGCTTATGAAACACGTGTAGGGCGTAGCAGACACATTTTCACATCATAATATAATCCGCTTTTGTCAATGCGGTTCATTGAGGTTATCTGATTGTAACAGTTTCATGATACTGCGTGGGTTCTACGTCTAACTCCGCTATCTCTAAAAAGACAAACATTGAAAAGTATAGACACAACTTTGAGCTAAAAGTAGATTGAAGTGGTATATTGACCCCTTTCCATGCTTCTTGGAAGTATAATCTGTATTCCCATGTTTTACTTGCTAATAAGTAGAACTTTTAAGGCCTTATGTAAGCCTTCTCTATTTTCGAAAAAAGAGCTTAAAAGAAATTCTGAAATTGTAGTTGTGAACCGCCACTAATTATGAATGGTCCTTTGTAATATGAACTGTAGAGCGTCGATTTGTATAAGAAAATATTGTCATTTCTAACTTTTTAAAATTGTACTTTCCTTATACTACTTACAATAAAGAGACGAGTGGAGTATATTCATGTCCATATATATCCTTCTTTCATAACGAATGGAAAGTGTAATTGGCACACCTATTCCCCTTTCCCATAACAGTAGCTATATTTTAAGTTTCTATTTCTTTTTATACTTTCCATATGCCTCTCTGCAGGAATGAATCGAATGTAGGTTGAAGCCAAGTATCCTGAAAGTGGAACGTTGAACATTTTTATAAAGTGGTGTGCAAAAACTAGGGTTCTTTTCAATGAACAGAAACTAGGAAGGGTTTTGACCGGAATGCCACACCATTAAAAAGTCTTCTACCCCAATGTAGTTCCGTGGGAATATTCATAATACATAAATGTCATAGAAAAAGCATTATCACGAATACAATCTGCCTTAGCGACGGAAGGGGAATTCTGATAATGTAAAATAAAAACTAATCACCACGAATAACAGGTGCCTTACAGATGAGGCGATGATTATAATGATCTTACATTACAAAGGATCAAGGAGGATTTTCAAATAGTAAATGTATAAAAACAGCCAATTAAAACACGCAGGTATAACATATGTAGAATATAATGCACATACGCATTCTCCCCTTCTCCCAGAATCCTATTTTCAGTATCCAACAAGACCTTTGACCGCATTCTACACTGTAGTGACACCTGGACAGACAGGTGAGACAAGTTAGGGCCGTGGAGGATACCCCTGATTCCGCTCCCACTAAGGAGGCGCCTGGAGGAGAACCCGCCTCCAGACAGTGATGGATGCTGTATGCTCTCCCTTGTCAGGCGGCCAAATGTCAGTGGTAGGGGAAGGGTATCGCCCCCCGCCGACAGAAGAGGCCCTCTTATCGGACGCCTGTCCTGTAGTGGTCAAGAGAGTGGGGGAGGAAGGTCTGGGTGGTAATACGTTTATTCATTCTTTAAAAGTATAGGTGGGTTTGGAACCGCATCTTAGGAGTCCTTTCTAAAGATAACATTTTAATATCATAGCATAGGACCTCTTCATACATAATTTTGCCTCATCATCTATTCTCAGATGATATAATTTCTGGTTACATTATATTGAATAAGGTTCTTTAAATTGTCCATGAGAACCGGTCAGTGATTTAGTGTTTAGTGACAGTAATTAGTCAATCAAAACCTATTGAGTAGGTGCTTTGGCTTCAAATAACCCGTTCATTGACTATGATTGGTTGCAGATGCAATAGAGCTGGTGATGTAACTTAGTTGATTAGGCACAGACTAGTGGACCCATCAGGACAGGTGTTGAGCCTATTTATTGTATTCGTTCTGGGTCAAGGCAGGTGAGTTATGAAAGACTGGTGAGAGGCACTCCCAAACATTCGCATTGGTTTAGTCTATAAGAACCAATGACTGACGACCATCGATCATTTATTATCCGAATTATGTTACCTGAAGATTTTTTTTTTTTTTTTTTTTGGGGGGGGGGGGGGGGGGGGGGAAGAAGGAGGTCTGGGAGTAACCACAAGAACTGCACACTATCCACCTGGCGTTTTCTCCATCACAGCCAGTTACATAATTATGGATAAGTTACCGGCGTCGTGCCTAACTATTGGAACTTTAATACGCTGATGATATAATGATAAAGGCAGGTTAGAATTTTATCATAATTGAAAGTGTTATAGAACCAATGAACAAAAAACTATACTGCCTGGGTTTAATTATATTATACAGCATATTTAATTACGTATTATACAGCATATTTAATTACGTTATTTTTGCATTTGATTCACATGCATTGCGATCACGAGCATGAGATTTCTGTGGTGGAGACAAAGACTAGTAATTAACTGTCATGCTATATTATGACGTTACATATAACGTTATAACCAGCATCATACATGTCACATACAATGTACTTGGGCGTGTCGGACATCCATATGAGTACCCGACACGAAGAGGATGGTCGACCACACCTAAATATAATAGGTTAGAAAACGTGCATGGCTTAATTTATGGGTCTTCATGTTGGTCGTGACCCATTCGGACATGGGTTAAGGTGCTGGTGGAGTCTGTACCTGGCAGGACCCGGCTACACGTCCAGTCGGCCATATTGTACTGACAGCCACCAGTGTCTCACTGACCTTTTCCTGACCTCACACTGACCTCCGGTGTGACCTGTCAGCATATAGGGAACGAAGGACATCCTTGTGTTCAACCCTCAAGCTCTGCACCGCTTTTTACCGACATCTCAATGTTGTAGTTCTTGAGAAGTTATCCCGATTCCTGTATATTTGTAGGTTATTTTGGGGATTTATATATCTTTGTATCCTACATGAGCTGGGCCTGGTTCAGTTTGCACGTATTACATGTTATTATGCCAGGATAACCCCTTCGCCTAGAGCAATGGCGAGGTGACCCATTGGCGTGGCCGAATGTCAAGAAAAAAAGAATAGCCTATCGGCATGCTGTAACACCAAGAAGGCCCATCGGCATGCTGTAACGCCAAGATGGCCTATCGGCATGCCATGCCAGGACACTTGCCCGCACGCGCTACCCTATCCCGCCATAGTGATGACAAGGCCACGCATACAAGGTGGCTGTCCTAATGATAGGGCCTTTTTGTGACCCACTGTCTCTGTTTTTATAATCCGCTGCTTAAGTACGATGTAACAGAGTCAAGCAAGATTACTCTGGCAATTATCTTATCGCGAATGAAAAATGGTTATTCAGTTCCACTCCTAAAAGAACGGTGGTCACAATAAATGCTATCGCTTCCTCTCCCCATCTGGTCCTTAACCGTATAGCGTTACATGGGGATAGGAAATAAATTTGATTTGAAATCTTGCACCAGCAATATGTTCTCTATCTCAGATACTGGAATTAATCAGTTAATATGTTGGTTTCAGATTAACTGTTGCATAAATAATAGGTTTCCATGGAATATGCATTAAGCTCTCGTTCACACACCCCTTCAGTTATTTTCCATGAACTTACTCGACGTCATATTTCAGTTCGTGACTTTAACAATTCTCTGTTAATACAGATTTTTATGGAAAACTAAGTAATATGAGAGATGTTGTGAAGTATTGCACTGAGGCGACGGCATTGTATTGTATAACCACTCTTTCGTTTTGTGGCTTTTTAAAGGTGAAGGTTTGTACACAAACAAGTGGCTTTGCCAGGCTGAGAAACACTGGCAATGACAAACTCTTTCAGAATTCGTACCCACAATCTTTGGATGTGGAGGTGGGGTCCTAACCACCACACCATGAAGCCACATAAAGGATGAGAGTGGAACTAAATAAAGGGGTCCTGACCCAATTTACTGGTTCCCACAGGTCCTGTAATAAGCAGTTAAACAAAACAGCAACCAGACAGACAGGCTGGTAGCAGCCTATTTTACTGGTTCTAGGTACGACTTGAAGTAAGTAAAGTGTAGACTGCTACATGCAAAAGGACATGATTTTAGAAGTAGCAGGATAATAATAACCAAAAGAAATATAAGCCATAATGTTTCATTCAAAAGTGTTCACTGTTGACAGCAATCCGATAGCATACACAGTAATAAAGAACGGGCCCTCGGGGATCTACCGGTTATTGTGTTCTGTTGTACAACCTGGGTGCTACAGTATGATCAGGTCTGGGCCTCTGGGTCATAGGTCTTTGAACAAGAGGCCTGCTTGCAATACTCCTGAAAATAGCTAATCAAGTAGAACTTCCAAGTTTAAATTTACAGTTTTATTCGACCTGTCTGTACTTTGTCTTAGAAAAAACTGTCTGTTAACTTATCTCAATTCATTGTTTTCATGGAATATATACATTGTTCCAGTATACGGTACCATTTTCTTCGATTTCATAGATTATTTTCTGTTCTGCTGTAGCATACAACCAAAACTGGGGAATTGCAGTAATGAGAAAGAACATAGACGTATTAATGATTACCAAGACCATATTATCCTATAGTTAGTAAACCAATTCTACGGCCGTCTCCAAGGACTTTGTTCTCTCCATAGAAACGTTCCGGTAGTGAGTAGGAAGAAAGTATGTATAGATCTACCAAATGCATAGACGCAAAAACTTGAACTTTTGACCTGGAGGTTGAGATGTGCCAACAGTACTCCACTACCTCTTACCTGATGTTACTGTGTCATTACTTAAAATGTTTAAGTGATGCCTTTCTATCTATTAACCAGAAGTGTATACGTGTAGCTATTCTATTTCAAATATTCAGGTTCTGCTGTATCATGCAACCAAATAGTCGGGTTACTTGGTAATACTTGTTGAAATTGCATGGCTGGTTGATAACCTATATAAACGATTATCACAATCTTGAAAGGTCCATCCAGTGTAAGCGCACAGCATAATAATTACAGTTCCGAGGAATACCACCTAAGTAGTACACATTTAATCATGTTACGGCACAATAGTATAACTACATAAATTGCACTTGGAAACTTTGTATACAATCTTTCTAGGAATGCCCCTGTTACCTTACCCTAGACGTTTACCGTGACTTTCATAAGTTTCACTTATTCAACAGAAAAGCGTTACACCGACATTTCTCAATCAGCCATGCATAATTATATAACTATACGGATTTCGAATTTAAGAGCTTATATTTCCGGACATAGTTCAATAGGAACTAATCAGGAAATTCAAATCGAAACAATGTCAAAATAATTTGGTTTTAGTTAAAGCAGATTAATTTCTTTTTATGAAAACCTGGGCTGAGGGTTGATAAGAGCTTCAGTTCTGACAATATGGTATAACAGAAAAGACCATATACTCGTAATAGATCAGTAGCTGGCTATAATTTGGTATATAAATAAATCCCAGACAAGAGATAAAGACCCCTCTCTGCCTAAGCCCTTCGTAATGACGACAGCCACACGCCCTGGTGAGCAAATGATGAACGAGCGTCTGGCTGACATGATGCTCGCCGCGCATGCGTCACAGGTGACCGAAGCTAGCGACAGCGCCCCCTATAGAGACGCTAGTGGTACCAGAAGAAAGAGAGTAAAGGTAGAATACAAGAAATATATAAGCCCCATTAGCCACCAAATTTGTAGAGATATGATTAGAGGAAGGCGAGGTTGTTGTTGGATTCAATGAGGAGGTTTATTAGAAATAAACTGACCACTGGTCATTCGGAGCTGTTTGAGGAGACGCCGGCGTTTCTGTCATTCCTCACCGGTAGTACCGAACGCCCACGTTAAGTGGCCTTACAGGGCGGCAGGGCTTTAAGACGCTAGCTGACCACTGGGGCTTGACCATAGTCCTGCCCCAACCTGGTAACCGCCATCAATACTGCTGACTGACTGAGGGGTGCCTAGACCGGCCTATGCCCCCCCCCCCCCCCGCTCCACCCACCCACTCCCCGCAGTCTCTATCCCTACAGGCCTCATAACCGATGACATACGGCCGCTTGGAAGCTATACCCGTACAGCGAATGGGATGATCAACATCGTAACACTAGAGTAAAAGAAAAACACAGCCATATATCCCTCTATGATCTGGCCCCAGTCCACAATATTCTCCCAGTTTATGTTGGCGTTTATTATTAACAATAAAACCGGATTTGGCCTGGGATATGACTTGGTGTGGCGTTAAGGCGCTGACATATATCATTCAAAACTGGCTTGGATTACACTATTTATGCTCCTCATTGTTTTGTATGCCCAGAATCCATCCAGAGAGGCTCTCGGTTTGATGGGGTTGCTGTGAGAAGATCACAGTAGCTTATGAAGTGCATCAACCGTTGATGTTACGTTTATGATTAGAGATGCCTCCTATTGCTTTCATAAATGTTAGATTTCCCAAAGGTTTCTCATCAAAGGTTATCGGCGAATATATGAAGCTTACTTCTGAGACACCTCCCTGAGGTATTGCTTTACCCTTATTGCCTGATGGAATATAATAAATAAGGACGCTGAACAAGGCGTCACTTCGAAGTTACGGGTTCAAGGGGAAGGCCGAGGGGCTTTTCATTCAATGCATTTTGCAAATATTCGTGGCACTTTTTGTCGTTAATGTTAGTGTAAATTGAATACTTTCCTTTTTTTGGTTTGTGCAAAGCGGGTTGAAAATGTGGAAAACACCCGTCAGCAATTCTCAAATTGCACGGAATTGGGGGCGCCACTGTCTTCCGTACCTGAGAACGAGGCGGGGATATGTAAAGGGGCTTTGCATCATTCACACACACACAAACTGATCCCCGAGTCTAAAATAACAGCAACTCTTTCACGTATAGTCCTTGTGCAACAGCCATTGCAAATAATTATGACCTTTGTTAGCCAATTTCAAAATCCAGGTTTGATCAGTAAAAATGTATAGATTTGTTTGAGTGTAATTTATAGCCTATACACTATAGTATGACATATGAATCAGCACAGAGATAAGACGTATTCTTGACGTACAACTTCAATACAAGAGGGGATTGCAGGGATCCTCCTACGATTGTGCACGTAGTAAGTAGCCCAAGGTTGTCATTGTTTTACCACTCCTCATCTTACCTTGTCACACCCTCATGCTGATTGATCTTACTGGGGCGAGTAACACAAATGAACCAATCAGAATATTCCGTAATATTCGGTATAAATGTTTATAGGCAGACACAATATGATGAGTTGTACCTGAGGGATTTGGGAGGCCAAGGATTTCATCTGTACTCCTTGAATGTTTGCATTCCAAGATAAAGTAAAGACTTTGCTTACTGTCACTTATTAGGCCTATCAGTGCGTTTGAGCCTAATTTGTGATGGGAATACTAAAGTTAAATACTTTGGTCGTGCTTATTAAATACCAAATGCCATGTTACCAGTCACTGATTCAGATGCCTATATCCACTTGTTGATTATTTTAGCCATTTTAACCATCTTTACATTGTTCCCCGACGATAATGTTGAACGTGATGTTTCTTAAGTAACTTCATCAGGACTGCACTTTATTGCGCGGGGCATTATGATTAGCAAAGCAACTCCATAAGTCATTAAGAGGTAGCCATAACAACAGTCTCCATTAGAGCCCAGTCAGACAACCAGAGAAGGAAAGTGATAGTTCCAGCTGGGATGCAGAGGGATAGGGATATACACTCCATTGGTTACCTACCAAAACAGAGCTGCTGTCACACACTCATAAACTGCGGGAATCAGCAGTAATCGGCAGGTGGTGCCGCACCGCGGACAGATATGATTGAGTGTAGGGATAAACAAATTAGATTTGATAAGACAACGGGGACGATGACTGATTGCATAGGTAAGGCAGCGGCCACGCGCACCTCCAGCCCCTTACCCCCTATTCGTCTTCATCTCCGCCCAGGAGGAGGGAGAGACAGGCACTCCATGGTTTGAGTAGTCTGCTGCAGAAGGCTGCGGGCCCACTCACTCCAGTATCTATCTTAGTTTACAGGCAGGATGAATTTTTCATGTAATCAGAGCGTTTTAACGTGCGCCGCTTATTAATGTTGATAATGTTAAATAAGGAACAGGGAGGAAGTGTATCTTCCCCCTGCTGGGCGCTTAGATGCACAGACACTAAAACCTGTTACTGTACTGAGCCCATATCGACGACTGCTGCACGTAGGATGTACATAGACGATTAGGTATACACAAATACCTGGGAAAATCTCAGCGACCATTTATATACAATAATATGCCCTGTATCATAAATTTCTCAACAGGATGAAGTAGCATTCTGATTTAAAATGTTCAATATCAACTTTTTACACGTGCAGCCTTCTGCTGCTGCTACAAAAGCTAACGCGTGGGCGTTCGAGATTAGACCCCGCAGTTAATGTCCTTCTATCCTTGGGCATTGTGCGTTTAAACTAAATTGTCAATTAAAACTTTCAACGTTCCAAATTGACTTAAGAATGCTCATTTGGAATTTCGAATTTTGCCATTTACGTTGAAAAGAGTTCGGTTTTTAGAAGGTAACAATATTCATTTTGCTGATTCTAATTCATATATGAATAAAGCCAGGACTTAGAAAAGTCTATCTCCGAAAGAATGACCACAACACATTTTTTCATTCTAACTCACTCAAGCTGACATCTTGAATTCAGCATTCAATATGATAACAGATAATCCGAGAAGAGCTTGAATTCGATTCTTCTCATGTAATAGAAATAAGTGCAGTCAATCAGCAGAGATTAATTGCTCTATATAAATGATACATATTTAATCAAACATCCGAGATTTGCGCCTGAAAGTTATACCCTCTCCGAATGTTATACAATTTTAAGTGCATAGAAATTAATGACTGTATAAAGGCCTTGACGCTTTTGAGTCATTAAGACCTAAGTCATATACCTACTGAATTGGGTACTTCAGTACTTGGAATATGTTTTGATTCTATTCCACATGGATATCTGCATCTGTTAGGCACCGTCTATGTATAATTACGACAGTGCTGTTGCAATCTTTTAAGATGATACCAGCGCAAAATTGCTTTCGGGTCCTGATATGATTTGTAACGCTTCATGTAATTCAAGTATTTTTTTGTGGAGACTTGTTAATGGGGAGTTGCATAGTAAATAAAGCCCAGTGCCTTGCGTCTCATACTGATTTTTATCCAGGCTACCTTATACCTCCTTGCAGGCCTGGCCAATGCCCCTCTCCACCCGACCTCTGCCCTCTCCTTCCACCCTCTCCATCCGAATCCCCTCAGGATCATACCCGAGCATGATAACCAATGTGGATAGGAACCAAACAACACGACAGTTTTCTTCTTTTTACCCAGAAACAGTCAAAGCGAAGTTTATGTGCTCAGGCTAGGGTTTCTGTCAATAAGATAGGCCCCTATATCCACAGGTCTCAGGCCACAGGGTATAGGCTTGACCACACACCTCCTTTTATGTCTCTTTTGATAACCTGGATCCCTAGGCGAACCTTGATGCTGGTTCTCGCCCTGTACTTCAAACCCCAGACTGCACTTGATGGCCAGAGGCGTGGCCTGCCGAGAAACAGCATACAATAGGGGTACAGGCATATCATATTTTATATATACGTCCAGTCGGCTGCCATAGAAACCTAGTCAACAATGAGCCAGCAGTCTCATTGTGAGGCATATAGCAAATTGGCAATTAATTAATTTAAGAGGATGTTCATTCTATGAGTTATAATTACCTTTGAATATAATGGTAATTATGGCTCGTTCTGCGCACGACTGAAGACTCCATGCCAGGAGTCACTCAATGGTTTTCTTTTTCGCTCAGAGTCCGAAAACGGTGTGTGAGTAGGAGGGTGGGTGCTTGATGGCATCACATTTTTCGTTAAAACCTATATTTCCCTGGAACTCTAGGTGCTAATATGTAAACATGCCAATAGAATACTCATTTTAATACTCATAAGGCATTGTAAACCTGTATTTTTGAATCTATGTGATAACCAATTTGATACATTACTGGTAAAATGACCTTTATACCAAGACTGTTCACCAAACTTAGCAACCATAAAGCAGCTCGTTACAGACAAAAATCTACCAGCAGAAATCACTGGCGCCCACCAGTGGATAACTTTGTATTACTTGTGGGCGTTCTTTAGTGCTGTTCAAAATGGGTCGAGAAAGAAAAGAGAAAAATATTTAACGCTTTCCTGACAAGTGCTGACACTGAGACTCGATGACTCTTCCAAAGGCTTGTGTTTCAAAGAAATTAACTGTTCTTTTTGTAGTAAAAAGCTTCATTCATTTCCCAGGGTTTTGGGACACGAGGAGATACATGCAGTTCCATCTGGCAACTTGTGGAACAAGCGTTCTCAATGGCTGAAAAATAATATGTATACCCTATAAATTAACTCAGTTGCATAGATAGTTTATGATACATATATGCAAATCTTATTGACAATGTGGAGCGTCAACCGGAATTCCCGAAAGGAATGTGTTTGAAAGTAAGACTATCCTCTGTAAACAGAATTTCACCAGGGCGTACAAAATCAGTTTACGTGTGGTGTTTTGACGAGTGGGTGTGTCCCAGTGGGAGTGAAGAGTAAGGACAACGAGGTAGGGTCTCCCCTTACACTGAACTTTGATCTGTAAAGTCAATATACTAAACATTACCTCCCACAGTTTAATTTTAGTAGATTTAGATTAACAAATACGACTCGCATAACTGGACACAGCGCACATATACCTGAGCTAGTATGTTTCAATGTATCACATAACATTATCACATAACATGCAGAGGGGGACAGGATGGTGTAGTTGGTAAGTGCTTTGCTTCACACCAGGCTGGACCGGGTTCGAGCCTGGGCCTTGCCTGCTACACCACCTCGCCTTGCCCTAGTTTCCACCCCCATAAATTCGATCACAGTACTTTGTACAAGCCAAAAACGATGAGTTGGTTCTGATATAGCTAAAAAAGAATTGATGATGGACCATAAGCTCCAACAATTGTCATCATAACATTCAGGGATTGTAATACGTGTAATAATATATACGTATACATGTGTATTCAAATAACTGAATTAGTTGCCTCACTTTGTGATGTTTCACGTCAAATGCCTACCTGTAAATCTTTTACAACCATTGGGGCCATACAGTGAGGAAATGACATAAAATTCGAACTGCAAACCCCGCCAGCATCTTCCATAGCTTCGAATGAGAGGGAATCATCGGATGAATAATAGGCCTCTAGGTGCAGTTCAAAATATCCCTCATATTCAACTTGTTAGGGTGGACGTCCTTCATTGATGAAGGCTCTGGTGTTGTTTTGAGTCTTCGTATATCCATTGTATGGGGTTTCTGCATATCAATCTTCATTTGAACACTGTAACGTGGAGTAAAGGAGAAGGCGAACCTCCCACGTAAACAGAGAGACATGGCCCTTGCCCCTGTCTCCCACTGACACCAAAACAACAACAGTAAAATGAGTATACATAGAGTATCGTATCAAATATCTCTTTAGGCAACTCATTGAAAGCAAGACTATCTACTTTGCAATTAACTGGAATCCAATACCGAGTTCTACAGAAATACGAGCTTAAGAGAGATATTACAGTCGAGGTTATTGTTGGAAATTGCATCAATGAGTTACATAAATGAGTAGAAATCGTGATCCTGTCTGATTATGAAATTGTATGTTAGATAAATTATTAGGTAAATTATTCAAAGTCACAAAATATTTGTAACACAAAATGTGTTACAAAGTAATTATGACGCGAACATGACATGATTATGACAGAAAACCATACGAAATCTCGTAAGTTTCAAAATATCAACTACTAGAAAAAAATATTGTGGACTCATTTCAGTGTTTTTATCATGTGATCTCAAATGGACCGCTCAGATGCTATGTACCGGGGTACCTCATCAATGCCTATAAAAGGTGTGTTTTTGTGCAAGGATCAATGACATCTTTTGCACAGCCACTCAATTGATAACACCTACATGTTGTTCATTTAAACTGTTGACGTCATGGCAGTGACTGGTACATGAGGACAGGCCCCAAGATAGCTTGGCCGTTCTGGTATAACTCTACTAACAGCCCATCTGAGGACGAACCCCAGGAGGTGGGTTCCGGCAGGTTTTCCGGCAGGTTTTCCGGCAAGACCCGAAAGCTAAATCTGATACTTGACACTCATAACACTACTAGCTCCAACACCCGCCTACTCTTTTACTTGAGGCCTAGGTCGAAAATTCCACAAGCCTCCCAAACCCCTTACCCTCCAAGGGGCTTGTCCCATTCCCCCATTTTCCTTATCTCGTTAACAGGCCAGGCGTTCACAAACTAAATAGGCCATATTGTAAATCTCAACTAGCTCCAACAGTAGCCTACTCTTTTACTTGAGGCCTAAGTCGAAAATTCCACAAGCCCCCCAAACCCCTTACCCTCCAAGGGGCTTGTCCCATTCCCCCATTTTCCTTATCTCGTTAACAGGCCAGGCGTTCACAAACTAAATAGGCCATATTGTAAATCTCAACGTCTTTTTTAATTTTTTGTCGTGCAAGATGATAATTCCGTAGTCAAACATGCTTCATTTTGGTTTAGTTAACTATACATGTAAATAGGGTTTTCTAACCTTGTCTGTTGTTCTGAAACAAAAGCACTTGTCATAAATAGCAGTCTATCCTTATAATGAGTTCATGAAGAAGTTTAGATAAAACCTAAAGTATGTCCGATGAGTAAATTAAGGGAATTATGTCGTCCAAATGGTCAGGATGAGAAAGTGACCTGATTGTTAGGATGGCAACGTTAATTTCACTGATCAAAAGCGGGAAACTTCGATACTAAAATATGAACCGAGCTGTTGTCACTCTGATAAAGTGAATTAAGGAGTATATATGCAATCAAAAGTCCATTTACACATAGATCCACTCATTAATGTACTCTGGATGTGATAGGTTCAGTGTACAGCCTGTCGAACACAGTAATGCAGTTGAAAGCCATAGCCAAGTCTTAAGACAAAACACAGTGTTAGCGAAGATAAAAGGGCATCAGTAATTGGGCCTCTCTCCGGTGTGTTTTGTGCAATGCAGTCGAGTTACTGGAGGTCTCTGACGAAGTGGAAGAACACGAAAACATACTGAACGTTTAAGACCCTCAGGGTGTTTAAGAGATGTTTTGATCTTAGTTAAATTTCCTAGAATAGTTTTTTATTGTAGTCTACATCGTTAAAGTTTGAGAAAGTGAGGCATTCAGCGAAAGGGTCTTAGTTACTAGGGCGGCAATCGTGTTTGTTTCTTTATTTGAATTTATCATGTCATACTTGTAATTTGTGCGACTCTATTAGTATTCCTTAAATTACTTACTCTGATGGAAAAAGAGTTACTCGGGGTGTGATTTGGTTAACCCTTTCCACCCCATAAGACCATAATATTATTTGGCCACCACATGAGTGTTACCCATAAAATGGCACCTCTTTTATGGTTTTATTCTGATTATAAAATAGGTATTTCACCTACACTCATGAGGTAAATATCAAAATATTCCCAAAGTTGTAAGGAACCTTACACTTTTTGTATTATTCTTCTATGATGCTTAGATATTTTAGAACATGTGTTCCAGTAAAGGCTGTTATGGTCAATATAGGGTAAATCTGCCTATTCTGGAAAATCAGCCTCCTGAAAGCCTTAATTAAGGAATTATTGGTGAAAAAACATTTTTCCATGTAATTTTGTGGAAAAGTTTGACTTAGATAGAAATTTCCTGAGGATTCAATGATTTTCATAAAAATATCAAATCTTTTGCAAATAATGCATTATGGGAAATTTGCAATAAAGGGCTTTTTTCACAGAAATCCTTCATATAATAAGGTTGTTAGGTTGCTATGGTTCCGAGTCAATGGAACAATTTTCATGGGTAATGTGGGAAATATCTTTTTCTGCCTTATATTTCAAACAGTAATATAAAAGACCAAGTCAATCAAAGGTTATTGTATTTTAAACATTTTTCTGAATAAGAAATGCTTTTTATTCTAAATATACGAGGTCAAGTTAAAGTTACCATAACATGGAAACAAAGACAACTATCAGAACTGGGGGGTTTCTATTGTACACAAAGTAGGGAAGTTCAAACGACCATATCTAAGCTTCTAAAAGGAATATTTTCAAACGGTTTGCAGCTTTAGAAAGCATTTCTTCTGTAGTCCACACATATTTTATCTACTATCCTCAGGAATAGAGGGTTGAAGGGGATAAACGATTTTTCAAATAAGAATTTGTTTTAACAAATGAAACTTCTACAATGTCAATATGTATATTTAATGGAATTTCATATTCTGTTCTTGCTCATATCAAAGTTTAACCTTACCCTGGATGCAGGATAATAACACAATCGTGTCTCAAGTATGTGTGAATGAGACATGGATATCTTAAATTTCCAGGGTAATTTCAGTGATGTTTAACACCCAATTAACACATCCAGTCATTCAAAGTGTCTTCGGCAAGTATTTTCATACGCGATTCGGCCAATTGGTCACTAATTCTTTCAGGTATTTTGCAAACTACGTCAGACGTCGTTTTGCGTCAAATGCAATGGCCAACTATGGGGAGTCTTTGGATAAGACACTGATTTTCAATCCATCAACTTAATCAATTGCATACAGTTCGATGGAAGCATTGTATGTGTTTGATGTATGTGTTTGATGGATATATTGTTTCCTACTTTGTACAGTATGGGCACATGTATATCACCTGAGTCGTTTCTCTGACCTCCTCGTTTTGTTTTTACAGGTTACAAGGGCCTGTCAACCGACCCCAGCTTGGTGTACCGAGTCGAGGTGTTCCCGGGTCTTGGTTTTCTACTCAAGAAGTCCTTCTATGACAGCAGGATGAAAGGCCACATGAAGGACTGCTGCCTGTACAGGTAGGTTGAGACTTCAGTACTACTTCAGTGCCACTTCAGTGCCACTTCAGTACTACTTAGATGCTATTTCAGTGCTACTTCAGTACCTCCACTAAGTTATTTTTTCTATCAGTCATCAGCAAGATTAATTGATTCCACTGAAGAATTATGTGCATCTGCTCCACCATGTATTTGATACCTTTATAGATGCACTATCATAGCGATGAGTTCCTGGTGTCTTCTTCTTTATTTTTTTTCTTTTCGGGGAGTATTTTGTAAAACTGGGTTTTAAAAGACTATTAGAGACAACCAGAAAGAAGAATTCAACTGATATGTTATGGATTTAAAGTCAGTAGTCTGTCTATACCTTTTCTCTCTTAAATCAAACATGATTGCTCCTGGAATTAAATATTGTCAACTTCCTCATTCAAAGCCTTAGCTTTAGTTCTGACCATTAATTACCGTGTATTACGATTATCATTTACACGACGAAATTGCATCAGATGATTTAATGAGGTAATAAGGAGAATCTCTACAAAGTGATTATTACAAAGAATATTGTGTTATCAAAACAGAAACTGTTCGGACGGCATTTCAGATTTCAATGAACGCCTTGCAAGAACGCCGGAAAAAGAGCACCTTTTTATCCCAATTGGTCCATTTAATAATGCGTGATAAATAATCCCATTCTGTTGGGAAAACATTGACTTTCCTTCACCCTGTCCAAATGTGACGTGCTTTAAAAAGTCAAATACGAAATCTATGGGCTCCAGGCTATTGACTCAATTTGCCGGCACTGGTTGTGCGTTTACGGCTAAACCTTTGATGTCTTTTGATAAGAGGGAAAATGCACCGCCAGGTAAACGCAGCACACGAAGACAGCTAAACAATGCGTTTGGAACCCATTCCTAAGTACATCTCCGAACGAAATGCACGGATTCCAAAAGAAGCGTACATCATTTATAGATAAGAAGGTGATAGCGTTCTCCGGAAACGCTTGTGATAACAAACACGACTCGACAGTCGCTGCTGTCGTTACATTTTAGATGAACAACAGTAAGGCATTGCGATAAAACAAAAAGGGGGAGGTTCAAAAGAGCCTAAGCACATTTAAAGCTCCAAAGGAGTAAGTAAATGCAACGATGTGGAGAACCTGACCTCCAAGCTTGAGATGAGGGAAGTCATTCTGTTTTCTATGGGATTAACGACCTTTGTTGTTGATCGCGCGACTGTGTGCTGGATGTAGGATGTATTTTAATGAGAATTGATCATTATGTACCAAGCTCGCTACCCTGAAACAGATATAATACCTGACCTTTTCATGGAAAGAATATGTTTTCTGTTTGTAAGCACAGGCAAAGTATAAAAATTAAGGGTTTGTGTAATATCTGCCGTAGAGAATACAGTTTCAGGGTAGCGTAATCAGCCTATTCAAAACTGACTTGCCCGTTGGCTGTAGCCTATAAACAGAACCCTTACTTTACTTCATGTATGTCAACTCGTACATATTTGAGTGCCATCGAAGAAATACTTGCTTGATTTCTCACTGAACAGGCGGCCATGACAAAAGATTTAAAACTTTTCAATTCTAGTAGATCCATATATAGAGATAGATATTGCACATGGTAATTGATACCCAGACGTACATTAACGAGTTCACGAGGGGACCTTTGACCTCACTCAAGGTTCATGATGCAAGTAACTCTATATATGCTGCTCCTAATCAAATATCATAATCGGTCTGGCAGCCGGCTCATACTTGTGTGAGCGGCTCAGCTCTCATGACGACAAGATATCCGACGAGCAGCTCACTGAGCAGCTCGCGTCTTCTGGGCTAATGAGGGAGAGGAGGCAACATAAGCACCCTCTGCTCGGATATACCATCGTTAGCGCAATGATCTAAGTGCCCACTAGGCCACTCATGCTGGATGGTCTGTTTGAGTAATGCTCGTCCCCGCTGATTGAGAGGGGAGATATGAGGTTTATTAAGTACGGTTGGTCTGTGGGGATATTGTTATACATTTTATAGCTATTTAACAGTCTGCTGGATTTGGAGGGAAATGTTAGATGGTAATATATGTAGCGTAGAATGCAGCAAAACTTATTTGAAGGTTCTAAATACAAAATGTTAATTTAGTTATCCGTTCGGTCTTTTGTTTAAAAACAATTGGTCACTAGTAGGGGACAAATGTATGGTGTAGTAGGACTCGGAGAATGGGAAAACACGATTAGAAAAAAAACTAACTTTTGGCTGATACAGTCTTGAAAATGAACTTCAGCTGTCGTTTATGAAAGAATCCTTTGTGGCGCCTTCAGATAGTGAGCCAATACAATATACACCCTTTCTACACCTATATAAAGACATTTCAGACGAGGAATTACGTATGTTTTAAAACGTTACAACAATTGATCTCAATCGAGGGATATACAGAACATTTTTGATAAGTAAGTCTGGATAATTATACAATGCACGAATGCATCCTTAATATGCATTTTAATAGCCACGAATACAAGCAACCCTACTCAGAAGAACTCCCCTGCCGTCCTCGGGAAAAAAAATCATAATTTGTGAGAAAGCCTTGTCGGCGGCGGGAGAGCCATGAAGCTGAAGGGAACGGGAAGAGACACTCTAAGCCAAACAAGATTATGAAATAGCGAGTACAATAAGCCTATTTGCCGACGGATGTTGATTCCCATTTTGAAAGTATCCTGAGAAGAGGATTAGGCTGTAAGCGCGCCGGTGATCCAGTGATGGGATAGGGCGGTGTGGTGGTGCTGCAGCCGGGGGCTGGAGGGAGGGGAGGTGGCTGCCAGTGGTGGTAGTGACGACGTTACGTGTAAAACAGTATAGGCCTACTAGTATAAGGGGGAAGCACGTTTTTCCATGTTCCGACAGGATTATGAAGCACGCGAGAACGAGGCGAGAATCATTAGTGTCAGGCGTATGAGCATCCTTGACGTGAAGTCATCGTTTAACGCTCCCGGTGCCATCTCGTCGCTTTGACGCCGAATCACGTCATATTATAGTCAATGTTTGGCTTATGTCGTTATTATGGACCCATGACCTACTGTGCAGGTTTCCTCTATACATAATATTCCACGGTCATGGGCATATCCGGCCGTGTTGACTTGTGGGTACAATACTTCTCAGGGGAGGATCCAGGGGGTGGGGAGTGTGCAGACCTCAATTTATTTTCGCAATATTACCAGCAAAATTCGCACAATCTAGTCACAAATTCACATATTTTTGTATAGCATTTTCAATTTCCTATATGAATTTTGGCGCTAAATTCGCACATTCTGAGGCAAAATTCCCCTGCGGGGGGCCGGGCTGGTCACTCCGAGAGGTCCAAGGTTCATGCCCCCTCCCCCTCCAGGTCCAAGAGTTCATGCCCCCCCCCCCCCCCAACAACCTTTTAGTGTGCATTTAAAAGTGACAGAGAAAAAAGCGAATGCTTGACGTTTAGTAGTTAGCCTAGATATATATGCAACTCCCTTTTCGAAATCCTGTGTGCCCCTGCTACTATAGAGATTTAGGATTTTGGCCCCTACCTCCTCCACCAACCTTATCTTTTGACATGGAACGGACACGCATATATAGTGCTATCCTTATGACATAACATAAGCCTATAACACCGTCTCCATAACTGGTTGTAACTTCACACAAGCCTTTATGAAACCCAAGACCCCTATAATTTCAAGATTATAGATCGATAATAGTCTGGCTACATATTTCTCTCGGTTGGATTATAGTCTGAATTATACATGAAGCAAGGGTACAAGGAGGCCATCGTATCGGAATACGTGTAATCCTGACATTTTACCAGAGTTGACATGTTATTTTTATGTGTCCATGTTCCCATACATGTCACAAAAAATCACATCAGCCACGTATCATTTAATAGTGCCTTAGACCATAAGGGGATCCATTTGGTAAGTCTAAATTAGGACACTGGCATAAATTTCAATAGTGTGACTCTACAGTACAACAGGGCAGTTATTTCGTCGAAAATTACAATCAATTCTGCAATAGAACTAGATATTCTGCATTGCTTCATCATTATCTTAACCCCATCTACTTAAACACGTAACGTATTGGTTCGATCTGTCTTTTACAATGCATGTTATAATTATTTGAGCGACGAATCACGTCAAGTCAGGCTAATTTCAAATCACACTCGCAGTAATACGCTTTCAAAATCTGTAGATTCACTTGGAACTAATATTAGGCACTGGGCACAAAATGAAGTGAGATCGGGAGAATCTGAAAAAAATAAAGTTATGTCCTGGATAAGTTGGGAAGCCAGGTTTTGGAGAAGTGACGAAAACTCATGACATTATATAAGGAGGCCAGCATTGTCATTTCACGAGTATTTCCGGATTAGTTTGAAACTCTGAAATGCTTGTCAAGATCAGAAGTCAAACATTGAAGTTTTATAACTTTGTTTATGAAAATACAACGTTCAAAGCTTGAATAATTTCGCTCTGTCATTGAATACACACACTGTCAAAGGACCTTAATCATGTAGGATAAGCGAGGCTGTCCTATGAAGTGCAGTCAGTGAATAAGTCAATACAATCATGTACAATATCTCAATACTCATAAATGGGACGTTATCCTATTTCGGAAACATTAATGACCGAATAAATGTACATAGTCAATATTCAATGGGGTAACTTAGCGAACTATCGGTCGACTATAAAACGTATGAACGTTATGAAGGCAGCGTTATACGACAGGTTTGATGTTTTTATTGGTAAATCACAGGATGAGGAGGAGCATGCCGCTGACAGATACGAATAAGTAATGGACATGTTTTATTGTGGCCTGTTGTAGGTCCATGGAGTGATGTTACTGTTTGCATTGTATACTTATTGGTGCAAAGAATATTATGATGTGAAGTGAGTGGATAGAATGAAGAGATATGACCAATTTATTGACATGGGATCCCATAAAAGAAATTACTTTATTTGCTCGCAATGAGTTATAGAAATATCATCCGTCATCTCATTTGAGGTAACGGCACTTCCTTGTTACATTTGTAGGCAATATGTGGGGATGACAGAAAAAAACATTTTGGGTTTCCGCAACTTCTTTCCTATTTGTTTCAGTCATTCGATCAGTTTTCTATACCTCATGAACGTTTTCTTGCAATATGATAACTGTACTCAGTTCATGAAACTAAAAAAAAGATTACATTTAGAGTAGGGTCCCCTCTAAGGTTTTATGAAAAAAAGCGCACATACAGGGGCATCACAAAACTTCGCTTGCCATGTGCGCACTTGACATTGTCAAACGTATTTTTGAAAATATTCTTTGGACAATATATCAAGAGGGATCGTATGCTCAACCGTATCAGAGCCTACAAGTTTGACAGTAATGCTATATGCTTGCAGATATTTGATTCCCAAGCCTTGGTGCTCTAAAGTTGCTGCCATTCTACTCTACAATCAAATTGAGTTGACCTGAAGTGTGTCCTCTAGAATGACTAGGAATATTCCTTCGAGTCATAGATCTTGTAAAAATGTAAGACTGGATAGTTAGGGCTTCGAAAGGAGTATCTAATTCTAAGATGAAGCAATCTATAAGACTGGATAAAACCCTTGATCTACTCCTACAGCAAAAGGAACCACCCATTTTCCGGATCCTATCACCCTACATTTCTCTTACATACTCCAACCAGTAAGGAGGCTATCAATGTTCAAAAGCCTAAACATGATAAGAATTTACGTAGCACAGCAAAGGTAAAGATGAAAGTGGACTTTGCTAGATATACAAAAATTCAGAAGAGCCCATATGTTAGGGGGCTTAAAGATTGGAATAAGTTACCTGCAAATGTGCAGACATTGGAGGATCGAATGAGATTTAAAAATCTTGTAAAAATTATGAAATTTGATGGTATTTAATGATATTGTTGTACTCTGTATCATTTAGAAATTATTATTTATATAAGGATTATATTGAGACTTTGAGGTATTGGATTGTATATCGAGAGAGATTTTCTATATGCTTCATGTAATTCGATGGAAGAACTTGTGATAACAGGAATCGAATTTTTGAAATAATAATAATAATGATAAAAACTCACCGCCACAGACTAATCTCTCCCTTAATGTCGGCAGGTCGTGGGACGGGTGGCTGCGGGAGAAGGAGGCCGACCACGAGATGATCATCCCGGACGTGTCGCGCGTCTACCGCCGGCCCTACGAGGGGCTCTCCGAACAGGCCGACTTCCTCACCGAGCTCTTCAACCGCGAGCGCACCACCAACCTGTAAGTAACCAATTTTTGTTGCTTATCAATTTATTATTTTGACTTTTATATTTAAAAAAAAAGTGGTTTGTACGTAATATGACACGTCTCTGTACATTACTAATGCGTACAGTCTAATCAGGTGGGTAGGGGGGTCTATTAAAGAAAAATATTATTTATGAATCCTTCTATCAAATAAGTACAAACAATGGTGGGTTGAATACTGTAGAAGATCCATACGTTCCTTTACGATCGAATTAGTTATCATGGACAGAATGTGAAAATAGAGAAACACATAGAAAATGGTCGTTTATTCATTAAAGCTTATATTTTTCTCAGCAGTCTCCATTAACCACCTTGTGATTTGAGACTGTATTCAAGACGATTGATGTGTTTTTAATAAAGATGTAATATGGGATATTTTGATCGGCAGTCCGTAAACTGTTTCATAACCTTAATTAGATCATCTTAGATTATGGAAAGTATCTTAGGGCCATTCATTTGAAAACCTTGAATTGACGTATCTAAAATATCACATTAACCTCATCATGTTTTCATTGTATATAGTCCCTCCAGGATTCGAACCCACAACATATCTGTTTGGAGAGGGTTACTAACCCTTACACTATGAAACCACATAGAGAATGAGAGGGTAACCAAATAATGGTGTTATGACCTAATTTTATGCTTCCCACAGGTCCTTTAAAAAGCTGTTTAATCAGCAACCAAATACACTGGTTTGTAACAGCCTATTTCATTGGTTCTTGGCATGGCCTGAAGTAAGTTCAGTATGTAGACTGTAACATGCGAAAGGACATCATTTAGAAGTAGAAGGGTAAAAATTCCCATAATTAATTATCTGTTATCTTTGATTAATATCAGTCAGGCAATACTTATTGAATGAATTGCGATGGCCGTTCAGACCAGCATAAGTCAGTAATAACTATGAAAGGGACACACAGAAGCTGGGTCCTCTGCCTCATGTGCTTTGTGTCTATTTAATTAAATGACGCACTATGGGGATCTCTTACAAACAATACCCGGGTCGAGTTACAAACTAAGTAAGGTTACAAACTGTACCCAAGGTTACAAACTGTAACCAGGCATATATACTTATCTCAGTGCAGATGTAACCTGCAAAGTAAAATGGAGCCATACATGTACTTTCCCAAGTGCAAATAACAGGTCACTGTGAAAGTACATGTCTGTGCAATAAGATATTCAGGAGAAACAGATTCGACTAATAACCATGACTTTTATTGTACCAAAATATCTTAACAATTAATGCCATAAGCTGCTAAGGAGTAGCTGCTCAGGAAACCTAAAAAGTCCAATCCTGATATACTGGTCAAATGAGAACCCTATTATTAGCAGATAAATTTATCTCACATAATAATTGTCTTTCTCTATGGTTAAAAAAGGCATTGGGAGCAATAATATCTATCCCAGAGGAGTGTGCCTATTTCTGCCTCACAATCTCTTTTCCCCTGAGCTCCCATAAGCACAGAATTGTTTCCATATAATCCCCCAAATGCATCACAATTAATGGCAAAGGAGTGTGGCCATTGTTGGCGGCATGAAGGTCGGCTTTGGTCTCTGTGTTCTGCCACAAACGGCGGGTTGAGTGGTCGCAGTTTCAGGGGGTGATTACAATCATGTGTACATGTTATTCGGCTGGGCGCCACGATTGCTAGATGATGACAGGATTGACAAGCACCTACATCAATGTTTCATAGACTGCACTATGGTGACCTAACCCTCCCTCACCCGTCCACCCACGGCAGTGTTTCCCTGAAAAAACATGGATTCGTTTTCCAACACCCTCACAGGACATACGGATACCTCCACAACCATCATAAATGTACATGCATAAATTATTGTTGACATGACTTTGCAGAGAGATTATTTTCTAACGTAGTGCCTTCAGAAGTGCTATATAGGTGAGGAATTTATCAATGGTTATACTAGATTCCGTGGTAGATAACTTCATGGTATGGCATTGCCCGACTTCACAACGCCAAAACTAGTCACACAATCGATGGTCACGAAATGGTTTCTATACTGCACGTTGGCAGAATAAAATCTGGTCCACATTCTCTTATTTCCTCCAGCTTTGACAATTTCCTTTCCTATTTCTCCTGCAAATTTAGAAAGAATGGACTCGTATCCCAAAAGCTATGCCTTTGTGTGTGCTATTTGATGGACACAATATAGATCTTGAAATATAAGATATATGAACCTTTTCAGGTAGATTGTTTACAACATTTTGTCTTTCTCTTTTTCGAATCAAAGCTTATGATCGAGGCTCCCTCAATCAGTTTGTCAGTATAAGAGCTTTGTCGTGCTTTATATTATGACTGGTCTTTGACCTCTTAGCCCATCCGCATTGTACCTCTCATGATGCAAATGCTGTCCAATTCAGTCACTTCTATAACCCTATTGCAGCTCATGTGTTGGAGGGTTGTATGGGACAATGTGCTGGATTAACCATAGCACGGATCTAGAAGGACAGGTTACAGTCGGATATGGGTGACATAATGGAGAAGCACTAGTTATATATTGCTGTCTTCTTCTACAGATGGGTCAATACTGTTTATAGCTGTATCAGGTGTATGGGAGGAAATGGGTGACCAATATCCTGACAGCTCCGTTGCAATTTTTTTATAATAGGCCACCATCATTCATGCATATATTCGCAAAATTCTAATAGCCAATTTGCTTCTTGTAATTCATCAAAATCCCTGTATTTATAATGATGTGACTTTATGAAACTTTATGAGTTAATAGAATAAGTGAAAACCATTTAACATCTATGATTGAAAGCTTCATCAGAAAAATTCTTAATCTTAGAACAATCGATGATAGATACTGGTTAAGGTTATACATGCACGTGCAAGTCTTGGGAAAATAGAAGTTATGTATTGGGTTGATTTGGTGGCTGTGTTGGGAAATAAGTTATTACTGTTTCCTGCATAAGTAAAGTCTCTCCAGTTTCATATATGACGGGCTTATTATGAAAATGACTCTAGCACTTGCTGCTTAGTTCCGCTACCGAAATGTTATACATTATTTCTTTTTCGGACAAAGGTTTATAACCTTATATCTGTTGTCACATGTCATAGCGTCAGCCATATATATGTCCATTTACTTCTTTCGAGACATCTCCCCTGTTAAAAAGTGACTATGTTATTGGCCAACTGATTATAATGTTTTATCACAATAATCCCGCACGTCTGTGTTCTTAAGCTTTTTTGAAATAATTTAGTAAAGAATGTGTCATAAGTCTTCTTAATGAGTGGACTTTTTACAGTTAAACTCGTTAAGTACGGAGAGCTGTGCTTAGACGTGGCTTACTCTTTGACTGACACGACTACTGTGACCAGGTGGGCTCAACATTTTTTGTATTATAACTACAATTGTGGTGCAGAAAATATTCTCCTAAACTCGTTAAGTACACTTATTTACAACGCGAACGGCACCTGTGTCCAACATTCCTAATCTCTAATGACCTCCATTTCGACCAGATTTTCCCCCTCCAATCCCTGCTGGACCCTGACCCTGCACCAAGTTGACGTACCCTGGAATAATTCAGACATCACCTCCAAATTGGGCCCTGCTCTCTGGCTTCATTCTAAAACCCGTTGATCACATTGAGGACCTAGATCACAGTGTCCCTCTCCCGCCTTGTTAAGTGGTGGCGACCAGTCACATGCACTGAAATATTAACTTCTACTTCTAATAAAGATAGGTGCCCCTCCCACCCGCCCCCTGTGGTTCTATCAGACCACCTGCCGTCCCGACTCTCTGATTGAATCGTCTGATTTGCCAGTGAAACAATCAACAGATTTCTCTCTGCCTACTTTGGCGATGGCCACCAGTGGCGCCGCGTGGCGGGACGCCTGGCAGGTTCACACGGGAATTGTGGATATTGAAGAATGGTCGCTGATATATAGAATATGGTATGGTTTTATTTGCTGTGCTTTTTTCAGCCGTATATATTTATATTCAAGCGTTGTTGGAACTAGATAAAAGGTTTGGCAAGATTCTAGATTACAAAGCTATTTTGAGATAGGGAAGTTGATATCCCAAGGTACCTGGGCCTCCTCCTTATCTGCCATTAGTGTATATATGTGGTAATCTAATACTGCATAGAAAGCTCGTTTTTAATAACTTTTTACCAACTCATCAGAGTATCCGAATCAGGCACAGTCAGTAGCCTGTCCTCATAGTCAGTAATAACTACAATTTGAAGTGTACGTAGTTTCCAGTAGTTTATCCCTTAACCCTACCCCACCTACAACCGCTTTAGTGCTTGCACTGAAATTTCGCTCTCACTAAAGTTGCTTTTGACAAATTTGGGCACAATCTCAATTTAGGCTGAATCGGATATCACATTGAATTTTCTAAGTAGAACTTTTTGATCCCCTAGCATTACCAATTCTCTACCAGAAGATTCCAGCAATTGAGCAATTGAGAGATTCTCCCCCACATATCATGCAATCTTGGATTGGTGGCAGTTCTTGCCTGGCGCCGGTTGAGGCGGGGTCTGAGCTTTTCACTTGAGCTGGTATTACCTGCCGCCTATTAGATGTCTATGCTATCTGACATTCATCTAGGCGACAATTTACCTTTTTCTTGCTATCATGCTGAGACTCATTAAGCCTGAGGACGGTTTTCTTATCTGCCTCTCTACATTGGATACTATTAGACTTGTGCTGTCGCCCTTGATGATTTGTTTTAATTCATTATTCCCTTCAAGGAAGACCCAATAGCATTAGACCTGATATGAAATCCATATAATTTCCATGAAAGACGAGATTTCCACTTCACACAAGTGCTTATTACTAGTCACCTTATGATAACAGAACATGGTGCACTTGTTGGGGGCAAGTCTGTTTCATTATTCAACTGCTTGATTTCTGAAAGGCCAAGTCATCTGCATGTAATAGAGCGCTGGTTTCACCGTCTCAGAACAATCAACTGATATCAAAGTGGCCGTGAAAGATTTACCAGTACCTTTTCTATATTAAATCATCTGCGTAATAAACACTATGCCTACACGTACATCCATCTTATTCTGATAGTTCATGCTAAAATTATTTGAATATCTCCTGATGATGAGGAAAATATTTCCCTACCGCCTTGAGAAAGGTAGCTTTCCTGCTGTTTCAGTCGCTTCCTACTTAAAATCCGGAACTTTGTTTCAAAGAATTCTGGAAATCGGGATTCCGGATAAAAAGTTATTGAATTAATTTTATGTTCTATATCTATAAAGCATGCACAGGGATGTAAGTTTTCTGATTTTTGTCTGATTTCAGATGGGGTTTTTTCACATCATCATCTCAAACAAAAAATTCTAAATCAATTTTGTCACGTTTTATAGCATTTTAAGCAAATCTAAAATTGTCTTTCTGGGGTTTCAGATTTTTTCGTAAACCCTGACTTACTTCCCTGCATACAAAAGACTGGAATTCAAGTAAATATAATACATAGAATCGGTGATTTCTGGCTTAGTGTAGAGAGTCTCATGATATGATATATCTGTTTAATAGGGCATTTAATATTAAGGTTTGCCACTTTTAACAGCTCAGAACGCCTACTTTAACGCGGATTTTCATCTTATATTGGCAAAAAAGGAGTGTCGAATTAATCCATGAGAGTGATTATCTCATGATATGTCAGAGATATGTCAGTTCCATAGGGCCTACTTACCAAGAAGAGTATTAAATTCATCATGAGCCTCTCGCTTATGGTGTGTTAGTATAGAATTCCATTATAGGATACGGCTATTCAAATTGCTTTATGGCATTTTTGTTTGCCACTTTGGTAATAGATTCGTATCGTTTAACACGGAAATAAAGTAGGTAAGTTGAAATTTGATTTAAGGATATCACTTGTCAGTTCATGTAACATAATGTTATGTCATTAGTTAAAATGTCATATGAATATTTGAAAAGAGCGAAAATAAATGCATCGTTAGCCTTTCACGTTGCCAGATGTATTGATGCATCACCAGCATAGACACGCCAGATGCATTGAGGCATCTTTTGAATGAATGTCAAAATTGAAAATTTAAAGCTTACTATTTTAAACTTACTAAGAACATCAATTATTACTGTTTTATGACAGAAATAACCAATAATATCCTCCAATGACAATCTGATTTATTTTATTTTGGATGTAGTTGGACTAGATAGAGGCATTACTTTATTCTTTTGATACTTTTACTGTGATAGTTCGCGTATCGGGGGGGGGGGGGGGGTTCACAGATTTCATGGAAATTGACATTTTTGAAAAGTGTGTTTCATTTTATGATATCTTAAAGTACAATTGACTACATGGAAATCATACAAAAGAATATCGTCCATTATTCAATCAGTACTTTAGGCCCATACTTTGAAGTTAGGTCTGACTGTTGAACATTACCTAGGCATTCATATTTCAATTATTTATAATTGGGTCCTTGGATTTAATGATTGCATTTCCCCCCGCATTAAAATCTACCCAAATTCCATCTGGACCTCAAACTAAAACATGGGTCTTTTGGGGGGATAGGGATGGACAACAATTACGTGCTGTCGTTATTAATCATTGGCCTGCAAATGGCTAGGATCACCTGTCTCAAGGTGGTAGAGCTCAGGGAGCACAGGGACCCCTCTTTTCTCAGATTACGCTTTCCATGCACGAGGGATGATGAGCATTTTTCTTTTTCTAAAAATAACTGTTCGAATTCCCGTGTTTTTTGTGCAACTAGCAATCCCTGATTCAGTATGAAGATGTTTCATTGTATGTGTATTTCTTGGTAGATGAAGAAACTCCAATATCATACTATGATACTATCTGTTTCAACTATAGTTTTGGTATGATTATTAATATCAACATTGTATATGGAACGATACATTTATTCATGTAATATATAATTGCCTTGTCAAATAGAAAGTGAGTACTAATATGAGAAGAGAGGTAGGCCTACTTAAATAACTGCGAAGATGCACTTCATTTGCGTTGTTATAGAATTAAGGATAAGTGATTTACTCAGATACGTGATATGAAAACAGGACATTATCCTCATTAATTAAAATGATTGTGAATGGGATAGTATGCAAAATTTTGGTACTATCTTCATTGAATAGGCAATTCATGTACATGTATAATTACTTCTCCCACTTTTCACTTCTAATGATAGTTAAAAGAAGTATTATCATATAATTGCCTGTAATTGGTGCATAATCAGTGAGTTGTGAAAAAATCAATTCAGATAGGATAAAGATTCACTCTCATTAACACAAACATAATCGTCTGAATTAAGATCCATTTTAGAAAGCGCTTTGAATAGAGTGAGATCTTTCTGTGCATACAGGGGATATAATCCTACAAACCCACGGCTTTTGGCAAGTCGTAAACCACTCCAGGAGGAAGGTTCGGGAGGAAGGCTCAATGGCCCTGGTAGAAAACCGGGTCGGAATCGAGCCGATTGAGTCGTGAAGGGGGTCATGTTTGTTTCCGAAACGAGCCAACAACAACCACCCTCTGGCCGTATTGGGATACACCCTGCGATCGGGAATAGCACTGTTTGGTTGTCATACTACATGCGGCCGGGCGATTTCACGTCACCCCTGGGTGTTACGGCTCCTAACTGCTCATATCAGGTCGCATCTCCTAACGAGCTGCTCTTCTAGTCTAGTCAATTCAAATTTCACTATTTCCGAAAACGGAACGAGCCCTAAGAAACATGTCTTGCAGAATGGACCTGAGCTTATCAGGATTGAATTTCAGACTAATTATATTTTTGGACAGTTTTCTGTGGAAATTGAGTAGAGATATTTATAACCGGAAGCTACTTTCGAAATGATTGGATAGTTGACTAGAGAGATTTTGAAAGTGAATAGTGGATGTTGTTTGCAAATTTCTATCATATAAATTGTATAGATACTGTAGTACGTTTGGATTTAGGCACCTCTTAAATTCTGTCGAATAAATTCTGTCGAATAATACCAGTACCGTTTTTAGTGAAAAAAATGGATTTGTATTGGTGTAATGCGTGAATGGATACCATTTTTTTCACTAGTAAGGGTCGAACGTTGATCTTTTGTGTTCAGTTGAGTACATAACGGAAAGTTGTGTAAGTCAATTGACTGTACAATCCCTTCCTTTGTTCAGCCAATTACACCATGGTCGCACCTTCACGCCTGGTTAGCACAGCGTCCACTCCACTCCCCCCCCCCCCCCTCACTTCCCTCCACAGGTGTCACGGTTGATTGAGCGCACGGACGGTGGTATGGGAGGGAATCCTATTGGTCAGTCAAGTTGACCAATGAGTGTAAAGAGTGTACAGCAGGGCTGTGTCTGTGTGTGTGTCTAATTATAACCCCTCCCGTGGTCGGACCCGGGAGCCGGTGGCACAGGCGCTGACAATATACCGCGGTTGGGAGTTGTGGAAGGCGCACTGATAAAAGTGTGATACCCCCCCCCCCCACCTCTCCAGTCACTGCGTTCGGGGGACGTGGGGTGTGTGTGCAGGGCTGGATGACACCAACTATGGGGATTCTGAATATTTGTTAGCATTTTCGCCCGTGCTTATGTACAATTCCATAGACGGAATATTCAATTCCATTATTTTTCTGCAATAAGTAAGCCATCATGATAATTTTTATGGACAGAATTAGGATCCCTGATATGTTATAAAACATTTAAGTCTGATATTTAGCTGAAATGAATAGTGCAGTGCACAATCTTACCTTGACAATGAAGCAATGTATTTCATTGTTTGAATGTCGCATGCATGGTGACTCAGGTGTCAACTGGCTAGGTGTGATGCCCCTTTACAACATCTGTCATGTGCGAAAACTAACTTTCTATCCACCTTTTATGTATGTCTTGAAAGCACAATCATTCAAAATATCCAAGTTTTAATATGTTAAGCAAATACATTGAATATTTTATCAATAGTTTCTTACTTAATTATAGGTCGGCTAGAACACTCAGTAAATGAAGCTTTTGATCTTTTGATGACAGCTTTAAAGTATTAAAACGATTTAAAGCTTTAAATCCTAGCCGGCCTATTCTTCCAGTCCGCAAAGTCAGGTTATATTAGAACCTGTGACGGTCGAAATCGTCATGTTTTCAGCGTTACCGGGCTGCGTTACCGGGCCGCGTCGCCGGGCGCGTTACCTCCAGAAAACATAGAATCTGATAGAATTGATCGATTTGTTGCTTGATATCAAAGCCCCATAATCTCTAAGGTCCAATAATACCATAAATATATCATTTATATCGATATCAGACCAAATAAGACCAGAAATCCGATCGTGACATCGGACCGTTACCCGACGCGGCAAGCTTGTAGTGGGGGCGCGTCACCTTACGCGCAGCAGCCTCGCTTTCATCGGTGAAGAAGGTATCTGGGTCAAAGTTCATCAAATTTGCAGACCTATTTCACCATGAAATCAGTCGATCTAACCTTAGTTATTGGTATCCACAGATAGATTTCGACCCATAGCTAAGCCTCCCACTGTCCCAGAATCGAAAATAATGCGAAATAACGCGTCTAAACGCGTAAATGCATCGCGCCATTTTCTCCGCCCCACCGCTTGACACTGTCACTCGGCCGGGTGCAAGTGCCCCGGTCGGACGTGTTGGCGGGAGGCTCCTCTTTCGCCGCCTCAATACCTGGATTACTGCGCTATATGATGCTTTCGATATATATATTTTGGACGTCTGGATACCCTTAAACGCATACAACGCATTGAAAACCCATGCGGGAATCATGCGTTCGTATCGAAGGCAAAACATTGGATCAATCGGACACGTGGAGGCACTGTCACTGCTGTCAGACCGTCAACATGGCCGGGTTCTCTCCCTGCACGCCTGCACCGATACATTGAACTCAGGAAACCTGGATGACATTGGACTAAACCCAATAATTGTGGAGGATTTAAGTATTCGGAAGCATTCAGGACTCAGGTTATACAGGTAGGTACATATGATATATCTTTTCCAGCAGTTCAAATGATAGGCCTAGACAAGCTGCTGGACTCAGCCTCTCGGGCATTCGACACTGGCAATCTGAAAAATAATTATTTTAGGCCTTATTACCCCTACCAAAATGAAATCCATGTATATATCTATGTTCCCATATATCTCAGGGTCCTATATATCATAAAATAAATTGATATTTTAGGCCTGGAAACGCTTGCAAGAATATTTTACAGATGGTAGTCTTAGGCCCCATTACATCGCATAGGCCTGCACACGTTGGACACTGGCAATCTGAAAAATAATTATTTAGACCTTATTAGGCCTATCAAAATGAAAGCCATGTATATATCTATGTTCTCATATATGTGAGGGTCCTAAATATCATATGCTTTGATTATTTTAGGCCTAGATGCGTTTGCAATAATATTTTACAGATGGTGCAGTCTTAGGCCTAGAGGCTGGCTGATCAAAATGATTCAAAGATTAAATTATTTGTGAATTTGTCACTATAGTGTCATTTTTCCCTACCTACCATCAAAATATCTTATCTAAAAAATAATAGATATCTAGGCCTAAGTCACTGTCAGTGTCAGAATCATTACCTCTCAATGTTGAAACATAGGCGTCACACTGTCAATAAGTTTTTTTGCTGCTGTCAGTGTCTAGGCTTCCAAGTTTAATTTTTTTTTTCAGATTGTCACTATAGTGCCAGTTCACACCTACCACAATAAATCATTAATATTATTATTCAATAAAGATTAAAATGGGCCGACCTATCTCTATCAAATGCTTTTGATAGTAACTCTTTAAAACTTTCAATGTTTTGAACTTGTTATTTCATACCCTCATATCAAATATAGATGTCTTAAATTCGCGATACAACACTCAAATGCGCGATATAACAACAGACCAATAGTTCTAACAAATGTGTCCTTCTTTCTAATTCATGGGTGTTGTCTTCTCCAATCGAAATGGGATAATACATATTTTATGTTTTCATAAAGACAAATCCTTTTTTTCTCCTCATATGCCAGAGATTTGTCTTATAGCTTTTTTCTTTGTCTGGCCTTTGTTGTAGTTGTTATATCGCACATATGATGCGCGATTCAATCCACATTCCCCCTATGCCCTGGAACCCCTTTAGTATAGATATTTTGGGGGATATACATAGGGTCCGTGATTTCACCCTCCAAAAAGTTGGCAACACTGATATTACAGAATGGAAGCATACAGAGCAGCAAACAAACACAGTGCAGCGAGGAATCATTCCCAGCAAAATTAGCAAAGGATGCCCTGTGTCCACAGCACAGCGAACGTGTACAGGGCGTGTACATGAACGGCCTACAGAGCAGCAAACAATCACAGTGCAGCGAGGAATGATTCCACACAAAAATAGCCAAGGATGCCCTGTGTCCACAGCACGGCGAAGGTGCGCGCTGCTCTGTTGAATACAGTGCAGTCAGGGTTGGATCGGTGGGGGGGGGGGGGGGGGGGGGCGGTGAAGTGGTGGCCGTAGTGGCTGGGTTGGGGGTAGGGTGGTGGGTTTGAGAGTATTGCAGGTGACACGGTTGATTGAGCGCACGGACGGTGGTATAGGAGGGAATCCTATTGGTCAGTCAAGTTGACCAATGAGTGTAAAGAGTGTACAGCAGGGCTGTGTGTGTGTGGGGGGGGGGGGTGAAGTGGTGGCCGTAGTAGCTGGGTTGGGGATAGGGTGGTGGGTTTGAGAGTATTGCAGGTGACACGGTTGATTGAGCGCACGGACGGTGGTATAGGAGGGAATCCTATTGGTCAGTCAAGTTGACCAATGAGTGTACAGCGTTCTTGCATTTTTTTCACTCTAGATCGTTTACGATCTACCTTCATGGGTTTCTTGTTATAATACACCTTTTCTATCATCAAAAATTGTGTCATCACTAAGTTCTCATGGCATTAACCCAAGTATGTTCGTCATGCAATCATCTTAAATGCATGATAATAGGACTTTATTCATCACATTGCCATATCAAATGCTTACTTAAATAGGATATAATTAGGAGGAGAACTACTTTTCTGGGCCATTGGGTACCAGCAGTAGGTTTTCAGTGTAGCACGCCGGGAACATTCTTGGCTGCTGGTGCCCAGCGTGTACACCAATAGCCCATGGCTGGTACCCAGTGGCCCAGAAAAGTTGTTTGCCTCCTAATTGCACGCATCTTTAAGTGAATCATATCAACGCCCACGTTCCCATAGTTTGACAAAAGATTTTGGTACATTAGTGCATTTTTTCTGAAAACGATATTATAGTAGTAGGAAAACTGATATCTAGCCAGATTTATTTCTTTGTTATACCTATGTTACCAACAAGGGAGGGAGTATGAGATGGTTATCAACCCAAGGTGTATCAGGGATATTTGTCTGAGGGCAGTCCCCGTATAGCTGCCGAAATGTCCTCTGCAAAAAGGTGGGCTCGGGGGTCTAGAAGACAAATAGAAATCTTTACGGAATTAAGAGACGGCCCCTGAGTAAAATCCAAAGCGACAGTCAAAATTCGTTAAGGGAGGTATTCAATCTAAACATCTACCTTTGCAACAGTTATGTGTTTGGAAAGTTAGGCGACCTGAAGATATTGGCTCAATCATGATCTTTGGTGAGAACATTGTTCAATAGCGTGTATTCTTTTTCATTTGACCAGGCTAAGTAACATCACTGTGTATGTATTGCATATAATGTTAAAAAAACCTAAGACACATTTAGTGTGGCGGGCTGATGGTCCGTACCCCGGACGGCCCCACCCATTACTCGGCCGCCATTCGCGGAAGGCGGGAAACGGGGAGAAAAGTCGTCTGCTCGCGTTACCCGCCGCCCGCAGCGCTTATTACGCGGCCATGTTGTATGATCAGCTCTCCTGTCCGCCCCTCCTCCAGAGGCAGATCCACTTCAGGCCGATTAAGTGGTTGAGTCTTTCTAAATCGCCGAACTTTTAAAATTAGCGTATTTAGGTCAGAGTATTTAGGCGCTTGACGCGAAAGCCCGCCGATTTGCTCATCATTGGAACAGCCCAGTATTAAAGTGACTTTTCCCGCCGCAGGCGTTTATGTTGCTTTCACTCTGCGGGTCTGACAGTGATTCTCCTGAAAAGTTACACGTCTGCGCCCTGAGTGTTCAAACAGTTGGCAAACACCTACATCATCCGGCCACTCTATCAAATTACGATCGCTTTGATGAAGTGATGAAAATTTACAAAAGGCTGAAATCACACGCTATCGGATTTTCTAACAAACCATTTCCATTTACCCTATATTAATGCGAGCGGTTTAGAAAGGGAACGATTCAAATTTGTCATGGTATTCTATGAGTTTTCATTCAAAAATTTATATGATTGTGTTTTTTAGTTTATGTGAAATACATTTATGTGAAATACATCCTGTTAGCGTGTTAGATTTGACTCCTGCATGGTTACTGTTAGTGTTGGAGGTGGAGGATCTGTATGTATTACATGCATAAACGATCCTGTTTTTACCCAAGTCAATGGATATTACCAAATGGAATGATAAAATGTTCCAATTTCCATGTATGCAGCAAATGGACCTAGGTGATGTACACTAAATGAAAAGTTTTAGCAGAAACAGTGTGTGTTAAATTACGTGACTAGTAATTGTTGACTAGAAAAACATGAACAAGGTTCAACTCCAACAATTGCATTTCCGAACTGTAAAAAGCAATGAAGCTAAAAACGCTCGAAGATTTGCAGCAATTTGCTCCGAATCAGGAGAACCGTTTTCACAAAATGTTATCATTAAGTCTGCTCATTCTTTTCCTGAAAGGTAATCTATTACATTACACATAGTACTTGAATATAAACCTTCATCTGAAGCTCAAAATGAGCTGCACACAGGTACTTTTTTTTAATTCTAAGGTGTAAAACATATGAAAAGATGCTATATTGAGTAAGCTTCGGAAGCACCGTATCCAATATTGTCCTTGTCGGTGCTTTCATTTTGCTGACGTAATTTCCTGTTGGAATGCAATCCTTTTCCCTGTCAGAAATAGTAAATAATGCAATATGCAATGTATCCTGTGAGGAACGGTGACGTTGGCGTTACTGATGGCCGATACGTGGACGCAATCCGCAATAAGCAGTGTGAAGAATGGCCGCTAGGGCCCAAAGAAAATCCTGTATAGGAAAGACTGACAACTCAACTTGCCATTTTTCTACCCTGTTAGCATACAATGCCTCTGGATTTAAAAATCACAATTCTAGTTTAAAAATTATTTCTAACACATTCTATAGCGAGCGAATTGAAGCTGCTTCTGTTGCAAAGGTTGAACTTTCCTGGTGTGTGGAATTCAATACGCGACCGTCTTGACAGTGGAAGTAGCTGGCAGGATGGAGATAGGTCCAAATTGGACGCTTCTTTTATTTTATTTCATTTAATCTTCAGAGCACTGTACAAAGAGCCCCAGTTTTCGTTCACAGTATTACACTATGCTACAAGTGCGTCGTCAGTGAAAAGGCAGTGGAAAGAGAAAAACACTTCAATATTGAATACTGGTATTCAGGTAATGTTAAGTGTCTTCTGGAGTGAGCTCTCCATGTGAATATTTCACTTCCCGAATGCTTTGACATTCTCAGAATTGCTTTGGCCCGAACCAAAACGACTCTACTTCTACATAATTCTCTAATGATTGAAAGGGCAACATTTAAACTAATTCACTAGTCATTTGAAAGTGTTATTTTGTTCAGGCCTCTTAAACTAAGATTGTTCATCGTTTACAATAGGCATTTTAGTTATTAATTTTGATTAGCTGTGTTGTTGATAGCGTTCCATGTTAGTATGTGAGAAACGTTAACCGCGGGAGAAAATTTAAATACAGTGATAATTACCCCTCGTATGCGGACAGCGATTTGTAGATCTTTCATAATAGTACGCTAAAACTACCCTCATCACTGCCACCTCTTTTAGGAGGCATATTTCATAGTCTCCTAGCTTGGCCTTGTGACAAGGGAGTGACAATATATTTGATGATTTTGCATGCAATTCACACTAATAGGAATTATTTTTATCCGATGGAATAACTGTTACTTCATCTAATGTAGTTTTCGAAGAATGCTCCTTTGGAAAAGATGGGTGAACAAACTCTGGAGAGAATGATTGTTTTGTATTTTCACTGGCATTAATGCTAGTATATCATCAAATAGTAAACCATGCGTTGTCGGAAGTTCTCATCAGTCGACTGCAGGATAAATGCACTTGTAATTAAAGTAGGCCTATAACATATCCAACAACTTCTATTACAGCATTATTACTTTCGACACCCTATTTGAGATGCAATAAGATTGAACTATGGCGTTTAACTATACCATAGCCTGAAAGAAAACACCATGTTATGATGTATATTTGATATTGGATAACACTTGCGATCGTTGTACTTGCAAAGAACTTAATATTAACAAGCAGAAATATAATCTTCGACTATTGAAGTGTGCGGTTATACCGAGGGCATATCAAGTCGCAGGTGTCTTACCGGTAAAACACTGCACGGAAGTACAGAAAAGCGCAATTGGATTCGGACTACCAACACACATTTAAACCTGATACTTTTAAAATAATTAGCAATCGTGAGTCTTCTTCATTGTTTTCGCTTACTGCAAGTGTTACTGCGCTTTAATGTTTGTACTGTATTAGTTTTAGGTGAAAGCTCGGCATCAATTACCTTTTTTCATTACATATGTCAGGTTCCTTCTCTTTGTCATTTATATATCCTCACAAGAAAGCCCTTTTGGGGGAACTATACTGATGAAAGCATCGAGCTCTATTAGGAAACCTCTGCAGATAGGGATATGAACGAGATTGAAGGAATAGGCGCGATCAATAGCGTTATGCACACCCATTTCAAAATAAAGTTGTGAGATGTATTAAAGGTAGCCCTGATGATGTCAAAAAGTGAAAAATCTTTTCATTATCTTGAAACAAAATAGGCCCATATCCAACCACGCTCAACATGGTTGCATAGAATTAACAAACGTCGGTTGATTACAAAAAAAATCACCCTTGGTGTAGTCTATATACTTGGCCTCCTTCAGTAAGTCACCATTTGGTTAAATCCGTTGTATAGGATTAAAAATAAATAATGATGCAACAGATTCAAAAACGTTTCCGCGACTAAAAGATTAAGAATAATACTTTTCCAGTGTACTTTTCAGTAGCAATATTTATAGGGATGTTTTTTCACCAAGCATGCAGTGTACTAGTTTGGTTTGCTAATGGGCCCTATGAAGAGTAACGTAGCTCTCAAGTTTATGTAGAATTGGCCAGTATTGCCTTCAGATAAAAAATAAAGTGAGATACAAATGTTGCTAGTTTTCTTTTATATTGAAAACTACTCTGGTTTACAGATGTTAGAATACGAATCATTCGATAATATTCAAAGCGTTACTTCAAAATTATTATACGAGATAGCAGGCTATCTATAGCTCAGTACCATGCGTTTTCCATAACAAAGACATCAGGGTGTGTGACAACAAATCCTTCCCTCTATCTTTCACATGTATACTGCCAGTAGACCTTCTAAAGATCAAAGTGATCGACCCCTTTTTGTCGCCCTGAGAAGGAACCCTGGAGCCAGGTAGTTCCACAGGTATATGAAGATAATTAGGTACAAACACCCCCTCCTGCTTCTGGTAGATCTACCTTGGCACACATAGTGTTGATGTTAAGCTGACGTGGATTCTATTTTCCTTTGGCTCAGTTCGTTGATTACATTCTATTTGTCATATCACTCGCCTAATGATATCCCTACTCCGGCACCCATCTAGTCGGTCCACTAGCCTATTCTGTCGTAGTGTATTGTTTTTCACCTTTTCTAGTACTGTTCTGGCAAGGCACGTCTTGAACCCTTTCTGAAGCTCATTAAAGGAGCTCCCTCTCCACATAAATCACGGAGACAAAAAGATTTTTCAGGAATTCTGACGGCTGCTCTTGATTTTTAGTAGTCGCTAGTGCCTATTACAGGAGTTAGAAAGGCATGTCTAGATTTTCAGTTGTGATGTTCTTGGAGCTGCATATTTTTGCAAGCGTTCAGTTGCTCATCATTAATCTTTGAAGCACGCGAATGGTTGAATAGAGTTTCAAGCGGCGATGATAGGAGATAATTGATTTGTGATTAACATATTAGAAGGCCATCAAATTGGAAACACTTTAACACTTGAAATATGTCTATGTGTGCTCTGTAGCAGATACTGCAAACTTTGTATTTAATAAGGAAAAGCCATGGCGGCTTTTAAGGTATAACCGGGATGTCTGTGTTTACCTTTTGAAGATTAACAGTTTTGAAGTGAACAAGTTTCTCTAAATGTAACCTTCAAAGGGCCGTAATATGCTTTGCACTAGGAAAGGACATTTGGAGTTACCCTTAATGCACTAAATGTTAGGGGTAATTTTACAAAAAGCTATGCCTAGGGCAGTGCTAAGCATATTTTCATAAGTGTTAATGCATATATGACGGTGTTATATGGGTAAAATGCATAGTTGCTGTAGGTCCTCTCATACTTTGCAGCGGAACTTTTAGCGATCACAGTTTCTCCCAAATCCAAAAGAAAGTATGATCCAATGACTTAATATGATTCATTGCTGTATTTGTGTCAAATGAATCCAGACAAGACCGAAATTATACCTTCATAGTAGGTTCATAGGAAAGCTATCGAATAGTCTCATGTAAATTGTCTAGAACCCAAGAAAGTTCTTTTTTTTTTCAAATATTTCGCATGACAGTTCCATTTATTAGTCATGTATAATCCAAATGATACAATATGTCTGTGGCATATAATTTCTACATACAGAATAGCTTGATAATGACAATAACGAGTACAAAGTGAGCATTAACAAGATCATGTATATTTTGCCAGAAGAATTCCTTTCACTCTGAGACAAAAAAGATATTAGTTAGAACTGTTGTTGATAATACCATAGAGATACATATGTTATGTATGTCTATGATGATACGTGCCAACATTATGAGCTTAACTTCACCATATTTTCACATGTATGTACACATATTATAATTTAAATTTATATGGATTCATGCAAAATTAAACGTTGAAGAATATCTTAGAGATTGTTAGAAATTAAACTCCAAATTTCGATAAGACATTATTGTAGCACGAGCAGGCAATCCAGCAAGCGGTGAAGCTGTAATACCAATTACGGCCCCGACATTCTGTAATCCATAATCTGCCAGACTCTACAAACAAGGGCCGCAGTAGCAGGGGATCAGATTCACTTGGTAAACTCTGGTTTCATACCCAGACATTTGAGTACTTAATTACGTCAATACTCAGACAAAAGCAGTATTTATCCAACGTCTTTTATGTATCCTAAACCATTAAGGTACAATTCATTCCATCATCGACTATTGTGATGAATATAACAGAACGTTAAAGATGCAGTGGCCTTCAACTGTATACTTAAACACGGAAAATTCATAGATGTAGGAAGTGAAACAAAGAAGTGAAAAAGGTATCTCTTCCCCCTTAAAACCAAATCTTTAATTTAGATCAGATCTTTATTTACCATTCCTACTTAAAACGTATAGGAAATACAAGAGGGATAAAAAAAAACTTTGCCACAGTAAGAAATGCGAGACACTTTCACAAAGAAAGAAACTGTAAAAAATGATAGCTTACAGCGTTAATATTAATGTCCACACCCAGGGTATCTTTATTTAATACCACACATTGTCTCATTACTCGAAACACTGCAGGTATTTGCTTCGCTTCGTGCACAAAAGATGGCTTTGTAAAATGAAGAATTAACGACAAGGGTCTGTCATTGTGGTAAAACTTGAGACGTAAAAGGATCCACCTAAAAGCAGGCACACTTTGGGGGTGTTGGCAGGTTCAGGAGACAAAGATTACTTTTATTTGAGGATCCACCGGCTTTGGCCGAGAGGATCATCTCATTCCAATGGCTGCTCGGAGGATTTGGGCAGCACCCAGAAAAGGCTCTCCGGGTTTAACATTTCATTGCAATGTGATGGGTGGGACCGGGAGTGAAAAACGGGTTGTCAGGTGTTGTGAAAGGGAAAGAATTTGGTTAAAATGGAAAGATTCACCCATTCCATAGTGCTGACATTCAGATTGGTCTTTACGATAAGGACCAAGGAAGCCAGTTCGTTGCAAAATGGTTGAAAAAGGCAGAGGACGCATGTACATTGTATCAATTAATGCATTGAAATTTAGTGTTTTGTTATAGGATTAGCATGATGAAGATACCTACTTCATGAATTTCTTGATCTTTTTGAGGCTGCTTATATATAATAATGCAAGGAAAACGTTTTTCTCTGGACGGAATGCGATAAATCCCTTGAGCAGAAAATTTAACATAAACTTTTCAAGATTACCTGGCGAACATGTCCCCAACAAAGCTTTTGGAAAACAAAGGGAAAGCAAGCCATTGCTTCCTATCTATAAAGCTTGTATGGGATTGATTCCTGTCAAATTATTAACTTCATTTATTATTACTGGGTCTGGCTTCTGAAGCCACTCTTGAATGTCACAATTTCTCATTACAATAAAGACCAATTTTTTCCTAATTCTGAAGCGTTATTTGTACTCATACATAACTAAATAGAGGTATTCCAGTATCTTTCAATACATGGAGTATGAAAGAAAAACAGGACTAGGCATCAGCCATATCAAGCTACACATATATACATAAAGCCAGCCCCATAGCGGGCCCACTGGATCAGTTAATAGACGTGCTCATATTGGGACTGATGAATGAAGATGTGTGCGGCGCGATAACCCACCTCCAGCCACAGGTAGTCGCCGGCCCCTAACTGCCAGGCCTAATCACCCCCGAGACGCCGGCGTCCCTTTCCTCAGCGTCCCTTGGTGGGCGGGCGCCATCAGCCGGGCGGAGCGGCGCCCAGCCCGGGAGGACTAATGGGTGTTCGCCGTCCGCGCCGGGCGCACCGGGAGAGGGTCCCAGCGGGGCCCGGGACGCCCTGCAGCCGTCGTCGGCAGACATGGCCGGCCCCATGTCATAACCGGCCCTAATAGGCGCCGACACGGCCCGGTTTTTGGTTACAGCCGTGGGGAAAAAGGCAGCGAAGAGCAGGGAGGGAGTAGGGCGCAGGGTGGGTGCGGGGACGGGGTCGGCACTACTGTTACAAGCAGAATGCCTCACCGAGCCAAAGTTGCCTTGTTGTTTAAGACGAAGCGCAAACCTTCTCCAGTTTTCTTTGGAGGAAAAACGCGGCCAAGGCGATTGTGGTCGGGGTCCTGCTGAGCAATAGGATGGCACTGGGGTGACTAGGGGTGGCAGCCAGTGGCATCCGGCGATTATTGGCGCATCAATAGTAATCGGCTGAGCCCCAGTGCCGGGACGGAGAAAGCCGCATTAGGGTTGGGTTGACGAGGACAGGAAAAGAAATGAGAATCATTCGTTACGGCACTGGCCAGCCATCAAGCTCAGGCCCTGGCTGCTGTGACGTCTTCTCAGTATATGCTTGGACATTACACCTGGAACAGAACGTTTAGAATAAAGCTCCAATCACATAATATTTGATTAATAACCATGCATCTGGAATAGTTAGCAATGAGAACATAGAGGGGACTTCATTGTGAATTTCTACCAAAGTTTGGGACATACAAGGTCAATTAATGCTAATGTTAGATATGCTATGTTGCTTACCTTCCTATTCTTAAAACGGAATTATTCAAAAATCGGTACAATTCAATGGTGCCTCTGAGTGTAAGTATCGCCCTCTTGTAAAAAGAGCTGTAATACAATTGAGGAATTTTAACAAAAGCTGTTTAACTCTTTTGAAAGTTAGTTATAAAATGAATTGTGTATATATATCACCCAATGAATTGTGTATATATATCACCTATCTCATACCATCATTTGTATAGGTTATTGTAAAGTCACCTTGAACAGTCGCTGATGTGAATTTGCGTCAGCAAAACTACTTGACAAGAATACGATGGGGGATCAGACAGTTTGTTAGAATTGTACCTGTATGAATAACCTAAATAAAAAAACATGAACGTTGGTTGCCAGCGCTCCTTAAAGAAATGGACCTTGCGTAATTCCCTTATGAAGTGTGTTCTTCTAGAAAGAATAAACTATTGATCATACTAAAAAAACGACAAAGAAATAACTCAGGTGAAAATCATTAGATTGCGAGATCAATAGACTTTGTATGACATGATGCTACGGCAGATAGATAAGAATATACTTTCTTTAAATCGTTCGTTTTTTTTCCCTGAAAAAATCTCAGACTAAAAGTCTGTTTTCCCTCGTATTCCACCATTTTGGTGATGTACGCTTCTGTAGGAGAGGGTAAATTCCAAGAAAATATCATGGATTTTTCTAGTGTACTCATCCAATTGGTTTTTATTTATGTCCCTACTTGCATTCCCTGCCATTTCTACACGTTACCCAAATGCACGTTGCTTTAACATGCAAGTGCCATGAAATACATGAGAACAATTGTTATGGTGTGAGAAAGTTTTTTCTTTATATAGCATACCGTAAATTTAATAAGATGACTCCCATTATCCATGTCCTGCTTTCTATTAATAATTGAATTATCTCTATGATCGTACATATCACCTAGAACAATAACACTCAAGTATTACCGTGTTCTTTCTTTACCTCTCAGGGATACCAAGGTGAAGCTGGCCCATCCCGAGTCGGTGGTGGCCGAGGCCTATGAGAAGGAGCTGGACTCACTCCTACGGTCAGCCGTGGCGCTGGACACCAGTAACGTGGAGGACTGCCTCCAGGGTCGGGGCCTGGGCTTCTACGTCCCGGAGACGTCAGGGTGAGTCACTCAAACTGTTAGTAGAACGAGCGGGTCAGTGGACCATTGTAGGGCCTTTAAAACAGTGCATCACTAATTTCATGAAAATCGATAATTGATAGTTGGTATTCAGCAACCTGCAAGGGTCACTGACCCGCCCATGACATTGATTCTTAGATATATTACCTATAGTGATTGGAAAATAGGACCTGGGTTGTTAGGGCCTACTTGCTATATGCAATTTACTTGTACTTTTGCACAGTCAGACACACACACGTGTTTGCAAAGCATCATCAAATATGCTCATATAATTTTGTAACCCCCCCCCCCCCTTTCGGTGATTTTTTTGACTTCATGGATTGTTCACGCTGATCCCCTGTCACTAAGGAGCATTTAATGAACAGTGGGAACGGCGCTTATTTCCTTCTAGTAGGTTAAAGTATGACTAAGGAACCCAAACACTTAGTATTAAAGAAACAATTGAAACCTCTATGTTAGGATATTTGAGGTTGCTCAAAGTATAAAGAACGGAAGGGCAACCCTTCTTTGTATGGCTTGTTTTAGTCTGTTCGTTTTCTGATAATGTTGAGGGAGTTACAAAACGTCACAGAAAGCAGGAAATTAGCACAATACCTACATCGCTACTCAGAAACACTAAAATGTAACCTAATCAGCACCATTATCTTATACAGGCATGTGTAGACAAACGGAGGAGGGACAATGTCTCAGTATCCTATATACAATGTTAGTGTTCATAAAAGCTGACAGTGAAGAATACAATTTGTCAAAAGTTCTAAAAGATGAAATTATGTGTCAGGCGGGACGTTATTCTATGACAATGCAAAGGCGAAGCTTTAAGCCATTTCATTTCGCATGAATCAACATGCAGTGTTTTTTCAAATAGTTGCACCCAGAATTCCGTAGGAACCTTTATGCGCAAAGTAAGAACGTTAAATGACAAGTCTTCCGAGGAAAACAAGAAATATGGGAAAAGTGCAATCAAGTGGTAAAAAAGAGCCAAGGCCGTATATAAACGGTACCTAAGTCAGTGCTTGGTATGAAAGGCAAGGTTAAAGGCACTTGCAACTTTAAGAGCAGTTTGTGGTCATGCAAAAGACTCCTCAACTGCTATAAGTTCTTTGACGCGCATTAAGGATAGAATCTCGCATAATGGGTGTACTTCCTGGCACCCTTGGAATCTCAAACAGCGCGATTGTTTATGCGGTACATAGGATGTTATTTCATGTTTTAGATAGTGAAAATAATAGTTGTATTATAATCCTATTTGACTGTAATGCTCACCAAAGAAGGGGCATACCATGGCTTTACCAGCAATTACAGGTTCAAAATGAGATGTCTGAAAGCTGGGAGATAATTAAAAATGGGGGTTGCTTAGTGTAAAGGGAATAACGAAGGAATACTGTCCTTAATGAAATATCTGTTTTAATGTGAAGAGGATGTTAAAACTGGTGTTTTTAAGGTGAAGAGGTGTGTTGGAGTAGTGGATGTCATCGTGGTATTGCATGCCAGGAAATTACAAATGTCTGGCAACTTCCTGCATCTAGGGCCCTGGTACCAGCTCCTTTTCTTCTAGGTTTAATAGAGTATGTCCGAACTAGGGATAAGTTCTATCTATTCCATGGATGCCTCATTTCCTTGAATGGATTACTGGGTTAAGTATTGTAGTGAAAAATATTTGCCCACGTACCGACAGAAAATAAGGTATATTCCTAAGAGTTTTCTAGATGTTTTGCCACACCGAAAGTAATTTATACAGCAGGTTTAATACAACAGCACCCACTCAAAGGTCTCTGTAAATTTCAATGAGCCTGTTGTAATGGCCTCACACAAGTGGCTTGAAATAAGTATCAAACGCTGGTCAACGTATAGGAACAGAGTGTGACTGTGTGTTTAACGAGACCCCAAACTCTTGGTTGGTTAGATTGACCTATGACTGGCCATCAGAAATGGTTCCGATCAAAAAAACTATTACAAACTTTGTGGTTAGAACAGTCAGATTATAGTGTGATGAATGGCTATTCATCAATTATCAAGGTTGAAATATAAAAAGTAAGACGATGCGACAGATTAAAGTATATTTTGTAACGGGCCCGAAAAGCCCGAAAAACCCGAAAAACCCGAAAGGCCCAAAGGCCCGAAAATGTAAAATCCCGAAACCCGAAAGACCCGAGAAATATGTAAACCGGAAGTGATAAATGTAAACCGGAAGTGACGTCATTTGTAACCACGTGATCAGAAACAGCCAATCAGGGCTGACCACTAGACTATAAAAGGGGCGGTGAGGCCAGAGAATAAAAGAGTTCCTTCGCAGTACTCCTTGTGTCAGCATGTGTCTTCTTCCTATGGTAACCGATAAGATGATCCAATACAGGCTAATTAACTAGAAAGTACAAGTAAAATAGCAAAAGTTAGAAGAAATTAGGCGAAAGTTAGGACGGGGTCCTGAGGACCCGAGAGACCGAAACAGGGCACGAAGGCCCGAAAATGGCCCGGACGGAATCCCGAAAACGGAGGACCGAACTGGCACGAGGGCCCGAAATAGGGAGTTAAACCCAAGGACCGGGGGTAGGAAGGCGCGACCGGCTCGGCCCCATGCTACCAAACAATAGGCGACCGTCGGCCCGACACTCCCGCTGGACGAGAACGAGGGTAGATCGTCCGCAGTGGGCCCCGAAGAGAGTGCCGGCACCAAGGAAACGGCCCGCACCCATCCCTACCATTTTTCCTCCTCCGCAGTCCTCCGCCCACTAACAGAAGTGCCCGTACCCTGCGCCCGGTGGCTGAGGCCCCTCGGTTCAGCCCAGCCGATACACCCCTCCCCCGTCGACAAATACCGATTTCCCAATCGACCTGCTCAAACCCCCTTGTGCGCGAGGCATGACTCTAAATATCACATCTCGGCTTCTTGCTCGGACTCCCCGTCCGGCTGAGACCCGAAACAATCCCCACGTCCCTCTGTTGTAGGAATTGGAAACCCCGAACTACCGAGGAACATCACAATAGTGATTGTTAATAACAAGGAACAACAGGTGATTGGTTTGGACATTAATAAATAGGAACATTTGTTTCATCCTCCCAGTTACATTAACTCTAAAAGTTAAACATTCTGGGCAAGTGATGTGTGTGGCAGTAGAATTGCGAACGAATAATAGTTACGGATCCGGATTTATATAGTGACGTTACAACAAGTCTGGAGAACCATGGTTATGAAATGGTTACATCACCGCCGCTGCTGAAATTACAATTTTGGTTTAGGCCTCAGTAAACAAAATATTACATTATAATTTACCCTATGTTGATTGAAATTCCACCGTATAGGTCTGGTGTAAGATAATTTCATTAACGGTGTGGGAGTTTTGATGGCACTAATTATACATAGGGCAAAGATTCCATGAAAACTCTTCCTGAAGCATAATCAAATCTCAAATGTAAACCACTGCCCGTCTTAAGTGGCTTATAGAATTTGAAACTTTTAGCAAGCCATGAATTCGATCATAAGGTCGCAGTTGATGAGAGTGAAGGGCCATACCCACTAAGCGATTTTACCGTCGATGGGCGACTGGGAGGATGGCCGTCGTCGTCGCCGGTAATATTAAGCAAGTTTGATAATTTACTGGCTATTTTGCTGGCGATTTCGTCACCCGTCGCCCGTTGCCTAGAATGCACACCATACCCACGGGGAATCACCTGGCGATTGTGATCACCCGGCGATTGTGCGGCGAATTTGACGGGTGACGGCGAAATCGCCTAGAGGGTATGGGGCTTTATCATAGTTGATATGCCGGATAAGTAAAATGGTTATAGTAAAAAATGGAACTGGTCAATATATAATTATTATAAACACCTCGATAATTGTCTTGTATTTCATCAGCATTCACTGTGATATTTTGTGTTTGGTTACTATTAGAAAGTCTATTTGTTAGGTTGATTCCTATGGTGAGATGAACCTTTGTTAGACAGTATAAAGTCTTCTGAGAGATATCAAATTATGTGGCAAAAAGGATAACATGATACACGTGCAGATCAAGTAACAAGTTCCAATATGTGTTCATCCTTTTTTTAATGTTATTACATTTAAGATATCCAATACAGTAGACAAGATTAATAACCTGTGGATTGAATTCAAAACAACAACAATTATTGATGAGAATAAAGATATCATTTTCGTTGTATCACATTTAGATAATTTATATATTCTAGCCTATATATCAATTTAAGTCTGGAACGTGATTAAGAAGTCTTATCATAAATGAAAATCCAATATGTATTTTATAGTTTTCAAGTTACAGGCGGATTATATAGCTAGTTGACTTCGGTTCCTGAAAGACGAGATGGTGTAGTTTTCTTTTCTAAAATTCGCCCGCGAGTAATAGACTCCGTCGTTAGAGACTTGTTTTCCCGCTTATGTTAACTTTCCTAATTATTTGTGGGCCCCAAGGCCCGCAAATCTAGCCAGGGCAAGGAACGATAGTAAAAGCCGAGTCGTGACGTCACCACCCGCCTATATCTTACATAGTAAAAAAGCCTCAGACACACGATTTCTTCACCAAATTCGGAGGTACAGTTTACGGTCCTACTGCCTAAAAAAATATATCAATATATGTTAAAACATCTCAACCTGTGAACTTAAGTGTGAGGGAAAGAAATATTCAGTATTAATACGTTTTCGAGGCCTTTTTCTGAGTCTGATTTTACAGAAAAGCGCCTGCCAGCCTCTCGGGTCGGCGGGAAGAGGAGGACCGCCCCCGTCTCGGTCCGTCGACCAATCAGCGTCGTTCCTTCGATCACGTGACTTTCGGCCTTGAACTTGTGAATATTTAATTAGGCGTCGACCAATCAGCGCCCTCCTCTCGATCACGTGACATCTCATTTACATATAGCCGTGTGGGCCATCGACCAATCAGCGTTCTCCTCTGGATCACGTGACTACCCGCGAGCTTTGGGCAGGATGAAGAAGAACCCGGCCGCCATGCTGTCCCCGACCTATGCACTCGTATTTAGACACGAAATCGGCTTCCCCCGACGAAAACATTGTACCCAGACATTCGTGTGGACCTCTTTATCAGCATGGCATGGAGTATTTTTCATCAAATAGGCATTTAAATTCGTGATGAAGGAAATGGTGCGGGTCGGATTCGCGGAGGCGAAGACTTGACACTACGACTGACAGTCTTCTCCTCCCCGGCCCCCCGGGTCGATGCGGAGGAGTCCTCCTCCCCACGCCTGAATATCTGGAATTAATCAAGTTCTACACGTTTAATTATGGATAATCTACGCATACTAACGCATGAAATGGCCTGAAACATGCGTTCATATCGAATGCAAAGACATTGGATCGATCGGACACAAGGAGGCTTCAGCCTTGACACGGTAAGCAGACTGAGCCGGGTCGGACACTGGCAATCTGAAAAATAATTATTTTAGGCCTTATTACCCCTACCAAAATGAAAGTGATGTAGATATCTATGTTCCCATAAATCTAAGGGTCATATATATCATATAGTTTTAGCATTTTAGGCCTGGAAACGCTTGCAATAATATTTTACAGATGGTATGAAAAAATGACTGGAATCAGGCTCAGATAGGCTAGGCCTAAGCCTCCTGCAACACTGTCAATGTATAATGGAGGCTCCGAAAGCAATTATTAATGATCCAAAGATTAAAAGATTTGAGAAATTGTCACTATAGTGTCATTTTTTCTTACCTACCATCAAAATATTCAATCTGAACTTTAATATGTCTAGGCCTAAGTCACTGTCATTCCCATTCAATGTTAAAACATAGCCGTCACACTGTCAATAAGTTCTCTGGTGCTGTCAGACCAAAATACTCGATAAATATTGAAACCTGGGCCCACAATGGCAAGCATATATGAAATATATGATGGCACGCTTCTTGTAATAAAAGGACGTTTCGTGATGCTAAAGGATAGTAAAGACTGAAATAAAGCAATAATAAATTGTTTATCTAAACTCCCCCAAAAAAGAAATGGTGTGTATAAACAAAAATGCTGATCTTATACTTTGTCTTTGTTACTGCTTGACTAAGCAGACACCGAGATGCGTTATGTTGGGCGCTTAATTTGAACCCATTCTTTGCCATGGATCCTGGAAGGGTTTCTTTATTGGCGTTTTCTTTTTATCTGTTACAATGTACACTTCACATTCCCTCTGCCAAAAAAGAACTGCAAACACTAATTGATTCACTTTATTTCTATTAGAAAAAGTTAGGAACGACTGAGTGAAAATGTTGAAATGAAGGACCTGGTTTTAAATCATTCTAACCTTTTAATGAAAAAACTTAACGTTCTAATTTTTTAGAATAAGTCTGGTCCTTACTTGTATATTTGGGAAATACAATCATTGGTTCAATAACTTAAATTCTATTTTTTTATTTTTTTAACACTGAAAGTCCACACTTAACGTGGTTTTAAACCTTTGCAAGTAGATCACCTCCCACAAGTCTTTCAACACTAGGATAATACACACTTGTGTAAATGAGCCCTTCTTATTTGTTTCTCCCATTCCCGAGATCGCACCCACGGACACTAGCAACCCCATCACAACTCCAAACATCAATAATTGTTTTTGGTATGCCTGAATCCAAGAGGTTGATGAACCTGGATTAGTCCAATGTTCACTTTAATATCTTGCTAAGGTGTTGTCTGGTTTATGTGTTCTCTTATCACGATTTCCACATCAAAAAGAGCATTAACCACACATCGTGGGTGGAACATGCTTCTTCCGAGAACAATATGACAAAGGGTGATGCATGATAAACAAAGTTGAATATAGCTTGGTCTAACACGTTGTTCACAAATTCAATTTTCAGGTGTGTAAAGACTATACATAGCCCCCACATGCAGCCCTCCCATGCCTCCAGTATTGCAATCAAAGTACATCGATATCAAATAAGCAGACGGGGCTGCAGAATAATGTGCGGAAATCTGGAAAGCCCAGGCGGTAATCGACCCGAGATTATGCCCAGAATGGCAACTGTGGACTTTGCCTAAAAGCTTGGAGCTTGTCTCTAACAAAAGTCGGCTGCCCGACGGGCCACGTGATCTGCTGGCCTTTGATGGGGCCTTTATTGGCCAACCCGCCAGGCGATCATGTGACTAATAAACAGCCAATCGTGGGACGTGATAACCGTCTTTGCTGCCGCCCGGCGTAAGGCGATCTCAGCGTAGACTTAGCCACCACGCAGCGCGGTAACCAGCATCCCTGAATCGCCGCAGACGACATTTTTTCCCTGCCAAAATTCCCGCGAAAAAAAAAAAAAAAAGCTCGTTACGTACATGACAATAATTGTTATATTCATTGTTATTTCCGCGTATAAAATCATATTTTCAGCGTAACAGCAATATTTGTGTCAAAGGTGAAAAATGAAGAAAGGTCGCGCTGATTGCATGCCTAAAAATTGCAATTGCAATTATTTAACAATTTCTTTTTTTTCACAAAATGTAGCAGTTTTGGGTAAAATGTACTACATAATGTGCAGTTGTTTTTCGGTTATAAAGCTTGCCTTCTTACTCCCCTCGCTACTTCACCTCATTCCTATTTGACTGCGACAAATTGAAATGTCAGTTGCGGAATGCAAGCCCACATATTGCATACTGTGCGACGGGCCCATTGAAATATTAAACCTAGTGTTATCTTTAGATAATATTAATTAAACTGACATTGAGAGAGGAAATGAGATTCTTAGATATTTTCTTGGTGGGACATTGATTAGTATGACCATCGAAATGTCAGAGGAAATATGTCCAATGAAGCATAAATATGCCTTCTGCAATCGCCGATAACATTTCCCTGAATCAGCAGATTATTTGTAACGATATCTGAGAGGATCCCTGGAGGCAGTATAACCTTGAGATCCCACTCAAAATGTAAGAAAGGTCACCGAAGTGCAAAAAGTTAAGACGTCGATAAGTGCGAAGAATATGAAAAGCTTCTTAGCTGTTGATGGCTCAGGAGATAAGCCTGTCTAGAATAATGCACTGGTAATCTGTCGACTATGAATCTTGGTTGTAGAATTAACAAAAACCAAACTCGCGCGACATGAGATCCTTTGATAACGGTAGGTTCACCTTGGGAGGATAGCAGCACAAATCATAACATTTTCTTTTTTAACTTAAACTATTTCCACTTTCCTCCACATAAATCGTACTGTTTGTACTCCATTGTGTGCTCAATTTACTGGATAGACCTGTGCACGCGACGGTATCCAAATATTTGCCTATATGGCAAATAATCAATCCTGCGCCCATGCTTTTACACTTGAGTGCATGCAGGTGTTAGTAAAAACCCTCCCAGGTGATAGAAAAACACCTGAATTACACATCTTTTTAGTGGAAATTCGTTCCTCCTGTATTTACACTCGTCAGCAAAGAATCCCATTGAATTCTTCATGAGGTCCGTCGGACGCAAAGTAGAGATCCTAGACACATAAGGTTACAAATGGGGTAGGTGTTGCGTGCCGCCTTTGACAACTAGCACCCGCCACGCTAGGCCTATTCATCAGGCCAAGTCAGCTGGGCCCGCCTCTCCAGGATGGTTGGGCCCGCACACCGCCAGCCCAATTGAACCAAGCCATAATGCAGAACATTGCTTTAATACCAAAGAAAACATGCCCACAGGGTTTATTGACTCCTGTCATGCCTGCTATTGAGGGATTCCTGGAAATACCTGTTGATGGGGTGATTTTTGTTGTAGTATTCTGGCATGGTGCGGGTTTACTTAGATGCGTTCTGACCCATGCTCAGTTGTCCCTGTTTGAATGTACTGTTAGCAATGGGATTCCCTAACATTCCATTGGGATTCCCCAAATTCTTATTCGATTGGGTTTCCCTAAAATCATTACAGTTACAATGCATTTCTCGCAATGCATTTCTTCTGTCAATATTCTTTCTCTTCTGATTAATAAACTTCCTGTACCTGCACTTTTCTATGCTATAATTTCTGTTTCATAAAGAAATAACTCATTCTTATACAGCTTTAGCAGTGCGTTTCTGTAAGAAGGATCATACACAGGAACGTTGTCTTACTGAAATAATATCGAATGCCTGATTCAAAAGCCCATGATGTATACATAATAAGAAATCTTACTGCTTTTCTGATTCGAGTCGGCAACAACACACAATAACAAGGAGAGCACATCTTTAATGTTCTGTATATATATAGGATATTCATATCTCTGGTAGATGTGAGGAAACCCTATCATTTAGGTGATTGAGTTGGATAACGAGAAAGGTCCCGAGAAAAAACGGTTACCATTAATACAACAGTAGCTCGTGGACTTAACAGGATGTAAGACATTAAAAGCTTGCGTGAGCTTAGCGGTTTGGTTGCCTAAGGTTTCCCTCCTAACATATACATATAGAGGCCTGAACCCCATGTCTTTTCATAATCGCCTGATAAACATGTCCATTTGATGTTGCAAGACGTTGCAATATATAATATAACAGGATTTTCTGACTGCGGCCATAGTAGACGCCACAGTACATGAGGGAGAGCATTTTGGTCTAAGATGGCGTCTGAATTCACACACCATCGACAGTGATATATAGTTATTAAAGTGGATATATAACCGCATTCATTTCTCTGTTTTATTATGCCTTGCGGTCATATTTTTCTTGAAATGCTGTCCAACAAACTTACAGCCTTCATTTTTCTTCTGAAGTTTGAAATGCCGATTGACATTTTTTTACTCTCACCTCAGTTTCCCAGACACAGCATTTTGCCTCTGAGATGCTGAACTCTCTACTTTCCATTAAGAAAATATTACACGAAGATTTTTTTATACGATATTATCAGTTCGGTTGGTGTTGAAAGTGCATATCTTAACTTTCACATATTACAATGGTCAGGTGCTCAAATGACACCAAACGAAAATGTCATGACTTTTTGTATGATATAATGAGAAAGGCCCTGCATAATATCCTGTTTCCGCAAACACCATGGTAGGTTTCAATTTAAGTAGGCAGTCTTAAAGTATGTCTCCATTGTGCGACTCTACGGTGATTGAGTCTTGTAGTTAGGTTATAAATGATGAAAAGAATAATCTTTCCGTTCTCGAGTTTCAACAAAAAATGACCATTATTGTTAAAATGAGGCTTATTCCATGGTAAATTATATTTTTTCTTATGATACACTGGAAATCGATCGATGTCTCACAAACACGCCATTTCCTAAACAACATTCATCACCTTGACTCCAAAACGCAGTACCTCACATCCACTTAATGTGTATTTATATATAAGCACATATCATTAGATCTCACACTTGAATCACCTCACTTACATATTTCAGATAGATGTATTAGTCTTTTCTAGCCTCAGCTTTCCAATTCGAGTTAAGTTTAGGAAAGGTTAGACGAAATACGACCTGCGACTCGACCAACTCTACCGACCCACCTCTGCCCTCCTAATTCTATTGTCATTTACGGTGTTATTTTGAAGAGAGAAAAAACTTGATCAATTTTGATTTGAATAATTAATGTAGACATACAGAACACCGGCATACTTTCTTGAATGAATTGTTTACAGATTTGAGTGGCATTGCATTTTTGCGTTGTGCCTCAGCTGACCTTTTTGTACCTTTGATTTCAAAGAATCCCTCAAAGGGAATTTCATTAATGCAATATCAGATCGCCAATTAGTAGAAAGCTGGGGTCTTGAAATATTTACTAGGCGAATAGGGAAGAAGGTGCATTGATGGTTGAATTTCTCCCATTCTGTTCACGTTCACGATTCGAGCTACTCAAGACGCATAGAATCTTGTTAAAATCAAAAAACAGCATTACTGGTAGTTGCTTGACAAATTCGAATGTGTGGTATTGACACGTTTATAGGTAAAATACAAAAACAATTAAAAAATATATACTCAAAATAAAAGAAACTAGAACTTCTAGGCTTTTGGTGCCCCTGAAATGTTCCTTTGTCTAGCATTGGAATATTGAATGTCTCCTTAGATTCTTCTGAGTACTGCAAGCATTTGTGATTTCTAACCCATAATTGTTGAGGAAGTTCCGTTCTTTTTTAACTGTCTCTTCGGCGCTTGAGCTTTTAGTCTCCAAACGAATAACATTCCATACTCCTAATGAAATGTCTAATATTTTGAACATGGGGTGAAACAAAACCTGCAGGAAACATAATATAAGGAGCTGGTAAGAACGGTACTTATTTTTCCTTTAGGTTAATTGCAAAGAATAAGTATTTATTAGTGTAAATATTAGTACATTAAATACTAATTTGTTTGGATCTACTGACAAGCTAACCCGGGAGCTGGTGATTTTTGATAATGAATAGTAGGTGTATTAGTAGCTTAGTTAGACTTCCTGTTGGTGATGGTTGATGTTTATGCTGGTTAAGCCAATGAAAGATAAATGTTTGAAATAAGTACCCCGTAGCAAGGGGAACAAAGTGACTAAAATACTTCTTTGCACAACGGTCGGACCGGTTTAGTCCTAACTATCATTGAATACAATGTGTGAGCCACGGCCATGACACTGTGTCAAGATAATACCTGGTCTCTCAAACCATACATGCAGACATGTTTCATTATTACCAATTAACAGTTCTCACAAGGATGCACCTATCATATGATTTGCTAATCGTTAAATATTATCATTTTTGACAAAATCAAAAGAAAAGTTTATTATCACTGCAAGTGGCTTTTGTCAAATTTTGGGTTTCAAGTACTGAAGGCACCTGTTGATATACGGTTAAACACCTTACCGCCTCATTATTTAACATGTTTCGTGTGATTGCCCATTAAACATTGGGTATTGGATACAAATTAAGGTGAAATGGCAAACACTCGATGGCAGAAAAGTTGAATAAGTCGATAAACACTGGAGACATTGTGACCTCATTAGTGATCCTCTCCAAGGTGTTACAAGCACCTCTCATAGTGGAGGTCCTTGAACGAGCAACTAAAAGCTTGCCAACAAAATGAGTTGTTTCAAGTCACTTCCCTGGGAATTCCTCTCTGGTTAGGCAGAAGGGGGCCTCTTGAAATAGATGCGTGCCAGAGATCACACCCTACCCAAAGAAGCCCCATCTTTAATGACAATTATGCCGTAACATTCTCAGAAGGTACTTTAGAATTACAAGCAAACGAGACATCGTTATCGTCCTTGTAGATGTGAATGACTTTACTGAAATAGTGTGATATTTCGCATAATTCTTATGAATGTGTCTGCTCTTATCAGAAATCAGAAACTCTTAAAGAAAACAATGAAGTTGTAACCTGGACTTGAATGCTGTGTATAGCTATCTTGCCCGTTACACAGAAACGTCCGTTGATAGGGAGATTTTATGTGACATTAACGGAAAAAGGAAGCCAAAGCCTTGGATAGGGCCTTTAAACCTCCTTCAGGTTAACCGTAAAGCCCGATTAAGAAACAAAACTCCCAAAGCAAACGTTGACGAAAATTGGGACTGCTAGGACCGACTGATAGCCTATGGAAAGCAAACTTCCGTTAACTTCTCTTTAATTGATACATCATGGTAAGGATTAAGTGTCTAGTTTCGTACATTATCGTTTTTTCCAACGTCTTTAAGCTTTTACAGTCTCTTTTATTTTAGTGTCGTTTGGGTTTGGTCAAATATTGGGGTTCCAAACCGAGGTCAATATACTCATTAAAGGAAAGGCATGGGAGTTCTATCAATGGTAAGAAAAATATATGCCCAGTGTTCGTGTCAATCAACCAAGGTCAAGGGACACTGCAGAGTTCTTTCTATGTATACATAATACGATATAGACACTCACGAATTATATCACCCATGATGATTCCACACGTTATTATCTTGTTGCATGTGCTGATCCTTTTTATATTTCCGTAATCACTAGCCAATCTCCTGAATCAAATATTGTTATCGTGTTTTCGTTCACCTTGTATCGTAGGGCATATTGAAGTAAGGATCAATATCTCTAGTAATCACATTCTCTGTGCAATGAATCCGTATATCATTTTTATGTATACAATCTATCGTTGCATAAGGCGAAGGCGGGCTATGCCAATTACCCTCTCCATTTCTCAATTTACAGTAAAACCTTTATGTGTACAGACCTATGGCACAAGTGCTCCCTATTCCAATCGTCGTATCTAATCGGAATGGTAGATTAGTGATAATGGGTTTATTGTGTATCTGCAGCTATGGTGCCGCCTTTTTTCCATTCCCTACCAAAATAGCCACAGATTTCTGAAGTAATTGCTTTGTGTTTAGTTTCTGATTTGTTGTTTCATAAGTCCATCCCTCTATGATTTGCAGCCTTTTATGTCAGAGAATGAACACACAAATGTATGCATTTGCACTTTAAAATCAAGGTTTTACAGCTCACAGTATTGATCGTTACTGTGGGTTATGCGTCTATCTTTTGCCAACCGCCAATTGAAAACAAAATGTTCAGGTTCATTTTAACTTAATTCCCGGGCCTATTTAATGCATATTCCTAAAACACTATTATGAGTACTTTTCTTATAGGCTCATCTACTTGAAGCGTATCTGCTCGTGTATCAACATGTAGCTATCAGAAAAGATGATCGGCATGATTTTTACCTTTAAATCTATATATGACAAAAAAAAGTGGCAGACGACGTGCCATCTTTGAAAAATTGAGGTTTTTCTCGTGTGAGCCTTTTTATTTATAAACTTTGATTAATTGGTGCCTACTTGTACGACCTATTTGATATTGTACATTTATATTTACAAATGTATAACTTTCATTTTTGAATATAGAGGGTATGCCGTTTCATTATTATGAATATAAAATGTCGTTTTCTTCCGTTGTCTTCTTTATTTCGATCGCTTTATATAAGTGATATGTACTGAGGCATAATTATGATGATCAGGATTTGAAAAGTTAATTAACTAAACGATGGTTTTCCATCCTCTTCTCATTGTACCCATTTCACCAGTATGGTAACATTTATCTTTATATATGCTCTAAAAGTCTGTTTTCCTCATGGAATATCGGTTAAGAATTGAATTGAAGTTTAATTAGGGTCTGTTTCACTATGGAGCCGATTCTAGTTCACTGTGATCTCTGGAGACATTAGTCTTAATTATTCTGTAATCTTTTAATCTCAATCCGCTATATATAGACATTTACGTGGAAAGGTAGATAACAATGATGCACATAGTCTTGTTCATTTTCCATTTGAGAAATGACCATATCTTATATCAATTCTCTTAATAGGATTTTTCACTATGGCATTTCTAAAGGATAGACGTTACAGCCTTTTCTTAAAATAATCACATCAATCCGGGAAGGTACAAGCAGAATGTCGCTGCTTCGTTGTTTTCATATCTAGGACCATTAGTGAATCAATTACTAATAACATGTCTAATAATGCTTTTCCTAAAAAAAGAAATATCTGACTTCCATGATCTAAAATGTGTTCATGCAATACATAGATTCATGATATGAAATATTTTTATATATATCAGCGGGACTCAAACCCGCAAGTCCAGTACACCTTATTCGAGGGACAGAGCCTGTGTTTGGAGAGATACACAGGTCTGCCAACCATTAACAATGGCTTGGATTTTGCATGGATAGCCGCCGCATAGCCTGTCCTCATTTTGAAACCCAACCCTAAACCCATCTCAGTGTCTCTCTGTCAGAAAAAAACCCACGATTGGCCAGCCGAGGCCGCTCCTTGGTGAGCGGTAGTGGGCGTTTTAACACGCGCCCACGGCTTGAGCCACTACAAACTTCTCCCACATTACCGCGCCGCGCCTACGACGCACCGCTCCAAGCACGCTTCAATGCGACGTCGACGCCCGCGGCCCGTGCCCGCTAGGGGCGCTGGGGGTGTCACTGGGGGGCAGCTCGACGACCGACACCCCGGGTGGTGAGCTGCGGGCACCGGCGACTGACAGCGATTGGCCCAATTGACGCGGCGAACACTCGGCGGGTTGGGGCCGGCCGCGCCAAATAAGCGGCGAGCTGCTCGAGCGAGCAGAACGGAGTGGCTCACTGCTTAGGATGGGTAAACGGCTCTATATCGCCCATGAGCCGCTGGGGAACACCGTATTGTCGCGGGGAGACTCTTGAGAGAAGGTTTTTCAAAGCGTAAGAAAATAGAAAGGTGTCAACAGAAAACATAATTTTAATCGGAAACGGAGGAAAGATATAGTAAAAATGTGTGATATGACAGGCAATTCTGCGGCAACCGGTCTCTAGACATTTATAGCTATTTCACCTATGACACCAGTTGTAAGGGATGCTACACTATCGAAAAAAATGTTTTGACAATTGTTATGTACAGATCCGCGAGATCAGTTTTCATGCGTCGATTTTACTCTGACAAAACTCATTTCACCAAGCCTGATAATATTGCAACGTATCCCATTAAGTATACTGGGCAGGGTACAGTTTAATAAATATGGTTACACTGGTACTTTGTGGAACACCTACAATCCATCTTCCAGGGTACAACCTCTCATACCTACATCTCCCCATCCCCCGACAGGTAATAAAAAGCACATTGATTTCCTTATGGAACCTCCAGATGAAACCAGCTCCTTGGATATATAAACAAGTATTGCATCAAATGACTAATTGTTTCTCCAGATAAAGGACACTGTATGTAAAAGTGTTCACATTGAGAATGCACCTGTATTTTCGTTTTATCCTTACATGTGTCTTTACATGAGAAACAATACTGTATGACCTTTTGTAAGGAGCCTTTTATTCTCAAAAGACCAGGACCGCTTTCTTGTTTTATACAATACAATGCAACTCATTATACAATAAGTCTCTTACCATAAGGATAATACTGATAAATACATATACCCCGGAGTTACAGGGCCAGACATCAAACCCCCTGCAGATCTATACCGTAGCAATATGCTAAAGGAATATCAAAGGGTGTTGTGACGTATTCTGCACATGCCACGCATCGTATTGCAGATGCAGCCTTGACTCAATCGATGCACATTTGCCGGACAAAAGAGCCGTGTTGAGGTGGGGGCATCCATATGCAAGGTGTATTTGGTGTTGGCTCCAGCATTGTCAGGATGAAAGTGGACCTTTTCTAACATTTCAAGATGGACACCAGGGTACAAGAAGGCTATACACTGCTACGTCTGTACTAAAATATTATATGTTTATACCATGAAAATAGTTTTTGATAGCAAGACGTGCAAATAATTAGCCCCTCCTGCTAATGTCTACGCCTTTCCCCTGAAACATTCGACAGCAAAGATTTGGTGACAAAAGAAGCTGAATATGCTTTTGGCACTAGGGTCAGGCTGACTTCAGCTCGACCCTCCTCTGACCGCCCACATCTCAGATGAACACCTGCCCGGTTCCTTTAATCTTTACCGCCCCTAGTCAGGGTCAAGGCCAGTCCTCGTGATTATCGATAACCCCTGGGTCACCAAGAGGTTAGGGTCGTGGGAGTAATGATGAACAAAACAGCTTGTAGGATTGGGGGCATGAGGGGTAGGGCAAGCGGCCAGATCGGCAGTGACCAGATGAAAACAGAAAGAACTTCCGACCCTCAGAGACAAATAAGCAGCAATGGTTCAGTTCTGGTGCTGCCCTTTTTGCTGAGTCAGCGGCTTTTGACTGCCAGCTGTGGGCGTCTTTTCCCCATTGCTGTTGCTGTATGGGTTCCGATAAGTGTTGGGAAACTCACTTCGGTAGGACAGAGTTCAGGGAGGTACTGGTAGTCAATCCCACTGCACCCAAGTGACATGGGTTTGTATGGGGATGAGAGGGTCATTGGTTCCTGTAACTCTATTAACCCTTTAAGGACGCCAGTATCCCTCAGGCATCACCAGGCCTAGCCTCCTGTATCTCTCAGGCATCACCAGGCCTAGACGCCAGATGCCTGAGAGATACATAGCAAATATGTCAGAATTGTCATTTTATTGCTTAATATATATCAAAAACTTTTTTTTCTATTTAAAAAGACTGAAACAGACCATATTATAATCTATCTAACAATTGCAATTTAGAAAATAATTATTCATATACATGTTTTAGCTTCTTATAGGTCTAATTAAAAAAATTATGGGATAAATGGCGTCTTTTGGGCATATTCCATCAGTTATTTGGTGTCCTATATGTACTATTTGAAAAATGTGTGGCGTCTTGAAAGGGTTAAGTTTACAAATTGAAGGCTAATTCAGCAAGCCATCGGGTCCAAAGGGGCTCCTTGGCATTGATGTCCCAAATAAACCCCTAACCGCTTAGTTTATAGTCTCATGCATTATAAGGTACCAGTAAGTTTTATAATCACAAAAGAGTATGGATCCATATTTTTATTCCTCAAGTATCAGGTCACTGAGTTATACTTTTGTGTCTTATTTGATTTTTCTATTCACAGAACCATGATTTTTAGCAAGTAACTGTGTACTTGAGATCCCTCCTCTCCGGATTCAGGATCTCTGAAAGGTCAGGAAAAGGGGAAATAATGTTACATAACCACCAGAAGTCAGTCTCGTCTACATTTCCATTCCCTTTAAAAGTCTGGATCGACTCCAATAAGTCTATATTAACGCTATATTCTGGCACCAGGTCTGATCCATACTTGATTTGGGACCCACGCACCGTTTCACAAGCCTGGCTGTCTCAGCTGTTGGTTCACACTTATTGGGAGCTCCCATCTCCCCGCCTCACCCCACCCAACCAGTTGGCGCATCTCTGGTTCCTTTCCGCCCTATGATCCAGTAGATCGGTGTTCGAAGAATGGGTTGGGGGTACGTCGTAATATTGCAACCGTCCCAATTCTCTGATACGTTCACGTCAAGGGATGAGCTTGTAACACGTAAGTATCTGGCGCCCAATTGTTGGCCCTAATTGAGCGCTAACTGTCCTCATCAGAGGCTAATTTTCTAAAGAATATGCTTATATATAAGGTGTGTAAAGAGCATACGATCATGTCGAACATGTCGCATGCGCATGCGCTAATGCACACCGGTTTAGTTCTTAACCTTTATGCTGACCCCCCCCCCTTTTTTTTTTTTTTTTTTTTTTAAATCCTGTACCTGCCCCTGGATATCACCTAAGGGACAGTTTAAGGAAAGTGTATAAGGCAAACCGTTGCACAAAAGCTTAAGAATAATACAGTAATATGTCATATTCCATTAGTCCTTGTTTGTATATATGGTTACTTATAATGGTCGCTTTATGTAAGCGTGGATATATTGAAAAGCCTGTTATATATGCATAAGTTCTTTTGTCTCTCAACACAGTGGACAGTATGTTTCATAGTTTACTTTCCCCGGGCTATGACAATATCGCTTGCTCATAGCAGAGTAGTATACGAGAATGTGGCTTTTTGGCAGGCCGGCATAGCAATCAATGACGTCGTTTTCCTGTATAGGCCCATCTACAAGCACTTCTATACTATAACAATCTCTTTACATTTGGAGTTTGGTCACATAATTGATAATTGGAATGCATGACATGAAAATTGGTTATTCTATTTAAATGGTATTCTATTCTTTTTAAACACATCATTTCTACTAGACCTATGTAAATTAGTGTACACAAATGTTACTGCCAAGGATTAACTGGGAAGTACGGCTTGACCGAAATAGATAATCACAAACGCAAAGTAGATGGCAACCTGGGCTATATACAATGTTACATCGCATTAAGGAGTCTTAATCAGACATTACATTACTTTAATAACATTATTGGGTGGGAGTCGAGACAAAGTAGTATATGAAAATATCGGCTTATATCAGGTGGTCAAGGCAATCAATCGTCTTTTGTTCATGAATACATTCCCACTCTTTGCTGCTTTTAGTGATGTCGGTTGTTGGGGTCTATATGATTTATATAGTGATTATTTTGTATAGTATTTTTTAATTAAAACATGAAAATTGGTTTGACTCATGATCTGATTTGTAGTCATAAGAGTATTAGCGTAGGGCTGTTTGAGATTAATGCAGTTCTTTGTAATTTAAAGAACCGTTTTGGAGATGTGAAATATATCACTATTTGGGGAAAATCAATCAAGAAAAAGTATGTATCGCATGTCTAACTGACTCTCTTCTACAGTAATTAGCGCTGCACCCACCCATGATAAAAGTGTCTACACGTATAGTCTCTTTGCAATAATAAGTGTTTGATGGCATTTCCCTCGTCATTACACCGACTTATTCTATTAACAGATCCACACATACATTTCTACTTCTTGCGTTAATTTGACGCCAAATACTAATGATGAGAGGTCCTAACGACCCTAACAAATACCCACTGCTCCGGGCATGCCTGGAGGCCCTTTGCGAGGGGACGCTGACTGGTGTCGCCACCACACGGTGGTCTGGTCAACCTGGAGCGGAACCATGTAGCCCGCCGCAGAAATAGGCCGGGAAACTAGAGTAGATATGTTGAGGGCCACCCTAGGGGCCCTTACTTGTTACAGGCTTCCTTTAGTACACACTCCCCGCCTTATAGCCCATAGACACGGAGACTCGGCTCGGAGAGCGCAGGCAGAGAGAACAGAGGGTGGGTCGGGATGGCTGTAGTAAAGGTTGGGACCTACTGACGATGGGAAGGCGCTGATAGTGAGGGGTCATTGCATTATCGCCCACCCAAGGCGATGGTTTCCGGTCTGCCTGATTAGATTAGGCCACTGGTAACCGGCCGTTATCGCTTGGTATCTGAGGAACGTGTTCGCGGGACACACAACCGAGGGCTACCAGCGAAAACACGGCAGTGCAGCAAGCCCTGATTGACATGCACATTTCAGCAAGAAGGCGTCACCTTCGGGCTGAGTTCTCCTGTACAAATAAAGAGAAGCTGCATCACAGAAAGTACTAAATAACTGCTTCAGGAAAAGGCAAGAAAAATAGAGGAACCGTAAAATTATCCCAGTAAAAAGTGATAAAAAAACCCAATATCTTTATGACATCTAGTACTGAGGAAGTGAGTGATGTTTAGAACAATCTGCTACTCCATCTTTAGCCTTGCACGCAAAGAAAATGCTTGTGGAAACCTTGATAAAAACGCAATATGTCCTTATTTACATAGATCCATTGGAGTGGTTTCATTGCAGCTAGAATGGCCTTTAAATATTAACATACAGTAGGATCAAGTTGCAACCCATCGCTTCCTGCAATAATGAACTGGGGCAGAAACCCATTCAACAATGCGGGTATGCCCTTTTTAAAGTAAAAACTCATACCTTCCTACAAAGATGTTAGGCATATCATTGCACAATATGAAGGAAGCATATTCCTATTGATACGTATGCATCCAGGAAGGTTTTTGTGTTTATCCAATTAGCACTGAGTTTACCTTCGATAGGCAAATCATGCAGATAAATTTGTTCTAGTGAAGGCGCGCACTAAGCAACCACCCTTTGTCATTCCAAACTGTCTAGTTTGAGTGATTGACCCCCGAAACTGGCGGCGGCATTTTGTTTTTTCAGCAGCAATATAATTTTTCTTGTTCTCATTTGTGAAGTTAGATCAATTGACAATCATGTCGTATAAACACCATTCTGTGTACTTATTTTCTCATTTAATTTTCTAGGTAACATAAGTGAAAATATCTAAGTCCTATATATTTCATGGTAGAGATAAAGTTCTCATTTCATTTTCTGTGTACGGAAATGTTGTGTAATTTCTATTTTGAATGTCTTTATAAAGTAGAAAGTCATCTTGGTATTTTACATGGATTTCGAAAACTTGGACCCAGCGTCTATGCTCCTGAAACATTGAATAAAGTTCTATGTACCGAAATACGTATAAGCCACCGCATATTAGATGTATGAAAGTAAGGCTAAAAAAATGAATATAATTACTGTATTTATATTCTAAAAAAGACGTGGTACGAAATGTCGGGTTCAGATTTCATGACTGTATTCACAGTTTGTTTTGTATCTGGTAAATATCTATTCACTTGTATGCTTGACAATAACAGTCTCAGGTTTCTCATATGACAGTTATTTACATTATCTAGTTTGTTGAAGCAACCACTAGTATGTATAAAGAGACTGAAGTATGACAGAACTACGGAAATTTTTGATTCAAATTTTTATTCCTCATGTGATATGGTTACCACAGAGTGTGCACTATGGGTGTACAGTCCTGGGTATATTTTTTTATATACTGTATCCAAATAGAAAAATTATGACAAATTCATAAGATCTCATAACACTGAGAGTTCACCAACTGTGAACAAACACCTGCCTGGCAACCACCACAGGGAACCAATCAGTGAAGCCATACCTTGGATACACACAACAAACATGGTCACATGACAATGCTACAAGGCAAAAGGAGGGAAATTCAACCTCCTGCCAGGTCATTTGTGGTCGAGTAGCCAAGCCACGTTGAGAGATCCTCTCACCCACAGAACTACGGAAATTTAACTCATGGGCTCTTTTTCGTAACTGAGTAAGCCAATTAAGTCAGTAATTCATGTATAGTGATTAGCATATCATTGTTAGCAATCTTTTTGTTAACAAAATATGATATTTCACACTCCACAAGTAATTCATGTTATGCATGGAACTGCTTGTCTGTCAACACATTTCACAATACACTGATTAGTGACCGCTTTGCCTTATGAGTTACAGATATCGGGGCAGTTTTAGTTTCTCATGTCAGTTCTCTGGTATTCTCATTTACTACATAGCCCCATTTCCTTTTATGAACACTCAATAAGAACCCTATTCACCCGGTACGTCTCTCTGTTCCCGTTTTCAGCAAGATGTACATCATTTACTACCAGCAGCAGAACCTCGGGGACCACTCTACCCTGAGGAAGTTGTGCCGCTGTTTCAAGCTGCTGAGCGTGCCCAAGTACCGGTCGCGGGGGCTCCACAAAGGGATGTTAAGGTACGGTCTCGATGACAAACACTCCTGTCAGCCACTTTACATTTCTTTCTACTCAAAAACATGTCCATGTCACATCCCCTTGAACCAAAGTGCCCCAAGGCCTGCCTGTTCCTGGGAGTACTTCAGTTGTGGCGTGTGCATTATTGTTATTGGTTTTATTTCAATCACGGCGTATAACCGTCTACACAGACACTGACATAATCTCCGCTATTGCCATTAATGCCATTTCTTTTTTTTTAGGTTTTCATACACCAGTCACCCAATATCAAATATTATTTTGTTGGCCTAACATGTGTCAGGAAACGACTCTATCAAGGTTCATTCTGCCCTTTAAAATATCATTTGTTTTCACTGGGCATAGGTGCACACATACCTTTCTATTGCAGCAGCTATTCGTAATTCCAAGGAGCATTCGGTTACACTTGATATCCAAGTTTATGTTTGTGAATTCAAATTTATATATGCTATTATAGGTCAGGTGAACAAATAGAGGACTTAAAAGTAGTTTTTTTTGACCATCTTTACTAATTTTAGAATAACTTTTCATATAATGTGGCTACAGTATTGAATGATATATCAATTTAAAGCTAAGAATTCACCTGTTCTAAGAGTGGAACAGATAGCTATCCCAAATGGAATGTTTTCATTCTATAGAACTAAATAGAACCCACAATTCTATAAAAAGTTGCCGAAAATGTTGGACTTCCATACTTAAGGGCTATAAAATATTTCTGAACCATTCCAATTGCTTGAAAAACCTGCATTTTCCAAAAAGACATTTCATTAGGATTATTTTGATATGTTATTTATGACTATAGTCAGCACCAATAAAAGGTTATTAAGTTTTGAATGCAAAAGATAAAAGTTCCGAAAACCACCTTTTTCGCCCATTTGGCAGCCCTATTATAACACTAGATTTCACTCCAAATATGATTGGAATTCTATTGTCCTCTGTTCTTGCACATTAATATTATATTTTTTGTGCTATTCTAAATAGCAAATAATTTTGTTCAGCACGTACACTAGCCTGACTTATTTAGCATGTAATGTTGTAATATAGATTCACAGAATCTGAGGTCAGTGAAACGTATAATGTGTATTATATTGTTGGGCATTAAATTCTGTAACTGTCTAAGACTTCCATCCCAGTGGAGCCTCAAATTTATGTGAAATTTTTTAGAATTTTATTTCAAAACTGTTCTAAATTGTAAATTATGGAGATTTACAAATGAAATATTGCCTATAGAAACATTAAATACTATTATAGGTATAATATAATGGACTGTATTATGAATATAATCCTAAATGCTTAAGAATATGTGCAAATAATGGTCAGAAATGGTCATTTATTTTGCTTAATGAGGCTTAAAATGCCCCTCCAAAATGTATAAATTGTGTTCTGTTGAGCATACAATAAGTTTTTAGATATATTTTCTTATCAATTTGAAGGAAATTGATATTTAACCACATCCTCTAGGTGAATTTGGAATATTATGATGCCTATTTATAAATTTGATCAGGAATAACAAACTATGAAATGGGTGCCTACCAAGTCCCCTATTTGCCCACCTGACCTATACCTCCATGTTGTTTCCGACAGACACGGTATTTTAGAAAGAGTTTGATTGCTGGACATTATTGCATGAAATAACTTGTTTTAATTGTCTGTAAAAATCAGGTACTTTCGAACAAGCTAATATTTCTGAGTAATTTCACCAAAAAGAAAACTATATTTTTAGCGAATCTATCTAGTTGATAACCCATATGAAAAGTCGCACAATTGCTACCTGAATATAGACTAAATGAGATCTCATCAGATTTAACATGATGCGATTTGTAGATAGAGAGCAAGCAACATACAGCATGGAATATATTGCCTCCTTCAGGGATGTACGTTATTGGACAGATGTATGTGCTATACTCTCTACTTTTTGGTTTTCTTAATTTTGGCTAACTGAAAAATATGAAATTTGGCTGTTCAGAATGGCTATAAATTCACAAAACTGGCGAACAAAGCCTGAGGCTTAGCATGAATAAAAGCTAATAACTGCAGACTGATTTTTATATATCTCTCCCATCTAATAAAGGTTATAAATAGATCGGTCTAGTTCATGAGGCTAAGCCTGAATAACAGCTAATAATCCTAAAGGCATAAGCTTCCACGGTCAAGGTTAAAAAAATAGGATGGTCATTACAAGTAACTGATTCGAATAAACGAGAACAGATAGACCTCAGTCCCAGAAGCCTTCTTTCGGATGATTAACATCATATCGCGAAAAGCTGATATAATGGGAAACCTATTGAAAATACAATATCAGTATTATTAGTTGCCTCCGCTAATATACAAGTAAGTGGATAAGAAGTATTGCACCACATTAGGGAAATAAAGCCACAGAATCTTAAATTGCTAAAGCAAGGTCAGTTAGGAGCCGTCCATTAACCCTTTAGACCACACAGGTTGCATTCATGAATTGCTGTTGGCATATTTCCCCTGGATTTCCATGGATTTTCCTCCGGAACTCCTTAAATTCTTTATACCTGAAGAAGTTCAAAGGTCTACCCATCCATACCAATTGAAGTTATATATAGTCTTCTGGTTTTCAGCATTGGTTATGTGGTTTTCCGGCCGTTAAAATACCCCAACAAACAAACAGCATTGGTTAGGAAATTAAATAAGCTGATATATTGGTCACTTTTGTATGTTCAATATTCATTATAGTGTTCTCCTTGGAAAAAATCCGTTTTTCCGGGCGGCTACGGCTTGATCGGGGAGGTACCCACGGGCGGCTATGTCTGGATTGGGGGTTAAAGGGTTAATTACATGTACACAACGGGCAGGTAGTCAATGCTTTAGTATGTTTTGATATGTATTTATTTATTGGAGTCTGCCCTTCTGGTGGTGTAATGCCATAGGATGCTTTTGCTCATGGCCGGTAGAAGTTACTGATGGAATGAACAAGCTGAAACCGTCCCTGACGTAAGCCATAGGGAAGCAAGAATAAGGGTCCTGTTTAGGTGGTAGAAGAACACTTTGATATTGGTTTGACATAAGTTTGAAATGAAGTTGTGGGATTAAGCATAAATAGGCAAACTGTATATATACGGGAGAGGTAGTGCTTAGGCCTATTGCGTGTGTTCAAGCTGGGTGGTCTGATTGTGAAACTGCACCGTGCATCAGAATAAGGGACCGTGCATCAGAATTCTTACTATAACCCAATAATGACATTACAAACAATTATTTAACGTAGTCTTCGGAAATACCCATAGTTATAAAAGGAACCGTGGGAGTTAATGGTGGTTTAGATGAAATGCTTGTGGTTATATAAATACCCAACCAACCACAAAGGCTGAGATCAGCATCAATGTGGCTACGCTCTACATAGCTTCCTGTGTTAAGCTTGTAAAATGCTGAAGTGGGATAGGGGATCATAAAATACATACAGAATTAATGGTTAACACCTTACTTGTGTAATAATTTAGGGGTGCTCCTAATACCAATATTTACACAGGATGTTGAGTTAAAACGCAACTACCTTTGGACAATCGCAACGCCAAATTGTGTATGCAAAAAGGTGGGCCGGAAGTTTAATTAGTTAACCCACGAAGAATGTCCTTGGAATTGTTCCAATTTATACCAAAACAGGAAGGAGCCAAGTCTATTTAAAGCTCGACCCAAATGCATGGTCAGTGGTTTTCGAAGCTGCTCTTAAACAAACTTGACACGCCCAGAAAGTTTTAATGCATGGCAGGTGCAACAATATACTGACTAAGGAAAAAGTACAGATTAATTTTGTTCAAGGAGTATCTAACGGTTATTACGTATGCAGTTACAAGTTAATTTGTATAGAGGAAACAATCGGAAAACAACGTTGCGTGCCCCGCACTCTGTTTCTTTCTATTTAGTTTTGTACTGCTGTTATTATTTCTTTTTATACAGCAAGTACCTTTTTAAAGTTTTCGTTCAGCGACTTTCAACTTCAAATATAAACTCCAGCACTTCTTTAGTATATCCATATGTGCACTTATCAAATTACTGTCATGGATAAGTTAATTAAAACCAGTACTCCTAGAGGTTTATCATAGTATGTTTATCAGTAAAGGAAGAGTGTAGGGCCCGCATTACTTCGTCTGTCTTTGCGCGTTTTTGCAGTAACACGCGATATCTGCAGATAAACGGAGAGAAGATCACGAAATGGGCGGTGGGTCATGAGAGCGGGCGGATTGTATAAGCAAAGGGTCACGGTTTTATTGCTTTAAGAATAAACCCCGAGGTCAGTTTGTGGCACATGTTTCTATAATGAGAGATGGAATAAAGCGCTTGATGAGGCAATAGTGGGTGTGTTTCACTGTGTTTTTATTGTGGAGAAAGGCCCAACGGTGGGAGGAAAAGGTTCTTTGACCCTGGAGGAGTTTAGGATTGGAACTGTCATTTATGTCTGTCTTCCATGGCGGTAATTGCCGAACTTAACCCAACGCAGCGCTTACCCACACGCCCCTCAGGGTGTTTCCCTTGCAATTTATTTTTTAACCGATTCAGCACATCCCACACGGCCGCTTTGCAGCTTTTGAGGGCACGTCTTCTCGCAGGTCAAAATCAATTAAGTCGGGCGTCTGGGGTCAACGCCCTGGGCTTTTTTTCTGTTTTTTCCCCCCTCTCTTTTTCGTTTCCTTTTTTTTTAAATGTTGTTACAATACTGTTTTGTAATTCCTTGCAGTAGTCTAACCCAAATGACCCCCAACCCCGTCCACAGTACCCATGTCCACGCCGGCCGGCCGCCAGTCACACCACCTCACCCCGCGGGGAAGCTGGGCTAAATTGAGTCGCTCGCCCGGGGAATCCCTACCGGAGACGCTCGCCACTTGCTCGAGATCACATCACGTGACCGAGGGGGTTTTCTCTGAAATTTCCGAGCTGCTCGAGAGCCGTACTCCCGCGATGTTTGACTTCTACCGGTGGGGGTATACTTCTCCAAGCGTGATCTGCTCCGACCGAGCAAGTAGAATAAGTGAGGAGTTTTGGGAGGGGGGGGGGGGGGGAGTCTACGGAATAGAGCTTTACAACGTGAGCCAACTGCGAGGGGCGTACGGATAGGATTGAAGGTCTATGCCCTCTGATCCGTCCCCCATCTTGATCCTCCGGGCAAGGATCTAGACCTGGACCCCCAGCGCTGTTCTGAGATATGATAAATAAACGAGATACTCGGGTTATTTCTTTGATGAAGACTTCTTTCCCCTGTGTTGCCTGCCCCATATCAGGCTTCACCAAGCCCTCTTTCCCCTCATACCGTCTATAGAAAGGGCTAGTCCATAGAAAACGTGCGTGAGTGCAGACTGGGGAGGTTGGAGGGTGAGCAAGGTGGGCGTCTGAAGAAAATATGGCTTCCCGAAGGTCTTGGGCCCAGTTTACACTAAACTATTTTTGTGGTCCCATCCCTACGAATATGACAATAATTTTGTTTGTTAAGTCAGAATTGGCAACTTCAAATAATCATATTCAAAATTAGATGCAGGCTCCCTATGGATCCGTTGCAGCTTGCTCTTCTCATAAATTTGACTAGATTGGCCATAAAAATCACCCGCAAAATCGCCCAGTGTGAATCGGGTATCACATGGCCGCGAAAAGAATTGGACAGTGACACAGGCCATGGCCCAGTCAGCAAACACCTTACATCAGCGTCGTCACATAGTCGCCTTTTTGTCACGCCCGTTTTAATTGGATGAGAGGGAAAAAGGGGCCCGGTAATGGTGGGTGAGACAGATGGCTTCTCTAACGGCTTCTGACAGCAGGAGGCCCGCCAAGACATGATAATAACACACGACCACCGGCTAAAAACCCACCCCGGTAAGTAAAAGGTAGAGTCGCATCTGTATGATACGTTCAACAGGCTGTGTTTACAGCAAGCTGAACAGCCCTCTCCCTTTTCTTCCCAGCCAAAGACAGTTCCCAGAACAGTCGAGTTTTGACATGGCGTGGGGTATAATCTATTTTATAAACTTTAATTACAGCAATGACATGCTTCAGGTTGGTCTTGTGGTAAGGATATTATAAGTACACATGCACTTTTTTTTTCTTGAACCAATGTAGGAGATCTTATAATTTACACTTTCGCATAGATAGTTACAACACTGAAAGGAAGTATCATTTATTCAGCAGGGTGACACGAGTGTCAGTGTGCAAGCATGTCATTCCAAAAGAGAAAACAATGATTTGGAACTGTGGAGGAAAATGGAAGATAGGCTATGACTTGTTCTGATGTCAATCATGATACAATAATACCGTTAATGTTGCTCTATTATCGTTACCTTGTGGATTCGACTTTCCTATAGGCCCAAACCGTTCCTGTTTATACAAAACATATCCCAGTAATACGCAATATCATTATTAAAAGGCGATCCTCCGGGAGCCTTTTACTGGGCCTTAAGTCACTTGCAACAGTTGTGATGTCACAAAAGACCTTTTTGGACAGTGGTTTTCCTATAGTATTGGCTGTCTGTAATGTCATTTTGTCACCAAATTCGGAGGTAAAGTTTACTGTACAATTTTATTGAAAACATAAAAGCACTATTGGAAAACACTTCAACGTTTGAACTTGGGCATACTGAAACAAACTATTTTCTCAAAGCATGATAAATGAGCCTTTTTTGTTAGTGAATTTAAATGTTCTTGCTGCTTTTATGTTAGCATTTCCAGGTTTCAGTAGATCAAAGGCCCAGACTGTTTATCAACAATTAGGAAGGCATGTGTGTTAATTGATCTAGCACATGATGCCCTTGGGGGCAATTGATCTGGCACATGTTGCCCCTGGGGCATGGGTGTTTTACTGATGCTTACACTGTTTATCTTATACAAACAATTACCCTAGTGAATCTAGCACATGTTGCCCTCTGGGCATGGGTGTTTTACTGATGCTTACACTGTTTATCTTATACAAATAATGACCCTAGTGAATGGTCTTTTGGTAAACATGTATACTGAAAATAACTTAGATGAAACAACCAAATCAACCAATACAGTTTACTTATCTAACTACTTTGCATGGTTTTGACATGTGAAATTTGTTGGTTTGTTTCTACTTTTTCATAAGCCCAAGCACCCAGAAAATTATCACAATTTTTTAAATCCCCTAACTTTAATTGGTAACCCAGGAAAATTAAATAGAGTTATTTTAAAGTTACATGAATTGATCCACAAAAGAATTAATCTGTGATCTTGTAAATATGCAAAGTGTTAGACCTTGAGGTCAGTAAGAACTACCACAAAAAAAAATCACCTATCCTTTTTGTTTGCCCAGGAACATTTTCAAAATTTTGTATTGATTTAAAATTATGATAAAAAATTGAGTCCAAACCCTAGATACAAGGATCGCCGATTGGGTAGCTAGGCTATTAGATGGCCGGGCTCGTGCTTCTTGTTCAAGATTGAACACGCATGTTTATTTGGCCCTCCTAGAGCGCTAGCTATGTCTATAAGTGATTGCAGTCTGCCTCCAAAACGCTCGGGGATTGTTAGGGCCAACGATACATTAAGTGTGACTTGCGGAAGGAGAGGAAAAAATCGCGAGGGAAGTTGCTGGTAGTTCCGACTGATAGGCCTGCCTGTCGGGCGGCGGTCGAGATAATGGCCGGGTCTGTGCTTCGGGGAGTGGCCGAGAGGGGGTGCTGCTAGCTCGACCATTACTTCATTAGGTGTGGGGCGTGTGGGCCTTAGGGGGGAGCAGCTCCGAGCAGCTCCATCGTCACGGCTGCCATCTCCCGCCCCTCCTCCTCCACTCCAGCACGTACTGGAGATGTATGTCTACGGATTGGACACGCTGGGTGTTCTTGTTGTATGTATACATACACATCCAGACACTGGTGTGAGCCAGGTAAAGCTGACCCTTAGGTCACAGGTCAAACGTTGCCCAAGAGATTAACTCTCAAAATACACCTATTGATGGGTATTACTATCAAAATACTCCCATAAGTAAGCAGTAACCAGCCTCTGGTCACACATCACCGATTTTCTTTAAACCAACCAACAGGAAACTGACGACATAGCCAAAATTGGACACTCTTCATTTAGTCTGTACATAATCTGTATTCTGTGATTTCAGTGTGGCCCCTGGAGAGGTTGGGGCACTGTCGTTTGACATAGTCGGGACAACATGTGTATACTCTTCATGTAACCCGTTTATGATATTCGATGTCATCCCCTTAACTTACTTGACGTAATAGGCATTGTCGATAGTCTTTCTTCTGTGTCTCACAAAAGGGGAGGTATTTTTGTGTCACCAAAGGAGAGTCTCGCTTTGTTTTACCATAAAGGAGTGTTTTTGTCGATACCGACATACTTCACACATTAATAACGATTGAATGATGAGATCAATCTAAATAAAAAAAAAAAGGAACTCGGTGGAGAGCTTAACAGAAGCTTTCATGGTGTAGGCTTACATTCCTGGATGTGTATTTCTGTTTCCTTTCTTTGAATATCGAAACCATGATACACTGATGTATTACCTGCCGATTTCAGGGTAATCGACTTTCGCTTTAGGCCAACGAAATTATAGTTGTGTTCTGATTTCCTGGCACACCCCATTATTTTGCCCCAACCTTAAAGGTTTTATCAAAGACAATATTGGGGAAAATGATTCAAATAAAACTGAAATGAGCAAATGAACATTAACTGGTTCTTCTTACCAGGCACTCACAGCAGCCTCTTTTCCCATCAGTGTAGTTCGGACACACCGCGTGTTTCAAACGGATACATACGACATTGAACAAATATAAAGTACATAATATTTCTTAAGACCGGAGAGTCGTAACCTTCTGGAATTCTTTTATGTAGACGGGTGTGTCTTACCTTTCTTCTTAATTGGTTATGACACTCATAACTGTTTACGATTTGAGTCTAAAACCTGGTCACACATAGCAAAGGCCCTTAGGAGCCCTGAAAACTGAAGACTAACCAGCATTAATTAGAATTTGGAGTTGAATTCATGTGACTTGGCATTTATACCTATAATCCCCGCTCTCTATTGGCCCATTCGGAATGCGCGTCCTGTTTCACAGGCCGATGATATGTGTTTCTCGTCATAATTATCTCAGGGACATGAGAGGTAGCTCCGTAAGAGGTAGTTTGTCGTCACTTAAGATCTTTCCAGGTCTAGCCTCGGAGAAATAAAACAAAATCGTTGCACATGTCCGACATGGTTTAGACATGTCATTTTTGTGCTCAAATTCTATCAACATCATACTTAAAGTTAAACAAATGTCTGACGAGGTGAAAAAGCTTTTCAGGCCAACCTATCCTTCCGAAAAGTCAAATATAATTGCCCTCCCCAATTAGAGAATATATTTTCCTTTAGACATAATGGTAGATCTATGTCCTTTTTTAGGAATTAATGTTTCGAGTTAAAGTCGATGGCCTCAGCGCCTTCTTAGATCATGTTCATTAGAGACATATTTGGTGCTAATAGATGATCTCATTCAAAACATTTGTCTGATCAATAGGAGCAGTCGGACAAAAATAATCGTCAAGCTGCCAAAAAGTCTGAAGTTTGTATATGTAAGAAAAAAGAAAAAGACGTGCGTATGGCACTACACAGTAGTGAAAAACGCATTGATTGTGTAATATAAACTATGTAATGCATGTAATGTCTCTGTGGTTGACATATTGGATCCATTTAGACGGGAAAGTGTTTAAACTACTTAGATTTATATATAAACATTGATTATTACAAATGTATGGTTTGTCAATCCATCGGACGTTTTGTCATAATCGATTTGAGTCGAGAGGATGATATTGTCACACCAATAGAAGTTGCACGTCGAATTGCGTGTTGTAGATATTCCAGGCATCTATCAACATCAGGAATATCCATCAGGTAGAGTTACCATATATGAATGCGATCGATTATTGTTTGTTGGTGCACTGCAGACAGCTGGATCTGTTATGAATCAAGAGTCAAGGAGAGGTTTCGGTGCGCGAATCTGACCAAGTTTTTGCTCACTTATTCTACTTTAGGAAAGGCTGTCATAGACGTATTTCATTGTTGTGTTTGCTAAGTATTTCCCCTGAACCTACATTATTCATTGATAGGCATATTTAACGAGAAGGGTGAATTTGGGGTCAGGGAATCTGGATTATATACCCGTCCGTTATTTCAGTACTATTATAAAGTATAGCATTGACTAAAAATTCACGCTCAAGAATACAGGTGATACATTTTCTAACTGACCAGTATGCCGATTCAAAGTCATTTTCATTTGACATGCGCTGTATTAGTTTTTTATATCTCTACAGTACTCGGATCGGGCTATATATCATATTGACACTTACAAATATTGTACTGACATTGTAAAGGTGTTGGCAGTTGAGTTGGAACACATGCGAATCTGTGATGTACATATTTATGAAAATGCTGCGCTCCAACTGCAAATCTATTATACACATCGATCCAGGTCACCAAACCACCCTCGGGATTTAACTAATTAGCTGAGCATGGGTATAGATCGTAACAGACTGTATGTCGTAATGGTCCTATAGAATACAAACTTCTTTTATCAACTACATGACTGTTTGTAAATAGTTTGATGTTTATTTGTGTAATAATACAAGAGCATTTAATGTACATGTAAATCATATACACTTGATTTTCTATGCCACCTCTCATTGATGGATGGGCCAAAATAGCAGAATATGTATGAACTACTTTAACCGCTGTCCTAGAGCTTATTAATCAAATAAGAAAAAAGATCTTGCAGCCAATACAATAGACTAAAAATAAGTTCCTGCAAATTCTATCGTCTCTTTATAGATACAATATATGTGGGATGAACAGTACAAGAAGAAGTATTGGAACTATTTTGTGGTATTGTAATGCTTGTGATGCATTTCAGTCATATAGCTTTAAAGTGGAGCAGTTCTGAGGTCAACTCATCGACAAATCAATCTTACATTAGGTTGTATTGAGACGGGAAACCCTTTGATAGCTCTCTCCTTCTTTACCCATTGTCCCCTCTTAAGTATCTAATCTATAAGCACCCAGGAAGCTGTCCCTGATAACAGCCAAGTCTAGAGATGAGTGTGAGAAGGTCCTCCTTGTACTTATTCAGGTCCCACCCACTTGTCCTCCTTTTATCCTCCCCCCTCCTCCTCCTCCGGTCTCATACTTGCACTATTAATACGCCATTCGTAACCTCCAATCTCACAATAAAGGATGAGGCATACACACCTCTTCCCACCGCCACTCAACCGATGCTCACCCCCCTCCTCCTCCATGGTCGCAATACCTGATCCATATGCCACTTTTGGCGACCAGGGTACACACGGGGTGACCACGTTATACGTAATATGCCGGCGGCCATGGCGTTCCGCGTATTGGTCCATCAACAATGACCGGCAAATATACCCATCCTGCTCCTTTCATCAGAGGTATAAACGCGCCCGGCCGATTGGGCGACGGTCTGAATAATACAGGCCGGCCGGAGGGGGCGTCAGGCGTCAGTTATGGCGCGATTTATTGGCGCCAATGGGCAACGGCCGCCTTTGTAGTGGTGGCCAGGGGTGTGGGTCGGTGGGGAGCGAGGGTCGGTGGTTTTTTGGAGAGGACGTGTATTGGGATGGGTCGAGAGCGGTAACGTTTTGAGAAGTGTAGATGAAGGTGTGGCGCCGGTTATGTGGATGTTACTGGGGGGTTAAGGGCGGGGGCCTTTGGCTATGGGAACAGTCGACTTTTGATTGAAAAGCAGTAAGGTCTTGGAGGGAGAGTGAGAACATGTCAAGGGATAGGCTGTAGTGGTTAGAGGATTGGATGTACGTGATGGTAATTGATCGCATGTTACAATTGGTCAAGGTACCAGGGCCAATGTTCTACTTAGCAATCGGGACTTTAAGAAGAGGATTAGAAGGTACTGAAGTGGTAGGGGAGTAGGGAAGAAGCAGGCGCCAGGCCTTGGGTCCAACCCTGCTTATATGTAATCAATGACCAGTCCCACCCTTCAGGTGAACGCCGCTAGTCTATGCATTCATATAGAGTGCCTGCTTAACTCCTCTTTTCACCCCGTTTCAAAGCAGTATATGCATACATTTGCTATAATAAGTAAAATTGTGAACAATATTTACATAAACGTATCCGTGTCATATTTGCGCTACATGTTTGATAATGAGGGCCAATATGTCAGCTCCAGACTAACAGTATCTACCACGATGTCATACCTACTTTTTGACGGTTGTCATAAAGTGAATCATTACATGAGACTGCTGAAAAGCTTAGATACTTTCGACGAATGTTATAGCTATGTTGACAGCTTGAACACTCAGCTGCTGAGGATGCATGATAAAAATGAAGGATGCGACAAAATGATTTTAGAATATGTATGGTTAGAAGGGATGATATTATTGTATGACGAAGAACTCATATACAAGAGAAACCCCACACTTTGATCATCCTCTTTGTTTCTGTGTTATTGCAACTTAATTTGAACCATGTTCAGGAAAGAAATTGAGTTTCCTAAATGTTACCAACATCAAAAAAATCCAATAACTTTTATTAGATTTATTTGTTCCACCGTTTGCAATTTGTTGTAGCACCAATAACACATTCTTTAAAATACCAATTTTCTTTTTTTTTCCTAACCATTGTAATTTGCCAACTTTCCATGTTGATAGAATTTCTATAAAAAAAAAGTCCCATCGCACATTTCCTGTAATGCATTTTTTAAATCAAAAGTGCAGTTTTTCTTTTAGGAATATTATCATACTATGACAAAGATTTTCCCGGATAATTCCCTAAATAAAAGAATAATGTGACTAAAGGCCGTATTCCACATACCGAAAGTGAGCTACCGATTTTCAGTCCATCTACAATCGCCAGTGCCGATATACAATCGGCGGCCCTGGCGATAAAATTTACGAACATGTTGGTAAATTTTTCCGGCCGATTTTGGACTGGTTCCCGATATTACATTTTCGGCCGCCGATTATTCACTTTTGGCCGCCGATTATGCATTTTCGGCCGCCGATTATGTACCGAAAGTACGGGCCGCCGATATAGAACGTTGCCATGGAGAGGGTCACTATCGGCGGCCCGCACTTTCGGTACGTGGAATACGGCCTTAATTCCCTAGTACCGCAAAATGTGGCCGAAATGTGCCGTGCTTCCTTAAATCATCATTTAGTATAGAAAGAAAAAAAGGTGAAAGAAGCTTTAGAACACTAGGAACGTTGTAGTATATAATTACCCAGGTTTATCGTAAAATTATCTTTCCTCAATAGGCAGATAATTTCAGAAACAATCTCTTTTTTATGGGCCACATCCACGTGCTGACCAAGAATGACCGTATTTTGGTAGGATATGTTTCCCTTCCTTATCATGATACATCAAAAAGTTAGTCTTCGACTGGCAAACTTGCCTATAGCTATGCTCAAATAATGCACGAAGGCAGTTTTTCCATATCAGATCCACTTGTTTGATTCATAAAACCCTTGGCCCTTCCATACGTGTACATGGAGGTACAAGCTGCAGATGAAACCAGCATAGTATTGACAGGCCAGTATCATGGTCATGTTTTATCTGAAAATACATGCAACCTACGTGTATACAATGTAGCCATAAGTATATACTGCTGTAAAGACCGGCCGATTAAGACAATTTGTGAAAATTTGTGATAACTAATGATTGGATCAAGAAAGATAATACATCAAATAAAAGGCTACGTTTTCCTCTACGCTACCTGATGTTAGAAGTACAGCTATAGACAGTTTTAAAACCTGGGTCAGGCAAATCAAAAAGTGAATGTTTTAACCTCGATTACACGCTTATTATTCGATATCAACATTTCAAACATGTCAATAACATTCTTAGAGAGAGAAGATTTTACGCCCTAGTTTTCATTCTATCAACAACAAAAACTGTGGGCCTAAGGTATAAAGCCAATGTCTTCGATCTAAGACGCCCAACTGACACCCAGAATATTTTTCTGTGTGAAGTGTGTTTTCCCTCTATTCAACAACGTGTTAAAACTAGCTTTCTGAAAGTAAAGGAAAAAGCTATAGTGAGGGTGTCACATTTGAAAAGTCGCCGCACTTGAGAAGTCCCTACTCCACAATTTATAGAAGGGGTACCTGTTGAAGTGTGCCCAAGATTAGTTCCTTCCAACCAATGGGACGCCACCCAGTGACGATAGGCGACTTCTCACTTTCCCGGGCGACTTTCCAAATGCGACAAGGGCATTTATATTCTGGTGAAGACCCTTTGGTTGCACAATTAAGCTAGAGGTCTAACAGACCAATTGGTGACTGAACCTTCAAGCAAGAAAAATATCTAGTAAATTCTGGGAAACAGCGCAGACTAACGGTGATATAGAAAGTTTTTGTGAGCCCTTAATTATAGTTTTTAGTATTGTAGCTTATGGGAAGGGCTCACTCAATCAGTCATGTCTTTTGTAGGTATTTGGGCTTTGATCTGATTGCCCGGTTACACAATCTTACATACAAGTAGCTACAGGCCTTTGTCCACTGGCATGTATTTATAAGCAAGGACAATAAGTGTGCATCAAGTGTAATTTAGTGGGCAGGCCTCTCCCTTGCACCCTCCCCCACCCCCACTCCTTGAACTCAGTTCAAGGAGTGGGGGTGGGGCAGCGTGCAGTTTGAGAAGCCAGAAGTGGGTTACATAACCAGTACTTGAGCCACAGTCACCTGCATGTGGGTGGGTGCAGGGGACCGGGGCATTGACAGTCCACTCAACATAGTGGGGAGGGAGGGGGGGGGGGGGGGGGGGTGAGGCAGTCAGGGTCTAGGCAGTCAGTGTATGCAAGGCCTGGTAGGGGGAGGAGGAGAGGGGGGGGGGGGTCATGGTTGCTTGGGCGCATGGACAGTGATATAGGAGGGAGTCCTATTGGTCAATCAGGTTGACCAATGAGTGGACAGCTGCCCGGGACAGCTGCACTGCCCAATGGACACTACTGGGACCCCCACCTCTATGATGAGATTTCTGATTTCTAGTTAAGGGCGAACATCGATCGTTCCAACGATCGGAACTTTGATAGTCATTTGCTTCTTGTTTTTCAGAACCCATCAGATCCTAGAGACCTAAATCTGAACTAAAAACGGATCACATTCAGATTTAATAACTGTCCGTATGTGATGTTTCTTTGTAATCAATGGTTCAGTGGGCAGGGCTTCGTACTGAAAGCCATGGAAATAATATACCTGTACATAACGCCAAACTCAGGTAATACGAGAACCCTGGTTCACATATCCAATAAGAATCCGACCCGTAGAAAGGCTGATGGCTAAAGGCTTGACCCCACTCTAATAAATCCCCCAGAAAACAATTTCCACAACCATCACCCCTAACAAGTAAGCCTATACCCACTGAGCAGAGAGTTATATACAGGTAGACATATTAGACCTTAGGTATTTAGATGAGGCAGGTTGGTGATGGGTATTTGCTGTAAGCAGAGACTCCCCAGGTGAACGGATCGAAAAGGTATAGATATGTGTAGGTAATCCACTACTTCTCAAACAGCCAACTCAGGTAGACATCAGAAGGTGTAGCTCTACCTGACACCACCTGCTGGCTCCCACCGTGGATGGCAACGATAAAGGATGTAAAGAGAGAAAAAGGTGTATAAAGCCTCCCACCCTAACCCTCCTCCCCACTTGTATCATAGCACCTCCTTCTCCACCTCCCTTCAGAATCCAGCACAGCCCGGGGCTTTTAAAGCAGGTGTGCCTTGTGCGGGACTGTCAGTACCTGTTGGGCATTAGCGTCACCCTGGAGGAAGGCACTGGAGAAATGATACCTGCATTCCTCCAGTGTATACCACTCCACCGCCGCTTCCCGCGGCACTAGGCCATTGGGAGCCCGGTGACGAGAAGACTTCCACTTTTATCGGATAGGGTTTCTTTTTCCTTTCAATGAAAATGGAAGTGTCCTAAATGAGGCTTTATTTCATCTGATGCTCTTAAAGCCGATGTATTCCCGCAAATAACGTTATATTGAATTAGGGGATAGGCAAGTTCGCATTTAAAAGGTAAAAGTCAAACGTTTTTTTTTAAATTATATTAATGAGAAATGGTATGATTTTTCTGTATATTAGTATATAAAGGATTCATAATATGGAAACTATTGTATATGTATGAGTCTGATTATAATCAACTTCAAACCAGGCTAAGAAAACGAGTGTCTTCTCTTATGTTCACAGTAATAAGAGAACATGTTCACAATAATGAGACAAAAAGTACTTTTTCTTAACAACACAAGTTCCCTTTGTTACAGGTCCACAATAGACAAACACTGACTAATGTGTAGTAAGTAAAGGGGACCATAAAGCACAATAAGTGCTAGAATTACACTAAGGACTCCATCATTGTAGCATTTTGTTCCAGGATGTGTACCGCACTTTAGAATCTATACATAATTTGATATAGTGTTTCTAAAAGGCTGAAGGATAAAAGCGTCCAATAAAGGCTCTTTCCTGATCACCAGTCTATCATGAATGTCCCTGGTCCGTTGCATATAAATTAAAAAGCGTCCCTCGGTTAAACATAGATTGTGTCCGCGTGGTCTAACAGCTTAATAATACCCCCTACCCTTACACGTGTATAATCAACTTGGAGCACAGAGATAGCTATCGTGTGACCAATTATTAATATACTCCAGATAACCAAAGCACACGCCCTCCGCTTTCATGTGGCAGCAGTCTGCCAAAGATAAGCTGAAAACGAGAGGGCACATTTAGATGAGTCATCGGATCACAAATTACAGTGGGGCTCCTTGGCTAGATTCGGGGGACTGGCCAAAAAGATTTGTCGCTGATCAGATATCTGTAAAACACTTCCGATCTGGGCCTGTCACCACTGGGGTATTAATTAGCCCTTTTTGTGTGTGAGGCAGTTATTTCCTGGCGATGGATGGGCTCAATCTGATGGCTGATTTAATGGGCAAGGTTTGAACGTGACAGGTTGCCTGGTACGTTTTAGGAAAGAGGGAATTGGTAGATGGTGTGAGAAAGGAGTGTAAATAGTCTAGGGATATATCAGCCATAATTTTGATGATTATAACCTCCAAATTGTCGGCATTTATCTTACCTAGTGAGTAAAAAGTAGGTATGAGGTTATTTTTGTGAAAGATTATGTTTTACTTATTGCCTTCTGTTTTATTTGAAATATATCAAAGGCCATATTGAGTTTTTTTCATAACGCCAATATCTAATTCAAAATATTAAGGTTTGAAATAAAATCATTATCAGCATAACTGTTAGGCTGCCTATATTGTTTCTATGCGCGATGGAAATATTCATTATATCCATTAATGTTACATAAAGGTGATTTAATCGAAGGAAAATGTGTTTACAAAATGTACGTTTATTCCCACACTAAAGACTTTATTTCAACCCAAGTAACTTGAGTCGTGCTGGTTTTTCATTCATCCTATATGGACCAGAAGAAAGCAGTTTTTCGCTTTTGCAACAGTATTTATGGGCTTTTTGTACCATTACAAATTGTGGGATGGAGAGGCAAACTTGACAATCGTATTGAATATTCTAAAAGCGTCATTATTTCAAATTATCTTATTATATTTAACCAGGATTGAACAATCTCTTCTAACAAAACTTAAACCTTTTAGTTGGCTTTCATCAATATTATTGAAGTGCTTTTTAGTGAAAAAAATGGATTTGGATTGATGTATTATCGTAAATGGATAACATTTTTTTCACTTATAAGCGTCGAACGTCGATCCTTTGTGTTCCCTTAACTGCATAACGGAAAGTTTTATAGTAATTAACCTGTCTATTGTGTTGGGCTGCCGGGTAATTCTATTTCAGACACCCATTGAGTGTTGGCAGGGAGGGTGCCTGCACAGGCAGTCGGTGAGGGGGTACACCACTCAGCCCTGTGGCCAGTGGTGGACTGTCTAGGTGTAGACCTGCCCCTCTGGGTGGTTCTATTTCAGTCAATCATTGATTGTTGGTTGATTGGCGATCTGTGGCCGTGTGTCAATCATGTGGGACGAGTGGGGTGAGGGATTTCATTGGCTGAGCGGTGATCTGTAGCCGTGCGTCCATCACGTGGGTGGAGTGGTGCAAGGGAGTACTAGCAAGGGAGGTCCGTCAGAGGGGTAGGTGAGGTGGGAACGCCAATTGAATTACTTTTGGAAGAAAGAATCATTTAGTAGGGTTTATATACCGATTTGAGCACTTTGAAAAATTTCCAAATTTGAAACATTTATGACTCCTATTATGAGTCAACTATGAGTCAAAACTGACTCTGAGGTTGTAGCCCAGAGTGAGAATGTCCATTATTTTCATGTCAGGAAATTCTGTGACGATTACAACATTTCTAGAAAATTAATTTGATTTTTGCTGGTTTTTTTTACTGAAAAACCCAACCTATAGATTTTGCTAAAAATTTGCATAAATAATAATTAGGCCTATTTATTACAAAAAAAATGTCCCCTGTTTGGTGAAAATCAGTCTACATTTCAGAATTTTTGTTCCTGCATTTTTTTCACTCTAGATCGTTTACGATCTACCTTCATGGGTTTCTTGTTAAGTAATATGTTTCAGAACTTTCAGTTTTAAAATGAACTAATATTTTGAATTGCTTGCACTATCGGTTTACAATTTCAAATTTTAAGTTGGGATGATATTTGTCATACGGATAGGTGAAAGAAAAATACCTTTTTGGGTGAAAGTTTCCAAACGGCTCTACTCGAGTTATTCACGTCTTTTGTAAAACTACATACATGTTCTTTTGCTCGTGCAGGCAAATTGTTTACTACCAGCTCGTATTCTGCCCCATCCCACATCCTCATTTAGTTTTCCTATACTACTAGCACCAGCCGAACTTGTCTCATTTTCATACACTGTATTGTGATAGCGAAATAATGTTATACTATACGGTGATGATACAAGCATCGTATTGCGACTACAACCGCAAACAAGAATAAATGATCTTATTCATAATGATCATCTAAGATACATGTCACCTTACGCTCTCAGGGTATGGAATATCTCTACATGAATTTTTTATTCCTTTCTATATTTTTTTCTTTACATCTTTTTTTTTTAATTATTTTTTATTTATTTATTTATTTATTTATTTATTTATTTATTTATTTATTTATTTATTTATTTATTTATTTATTTTTATTTTTTTTTGGGGGGGGGGCATCTACTCTATAAGAAGGTTAGATGCAATCGTGTCTGACTTCCTCTTTAGTACTTTCAGAATTACACATAATCCAGCAATGCCATAATGATTCATTCAAATGCGGCTTTTTTGTGTGGAAGTATATATTACTTTTTTTTATAGTTTGAATTACAAAGTGACAGAGAATTTTCAGTTCAATGCATCACACAGCTTCGCGATGGAGACGAGAAAGTACGCGGTAATTGATGAAGAGGGCTATTACCATTCTAAAATATACGTCTAGGGATTATTGATATGCTAAGGTGCATTTTCCTCGTTCAACCAGGCTATTCCAACGCACTTTTTCATACATCAATTTAACTCCAAACATGTTTCTTAATGAAAACCAGGCTTAAGGATGATCAATCAGTTTTCTGACTATAATAACCCCTGTGTCTTCTTTTTTTCTCTTCGCCTAGATTTACATACAAGAGCAACTCGCTGATGTTCATCGGGTCGGGATCGCCCTATTACAAGTACATGCCCAAGACCTACAAGCCAGTACGTCAGGCCAGCAGCTCGTGACGTCATACCACAGGAACGATGACGTAAGCAACGATATTGATGGTTAGAATATAGCCTGCAGGTACCTCTCAAGATCCGATACCGCTCAGGCTGTGAGTGGTCGTAGTCCTGTGAGCGAATACATATAGGCCTACATCTGTGATTTGACTACTAAGCCCTAGGCCTATTCTGATAAACCTAAGTATTCCTATAAAAAAAATAAGTAAAGAGGTCTTTTTAGCCTCACCCTTACCGCAATTTCCCACCTTTCACATGATGTTTGTACTTGGTTTAAAAGTTGGTGTAGATGCGTATCTTTCCTCACTGCCTTTTGGGAAACAAATGATCTAATTTACTTTCTGTTTGTAAATCACATGGGTTTCACACACGTGGCTATATTATCATAGCCAACAGATGTGCCACTCAGGTCTATTGTCGTTTGTCCCATAAGACTTTTTTCTATTCTAGTCCAAATCTCTTATTTCTTTCCATTAGCTTTAATAATACAGGACAGATTTTGATATACATATCTGTGTTTTAGTAGTGAGTTTACAGATAGTTCTTCAATATTTAGAAACATTCTTCATAGACATACTATACCTATAGGGTGATTTTAACTTGGTTTTACTATTTTAGTCCAATTGCATACGCACTTTGGGTGAATCTTTGTATAATAGATATCTACGATGCTTCAAGAACTCGTTAATAATGGAATTTTACATACATGTATTGCAGTTGCAAAGCGGTGTCTATATAATATAGACTTTGCTACACGCGGGCTGAGAATAGTGACATGTACATACTGTTTGTATATAGATGTTAATCTTTAGATCGGCGGTATAATGAGTATGGTACTATAGCAAAACTTGTGCAGACGAATGTAGTAGATGCAATGGTCCCTTTGATCGGTTAAGCCTTTTGCCGAATGATCGGTGAAGTGTATAAAGCCCCATACCCACTAGGACACTTTAGCGGCAACGGGCGACGGGCAACTGGGAGAATCGGCCGATTCTCCCAGTCGCCTGTAAGTATAGCATATTGGAATAAGCATGTTTAATATGGATCGGTGCCAAGGTCGGCCGATTCTATAGGTAGAATCGGCCGACTTTAACGCCGATTTGTCGGCCGACTGTGTAAAAGTGTCCTAGTGGGTATGGGGCTTTACATTGATACAGTCGTGTGTTGTACTATACACTATTTATATTTGGATGTTCACAGTCGGATTCTGTGCATATCGCCATCCAATGAGTTATGTATATCAACTACGATTGGGGTTACTTGAGTAGAATAAATCCAGGTACATGTTTCAGGTAGATAGATAGATTATGTGGGTAAATTAAGTAAATAAACAAGGGGATCTGGTGAGATGTTTTATGAGATTCTTGTGCGAATAGCACCAATATTGCATATTGTAAACCCGTGACGGAATAGCAAAAAAGTCTTTGGTGAATTGTGAAAATATTATTTTTGTATGTGTATATGTGTGGATTGCGTACCTTGGATATTCTGATGCTTCAAGAAAAGTAATGAAAATGAAACTTCAATTGAAAAATAAACAGAATGATAAGACACCAGTCTGGGAAACCTGTGCGGAACCGTTCCTATCTAATGTAACTCGATGTTTCGAAACGTGTATTTTGGAGAATGGTTCGAATTCAGCAGGTATGTACTAAAATACGAATTTGTCAGAATGTGCTACGCCTAGAGATATCCCATGTGTGAATGAACTTGAGAGTCTTCGAATAGTGAGCACCAAATGAACATAACAAGTGTAAACATGCTGTGTTTGTGATGTCAGATTTGAACGAAAGATGCTTTGTAAAATGTCTTACCCTTACAGTCAATGTTTCCTATTTGTAAACTAACCCACCTGAGGTAAAGCATTATAGATGGACCTGCTTTATATAACATAGATTTGTGATACTGAATAAGTACAGTAAAAACCCATCTTCCATTCGTTGGTCAAGACCAAGACTTATGTACCGGTCAACAGTTTTTGCCTGTACACTCCTGGAGGATGTTCACCCCATAGCACCTACGGTTCAATATTGTGAGGTACACCTATTGTGCATCCCGATGGACGCACGTATTTATACCTGGGCTCTGAGAGTCCCCACACCATGGCCCGACCTTCCCGCTTATACCCTATGCAAATGGGAAGGGAATCGTATACTGCCGGGCCTCTATCATACATGTTTGATCAATCACAAGCAATATACAGCCTTTCCTCGGTGTCACCCCTTTACCTGGTCTATGAATATGTAGATACCATTATTTAATTAACTTGTTTTATTGTGTAGACCTTGTGCAGGCATAGTCGTCATGGGATCAGCTTTTGGTGATCACCATGTGATAACCATGGCCAATTAAACTCTGAATTTATACACAAATGATAGAATATACTAATATATAGATACCAGACTAGTTCAAAATGATCCTCGAATAAAAAAAAGGTGTAGGCCGCTAATGAAATGCAATTAGAAATATATATTTATCAAATGGTCACCTATACGGCGTCTTCCCTGTTTCTGGACAAAAGGACGTCATCTGCACAACGTCTATAGCCCACTTGTTAACCATTTTGTCCACGTCTTGATTGATCTTACTGTTATCTATTTTAGGGAAATAAGTTTTTTCAGTCTTCATGAAAATCTCTTTAACACATATTCAATTGGTCTTTAGGTAGTGTGATATCTAATGCATATGGTGTTGAACTTGACGACATGTTTATGGAATGGGGGAAAAAAAATGACTCTAGATGAATAACCATATCTTCTGTAGGCTTCTCTGAGAAAATTGGGTCAACTGTGTAATAAGTTATTGTTATTGCTGAATGATATGCACTTCGCTGTATTGTCGTGTTATTATTACTTCGTGATCAAGTTAAGGTAGAAGAAGTATCAGTTTCAGTGACGTGCTAACATCGATTCTGCTGGCCAAACTCATTGTTAATTTGCCCCTCCGCATGGTATATTCCACAGAAAGCAACTGGAAGTGAATCATTGTAGTTGTGTTCCAATTTAGTGTTTGGTCACAGTAATTGCAGTAATTTGCGCCAGATCGTATTGAATATTCTCCCAAAAGAGCAAGAATAGGCATTCGGTGAGCTTCTAAAAGCGGTGATTCTCACAGACTGGGATTCTTAGTTTATGATGAAGGGTTGCTTGCGTTAGTATTTATGAACAAGGGACATTGCGTTATGAGAACAAAACGGAAATCCATTAAATACAAATTACTGTGACAAAAAACTTTTTTCAACCTTAAAAATGATTCTTTGATGTGAATGTTTTATGCTGATAGTTCCAAAAGCCCCCTGTGATGCCAGCTTTCAAGGTACGAGTGCCATCCTTTTCGCAAGTCAATGTGGGTTAGCCTTAGAATTTTAACTACTTAAACCCAAACTTTTCAATTTTCGGCCCAAATGAAAGAACAGCTTCCAATAGGTCTTTCAATTTGATTTTCACAACCTAGAACAACTCATTGACTCCTCACCTATGCCCTTAGTCACGATTTGGTAATCCGTCATTGGCAATGACCCATTTCCCTCCTTAGCCTGAGTGACTACCTTCGGGTTTTTTTCCTTGAATGTCAAATTGCCCACATAAAGATGTACCAAAATGGCAGTTGAGATCAGTTTGGAATATTTTAACATGAAAGGCGTGAATGGCGTGTGGTTCTAACTTGCTTACTTTGGATGGACATCTAATATTTAATGGACTAGTGTATAAATAATTTGTTTTGAACATTGGGTCCAAATTACCATAGCATTTAACAGTAGCTATAAGCGTATGGCTAAGAAATCGGTCCCATTAAAATTAAACTAAAGTGAAATTAGCCTGACCAATATCACGTAGACCATTTCCGTGTGATATTTAACAGATAGTTATCTTTGTGCACGCGTGTCATTTCTAAAAAGCCATCTGCTTAAAAGGACCAATTTATTTCATAATCTGCTTTGTGTATGGAGATATTTTGCCAGCCTGCTAAATCTAAAACTAGTCATATTAATTTCAGGCCAATCCTACCATTTTTATTTCAGTTTGGCAATTTTAATCCGTTTCGCTCTTTGGCATCACTTTACAGAGTCTCAACAATGGGGAATCATCCATTAATCTTTACGTTATATTGATATTGGTTATATTTTGATCACGATCAGCCTTTTGTTATGTACGTCATTCAATTCAGTCTTTGTCTTAACGTGTCGGTGATCTACTTCGGAAGGTATATAGATAGAAATTGAGTCACTTAATTATCTTATTTCATTGGTTGTCTTTGTCTTGAGTATCTGCTATATGTTTTATGTCGTCTGCACTTATTTGCTGTCTTAAACTTTTAAATGTCATTAATTTGGTAATATTCCAACTAAGCGAAAGGTCGCCCGTCCTAGCTTGGGCTGGTAAATCGGAAATCGTAAACTGCGAACAGAAAGTTTTTCCGCTGGAGAGCACATTTTTTTTATCTTAAGGCTTGGTGTCCAGGACAGTTTGTTTTACTAGGCTTGAATGAGGACCTGTCTAAGCAGTTTTCTAGTAAAAGGCTATCACTGTTCTCGTAGCAGATATTTCTCCAAGCACTAAGCTCTATTTCAATTTCTTTTTGTCTGTATGGTCCTATGCTAACAGTGCTGTACATATATAAATAGTTTCATAAAACTTTACAAAGTGAGTTAAATGGGAATAGTAGAAAGGCAGAATAATATTAAGGTAGTTGCGGTTATGAATCGGAGGTAAGTCAAAAAGGAGGATTTGTATAACAGTGGCCTATACTCTTCGTCAGCATTAGGTAAATGTCAGCACAGTGGTGTTATGGTAGTTTGCACACGTTTTCTGGTGAATAACAGTTTTTTTAAACCGTCGTTAACAGTAAACAACAGTATCGTTCTTTTGTTGAGCTCATTTTATTCGCAGCTCGTCATATCTTTCAATTGCCAATGTTTTGCACAGGTCAACGGTTTTGTTGTATAGAAAGGACAAAGAACATAATCAAGGAATAAAAATTGACAATGACCAACTCGAATGGGTCATGTATTGGCCAGTTGATCCAAGTATTGAAGTACATTTGGTGATCCTTTTATAAAGATTATGAATTTAGCGGCTAGGTAGTTCATTTCTATAACATTTCATTTTCTCATGTGATAAATCAACCATCAGGGCATAACACACACGTGACCTAAAACTTACAAATAAGTGTGTTATGGTGTGAAAATGTGTTGGTAATCATGCCGAAAGCAAGCTATTTTCTGCACTTAGGAAAGAACATCCTATCATTATTGACAATTTATAAAGTTCCCACCATTGCCTAACTGCCAAAGTTCGTCCAAATGTTTTCATTTCCTAGGAATGACTGAGTGTTAATTAACTTTGTCATGTTCCTGATGATTAGACGGTAATCATACAGACTCGAAGGCTTATCATTTATGCCAAAGTCGGCAGGAGGACAAGTAGTCGGTCCTGTACAGTTAGAGATAAGGACGGGCTGACCCGGCCAACTACCCCCCTCTCTTCTCAGAGACTGTATGTCGAAATAGGTGCAAATATGAAGTGACAGCAGAGCGTCTTCTATCTACACATAGCCGCCAATCAAGGGTGGATGGATAGGTGGTTGAGCTTGGCTTGGGGTAATGACCAGAGCTTTATTTATAGAGAGAGGCTTTATTAGCGTGGGAGGGCAGCCACAGACTCCCGCCGAAGAGCAGCACTCGCGGTTTTTATACTGATAGTTTGCTGGATGATATTAGGTTTGTAACAGGTCTGTTTCAGGACCTCTCTCTCTCCATTAGATTGGATTTGAATGATAACTAGAAGTCCTCCGATCACGTACATTAACATTTCCCCAATGTTGTTCTCATGAGGTCCGTTTCCCTTCACCGATTGGGACAGATTTTTGAATGCAACTCTGTCTTGTTTCTGTTCCCTGAATTGCATAGACAGGACTTTGCGTGTTGACCTTTATAATGCACATTTCTAGTATTGACCTATTCGCTATATGTGAAGCACGTTGCAAAGCTGTACACAAGGTTTAGTCCCGAGTAGTATCCCGATGACTATTTTACCCAGGATCGTGTACGGTTTCACAGATCTCCACCCATGTATATCAATGTTTCGTGTAGCACGAATAAAAGTAGAGCACAAATATACCTTTGGCTATGTACAAAAATTACCTCTATTGCCCGTAGACTATATTATGAATGTACATAAAAAATACATTTTCAATAACATTCGGCAGCAACTGGATGTGTCCTTGCTTGTGTGTCTTTACTAGCCCAAAGAGAATGAAAGACATTGAGAAAATGTTTATTCGTTTGTCATTACTGTTCCACTGTTGTTGTGATGATGACCATTAATTAGTTGATATGGGGTTAAAGGGAGCATTCCAAGGTTCCCTCGTGGTTCTCACCGGTTATAATTACACATATATATGTACTGAAGGATTAATAAACTGAAATGAAATCCGAAGCTTCTTTTGTTGCATTTGATTCACTTAATGATGTCTGCCTACTCAGCATTCATGGAACATTTGTCACAATTTCGCCTAATAGGCAAAAGCAAAAGCAATCCGCGCCCAAAACATCATTTTCGTAGGAATTGTGATTCGGGTAATTGCATTGTCGTTAAGTGTACTTAAGTTCTGCTAGAGTCGGCTGCGGAGGCTGCAGTCTGTGTGGAAGCCTGGGTAGGCAATATTTTACTAGACATTTTGCATTATGATGTTTCCTGTCGCCCGACACCAGCAATGAATTTCCAGGCAGAACCAAACTCATTTTGTGCCCGCGGTCTACATTTTTAACGCCAGTTCTTGGGGTGAAATCCGTCACTTCATGACGTAGGTGGAAGAGTTATTCCACGCGGCTGCTATGAAAGGACGTGTGATATCAAACATTTACACATCCTGATATAACTTACACTTTTTCTGAGGTGGGAAGCATGAGCCCTATTTGATTGTCCCTAACAGGCAGGATCTATATGGTGCAAAGAATATTAAAGGATTATAAGAAATATTCATATCAATTAGTAAAGTTATAACATGAAGTATCGTCAACGGATATAGATCAATTATTACTACTCATTTAATTTCCTGTTGGATGGTAATCACACTTCTATTTCTTCTAATTGTAAGGCTTTCATTCACTCGTAACAGGACATTTAAGAATATTTTTCTCATTCGTTGTCTTAGCAACTTTATGACGTATATCGATATAATACATCTTTGAATAATAGTTTTTCATGAATTGACTGAAGAAAGAACGTTGAACCTATGAACCCATCTATATTTTCACTGGCACATACTGTTTTCTGTTAATGCTTTTTAGATTTAAGTGTGTTGGATGTGACACTTAGTGGTCAACGTCCAGATTTTGCAATTTAATGAATCTTTTTGCAACATCGGGTCCGTGACAAGTGTTCATACGAACACATTTAAGCCGAAGCATCGGCTCCAAAACATCGCAATCGAACGCCGTTGCCTCAAGGACAAGAAAATATAAAAGTAGCATCCTGTTACCAAGTAACCTTTATCAGATAACGAAAATGTGAGCTCAATCTCCATGCATTGTCTCAGGCGTTCTATGATATTTTTGTTTTACCACAATTTTTAAAAGAAAACCACAATAAACAATCTTAATGCACTTCTAACTGTACAAATATTGTCTACACTGTAACAAATATTGAGATTACACGTTTCTTTGGTGACCCTTTTTAAGAAGAATAGTAATCGCCAAATTTCGGCCCTGATACTGATCAATCAAAAGTAGTCTTTACTGCGTGATAATAAAGTTTCGGGCAGAGAGTTAGAACTTTATGAAACAATTACCTGAAAACCTTATCTTACTGTTCGGTAGCAGAGACCCCAAGACCTCAAGGCTACCCTAATCTAGGCTTTAATATTGTCTTCTCATTGGTTAAGGTGATATTGTTCTATAAAGCTACTATGTAGCTGACCCTCCCGCATATCCAGAGGTCAACAAAGTGCTCGAGTGTTTTTTCCGCACCCAGATAATTATACCACTTTGTACACAGACTGAGAGGTATCTATCATAAAATTATTTCCGCTTAGTAAACACAAAATAAGGCATGGTTGGGTCAAAAGGGGTGAAGATAGTTCGAAGGTGCGTGTGCCACTTATATGAATGACCTCGTTCATGTACGATTCAGTCCCAGCCGTCTTCCATACACACATTTCTATTGCACTTTTTATTGTAACACATGTACAGAAATACAACAATAACTTGCCCTTAAAGACTGGCTCTGGACCAATATCCAGAACAACGAAACAAAGAAAGTGTCAGGTGGTTAAAGCAGGATTGAGACCAACAGGAGCGAGTACGGGCCGTGTGCCCGGGTATTGCCACAAAGCCCCGAACGTCTGCTGGGGGCTTTCCAGGCATCTCCTCCAGCCGACAATCACTTAAGGAAGTCGTTTTGAAGCCAACAGCTCCTCTGCCAAGGCTGCTGAATGGGATTGGACCAGACAGCAGGTTCCCTATAATAATCCACAAGGCTTATGAGTCTGCGGAATATTTCCTGCCAAGAAAGTTGCATACCTTTCATTTTCTTTATATGACTCACGCACTTCACTTTGGTTTGGATACGCGGAATTTAGTTAGAACCTGTATAATATAAAAGATGATAGAATGCAATTGCATTGCCCATTTATTAATCTTTATGTGACATAATGAGGGACTGCAAGGGAAGACCCCACAAATGTAGACCATACATTAATAATTTTCATACTTAAAAAAATGCGTTAGGCCTGTAACACATTTTTAGTTTGATAGACCAAATTGCCAGTTGATTTTCTAATGATTCGAGCCAAGTTTTGTTTTGGATCAAGGCGATAAAAGCTGCTGACACTTCTGAACATGTTGTTTGATAGTTTTGGCTTAATGCCTAAACCACTATTATATCTTTGTAAATATCATTTATAGAATCAAATACTAAGCGACAAATATATGCGCCAAAATTGTATGCTGATCATATCTTCGTCAGTATCACATACATAACCAAATAGCTTTTTTTATTTTGTTTACTGATAAGCGACAAAGTTTTTTTTAGTAAGCAACAAAGGTATCTGAAAACATATGCTCCATGTCCATCGTTTCTCCGAATCTGTTAAATGCAACTTCGATTGAGAAAAAATGATGATATGCATCTTATTCATGGCTGCACAGCACTCTGTTTAATTTTCGAGCACAAAGGCATTGTCATTAATGTGACGTCAAACCGCTTATTACTTATGAAATGTGCTATTGACTTGATTATCTAACATGCTATATCATCATAACTGATTACGGAAAATGGTCATTCAACAGTAACAGCTTGTTACTATAAGTGTTTCATCATAAGTGTTTAAAATAATTTACCTGTATCTGTACAATTGCTTGATGACAAGATTGCATTTAATACAGCTATAAAAAGCACATAATTATGTAATCGTCGGAAGACCAAGGAAGAACTTATGAACATAAAATTGGTTGAAACAAATAAGGAAAATAGAATAAGCTTGATCCAAGGTTGCCGGTGTGGGAGGGGGGTTAGATGGGTTGACGCCTCAATTATATAAGCATCACCTATTGTCAAATTACCCTAAACATGCATTTTAGAATGTTTATGGGTGCATGCTACATGCAATGTTGTTTAATATGATGATTGTATAGCTAATACATTTATATATCCCAATAGGAATGGTAATGAAAAAATGAAAATGTTAGACAACAGAAGCTAAATTGGAAGGCATCATCAAGTAGTGGATCGAGTAAAGAACAACACTGATAATCCTATGACTTCAGAAGTTAGTCAAGGGTGACTAAAGGCCATATTCCACTTTGCGTCAGGTCCGTTTGCGGCCACTACTTTGAGCAGACGCAAGCAAATTCCAGTTTAGATACCAACATGTTGGTATCCTTGAGTAGTTGACGCAAACGGAGGCCGCAAACGGAGGCCGCAAACGGAGGCCGCAAATCCCTATATTCCACCTTGTAAAAACGCGTTTGCGGCCGCCAAAAATACATTTGCGGCCGTTAGCTAGCGTCTGGTGACCGCAAACAAGTGGAATATAGCAGTAGGGACCCTACCGCAAACGCATTGCGGCCACCCTAGACGGGTTTGCGGCCATCCTGGACGCGTTTGCGGCCACCCTGCACGCGTTTACGGCCACCCTAGACGCGTTTACGACCACCCTGGACGCGTTTGCGGCCACCCTGGGCGCGTTTGCGGCCACCCTGGGCGCGTTTGCGGCCACCCTAAACGGATAGTGGAATATGGCCTTAACTTATGTTAGTCATTGCTAAGTTAGCCCTTTTGACTAACTTCATTGGTGATGTGTTAGTCATTAGGACTATATTGTTAGTTACTAATGACTAACAGGTCACATGACCAAATAACTGATCACGTGACCACCAGGAAAAAGGCACACAAGAGGAAACAGTCTCGAAAGCTTGGTAAGTTTATCCATTCTCATCCTTAGTTCAGCCTGTGCATCTAGCTTTCAAACACTTTCTATTTGAAAGGATAGATATCAAGGATGATTTCTAAACTCATCTAGATGAATAAAATGGTCTATTTAGTTGTAAATTTGTTGACTGGAGTGAGGGTAGAGGTGGTGTATCTCAGGGTAAGTCATAATGACAAATCTTAGTCAACATGACTAAGGCATTAGTCATCATATGCTATATCATTAGTCAAAAGGACTAAGACATTAGTCAATATTTTCCAGGAAATCACAAAATATGTTAGTCTTAAGGACTAACCCTTAGACATATATGTCTAACCTTTAGTCAATACTACTATCCTAAAATAGTCAAAATGACTAAAGACCTAGTAGCAATGGCTGATACCTTAGTCATAACATTCCTTTTTTTTTTTTTTTTATTAACCGCATTCATTACAAATGTTCTTCCATGTAGTTATTCAAACAATCATAATTATCCGATAAATGTTACAGTGTGATTAGAGATACAAGCAATAATTCAGCAGTTTTAGACATTTTAAACCACAATAATTATCATTGTGCAATGATCGATAATCCAGTTCAGTCTTCCAGTACCAATACAATGGTCATATGCCTTGTAGTTAACTGGCCAAGTTTAGTGACTCACATATAAATAATTATGTGTACAAGTATGATGACAGCATATCAAAAATGGTGACTGGCCAAGTACAGTGACGTAATAGTCATGTAGAGGGTGGAAGTACACTGACCCAGTGCCCAAGTATGGTGAATGGCCAGATATAGTGACTTGATAGCACCAGTTTGACGACCATGAGTACTTGTACACTGACATATTTAGATATTGATTATCTTTCATGCAAGACTTTTGCCATCAAACATATTCATATTCAATTACAACCATTAAGACCATACTAAGTTAAGTGCTGGTCTTATCTACACAATCAGTCCATTATATTGCACACCATACTAAGGTAAGTGATGGTGGTATAGAAACTTCGTTTACTTGCATCACCGGCCATACTAAGTTAAGTGATGGTCTAAGTGACTGCATTCGACCTTTTATAATTGGAGCAAAAGTATGTAGATAGTTATCAACATACAATATGACATGCTATCCCTCAGCTTATTGTACAGTGTTAGACAGACATAGATAAATGAACTATATTGACTCTGACCTGAACCATGATCTCAACCTATTTTGAAATGATGTTCTATCTGGGGATCCTTGTAAAAAGTCTGGCAAAGCGTTCCACATTTTAGATCCCACATAATAGGGATTGTTTTTGTAGGTGCTAAGATGGACAACCATAGTATCAAATAGAATCTTAGAAGTGCTGCGTAGATCTCTTTCATTATATTTGGCACCTCATTCCTAGAAATATTTGACTAAGGTGGTTAGTCAGAGATGACTACATGACTAACGATAAGTTAGTCATATACATAGCCATTGAAATGACTAAGAAAGTTAGTCCCTTATGACTAACCTTTTTAACACTGAGATTATCAGTGAAGGGTTGTCCCCGGTGACCCTTTTCCCTTTAAACGAGCTGCTCGCAGTTCCTCAGAGCTGATTAGGTCTTTATGCTCGGCAACTCAGAATAACATCTGAAACAAACTACATGCCCACAAAGAGCTTGAGTCGTTTGAGCTAAGTATACGTAGCATTAAGCTAACAGGATCACAGAGCTCATAACCCAGAAGAATCGCATGTGTATTTGCTCCATGTAATGGGCCTACAAGTTGTAAATTGTACAAAGCGTGATGAATCTGTTGTCGTGAACTTTGAAGCCTCGTAATAATAGCAGCAGGAGCTTTAGGAAATCAAAATGAGTGCAATGATATGCTAATGTTATGAATTGACTGTCCGTTTGTTGATTGTTGCTGTGTACCTGTGGTTGTTCAGTAATGGTATGAAATAATGAGTGTCTTTGTGTTGGTATGAGTAATTAGCATAATGTCATGAGAAGTATGAATAATTAATGTAGTAATTAATTAGTAGCATGAAAACATGTAACCAGATATGACATCACACAGGGTCATGAAGACCATGTGACTGGGATTAGCCAATGAGAAAGAAGAACGTAGCCATATAAGTGTTGATGTAGTATGAAATAAACAGTCCCTATTTGGAACTCACCCTTTTACCTAAGTAGAACTGCTGTAGAACTTAGATGATATTCTGATCCCTATGCACTAAACACAAGAACATGCCTATACACTGATACATTATCACCCGCATGCAAGGCAGAGGAGTGGTACATATAATGGGTCCAGGATTTTCAACCAGTTAGAATTTCGTTTGGGTGATAAAATATAGAAGAACCTTAGGGGTTGTCCTTGGTTGTATGTACAACCCATGGGAATCATACGACCCTTGGGCAAAGCCCTTTGGTCGTGACGATTCCCTCTGGGCCATACACACATGCTCGGACTCCCCCCGTGGTTCTTCTTATATTAGTATAGTTATGCCGATTATCCGCTGATGTTAGGACTTTGACAAATTCTGGCTAGACCTAAACGAGTAAATGAGAGCTATAGCACAACTAGAGGGTAGCATGAACCATCAGATAGTCACGGGGAATGAGATGTCAGACACATGGCTACCACGCTACCACCCCTTCATGATTGGCGAAGGCCCCGCATCCCTGTTCTCATCCGGAATCCCATAAGTACAGTAACCATCCACCAAAGGCACTAGGTCTACCAATGGCCATGTTTTCCCTTGCCCCAACACCCATTCACCATCCAGAAGAACAAACCCAGCTCACCCTCATGCACAAGGCACATCTCAGAGAAACCTCCCTACCCTTTGTCCTTTTGCCCGGCACGTGTCCCCACACCCGGGCCCGAAACACAAAGCAGGCGACCGACACCCCCTTCCGTTTTTCTCATTCCATGATTAACCACCCAGATTGACGGTCAAGCAAACATACCTGGGAAGCATGGGAGAATAAACCCTCCATGCCCTACTTTTCCCGTCACAAAAGTGATCCCTGTGTTTCATCTCTCATCGTCTTATATTGGGAGCATGTGAGATTAATAGGTCATTGAGAAGGAACGATCAATTGAGAGGTTGCATGCGCTAAGACTAGGGGTACAGTAAAAAGAATTGTTGGATAACAAGTCGTCTCTGTGAGCCTCAGCAAACCCAAATGCATGTAGTGTTCGTTTCATCTTATGAACCGGAGTTACGAGTGAGCAATGTATTCCTTTTCATCTATAGATTCGTCTACGGGTAGTAAGGAGCAATACAGTGTAAAATACTGCTGCTTCAGGAATGCTCAGCTTAGTACAATTAGGCTTATAAAATGCCTTGTGTAGACGTGGCTATCTGTCAAGTCGCAACCACATGACTATGAAATGAATCTAGAGTTACTGAATACAAATTAATAGAATTGTAGGAACACAGTCATGATGTCATTTACGTTAAATTTAGCATATATATATATATATATATATATATATATATATATATTATAGATATGTTCTAGTTACTTTTGAATACTGGTTAACAATTATTTTAAAATGATCACCATTGGTTATGGCGGCCAGTAGTTTATCCACTTTCTTCATTCCGGATTATTAATGCACCCAAGACAACTACGTGCAATAGATGCACAAAGATTGTTTGTCTTGGTTGCATTCCCGCTGTTGTTTTTTCTTGTTTTTTTTTTTAAATAAAAACATTATAGAACAATGTAAGCCGGGCGTACCTTACATGGTGAAGGCGTGGTGTTGCTTATGCCCGTCCTGTATTTGATGGGAAGGTTCGACTTCCCCTCAAAATTTGATATATGATTTGAACAGTGGCGGATTTAGAGGGGGCGCTGAGGCGGGCGCCTCCTCCTTTCTTGGCCAGTAAAATTAAGTAAAATCTTGCTAAACAGTCGTTAAGGAAATGTTTTTTCCAATAGCGCACCCCCCATTCCCATTAGTCCTCTGTCTCATAAAGCCATTATAGGCAAAGTGCTGGTGTACTTGCCGTCTCTGAAAAAAACGTGTCGGGTGAAACTTCTTTTCATTAACGCCAACGCCTTCATTATTAGGGATTTGAAATGCTCCGCTGCACTTTGCCAATAAGATGACGTCAATTGTGTTGGGTCTTGATCATAGAAATAGTTTCTTTCCCACATAATACTTTCACTGGCGATACAAGTGTAAAATTAGGTTTCCGGAATCAGAAAAGTTGTCCCGTACCTGCATACCGCCAAGGTTTCTAGGGCATCAGAACTACGGCCAAACCAGACTAATTGGTAAGATATAATGGCAAAACTTGTAGCAAAGCCAATGATCAAGTTTGTTCAGTAAATGAATTACGGTAAAGTCGTTATTAATAGGATCTAACTCAAATAAATATATGGAAATAGTTTATAATCTGGAAGTGTAAATATGCCTAGCATTAAGGCCATGGCTAGATGCGGCACTCACACACAAAGAATAGATGGAGGGCTTCACGCCTAATTCGCCTATAAATGTGCCATATATGGACCGAATATGTTCATTGGGGGAGATACCTGCTTCGTAGTGGTAATATTTGCCTAAGGTTATAGGCAATCCTTGAACCAGGTTAGAGGTCATTGTTAGTACACAATATTACGTCTATGTCCCCCTCGCCTGTCTGGAGGAGGTTAGGGACCCTTTCCCTTTAACATCATCCCTCCTGGGCGGGGCCCCTAAATGTAGCGTTTTGTATGGCCTCAGCCGCAGCAGACACTGATTTAGACGTCCCCATCGGCCCCAAGGTGTGCTCTCCGTGCGCCTCCCCCTTTACCACCCTATTTAGATTACTGAGCATATATCCCGCGAGCTCAAGCGTGCTCACACCAACTCCTAGCCCAGTGAATGGCGTTTGGTGTGGCTACCTATGAATAAATAAACCAGGCACACACCATTATGTCACACCCGTCTCTCGGCCACAGCTTTGTGTGCTAAACCATAAAACGGGTCCCGTCAATGGCACGCACTGATAAAATTCTCCCGTCTAAAAACAACAAATGATATACAAAAAGGCCATGAACCTGCTTTTACTTTGACTATGCTGTTTTGTTATATCTAGGCTGATTTGCGGGGGTAGGCGAGGCGAGCTGAGGTCAATTTAGGCGTCGGTGGGGGCGGCAGGTCGGAGGTTGGGTGTTGAGGGCCTCCCCTGGTAATAGAATCATCTCGGCAAAGGTTATACCTGATCAGGGGGTACTTTGAAGTCGTCAGAGGCTTGGTGCCTGCTCCCAGGCCTAAAGTGGGACAGATCCTGGTTCACATTATCCCATCAGGGGCTATACATGCTGCTGTTACATGGAGGCGTGAGGCAGGACACATGTTGGGAGAGTGAAGTATGTAGAAGGTATGGGTGGTATATATTTTGGATGTTTTCAAACCATAGAGCACACACAACATATATATTTATTCATTCCTATCTATTGCTATCATATCAATACTATTTGGATACATGTATCGCTCTTGCACACCTCTTCAAGTGATATACAGATTTGAAATATCTTTACGTAATTATAGACACAGTCCTACCCCTGGCGAATAGGTAGTGGGACCAGAGGACTACCAGCCTATCAATGTACTAAATAGCCCACGACTCTACATAGCCCTCTATGCAATAGAGACGTCATGCTTGCTTCCCATTTAATATAGATAATCATATCATTATATCACCTGAATTGGTAACAAAAAAATGATTCACGAAATCTCGTGAAGGTGTGTCAATGCCCATGATATACTGTGATGAATCTGTTATCACGAACTTTGAAGCCTTGTAATTTTAGTGTCACAAATTTTAGGGAATCAAATCAAAAACATGTAACTGGAAATGACGTCACACGGGGTCATTGTACCATGTGACCGGATTAGCCAATGAGAACAAAGCACATGGCAATATAAGCATGAGAGTGAGCACAAAATGAACAGTCCCTACTTGGTACTCAATGTGTTCACACCTTCTTTTCCACTCATTAGAGCTATTGCAGAACTTAGACAATATCAAGATAACTATGCACAAGGTACGAGAAGCATGCCTACACAGTATAGTTAAGCCAATTACCCTCCATTGACTGGACTTAGACGAATCCTGGCTAGACTTAAACAAGTAGATGAGAACTATGGCACTACTAGAGATTAATACCAACCTTCAGATAGACATGGGGAACGAGATGTCGGGCATATAGGCAACACACTACCACCCTTCTAAGATTGGCGAAGGCCCTACATCACTATCCTTGACCAGAGTCCAAATCATACAGTAGAAGCACATGAAGGGCCCTAGTTCTGCCATCTTGTTCCCCTTCCCCAAAATTCATTCACCTTCCTCTGGAACGCCTCCCAACTCACCCTCATGCGAAAAGCACAACTTCGGGAGCAACCTATCTTCCATCCTCATTCCTAGCACATGCTCGTGCGCCCAGGCCAGAGGACAAAGCCCCTTATTTATGAATTGCCCAGACCGATAGTTGGCAAACAACCCTGAAAGTATGGTAGAACAATCCCTCTACACCTTGTTTTCACATCACAGTACCAAAGGTACATATGTATTTATAGTACTCTTTATATTTAGATTTTGTTTGAAAAGCATTGAACACATTTTCGAAACGGAAAATTAGAAGCAAGATAACATGAAAAATCGCGAAATTTCGTGAAGATTCTTGTTTCATGGGTCTTGGAATTACGTGGCTTTATATTGACTATCATCAGCAGTGTCATGAATTTCAGATATTATCATCTTTTTCTTTTAAATCATATCCCATATCATATAGTCAATTTGGGCTTTGCACAGCCAGGAAACACAATTAGTTCACATATAATGAAAAAAAATCAAAATGCGACAGTAAGATTGTCTTCAAAATTGATAGAATCATTAAATCTTAATGACAAAATATAGTAGTACAACATACACGGATCCTTGAAGGTCTTTTGTCGTCACCCTGGATGGTGCTGTCTTTGAAAATGTCACATGGACAGACGCAATCTTTGTTATTATTTTATATTCAGCGTTCAGTAGAAAGCCCTTATATTTTGTTTTCAATGATAATAAATAAATGATGCACATCCAAACCTTCCCTCCGTCAAACAATTAACTCGTGATAAGAGACTTGGAGACTTTGACAATTCTAGTTTTTTGCTCACCTGCCAAAGGGGCTGATGTTTTCAATCTTTTCAATCAAGTTCTCTCACATGCACAGCGCTAATGGGCGAGAATATTACCTTTTTAACTACTTCCTAATTCCTATCAAACGCACCTGGCTTTTTTCTCTGTCCAGTGCATGCTAACAGTGCCACTATCACCCTCCCCATACACTCGGAGGGCACTGTTATTTAAAGTAGACTACATTAATCGATGTTAGTCACGGCTAGTGTTACTAAATAATCAGCTGGCACTGCTGTAACTGCGAAACTAATGATGATGTTGCGTTGAGAATCTCATTTAATTGTCCAAGAGTCCTTTTAGGCTCCTAAGGTGGATGTCGTTTCACTCCTCATCGCTGATCAACAACACGGAGCTGGACAGGACACAATAGGTGAGCAGGTAAGACAACTGCTCAAACAGTGCCAAGGGTTTGTCGAGCTGCTCTCTTTTGGCAAGGGTAGGTCCCCCGAGCTCAACCAGTGACCTGCATCATGTTGCCTGATGCAACAGATATCACTAGCCTTTACTCTGCTGACTTCAGCACAAAACTTAAATATAGTATTTGCCTGATATTGTGGCTCAAAAAATAATCTTTTTTGTGAAAGTGAAAGAAAAAGGAATGCTATCATTTTACCATGGAAACAGAAAATGGAACGTTAAGATTGCAGAAGGTATTTTTTAATTATCTTGCACTTTCGTATTTCACTTTCCAGTCATGAAAACTGCTAGTTAAATGAAGATTTGAATAAACAGTTACATTTTTAATATGTTTGTAACCATCAGAAAAAAATATGGCGTGGTTTATATAGGCCTAATATGGAAATGAAGCACAGAAGGTAAACCGAGGGTAGTTCTGGTGTACAAAGCAGGTTTTTTTAAAACACATATATCTCAGGCTCCAATAGACATATTTCGAGATGGTTTGTATCATTTTTGTAAGGCATCATTGTGAATCCAAACTCATACTTTCTCCCCGTAGGTCACCATTTCTCATGATTTGTCACAATATATCGGTAGCCTTTATGCTGACTTCGGCATACAACTTAAGTATAGTATTGCCTATTTTTCCAATATTGGTTGGTTGGTTATTGGGGTTTTACACGGTATCGACATCTATGGTCATATCACGGTGAGAACAAGGTCTTGACAATTCTGTCTGTTTGATGATCGCATCTATGGAATGATCGTATCTATGCGAAGGTAGAGACCGAACCCCTACACTTTTACCGAGGTAGGTGTTCTTTAATGTGCAGGGTCCCATAGGCAGGGCCCCCAATATTGGTGGCTCGACAAGTGATTCTCAACTGGTCCACAAGTAAACACACACAAGTAGATTGTATCCCAGCCAAGGTGTGACGTAATGGTCACATTCCACAATCATACTTTTTTGGTTTGTCTGTTACTTATTAAAGTGTGATGTTACTGTAACATTTTTTTTCTGTGAGGTTGAGACCAACCAAAACAGAATGTTATCATAATGTTCTGGTGAGGTGAGGTCAAGATCAAATTAAAATAGAAAGTCATGATAAGATTCTGATTTGGTGAAGTCTAGACCTCACATAAACAGAATGTTGTTGTCACCCCCTGACCAGGGAAGTTCCCAACCTCACCTAAACAGAACGTTATTGTGATGTTCTGATTATGTCAGGTCTTAACCTTACCTAAACAGAATGTTACTGTGACCATTTTATTAGGTTAGGTGTCAAACAGAATGTCATTGTGACATTCTTATTAAGTGAAGTCACCATATCAGCCTCATAAATAACATTACAAGACCATTAACAGAACGTCACAATGTAACATTGTAACAGTTTGTTGCAGCGACATAATTGGGAATTATCCAAAGAATGTCGCTATAACGTTAAAGTATGACATAACAAGAATCAATCCAGAAAGTTGCGGCAACATTATTAGAATGTCATATCCTTGGCAGATCCAGGATGTTGATAATTGAAATATTGAAAACGTTGATCAGTATGCACTTCATGGAATTTTATAATTAATACAAGTGCCTTCGACAAATTTGACAAAAAGCCAGTTGTTAAAGAAATGACCTCTTCAAATTTGTGACCAGCCAAGGGGAAAGGGTACTCCGAGGTTCCTATATTAGCTATCAATAGAACGTTTTGATGAAATAAACTTACTTCATTCTATTTGGTTGCCATGGAAACTAAAATACATGAGATTTTCAGAAAATAGTGTAAACTATGTGAAAATATCTTTTTTCAGGTCTCAACATTGAAAACAGAATACATTTATCATTTCTGGTTAGAAAATAATGAATGAAAGTGTATTCTTTAATATTTACTTGCAATTATGATAATTTATGATATTCTCAGTTTCTGGTATCCTGACAGTGCAATGTTTAAGGGCCCATACCTTCCTTAATGATTATCAGATTTGGACATGCTTGATATCATTTGAAAGCTAAGAACCTGCTCTAGAACATTGGTGTAAGAAATCCCACACAGAGCACCCTTTCCCCTCGTTGGGTCATATTTGCTTAAAATGATGACTACATTAAGATTAATAAATGAATTGTCTGATACATCCATCCTTATGAGGATTGCTAGTCCATAGACATATATATAATATTATGTTTACATAGTGGTCACTTTACAGAAATATGTCTGCACAGTGGCCACTATGCAGGCAAGTTTGCTGGTTCCAAGCAGTTCCTCTGATTCATTACACTGGATATGCAAATTGGATTTTTGAAATTAGGACACGTATATACCTAGCAATAGTGTTGCTTCATATGCTAAGGAAATGTAATTGGAATAATCAGATTATCATGATCATAACACTTTTGATCAAATAAATTTTACTAACACCGGTGTCAGTCCGCTACACAGTATCTTAGTTAGCTTTAACTGTAAAGCAAGGATCAGGGCTAAGATCAACTCTCTGAATATCTGGGTGGAGAGTGAGGAGGTGATGTCATAGGTATGAGTAAATAGACACGCAGTGTACTGACGCTCCTCAAAGTGAATATGTTAGCCGATCAGGCAAGTCTGAGTAGTGTAGGGCTCAGCAAACTCAGGTTACTGTCTGGGCGAGTGTGCAGAGCCAGGCTGGTTGTAGTGTGGTGCCCCATGGGCCCAGAGGCCACAGGCCTACTGAGTGGGCTGGCTCCCCAACTTTCCCCTTATATATGGGGGCCAGGTTGGACAGTTGGTGCAGGACCAATCAGAGGCCAGCGTTTTCGATCAATAGGGAGTCAGCTCTGCAGTCAAACCGACCAATCAGGTGCCAGCATTGGTCAGCCACAGAGGAGCTAGTTTTGGGTCCTTGGGAGGCGGCTGTGGGTGCTTTCTCCCAGGTTGGGTCTCCTTGGAGGAAGAGATTCAGTCAGTTTTGGCTGACTGTAGGGTTCAGACCTAAGGAGGTAACACCGAACTTGGTATTGACTAGACATGAGAAGGCTTTGTTGTTTGATGGGAGAGGATTGATGCTTTAGGCCTAGCTTATATTAAGGCTGCTGTTTTCTGTACTTGGGGTGGGTTCATGCTATAGCCTAGGAGGGTTTTGATGGCCATATTAGGGTAGACTCCTGGCTGAAGTTTTGAGTTGATGGTTGCCCTACAAGTGTTTATGTGTTGACTGTTCTCCCCTGATGTCCTAGACCTTGCCTATATTTGACCTGACTGTTTAGTGGTTATTTTCTAAAGAATTCTTGATAACCTAGTGTATTTTATTTATTGATTAGTAAGGATATTGTAAGATATTTGTACTTGTTACTCAGTGCCTGTTCAATAATTCGTCAATAAATCTTATCTAATTCAAATTGGTGTTTGGTTTTATGTTACACTACACCAATCGAAGCGATCAACTGGGTCTTAATTCCCTGGGTTGGGTAAGCCCAGGGACTGCTACAGTAGCGTTTAGGAATGTTGGTTGTTGAGAGTTGACCGGACAACCTCTCAGTTCTGACATAGTTATTGGGAGCTCAGTGACGTTTTACATGCATTTGGATTGATAAATACTATCCTTTCATGCGAGTGTTCTTTGTCATCCATGAATTTAAAACTATGTTCTAGGATGACTTATAGTAGAGACATACGAGAATCATTAAGATGGAGAACTTATGATTTGTAGATTAACTGATAACAGTAAAATAAAACCCTATAGTTCAAAATAATGGCTTTTTTATTATTCAGACATTGTTTTCTCTATGCCTAATAGGCTATCCCAGAGAGATCTCTGTGGCAATGAATGATTACCTCACGTTTTTGCTCAAATGGACTCTAAATAAACTCTATAATATACAGGAAAAAGGAACAATATTGACCAGCAAAAATGCACCTTTTGCATAACTGCCTAGAGCAAAAGAGGAAGCCCTAGCACTGCATACACTCATCTAAATGTCAAGACCCAGAAGGGAAAATAAAAACTAGGAACAAAAACCACCGCAATCATTCTTCCTGATAACTTTTGCTTATATCACCAACTCGCCTTGAATTACAGGGAGGCCAATTAAAGATAATTGACCTTTCTGCGGATAAGTATTGGTATATATGATAAGCATAAGAAATAAATCACCACTACTGGATTCTGATATACTTTATGCAATAGGGATAATTGTTATATGAAAGAATGGTAAGGGCAATGTTTTGTTCCCCTGTAATATAGCTTTTATATTTATGGATGCTTAGTTGATTGTTTGTGTCAGTGTTTGCCAGCGTGTCCGGTTGTTTTGTAAGATGTTACTCACAAATGTAGATACACGCCACACGCCACACGCCACACGCCACAAGACGAAACTGAGCATGACTCCAAAGAAGACTATGTCAGGTTTCTGGAAAAGAAAATTATCATAACTCTTTCATGGAGCTCGAGTCAGCCGTATTTTCCCTGAGCTGCCTACCTATAGCAAATGAATTCTACAGAAAACCGCCAATCCTTCAAACATGAATAAATCAGCCGATTAGTTTGGAGAACTATTTTACCAACTAATGGGTAATGGGCTATTTCCTCGTAGCTTTTATCATACTTTATCATTCAAGATTATGATAAGGTGTTTTGGTATTGGTGACTTATGATTATCGTTTTTATATAGGGCCTAGATTACATTTTAGTACATAGCTATTATTCAAGGGGCCTTTCAATGCTGATTCAATATTTCATTGTAACAAGCTATTATTGAACAGTTACATGAACTTTTCGCTTGAAAGGGGCCACTCAGGAAAGTGTGGCAAACATCTTCAATACATTTCTAAATCCTTTAATAAAGCCACACTTTATGTACTTATGGAGTTACTGATAGAGGACTTTGGGAGTACTATGGTTGATATAGCGGACCTTCAGCTCCAAGTACCATGGGTCAATCAGATCAACCGTCCTCTTTAACGATACATATAGAAGCACAGCGGAGGGTTGACAAATGTGAGGTTTAGGAAAACTTCAGTATCCCTAGGACAGAGTAGAAAGTGAGTTGTGGTCTTTTAGGATGAAAAAATACATTTACATTTAATACATTTACTCTCATAATTCTATTCCAATATTCCAATAAGACAACGGAATTTGATGCATACAAAGTGAAAATATTTACATTGGATATGCAACAATGACATACTTCAACCATATGATAATGATGGCGAAAGACAAGTATCACCATGGTATGGAAATTTGATGTTCTCCCCAATTAGCAGCTAGTGAAAATTCTGCTATACTTTCCTCGATATGTAAGTTGTTTTTTATGTAACTTTTGTAATTATGATATGATTAGGCTTTCATATCCATCGACAGTCAATTATGACCAAAATAACTATATATTATCTGAAACAATTATTACATGTTGGCGTAAATGGCGTCAGAACGGCCTTGATCTAATTGGCTTGCTGCCCTATTATTGTCTGTAAATTGGACAGACACCAGGGGTAATAAGGGTCTCTCATGTCTTGATCAATTGAGAATCATCCAGGCTCATTACAATATCAAGATTGTCGATTATTTATACACAACCTCCTGGGGGTGTTCCAATATGATCCTAGGATTCACTCTTAGATCCTAAGATATGTTGGTTTCAAGTTGGCCATCTTAGTGTTATAATATCTTAAGAGAGAACTTCTTATCTTAGGAAATGAGTTTCTTACCTTAGTAGAAAGGAAGGATGACATTCGAAACAAAATACCTTAGGCTCATTTTGTGACAAAATTTAAGATATGATGATTGTCTTAAGTTGCCATTGGAACACCCTATATGTTTCCAAAGTAAAGACTGTCAAGAATGTATTCGTTATGTATTCACGATACAGCCATTGGCTATGAAAGACATAAGAAATGCTGTTTTTCTTTTTTTCTGGCATGTATGTTACAGGAAACCGATTGCAATGTAGGAATATGATTCAGTTATGTAAGTTATGATAAACAGTTCAGTTCGTTTAGAGATAAAATCCATGGTGCCAGCATGGACAGATTCTCTAATACTCATGAATTACTTATCCATTTTGTCACTGTAGCTTACTCCATAGGCTATACTCTTAGTATTCTCGTTGGTTTACATTAAGGCACAATCAACCATTTTCTATGAGGCAAGCCAAAATAATTGGAGGATTGCAGTGACGCTATCACTGCACTTAAATGTTATTAGATCTCTTTGAACGTGGGGATTTTCACCAAATTTGAAATGTCAGCGTGTGTCGCCCTTTCCACTATTCTTCATTTCTTCCCGTCGCTGGTGTTCCTTCTCCTTGCTCAGGTATCCATAGGTCATAAGACTTGTTCGTGTTTATCAATGCAAGGTATGTTGCTGTCAAATCCATATTGGTTTATTACTGTAAGGTCTTCATCTTTTTGGAATGTTACTGGTCAGCTGGTTTCTTTTTCTAATGGAATTACACAAACTGTGGATCTGTTTTGGTGTCTTATACTATGAAGCTAACTTTTTTTAGAATTCGATCTTTTTAGAAATTGATTTTAAATCATGTCTTCATATCAAATGGTAATAAATTGTACATCTTTATATCCACACCTTTCTTGACGCAGATTTCTTTTCACCCGGCTCATGACGCACATTCCAAACTAATACAATACGGCCATACAGTACATGTACCTTCAATTTATCATTGGATGTGATAAGAACTTTTTCAATAAACCGCAAGCCATAGCCTCACGTAAGCTCCATATGCATGTATCCTTATATTGATTTCTTTACATTAAGAAAATGCCAAAAGGGGGTGTAGATGGAGGGACATGTCGCATTGTCGAATTAAAGACATGTTAAAGTCAATCCGCAGAGCTTAAGAAATTGTCTCTTGTTATTATTATGCTAAACCTCATGTCGCATGTCACCAATGCAAGAAAGTGATATGTTTTGTAAGTGAACGACCATAAACAGCGGTGACATCTCAGGTAGGGGTTTTACCTCTCAATGATGTGCATCTTTTCAAGAAGCAAAGAAAACATATAGGAGGCCTATACATCCGAGCCTGTCAACTGACACTATTCTTTCCCCCACAAAAAGGTGTTTGCTATCACTTACATTAAGGAGTCATATTACTGAGAGGCGGGACCTTTTCCCTTAATGTTTGAAGGCCAAAAGACGAGATACTTCATTTAGTCAAATGTTTGGTAATATACCCAAAAAGGCAAATATTCTGCACTCGAGCTGCCATGTCCCTTAATTAGGAAAATGACACCCAGCACCCTTGCGGTGTGCATTTCGAAATTTCAGCGTGGGAGAAAAGGTTAGGGCGGGAACCTATATATATAGTTTTATCACCACCCATGATGCTATAGTGAACAGAAGTATTGATGTGATACCTGTACGGGGCCTTCCATTAAGTATGTACGCAGCAAGGGGGGGTGGGGGGTCTGAGATTTTTTAAAATTTGCGTACGTTCCTGTACAATTCCAATGCGTATTTTAGTCCAATGGGGGGTGGGGGGGTCTAGAATTTATGAAAATTTGCGTACGTACTAAATGGAAGGCCCCTACAGAGAAACCCATTTCCCATCCTAAGACAGTAACAGTAAGCTCGCAAATTTTCACTCAGATTTATACAGGAAAGTGAAAATGCTATGCAAAATAATGTGAATTTGTGACTAGATTGTGCGAGTTTTGCTGGTAATTTTGCGAAGAAAAAAGGTCTGTACACCCCTGTCCTTTTTGCCAGGCCTTTTAATGTTATTGTTAACCGTACGCGTGATAACAGATAGGATATGGAGTTTTATTTCTTTATCTCTAAAAAGGAAATTTTGTCCTACGTAACGGGTCTGAATACCTCTTTTTCCAGAAGATTATTTGTATGTAAATCCTAACTTAAATATAGCTGGTTCTTATTTAGTCTTTTGATCTATCTGTTATATTAGTTTATGTATAGGATCCCGGGTATAGGATACATGTCTAATCTAGGTACTTTACTTAATGCATTAAACTTTAATTCCACTTTATGACTTCCTATATAAGGTGTTCAATTCTCCGTATATAGCTTACGCGTTCGGAATTAACTATTCCTGAAGTCGATTCTTGAAGACCATAGTTCTTCCCCTTGTGCATGTTACTATGATATAGGGGGATGTGGCGGACGCTGTCTATAGAGGCTGACACATCATCGTAGGCGATTTCCGGATACAGGCCGAGGGCTTCCTGTAGACAGCAGACTTCCGCCGCCATACCCCTGGTGGAGGGCCCACGCACCAAGAGGAGGAACGCCGAAGGTCACACACAAGCCTCGGCAGACGCTGAACTCAGCCGGAAGCAGTGGTGCCGTGCGCATGCGCGTCATCTTTTGCCACTCAACCCGCGGTATTTCCTCCACCGTGCCCCCATCATCCCATGTGCTGCCCTCATTTTAAAGGCTCGCGATGCGGACGTGATATTCCTTCAACGCCTTCCCCCACATTGAGGAACTTAAAAAAGGAGAAAAAACGCTGCCTCTCCAGTGAAAAAAAAGTGGGTCTAACCTATTTCATGCCCTCTCCGCAGGGCAAAGATTACAGGGGGCGGCTTGACATGTTACTGTCATGTCTTACTCGACCTTTCTCGCCCTAGGTCAACATCTAACATTCTCTGTGTGATGAATCAATATCGACCCTCTGCTGTTCCAACGGTTGTGTTTAAGGGAGTTTATGAAGCCTGAATTGATGAGACTAACAGTCACTCACATTTATTTCCTTCACAATTAGGTTTCCATAGCATGTCTGTTTTTTTGAGCTACATTCAATGAGGAATGCGCCTTCATTAGTATGCCAGCTCACGATTTACGTTGACACAAGTAAGCCCACCTGGTTGTTGAGAGATTAAAAAGAGCATGAATCAATTACTACTAAAAGGTTCCAACTCTTAAGTGTAATTGTGTCACGCCTCTTATAAGACGGCGCATAGCAGTCAAGGCACAGGCTCTCAGCAAGATTACTAGTGGAATCTAAAAAAAGACACTATTGTTAATTCAAACTACAATTATGCGTTTCATGTGATCAGCCCTTTGGGCATTCCTTTTATTGAGAAATCAGAAATATGGATTCTTTGTTGCAATATGGGAATTGGATTTTTTAGTAAGTGAGTGCCCTGTGCCAATTCTGCCTTGAGATACCTTTGTGTGTCTTACTGATAATGATTATGAATTACCATGAGGTGAATCGGTAGACAAATTGCGAGACGATCGAGAATTTTCTTCTCCATTCAGTGAGTAGACACCTATGGTATCTCTGATATGGAATACATCTAGTCACTAATTATAGCCCTTATCCTTTGCTCCACTGGCTCCTGAAGATGGTTGAGTTGCGGTCACTGCCTACCAATATCTAGGAGCATCAACGAGCAATTGGTTATACTCCTCCTGAGCAGAACCGAGCAATTGGAGACAGCTTACTGGTGCAAACTATTTCTCAAGTGTATTTGCTAATGGCAGATGATTTACTTTCATCCCAAAGAAAGGTAAGTATAAGAACAGATTTTAAGTGGGTACAATAGTAGCTGCATTGCTGTATAGCTCACTTAGGGACGTGTGGTACCGTCAGTGACTTGGCCGTATTATGTTCAAAACGTCTCTGATCATTGAAAAGACTCAAACCAAAGAAATGTCAATGCTGCCTTCAATATTCCAGGGTAATGATTTTAAAAAATGTAAGTGATACGGTGATGTCATGTTCCCCAAATCTGTATTAATAGGTGCTTTGTGAATAACTTGTAAATGTGTACCTTATTGGTAGCCAAAAACTGATTTAGAATATGCACTAAGCCGAAATATATTTATAAATAATTAAGATGTGGTGTCTGTATATTTATAACTATAATATATTCCACGTGTTGGCTAAACGTGTTGAATTAAAGTGCCAATGTACCAATGTATGTTCATAATTTGTCTTCGAATTGACTTTAGATGGTCTTCAAATAACAAGCGGCTCATTCGCAAAGATCAAAAATATCACTTTGTAATGTGATTAGGGGATATGATACATGTGTATTAACAATTATTTTTAACTAATTCAAAACAAAATAAGGATGCTGGTGAATCAATTTATATATCTTCAATAATATTAATAATGACTTCAGGCTTCTCGTATCTTTGGCTCTCGTATAACTGCTTTCAGACTGCAACCAATGCTAGGCAAACGTTTATGCATTTCATTTGATGATTAACTCGATAAACCCAGTTCATAAAGGTAAGGATATGTATATCTTATTCCACATATTGGTATTTCAGGCGGTAGATTAACTCAATAACACAATACAGGACCTCAGCAGATAGTAAAAATAAAACCAAAGATTGTCTTTATTATCTCTAAAAGGCTTATGTATTCTGACCGATTCTGAGCTGCTCTGGCTACATGCATAACTGTGGTCCAGGAGACGAATATTAATAATGAGTGTCTGGTTTATTTCGAAAGAGTATAGCAAATGTTATTTTCCTCGCAGTTTCGTTATCACGTTTTTCAAATGCTACAGCTACAGCACGTAGACACAGAGTATAATGAAGTTATGTCAGAATCAGTTTAATATTGTCTTTTATAGTCTAAAATATCTTGTCTCTTTTGGTCTATCTTTCTAGAATATGGAATAATTACAGATTCTGGAAAAAAATATTCTCTGTATATGAAATACAACTGTACATCGTTGCATAATATGCAAATCCTTTCATGCAAAGGACAAAAGAATAGTTTTAATTACAATCATTATACACAATTCATCATGAGGCCTCATTGCTCTTTCTGGTGGTATTTACAAGCTTTTTGGACTGTATACAGCCATGCAGCAATCGTCCGAATCTATCGATCAGTTCTGAGTTCAAATCAATTCAGTTCTTTTACAGGTCAACCGGAAAAGATAATATGGTTGATATAGCAACTATTAGATGGATATTGCGGTTATACACTGCTTGAAGGGGGACTTTATTTGTCTTCGCTATTTGATGTTACTTTATGTTTTACTTGCTTTACAACCAGTGCACTTGTATCAGGGTCATCGACTAGCAATTATACATGAATTATGACTGTAATGTTATACGTCTGTAAAACATAATTATCATTCATTAATGAAACCGAATACATTCATCATTATTATTAACACCTGGGATCTTTAACATGGTTATTTCCAAGCAGGATGCAGTTCAGTCAAAGTGGTATTGTTCGGCTGCCCCCAACTGACGGCAATAATCATCTTTTCCAGAGGGACACGGTCATAGTATTCTCACAACGGAAATAGCTGTGGTTCTGAGCGTCCATGCCTTATTTACTTCGTCGGCCTCAAGTGTAAAATAACACTATGCTATTGGCAACGTCCAGAAAGCTTATACAGCAGAAGGTACTCCAATACAATGTGAAGAAGGGAGGGCCACAAGGTTAGGGGTATTTGGTGGAGGAGGGAAAGGCGGCAACAACGACAAGCATCCTGTCCGTTTACGGGTCACTAACCACTTATCTTAATATGGTAACTTATCATGAACAAAAGCAATCTCTCTGTGACGAGTGGGCCGCAAAATGCGGAGTAAGATCCTCAACTAAATTCTCAGCGACCACCGAGGAAATCCAAGTCGCCTTTCACCATGTCCTCGTCACCTGCCAAGCCGTCCCTCTTTCCGCCAATGAACTCGGAGAATCTTTTCTTGCCTCCGAGGAATTCCGAAAACCGCTTCTTGCCGCCCAGGAATTCGGAAAATCTCTTCTTGCCGCCCAGGAATTCGGAGAACCTCTTCTTGCCGCCCAAGAATTCGGAGAAACGTTTCTTGCCGCCCAAGAACTCGGAGAAACGCTTCTTGCCGCCGATGAATTCGGAGAACCTCTTTTTCTTACCGCCGATGAACTCAGAGAAGCGCTTCCCGCCGATAAACTCGGAGAATCGCTTGGCCACATGTTCTGCAAAGTGTTTCTTCAATGCTTCTGGATCATCTAGGGAGTTTGGAAAAAGATTAGAGAAGGCAATAAGTAACATGGCATATGAAATAACATATAGGTGCGCTTCCTGTATACATGTACTTGGCTGATTTGCGGTCATGTGCTAATCTTCAATCAATTGTTATTATTCGTGATTATTATTACATCGCTTACTTTGAATTAGACCTTTCTCAATAGCCTTGAATCACATGTAAACTAGAGCTTACTGAGGTTGTTGATAGGTGAAATATCGCGTCATTGGTAAATATTAAATGTGTGAGCGCGTATGGACTACATAATCAGTGTTTCTTGTTCAGTATGATTACGTATTAAATAAACTGATATACATGCAATATGGTTTCATGCCAATTATACTATTTTTGTCATTTTAAAACTTAGAAATGTAAGTAAAGGCTTGAAAAGAATGTTATTCATACAAATTGAAACGTATAACGAAATTCATCTAGCTCTATAACCGCTGAAAATTATTTAAAAGCAACATCCTATACCGTTATCCTTATTATAACAATGAGCTCTTAATAATTACTACCAGCTACCAACAGATATGGGTTAAACAACACAAAGCATCTTATTCAAATAAAATGAGACTTTTCTGGGAAAGGTAAGATATCTACCCATCCTTTCTTAAAAGCATGCATCGTATCTACGTTAACGCATGCAGATACATTGCTTTTACAGATATGAGATGTCTTGTGTCATTATGTGAACTAAAAGAACTAATGACATGCACCATTCCAACCTAATGTTCAGTAAATGTGTGGGCATTCCTAATAACATGCACGCATGCGCGAAACCTCGCGAGCACAATGATGTTCAAGATGGCAGTGCGCGCTACTGGGTCACATGACTACTATTGCGAGTGACCCCTATTGGCGTGTAATGGTGTTAGCGGACTAGCTATATAGACACACTAATATACTGCGTAATATTGAGGCAATGCATGTGGAACACCGCGCTAAAGTGCAATGTGCAGATACCTACGTGTAGAGTGCATCACATTCAAAAGTATCAGTTGAAAAAGCGGAGAAGGCTTTGGGACCTTCCCCGGAGAAGTTGATACCATCAGCGCTAGGTATTTGTGCAATTATTCTAAGTAGCTACAATAGGTACAAAATACTGGAAAAGGGCAAGCGCATTAATAAAAGGTATACCATGGTGTAGTTAAGTGCATGAAGCTATTGGCACAACACTGTGAGTCATATGGGTAGAAAGGCCCCGCGGTCCGTGGGGCCCGGGTCTGCACTACTCTGTACTTGCCTTTGGCCTCAGTTTCAAGGCCCTCATGGTCAGGTGGTGTTTACTTGGAGTGAGATTTGCTGACGTCAGCGTCGCTGGGACTGTCTTTTGCTATCAGGGATGTATCACGCTTTACCACATTGTCTGCTGTCTCTGCTGTGGAGACTTTGGTATTTGTTTTCAATAAAGATCGCTTCACTATGTGCTCGGCGGCAGCGGCTGCCAGTTGATCGGAGGTGTCCCGCTTACCGATAAACCCCGGGGCCGGCCGCTTGCCGACAAATCCTGGCACTCGTCGCTTGCCGACGAACATTCTGTTTCGCTTCTCCTGGTCTAGCTCAAAGTCATCTTCCTCGTCGTCGTCACGCTTGCCAACGAAGAAACGGGCTCTTTTGAGGGGGTCATAATAGTCCTGTGGTATTTGGAAACTCCGTCCAACAAACATATGTGCTCTTTTATCCAGGTCGAACTCGTCGTCCTCACGTTTCCCCACAAACATACGGGCCCTTTTGTCATCCTCACTTTGGCTCCTGCGGCCAACGAACATGCGCGGCCTTTTACCGACGAACATCCGGTTGCGCTTTTCCTCTTCCTCTAGGTCGTCAAAATCATCGGCTCTTTTGCCGACGAACATGTGCGCCCTTTTACCAATGAACATCCTCGCTCGTTTCTCATCCTCCTCATTATTACGTTTGCCAATGAACAAATTTCTGCGTTTTCCGACAAACATTCTGTTGCGTTTCTCTTCTTCTTCCCTTTTTCCAATGAACATGCGGGCTCTCTTTTCATCCTCATCATCCAGTTCATCCATACCATCTCGTTTGCCAACAAACATGCGTGCCCTCTTGCCGACAAACATTCTGGCACGTTTGTCATCCCACTCCCCATCGTCTTCTCTCTTTCCTACGAACATATGTGCTCTTTTACCTACAAACATACGTGGCCGTTTACCCACGAACATCCTGGCTCGTTTCTCCTCTTCCATATCCTCATCGTTTTCCCTCTTCCCAACAAACATACGTGCCCGCTTGCCTACGAACATGCGAGCACGTTTATCGTCTTCCGCGTCTTTTTTACCAACAAAGAAGCGAGCGCGCTTAGCTCGAAGACTCTCCTCGTCATCGACGTCATCGTCGGCAGCATGGGATCTTCTACCTACAAAGAATCGCGCCCTTTTCTCGTCCTCCTCCAGCTCGCCAGCATGCCGCTTGCCGATAAAACTGGGTGGCGATCTTTTACCTACAATGAACGGTGAAGGGCGTTTTGTGGTTGAACTTGAAGCAACTGAGAGCACAGCGGCAGCCAGGGGTGAAAGGGCCTCGGCATACCGCGCAGTTCTCAGCTTTGGATTGGTAGCAGAGTGTTGTTGGTGGTACAGGGGAAGCAAATTTGGAAAGTTATTTCTTGACAGAAGCCGGGCATACATTGAATGGAGAGCAGAGTCTGGTGGTTGCGCGTAGTGTGAGCGCTTGCCAATGAAATCTGGTCGTCTTCGCGACATCTCTCTAAGTAGGAACACATTTTGAGCACTGAAGGGACCGCCTAAACCGTGGAATGGATGGAAAGGCACGGCCCGTCTCAGACGCGCAGAGAGCTTGGAGGAAGTGACGTCATCGCTGCGCTGTTGTGTATGGTCACCACCAGGGAACGCGAGCGCTGCATCTATATATGGACATGGCGCATGCGCACAGATAGAAAACGGAAAATAAGGAAGTGTCACCAATAGCGTGTATGTTTAATACAGAGAAGATCGAAAAACAATTTCCCTGATTAACCACAATACAAAAAAGACAGACAAGTGTATCTTTGACCCACTAGATGCGAAGTAGGCTCTGTGCCAAGTACTTTTCATGAGGGATATGAGTCAATCATGTAAGTACCATTATAGACTTTCCAGGACGAGACCAACAACTAACACTATTATCACATGCACATGCGCCTTTGGGTAGACAAGCCAGAACGGGGACTAATAGCACAACTAGAAGTCATTGCATGTATAGAAATTACTCTGTTTAGATTTCTCCTTTGACTGTCTACTCGATCTACATAAACTCATATCTCCAAGCTCCCACCCACCTGGTCCTTTTTCTATTCCTTCTCCTGCCTCCCTCCCAGAGGTTCACACTGCCTGAGGCCATTCAGCATTTAGATAATCGGCGCCGGAGAGTGAGCCAGTGACGATTTAATAGTGAGAAAGACAGGATATGAATCGGTGAGCTGCTCGGAGCTGGCGGCCACGGGGAGGCAGTGGTAGAGTGGCTCAATTGCCGACGCTAACTTCCCCTCGCGTTTACCCCATGTGGCGAACACATAGCTCTCCAGGAAGTCTTTGAAATTGGCAACAGCCGAGCGCCGACCCGGCGTGCTGCAATTTGGCCGTGCTTCTCCCCGGAGCTAATTGAGTGCCTGGCGGGAAGGAGAGCAGCTCGTGGACTGAGCAGGTATATTGTGGGAGCAGCTCGCATTGATGGGAGCAGTAGCAAGGCCAAGCAGCCGCCAGCCCAAAACTGTCCTTTTATTTGTACAAACGATTATTTCCAAGGGCGATTGGATTTTTGACCAAAGTTATGCAAAGCCTAAGCCACCTCGATTTTTTAACAAATGTTATACATTAAGTAAGTTTTGATTTACATCAGCAGGTAGCTCTTTAAATGTTTAGAGATAGGATATCAAATGTATTGCCGTCGAGGAATAATATTGATGTATCATCATCGTGGCCGTCTCTATAGGCAAAGCAATATTGAGCAATGCCTATCCAAAACGGACTAAAATATTCCCCAATCCTTCCTCAAATTCTAAGTCAACGCCAAAACTAGTCCACCCTCGTTCAAAATAAAATGCTTCTAATCTAGAATAAAATGAGAATGTCGACTCCTTGCCAACTTATTTGCAGTTGAGTTGGTGCTCATGTTTTTCTTTCGTGTCACAGCTTTTATGCGGAAGGCTTTACAGAAATATTTGTGCCCACTGTCCCTATTACTTCCCCGATCTAACGCCATTCAAACCGCCGGTCGCTGTCATCCACACCGCCAACGCTAAGCATCGATTTCACTTCATGGCGAATTTCACAAACTCTCGTATACAAACAGCAGGCAAACTTTCTTGGCCTCTCTAAACATCACGTGTTAGTATGATGGGAGATACGTGACGAGGCCCCACTGTAGGCCCCACCCTCTTTGGGTATCATACAAACAACCGTTTGATTCGGCCAGCCATTTAGCCTTGCTAGGACAAATATCACAGGCATATTCGTTTCCACCACCAACCAGTGAATGAGTTTTTGCTTCCTATGTTGGAAGGAATAATGTTCAGAGATTAAATGTTCTAGAGTTGTACATTTCTTTTTATAAAAGGTTGTGTTTGAACAGTGGCAATATGCAACAAAACCTTTTCGGAGAACTTGAAATTATAAGTATATATGAGGTTTTTGTTGCCTGATAAAATAACCATTCCTATTAAGCAAAATAAAAGAAGTACAAAGTCCGACACTGTAGAGCGATACTGCCATCCGAATGTTAATGGCCTGAATGAAAAAAACATGTTGTTCTAAACACAAGAGGCATACATTTACATGGTTGATATCGTTGGCTGAGTAATAAAAGGTCGTATCTGACAATAGGTCATTTTGAGTAATTGCTGATTAAAGGATAATGATATATTTTAAAACTCTGTATGATTATAAATATCTGCTCCACCATCATAATATCTTGTTCCTAGGAAGAATAATATGCTATGAATATTTTTATCATAGTTACGAATACATTTAGATCCTTAGGATGTTACTATGGTAACATGTACATAGTTTTTTTCGAGATACGACCTTTTATTACTCATTTTTAAGGAGAAAGGTTGAAAATGAGTGAATAATAAAAGGTCATATCTGGCATTATAAATTTCAGATAAATACAAATTAAATCAATGTAACTGATACAAATTACACAAAATAACTTATCTGAAATAAAACCAATATGCTAGTATTGACTTCATATGGTTAATCTAAAATATTAAAGATTTATGTGACATTAAAACTATGAGATTTATTTGCAACCCTAGATACGACCTTTTATTACTCAACACACAGACCACTACTTCAGTAAACAAAGGTTGTATCCAACATTTTGGAATTATATTCCTATATCTGCTACTGCTTTTATAAATTTAACTATAATATTTTAGAATAAGGTTCATATAATAGTTATCTTAAAAACTGAATCATAAGATATGTTCATTTTGCATAAATTAGCATATTTTACTAAGAAAATCAAATTGGTTTCTTTCAGATACGACCTTTTATTACTCAACCAAAAGTCAAATTGTAAAGATACGACCTTTGTTTACTGGGTAATAACATTCCAAAGATTTGGAAAATTCCAAAAATTCCAAAATTTCTAGAAACCTTAGAGGGAAGGGAAACATATTCAAAAACAAAACAAAAATTGATTTTTTTGAGATACGACCTTTTATTACTCAGCCAACGATATCGACTTATTGATTGGTACTCTTGTTGTTCCTTTATTCATTGGCAGCTCTAGAAGAAAAGGACGTCGGAAAGTTGGCAAACCATTCCCTTGATTGATCAGAAATTACACGAAGACATGAATAAATGTATGTGATTAATCCTTGACACCCCACACGTCTACCCAAAGAACAACTTATACGTAAAAAGTAGAAACAAACGCAATATGCTGAGTCATGCCTTTTGTTCATAAGCAAGACGGTGTTGCTTCTCAGATATGTCCCGGCTTAGAAAATCGAATATTTGTCAGAACCAGACAGAATATTCTGCATGAAAGACGGGCTGGGCAAACCGGATTGTTTCTGCCTATTACCACTAATCCCAGCCCGATTGCTGCGAGTTAGGCGGCGGTAAGAAAAATCATTGGCAGAAGGAAAAGTCATTGGAAGGGCTCCAGCCTACCAGCTCCCGGTGGTAAGGCTCTGGGCGGAGGTAGGGGGTTAGGAGGGAGAGATTGACCCCCTATAGTGTGGCTGGGACCTGGAGGGGTGTCCTGTCTCAGGCATGGCTAATTAGAGACCAGAGCTACAGGTCCCAACCCACTGCGCAGTGCCAGCTCGCCTACCCCTGGTGTCTTAATCAGAGCCAAAAGCTCTTTTTGCTCAAACCAGGAGCCTTTTATTTTATCTCCACCCGAGCACGCTGGGATTCCTTCGGCCTTTGCTCTAGGCCACAGGGAAGCCGCGCTGGGCCTCGCAGCGGTCTGTGATGGTTATGGCGTAGCTTTGGTAAAGCTGTAGGGCCATTTAGGTTCGAACCGGTTCAATACACATGTACAGGGAAAACTGACCTTGACAAATTTATATAAGATTATCTCATCTTTGGATAACAATTATGTGCCAAGTTCACATAATCATAACTTAGTCTACCAACATTTCTGTTGACTATTACGTACTGCATAGCTTGAGTTTGTAACTAGGCTTATAGAAGAGTAAACTTATCATTAATACATGTCCCTTTACTACTTACTTTTGGTCATATTTTCGTTACATACTGAAATAGGTTATTCAACATTCTCGTTCGATAGTAAATTTACCATCAAACGAGAATGTTACTCTTTTATACTACCGTTATAGCGGTTGTAATAGTTGTATTTCCCATAGTAGTATAGGGAAAGTGTATTATGCCGCTGGCAGTTCGGGAAGTAGTATATGGAGATTGGTGTATGTTGAAGGCTGCCAATAGCGTTAATCAATACTTTAAATTAGCCTGAATGCTGTGGATCTACAAGTGTGAATTGATATTCCAGAGTGCTACTGTTGAATTATATAACAGCTAGGAATATGTATGTCAATTGGGAGAAGGTCATACGCATTTTAGAAAAATTAGAAAGGTTAGCTTTGCACGCAAGATTTTGTAAAAGTACAGAAGCAAATGCCAGAAAAATGCAAAGATGGAGATATTTAATGAGAAATATTGTTTATGGCTTTCCTGTTGACCACCTCAACATAGCAATGGTTTGAGGCCTGGAAATGTGGTGATGGCGAATACCACCCGTTGAAAAAGAACTGCCAAAGAAACGCAGTGGTTAGCCAAATAAAGCCAATTCCCAATTATGCCTACTGCTGTAAGAAGTGCTTGGTCAGCAATAAATTTCACTAGTGTTTCCCTTTGCAACTCTTTTGTCCAGGTGAAAAACAAATAATATCAACAGCCAATTCATCCTTTTGTCTCCTATCTGTGAGAGGGCCCACGTCATAGGAAAAGGTCCCTACATGTAAATAAAGTCATTTAAGAAAAAGAAATTCTTTAGGAAATATTGTGCTTTAAGTGCAACCTGAAAATTTTTAGGGTCAGACTTTCGGAGAGCACATGCGCTGCACGTGGTGGATGGATTTTCCACGTAAATCCATCCATCATGCCATCCCCGTCATGCGATCAAACCACCGGCCCATAGGTCGACTCAGATGTGCTATTCATCCGTCAAATATCCCCTCTGGGCGAGGGATCTGTAGCTGGTGCAGTTTCTGATCACAGAAGGCCGCTTAAAGGAGACCCCATTAAAAAGGAACACCGCACCGGCCTTATCCAAAAGGGCATCTCGTGATCACTTGCCAAATCTTTCCAAAAAGTCTTCTCAGGTTTCAAATCTTTCGGGAGAAACACTTATTACGAATGAAGCCTTGTCGTATTTAAACGCTACTGAGCTATCCATTCTGCACCCTTGTTGTAATGCGTGCAATAGGTTTTACTTTAGGTTAGGTTATACGCGTGCTTCTCTGATAAAGTAAAGGCCCAGGTAGCCATCTTTTATCACTGGCCTTCAGCTTGATCTGAGTATAATCATATTTACCATGAAATAGTTTATGCACTTCCGAAGTATCGTTTATCCGTGGAAGATTTAAGGCGCATGTCTTTTGATATAAAGTTTTTGGTTCAAACATGTATCTATCACGCATGCTTTCCTAATGGAATTTGCTCTTATACAAGGCCTCATCTTATGATGAATGTAGCAATAGCATGATACTTTTATTGAGAATTATTACCAACGCGATCTTTTCGTTAACTAGTTCCATCTATAACCCCGTTCCTCTTCAGTAAACAGGCCACATTAATGACTTTATCCATCTTCAATTATGAGACACGGACTACTTCATACCCGAGTTCTAAATCTGAATAAAAAGATATTCCTGTGTCACGCCAGATAAAACCATCTTGAGCAATGACATTAAATTTTACTTAGAAGCTGGTCAGCGGATAATTTATTTACTACTGATGGGGAGAACTAAATTACTTTTACACCCACTACCTCCCACTACTGACTGTCTAATACTCCAATAGGCATCACACTGGAAGAAAAATGTATCTATGTATGAGTGTCTTCATGAATGAAAAACAAGTTGGACTTCCCGGATATAAACTGCTAGGATATCATCATAATTATGATACAGGACACTATACCTGGGATTTATGTATAGGTATACATAAACCACTGTATAACTTATCATTGTGTGGAAAGTAATACGACACTTGTGGGCTGCATTGTAACAGCATACAAACAGTTTTTCTCATGTTATTGTGGTAGATTTGCTTGCTGTATCAAAGGATAATTATTATGTGACCAAAACATACTTCTCATGTTTCATGGTACAATTTGGTCGAAAATTGCTTTTCTTGTTCATGGGCAAGTATCTGTTTTCAAGGTTGAAGACACACAGCGTATACGGATTGTTTCCTGAATGAATACGGACATCCTCGTTGTCTTTCTCCGTTTCCCACTGCCTTGATTTCTACACTCATATCCTAATTCATGTTGTATTCGGTCTGATAGAATGGGATTGCATTTACCTGATTAGACGTAACTTTTAGGGTATCTGTATTGATTGACAGTTTTATGTCCGGGGTAGGGCAAATAGATACCCGTGTGATGTTGTGTACCCGGTCAACCACTCGCTTCAGCTGCTGCCTCTCCCGGGCGAGGACTCCCTGATTACAAGGCGAACTGGCGCCATTCAGCATGGTCGAATCCTGCTGAAAACATCTATATGACTTCTGATTTGGGCCGTAAAATTGAATTTCTACCGCAGTCAGGTATCTCATTAACCATTCCATTAGAGTAGTGCATCCGGGAGTGCTTCTGGCTAACACACCCTGCTTCCCGCCAACTGCACCCATTGGTGAGCTCGTTCTCATGGGAGTTCCTCATGTTCAACTCATTTGTTAGCAGACACCGATTTACCATGATTGCCTACGAAAAACCGATTGGACATTTGAGTTTTATTCAGAGGATCTGGATGACATTGAGACCATTAGCCTTAGCTCCTGCTCTTAATTATTGCGACAGATACTTTAAGTAATTCTATTAACTCCAGATTGCATTAAAATCCCACCCAATCCAATGAAAATTACGGCAATTACGAATGTGAATTCGTCTAGCTGCCTCCTTTCTTTGAGGGATGAATCTGACACGTTTTACCGCGAAAGAGATGCCGCTTTTTTGCATCCTGATAGGACATAAAAAGGGACCTGTCAATCTGACAAAAAAATGTCGTCTGCCTCCAAGGTCAGTCGGATGTCACGAATCAATTATAGTTGGCGTTTGTACAGGAGACCCGATTATTTCCGAAGATGGCCGAGCTGTCCCGAAGGTGTCTGACATAAAGAGTTTTTCCCGACTCGGCAGAATCCCCACTCCCTCTTGTTTGTTGCTGACCTCGTTTTTAAGGGGTGGTTGCGTGCGTGCAATGCCCCTTGTGGTCCACAACTGGTTACTCCCAGTCTCAGTGGACGAACACATGCTAACCTTCAGGTGTCACACCACTATTTCCACAACCCCCTCAGACAGTTTGGCAACTCGGAACACCTTTTTTTCTTGCCGATTTTGTCCGCTGGTACATAATTGAATCCCACAAAAATATCTTAACTTGCAATTGGTGTGCACTGAACAAACTGGACAAAGATAGCAGTAAATGATTGCAAAAGATATCATACATCGATGTGATATAATATATCTGTTTTGCTCTCAGTAAGCCGGCAGTTTTGTCTATGATACAATCACATAGGTTGTTTGTAAACCAGACCAAGTGCTACCACAGTATTCTCATTACTCTTTGTAACTAATCAATCGATCGAGATATCTCCTCCTCCCCTACCTGTCCACCCTCACACAGCATGAGGCACGGTAGTCCAACACGCCAACAGGGATGTCCGGGGTGTAATCTTGCGTGTAAACTGAAAAAGGCTGAGTAGGCAACACTATCCTGAGCCACAAGAAATCACAAAAACCCTCTGGAAAAAGAGAGGGGGAAATACAACCAATTGCCAGATCAGATATCTATGTAAATAATTGACTGAACGGACAAACAGATGCGCAGGATACGGCATCATACATTTAGCTGGCGCAAGGCACGATCACCTTGTATTCATCAGGATCAATAAATCATCAGCTGGGTCTTGGTGGGGGTAGTATCATGCGATAGAAAAGACGTGATAACATCGCCCTGACGCTATTACGTCCGGTAGCCCTCGTTTTGACCCATGACTGGCCTATGGCGGGGCTATGCATGGTTTGGTCAATAGGTGACGCCATTTTCATGGCCCTCATATAGCCTGTATAGGTTTCCTAATTTAAGCCTGGCTGACATGGAGCTAAAGGCCAGGGCTGCCAAGCTAACTAGCCTATGAATACATATGACGACTATCAAACTTGTAGATGATCTCTTTTTGTCAACGCCCTTATGAAGTCACACATGCAAATTATCTGCGTGAATGTGGGCGTAAATTCAATAATCCGATAATGCGGAATAGGGCCTAAGTATTCAATGTTGCTTCGATCTTTCAAAGTCCGTGTTCCAAGGTGGCGGTAGAAAGAAAATCACATTTTCCCCCTTTTAACACACAAAAAAAACCTAGTTATTTGGTTGGAAGCATCGGAAGACGGTATTTAGACCTGTCGGGGCTGCTAACACAAAGTAAAACTCCCTTCTCCCCCGAAAACTAAAATAACCAGCCTGCAATGTCAATTGTCTAGCAATTACCGCCTTTAACGCAAAGATATCTTAACAGAAATTCCCATAAAACAGAAATATTAAACCTTTTCCATAACTATAACCTAACCAAAAGTATATAGCTTTAGAATCAGTTAGTATGAGTTACACTGTAGCTTCCTTAGACATATAAGGTATAACGGTTAAAAGTATACTATAGTTTCCCTCAAAAAGCTGCTGGAACAAAATTTCAAGCATGATGAAGCACGAGTTTTACCTATGCAAAGCCTTGCTAACGAAGTCTCCGAATAATGGGCCGGGCTCTTTGAGTGATTACGGTCAGCAAGCAGAGAGAGGTGACACGCTCAACCCTTGACAAGATGGCTGCCGACGAGGGGCCAATGGCGGACCATGCAGGGGCCGCCATGACACCCGTGTTAGCCTGTTAAACACGCCACTAACGAGGTGGGCGCCGTGATTGTTTCTTCATTAACGTCAACGTCACGCTGCAGCTATGGCCATACCAATCAACCCTTTTCCTCTGTGCGTCTTGTATTCCCATCGGGTTTATTGCGTGGGTGTGTGGGAATTCCTATTGCATTCGGGGCCCATCTGATTTTCCCCCATTCTATTGTTCTCCCAATTGTTCTCATTCTGCTTAGAAGTTTGCACAATTGATTTATAAGTGCACTCAAGGTGTTTTAAGACTCTACGAATGCATAGACGTATACTCTTTATCAGGTGAACAAATGATAAAATATTGTGTCTTGAAAGAAGTGTATGAATAGGTTGGGCGTGTCTTGCTTAGATACAAAGATACTTGAGATCCTTTTTTTTTCGATAGGCCTAGGGCATTTTTCACGTCAGATACCAACTGAAGCTTTGTCGTAATCTACTAACGCGACTGGTAAATATTCGGTGGGTTTTAAAATTGAAATTGCATTATCACCTGTTTGAATGTTAATGTAAAAGGTTTGTAATGGTGCAAATGCGATAGACGACTAGAGCAAAAGATTCATTGTGATGTGATTACGATACGGAGGCCACGATTCTAAAGATCTGAACTGAGAGGATTAGCCTCACCCAGTAAGCTTCTGCTGGAAGATTATTCTCAGGTAAATACAATTCAAAAGTAATTTCACAAGACGTGAACCTGCATGGGTTCACATGCAGAGAGTGCACTGGCAAAACCCGGACCATTTCATTGGACTTTCAAATCAGTACAATCAGAAATTTCAGGGTAGAGGCGCAGGGCTGCACCCCCTAGCCAGCCAGCAGCACGCATTAACATTTCCATTACACTAATCGTCATTCTTTGATAGGATTGCTCTCTTTCTTCTCGCCCCGCACTAATGGCATCCCTTTGCCGGTGGTAGAGCGTTTCTTCTACGGTTTCTGCCTGCTTTTTCTGTCCCTTACTTTGTCACTGTTTGCACTCTTTCTGGGGACGTTCCCACTTTGGCGCCGGCGTTCCACGTTCTGCTGGCATGAGCTTGTTTTATCCTGTTAGTTTTTGAACCACGGTCACTTTGGTAAAACACCACCTTCTGTCAGCTTATCAAGGTCATACATGGAGCATCAAGCGCATTCAGTGGGTGTGGTAGGCAGGTTGACTTGTTAACGACAACAGAGGTGTTGAAGGTTGTAGTGTGGAGTGTGGAGGTTGGCATCATGTGGTGCTTGCACCTGGCAATATGACACATGTGTTTGCTCTTCAAGGACTCAAGGACAGCCACGGGTACAGTTTGATAACACCTACGGATTTCCAATAATCTATCAATGATGATTATGAAATCAGTGCATAATAGGTTACAAATAGGGTAGCAGTTAGAACAAGTTTATCGGAAACGCTAAGAAACTTAATTCCCACTGCAATCATGCCCTTTAACGCATAAACCCTTGCATTGGTGATTTGGGAAGGATAACTGTTGTGAGGTATAGAATTCCAAACAAGGTACAGTTATGTAATCACTGATAAACCAAGGCCAAATTTTGATTATTTGAATTATGTCCTCGCTTGCACCAAAAAACATATACAAAAGAAGTTTCAATTAGATATCATTAGATCCGCCAGGAGTTTGAGTGGTGAGATCCGAATAGAAAAGAAATGTGAAAATCAGCCGTTTATGCAACTATGGATTGTGCATGGAATAAATGCATCATTCTTACTAGGATGTAAAATATAGAAATAGACTGACAATGCTGACACCGTTAGGATAATCCACTGGCTTTAGCTCCGGCTTAATCTCAATACCCCAGTTTCTGTAGTGGTGTTTGCCTGGCTTATCTGCTTATCTGAGAATTATTCTAACCAATACTTCCTAAGCCCAACTGACAAGATCATTCAGCTGCAGCGCCTAGTTATATCCGAGCTTCCCCTGATGGCCGTGAAGTGCCACTTCTCCATTTGCAGGCTGACACTGCCATTTCTGCACATTATGGGACATTACAGTGAGGCCATTACCTGCGTAGGAGACCTACTTTATGGGAAAGGAAATACTCCCTGTTCGGTTAAAAAGGGGCGAGGCGTCTCATATAAAATCACATTAGTCGTTTCCACTGTGAATCATTTGACTTAGATGAGCTCAGTGAATGAACTGGGAATACATCTTTGCTTGTACATTCGCAGAGACGTTTCTCTGTGGGATGGAGTTCCAATAACACAGTCCTACAGACATGCAGCTAAAATACTAAAAGGTTCTTATGGTACACCTCAAACTCAAAAATAGTTGTTTAAATTAAAAGGTTGAGAACCTAGGGTAACTGCTATGATAAAATACAAATTCAATAATTGACAAAATGTGAATACGATTCAAAATAATAGTGTTTGTCAACAATGAAATATCAAGACATGGAACTAGAACTATTTTCTACTCTAAAATCTACCTAAAAGATTCAGTTCATGGTGCAGAATGTGTTATAATTTTAGAAACTTAAAATCGCTGCGACTAACTGTCCGATTGACCATGTACACAATCGTATCGTCTGCTGGCAAGGAAAATGGTCAATTATGAATTTATTGTTTTGTATAATGAATATAGGTCATGTTTTGAATGGTTAGTTACACTAGTACTTAATATGAATAGATCCCATTTAAATTGCCAGCAGACAAGGCTCTGACGTCACAATCTCGCATGCGCAGAGACGAGCGTGCGCGGGGGGAAAGGAGGGGAGGGGCAGGGTGCGCGACCTTGGCCTTTCGTTTTAAGTTAAATGCAGAATCTCTAACAGGTTTTATTTAAGGGTGAAGGCAAATGCTAGACAACGCAAATTTTTAAGGTTAATGGAACCGTGCCTTCTATTTGTTGACCGCAAGTTCGTTTCATGTGGTTGTTCAAGGTTCGTTCCTAAATAACTTTGAATAAGATGAAAAAGTACCGTATTTGAGCATGCGTTGGCGTTTAATTTAACAATAGAGAATGCAACCATTGTCTAGCCTTTGCCATGAGGTAAAGATGGGTAATTTTGGTAAAGATGCGGTTGAAAGGTTGGGTTAGAGGATAAGATTGACAATTAAGAGGAAGCATCGCTTTCAGTTCATAATGTTCAAGGGAGAGATATAAACAATGTAAGAAAGTACAAACAATATCTGAAATGCATAATATATAATACAGTAACCGTTAGTGTAGTAATGCGCAATGCTAGAATTACAACATTTATACCAAGAATGAATCGCACTTTGAAAAGAGCTTATCTTAATACTAACCGGCACGCAGATATATGTATATGCGATGGATATAGGAAATGGCTCAACTGTATACAGTACAATCGTGCAGATACGACTTAGAGAAATATATACATGTATAGGCCTGACACATAAAGTGAAAGGCTAACATCAACAATTCCGGAGACAATAATTTTGAGTATATTACATGGCAATATGACAAGTTTTTTTGGAAATCCAAGGCGTCACTATTACCTGACGTCACTTATGATAACCAAAGGAATAGGGCGCGCCGTGCAAGAAAATATACAGTACAGGTATCAAAATGGCCGCGGTCCAGCAGCGGCAGTTTTCATGATAATATTACTTTGTTATGGTGTAAATGCCGGTTTCTCGACTGACACCTTACCTAAATCTCTGTCATCGACTTCTAGTTCGTTAAGTAGCCCTTTCATGTAAGGGCTGTAAGATTCCTCCTCCTGTTCCATCTCATTTTCGTATTCTGCTTCCGGTGACGTCATGACCCACGTGATCTGCAGGAGGGCCAGCGTGGCCAGTAGTAGGGTTCTCTTTGGTCGCAACATGATGTTCAGATGTTATCTGCAACCAAAGGGAAGGCTGTTAAGAAAAATACTTCAGTGGTAATACAGAACTAACTATCAATAACATATTCAGCAAAATCCCTCATATTCGAATCTTTTGTAATAATCAGATAAATAATTGGGTAAATTATGACTCGAAGACTCAAGGTAAATCAGAAGCCATTATCTTCCTAGCTGACTATAAAAGGTGGCAGTTGTTGTCAAATAAACCACCTTTGCTTGTTGTCCATTTGACGTGGAGATATAGCACTATGAATTAAGGTGGCCGACCTCCAAGGCTGGGCCCAGAAGCTAGCCACTTGGCGGTAGTGACAATACAATACTCAATCTTATCATCCTGAAAGATCACGAGGTCCATATAACCCCCTTATATAACACAAGGCCTAGATTAATATAAAGCCAAACCCAAAGCCTCACATACACTGCTCAGGCGTTTTTCTTGTTTCCTCTTTCCCCCAAGTCTTGACACGCAAGTTCGGCATTTACACTTTTCAGGTACAAATTCACTTACTTCCGACCTACTTCCGGTAAAATAGTTATCTAATCTTAACGATTTTAAGATTGCTGATTCAGTTTTCACACATTTGGCTGAGGTTGCTGTACCACCCAGAAATATATTGACAAGAGGAAACAGGTGACTGGGAGTAGAGCCACAGAGTCAAAGATTGAATTGGCATTTGCGTCTGTGTTGCTCGCTGACCAGCGGAGTAAATGCTGGAAAGATACCCGAACGTTTTTCCTCTCTGTCAATTCGGTGTGTTCAAACGCTAAAGGATCTATTCAATAACCATCAAGGAGGAAAAGCCCGTGAAGATTGGGGTTCCTAGCAGCGTTTCCCTGGTACGTCTTTAGCAAAATCGACCTAGATTTTGCACAGGTTTTATTTTACGTATTTTAAAGGCAACCAAAAGCAATTGATGGTATAAATATTTTTCAAACTCGAAATCATTAACTAACTCAAGACATGACAAGGGCCTGACAATGACATTATGGAAAATTTGAACCGTGAAACTGGCATAACTTGCCTAAAAAAGAATGGAAATATTAGTATCTTCTATGGAATTCTACTGAGGTATAAATCATTCGTTTTCATGGTTTATACTTTGAAACTGACCACACTGACCTCTTGGAACAAATTCCGATAGTAATCTCAGTTTCCAAAGTGTTGTCAATAATATTATATTGGTTTTGAGTCCCTTTAAGTGGCGAACCACAGGTCTTAGGGTGCGTTTTATACATGTACTAACAAAATCATAAGCGAGGTTCTGACATCTTAAATATTAAGATAAGATGATTTTGACAGTCATCAATCTTGACTGCACTTAATATAAAGCTAATAATTAGTACATAGGATTGCACATCTGAAACATCCCCATCTCAAGTTAAAACGTATCTTACCTAAAATTATGGTCTTACAGTTTGGACAAGGGCAATTTTCAACTTTTGTAATTCAAAGTGCACACCCTGTTGGAGGAAAGAATTGAAATTGCTGACCTGTGAAATTCTATACTTCTCACATTGGATTGATAAAGTCGTATTTGTGCAAAATGAAATATATAATTAGCACTGTAAATCATAACTTTATTTTGAAAAGGATACTTATGAGTGAGTGAGTGTTGGGTGTTTTACGCCGTACCGACAGCCAGGGTCATTTTCACGGCGAAAACCAGTTGGGACGATTCTGTCTTTGGTGATCGAATCTATGAGATGAAGGTGACAGGGCGGGCAAGCAGCAGGGGATCAAAACCTAACAATCATTTTTGCTGCACCTCATCCCTTAGTGAACCAAGCACTGACCGGGAATTGAACCCAAAAACCACTTGGTCAGTGCAGGGTCCCCCCTATCGTCGCCTCATACGATCAGCAGGGGCTACTGAGGGCCTATTCTTACCCGGACCCCCACGGGCGGGGATACTTATGAACTTGACTAATCAGCCTGGTAAGGATTTGTATATATTTCGTCTTAATTGTAGGGGAGTTTACTAGTCAATGACATACTTGGTACAATGCCTCAGCATTATCATCTGCATTCTGAAAAAGTTTCTTTGCCATGCATATGTTTGTTTGTAGACTGTACTGAATCTATTCAAACTGTTCAAATTGCTTCAAGCAGTGGCCATTTTCTGGACGGAAGATATTCTCTGATGCTGGCGTAGCAATCACATAGAGAAATCTCTTCGCGCCACGTGCATTTATGCAATCATAAAGCAATTTCAGAACAATCTATACATGGACAAGTTGGACACCAAGTACAGTCATTTTCATTCAGGCAATGACTGCAAGCACTCGTGATCACAAAAAAAGTTGATGCTGTTAACATTACAGCGTATATCGCTTTTCACCGTTTCAATTGCAACCCTGCACAGAAACATTAATACAACCAGGTTGAATTATCAGTGACCTTTTGCTGAAATAGCGTTTTAACAGACTACAGTCCTCTCACTCGGTTAAGTATAGACGTTTTCAATGGGAAGTTGAATCATTGTTATGGTACAGCCCACGTCATTTTCAATGTAGTTTACATAACAGTGTATCGTTGTATTTGTTTGTTGTGAACGACATAAACATAATCTGCCCTGACAGAACAAGATCCGGAGAAGATGGAGATGGGGAAAATATACGTGAGTGTAAAGTAGGCCTACTTGCATTACTCATAGCAGATTGTTGTGATACAGCATGGAAAGCCTCGAATATCCCTCGAATATCCGGTCTCCTATAATGTTCCCCCGTGTAAACTGACCAGGTAAGATAAGACATCAAATTGTGGTACACACGTAGAAACCGAGAGCATTTTCTGATACTGACCGATGTCCTTGTGCAGAGTGAAGGAAGGAAAACAGACTGAAATCACCAATCTCGTTGCATACAGATGCATTAATTTAGTCAGTCAGAGCCTTCATTCAGTTGCCATTCAAGAGAGACCTATCGTTAAGGATGTGTTTTCTTGTCAGAGAAACGTGCTCTAGGTTACAAATGGGTCTTTAATGCTTACCCCAGTGGATTACAGTTTAAGAATGTGTGTCGAAAGGACATTGTGCAAGTCAATTAAATCAGGCTTAATTCCGCTAAGGTACTGCCTGCAGGTAAAGGGTTGTTTGAGTTCTTAGCGACGCCAAGAGGGCCTCTTCATGTAGCTGAATTGCCCTTGGCCATTGGGACCGAGTACGTCACGGCAGTTACCGGCGTCCCAACATCAATTCACCTCCTCCTGCAGGAACAAGCAAAGGAAGGACGACGTGGATGGGCGATAAACGAGGCAGGCTGCGAATCGCTCGAGAGACGCGCTTGTTCAGTGCCCATCAAGTGCTCCTTGCTGACGAAGCAATGGCAGTGAGATCTCGGCTGCATTATCTCATTAAGGATTGAGTCTAGACTGTCATCATTCTCCCAGGGAGCGCATGGGGACAGTGTAATGCTAAGATTAATTACATCACGCTCTCCTTACTGTCTTAAGTGTAATCCATCCGACCAGCTCTTCCCGCCAAAAGCTCATCGCATCATGGATTTGTAGAGTTTGCACAGTCCCTGGCGCCGCTGATCAGCTTGTTGCAAACAAGAAAAATACAGATTTATCTCAACCTTTGGCAACCTGGTCTGCTAAACCTTTAAACTTGTAGACCCGTTTAAACAGGACTAACAGACGACATTTGTTTTTACCCGCGTTGAATTAATGACTGTGTTTTGTTGAAATTGTGGGTCTCGGGAGGGACGCAGACGACCGAGTGTCGGTGCTCGCACGGAAGTTGCCATCGTCGCAAAATGTATCCAGTTTTTAACTTCAATCCCTAGGGTTTAACTGTCTGCTATGTTGTTGATTCGTAGAAGCATTCAGTTTCTCTTTAAGTTCCAGCGAGTTTTTAACTCAAAAGTAGGTATAGAGCCTAATTCAGTTTGCTCGGTCGACGTAAACATCCAGTTGAATTATGTTATTGAAGTTGCTTAGGACTAGCCTATAGCTATCATAGCTGTCTATAGGCCGTGAAGCCCAATAAATTATGTTTAAAAAAAAAATTGAGATTGGAAAGAATTTAATTTTGTCCTAAAGAAATACTTATACTGAATGATTAAAATTAAGTTATGAATGTATTCTTGTTAGGGATGCCCCGGACCCCGCCTAAACCAAATATAAATGAAGGTTTTCAAAACAAATCGATAAGTGTCCACAGCTGTCACAAAATCTGTTGACATTAGAGTTTTCTGATCCACGCGTTTAGAAATCTGAGATACCCATGGAAACACTTTTGCTACGGTACTTACTACCCCCCCGCCCCGAGATGTTCATAGTTTTAAATAAGAGGCTAATTACTTTTAAACTGTATCAAAGTCAACTTCCTTTGGTGGAGATGTTTTTATTAGAGAATCACTTGGTGTTACCATCTGATAGCCTAATAATTATGACTGTTGTTTCGTTATCCTGATGAATGCTTTCCCCAACCGCAATATATACTATATTGCTCTTGGCCAAAACCTTTATCAGGATAACAAAACATCCCAATTATCTGCCTAGGTCATATCAATTTGTCACGGTGACAAAAGATATCACGGTGCTAAACATCTAATGAGTATGACATGTAGTCTCTCACAGTGTTATAGAGCTCGTGAGCAGCAGTCCACTTTTTCACGATTCAGATTGATAGATTTTGAAGATTTAAAGGGGCTTTAGATGTAAATACGAATACACAGAAAATTAATGTAACTGTATTTGATGGAAGCATTCTTAAGTCTCAGGGGTCTGCAAGGAATACAAAAAGCCATTCACAACAAGTAGGCTAACTGTTTAAATCACAAAGGGTGTGTCATGTCGCTGCGAGAGCCGCATCCTTTAAGATTTCAAGAACATTTAGAACAGCTTCGCGATGTATTATAATAAAAAAATTACTCTCACGGCGTATTGTAAGAGTCATATCTCTTTCTCAACGTCTCACAGGTAATGCCGCGGGGAACGGGGAAAAACGTCTGAGAACACGAGAGTGGGGAAAATGTCAGAGAAGATGGAGGTGTGGGTTTTCGCTCGCCACAGAAAAAGGTACAAAACCACTGAGCATCCCTTTACCACTATTTTGATCTTTAAAACCATTGATCTCATTGCACTCTGTCACCTTTGGGTAACTGAGTCTTTAAAGCTGGATTCATCCAAGCAATTTAAGGATCCATAGCCATACATAGTTCATTTGAAATGATGCACCTTTAAGAGGCTGCCTATCCGTAATGCTAATCCTTGTTTTAATAGTAGGAGAATTATCGTCTTTTCTTTTTACAAAAGAACTGAGATTGCGCGTTTGATGAGTAACTGCATAATTATCAAACAGGGAGAGAAGGCCTTAAGAATAGTGCGTTTTATGGCGATTAACGTGGTGACTGCACTAAGATATAGCCTTAGATCAACATCGCCTTTCCTTCTTCGACTGCTTATATACATGCAGAATAAAAATCACATGTACTAAAGGGAATGATGTATTACCTTAGAATGGTTTATATTCAACATATATTATCTGATGATTTACACAGTGTTATAGAAAATGATTTATAGGCTATCTGATACATTCAGCGTCTTGTATCAACATACCCAACTTGGATAGTTCACATGTTTTTCCTATTACCCATTGCTCAATTTCTATGGTAAACACAAACACACAAAAAAACTATTAAGCCACGAAATCATAGACGTAGGGAAGATGGATCCCTAGGGGACGTCATGCTTGGCTGCTTAATTGAATCATGATGGGGAAATTTATAGACTGGAATGGTTTAAAGATTCACCACGTTGGCAAAAGGTAGGGGGTCATGAGATAGTTTGGGGAGCAGACCATGAATAGGCGTGGTTGTCGTAGAGGGAGATGGACGGAGGGAAGGAAGAGGAATAGAGGGGGGGGGGGGGCATTGGAGTAGAAAATTGATCTGGGTCGGGGATAGTGGGGCATAATGGGATAAGATATAACGTGGGTAGGGGGCACGTGGCTAGGGTACAAGACGGTGCAAGATCAAAGGCCGTTGTTGAACAAGAAAGTGATATTAATGAAGGGGATGAAAGTGTTTTGTTTGAATCTGTATGGGACAAACATGAGATGTGACAGGAGACGGGATGGCTAGAAGTAGGTGGAGGATATAAGAGGATAAGTACACATATAGGTGATAGGTCGATAACGGGGTAGCACCGACGGTAACATTTTCGTTAAAGTGTATTTAACATATGTGGGTTTTCTTTAGAACTATTCAGTTGAATAATTCTTGGTAGAATAAGAATAGTAGATGATTACAATCTGTGTTTGGCATACCTATGGTGGCAATTTGTTGAAGTGAATCAAAATTCCAGTATATTCGACATGAATTACATTTACGTCTATTTGATGCTATTGAATGTTGATCGTAGGAGGAGACCCTAAAGTTGGGGATTTGCTCAAAGATCCCTGGACCCCACCCCTTCCTGAGTACGCCCCTGTAATTTATGGACGGGTTGGGATACTTTTGAAAAGACGATCGGTAAAGCTGGAGGAAAGAGCATGGTCTCTGGCTACGAGACGGGGGACATGGCCGTAAAGGGACGTAAGAGGAACAGCTTTGAAGCTCTAAGGCTGGCAAACCATGGGGGTATAGTCTCCGTGAGCTTCAACACATCAAAATGGTGCGCCAGCCTAGTGAAATCTAAGTACATAATGGAGCTGTGGGAGGACGAACTAAAAACACGTGGCAAATTAAGCACAGAAACGCTGTCCCCGCCGGGAGTCTTAAGTCTGGGTCTTCTTGGGACTAGTCTGGTTTCCGCCGCTAGGGCCGGCATAGGGAACGACGACTGTGGTCCCTGCGCCACTGGAGAAGAAAGCCGGCGGCCGGTGAGATGAGGAGCGGGGAAGGGCAGCGCCTCGCCAGCCAAGGACCCTTCGGAGACTAATCAAATCGCCTGTGAGAAAGGCAGAGAGGCGGGCTCAATTCCCCGTCTGCTTGCACGAGCCGTCCGCAGATGGGACGCTGGCGAGCTGGCGTGAAATTGAGGGAAAAACAAGCGTGAAACTGATAGCGCAGCAATGAAATCTCAGCGCCGATCCCTTGAAGTTTTGCCCAGCATAAAAGACGGCACATATGGCCTTGTTTTTACGCCGCAGTGGCTTATGAGGCCCCTCTGCTCCTGTAAATGGTCTTTTTATGACGAACTGAACAAAGACGGCGTGTTGCAATTACACGGAGAATGGCTCGGCTGTGACATGCATAAAACAAGCATTGACAGAGGTCATTACTCCTCCTTCTGATGTCTCCGTTGTGGTAGTCCGCCCACGATGCGCTGTCAATCAACAGCCCCAGACGTCAAACCTAATTCTTGGTACAGCTAACAGGTAGCGCTAGTGGCTCTCTAACACGCCACCTTATCAAAGACAACTCTTCCAAGGTGCCACATGTTCCCAAGACGTGCTACGAATGAACCTACTCTTCATTCGGCAATTTTACTATTTTGGGACCGACTTCAGAAAGCTCCGAGCAGCTCGGAGTTTCTATGAGTTGCTCGAGAGGGGGCTGTTTGGGGGCTGTAATGTGTAATTGCATACTGCTCTAAGGGGCCTAACGAGTCACTCATAGTTAGTCTATGGGAACCCGCCCCTTCGGCCCAAAGCTTTAAGAGCTTTCCCATTGACATCTCAATATATCGTAACAAGAAAAAAGTCACAACTAAGATTATGTGACCGCCACACTGACACGGACATAAAAAGAAACTGTGTACGGGAGAAGCTCTTATCACTGCAGAATGTCAAAACGAAAAATAAACACTTGCGGTACAATGACATTACCGGACACCGTCTCATGTTGAGTTTTTTCTTTGTCATAGGTAAAACAAAAAAGGTCATTAGACTCAAGAGCTCATCATTAGTTTTTTTCCAAGAAAAAACACGTTCCTTTGTGACGACTCTGGTTTTCCTTTTAACATGAGATTGTTTACAGTATTCCTGCATGCTGGATCATAATGTATTACTGACTCTCCTTCATTCTATCAGTAAATTACCGGTAATCAGGCTGGGATTTGGATAATGGCACCAGAAGTGGCGGGAAGAAGGATCGCTTTTTCAAATTACCCCCTAATACGGCTGTGGTCGACCGATATTGAGCCGCGGATGACCATTGGGAAATTAATTACCTCCCCATCGACAAGGCGTTGCCATTCAAAGTTACGCATGCGCAAAACTATTCTTTCGGTGGCAGACAGGTGGACGCATGCGCAGCGAACCACACGATAGCAAGAACGGACCATACTTACTTGTATCTCGTGGTCTAAAGGATATATAACCCTATCGATGTGAGAATGTAGACCTATTCTTTTGGAATATGTATTCATACATAAAGTCTCTCTTTTTGTATTTGTGTAAGGAAGTCATTAAGCCCAGATCTGTATGATGATTGAGAACGGCGGACACGCACTTTCCATATAACAATGGACCCTTTACAACCTGCTGCATGGACGTCATATATATAATACTACTTACACTAAAGTAGGCATTGATCAATTGCCGATCCATAGGCCTACACTTGACATTACAGGTGACATTAACATGGCATATATAGCCTTATCATAAATACATGTATGCATATTTGAAAAGAGGTGGTCCCCTTTCAGCCTTTCTATTCACATACATGTTTCGTAACGTCGAATATTATTATTATGCATGAGTATTGATTGCAAAAAATGCGGTAGTCGCAAAGGACATGATCTGATGATAGTATCTCAAAACGACTTATAGAACAGACAAGGTACAAGGAATGGCTGGAATATATAGTAGTGTATAAGGCGCTGGGGAGTTAGTTCATACTAATGCGAGTTAAGCTTCTTCGATTACGATCTCTACGTCCAACGGAACGTCTTCTATTTCTTCTAATGCTATCCCATCCCCTTGTTGACTATATACCCCTCTGTAGCCATGCAGTTCAAGTATACCACACGGTGCACTGACATAGGACTATACCAGTACAAGTGTATGGATTCCATAGCAGGCGTTTCATTGATTGAACAACTCCACAAAGATACGTTGAATAAAACACTGACTGTCGCATAAATCTTCAACCCTCTCTAAGTACATCTGTACCTATGTATACGGCGTGGAATTATTTGGATATATATATATAAATAGATGGATTGATGCCATTTAAAGACAAAGCAATAAAACATGATACTAAAGTGCAAATTTGATACTTCCTACTCTCTTAATGGACACAGCTGCACAAACAGGTTGATATGTTATATATAAATGATATAAGGCTGTATAATTATGATATAAACAATGCGTACTCTTAGGTTCCCTTCACGCAGTATCAGTATCTTATGTTTAGGAAGATGTTACATTCAGTATGCTTCTTCCATGTAAAGATGTCCAACTGTTTGTTCATGTCAGCCCTCGGCAATGACGATTGTCAAAGGAGAGGGTTACTCTTGAATGACCTTCCTTGAATATGTAGTGCATGCACGTCAATTCAAAAAACAAATATCTATTATCACAAAGCTTTCAAAAACTAATTTGATCTTCCAAGCTGTTGCCTTATGTTACTAATTTCAGGACCAGCAGCAGCTATTATACAAAGAAGCAGAATTATAGATTAAGCAAGTTCAAAACAAAGGTGGCCAAAGGAAAATGAGTCGAGAGCTGTGAGAAAGGAACCGCAAAGGGACAAACATACACATAAACAAGACTACAGTGAAATAATCTCCTCTTGGCTTTGTCCGTCCAGTGACTCCATCATACTACTGGAGTGGATTGGAGGCCCAAACAAATGGAGAGTAGCCATTGGATGCTATACAACGAAGATAAATGCTCAAGTAGGGAGTATAGTTTCTTACCAATCTTACCCTGGGTCTGACGTTATTTTTTGTCAAATTAGGTGGTGGGGGCGGGCCATTGTCCACGCTTGTGATATTTTCCCCTGTTTGTGTGGTTTATGCGTCAAAATAGGGAGAGGATAGGGACCCCCTGGACCCCTTCCCTGAATCCGCCCACGCACAGTGATGTGTACCAGATGGTGATAAACCTCAGAATTAGTGATTGTACTACGACATTTGCTCATTAGCTCGTCTCTATACGGCTCTCATTTGGCTCGAGCTGCTCACAGACCTGGTGACCTAACAGGGACGGGGAAAGGACAATGTGTTTGATGAGGGCTCTAATTAACGGACTTCGTACACAGAAGGCCTATTAGTGGCCGTTGAGTATAGGGGATGGGTCCGGCGACTTTAAGGCTCTCTTCAGCGCACTTTAGGGACGAGATCACAAGGGTTCTCTAAGGGTTATAGTCCTCTGTGTGAATAGGTCCATTTATCAAATTACCTCTGCTGTTTCCTGTAAAGGTTCAGAATATTGTCAAGATATGGTTGATCATTCGGAGGCTCATCTAGGATTTCAGAAACAGGAAGTGGTTTGGAATGCTTTAGAGCCCCGGTCAACAGTAACATTGTCCACCTAAAACCTTCTCAATCTCGTTTTATCTTTTCATATTCAATTAATCTCCTCCTTGCCAGGTCACGAATAATTGTGAACCTGACCTAAACATAAAATTCGTATTTGATGAGCTGTTTCCGTGAAAGCATTGCAGTGCAGGTTTACAGTTAACATTATACCTTTTCATGTGAATGAAAATGAAAGCATAGAACCTATCGTATACTTACTTCTGTGTTGTATTCGTGGTAGTAGTTGTTGCAACAAAATGCCTGTGTCCTATGCACCAGTGGTTTAAGTCGGGGGGCGTGCAGGGTTTATATTCCGGATAGCATGGCGGGCAAAGGGGACGTCCAAACTCCGACAAACTCTGTCTGCTAAAGTGGAGTGCAAGCTGCGAATCCAAAAAGGGCTTGTTTGTTGGGATACAGCGCTGCCAGAAGTACTTGCTAAAACCTTTTCTCTTGCCCTCTCTGATGGTTGGTTGTTGCTAGCTGTCCTTCGGGTTCAGGGTAAGATCACTCCCTTTCGGCAGATTAGATCGACTTTATACAGCGCTGCCTGGTCCCCTCCGGCCCCTGCCGCCAAAGTCTGGCTTTATATCAACTTGTGCTCGAGTCTTTCCTCCCTCTTACTGCACGCTGATTGGCCGCGCGGCTAATCTGAGGGGCGGCAGTCGACCAATGAGGAGTGGCTTCTCAAGTTGGTGCGCGCCTGCCGCCGCCGGCCTAGTGATGCATGGCGCGAAGTTGGCGCGAGCTGCTCTGTTGGCGCGGCTACGGAATGAGCAACAGAGGTGGTGAGCAGCTCAGCGGGAGGAATGTGGGTGTGGAGGCGGTGAATTGGTCCTGGTGGCTCATCTGCCTCCCACCCACTCACTCTGGCATACACATTACATGGGGCCAGCCTCAGGGAAGGTAGTGGCGGTTACTGCTCCCATGCCAGCCGGCTAACGTCGAATTCCCTCCGGCCAAGGTCCAGCCCTTCTGATTACCACTTCGCTGGTCTCGAGGGACCATACGGGGAAATTTATTAAGTAAAAGGATGTCAACAAGGCCATTATGATACTGTTTCTCGCTGCTTTCTAGTAACGAACGGCCCGTGCCTCCTCATAGACAAATTCAGTTTGTTTCCCCTTGTTGTTGTTTTTTGAAACCATCAGAGAAACAACAATGTGACGTCTATACATCTGCGTAGTCCATGTACCATTCATAAAGACAAAATGGTAAAATTTAATACCAATATATCGCCCGGCCCTGCAAACGGCAATATTCATCGTATGATTTGAACATTTTGAAAGCTGTGTATGTTATGTTTTTAATGTTATAACCAGATAACATGTAATGTAAGATATTTCTAATTCTATGTAATTCAAGATCATTATGATCTATTTCCTTTAGAGGCATTTATAATACCCTCTCTTATATAGACTATAGGCCTATTAATGTAAATGCCAGTTCATATCTACTTTTCTAAATTGCATACGTTAGTGGTACTACAATATAGGCCTACAATTAATTCTATGACGCTCACCATGTAATTTGGCCTATTTTGTGTGGGCAATAAAATGATCTTATTGAGATTATCATAACTTTATTTCGCACAGACGTCATATGCCCTCTTTATCGCAAACTAATTGAATCCACACTTAACACATTACCCTCTCATCCTTTCATCGATCCTTTCGTTGACACATGTTGATATATCGAGCTCTGTATTGAAACTGTTTGACTATTAGTTTGATAATTTGTAATTCTTTTGATCTATGTGGTGACATTGCTGTCTCCCGATGCTGAACCCAGCTAGGGCTATGGCTATGGTGCCCATATTGTTTGTACTTGTATAATTATTATTCACCTAACTTTGTATGAAATCTACTTATACGGAAGATCATTTCTTGAGAAATGAGTATAGTTCAATAAAAAAAAAAAAAAAAAAAAAAATAAAAGTTGTATCAAGTCCAATACCACCGCAGCCTTCGCCCCCTCCAATCCATTGGGACATGCACAGAGCCTGAGCAGAAGCGAGTAGAATTGAGCAGGTGTTCATTGACATTTCCACACCAGGGGAGGGCAGGGGTAACAGTTATCAGAGGGTCCCTACAAAGGGGGCGAGTGTAATAATACCTGTTTGATCACTGTAAGGACATGGTAGGGTGCATTGTAATCTGCCTCCTACCTCCCACACCACGGGCAAAGCACTGGAGGACGCTGTAAATCCTCATGTGGAGGGAGCGGTGTGCAGCCCCTGGAGAGGCTGGAGTAAACCCGCTACTTATCACTGGAGGGTTCTCACACAGACCGTCTACATAACAACCGGCCGTGGAGCGTCGGCCCGATCCACAAGCACGCCCTCTGACCATTGGTTGCCGCATAACGACCAGGTTAAACAATGAAGACTCCACTGGGCAATTCTTTGCTGATTAAACAGGAATTAAGGAGTGTCGGGCCAATACCTGTCATTTTGATGGATGTTGCCATGTGTAGAAAGTGTAACTTGGGTTTTGGGATACATCGCATAGTTGCGTTTTTCCAGGAGACAGGCGTTTGTCTCTTATGTTTTAGATCATTTTTTTCTGACTTCCACATGTATAGTTTTTTTTAGTATAATGAAGTATTAGCAAATTGTGTGACAGAAACCACTAAAATTGCGCGTGTGTTCAATTATTGTAGGGAATAGGAATCTTTTGTGAAAGCTTTGCAAATATTTCTTTTCAATTAAGGGTTTATCAGCCTGTTTATTATGATCACTGTCCTCATATTCCATGAATTGGTATTCGCCTTCTGTTAAGTTACATTTTCGTATACTACTCACATTAATCCGACACATCCATATTGAAGCATCATATATATACAGAATGTACATCAATGATAACAGATATTTTTTTCTTTTGGGATGAATTTAAGTTACCCAGATATAATAATTATGTTTCATGGCCACTATACATTATGTAATAAAGCTACGGTAATATTACCTCCTCCGGTAGCTAGTATACCCCTGGCCATGTACTTAGGCCTAATCCGACTGAACAGGATTTAGTTTCTATGTGCTCTTCAATTTTTATCTACATGTATGTATGATCGCGGGAGATCGAATATCTGTAAGCAATCCACTACAATACATCTTGTCTTGGTTACATTGCATTTGAAGTGAAAGAGTAATTTGATCCACATCATATTGTCCTGTGTAGGCCTTGCTGTACCCTAGTCCTGTAAGCCCGACCGCTTTGCATTTCATGTAGAAATGTGTACTTCAATGACCCATGCCACGTTGTCATAACAACATCATGGCCTATAGGTAGAGGCAATGAATCATTAATTGGCCTCCAATATGGTGGCCATTGTGTGAAATATTATATAGGGGCCTAGGCCTAGAATGCAAAGGAAATATAGACGCGCATTCTAATCTCTTCTTGTTTTCCCCCAAATAGGCCTATGTTTTGTAAATTGGACAACATGAAGCTTAGGGATATTCATTGCTTCTCAAACGAGCTCCCACCTAAAATAAATGACCCGAAAGTGACAGTCCCTCCGACCTAGCTGACATTATATCCTTCTCTTAGGTACCTCGCCGGAAGAAGAATAACTGACATGCGCCCGGTGACCGGAAGTAGGGGACACTGCCGCTAGTGCCTGACTTCCGTCTTAACCGTTTAATCTTTCGCTGCTTCCCGGCGAGCGACAGTGTGGGCGCCTTCTGGCCGGTCTCAAGCAAACACTCGCGTCTCTTGTCTTTTATCGAATTCCCCTGCCGTCTACCCTCCTTGCTACCTCGTTCCCCCATCTTCAAGTTCATCTCTCGCCCACCCGATAGCTACCTCCTCGGTCATCTACCGCCCCCGCCCTGTGTCATACCTAAATTTAGGCATGGAATATCCGCCCTCTAACCAGCTAACTATTACAACTGTTTACCAAATCTATGATATAAAATATATTAATATAGTATTTTCCTTTATTATTCAAACTTTATGTCTAATGATTAGTAATAATTTTTTTATTAGCACTTCCCCTGCTCCTATATATATTGGTCAATTGTACTTAGTTCACTCACACTACCAATAGCTTCTTATTGTTATGAAATCATAGCTATCGGTTGGGCGAGAGATGAACTTGAGGATGGGGGAACGAGGTAGCAAGAGGGATGGTTTCACGGTAGTCAGTTGGCGCGGAAAGGTCTCTGTAGTACAGTCACTGATCAGAGGTCAGGTGGGGAGGTGCAGGTATGTTGTAAGAACTCTGGGTCCAACAGTAGAACAGACAACATGTAAGAGCCAAGAAGTACAATACTAAAAAAATATCTAATATCAACCTCTTATCTATAAGTCTTCTTTTATCCAAACTACAAAACAAAGGTCGAATTAACGTTTTTATACCATATAGCCCGGGATAGTCCTTCTGTACTTCATAACGTTTCCCGATATAGTTTTAGGGACCATAAAAGAAAAAAATATATATATTTTAAATAAAACGATATACAGTTACGTCTTTCATAATACCAGTGGCGATCCCAGTCAATCTTTCAGAGTATCTTAATCTTTGAATATTTTATAGATAAAGATGTTAAGATGAAGCCTTTATTCCACATGCCGATGTTGCTCGTATGACTAGTAGGTTTTAAGATTACTAACAAACAGGTTTTATATGACTAGAGAGGTTTTATAATTCTCTGTAGATCTAGGCAGCAAGACACAACATTGTAGCATTCCGTTTTCGTCATTTTTTTACGAAATATACATTTCTTCAAAGTTTGATATAGGAATGAGACGAATGACTCACCAAAATTTAGAAAATTATAGATGCCAATTCTTATGAAAATTCAAAATCGCCAGAATTAAAACCTCTATGTGGAATACAGGTTTCAGATGTAAAAACATTCCATTAGAGTTATAAGGGGCTGACCGACGGTTCCGCACAACTTCACTAATCATTGAAATAGATACAACAAACAGTAAAATAGTATACCTACGCAAAACTAAATGTATATGCTCTACTCTGGTCAATTACTATTATCTCTTAAATCAATATGAATGTGTCTATATGTATGAGGGGCCCACACACCGCCAATATCTTGAGGTAGGCATATAACATTCTCCTATGTGATCTCACAGCATTTCCACCCTTCACTGTGGTCTTAATGCAGTAAAACTCTGTTTGGAGAGTAGACGGACAATGAAGACGACGCCATGTATAGTGATCATGTGATCAATATTGCCTCGCGCGTTCCGGTTTTCTCGCGTCTCACAAGAATAATGGCGGCGTCAAATTTTCGGCGAATTTGGCCGTAGCCTACACCGCCATCTGAGAAAGGGCTATGAATATATTACGTGATATAAATGGTGTGCCGGAACACCGACAGGAAACGAACTCACTTTCCGTTGGCCATTAGCATAATATTATATTTATTATATTTTATTGATGAAAGATTAGAAAAGGAAGCTGAGGAAAGGAACCCTGCACATCCATTTAGCCCTGCCTGATACAAAATCTAATATATTATATCATGTTGCCCCAAGGATAAAACAAATTCATGGTAGAGGCCGAGCTAGTCCGTATTTTATGTTTTCTTTTAGTAAGATTCAACAGGTATTAAGTCCTATGATATTTGGCTTATTATAACCGAGCCAAGGATTATGACGTTCTAATAACGTTGCAGCAACTTGCTGGATTGATTCTTTTTAGGTCACACTGTTAGGTTACAGCGATGGTCTTTTGATGACTCCCAATTATGTCGCTGCAGCCAACTGTTCCAGAATTATATTGTGACGTTCTGATAACGTTCTTGTAATGAAATTTATGAGGCTGAGACCTTATAAGAATGTCACAATAACATTCTGTTTAGGTGTGATTGAGACCTCATTGAATGAGGATGTCACAATAACATTCTGTTTAGGTTAGGATTGTAGCAGGATTCCCGTACTGGCCAGGATTCAGATACCGCTTGCCTCACAGTGCATGCACACTGGGTCATAGATAGTCTCAGGGTATGTTCTGTCAGGGATGCCAGTCAAAGTTGTAATGGGTAGCAAACTAAAGATATATCCCTCTCATCTTTTACCTCACTAGGGATTCATACCTAAAAGGCTAACTCGTCCCTACTCCTAGTCTGTGGAGGGGGCACCTGTCCAGGTGGGGTCAAGGCTAAGTGCAGCCCACCAGTCAAATGGCCCGTTATGGTGGCCGGAGTCAGAATCCTGGCAGTACGGCAATCCTTCCTCAAGGATGACACCTAACCTAATAAGATGTCACAGAAACATTCTGTTTAGGTAATGTATTAATCAGAATATCACAATAACATTCTTTTAAGGTAAGGTCGGGTCCTCCCCTGGTCAGGATGTCACAACAACATTCTGTTTAAGTCAGGCCTAGACCTCACCTAATCAGAGTGTCACAATGACATTCTATTTTAATTTGATCTTGACCTAACCTCACCAGAACGTTATGATAACATTCTGTTTTGGTTAGGTCTCAACCTCTCAGAAAAATAATGTAACAGTTATGTGACATTTTAATAAGTAACCGACAAACCAAAAAAGTATGGTTGCATAACATGATCATTACCTCACACCTTGGCTGGGAAATGAAGGCCACCAAAATTATACTATCGCAACATAATTTAAAGCTGTTACTGACGCATTCTGTTAATGGTCTGACAATTTGCTTTGTTGGTCCACACCCAGAGTAATAGGTGATAATGATAGGTTTTTGTATGAAATTGCTGGTGTTAGATAAGTACAGTTTATAAATGACACTGAAATACAGCTGGAAAATGAGGTCCTAATATTTACCAAATAGGTAATTACAGACAAAACTACTAGTTCCACTTTTTAATGCTGCAATTTACTAATCGTGGACAGGCGTTATGTGGACCTAAATACGTCATTTAAAAGTTACCGAATCGATTATAAAAAAAAAGACAATTGTGATAAGAAAATGAATGTCTATGAAGTAGGCGCACTAGTTCTATGACAGCATTTAAGTGATGGACTATCGCCTATAAGGTTTGGTGGTACCGTTTACATACCACTCATGCTACAGTGTTAAAAAATAAATGTTCACATCGCAAATTTCATCAGGTTTTACAGGTATCACGCTGTTGCTTCCGGCTGAATGGTTAAATTGATACGTATCAATTACACAGTCATACTTATCTTTTCATTCAACATGATTATGCTTATCATTAAGGTAATCTTTATAATTGCAACAGGAATGATTGTGTTGAGAGCGAAGTTGCGCACTTTACGTTAGGACTTTTATGTCATAAGTAGCACAACGCATTTTAATTCAAAGCAGATCATTTGATTATTTCTACCACTTTCGTAAGTGTCTGAGTTGCCAGTCTCCAAATATCTATGGTGTCGCTTGACATTTAAGTAGCCAATGCTACGCCGAAAAAAGAACAAAAATATCAACAGATCGTGTCACCTCCAAGTAAACCTAAAATGGCAAAGGGACAAAAATAAAAAGGCTTGGATTGAGTTTGGTCCCAACATTCATAAAGACAGACCTGTTTATTATGAAAAGCTTTAAACTCCTACACGAGGTTGGGCATCACAGGTAGCTATTGACCACGTTAATTGCTTAATGAATAATTAATTGATTACTGAATTTCCCCCTGTGCAAATTGGTCGAAAGGTAGTAATCAATAATCAGTCCAATTAGACCCACTTTACGATAACTTTAATAAAAAGTGCTCTGCGGTTTGAGTGTTGCAAAAACGTGTCAATTATAAGCTTCTTTCATTAAGAAGATGACATTCTTCACTTAAACGAAGGGATTACCAGGACATGAAGTTTTTTCCCAAAAGGTTATAATCTCAAGAGATCAGCGTAACAAATAAAAACACATGGCAGAGACCATCCTAATTGCTTTAAGGACTGTGATAAACATGTGACTCTGAAAAGTGACTCAATTATTTGAAGTAGGATTGGGTTTATTTGATGGTGCCTGTGAATCCTTTCCATTCCTACAATTAAATAATATTCGGACACTAAACCTTGCAATAATCGGTATGCTAAATAAAAATACAAAAAATCTCTAAATCGCCTATTTTCAATATTACTTTATTTTTAAAATGCAATAAAAATATCTCTAACTTGACAATTTTTCATTATTAATGCATCATAATTAGTGATCTTTCAATGAATATACCAAATATACGATCCTAAATACCCAAATTAAAATGGAAAATCACAAGAAGCGCGTTTCAATGTTTAGTTTGGTCATAACAAAACTATTTAAATGTCTTCTCCTCTGAAAACAAAATGCTACATAGCTAATAACAATTGAAAACTATCGTATATAGTTTCACTGAAAACCTGAAGTCAATAACATTATGTTTTGTGGTAATGAATATTGAATCCGAAGTTTATGCCTTTAACATGAACAAAATTACCATTTGAAAGTGAATTATACATTTTTCAATTAATCATTTGGTAAACGCCTAGCCTGTGTGTTATCAAGCCTCCGGGAGACACGGAAGAGGAAATAACCCTCAAGTGGAGATGGGGCTGGGGTTTTTGGACTTTCAACCTAGTCTCTGTGGGTGTCATCGTGGTTTCAAGGTTTCATAGGGGTATTTGTATCAATTAACATATCTAACTTTTGGCTTGTTTTGGAACACCTGACTGTGCCTGCTTATGGGGCTTGTCCTGAGGTGTGATGATGCTAACACAGAGGCGTTACTAAAGGAAACATAATGATTTAATACTCCCCTAATGTAAGTATTACAGTTTTAAGTTGTAAAGAGACGTCCGCAAATAGTACCATATCGAAATACAGTACCACATCATATTATCTTTGTCAAGGTATCATTTCTGTACATTCATATGGTTGGTATTTGACACAGGGTCAATGTCTACCAGTACTAAAATTTAATGACATCATCTTGGGTAATTACTCAATCCCTGACCCAAATATTCCCACATTGACATATTGATACCCCAACTTTGATACGTTAGTCAATCTACTAACAGACTTAGCCCTTTACCAAGATAAGAACTTAATTCCAGTGTTTATAGATGAAAACTTATTAAGTAAGTAAGCAATTTCGACAGATTAAAGCTAATGGCTAGTTAAAATCGTAAACATCTTGTCTCAAATTCATGATAATATATCAGCTGAAATTCAGATACAAGACCCTTTTGCCTTCAGTTTCTTATCACCGACATCGTATGTCAAATCTGGAGATTATCTGTTTCACACAGAACGTATTTAGTGTCTTTCTGTTTTTGGATGGAGTTTACTTACTGCTATCCGGGTGTTCTAAGAAGACGTCACCTTATCACACACACACACACACACACACACACACACACACACACACACACACACACACACACACACACGCACACACACACACACACGCACACACACACACACACACACACACACACACGCACGCACACACAAACCTTTTAAGTCGATGTACCTAGGTTGGATTTATTGAATATTTTTGATTAATAGCTAAACATATTCACATGTTACTTAGTATTTCCTAAAGGCACTAGTTATTTCCAATCAACATCCATCATGGATCACTGGCTTAAAGAATATGCCACTGTATCATATCGTTGGCTGAGTAATAAAAGGTCGTATCTGACAAATGCTCATTTTGAGTAATTGCTGATCAAAGAAATATGACACATTTTGAAGGTCTATATTATCTGAACTATCCACTCAATCATTTTAATATTTGATTAATAGGACAATGGAATGCTAAACGTCATTTGGTCCTGATTGTAAAAACATCTACATTATAAGGATGTTACTATGGAAACATATATGGAATTTATTTCAGATACGACCTTTTATTACTCAATTTTAAGGAGAAAAGTTGAAAATCAGTTAATAATAAAAGGTCGTATTTGATATATATGAATATTAAATAAATACATATTAAATCAATTTAACTAATACAATTTCACAAAAATAAAATCTCTGAAGTAAAACCAACATGCTAGGTATGGCTACATTTGATTATTCTGAAATAGGAACGATTTAAATCATGTTTACACTCTCATGTTTAAATGCATCCCAGATACGACCTTTTATTACTCAACACCCAGACCATAAGTTCAGTAAACAAAGGTCGTATCCAACATTTCCATAATATGTCCCTATATCTGTTTTTGATTTCATGATTTGAATCATGATATTATATAATAATGTTTTCAGGATAGTTAGCTGAAAAACTGAAGCATTAAATATTTTCATTTTGTATTAATAAACATATTTGACTAATTTTATAACATTGGCTTATTTTGGATACGACCTTTTATTACTCACTAAAAGGTGGAATTGTGCAGATACGACCTTTGTTTACTGGTTAATACCATTCCAAATATTTAGAAAATTTGAAAAATTCAAAAATTTCCAGATTCCTTAGGGGGAAGGGAAACATATTCAAAACTAAAACTAAAATCGATTTTTTTGAGATACGACCTTTTATTACTCAGCCATCGATATATAGGCCTACTCCCGTTTACGTGTCAGACATGTTCGAGGAGTGACGCACAATATTGTTTTTATAGCTTTACTGAAGAAGGGAAGGCGGCTGTTAGACCACCTAGAAGATCACAAATATGGAACTGCATTCTGTTGCTAACAAAATTAATAGGAATCATTGTATTTGATATTGAGAACAAAGACATGTTCTAAAATTATCACAACGGTAATTAATAATAATTACCACCGAGATACTCTTCCCTCTCTAAGTCTGTCCTGTAATGCCACAGCCGGATCGAAAGTAGCCTTTGTGTAGGAGAAACTTTGGTGATGTCAACGAAACTTTTCAAGATGTCAGTCTGGAGATAAAATGCCAAAGTGTTACACCACAGCAAAGGGTCAATCAGTGATTAATCGCAATGAAACCATTCTCAAAACTGTTTATAATTGGCTAGGCAGAATGGCACAGATTAAAATGATATTGTAACTGCTTTCAAAAAGAATGTACCAATCGCTATCAAAAAGAAGGTGTATCATTATAAAATTCATGATAGATTGGAAAGAAAATTTCGTAAGGACACTCCTACAGATTTTCTCTTTGGCCTCTATGGATTAACTTTGATACATTTACTTAACGTCTCCTTCATTATGATCCGATTAATTTGCATCAATATAATTAGGCCTATATGAATTACACCGTACATTTGCAGATGAGAGATATATCGGCCAAGACAAGATGGGAGACAGGAAATACAAATGGATCCGCGTAAAGACATTGATCTAAAACACAAGGTCATTTTGGTGGAGTGAGTAGCTATGACCTTTGTGGCCTCTGGAAAGATATTATAAGTTTAGTTTCTACAATAATTGTATTCAAACTAACAAATAAAGTAGCAGAAATTGAGTATTGCATAATTCATTCTTGGAATTGTGATGTTCTCTGAGGAAACTCGTGGTTTCCCGACGGAGATAGTTATATTCTCGACGGTCCATGTCTGAATCGTGCTTGGTCTTTCGATACACGAGTGGGACGGAATTATGTGAACACTTGTCCAAGCCCGTGGTGGGGTACCCTATGGGCAAGCGGTCGTGAATGTCTCAGAAACGCGCCCCGCACATGGGGGTGGGTGTGGTGTGGTCAGAGGGGGGTTTACGGAGGACTAAGGGGACTCTTGTGTGAGCAGAGACTCAGCTCTGGCCGAACTCATGGTCGACTTCTTAAGTTGTGCGATATGCCTAGCAGGTGGCTCGGACAGTCGGTACAGCGCTCACAGTGGGGACCATGCCCAAAAATTTTAAAAGGTGGTAGCATGTAGGCCGAGGTCCCATCACTTGTCGTTGTACCCATTAACTTCCAAAGCCCATAGGCCTATATCAGACCAATTCGTCCCATTTTTTTGTGTGGCTGTGTTCATTCCTACGTGTCTAATTCCCTCTATTTCTTCTAAGTCCTAATCTTCTAATTCTGCTAAACTTGGGCTTAATTCTAGCTCTCAGACCAATATCTTCAATTATTATGCTCTTCTAAGTCAGTTTATGGTCCATTCCCATCAAGAAAAGAGGTGTGAACACAGTGAGTACCAAGACGGGACTGTTTATTTTCATGCAATCACTTCTATTTATAGCCATAACCTGGCTCCTGATTGGTTACAGGCGCGGATCCAGGGGGGGGGGACGGGCCTTGCCCCCCCCCCTCCCCCTGTTAAATCATGTTTGATGGGGGGCCCACCCCCCTGTACATTCATGTTTTTGGGCCCCCCCTCTAGGAATTTCTGGATCCGCCCCTGGGTTACATAACATCATGTGGTCACTTTGACTTTTTACTGAGGTCACTTACAGTCAATGATACATCATGCATTACGATTCCGTACTTATAAGCTCGTGCATGCATTCTTGTGCAACTCGTACTGTACGAGTTTGTACCGCACATTCTCATGTTCTTCGTGATCATGTCCCAAAACACAGCTTTACTCATATCTTTAACAGAACATTACTTGTCTTTTAACCTTTATAATTACTGCACAAACTCAGAATTGATTACTGTAATTCATCACACAATAAAATGAGCTCTACTTCCATGTTTTAACCTTTATAATTACTGCACAAACTCGTGCCGTGACATTGAATTGATTACTGTAATTCATCACACAATAAAAGGAGCTCTACTTACATGTGAGAAGGGCGTACCCCGTTGATGTGATTAAAGTCTTTTTCATATAAGAGTTGAACACGTGTTAATGAAATAAGTGTGAATTGCATTTCTTGGACAATGGCTTAACTACACTGAAGTCTTCGGGAACAGGAAAGGAGCAATTCATAACAACTTGTACCCTACTATTGCGCAACATTTTGATTTAATGTTTACATAGCGTGTTTACATGCCCGTTTCTGTAATGAACCTATTCAACACAGATATTGATGCCTGCCAGCAGCACATTCTTGAAAGATGCCACTTTAAGTGTCAGGTATTTTCTGGTTTCCGTCACACGGATTTATCAGGGGATCGATAATAGGGGAAAACACGGGGAGACGAGCAGTTGTGAGCTGCTCGGCGGGTCCCGGGGAGTCTGTTTAGCCTCATCTCGATCTTACGAGCAGCTCACCCCTTCCGCTGGTACCCGTGCCCTCTCCGGCACGGTCAACACACAATTTGCCGCTCGACCAGCACGCCGGGCGACCAGCGCATCAATATGGCCACTATGGCAATGCTCATTAGCCGGGGTCAGGCTACATCCGGCCGTGTAATGCAGCCGCCTGCCTATAGAGGGCGCCCATGTGGACAGGCCACACCATATTGGTATCTCCAGATTTTATATGAAACCCGAACCGGCAAAGGAGTCGGGTGGCAATATAGTCATGTAGCACCTGCGGTAGGTGACACCCCTGAGCATCCTGCTAAATTATGCCAATTAACACGATGTTGTAGAATAATTTAAGGGCTTCCGCCAATTTTTCCAATACAAAATTTTACTTTAAATAACCCCCCATTGAGTCCCATGTTAGACAGATAGTTCTCATGGGGAATACAAGGCATTAGCATTAAATTCATCTAAGCCTATTGCATTAGGAATCTGAAACTCGGTATTATAACTTAGAAAGACTCACTTCGCACCAGTTTAACACCTGAATATATTGTATTGTATGGTATCATGATATGATGTAGGTATATTAAACCGTAAAATTTTAGTGGTCATCATCCCTCGATAAATGGGAATCGTCCCCTGTAAGAGGCTTTTATTGGGATAAACCACTTGCGTCCTGTAATGGATAATTTCATACCCCGGTTATATACCCGCCCACGTTCTTTCTTTCCAATTGTAAAATGGGCCTTCAAAATCAATTTGGAATCGTGGTATTCTTTTGATTGTTTGCAACAAGGAATTCAATCCTTTTAGTGCTGGGGGATTGATATGACAGCTGATACGTTATCAGTTAGAAGTTCCTGGAAGGTGCCCGTTTATTTTCACATCTTTGATCGTTGATAAGGATCCTTTAGTGGCCGTAGGCCCATCTCATAGAGTGCCTAGCAGGCAGAGTAAAGAGATAGACATGTAACTATAAATAGAAAGATGAGCCCTAGGGAATTGGCAAATGGAGTCTACAGACATTTTTCTCAGTTTTCATCATTATGTCATACCTTAAAATCGGTAGGACATTTCTATACTCTAAAACATATTATTTCTAAATATATTTATGTGAGAACTAGTATAAAATTATACACAATATATTAAAAATTATGAAGTATTAAAACTATACCCTTAAGTAGTGTCTAACTACCCTCACAGACTCCAGGTGGAGCCACCTACCACCTGGAGCCTGACCAACCAATCAGAGCCCTGGAGGCTCAACCAATCAGAGCCCTGGAGGCTCTGCAGAGGGAACTTTGAAGGCTCCACTCTGGGCAGTGGGAGACTGGACACCAAGGTGGACACATGTCTATTGTGTAACAGCCTAGGCTTAGGCCTATGGTTATTAACCTGTGACTGAAGATTTAATACAACATTATCATCAACACTACTCCTGTCTTCAACTCTCCATTACTCCCTTAAACAACATCCACAATCAGAAGTACTACACAAAACTTTAAAGTACTTCAGTACTATGAGAAGATAAGACAAGTTAAACTGGTTTTCATTTTGATATGATTATATAATCTCTTCAAACTACAATTATTCGACTGGAAAAAATACTTACTCTATTGTCTCATCTAAAATGGACCTCATAATCAGCTGATAATTGTGTTTTACACTCTGTTATCTACTAAAATCGTTGACATACCCTATAGGATATTATCTTCCGATATAATTTCTTAACAGGTAAAATACAATAAAACGCTTTATCAAAAAAATCTCCTAAGGTCTTTTCTCCTTATAATCATTGAGGATGTACATTGGTTTCAGATAGGTGTACATCTGTATCATTCAGATGAACTGTAAAGATCATAATATTACTGTAGGAGTGTTGTGTGCAATGCAATGAACATAGGATTGAAGTATTAGTTAAATGCAAAATGTCACCAACGAAGTGATAAAACAAGGAGGTAACTCAAACACTCGTTCATTGATGTTCCGCTATATGCCAGAGGCACCCAACCTGCATTGCTGTGATATTTGGTATTGAGTTAAAAGACTTGATACGCTGAGAATGGTGCAGTAATATGTAATATAATATGCTCTGTATTTTGAACTAAAAACACGACAACATCAAACACTATATATAAAACTGTTATTATGATCAGGGTCAGGGTCAGTCCCCGCACAAGAATGAACCCTTTTCTTTTGGGCATCAACTGGTTCTAGAAACATAACTTACCACTTCTTAATGATATATATATATATATATATATATATATATATATATATATATGACCTTGTCCTCAGTGTACCTGACATAGGTCTAAATGAATGACATTCACTCATCTATAGCCTTTACCACACCCTAACCCACAGTACATGTTTGTAACAGGGCAGTTTGGGTGAAAGACAACAAAAGAGGTTACCTATTGACCTAGATTGGCCACAGAACACCCAATATGGGCCAATGTAAAGGTTTGAGGGGCCACACCTGAGTCGCATATCAGGGTTCAAGGCCAGAACCTGAGGTAGACACAGGTGTGAACACGCCCAAATGACACCAACATAAAAACCCCAACTTAAGCAGAGCTCAGACAGACTTGTCAAGAATACCCACTGCACAAACTTTGACCTTTAATGAATCCAAATTTTGTAAATCTTTCATGCAGTGAAGCGCACTCTGCAAGATATAGCCAGCAATATTTCTGGCGGTCATGACCATGAAGAACAAAACTTCAATATTCTATATTCTATGAACTCTCAAAACCTCATCCCTGTGGTCCGTAGTGTGGAGACAAGGACTGCTTCACCAGTGTCATGAAATACTATTTTGTATAGTGAAATACTATTTTGTATAGTGAAAAACAGATTGACAAGAAGGCTTCTACTAGTTAGTCAGAGTTCATGTTTCTCAATTTTGAACCCAAGATTCCATGTGTAAATCTACATATGACAACCAGGACTCTGAACAGGCCAGGACTCAGACTGTAGGTAGAATTTAGGCACCACAAGGTGAACTGTGCAACTGGTTGGTTTGTCTGTACTGTACTAAAGCCATACCTAATTCTGATTTATACCTTCTAGATCAATTAAAAGTTTGAAACTGTACTTGGACTGTACATTTAGTAAGGCCAAAGGGTACCTTTGTGCTCATCATTACCCTTGAGGCCGTATTAAGGCCGTATTACATTATGCGTCGGGTCTATGGTCGCGTTGGCTCCCAATGCCCGACGCGCTGATTCGCGTTGGGTGCATATTACACTATACAGGTCGGGGCTACGGTTGAGTTGGGTGACGTTGCCCAACGCGACTGATGAGTGTAATGGCCATATTACACTATGCGTCGGACCCAACGCGAAATATATTATACTACGCGTTTTGGGTCGCGTTGGGCAATTAGTTCGCGTGGGAATTTAGAAACATATATATATATCCTATATTATACTTCGCGTTGTGCGGCCAGATTCGCGTTTGCTATTTGCATCGGCAAAAACGCGTATGAAAATGTCCCAACGCGTACCAGCCGACGCATAGTGTAATACGGCCTTAAAACTAACTTTTGCATCGAGTAGGCATATCTGCCTCTCCAGCACAATGATGTATTTATTCCGCTTTGAATCACTACTGCAATTTCGCACCTACTAGGCCTATCTCTCTTTAACCATAAAGTTGAGTTTATTTCTGTTTTACTTCATTCCTTCAAACTTCAATAGAAAATGAAATGAAGTAAAACATACAATTTGCATGAACCCTATTACACTATATTGCAAGTCCTATGCCATCCTTATGAAGCGAACTTTCCGACTAACGACAGTTGTCAGCATGTGTGTTGTTCAAAACTCAAATATTGAAGCAATAGCGCTTTTCATGAGACCCCTATCCTATTCAGACTACACCTTTGACACATAGAATGAGTATTCATGTCCGTTCTAGAATTAACTTGGTCTATGCTTCGGCGATCTGTCTGAAAGAAGATTTTTCTTGAATCCAAATCAGACTTTGCTAGTGAAATAGTATGGGAACCTGACTTCATTTTCTGCTAAATCATACTTATTTTGCATGAACCCGTATTAACGTTGCATGAGAATATTAAGTAACAATACTTTAAATTTCAATCACAGATATTTAAGGTAAGGGACTGTCCATAAGTTACTTATAAATCAAAAGGGGTCAAGGCCCCCCAGCCAAGGATATAACAATTTAATAACGTTGCAGCAACGTTCTGGATTGATTCTTGTTACGTTACACTGCTAGCTAGGTTGCAGCAACGAGTATACATAGAAGAGAGAGTCAGATTGGACCGGGAGGATGACAGGAGTATGGCTAGGTACTTCACACGATCTGAAGGTGGCCATTTGGTGGCCAGGGGCGGCATGGACCTCTGGAGTTATGCAATTTGCGACAGGGAAAGAGAAATGTCTCTATGCTTAACCATGCATTCATGACAAGACCCAAGTTAAGAGTTAAGCCATAAAAAGATATCTTTTTTAAGAATATGTACCACCCTGAGAACCACAGTATGGTTTATTCCATGGTATAGGGGATATAATTATCTATCTATGGATATAGATTAGACATCCTCCAGAATGGGTAGATACAAGAGAGTCTTGTGTGTATTTAAATTTCATAGTATGGAACATCTTTAGGCACCCAGCAGCTCTGTTGCGGGTTGGATAATCAGCAGGGCGGTCCTGGTGGGGGACACTCTGATCTGTTACCATTGGTCATGCCATTTGGTATAGATAAGGGCTGCTAGAATCTTCAGGTATACCAACACACTGAGCTGAGTCTCTCTTCTATGTATACTCGTTGGTTGCAGTGACGTTTTTTTGATGACTCCCAATAACATCGCTGCAACCAACTCTTGCGAAGTTACATAGTAGCATTCTGATAACCTTCTTGTGATGTTATTTATGAGGCTATAATATTGTGACCGTACTTAATAAGAATGTCACAATAACATTCTGTTTACACTGCACTGAAAAAAGTGGCCATTAGGAAGTTAGTCATATTGCCTAACTTTTTGCGCAAACCTTAGTAAAATTTGACGGTGCATTTTTGTCCTTTTTTTGACTAACCCATAGGCAGATTGACTAACCCAAAAGCAAAAAAGTTAGTCAATAGTAAAGAAAAACGTATTCCTGGCAGGGATTTGATCCCAGGCCTCTAGCATGGGAAGCAGGTGACTTAAGCTGGGTTTCCATTGAACGATTTGACCATGGTGTAGGGTCACGACAAAAATTACTGCCCTCAAAAAATGGTCTTGAGTATAAATCTTAAGCAAAAATCTTAAGGAACCTTATGTCAAAGTGTTTCCACTAAACGACTAAAATACTGATTTCTGAACGACTATTTGACATTCTGCACGACCATTTCTAACGACAAAAGGTTTAATTGCTTTTAATTGGTTTTGGAAAAAGCTTTTTGTCTTGAGCAAAATCTAACATGTTTGATATTTTGTCTTTTACTTTGGTCTTGAGCAAATGTCGTGAGCAGTCTTTTATAAATGTCTTAACCAACGATTTTGTGTTTCCACTGAACGATTTTATGAACAACCATCAAAGATTTACAAATCTTTATAAAGCCCTAATTATACTATGCGTCGGGTTAGAGGATGCGTCAGGTCCCGTTGCCCAACGCGTCTAATTCGCGTTCAGGACATATTACACTACGCGTTTCACCCAATGTGAAGCATATTATACTACGCGTTTTGGGTCATGTTGGGTCACGTTGGGCAATCAGATTGCGTTTTTTATATATTATACTTCGCGTTGGGCAACAAGATTCGCGTTTGCTAATCGTGTTGGCAAAAACGCGTTTGAAACGACCCAAACGCGTTTCAAAAACGCGAAGTATAATACAGCCTTAAGTCTTAGGCTGTCTTTAGCAGAATGTCGTTCGGTGGAAACAGGGCTTTAACAACTACCCTATAGATGCCAGGCTAACACAAAGGTTCCAAGTGGAACTCATTATACATGTGGACTCTACATAGGGTAGGTGGACAGAACAGCGGTCAAACTTGATAACAGTGCATGTGCCAATAATATGTCAAATAGTTAGTTTCTTGATGATAAAAAATAATCTTTTTTTGGGATTTTTTTCTTTGTTACAATTTTTATCCGTTCTTTTGGACAAAGGAGGCTGTTTTTGTGCTATAGAATTAAATAAAGATATGTAAAAAATACTATATGGAAGGCCCCTTAGTCAATCTGACTAAGGGTTGGTCAAATTTTGAAAATAACTGATTTTGTATCATAATTATTGGGCATACAGTTTTGTTGTATTTAAAGAAGCTCTCTTAATGATAATTAGCCCAAATTATCCTTTGACTAACCTTACGGTTAGAAAGTTAGTCATAATGACAAAGGGGTTAGTCATATAACAGTAATACCCAGCTAAGTTGCGACATAACAGAACTGTTCTGCGACCATACTTTTTTGGTCAGTGTGCTACTTACTAAAATGGCATGTAGCAGTAACATTATTTATTGGTGAGGTCTCAAGGTCAGGGTATAGAGCGGCCAAATGCGTCCCTTGGGCTTTTTTCAATTTTTTTTTTTTCAAATTTCAAATTCTGAAAACGGGTTGGGCATACCTTGCACTATTGTATTTGTCCGTTCACTCCCCATTTCCTTTCCCAAAACTGTTTCCAACCATCCATCTGCATCTCAATTCTGCTCAAAACTACTTATACTAACATTCAATTGTGTCCGAATTCCCCCTCTTCGAATTTCAGACTTCTTCGCCACTCATTCAATTCTGCCTGAACTCCCCGCTTCGAATTTCAACCTTCTTCCCTACTCCTTGTTGCAATTTTCAATTTTGTAATTTTCAATTTTTCATACTTTTTTTTTGTTAATTTCGTTTTCAAATGGGCACACCCTCCTTGCTAGCTCCTCCCCTTACTTAATTATTCATGGCCTCATGCATAAAATCAGCATTAATAAGCAATAGACTGACAGTGACTGACAAACAGAAACTGACTTAGGGAGACACCTGATGGGGAAAAAGTGCTGTTGCCAGGGGTGACTGTGGAGAGTGAGTGGAGCAGAGCTGCCATCTAGTGGCAGAGACTGGAACTAACTTTCAGACTGGATTCAGGAGTGGGGAGGGGCTATGATAATGAGGGGGTGTGGCTAATGAGTGATTAGGGACTCTTGTACAAAAACAAAAATAGTTGGCAGTGGTAAAAATTAATTGGAAGAGGGAGAAGGAGAATATTTTGAAGAAAAAAAAAATTGAAAATTGAAAATTGAAAATTGAAAAATCACATTCCGTAGACTGCACCACGGAAACTGCAAATTGTAAATCACGTTGGGCTGACTGACCCACTAGATGGGAATTGGATAATTGGTGAGTAGATTTGGGTTGTCTTGAAATGTAGGCCAGGCCTTAGCCAGCACACTTTGGATAAATAGGGATGTATTTGGGACACATATATTGGTCAAAATTACAAATTTGAAAATCAAAAAGCGGCCAAATATTGCTCAAAATTTGATTGGCCGCTCTATACCCCGACCTCTCAACCTAACCAAATCAGAATGTTGTAATATTTAACATTCTGTTCTAGTAAGGTCTCGACCTGACATAATCAGAATGTTTAATAACATTCTGCTCTGGTGAGGTCTCAACCTAACCAAATCAGAATGTTGTAATAACATTCTGTTCTAGTAAGGTCTCGATGTGACATAATCAGAAATTTATAATAACGTTCTGCTCTGGTGAGGTCTCAACCTAACCAAATCAGAACATTATAATAATGGTCGAGACCCAACCATAATGTTAAGGTCTCCTATATATATATATATTTGTATATATATACATATATATATGTGTGTAGGCCTACTATATATATATATATATATATATATTATATAGGAGACCTCCAGTTAAGTTTTCTAATAAATTTCTCTCCTCCAGGAAATGTACTATTTAGTCTTGCCACAATTATGGGTTTACAAAAAAATTACATTTTCTTGAATTAGTTTGAAAAAGATTTTTTTTTTCAGTTAAGTTTTATTGTGGTTTTTCTAGCAATATTTTTTCTAACAATATGACAATAATAACTGAATGGTCTATGATAACTTAGAGATAAAATAGGTTACCCTTTCTTGTATTCAATATGGAATGTGGTCAATAAATAAGAAACATTTGGAAAATGAAAGCCTGACCCCTGTGGGGATAGAACCCAGGGCCTCTCACACAGAAAGCAGGGAATATACCACTGAGCTACTGAGGATTAAACTAATTGGTAGGGTCAAGCAATTGCATTTATGCAACTTGAATACAAGAAAGGGTTACCTATTTTATCTCTAAGTTATCAAAGACTATTTAGTTATTTAGAAATAGAAGATACAATAAAATCCTAGGTATAGTTCATGAATCAAGTCCAATGAATAAAAGATATCACTCAATCACAATGAAACTTACCCTGACTGAAGAATGCAACCAGAATGTGCTATAACGTTTTAATAACGTCACAGTGTGACGTCGCAATGGGAGATTGCAGCAACGTTATTGGGAGCCATCAAAATAACGTAACAAGAACCAAAACAGTACCAAACAGAACGTTGCTGCAACGTTATAATAACGTTGCATGTTTGCCTGGGTATGTACATCGGGAAAGGTTAGATAGTTAGACTTTCACTGACTAAGCCACAATTTCAGTGGTCAAAGCCAGATTTGACTAACTTTTTACTTCTTTCAGTGTGTTAAAACAATTATTAAGTAACACTTTCCTAAGCACTTTGTTGCATCCAGTTTTGAAGAACCTTAATTATATATCCTAAACATGTTTAGAATTGGCGTAACCCCCAAAAACACCACCTCCTCCTACCCCGATTCCAGAGAGCCGACTCCCCAACAGTCCCGTTTGTTCACCCTTGTGCGCGGGGCCCGACTCTTAATCTTACACCTCGGTTTCTTGCTCGAACTCTTCATTCAACTAGGGACCGAAACAACCCCGACGTCTCCTTGCCGTAGAGCTCGGAAACCCCAACTCACTGAGGAACGTCACAATAACATTGCAGCAATGTTTGGATTGACTCTTCTTACGTGACACTGTTAGGCTGCAGCGACGTTTTTTTGATGACTCCCAATTACATGGCTGCAACCATCTATTGTGACATTACATTATGATATTCTGATAACGTTCTTGTAACATTATTTATTAGGCTGAGACTTAATGAGAATATCACAATAACATTCTGTTTAGGTTAGGGTGACACCTAACCTAATAAGTTGGTCATTGTAACATTCTGCTTAGGTAAGGTTAAGACCTGACATAATCAGAACATCACAATAACATTCTGTAAGTAAGATTGGGACCTCCCCTTTAAAACTTCAAGTACGTCACTGTGACATCATTATTAGGTATGGTTTAGACCATACCTAAACACAACGTCCTTTTGACATGCTGGTAAGGTACAGTTAAGACCTAACCTAATTAGAATATCATAAAGATATCACAAATTTGGTCGCAGCGATGTTTCTGGGAGCCATCAAATAAACCTCTCAGGAATGTCAAAATCTCACTTAACAAGACCCACATAGAGCTACTTTGATCTCTGCAGATGCATCAGGTCATGATATGCATGCTGTGCAACTACAGGTACAGCATGATGAGACATATATATCATCCTTTCTGTTTGGGTCCATGATTACCGAGTAACACAGAACAGTGCTATGCAGTGGTCGATAAAAAGAGCACTTGCCTCTACTTGGGCATCCCAGCTAACAAAGACACGTGTTGAGCACATTGGGAACACAAGATCAAGGGATACCAAACTCGAGTTACAATCTCGTGTGCATCACGGAATTCTGTGGACCCCATTTCTGGTGTTTCCAACGTGTTTTTAACACGAGATTTTGACACAAGTTTTTACATGTAAAACTTGTGTTTTCCTGTTTTCTAAGGTGATAAAATAGTGGGGATTCGAACTCTAGATCCCTCACAGACGATGCCAGAGCTCTACCACTGAGCTATACAGAATGAGCTTGGATGCAGTGACACTTCCTGTCTATTTGAATAATATGGAACATTGGTATTTATGGAAAACACCTTTGACTAATATATTCTTTTATTAAGATTTATATCTATTCCTTTTATGACAATACTCTTAAGTCATTAAAATTCATAAAAGAAAATCATGTCAGTTTTGGAACAGTTTACATGGTGAAATACTGGTGTAAAGATATAAAATTCCTAAGGTTTTCTGTATGATATTTTGATAAAAACTCAGGGGAAACCTCTTTAAAACACATGCTTTACTCTGAAATTACATGTGGTTAAAACTGGTGTCAGGGAAAGAGGGTTTCCCCATGTAATACTCCTAGTTTTACATGACACCAGTATTACATGGTAATAACACGTGTTAAAACTCATGTGATATACATGTTTTACATGGAGATTGTCTCAACACCAAAATGTTACTAAAATGACACTAAAATTTATAAACATTTTTACAGATAAAATAATGTTAGATTAGAGTTGCCATGATAGATATGGTCATATCACTCACATAGGTAATAGGTAAATACACGTTTGCTAGGATGTGAGATGTTTTCAGACTACGTATTAGGGCTAATATAAACTTCACTCTTGAGACAGACCATTGAACACTTGCACAGCTGTTATCAATTAAGGATCTGTCCAAGATGCCCCCAAGGATACTCAGATTCTTGGGGGTCTGAGGATGATGTGCTTCAACACTGAGATGATCTATGTGCTCGGTTAGGATCAGGTGACGGCAGATACACTTTCATGGGACTCTGTGGCAAAACAAAAGGATCAGCCTCTTATCAGAGTTGTTTACTGTACAGGCAGTGGATGTCCTATGGAAGTTAAGCTTCAGACTGCCCGGGAAGCCCAAAAGGACAAAGAGAGCTGAAGGCTGACAAAGAATGTGGCCAGATTTATGATTGATGTGTTAACAGATGGCCTTTATATATATATGCCCAATACATCATTATTGCAGCTATTCTTCAAGTATCCCAAACATCTTGTAATGGTTGAAACTTACTCTTGTACAATGACAGTATTGTTATGCCTCGTTTAATGAGGGTAGATGTTCTCAGAGTACTCCCTGCTTTTTCATGAAATGTCAATAGTCGAGCAGATGTACTATGCGATATGCTGTACATTAATTTTCCTTTGGGTTTGCACAATGAAGATTTTAATACCCGTTGCCTTCTCCATTAATTTTTCACTTAGTAATCAAAGTAAAAATATCATCTTTTAATTAACGCTTATTTTCTTGCAATGTCAAAGGTGAAAAGGCATAACAAATTGAGGAGATAAAAAAGAATCGTGACTATAACATTCAACTTAATTGAATATGATTGTATACAATTGCAAGTACATTAAAGGTATTTTGGGATTCCATAACGAGCTGATTACATGATAATATGAATTTGAGTCTTTAACCTCTAGATCTCTCATCTGTCAATTAATCACTGCAATTGTGACTACCACAATTATTGAGTTTCAAATGATAAGTTTGTTAAGTATGCTTCAAATCACTTGGATTAGTATGAGGCTGTAGGCCTTAGGCCTTCAAAACATAAGAATTGCCCACCCACACGATCCAGAAATCTGCAAAACAAGTTGGAGTAACACTGGAAGTACTACGATGTAATCTTACTTACGAACATTAATGGATCGTTTACAATTGAAAAGCAATTGAACAGACACAGCCTGAGCTACTTCAGAGCAAAAGGGCTTTTTTCTGTCCAGCACAATTAAAAAATTGTTGCCTTTTAATTGAAAATGCAGGCAATGCATTCAAATTTGAACTTTAAAAACGGAGGAAGATTAGCTGACCACAAACTTCATGCAAACCGATTAAAGAGCATAAGCCAATTCCTTTGTCCCTTACTTGTGTTGGTGGACAAGTCCTCGTCGTATTAGCATAGTGGGAGTGGAGTGGGATATTATTAGCAATGATGCCAAATACGTTGAAAAACTAGCTGTATTTTGCGGATGATTTATACACTATATCATTCAAAACGACCAACCTGGGAACTAAGCAGAACCTGTGATCTCTCTTTCTGAAACTTTTTTAAAGGTAGACAATGTAACCGCCCGGTACGTCGGAGAAGAACTTGTTGAAAATGAAAAAGAGCATTGTACTAGTTGAATGTTTATGTACATATCTAAAATGTTTAAGTAATCTCCTTGCAAATTATATGACTAGTGCGGTAGAGATGATGCCTACACAGATGATGCATCTGCTTGATTGGTAATCATCGTCACTATTACAATACCATGTGTAAAAGTCTCTGATATTGTATTACTAATGTGCAGCACTGCACATGCCCAAATGATTTGAGACGGTCGTTATGAGAGGTACCCACTAAAGAACTCCTATGTGGTTATTAAACCACGTTGACCCTCTCGACACGTGTTGGCCCACAATGCGGTTTCCTATGAAAATTAATTAAGAGCTCATTGTATAAGTATGCCATTTGACATAGGCCTATGTAGTCATGTCAGACATGTGAGAGTTGTTACCTGGATGTTAATTAATGTAAATTGTCAATGGAGTTTTAGCTGGGCAATTATAATGAAAGTTTGAAGATGTTGGTAACTAGTCCCAGCACTGCCATCTGGTGCTTTTCAGTGGATCAGTCTACTTGGTACCTACATGCATAGGCCTACTTCAATGCAGAAGAGACACTTTGTCAATTCTTACTATAGAGGTGCTATATGAAGTCCATGTTTGAAACGGTAAAATTCAAATTACGCTTTTCCCAAACATAGTCAATATCAAGGCTAAAGATGTGTATCAATTTTGTGAAAAGCAAAGGCAGAATTCTTTTCTAGGAATGTTGTGATTAGAAAAGTTAGATCTTTCCCATAAAACCGGTAATAGATCTAAAGATCTCTATCATTTTATCCCTCCAGTTGAAAGAAAATGGTAAATTTTAAAACCTTTTTCGCTACGCATTTTTGAAATTCTAAAGGTAATACCGCGAGGATAATAGTAAAATATTATTGGATTTTCAAGTTTTTTTTTGCTTATTGTACCTTCTCATACTTACATGATCTACCAGTTGCGTCACATATAGTATATTTCTATCTATGATATGATAAGAAACTATAAAATAGTATTATATGATGATGAGTAATGTTAAGTGATAATGGATGATCTATTTCCAGTCAGTCACACAGAAAATGATTTCAGACTCCATTTCCATCATTTCCTCTCATATGAATAGCTAAAAACAGTCTATTTTGGCTCTTTTTTTTATAAGAAAATCATGTGATGACAGTGAATATAATCTTATAAATTGTGTGTAACTGTTTACAAAGCTACTTATTTTCCATATAACATCATAGAACCCTGTTGCCTCAAACAGATATAGAAAAGAAGTTGATAAATTTATCATTTTTATCATTTATGAACAAAAAATATATGGTGTAATAAGTGCGTCACCGTACATATACTGAGAAAATTGTTTCTAAATGTACATAAAAGAAGATAAGAAAATATCACTGGGACCCTAAAAAAAGGTAATTATCTCTCAGAATATTGGGATTTAATATTGACCAAGAAAATCATGTTTTCATGCAATATTTTTAAGCTGCAATAAGTAAGACCATGTCCTTTTGGTGTAGGAAAGTGCCTCACCGTAAATATACTGATGAATATAGGTATAAAATAAAAATATATGAATATTAGTGAAAATTATTTTCCTCAAATATTAATTGACTGCATATGATAACATTTCAATATGGTTTATGCAAAAGTAATTAATTCTAATTAGAAATATCAAAGATAGCGGCAAAAAATGAAAAATGCGTCACCGTACATATACTGCACTATAATTTTGATAATTATCTAAGAATTTTGTCAAAAATAACAAACAAAATAAAGTGAAATGGGACAGTGTGCCATGTATCTGTGATACTATTATGGATGTTATATATAAGGAAGATGCGGGTCTGAGAGTTTCGGGGGAATTGCTGGCCATTCGCGCATCACGCAGTGAACATAGCGACGGGAAATGAGGGGAATAGCTCAAAGCCAAGTCTTTCTATTACTAAAAAAGTTATGTTGATTTGAAGACACAAAGGTCGGATATGCCAAACATGCTAAAATAGACCAGTCTTTGGTATATAAAGATATAACTCATAATATAATCAAGGCCAAAAATTGAAAGCCCAAATATGATTTCAGAAAACATACTGCCATTTCCTTTCTATTTAAAATATTCAGAATCTGTTTTTTGCTGAATTTAGCCAAGCAGTCCCTTGATTCAGACTTTCAAATTTTGAAAACTTAATTTTGTTCCATGGTTACCATGGAAACCCTCATTTGTATATCGGTTACCATGGCAACAAAATGCAAAAAAATCCTGATTTTTTCACCAGTATTTAAAAGTGAAAAATTTCATTTATAGCATGAATTTAGCTTATTTTTATGATTTTTTATGATTTCTAAGCTAAATTAAAGCCTGGTTTCCACCAACCGATTTAACCACCGATTATTTTGTAATTTATTACTTTTAACCAGTATTATAACAACAGATTATATATCTGAAATCGGTAGTAAAATCGGCTGGTGGAAACAGGGCTAAAGGCTCTAGAGCCATGAATAGGTATTTCCATAAGGCTGGAAATCCCAGAATCTGTCACCTATCATGATGTTTTATAATACAAATTAAGAATAAATTTGCCAAAAAATTGAAATTTAGGCTTGATAATAATTGCGTCACCGTACATATACTGCCGTGGCAATGCATAAAATGGGGTATTATACATATATTCAAGAGATGAATAAGTTTACCTAAATCTATGAAACTGTCTTAAAACAAATACATATTTCATGGTCAAATACTATGGTGCAGCTCATAGTGCTGTTTGTGGCCTTATTTTCCAAATATAAATTGGGATTTATTGCATTCTTTTGCGAAAATAAGTGCGTCACCGTACATATACTGCGTCACCGTACATATACCTTTCAAAAAAGTATAATATATCAGTAAATTGTGAATATTAGTGTTCCCAACTTTTTTGGTAAATTTCGACATATGTACCCTATAACCTATATGAATAACTTGATGATATATTTAAATTTAAATTTTCACCCTCTTTTGCCCTGTTTGGCACCCTTTGAGGAGAACTGACCAGGTACATTTTTGATACATTTGCACTGACACGGATGGTCAGTCCAGACTTTAGCTTAGCCGTTCCTGTGTTGAACCAAGATTCAGAGCTAACCCAGGTAACAGAGGCACGTGTTTAGAACGTTTGAGGGACGGGATCCAGGGGTGTCAAACACGTGATTTAAACACGTGTTTAACTCGGGATTCTGTGGACCACATTTCTGGTGTTTCCAACGTGTTTATAACACGAGTTTTTGACACGAGTTTTGACATGAAAAACTCGTGTTTTTGTTTCTTCTGGTTAAAAAATCTTGTGGGGTTCGAACTTGGGACCTCTCACACAGATTTCCAGCACTCTACCACTGAGCTATCCAGAACGAGTTGGGATCCAATGCTATTCCATTGCATTTAAGTCATGCGGATAATATGTTTTCATGGATAATCCGTTTAATTATATATTTTCATCATACTCTTAACTCAACAAAATTTACAAAATAAAATCATTCTACTTTCAGAAGAGTTTACACTGTGAAAATCTGGTGTAAAGATATCAACTCCCAAAGGTTATCTGTCTGATTTCTCAAAGAAATCTCAGTAAAAACTCATGTTAAACCTCTGTAAAATACATGTTATACTCTGACATTACATGTGTTAAAAACTAGTGTCAGAGAAAGACGGTTTTCCCATGTAAAACTCCTAGTTTTACACAACACCAGTATTACATCAAAATAACACAAGTAATAATAATCGTAATAGACATGTTTTACTCCGAGATAGGCCAATACACCAGAATGTACCCAAGATGACACCAAAATTAATAATGATTAATAAACATAAGAAAAAATTAAATAAGTGTTTCCATGATAGAAATGATCATGTCCCTTACATAAATGACTCTGTATTCATGAAATTTACATAGGTGTATTACTGTGTGAAAACTTGTGGTAAACCCTACTATGATACGGATTTTACACAGAGATTACAGCAACACCAGTTTTACATGAATTTAACACGTGGTTAATTGGTAAATACACGTGTCCTGTTTGCTGGGAAGAGTGTAACACTCAATGGTAGAGGAGAGTGTACCAGCATTAGGCAAGCAAAGGTAAACAAACATATGTCAAGCGCTGTTATTGGTATAACATCCTGGAAAGATCGGTACTGTAAAGCTAGGTTTGGGAGTTGAATTTGAAGCTGATAGATTGGTAGTTGAGCTGGAACATTGGCTGGGTGTGGTTGAGTGGACATTACACTTTGGATTGTTCATTGTCAACAGGAGATCTTGTCACTAATATACACACATTGGATATTAATAAACTTAATCCTTTCATGCGAGTGTTATGTACTTCATAATGCAGAACAATGTTATGGATTGGACTCACAGTCTGATCGCCGACAGACTTCATATGGAGCTAGCTAATATCCATGGGCAAGAACAATACAACATCTAATAGCACCCCTAACCTTACCAGGATATTAAACCTCTTTAGTTCACATTCTCTTTTGATCATTGGATGATTTGGTCAAATGGCTTATTGTGACGTCACTTCAGGTATGCATGTTATTTCGTGCATTGACCCAATTACCTAAACTCTCGTGTTGTCATGACAACACATGCAATAAATATGGACATGTCATTTACCTTACGATAAGACATTAAACTCTTTGTTCTGTTATTTTTTCAATCATTCATGAATTCTTCGTTTGTCTAAACACTCACGTCAATGCATGAACCACTTCACAGACTCATCACAGTATCATTTGTGACTATGAAAATTTGCTAAGCATATCAGATACGCAAATACAGGGAGTATAATGAGAGAAGATGGGGCAATACTTCAAAGTGTATGAATAAGTTATAATGAATATAAAAAGGTACTAAAAATTAATTCCAAATACAATGCTTATGGTCAATGTTGTTTTTCAACAAACATTTTTCATTGCAGTTTCTTCTGATGACCTTGGCTTGAGAAACAGAATGACATCCACACCTCTTAAATTGATTAGGCAAAAACAGAGCGACAAGAAGCAAAAGGAATCATTGCTACAGACCACAGACCTTTATGTTTGTCGAGGCAAAACTCATCCAGGGATGGTAATGGCTTTTATTCATCCTAATGGTCAATCGATGGTCAGACAGTAAAATGGCACCAAGTGGCATCGCTGAGCAGACGACATAAATAAACAACATTTGGTCAAGTGGAAAAAGGTGGGAAAATGAGTAGGCTAGACATCGGTGAGCCTTTAACTGCTGTTTCTGTCTGACACTCAACTACATGAGAAGAATAAGATTAAAGATACATTTTGGTGCCCAGCCCCAAAATATGAGGCGCTTCCAAGCCAATGTGAAGGGGTTCGAGCTAAAGCAGAAGGATTTCCAGGCGAATCTGGTGGGGTTCCAAGCATTTATTGAAGATACTATGTTTCAATATGCCCATCCAGCATTCTGTCTGTCCAGGGATTGGGCAAGGGTTTTGCAAAATACATAACCAGCCAAGCTGTGACGTAACAGAAACGTTCTGCAACTATACTTTTTTAGTCACTCTGGTACTTACTAAGATATGGCACGTAACCATAAAGTTATTTATGGTTAGGTTGAAACCTCACCAAATCAGAATGTTATTAAAACATTATTTTTGGGTGAGGTCAGGACGACACCAAAACAGAACGTTATAAGAACATTCTGTTTAGGTTGAATAACATAACCAGAACATTATAATAACGTCGCAGTGCAACGTTGCAGCAGTATGTTGCAGCAACGTTATTGGGAACAATCAAAATAATGTAGCAAGAACCAATACAGAACAAAACAGAACATTGCTGCAACATTATAATAGCGTCACATGCTTAGAATAGCAGGGTATCAAATAACCATACCATAAATACCCAAAATACCACAATTTTTCAATGTTTTTCAGTATAATATTTCTCGCAAATGGTGAATATTAAATTCTTTGGTTTAGATATTTACTCCTAGGTAAATGCTTAATATTTCAGAAGTTTCATGAGAATTCCATTGGTAGTATTTTTCACATAAAAAAACTGATATTTTCCTTTGAAATCAATGGAAGAGATCAAAATTAATTCTCTTATCGAAAAAGTCAGAAACCGTTTATATTGTTGCTATATATTGCTCCATATAGAAGTTAAAGTTCCTACAAATTTGCAGCAGGTTGCATTTGTAATAAGAATGTATGCTAAACACCCCCAAGTATTGATTCCTATAGGGAATTATATATTTCTATGTTTCACAAAGTTTGTCTTTAGTTTAATTTGTCAGCAATTTGTCGACAAAATTGTCATGCTCCAAATTGAATCATGGTCTTGCCTTTATCGAATAAAAAGAAGAAATTGCAGTAATATTTCACTGTAAACCTTAACCCTTTCACTGCCAGATATATCACAATGTAACTGATATTTACTGAGATATTGCCCAAAATACAAAAATTAGTGCATAAATTCCCTAAAACTCAAATTTAGTTTAGATTCTTTTTTCAATAATTTTGATGTAAACATTCCAAATGTTGGCACTGTGCCAATAAGGCAAATTTCTTGAGCGGAGTAATTGTTCATACTATCATAATTTGCAGGTTACCATGGTAACCGATAATTCATAAAATAACTATGACACTCTTTATAAAAATAACATGAAAACATTATCTTTTTTGTGCAAAAGACAGTTTGTGATTATCATAAATGAAAGAAAAGTTAGAGCAAATTAAAAATCATGTCATTTACATAAATTCACCCATTTTTCATGATTTTTAATTAGTATGGCAAATTCAAATGTAAATACATTGTTTATGGTTTCTCGAATCGCAATTCTAACATTTTTGGGTGACTTGATAGTCCGATGTTCAAATACCTGTATCTCTGGTTCTAATTGGAATATCTGAAAAATTCTTTCAGATTCTGAAAGCATAAATTGCATTCTTTCAATGATGTTCCTATGGGATTTTACTATAGGGCCCCATATGAGGCCTCTGGCAGTGTAAGGGTTAATTTGGAAAACACATGTTTTGAAATCTGAGGGGTCTCTCTGGGCACAGTGCTACTGAGATAGTAGAACGAACATATATTATGCATTCTGATTATTTGTGCTTTGGAATGCCTTTATCAAGGTAGTTATCTGGGTAGATGTTACCCACTTCAATAAGCTGGGTCGAAAGGCGTCTCTTCTATATGAATTCAATACTTTAATAATTACACCCATTGGTTCATGTCTGTCCAATACCCGTTCATGAACACAAAGTAACTATTTTTTCAATTATTCTTATGATCATGTGTTGAGCTTTGAAAGTCGGTTCGAATTCTTTTGGTTTAATTACTTTTCAAACAAAGGTGTATTCAGTTCTCTTCACAGCATAATAATTTAAAAAGCAAAAGTCACTGTTTGCGTCATGTAAGGTACTGGGCGGAGAGGGGGTATTGCGTAGGCTTTACATGTAATACCGCTAGGCAAAGATATGAAAGGGCAAGATATCTGATAGATCAGCCAATTTCGACGTATTCCATTGACATTCCAAGGAATATGTTTCTTTTCTTCAGCCTGTTCATATTGCTGTGCAACAATAATGAAGATTATTGAAAGTTGGGGAATTCAGACAGTCATGTATGGAAACAGTCATATAGTTTATTTCTTGAATCTGGGCTGTTCTGACGGAGTAGAAATCAACGTGGCATTCTCATTGAATTCCCTGTTAGTTAGATAATCGAGCCTGCAAACAGTTAGCATACATACTTCGATATGCAGTACTTCCATAAAAGACTGTATGGTAGGACAGAATGGTAATAACATTATGAATTAGTGAGTATTCATACTAATGCCAACCACATTAAACGTAATTGGCTAATAGTTAGCAGTACTTGAGTGTTTAAACATCAACCAAGCAGGCCCCGTAGCTAAGGGTGATTCAGTAGTGACACCTGGGTATTTCAAATGGAACTCACAGTAGACCACACAATTTGAAGCATAGTTTACAATACACTGATTCGGTCGGCTACTTTTGGAAAACCCTTGGCATCTCAAAAAATATTATACGAAATCAGAGTTGTTCGTCCAACTAGGCAAACTTTAATGTGTATTATTAATTGCAAAAGGAACATCAAATTACAATGTATGTAGGCCTTACTTGTGAGAAAAGTACTTAGACATGAATAAAATCAAAATATAGACCTAACCCTCACCTGCTGGTCTTCTGGCTTGGTTTACTCTGGAACCTCATAGGCCGTATGAGTAATTATAGCTGGTAAAGGTGATCACAACTATCAGACTATGATAAGGTCGAGATAATGCCTTTCCTCCTCTATCGTGGCAGGTTTTCTTTTACTTCTCATAATTCGACCAGGATTCGAACCAACCCCACGGCATTTATAAGATCAGAGCGGCAAATTGGGAACGTTGGACTAGACATTTAAGGTCTTGATCACATTAATACATATCTTTTAAAACAGACCGTTTTCAAAAGTTAATCATAGTCCTTGTATTTGACACCATGCAATAATAATCGCGATTTTTCAAGAAAATGGCTATTCGTGGTGTGGTGAATTGTGTAGGGTTGGTATGGGTAGTTGGGGTTTCCCAAAACTCACCGTGTGATGTCATAAATCTGGGGATTTCTCTTTAAAAATGTGGTTAAATGTGATCTTTAATGTCCTAGTTTGAACTAAGAATCTTCCTTTTTCTCACAATAAAGTTCCCTATAAGAAAGACACGCTGAAATAATTGAATTGAAAAATAATGATACTGTAATTATCTGCAAGGGTTCCTTTTAAAGTTAACCCCAATCCAGCCATGGCCGCCCGTTGGTAGTTTCCCCAATCCTGCCGTGACGGGAGTGACTATACGCGCGATAGTCGCGCACGCGGACGTAGCGTATATAGAATTTCTTATACACGCGGACACAAAGTCCGCACATAAAGATAATGGTTACATACGCGGACATAAGATAAAGTGGCGTATATTGTATTTTATAAATATTATATGTGAAGAAATCAGATATAACATAGAACTAAAAAGAAAAGGGGGGTTCGGGGGCTTAGCCCCGATTTACAAATAATATATTGATAATAATATAATGATCAAAAAGGGGACTACGTCCGCGCATCTAAGCTCCTATGTATACGCGGACACAACCCCGCGCATACATACCCACCTATAAGCGCGGACTTTGGACTCCCGCGTGTACAGGTGTGCCAGTATATGCGGACCTTATATCCGCGTGTACAAGTAATTCTGTCTGCGCGACCTTCTGGTGCCGTGCCCGCGTGTATAATCCCTGCCAGCCGTGACCGCCCTTAATTCTGACGTGTTTTTTTTTATATTACAACAATTCCAGGATGAATAACTATACAATTACATCCAATATATCAAATGAAAGCTAATCAGATTATCTATCCCTTACTAAAAGCCAAATGTCTTCATTATAATTGAATAATTGGAACTTTCTTGGATAACTTGGGAAAATCATGGGGTAATAAAGCCATTTATCAACGTTTCTGCGGGGTCTAAAGGGTTAAAAGATTTTAGGGAGATCCACTCCAGCTTCGATCTCGACTCCTCTGAACAGACGTTTGAGGGTGACCAGCCACCACTGCATCAAATCAAAAAGTTAGCGGGGAAAAAACTCCGTTGTACCCTAGTCCCCTGATCTCCCATGGGACGTCCAGCAGAAAGCGTCCAATCCTTCCATTGATAATGTCATTTTGGCTGTTAGGAATGGAGGCCAAAATGGTGGCAAACCGCCAACAAATACCATCTTTGAATAGATAAACCACAAGCAGGCGAACGCGGATGCACTCAGCGCTGACGTCACAGTGAATGGATCACTCTGGGTATTGATCAGTGTTATTTTCACCTAAGTGAAGGTTCTGCCAGAGGCAAAGGTCATGTTGTTTGAAAGAAGCTGTAAACATCGTTGTGTTTGGTTGTTTATGAAGGGTTATCGTCGTCAAAGGCGCTTTAAAGTCTATATTATAATTGAGGAATGAGGAAAGGAGAAAATAATCTAAGGAGTTTAAAGTGGTCACATGGTGGGAGGTCGATGACATCTGAATGTTAATGATATTATGACTGAGTCGTCCCTGGAAGGTCTATTTTCAAGCGTCATAGTTATCTCTAAATCCTCCATTCCTGTTAGGTAAAGAGTAGATAATGGATAATTTCTTACTTTCATTCCGGCCATTGCCCCAGGGGCACTGCCCATTGATACGCGCGACGTCGCTAAAATTCGTTTCACTTTATGAGCTACAACATCGCATGGATTGACTCTACTTGACAAGTAAGTAGTATATGGAAATGGGAATTCATAGATGGCCACATCGTATTCATATGATCCACTATGTACATACATGTGCGCCTACATTGCACTGCCTATACATGCGACCTCACTTTAATAGGCTCCGCTATTCACTTGACATACAATGATTGACTTAATTGTATGCATGACCACCTGATATAAGTAGTATAAGTAAGGGCACTGTCTATATACGCGACATCGCCAGATTTTTGTCCACAAAAACTTCATTGGCAATGTGGTGGTGTGGATTAGTATCATAGCAATACTATAGCAAGCGACATGCTAGTAGTGTATGGAAATGGGAATTTGAAGATGGTTGCGCACATAGGCCTTCTCAAGGCCCATTCGCCGTGGCCAATAATTATGTCGCTTGGAGGACCGATAAAGATATCGCATGGAGAAAACGATGATCTAGGGGTGATAAAATTATTCACACTGATAAAATTACATTCACACTGACAAAAAAGAAGTCCCATCCAATTATTTTATCATCCCTATATTATTGTTTTTCTCCATACGATAACTTTGTCGGTCCTTATGCGTGACGTTGCATGGATAAGGATTATTGTATACGTGATAATTAATGATTACAAGAGAAGTACATAAAATGGGAATTTCATGCTTGCCGAATACATTGTACACCATGTAGCGTACACATGACGTCGCTCACATAACCCTGCCTATACGGACAACGTCATCCTTAAATGCAATATGACTAGACTTTAATCTACGGGCAAAACATTTAATATGAAATGGATATCATAATGCTCTTGTTGTGCGCATAGTTCATTTTATTCAGGCGACATGAGTAGTATACAAAGACATGAGAATTTGTAGCCTGCCGTGCGCATTGTCTTTCTTATACAGGCGACGTCGTGTATACACTGTCAATAGTATAAGCGACGTCGCATACACGACGTCGCGTATGTATATCCGGTTCGCTGATGGCGCTATTGCCATCCCTGGGTAGATCTTTATACGCATATCAACCTATTTTATTCTAAGAATTCATTAAAACGATGTTGACACTTTTCAAGACAAGAAACAGGAGAGGAAACAAATAGAGTGAAAGGATTTGTTTATTACAAAGTGTTTCTTTCATTAAATGACACATGTCCATACCACATCATAACTTGGAAAAAAAACATGTGAAAATGTCTATATACAGAAAATGCAAGAATAACCATGAGAATACTGAGAACGCAGTCCCTTCGAGACTTGATTCTCTCAACATGCAAAGCTGCCTCTTGGAACATAATCCTATCCTTAACTACGCTACTGGTCAGTTGACATAATTATGCCTAGAGCTGCCTAAGCTATTTTACCTTGAAATCTATTTTTCCAATCGCTTTAGCATTAAAAAAATCTTCTTTGACAATACAGTTTTTTGAAAACAGATAATAAGTTTGTCAATCTAGCTTAGAATGTACTTTTTAATTCGATATTGATTATAAGAATATGCTGTACAAAGAATACCTAGAGTCCTTGGGACTCCCTTACAATTGGATTGTAGGGCTGGCTACAAATATTCTTTTTCAGGCCAGCCCTAAAATCGAAGGGAGTATGAAGTAAATCAACCAGGTAAGTTAAAGTGGGTTCCGTCTAGATTATTCACCAAATTCCTTGTGCTTTGCCCTTAATATCAATGTTTTATTAAAGTCAAAACCCAATACAATATTCCAGTATCTTTGGCTGCACCTATACACATATAATATAACTTGAAAAGAGTACATATGAATTTGACCATAACGTCCCGCTACCTTGTAGCTGCTCTCAGAAAGTAGAAAGATGTGTTTCAATTAACACCCCAAGTGCTGCTCTTATAACACTTACGAGCAAAGATATAGGCCTTATAGATTTCATTAGATTTGCATGAGTGCAGACTTGCGCTCCTTAACTAAGCATATAATAAACATAGGATATCAGAGACATTAATGACTCAAGGGAAGGTAGGTACGCTAAATTGGTATTCGAAATTCTTTCAAAAGGTATGGGCATCGTAACATTCTCGACACGCAATATAATCAGTTTGTAACTTTTCCTCTTACTTTTTACTTCCTCTGCATCAATATCATGATAAAAAGACTATATTGGAAGTTGAGTGTACAGTCCGAAAATCCAGTTATGACTGTAATATCACAGATAAGTGGCAGCATGATTGATGTATCAAAATTAGCATGAGATACATAGGCTGCCAAATGAAGGTATGTTTTTTTAATTATAAAACATGTATACAAATACATGATACCCTACAGGTGTGTTCCCGATCTAGATTTTACTTTTTACATTCGGTGTCTTTGGCTACAGAAAGCAGCCTAAATAATATTATTGATCGAACCTGAAGTTATCAATTAAGGAGATAATTAATTAACAATATATTCTACTGTTTTTGGAGTATAGAAAATTTGACCCATGATTAATAAACAATATCAAAGCAGTAAACTCTGTATTTTCGTCGTTTGGTGGAGATCCTGGTAGACTTAGATCTTAATCAGTTAATAGATATCAAACAACACAAGGTCACCGCAATAAGTCAAATGTTCCGCAACATGGCTCCTTCTACTTTCATGGCACACTTTGAATAATTCTCTATAATCTAAACAGTCAGGTGACATTATTTCTCTGATATTAATACTGAATAATGCAATACAGAATTGGATTTTTCAAATAATTTTTTACACAATTTGATTTTTTAAATCATATTTTAGAGGCTTCAGATTTCAAATGCTTCTTTGCTGATATTTTGGGAAAGATATCACAGTCGACAGCTATGTCACTTGGAAACATTGATCAAGATGGACTAATTGAGAGAACCCTTAAAACTAGCAAACAATGAAACTTTACAAAACAAGCGCAAATGTATGATCTATCACTGTAAATTTGGTTTTATATCCTTGACAATTTTTTTTAAAAGGTTTATAGGTCTAATGATTGAATATTGTCTTTCTATAAGCTTTATACTGACTTGTTGACCAACTCCACTTTGCTGAAGATAAGCCGACATGTTTCACAGATGGGTCCACAGCAGCCGTTCACGAAAATATGGATCATAAGCAAAACGGCAGCTGAGCTCTAGATGTTTCAGGTCGGGAGTGAGGCACCAGGGCCCATATCTTCGTAACTAATTTGGCTGATCAGGGAATTCTTGATCAGTTCTTACGATTAGAGATTCTGTCTATCATGAACAAATTTCACATCTGAGTATCCCTCTTTGATACTATTTTGAAATAATACCATCAATTTTGGTAAATGACAAAATTGCCAATCTTGAGGCCCTGATAAAAATGTTCCTGATCAGCCAAATTAGTTACAAAGATATGGGCTCAGAAGTGCTGGAAGGCCACACATGCAAACTTACAGCCCCAGCAGAGTGGGATGGCACAAAGGAAGGTCAGGATCATGTAGTATAGGTTCTTGCCACCATCGAAGCAATTATCTGATTATAGGCACATTTGAAGATGCGCCCCTGGTCTCTGGGATACAGCTGTCTCTAGTTGACAACCATGACTGCAAGATTGAGTTAACCGCTCTTGTTGACCACTTCGATCTTGCTGAAGAGGAGACCACATGTCTCACAGATCGGGGCGCACATACAGCTGAGGACCATGGTCACCAGCTTCCTGCCGAATCCACAATTCATCTCAAGGAACTTCAATTGTGGGGTGACACACCAGATGTGCTGGAAGGCAACACACGCAAACTCACAGCCCCAGCAGAGTGCAAGGGGGATGGCACAGAGGAAGGTCAGGATCATGTAGCATAGGTTCTTGCCACCCTCAAAGCACTTGTAGGCGCATTTGAAGACACATTCTGCGGAGTGGGCCCCATCAGGCTCCCCGAAGACATCCTCAAAGGCAACCTGTGGATGGAAAAATGAAATATGATTTTACTTTGGTTAAAACCAATTATCAATTCTTAGTTGTTGTATCTTGATTAATAATGAATATATGTGTATCCTCCACTCATCAAAGCAAACAATATTTTGGTGGCGAAGTTCTAAATGTAGGCCTATATCTAAGTTGTTTATTAAATCTTCATATAGCAGGGTTATGAAAAGGGTGGTATGTTAGATGTGAACAGGTTTGATAATAAGCCTATCCCACATTGGGTATGTCCCAGCATTTGACAAAGGTTGGACAAATATATGTATACGCCATCCTTGTCACCTAGAGTTGGGATTACTGGAATAAATAAGAATTATGTTTTTCTATATCCCCAAGTACTGATAAAATGTTATGATTTCTTAAATTTCACCATTTTACAGATTTGCAGGTTTGCCAGCCAATCAAAATGCTGTATTTTAGGAAAATGGGTTTTGGACATTAAAGGTTTGGCTGACAGGCTTTAACATTGGTTCCTATGGGGGGGGAAAAGGCCAATACATAAAGCTGCATTTCACAAATTCTAGGAATAATTTGTCAACTAAACCACTATGTTTCACACTTCTATATTTGGGGATTAAATAAGAAAGAAATTGCTATGCAATTTCATAATAAAATGTGTTGTTGATGTATACTGGGATGGGCTTATAATTAGGTAAGGATAGATAGATTCTGATATTAATGTAAAATAAGATACGAGAAATGTATAATCTTATACTGATTTACAAAATTAAGTGTGGACAATGTAGTTCATTTGAGTAAGAAATATCTAGCCAGTGGGCGCTTTAGTTTTTATGGATGTATTAAAGACAAAGCTATACTCATTTTGTGGGCCTGCATCAAATGTACGAGTAAACAAATTAATGGCCAGTTAATTTGAGAAGTCAAGCAATAATAATATTTTTGCGATATTTAGTGGTCATTTCGTTTCGTCCCATAATTCTTTAATTTCTTTCCCTCACTCGTGAAATTTATACTTTTGCTCTATCCACAAGCTGCTTCTAGACTGGCGTGCCAGGTTTATTCAATTAACCTACATGAATAGATAATTATTTGTGGCCTCGGTCGTGCAAAGGATTGCATGCTATCAAAGTTTTACATGACTTTCACCGATGTGCGAGAGCCGGTAACCAATACACTCGGAGTAACTCACTAAGGCTCTGGTCACCTATAACAGGCTTTGTGAATAATTCAATATTATTGCTTTGTTGCTCTGAGCAACGGCTGGGGCGACTTCCGAATTCCTATGTGTTATGCGGGTCCCTATACTAAGAGATCGATGAACCAGAACATGCTTCCGTCATCGTGGTTGCGCCATTTTCTATTGTGTACTGTCATTTAAGAATAAGATAACTGCTATAGTTACGCCTATGCTTCTAATCACTTGCAATGGGAGCTAAACAAGAAGATAAACGTTTTATTGTCAAATAAATGGGGCTAAATCAGTAAATTGCTGTTAAATATTTGGTTAGGACGTCGGACAAATGCTGTTAATTCTGGCCTGGACAGTTTGTAATGGTGTGTTTGTTTCTTTCAAGAATGCATTTATAAATGGTTTTGGCACAATGCGCAGCATATAATTTATTTAGGTATTACCATGTGATAGGTATAGGCCTATAGCGGATGTGCACACGCGGTTCTCCGTAATATAATTAATTAACTTATGAACATGTTTAACCAGATATGAATATATATCATAGTTGAATAATAATACATTATCTTCTGATATTGAACTTGAATCCTATTATCAATCCACATTTGGAAATGTGATTCTGATGGATAGCAAAAAACGGATCCAGAAAGTTTGGAAAGGGGGGCGCCGCCTTCGGGAGCGATAATTTTACATTAAAAAAATCTAAATTTGGCCAAGAAATTTCTCATGCGACCCCCCCCCCCTCCCCTAAATCCGTCCCTGTGTGTTGTGATTGTTCTTAACAAAAGTAAAATGGTTAATATTGAAGTATTCTTACCTTGACATGATCATTGAGATTGTTAGGATCCCTGTTTTCAAGATCAGGCTCGTTGTCTGGACAAACTCCCATATTAATTCCTAGTGAATAGTGCTCGTATTGATAGAGATGGGCCGCTGCCTTAATAATATGACAGTCTGGGGAAACGTTTAGGTGAATCTAAACTACCTTTTCTACTCAATATTCACCCCTTAATTTGGCAATCGTTCTACCAGTGCGGCGCGGGATGCCTCTATGGAATGAGTAATATACATTGATTGGAAGCGGAAGCGGTTGAGGATTCAACCGCTACCTTGGCCTTTTCACTTTTTACGTTTCTTGTCAAAACTTTAATTTCTAATAAAACAAAAGACAAGTAATTCACTGCAGACTAATGCGAGACTTTGTACTCATATAGGTGATTCCCCATTATAGAAAATGCGTACAGTTATAGCACTAAATCTTTTTCTAGTTTAGATTTGGCAATACTGATATTTTGACGTTACCTATTTGCCTTAGCCTATTGCTACGCTGTTTATCTATGTGATGCCGAAGCTCCATGGAGCGACTCGTGTTGAGGAGAGTAACTTAAGCAACACCACAACAAACATGGCCCCATACTAAGGCCACCAGAGTACAGTATTCAAGGAAAGAGAAGAACGTCCTCTATTCTCTTTTGAAAAGAAAACCAGGAAGTAAACACCATTTTCAGTGGATTTCTTGCGTTCAAAACCATCCTTCTCATAAAGAATATATTTGTTTTCATCATCTAAAACAGATCCAGATCCAGTCATCTAGGGGTGGGGGCAAGCCAACCCTCCCTATAAAAAAGTGAAATAAATAACCCCAGATTTGCATAAATCAACAAACTTAGAATATTCGAAAAACTTTCCACGCGGTCGGGGGGGGGGGGGGGGGACAACCCCCCTTTTCTCCCACCTGGATCTGCCACTGAAAAAGATGCATTGGATGTCATTCTAAGGGGGCGTAAACGAAAGGAATAACAATTCAACTTGCAATCATTGTTTAGTTTTAGATGTTTTAAGTTATGAAGCGTGCTCTTAAACCTTATAGAGACTTATGATTTAACATAAAGCGAATTCCTAAACTTATTGATAATACTTTCCTAGGTGTTTTTCTGCGATATAGATAAAAGCGTCGACAGGTTGTAGATACAGATTTGGTAAATCAATACAGTTGATATCGATTAAAAATAGCATTCTAGACCGTTCTTCACATATAAAATATAGTTGTTTCTATGTGCGTTGGACGTCGTTAAAAACATTGTAAAAGAAAGCAATTATTCAGTTTAATTTGCAATACCTGTGTAGTGTTAGATATTTCAAATTATGATGGGTACTTTTGCATCTCATAGGGATGCTTATATTCCTTATTTCAAATAAATTGAATATACTTCCCTATATATTCTTTACATTATGAATGGGCGCGTCGACCTGTTGAAATACAAGAACATTAATCATTAAAATCGTTATGACGAAACAGCTGCAATCGATTAACAATGAGTAACAACGCACTGTATTCATTGGCTGCAACTACAATTCAATGGCAGCCAGGGACATTGACATTTAGGAGAGTTTGTTCATTACAATTTAAACAATCTTTAAACAAAGCATAGTGTCCTTGATTTCAGAATATATACAATGCACTTGCATAACTGCCTACCACAGTAGATCATTTCCAAGTACTACTGACACTCTATTCTCATTATTAAATCCAATTTCACATGGATCAAGGTTCATGTTCTTCCAGTTGGATGACATACTGATCAAAATGAGGTAGGCTTGCATGGGGATGAAATAATTAAGTGTTAATTATTGAACAAATGTCAAAGTAAAAAAGAATATAACGCACGATAACAATGCATTGTCGAGGTTGAGGAGGTCAGTAGATGCACTGATTTCCTTACCTTACCTTTGTACACTCTATGCACCAGTCGATCACCTCTTAGAGGCACCACCTCTTAGAAATAGTAGAAATAAGTAGAAATACAGTCTGCAATGCTGTCAGTATGGGAACAGAGGTCATTGAGAATACCTTCTCACTTAAAATCTCTGTACTTGTTAGGAGTGTGTACAATGTGTGCGGGGAAGGGGTTGGAGAGGGTTAACTGTGGTTGTTCATGTCAGTTCAGTTCTATAGCCCAGGACCCCTAAAGTAAAACACTCACTCAAACTGAGAACCATATATAGTAACTCCTCTTGCTGAGCAGGTCTACATGTTACTATCTGATTATATAGCTGAACCCCTTTTACAACAGAAATAATGTAAACCAAACAGTAGCGGACTTAGGAGGGGCGCACCAGGTGCACCCCCCCCTTTTTTTTTTTTTGGCCAAAAATAGATTTTATTTAATGTAAAATTGGCGCCGGGACCCTTTTTAATGTGGGCGCCCCCCCCCCCCCCCTTTTTTTTTTCTTCAAATTTCTGGATCCGCCCCTGCCAAACATATGAGGTCCCAAACATTGGCGTTTTGCACTTATATGAAAAAGGTACTATACGCATATAACATCATTTCTCTAAGAAAAAATCATGAAGACAAATTGAGTTTTTAAACAAAGAAAGAACCTCTAAGGACCTCTCATGTTAGATTTTAAACATTTTTGAAGGGTACCCAAATCAGCATTTTGGGATGTGAAAATATGTAATTATTGCATTTTTTCAAGTTGAACATCTAATATTTCCACACCTGCACAATTCCAGAGACTCAAATCCAGCACTACACATTGTCTATCAGGGTCTTAATAAAAATAAGCAGTATCGGTTGCACAGGTGGAATACTTTTTATTCTATGAGGTCCCAAACATTGCCATTTTTTTACTTTTATACACCATTTTTTCAATATTCATGTGGGTACCATTCTCTTCCATAAAATCTGGCATAATCAAACTTAATATACACTTGGAGGATACTTATAGGACTAGGGATACCAAAGATTTCATGGCTCTAACGGCATATTTGACTGAGATATGGAACCATAACTTGGTATCAGATTTAAGGGCTCCAATTTTGCTGCAAAATTTGGCCCAACCTTGGGTAATAAAATTTGAAATATTGTTAAAAGTTTGGGGAATTTGATGTTCAAATTTGAAATATGTTTCTTCAACATATTTAGGAAGATATCTTTAGGGGTTCAAAGAAAATCTGAGACCAAGTGCGTGGGACCCTCCAAAATTTGGTTGAGTGACATGGAATAACCCCCATACCAGAATATTAGCCCCTTAGCTAATTTAATAGCATCACTGTCTGATTGATAAACGCAATGAATTTGAAACCCATCATGCATTCCACAACTCCCAGAATTCTGACAGGGAAAGGAAGCGGGACTGCCTGTAAAAATCCTACCTTTTACCCTCATGCCTTTTAAACCTATGAAAATGACCAGGAAATATAAGCGCATCCCCCATTGGGTATATCCCAGGGTTGGACAAATTACCATATATAAGCCATCCTTGTCTCCTAAAGTTGGGTTTACTGAAATGAGCAAGAATTCTATCTTTCTGTATCCCCAAGTACTAATAAAACATTGTGATTCCTAAATGTCATCAATTGGCAGATTTGCAGGTTTACCAGCCAATCAAAATGTTACATTTCAAAGCAAAATAGGGTTGGACATTTAATGTTTGGCCGACAGGCTTAAACATAGGTTTCTATGGGGGAAAGGCCAACATTTAAAACTGCATAAAACAAATTTCAAGATCAATTTCTCCACTAAATCGCTTTGGTTAACTTTGTATTATGCAACTCTCGTCATGGAAAATGCACAGATACAATTTTGAAAATATTTCATTGTAAATTTTAATATTGGTTAAAACTGGGATGGGCATTGTTTAAGGAATTATTGGAAGAAAAATGTATTTTTGATGTTTTGTAAAAAAAAATTGACTAGGGTAAATATTTCCAATTTAATGATGTTAAAACAAATATCCAAATTTCCAGTAATAATGCATCATGGGAAATTTGCAATGGCATGTTTTTTCTAAGAAATTCTGCATATTATAAAGGTAGTTCAGTTGCCATGGTTACAGAAAAAAGAATATCAAGAGTCAATGGAATATATTCCATAGATGAAAATATCTTTAGCTATTGATCACTTCAAACAGTAAGAGAAATAACGGTGCCAATCATATGTTACTGCATTTCTAACAGTTTTCATAGTAGAAATGCATTTACTTTTTAATAAGTAAAGTTAAGTTCAAGTTGCCATAACACAGAAACTATGATGATAACCAGTTAACCCTTTCCAGACCGCTGAGAAGCCACTTTTCACTTGTTTTACATTGACAAGAGAAATGATGATGCTCATTTAAACTTTTATTCCAAGATATATCAAAGCATATTATATATCAATGGAAAGCTTATAACCTCAGGATTCTAAATCTGTTATTGTTATTATGGAATTATGATTTCATGGTCATGTGACCAGGGTCATGTGACCTGACAAATTTTAGGAAAATCAGGCAAAAAAGGTTAAGTATTGATTTTTTAACCAAGTTTACTATTAAGGAAATGTTGTACATGGTAAAAGGAAGAAAATGATGTATTAGTTTGTTTTCTGCATGTAGGCTGTATCATAAATAATTGCCAATGATGGAATACATGTCTGACATGAAAATTTGGGTAAATATACATTTTACTATATTTTCAGCAATTTAGGGCAATAAAACGTTAAAAAAAAGCCAATAAATTTTGGCAAAGTATTTTCAAGGTGATATATTCAGAAAGAGATGGGCTTTACCTAATTGCAAACTGGTTTTGAAGTATTTGTAGGTATTTATCCAGAAGTAATATGGGTAAAATAAATAGCTATCCCAAATGTGAAGCCTTCCACTTGGCTACCAATGAACCTTTTGACCTTTCTAGAGAATATATGCAGCAATGATGCTATCTTTTGTGCCATATTTTATATATTATGATTTGAAAAATCAGTGATGCTTTGCAATATATGATTTAAGTATAGCATGAACATCATTTCTGGTTGGTTATAACAAAAAATATTTTGATGTATATTATATTTTATCAAAAAAACTATATAAAAATGAATAAAAGTTAACTTCAAAATTAAGGATAATTTTATGATGACAATGAAACATTGAATCTATGCATGTTTAGAGAATGTAAAAACATAATAATAAAATCAAATGGGTCAAAATAATATGCGATCATCTTGGACAATCACATGAGCAATCATTTAGGCTGAAAAAAGTGAAAGAATTCATTAAAAATTGAAATTAGGGTGAAGAAAACCAGTTATGGTACATATATGTACCAAATTTGCATTGGCGGTCTGGAAAGGGTTAAAGGGTGATTCTATAATACAACAAGTTCAAAACAGTGTGGTTTTTAAAAAAGCAAAAGCTCCGTCTTATCCACCTCGTTCAATAAGTCAAATGATATAGAATCACAAATACATGTATGGGTGTGGACCCCTAAAATTCGACACGTTGACACAGTCATTTTCTAATTCAACAGGCGACATGGCAACTTAGTGACAAATGATATTGCTCTTTTCTTAAATTTGACATGCGACATGACCTTGAAAAAGATATTGACATGAGACAGGGCCATTTCTTAAATTTGACATAGGACATGGGTATTAACTGAGTTATAGCGACAGACGACAGAGCTAGCTGTTTTTTAAATTCGATATGTGACATGGGGACCCCCTATCTACACCCCCAGATGTTTGACAAAAAGGTGAACAAGGGTAAGAAAAGATTCAGACGTCATCTCCAATCACAATTTGGTTACAACAGATTTTGGACACTCTCCATACATTTCTGAGAAAACCTTCAATCTCCAAGCAGAACATATAATCTCAAACCATATCTCACCATGTCTGGTTTGAGAGTGTAAGCATAGATTCCAAAATGGCCATGCCCAGTATCCCCAGAAATCTGTTTACCATCCTGGTTTGAGGTTATTATGACCATTCTGATGATGTCATTTTATCAATCTTCAAGCATTATTTGGTCCCAAAAGATTTCACATTCTCTTCATCAAGTTTGTATTGAAAATCTTACAATCTTCGAGCAGAACGATGGTAGTAAAACTGAAAAACTCTGCACGCCTCTGCTGATTACCAGCGACTGCTATCATAGACTACATCAGATTACACTGGTTTCAGATGTTCGGAACAACTTCAGACTCTGATTTGTCGTACTTTTGATGTATCGAGTAGACGAATACAGAGAATAAGATGGGAGCTTCTTTCAACCATATCTTAGCTTCTTAAGGGAATATTCTAAAAAAGGTATATGCATCATTAAAAAGCTTGCCTTCTCTTACACACAAAGGTTTCGGAACTATTATCCTGACAAAATGACGGTTGACGTCTAATATTAATAACATACGTTATACAAACATTATGTCATATTCATGCCTAATAACGCATGCATGACCTGATGTGCGTCACGGACTAAGAATTATATAATATCACGAGAAAATAAGTATCAACGAACATTGTCAATTCATCAAAATTGAATAACTAATAGGCACGATCACATCCAGATGTGTTAAATGGAATTCTACTAGGCTAACACCTACAGTTATTCTAATGCTCGTTAAGGTTGTCGTGACCAAATTATAACACGCGTATTTTCAGCATCCTCGGTCTTCTTTGTAATGTTGCAGCACAAACTTTGGTAACGGTTTGATACACAATATTCAAATTTGCTCTTTTACTTGTAGCACTGTCATTTAAAACTGATATATAGATATACATTCTATAGAATTGAATTTTTAAGAGACAGAATAAAAGGTTGAACATGTACAGGCCGGGGGTCTATATAGAGCATAGTGCCATATGATATGGGTTCTCCAGTACTAGAGAATCAATTCTAAATATAGTGTAGAGATACAACTCCTCTATCACTTTTTCATAGTTTTCCGTACTATTCAATAATACTGGAATTGAGTTTCAAACATAAATGGAAACATTTGAAAATTATTGGGAAAATGATCCCTTTTTATCCCAAAGGGTTAGAATGATTTCCCTAATTGTTTTTCTGTAATTTGTCCTAAAGATCATCTGATCCTTAAATAGAAGGTATCCGGACACACAGTTGGTGGCCCAGACGGTCCTGACCACAGACCTGAAAACCCTCGTCAGTGAAACCACCAGACCATGAAAAACAGGCTGGACAGGGGACTGGCATTTCACTAGCAATGACTCGAAGGGCATAAGGACATTTTTTAATGACCTTTTTAAATGCCAATCATGAAAAAACAAGCTCGCCTGAGTGGTTTGACATAAAAAAAACTTTCTTTTATGTAGTTGTCATAATTTAACATTTTATGCAATTTCCGACAAGGCATCTCTTGGCGAATCAATGTATTGGTACAACATACAAACGAAATGTTTAAGGAAATATATTTTATTATAGAAATATTATACAAGAATAAAGATACGTTCGTTTTTCTAATTTGATCATGCAACATTGTCTGCACTGCAATATTTACAAACCAAATTCAGTTGATTGCTAAATGAAGAACGATACAGGTATCATTAATGCAATATACAACGTACTATAACCCCTATATAAGCTGCGGCTTACATAAGGGCTACTTTTAGACTAGATCAAAAGCGCCATTGATTTAATTGATCAAGTTATAAGTGCTGTAGGCACTTAGGGGCCGGTGTATCCCAAGATCTAATGGAGAGGGCTTAGGCCTAGATATTGAGATATTAATGATTCAGATATTTTGATGGTAGGTCTGGAAAAATGACACTATAGTGACAATTTCACAAATTATTTAATCTTTGAATCATTTAAATCTTAAATCTGTGTGACACTGACAGCACCGGAGAACTTATTGACAGTGTGACGCCTATGTTTTAACATTGAATGGGAATGATTCAGACACTGACAGTGACTTAGGCCTAGACATATTAAAGTTCAGATTGAATATTTTGATGGTAGGTAAGAAAAAGTGACACTATAGTGACAATTCAACAAATAATTTAATCTTTTGATCATAAATAATTGCTTTCGGAGCCGCCATAATACATTGACAGTGTCGGAGGTCGGGCTTAGGCCTATCAGTCATTTTTTTATACCATCTGTAAAATATTCTTGCAAGCGTTTCTAGGCCTAAAAAGATCAAACTATATGACAAATAGGACCCTCACATATATGAGAACATAGATATATACATGAATTTCATTTTGATAGGCCTAATAAGGTCTAAATAATTATTTTTCAGATTGCCAGTGACCGTCCGACCAATGTGTGTTAGGCCTCTCGCCGAGTTTAGGCCTATTTTTCAACGGTATAATTTCAAATGCTGGAAAAAAATATATGAACCCACCTTTAACGCCTGGAGTCCTCAATGCGTTTCAATGCGTACATCCTCCACAATTCATGCGTTTAATGTCATCCTGGTTTCCTGAGTTCAAAGTATCGATGCAGGCGTGATGGGGAGAGAACCCGGCGAAGGGTTGACGGCGCCATGTTAGGTCTGACAGTGACTCCACGTGTCCGATCGATCCAATGTTTTCCCTTCGATACGAACGCATGGATCCCGCATGAGTTTTCAATGCGTTGTATGCGTTTAAGGGGATCCAGACGTCCAAAAAATATATATTGAAAGCATCAGATACCGCCGTAATCCAGGCGAAGAAAGAGGAGCCTCCCGCCGAAACGTCCGAGCGGGGCACTTGCACCCGGCCGGTGTGAAGAAGGGATCTGGGTCAATCTCTGAATATTCATCAGGCTATGCAGACCTATTTTACCGTGAAATCGATCCTTCTTTCAGGCCTATTATATATAGTGGGGTAGATTTGGATACATAGATGACCAAGTCAAGGTCCAATAATGAATAGATTGCGAAATAACGCGTCTAAACGCGAAAATGCATCGCACTATTTTCTTGATATTCCGTCGCGGCGACCCGGTGAACAATCCAGGTCAGATTGAAAGCGGGACACGGAGAATGCCGAAGATACCCGACTACCGCCGATCTAACCGGATTTTATTTCGCGCTAATATATCTAATTTGACCAATTTGGGGCAAATGTCTCCATTCCTGCTTGTTCTATAGATCACAATTGATATTAATATCAGCCCAAATAAGCCCAAATGCTTGGATTTCAGCCCAGATTCGGTCGTCAAAATGTCATAAGAAATCATGAAACGCTCCGGGGGGTCCATCCAACAAAGTGACCACAAGTACTCTTCACGAAAGTCTATGTCTAAGAGGGCGGCGAGCGCGCCAGATTCAAAAGACCAGAACCGACTCGAACGTCTAACTGGCTCACCGGCCCTCAATAACTAAGAAGACTGACGAACGTTGGCAGCCTGCTACTGTAATGTTCCTAAATATTTTGCTGTAAACTGAAAATATCAAATTTCATTCTATACCATATCAACTATTTAGTTTGGAACAGAACAAGAATGCTATACACCTGGTGTAATCTGAACACTTAGAATATTTTGCCTGATGAGGATTGGCATCGATTGTTCATAAGAATCTGAAAGGCCTGTTCTAATATGCGTCGACATTCCCTATAGAATCCTTGTCCTATGTTTTCGGTAATGGGGCAGGGCAAGGGTCAGACGTAACTTCCTCATCAGAAGAAGAATCCTCTTCTTGGGTCTGAATTTTCTGGAGAAAAAAAAGAGTATGGAATGCATGGTACATTTTTTTTAAAAAACAGTTTCCAAATACCAGGAAAAGTTGTGTATGTGTTCCATGTCGATTGTTCATGTCCTTACATGTAAAATAAAACATGTAGGATACGTCCTATGTCCGCTCGTTTACTTGTTCCTCATGTTTATTAGCCTTATGTTGCATAACGTGTTTCAGAAATGACCATATCGCCCTTTCGCCTTAATAGGGGTCTACACCCACATGGAGATATTTGGATGTGTAAAACACAAATAGGACACTTTCTAACATAGGCCTATTGCAGAAAATACAAAGATATTGGTGGCTTTTAGAAATTTCTGGCACATATCGTGCACAAAATGTTTTTAGTGCAGCAAACTCATTTTAATGTGTTATGCCAAAACGTTAATCAGTAAATGTCAAACAGATGTATCCAGTTCTCAAAGCAATTTGCTATTACTTCGAAATATTGAAGAGATGCATATTTTACTTAACTCTGTTGTAGAATTAATGTCATTTGAATGTTCCTTATTGTAAAGAGGAATAATCATTTACCATTTTCAGAAAGTCGATGAGCTTGTCAGGATCCATTCCTGTCGACAAATCTATAAAATCTTGTGGCATAGCGCAGTTCTGGTATGGGCTGGATGTTATTCCAGTTTCGCTTTCCACGATTCGAAATTCGGGCGACTGTGAAAAAAGAATTGGTCACATATTTTCATCAAATACTTTGTTAATGATTGTTTTCATTATGACACAGCAAAACTTCTGATGTTTAGAATTGTTTACTTATTGCAATGCTTCATTTCACGATAAAATTTGGACATTTAACAAACAATTCAACTATATTCAATTTAACATTAAAATACAACAATTTGTAAGTACGGTTTATATAAAACGATATATCAACCTTTTCTGATGCTGGGTTTATCTGATCGAGCTCGTCCCATGAAAACAGCAGGCTGTCCGTCACATGGCAGTAAGGGTTGAAATCCAGTAAGTAAACCTTACCCTACGGTAAAAAACGAGGGAACCTTACTGATGACGATTAGGCAATCTAAATCATTAACTTCAGTAAACTTGTATGGAATATGCTTATTACAAAAGACAATATTTAGCGAATCCGTTAAATGGAAGCAAATAATGAAATGTATAAACTTCAATGAAGATGTCTTATATTATTTACTTTTATTTTCATTATCAATTCAATCTGAAACCTGACGAAAAGTGAAATAACTCTTGACAGTTCCCAAACCGATGCAATATAAAGTTACTGATCATACAGTCAATCTTTTTTGGCAAAGTGAAGTACATGTATTAGGAATTATAGGATTTCATCATCCAGCAGTAATCTTGAGCAGCACCGGGTCTAGCGTTTTGAAAAGGGAAGGGAGAGGTGCTTTTGGACAATTTTGGCCTGTATAGTTTTGTTTGGCGGATTTTACAATAAATACATTTTTCATATGAATGATGTGGTGTGCATCCCCGTAATCCCTTCATTTGCATCTGCTACCTTTGAATAATCTATGCTTCTCGGTGGTGATTTGTAACAGAATTGTGGAATGTCTGTAGCAGGCAGCAGGGACTTAACTATCACTGGCGCCACCTATTGGACATGTCATGACCCACCAGAGGGTGGCACTAACATTAATAGTAAGGGTAATTTTCTCAAAAAGATTTTTTAAATGGTTGGTCTCAGTCGACATGTTCCTCGTTTACTTAGGAAAAAAATCTTTTGAAAATTATTTGAACCTGACGAAAATATCGTTTTTCGTATACCACTTAGTCGGCAATATGCACGGACAGCAATTAGCCTTAAAAGATTCCCGATTTTCTAAACTATTCAATGCACAATACATATTTCAGTTTATTCACTTACTTGTTCGTTTCGGTAGACATCGAAAACATCTATAAAAAAAAAAAAAAAGGAACAAAAAGAGAAGTATTGGGATTATGAAGAACCCTTTTATACATTTGACACATTCAGAAAAATACATTCTCTGTCGAACTTCATCAATTTTTAAGATTCCTTATACAACTCAATAATTTAAAAGTGTATACATGAAAACTGGTCTATATCTAAGTTAAGGTGAGGAAACTTTGCGACACAAAATCAAGTCAACTTACAATTAGACACTGGGAAATTTCCTTTGATAACTGAACTGTAGAATTCAGCTATATTTTTCGGGATTTCATGTTCTTCCTTCTTGATATGTTCGTAGAAGTTTTTATAATTCCGTTGACATATAGCTGTAAAAATACGAACTATGTGAGACAGAAAGGAATTATGAAAAAAACATTATGTGAATATAGAAATACTGTAAACTTTGTTGTACTTTATATGTATTACGTAAGTATAACACTATTCCCTTTGTCATATCTGTCTAAATGCCTATACAGTATATTTAAAAACTTTCTATAATTAGTCTATAAATCTATAATTCAAGAAATGCAGTTACTGTGCTCCCAAAGTTCAAATACCTAATGGATTCTTGAAGTTGTGTAATTGTAATTAGAGGTAATACAAAGGGTGCTACAATTACCTACAAGTTCTTCATTTTTTACAAAACACCTAAATTCTCCAGCGGGATTTAGGTTATGCCACCGTCGTAGTACCAGCTCATACTCAAAGGTTGGACAGCTTGCCGCTTCTGCTTCATCTGAGTGGCCCGTTTGAAAGGGTTTAGTTAAATCGTGCGCAACAAACGTTGAACTCTTTAACAGGAGGTATACATCCGCAGGCGTTTTACACTCAAGGCTATTGTTCAGGGCGATCCATGTGGCATCCTGAGAATCAAACAGGGGAAAATTCATACAAAGGACTGTTTCTATGTTGAAGGTGGTAACGATTCTTTATAGTATAAGAGTTGATCCGAGAACTGATTTTAACAATTTTAACCATTAATTTCCTTATGCTAAGCTTTAGTAATTAAATTGTTCATGGTTCCAATAATGGAGATGTCAATATAGCTGTGATTCATGTATGCTGGTGTGTTGATATTATGTATACAGACTGACGAATAGAGAAAACCCCGAGTAGAACTGATTCATCTTAAGGGCCTTGCAGCATGAATGGACCTACCTTGGGAGAACTCCAATTCAACTTGGGAAATACACTGCCACCAAGGGCATTGATAGCATCCCTGATTTGTTCATCGAATTCTGGAAATGACGGGACCTGCACAGTATACAAGAATATTTTTCATACAAATCCTGCAATTACATGTAGAGAATTCAAAGCTTTATGAAATGGAAAGATTCTAATTTAAATTCGAATACATCTTTTCTCTTTAAAAGAACGAGGTTATCATCTGGACAACGCGTATATCTAGATAGAAATATACATATAGGATGGTCGTTGAGTGACAAGATTTTCCAAGAAGGGTCTAAATTATTTACCTTGGTGGAGGGAGGGACATCTTCTTTACCCCAGTCTTCTTTTAACTTAATATGAAACAAGGATTCTTATTAGATAAATTACCTTGTCACAAACTGAATATGCATGAAGACAAGACAGTCATTTATGGTGTAAAACGTTATAAAATAAAAGCCTTTTTCTTTTTATATGACTTCGTGGCTGAAAATAACAAAAAAATAACTACCCCGATACAGGGTTTCAGTAAAGACTTGTTGCAACTGTGACTGATAATAAACAAATTAATTTTGTGTTGATAAACTGATTTATGTATGCAATGGTAATAACTGTATAATGGTCATTAAGTGTCGAAATAGCCACACGCCTGAAAATATTAAGAGCACTTTTTACAACCGTGCTATAATCAGACCATATAACCAGTAAATAACATCCATCACTAATAACGTCAGTACAAGCATGTATAGACTCATTGCAAGTCTTACATCTTCGTCATCACTATCCCACTCTGTTCCTGTGCGACTGTTGATGCCATGAGATCTGTCAGATAAAAAAAGGGTTAATCTAAATAATTGTGATGTATTTTTGTGATATTAGTGAACTGTGATCTTTAACAATTAGTTTCTATGAGAGCATGGGATCCTAATTATTTATGTTGTTAATGGTAATAATTCATACTTTTCTTGAGATAGAACAATTATCCTCAAGTGCACAATGTAGCCACGTTTATGAGAAACTTTTTGGTTTATTTTGTATTTGTAAAAGCAAACACGTACCCTCCTGGCAAAACGATACCATCGGCATTTAGGTAGTCTACTACATCTTTGGGAATTTTTAATATTCGGCTGAAACAAGAAAACAGAGAAAGTTATATATTGAACTTGTATTGTTGTGATTGCTTGTTTATATATATATATATATATATATATATATATATATATATATATATATATATATTTATATATATATATATATATATATATATATAAAGGGAGTCTGGTCCTAATATAGCTGAAAAATTGCTGAGCGGACATTAAACTCCAACAATCATCATCATATAAGGGGAGTCACTAGCTCTTTTCATAACTTGCACTTACCAAGATGTGATTCATTCATGATGTTATTCGTATTCAATAAAGTATTGAATAAAACTGTGTTTTAGTGTGTATTAAGTTAAGGTAGAATAACCCTCATCTGGGTGGCCCAAGTCCAAATGAAAGACACTTGTTTGCAGAGGCACAATGACATTTGGTTGCATATAATACATCTAACTATTGGCTGAAGTGTACATCCTCTTGATGGTAAAGCCTATGTGCCCACTGGCTTGACTGCTCACAATCTGCAATTCACTTTTCACACATTCAGGGACAGTTCTCTCGCTCAAGGCCTTTCTTTTCCTCCTTATCACAAGACTGTTATTACCATAGCCATGGTGAGCTAACTGTTAGTAACTCCAGTATCCTTAAGTATAAGTCCCTACCATCTGCCTATGACAAAGTCATGTTCATTCCGACTATTATAAATCACCACCATGCTACCACTTAATTTCTTCACTATGCTCCATATGTGTATATCCATATCTTTCTTAGGTTAAGCTATCTCTGCTCCCCCCCCCCCCTTGTCTCAAACCAGCTCCTTATATATATACAAGCCCTTACTGTACCATTCCATTACTCATCCGCGAGCTAATCCTTTAGGGAAACAGATGTTACCATCATATGAGCCCAGAATCATATTCTGATCCAAACTAGGATCAAAATACAAAACCAACTACTCCAAACTTTATCATTAAAATGATTAATGGGGTTTTTCACTAAAGTGGTTCATTAATATCCAGTAACTGTCGTTAACCTATTCAGTCTGACATATTGAGGTGGTGATAATTCCTTCTCAGCCCGTCTCTCCAGATCTCAAACCTATTTAATTTTATCTGCTACCTTCATTCCTTTGTTTGCAGTCCCCTATCCAATCTGTTTTATTGATTAGGCAAAAAAAAAAAAAGTTGCGTTCAGGTTTCATCATGTGAGAAAAATAGGGTAGGTTGGTCGAGTATTTTTGTATTTTGTATTTTTTAAAAATTAGAAATGTACACTCATGGTTCAATGAACATTATTTTAAGCAACAAAGGTATGTAAAAATCCCTCAAAAACTGTAGGGTCAGGGAAAATATTAGGGTCGGTCGGGAAACCAGAAGATAACGTTTTTTTCCCCTTTGGCCTTATCCACACACCCATTCCTCAGCTCTCATTGCACAGATGCTAACAAAACCAAACAACCAGCTTAGCCTGCCATCTGCCTTAAGGTGACATACCTACTCTCAATATCTATTGCACCACACCTATGCACTAGGTTAGCCTCAGTGCAATGTTGTTATTATTACTTTATATACACTTTCTTTTAACAGAGATACCACCTAGGAGATAAAAAGTTTAGTTCGCGAAGGACGTTTTTAGAATTATTATTTGAAAAAATAGATAGGCGGTTCCATAGCTGTACTATTCTGGCAAAGTTAGGCAACCTTAGATTTTCTTAAAATTTGCCAACATGTGGCCGAATATTTGCTGCCGAATGGGCGGTATATATGGCCTAGTCATAGAGTTAACACAGAAAGTTAGCTCAATAATATCATAAGAATTTAATAAAATAGTGTCGATTCTATGAGTATCCCATGTCAGAACTAGGTTGTTCAAGTGCAGAACTGAAGAGGCCCTCTTACTCTTAGTTTGAGTTTCTAACATTCTCATTAAAATCAGTTTTAAAGAGTCATTATTAGCACTAATAGTCTATATCAACTATTTTTATTGGAGTTTTATTTACCCTGACATACATTTCAGGTCTTCGTTCTTCAGAATCTTGGGGTATATATCAGGGGTTAAACCTGTTAGATAGCAAACTCATGGGGATATTAAGTTTCCTTACCCCTTGCTTGACGCCGCCTATAGATAGCACTGATGATATCAGCCCGTGTACGACTTTTTAAAAAAAATATATTCGTTTAATATATTACTGTTTCTACTTCATTTATAGACTGAACAGTTAACTATTTATTGAATGAGAGCCGAGTTCTCCTGTAGATCCGTGACCAAGCTCTCTCGGACCGACCCAAAACCATAGCCGCTATTGCTAGACAGGGAAGGCAAACAGAGTTCTCCCGTAGACAGTTCTCCCCTCTAGTCTATATCTATCCGAACGATTGTACCTAGTTAGAGAAGCTACATGAATAAAGCAGTGTTAGGACTGAGATAGAACCTCTCCCTGTTGTGCTTGGAGAGCGAAGGCTAGTCAGGGCTGGAGCAAGCAGTAGATAGGCAGGGCACATAATGTTAGCCAAATGTGTCATATGATGTTATAGCTTACACCTGATGCCGATTTATTTTACATTGATAAAGTTGTCAGATTGAATCTTTATCTTAATATATTTTCAAAATTGGAATATTAATCCTGTAAAAAGTTCATTTAAATAGAAACATATTCTAAAGTCTAAATTATACGATTCAGCATGTAAAAGGATTTTTTTGTTGTAAAATTTACTTAAAATGTCATTTCCCTTTACTACAAATTTCTTATGAGCTCCAGTATTAAATATTTTGAAATAACATGGCTGAAATATGAAATGTAACATGTATTTCAAAAAACGGGCCGAGTTAACCAGTGGGCGGAGTTCACCGTGGTCTGAATTCACCAGAGGGCCGAGTTCACCTGTTACCTAGGCGACTGTCTTAGGGGCCGTCCATAAATGATGTCACACACAAAGGGGTCATGTCACGTGGGTTCATGCACATGGGTATACAGATCTATATAGGTTAAACAGTGTGACAGTCACACTGCCTGAAAACGGGCTTATTTTCATGTTTAGATTGGAAAATTTAGTGATAGGGGGGTGGGTGGGTCCTAAAAATACCCTGAAAAGACGTGACATCATTTATGGACAGCCCCTTACTCTTACTAAGTGTAAGCCTACTCTTCAGTCTTTGCCAAACTTCTTTGCCTTTGCCTTGGCTTTGCCTTTGGCACACACTTGGGCTCGTAACGACGTAAGATTCTAGATAAACCTACCTTTTTACGGTATATTTTTTGAAGTTTTCATACCACGAGGAAAACGAACAACTAATAACGCTTTCAGTAGTCATCTTTTGGCGCGTGTTTATATCTGGAACAGCTGAGACAACTTGTGAAATCTGATGCAAAGGCACATGTTTATTTCTCGCGCCATGGGCGCTGCCATGTTGTGTCGTAAACTGACATACTTTTACGACACTTCTTCGTGCTTAAACTTTACTAAATGATCGAATAACTTTGATGAAGTAATATTGATAGATATTTTTCATTCTATTATGCGTATAAACAAATAAATCAATATTAGGTTGACTTCAGTTTTACTTTTAACTTCATGCCGTAATCTGACCGAACTTCCGGTAAAAGCAAGTATGGCAGACGACGGTGATGTAGATGTTGTCTTCGAGGTAAAAATATTGATCCTATTGACCGCATGCACAACAAATTGACATATTTTGCTATATTCCTGCCAAAATGGTATATTATATAGTTGTTTAGGCAGTAAATGTTCGCTTAATTGGTTAAACTCCGAGAAGAAATCGCTTCCATGAACACAGAGTGGAGACTTTGGCCAAGACTAACTCTAACTTCTAAGCCCTAGAAGCAAGATTCTAAGAAGGCTCCATCAGTCTACAACTTACAAGGCACTTGCTAGTCACTGTACCCACCCTCGTTGAAATTTGAGCCATATTTGTCTGTGTTAAAATTGTGATATTATAATAACATCAAATATTTTGAAAAACATGATTTTAGCGGGGCAGGTGTAGATCTAGTTCAAATTTTACCTGCCCAACCACCTGCCCATCCTACATGAAATATTATCACATGACATAAATTTTACCTGCCCTCCGGGAAGGTGTACATGAAGATTTACCTACCCCACCTTAATTTCTACCTGTCCTGGGCAGGCGGGCAATGCTTGTCGAGCCCTGATTCAGGTTAATGAGATTGTACCCACAATCCTTTGTAGATCTAGAGAATCTACTGGAGAACTCGGTCCGCAGGAGAACTTGGTCCAGGAGGACTCGGTCCACTGAGTCTTTCTAATTGAAAGCAAACTAAATAAATATCCCTCTCTTCTAATAGATCTCAAGGGTTCATACCAAAAGGCTAACTCGTCCCTATTCCACAGTTTGTGGATTGGGAAGGGCCAAAACAACATTTGGACCGAGTTCTCCAGCAGACCAAGTTCTCCTGCAGACCGAGATCTCCACTTACGGATCTGGAGACTTGAGTCTACATTTTCTTTTTGTGTCTCCTTTTCAGAGTGAATATTATTTTTTATAACACTGTTATTTCTCAGGGCGCTGAGACTTTATATGATAGAAGATCAGCATGATGCGCAAATGGCTGGGAATTCCCCCTAACTCCCACTGAGTCCCAGACTCGCCTGCTCGGTATATATCTATTTTGGGAAGTTATATTGTAGGCCTAGATGCTAAAAATTGTTGAAAAGAGGTTATGAAGTAAATTCCTTGTTTCGAACAGTGCTGGAATATGTACATGATGTCAAGAAACACAGATCTACTTACCCTATTTTTCTCGCCTTTGGAATCTGAACCAAAATATTTACCTTTAAAAACGTCAGACCCGGATATTTTGTGTATACTTCATGCAACATCTTGGCCTCTGGGAACGGAGTCCTATTCTTTTTATCTTATCTTAAACGTATGCACATGGATTTATTTGTTCAGATTTCGATTACAGATTTTTTTCCACAATAAAACCTCTTATGACACCTCCTAAAAAATGGTTAGCAGATTGGTCTTGATAAACACGTTTTTATAGCAGTAAGAGATATATTCTTTTTGCTGGTTTAGTTATTTTTGAATTGGCTTACAAAAAATATACTGTACGATCTTTCCCATCACCCATGGATTCGTGTTCGTTTCTCATTTTCAGAATTCGGCATTATATGATCACCTACAAAATGTTGGTTTTCAACCGGACGACTTTGAGTCTGAGCGTCACGGGCGACACGTGACTGAATATGAGGATGCCGAGCTACGAAGTAACGTCAGTCTGCCGAAGGTATTTCATTGGTCCGTTTATATCGACCCTTTCTAAAAACAAGAGTAGCACATTCATTGATATTACCGAAATATTGTTTATCATATTCCCTGTAGTTTGGGGGAAAAAAGAAGAAAAAAAGACCAAGTCAAAGTTGTATTTTGTTAAGAAAAACCTTCACAACGAAAATGTGCTGCTATTGAGGCTGGATCTACCTCGTTGATAATTTTCGTAACCGTCTAAACTAAAGTAATAGAGATCATGGTTATGGTGTGGGAAGAGTGAAAATTACCGGTATTTCCGTACCCAGCAGACATATTCCTTGATTTAGAATGCTGCAGAGTTTTCTGTACATAAAAAGGTAAAACACGTTTTTCTTCAACATAAGCCTATATTCAAAAGTCAACTAATTCAAATGTGGTAGTGGAGGGATGTTTTCCTCTTCTGTAACAGTTTATGTGTTATTTCAATGCAATAGATTTGCAGCCAGAAAGAAATTACAAAAATCAGAAGTGGATAATCCTGTACTTTGTAAGTATACTTTTATAATTCATTCATATAATGTTTCAGGCCTTGATGCACCACCTTCACGCAAGCTGGCTCACGTGGCTTGGCGTTGGGGATGAATGGATACAACAACAACAGGAAATGGTATCTATATACGATGTATAATTATGTCCATCCAACTCAAGCCGCTACAGACTCCGCATTAGTGTATCAAATAAGTACATGTACCTCACGCGACATTAAAAGAAACTACATGTATATCATTATCTTTACCTACAGTTTCTATATATATATGTATTTTGTTTCAAATAGTTTATTAACTATGATTCACTGCAGAGATTTACGATAGCTACATTTTCTCCATAGAATAATATAAGAACTAATTTAAAATTTCACTTTAAGGATAAATCGTGGGGAGAAGATGTCTGCAAGATTGCCTTAAGCAAAGACGCCCTCGAGCCTGAAGACGCGGAGTTTCTTGAAAATGTCTCTCACGTACAACGACAGGGGGGTAACCCTGATAATAATAATACTGTATCTAGGAGCTCAAGATACGGACTAGAAAGGTGACTACCAGTTTTGTTCATGAAGTCTAAACCATGATATATTTGAATTCTTTTTTGTCTCTAAATTTCAGAATCCTGAAAATATGATCGGATTTATAGCCTAAAAAAGTAGACACATAAAACACAATAGACATGAACTTATCTTTTTTTTTCTAGAAAATGTTCTGTAAAGTAATACAGATATTGGCCAATTGGATATAAAAGACCAAGTAAACGGGATTAACATCCATGTTCTCCTCATCCTAGGCTGCTTAGTGTGGGAGTCGGAGTCACAGCGTACACCACAGCGCGTCTCTTCTACCCGCGGGCCACGGTCATGACCATAACATACGACTGGATCGTTGGTCTGTTCGGTCTGCTGCTCATCCTACCCCCCTCCATTCGCCTGCTGAGGACCTACGCCTACCGCCGCCAACACACGCGTATGCTGCACGCCTTCACCGAGGTCCTGATGATGGCCGAGAGGTGGCGTAAAGTGACCCGGCGCTGTGTCCGCCTGGTGCAGGAGATGGAGCTCGTGGCCAGGGGATTTACACTGTGAGAAGTGTTTTTTTATGTATTCAATTTCCATAATGTTTTTGTCTGTATTGTGCAACGGAATCCCTTAAATCTCCAGATAGCGCCATTGCTATGTATTTGGTATTCCCTATTTTTCCCAAAAAAGTCGCTGGAAAATGGCAAGTTTCGTGAACATGTTATCGTATTTTGAACCAGAAAAAGAATCAAATTAGTTTTGGTTTGATATTTCAAGCGTTTACACATTGGCTGTTTGATCTTGTGTGTGTTCAACGTGAAATAAGCTGATATGTGTTGGGAGTACAAGCTTATGGAAAATCAGTTAATTGTAAACAATAAAAACACAGTTTTACAACGTTGATAGCTATAATAAATCATGCAACAGTGAATACCAAAACAATCTCAACTCGTATATGTTCCTCTTGCCTTTTTTACTTTGGTTTCGTCAAGATTTTTCGTGAGTAATTTCTTGTATATTGTTCCTGCAGTGTATCGCGTGTATCTCCAGCCGAGCGCCTGGAGGCGGGGTCCCTCCTGGCGGCCCGTCGTCAGTGCCCCGAGCTCCGACGGCTGATCCTCCTCACCAGCCGCGAACTTATGATTAATATGCGAAATGCTACGAATGACCTCATAAGAGAGTATCCTTGATCATAAACGGTTCATGTTCACGTTTTTAGATATCAATGATTATGTATTCAAGAGCAAGTTGGTATTTCTCTTTCAAAACCCAACTTAAATTGAGGCAAACCTTTGCAAAGTTAACGTTTTGTAATTGTGCTTTGGTATTATAACTGAAAAATACTTGATTGGTATGCTTTGAAAAAGGATTCATAATGTGATGTGTTTTTCTCAAAAAGATTTTTGATCATGGCCTTAACGAACCTCAGCTGGCCTCTTGGCGCAGAAATGGAGACGATGTATTTGTGCCAAGTTTCTCTAGAAGAGTATGGGGCGATTATTACTTCTACTGATGAAGAAATTCTTGCTTCTACAACAGATAACTACGGTCTCACGCCAATCAAGGTAGAGTATAATATACAAATATTTGTGTGTATACGTTAGGTTTTGAGCAAACAAAGTATAACACATTTCTGGTGGTATTTTCGAATACATATCTAATACATAATCGGAATTTCTATCATATAATTGTAGCACTTATTGTTATAGTTCGAAATAACTTATGTGGAATAACCTTAACTGTCAAATGATTGTTTCACTACTCAGCTGTTATTCAGAATTCGGGATTTTCTTTAGGTCGTGACAACAAAATTAATGTAAGTTGTACATTTTAAAAAGGGCAATACGTAGCCAACTATTAAATCTTAATAATAACATTCCCTTTTCTTTCAGGCTGTTTTAGAGATCTGCAACCTCCAGCTTTCTGAGTTCATCAAACGTTCTGTGTTAATGTGCATGGTACTCGCACCACAAGGAGCCAAGCCTAGTAAGTGTCCCGATACACATATTTGAATATGAACGAACAAACCAACCAACTATTGTTTACGGTCGAGTCGGCTTAACAACACATCACAGATTGTTTAGCGTAAATTATTGGCAAATTGATACGTTTTAGATGTATGTGAATAATATTGTACAGAGGGTAATTTTTATAACATCCTTACATACCTAGCCTCTAAGTCTAAAGTTACTGTTATACACGTATACCAATGCACATAGGTTTCTAAGAAATTCTGATGTCAAACATCAAGTACAATAGTCTACATTCAGCCGTTGAAACCAATATTCTGTAGGTGGTCAAGCAAAGAAACTAAACCCCCATAATTACGATACCCTTTCGTTCTTCCAGGAGGTGAGATCTTTGATGCGGCGCTGCCCAAAGCCTCCTCCCGGCTGACCCAGGCGGCGTCCACCCTGGAGACGTCGTACAACGTTCACCGCTGCGGGCTGCTCCTGGGGCGGGAGAGCAGCTCCGAGCAGAAGGAGACCCTGGAGGAGGAGCAGCAGGTAGCGGGCAGGGGGCGCCACCAGCTGAGTCACACCTTCACCGCCGTCCACAGCCTGGACCTCCACCTACAGGCCGGACTCAGGAGGTGGGTTAGGTTATCTAATTTCAAGATTTTTCTTGTTGTTATTGTTGTTGTTGTTGTTGTTGTTGTTGCATATTAGGAGTTTAGAGGCCTAGATAGTTTTCACCAAAAGAGATGATTTTTAATATGCTGATATTTTTTTCACGGATATAATCAAGACCTCCATTGAAATTGAAAGCAGAAAACGTGTATATTTCAAGATGTAAGTTTTATTTCTTCTAAATAGATACAGAGCCCCAAAATATATGTTTAAACTGGCTCAGGATTTAGAATAGGTACAGGTGTTTACAGTTCTGTCATCAGTTTATAAAGTCATTGGTAATATTGTTCTAGAGTACGGGATATGGGAGACAAACTGGAGGATCTATGTGCAAACAGCACGACGATGGAGAGTGACCTGAAGAACCGTCTGAGCGCTGAGCTGGATAAAGTGAAAGCAGACCTGGACGCCTGTATCGAGTGTTGGGACGAGGCCGTGCTTCACGTCAGAAAGTCTGGGCGACAAGCACGCAGTACATGTAGGAGAGATTATCTTTCAAGAAATTTCTAAGTAGAGAATTTTGTTTAGAAAAATACAATTCACGCACTTAAATTGCCCTAGCGTCTCATATGAGAAAAGGTTGAGAAATGTCTTTAAGGATAACAAAAATGTTAAAATCGCTTTATATTTTCCTTACATAAAAACATTCTCGTTATAAAGACAATAATTAATGTTTGGTCAAAATGATACATTAAAAGAAGTTTTACATGCATTTATAATTACGGATAACAATGTATTCAGTAATAATTCATATCGTATTTCTTAAACTAAAATATAGTACCAGCATCCGGCGATGGCCCACAAAAAGAAGTTGCAGCGCCTCAGATAGATCCTATACCTCTCTTTGAAATGGGTGACCCTGTTATACCAGACCAGGTACTGTTGATTTGATGTTGGATTTGATTTTTATTTGAAATGTATATATGAATGAATTACTATTGGTTTACTTATGTTGATGTTACTTTAAATTACTTGCTACTGTAAAATTTGCTGCTAGGATTAAGGTGCAATTGAAAAATTGCTTTGTTAATACTTTTTAGAAACTATTATACTTTTGATTATTTTGATATTGATATTCTGTTGTAATGAGTTTAGCATTTTAGTTAGGATTTACTTTTCTAATTCAAGGTTTTCGAAGGCTACACCGAAGAGGACGGCCAAGATTCGGCTGATTGGGGGACCGATGAGCTTCTTAGTCCTGAAGAAAAGGTTCGGTCACCTAAGTCTGTTAGTTTAGAAATAGATTGTAGGATAGAGGGGAGATTTTTAAACAGGTTATTATAAAAATAACCTATTCTAAAGTTATTACGCCTTGGGTTGGTCACAAGTTGAATATACCTCTCAGCGAAGAAGGCTTTTTGCTTGGGGGGTTTCTCACCATTGAACACACTATGATAGAGTTGTCAAACTTTTGGAGTTTAATAGCAATAATCATAATGACAATTTTTTTTTTTTTTTATAGGAGAAAAAGAAGCAGGAAAAGAAAGAAGCGCTGCGCTTGTTAAAGGAGCTCAAGACAGTCATAGCTGTACGGGCAGCCGACTGGGAAAAACGAGAAGAGGAAGCCAGACAGCGTATGGCCCCTCACCCTACAGGCACCTCCCCCAGTGGGAACAAAACGTCCATGGTGAAAATAGCCTCTGATATCAAAGACTTCAAGGAAGGGGCATTAAATCCGGATCAGCAATCCGGATCACCCACCCGGGCTACGGTGGCCCGTCAACGGTCCAGCCGCTCCAGCGATGAAAGCGGGGACACCGACCAGAGGGAGTTAGCGCGTCAAGACTGCGTTCACACGTGTGGAGAGGACTCCGAAGACAATAACACCGAGGAGTTAGTCGACGATCTCCACGAGGACCTTGTGAACTTAGCCGAACCGACTCAGACTGCGGTCTTTGAATGCACCTCCGACGATGAGGATATTTTCGGCGATGTCGGGGATTTTTCGGAAGACGAGGACTGTGGGGAGAATGATCCCGATAGGGTGGATCCCGCTAACGTGGAGGGGGAGACTGAGGGGTCGGAAGCAAGACTTGCTTTGTTAAAAGAAAAACTGTCACAGGAGCCTGGTGCAGGTCTAGGCTTCTCGGCTTCGGCCGTCGCGGCCATGGCCGTACAACGTTCACAGGTCTTTGGCCAGGCAGAGTCACAAACGTTCGGTGATAGTGACTCAGATGACGAGGGCGTTATAGAGGGATAGAATCTCCACCCCATAACATGTGTTCGAGTAGTTGTAGGACGATTCAAATGTCATAAAAGACTCATTAATTTAGGCATAGAGATACAGAAGATGTTTGTATGTCTATGATTCAGATGAATGTATATATTTTGATACTCTTCGAGTGAGAGTAAACAGTTGTGATAGGCTACATCGTAGAGAGAAAATAGATATTTATTATAGATCGCATAGTTATCTGCAGTTATAGTGCAAAATACATGTAAAGTGCATTTTGAACTTATCTTAATGTGTATATATATATGTTGATGTGTTTATAGCTTTTACAAAATTGTAATCGCATGAACTGTTTTTGTGGTTTTCTACTAAGTCCTTACGTCACAAGGATTAGTCTATTGCACATATTTTGCTTTTTAAATGTTTTTATACGTAAAAATGTGTTTATAACGCACGCTGAAAAACGTCATGCATTTCTATTTTTTTTCTTTTCCACATAATGTGAAAAAAATATCACACAATTCATTCATTCACTTCTCAAAATGTATCTATGCCATTCGGAGTTACAGAGGTAGATGAAAGTAGATGATAAAAGAAAAGAAATATTGATTGACCACTTTACTGATATAGAAAATGGAAATCATTGATATGAAACGTATCTGTCAGTGAAAACATTTACAATTTTTCCTCAATAAAACATAACTGTTTGTTTACACTAAAGATACACTGTGGCCAAGATAAGTGAGATCTAATTCTGCAAAAGGTGCTTACCAAATGAAACATATTCAGGCTGTGTTTTTTTCTATTTCTTATCATTTAAAAAGTCACAAGTCTGATCTCAAATGGTATGTTTTATAGTATATGTAACGCCAATTTATTTATCTTCCTATTATCGTCACACTTCTTAGAGGGGACGAAATCTAGAATTCAATTGAAGACTTACTTGCAAAAAGTATAACATAAAGACTAAAACAAATCTGATGCATATTTTTCAGAATGCCTATTTCAAAAGTTGCATTGCATCGTAAAATAATTCTTGTGAAATCAGCTTATGAGAATAAATTCAAGTAACTTCATATTTAGGTACATATTTACAATATCATAATTGATAGTATAATTCTTAAAACATTCTTATAAATTTATTCCCTAATTTGTGCCAGTGACAAGTGATGGTTGTCTTTTAAATTATCAAATTGCAATAGTTTTGTTAACTATAAATCTAGATGTGTATTTCTGATATATAAACATCTCTTATTCCGTAAATATAATTTTTCTCACTAAGGTTAGAACTGGCTGTTGAAATCCTTGATCCTGAAAGCAATGTGGAAGATTGTCATGACACTTGTTTATATACTAGTCGGAAATTTCTGTAGGTTATATAGAAGTCACTTTTATTATGAGGCGAAATCGGATGTGCGATTCAGTTTGGGGTGGGGAAGGGGTGGGGTGATCAAATTAAAAAATCCCAGCGCGTATTTTACATGAAACATGATATTTGGCTAAATATCCGCCCCTGCCATTTCATAGGTAGCCTAGTCAGTAAAAGATTATAAATTGTATCCTTGAAAACATCTGAATTAGACATTGATATACTGTTACCACCAATTAAGAATTTTACTGCTTATGGACCAAATTCTTAACAAAAGAAATCTGAAATTCATTAGATACCATGATCACTGTTATATTGTTGCAACAGGCGGCGACCAAAACAGCAATTTTGTTTGCAAATCTCAGAGGGTGGCCCCCCTCCCCCATAGGGGCGTCTGTATTCAAATTGAAATAGCATATCAAAAGATGTAATAAATTATTTCTCACAGATATTTTATGTGTTCAATTTATGTATTTATCAACTGTCCCAATGTTTTCACACGAAACCTCACGTACAATATTCCTATAGTAAGTATAAGAATATTGATATAGTCTCATACCTTATTGATTAACTTGATTTTTCTTGTTAGATAAAAAATATTTAATTATATGTTTACTGATAAGGAAAAAGAAAAATACAAGTTAGATTCAGAGTTGATGAGATTGAGCACTCCAGGCCTAGGCTAGTTAAAGAAACAAACATGCTTGCCTACAAAATTCTAATCTCATGATCAAAGATCTCAAAGAAAAAGCAACAAATTTTATATGTGCATTTGCATGTGGTGTATATGATATTGTAAGTTTGTTATCTTTGATTGACAACCTTGTGGTGACAAGAATGTAAACTTATACATTAGTCAAATAATATGATCTTGAATGAAAAATGTAAAATGATTTGGAATAGAAATAATAGAAAATAATGCAAAATTATGTTTATAAGCGTATAAACCTAGAGCAGTGCAGGGCTATTTCAAGAAGGAGGGAAAAAATCGACCGTTCATCATTTCGTAATCGCGCCGCCGGCCCTCTACGTTTCTGTGTCCTAATTTCATGAATCGCGCGAGGTCGAATATCGCCAACATGGCGGACGCGGCCGAGGTTTCTCAAAAAGCAGCGGAAGATGTTGACGAAGGAGAAGAACCAGGGGCAAGCAGAAGCTCCATGCTTATCTCAGACAGCTATGAAGATCTAGCGGAAATATTACAGCAACAATGCACGGCCGGTGAGCGTCCGCGGCTGAAGAGCGGAACGATCAGTGAGATTACGGGCGTGCAGGGGGAGGACTCTCTGTCCGTCAGCTCGCGAACAGATGATACGAGTGTGGACAGCGAAGGGGGTAGCAGCAACAGAAATACCCCTGTCAAACAAATTGAGGTGAGACTATAGTAACAGATGATTTCCTTTTGTTCGAGGAAAAGTTAACTAGCATTCGCTGCTTGGGTTTCGGATTTATTCCACTTTGACTGATAACACTGCCCTGAACCTGAGGGCTGAACAAACAGAACATGATTGATGAAGTAGACTAGGCCAGGGCTGGCAATAGGGCCCGAGGCTTAGCTAGCAAAGATAGTTTAGAGATCTAAAGCTAACTGTAAAAAATTGGAGTCCCAGGGAGATAAGATCTATTGGCATTAGATCTAGTATAATTAATGGATGGATTTTGAGTTTTAAACCAATGGTTATTGATAGATTCCCAAAAAAGTTTCTTCAGCAGACCCAGCTCTACTTCTAAAGCTTCATCCTGGTCAAACCGGTTTTTCTTTTTTGTTCTTTTTAACCTGTTTTTTTTTCCTGTTTTTTTTTAATTCCTTTTTTTTTGAGGGAGGGGGCTCTTAGATGCTGCAGTTTATCTATATATTTTTTAGCTGAACTACATAGTCTAGTTAAAATTTCAAATAACTTAGATCTAGCTCTGGTTTGGTTTTATAGGAGAACAAAGACAAGGAGCAAACAAAACTGGAAAACCACGTGAAAACGCCCGAAGCAGAAGACAATGTCTTTGAAGGAGGGGGTGAATGTGAAAAACCAAAAGAAACTGTTGTGGCTAAACCACCCCCTGAAGAAGAGGAAGAAGTTATAGATTATGTTCATACAGAAGAATGGAAGAAGCAGAAAAAGCATGTTTTTATACTCAGCGAAGCTGGCAAACCAATTTATTCAAGGTATGTTTTAAGGACATAGATTCTAAATCAAGTTTGTAACAGTTACTATATATATATATTTTTTTTGTAGAAAATTATTTCAAAATGATAATGTACGCTCCTTTCATAGTTCTGTACCGTAATGATATTGTATATCTTATTATCATATAGCGCCAATATTGAATAATACTTTTGTCGTCCTTTTAGAGGATTGTACTTTCTTCATGTAAACATCAAAGTATATATTTTTTTGGGATAAATTTCACATAATAAATCATAGTTTCAACTAAGATACCTTTTACGCATCTGTTACAGGTATGGCAACGAAGACAAACTAGTGACAATCACAGGGGTCATGCAAGCGCTGGTGTCGTTTGTACAAGACTCTAAGGACATGTTACGATGTTTGATCGCCGGGGACCATCGGTTTGTGTTCCTCATCCGGGAGCACCTCATCCTGGTGGCTGTGGCCCACACGGGAGAGTCTCAGCACCAGCTTTTACTCCAGCTTACCTATGTTTACAACCAGGTCAGTGACAGCGTAACACAAATAATAAAAGATTGTAAATAAATTATGTTACAGTAAATATTCTATTTTTCATGAATTAAAGTAACAGTTATCTAAACTTTATAACAGAAAATATTTCATTTAAAGGTTGAATTTATTTTTACCGGTCTTATTCGAAAGATTATGCCACATTTCCGACAACCACTTTCCCTTTCTTTTCCAGGTGCTAAGTGTACTAACTCATAGTCAGCTTTCTAGGATATTTAAACAACGACGGAACTACGATCTACGACGACTCTTAACAGGGGCAGAAAAGTTCTTCGATAGTTTACTAAACATGATGGACCGCGACCCGAGCTTTTTGCTCGGGGCAGTTCGATGCTTACCACTTGATAGTCACATCCGAGACCAGATCGCATATAGTATATCTCAACACGGCAAACAAATCAAGGTGAGTTAAATTATTTCACCATATGGATTATAGCGATTTTTCAGAAGAGTATATCCAAATAAAATCACATGTAAATAATTATTATTAAGGTTTTTGAGAACAGTCAGTTATCAAATACATCCATATTCAATAGAGAATTCCGGGTTTTAGACCAAACATTTGGTATTTTATTCCTCGTTTGGTCACCCAACACCGTCAAAGCGTAAATTCTAATTCAAATGATATTAACTACAAAGCACGTTATCTCCATATTCAGGGTAATACATTAACGTATTGGAATGTTATGGTATCCAATTCGTCACGTAGGACATTCAATGCCATATGTCCAGAATATTCACGATGTATAACCATATAAAATATAAAAAAATCACTTGAATTACATTATTTAACCTTTCATGTCATCCCAGGACCTAGTCTTTGCCATTCTCGTGGCCCAATCACAACTCATCACGTTGGTCCGGTTAAAGAAGTACTTCCTTCATCCGCTCGATCTGCACCTCATCTTTAACCTCGTGGCCGCCTCGGAGTCCTTCAAAGCTGCCGAGTCCTGGACCCCTATCTGCCTACCCAAATTTGACTCGGGGTAAGTGTAAAATAAAGTAAGGATTGGAAAGGGAGTAGTATCAATAGAATTTAAACGTATAGAAACAATAGATGTTAAATCAGAGCCTGGATAACCATCCCAATAAATTGATTCATTTTGAAATACTCATCCAATTCAGAGAATATAAAATCAAGGTGTTGACTTGAATGAAGATAATGTACACACAGTATGTGTATCTTTACACGTCACCATGGAAACAGTATAGTAATGCTATCCTGGTCAATTAAATGTTAACTACCAAGTTTTTTGTATTTCTATGGGCAAATTTGTTGAAACCATACTGCTTTAGTTCATAAGAATAAGAGTTTTGTCTTATTTGTAGGGGTTACCTCCACGCTCACATCTCCTACCTGGATGAGGAGTGCAACTGCTGCCTTCTGCTTCTCACCGTCGACAGAGACATGTTCTTCACCCTGTCGGAATGCAAACAAAAGATTCAACAGGTGAGAATATCCACGACCACAAGGTTAACGTATGGTTAACCGAGCATTTGATTTAGTTGTTAAGCATTTCAATGTTATTTTGAGAATTCTAAAGAACGTTCTAAAGAAGAGGAACATAGTTTTTCGGGGTCAGAGAATTCCAGCAAATATTATCAGTGTACACCCTGGAATCTTTCTTCGCAATTGCTTCCCGGTATGGTACATTGACACTTTAACTGGTGCCTAGGAGTGCAGAAAGGAGTTACCCTCATCTTTCCAAACCACATTTTTTTAACTGCCTGTAACATTCCGCAAATTTAACATTCTACAACAAAACGTCTCTCCTTTTCTTCCAGCGGCTCATAAAGTACCATTGCCTGAAAGCCATGAACGATTCCTTGGCGCGGACCCGGTACCGGATAGGTGACGTGGGTATCCCTGACCTGCGGCACTTCCTCTACAAGGCCAAGTCGACGGCACAGTACACGAGCCCGGAGTTCGAGGCGCCGTACCAGACGGAGGAGGACCAGGCCCGCATCTTCTACCTGTACCACTACCTCCACGGCCGCATCCACAACACGGCGCGCCCACTCAAGATCCTCTTCCACGTGGGCCAGTACGAGACGTTACTTGGATGGGTGAGTGTGTTGTTTTGGTTCGGTAGAGAATCAGAGGTTGTTTTTTAATGTGGTAAAAGATTTCGGTTTTCGATTTCTTTGGATATAACGTAAAAACAGAATTTTTCTTTATGATTTACATTTAAAGTCCAGATTTTTAGTAATTTTCCATTTGATGTTAAATGTGGGAAATAGAATCTCTGAATTAAATAACGCCGTCTTGCCGGCAGCAAATTTTAAAGTTTTTTTCCGCTGTTTATTTCATCCTTTAATGTAAAGGGATAGCGTGCTTTCCAAATCAAGTTTTGTCCTGATTTCTGTACCCGCTTTCATTCCCTCGTCAGATTGTCCCTATGTTGTAGAGTCATGGGATTAATGAAGTATTTGGGTTAATCTAGGATAATCGCCAGATATATTACATGGATATATAGTGAAGGGGGGAGGGGGTTACTGCTAAACGTATGGTTTCGCTGTAGACGTGACACTGATATGGCTTTAAAGATTGTTTCTAAAATTGCACAATCATGTCATGAGGCTACAAGTAGTTTTGATGTTTTTTAAAAGATATTATATATCACAGTATACCACAACACACCCCTCAACTTCCTGAGCACTCCTAGACTCAATGAATGTCCACGTAAACTGTAGTTGATACAATATTTGTATATTAGTAATACAAACATTGACGGGTATCAATAATAGTTTTGCATTTTACTATAATTGATGCACTTGCAGCTTTATAAATACAATAATACTTTTACATCCAGCCGGAATGGTTCGATGCTCTAGCTGCATTTTATTTTGTTCGCTTTTAGAAAGATTTATCCGTATAATTCTATCAGCATCAATTTAAAACCATAGACCCGTTTCATTTCTCTTACTTTCATTTCATTGTTGGATATAGTTGGTGAGTTATTTTTGTTAACGTTACGGTTAAATGGAATTCGAAGGGGCACGCCGTAGCAGCAGCTCCACATGACTAAAGTAAAAATGCCATCGGGAAGAAAGTTTTGTGACCAGATCTTGAAAATTCACTGTGCATGTCTATCTGAATTTTTTCTGCACCTTTGCATGGCCTTTTTCTTGTGATGCAATCAACACAAGAATTAGTTTTATACATCTACCATTATTGCACAATAGCACAACGGAGTTATGTATGAAGTGTATTCCAAGCTTTCATACAGACACAAACTGCGCACTTTTGCACAAAACAGAAACCCAATTTCACAAGGTGTAAGGCTGCACCTTTTTGCATAACAACTGCATTATTGGTTGTTTATAGTCCTCGGCCATTCATGTTTGGAACCAGACCTACTCTATATTGTCTGAAAGCAAATCTCTTTTTTCTGAAATCACACTTAGGTGTTGCAGAACACACAAATATTAAAAACTGTTCATTTGATGGGATGGATCTCGACATAAACATTTCGATAGCTTATTAAGATTTTAACGAAGAAAGTCCTTTAGACATTTAAAGGGTAAACATAAATATGTGTCTCTTTTGTAAATCAATTAATTGACAAGCAGTTTGATTCCGTCCATGTATTATACTGGTAGCTCTGTGCCTCAGGGGACTTCACCAGACCTGTTCATGCTTGCCTCCACCAAAATCACACTCAAAGTGTGAGACTGGCTTTGCACTTTTTACACTCCAAAACCATTGTTTGAGTGGAGAAGGAGCGTATCCCCCCGCCCTACTTGTAATTAAACATAAATAGAAAAGAAGGAAAGGCTATCTTAATTTTGAAATATTTCTTTTCGTGTGAACTTTAATGCTCCTAGCAGATAATAAATACCAATATAGAACGACCTTTTGGAATACATGACACCAATTTTTTTTTATCAACGTCGGGAAAATCACAACAAAAACGATGACGATTATTAGTTCAATATCAAAAAAAGTCTGTGGTAAAACTGGTTCCTAGCTATCAGCATAGAAATCCATATTACAATTTTCCTCTTAATAATGAAAATAAATGATTGTTTGGGGACAGGTGACGTCCGGCTTCGAGCTGTACGCCGTGTTCGGGCCGCTGGTCACCAAACAAGTGGCCATCAACTCGGTCAACAAGCTGCTCAAGTGGATCAAGCGGGAGGAGGACCGGCTCTTCATCCTCAACTCGCCGACGTTTTGACCTCAGGTGCCCACCCTAGTAGCTTCAGGAGTAGTTGCCCACGAGGAGAACGTGTACAGCAGGATGAGTGGTGTATCAATAATAACTTTAATGATAACTTTAATAATAACGTGTAGGTTGATAATAACCCGGGGGACGACGGTGTACAAAGTGAAAATGCAGCTTTTCTGTGATCGATGTGGTGTCGAGGACACTTGTAATTATTGTCAGACAAAAGGTTCTACTTTTTTTTTCTCATCACGCACACTTTGTTCTGTTTTGGTGTGGGTCTTGTAGGTGGCTGATTATGCGCGTAAGGTAAGAAGTACGATCATATATTGGGCATAATTAGTAAGAAAAATTTACAACTAAATGCATAGCTGAAATTCGGAGTAAGAGTTGGTTTCTCATTGGACATTTGAAGTAACAGGAAAACTATAAAGCAAAAATCATAGTGTACTGTTTCGAGTTATACAATACCATCTACATTGCTCATAGACAAGGGAGCTAGTTTATCAACACATATTTGCGATATTTCTTTTTGTTTTTTCTTTAGGGTTGTGTCAGTATCACATTTATTTGAAAAACCTACACTTATGTTTAGAGAATAAACTATTGAACCATCGCGAAACTATATGAGAAGAAAATCAAAAGTGATTCTTTAAACAGTATGATACATTCAATTAATCATTCATACATATGTAGGGTGGGAAGTATGTTTTCATAATATTTTTTTAGCTCTTGTGTTTGTCAGATATGTTCTTGTCTGTTAATTAAAATGGAATCTAGCTAATGAGGAAACAACGTCCCGTGCTGAGTTCTGTTATGTGTTCCGACCTTGAATACACTCACAAGCCATTGAAATTATTACTGGTTCGGCAGGTACATCCGCTTCTTTTGCCTGGTATGAATTCTACGCCCAAGCTTTATACATGGCACTGGGACTTGACAATTCAAGAAGTTCGTCCAAAAAGATTTCGTCTTTACGAAGGCGGCTTCAGTATTGTAAAATATAGCGTATAGTTTTTCATGAAATTCCCGAAGGTTTAACAGTTCATATTTGATGTGGAAACTGTTATTCGAAAAGTGTGCAATGTACAGAAGGGGCAGAAAATATGAAATAAGAACTATAATGTTTATTATAAAATGTGATATTCTCCTCTGTTCATCATGTGACCGGTTTTGAATGTATTTCTCATATTCGCATGTTTAGTTTCTTTTCAGGAGAACTAAAAATAGTTCTGTATATGTGATGGTCTAGCCATTAGTAGTATTTTCGTGTTTCTTAGTATAACTGAGAAGAGTAAGTTACCCTTTGAAATACTGTACACAAGATAACAGACTATGATTTGAGCCACACTAGAAAAATCATACAGGATATATGGTTACTTTGTATTTATCAGTGTTATATAAGAAATACTGTATGTAGAAAGTATTCATTTAAATACCACTACATTACGTACTTAGAATTGTTAGAATAACAAAGGGATCCTGACAAAAAATCTAAAGACGGAATTTGTCCTCATTATACTCAAATTTATACAAACCTGAATTATATTCCCTGGAGAAATCGTGTTCAGTGCGGTTTCCTTTAGGATGGTCACCACGAATAAATTAGAATAAATGGTGAGACTAAGCTGATCTGAACACAGAAAGACTGAGTCACACGAAGTAAATACAAAGAGAGTGTTTAAACCTAGGTATAATTTTCTATCCAACTATTAGGTACCCGGTAGCCATACACGAATTAACTTAAGATATCTTTTTTTATGTTTTTAGTGGATATAATTTAGAGCAATTCAGTTGCGTAAAAACCTCTGTAAATAGATAGCCTAAGTTTAATGATAAAGGTTGTAGCCAAGCATGCCATATGGAAATATAATTGAGCAGGCAAGGCAACAATTGGAAAGTGGGAAACATCATGCATTTACTCTTGTATTGAACAATCAAAAGTGCTTAAAAACTTAACAATTCTGATACAATGTACTTTATTTTCAGTCTGAAGATGCCGCTTGAATATCTTCTGGTTAATTAAGAGTTATGATAGATAACTCGTCAAGGGCGCTGTATTATGTAAATCCCTCCTACATTACTGTCAGAAGGCTGTTGCCAAAATTCAAGGTTTAAATGTGTCGTAATATTATATCTTTCATCTACTGCAAAATCAACTGCAAAACTTCATTGATGTATCGTTGCTTTTCGTGAATTATACTCTCAATGGTTGTCGGTAATTAATCTTCACTTGTGTGAGTTCAAGTTATAAACAATCTAATTGTATTGGATGAAGCAGCCTACGCGTGACTTACTAGTATTTCGATACGGGTAAAAGTAGGTGGTAATAACGAAGAAAAATGCTTAAAGGGCTCTATATAAAGCCTTCTTTCAAATATAAAATTGTAAGAAAAATACACCAAATATGGGATTCAAACCAAAATATGCAGACCTACTACCATAAGGGCTATTTATTGTTAATCGTTCTCGACAATTTTAATATAATTAGAACTTTGAGATGCTCTAGAAATCTTAGCTAATAACTTGGGTTTATTCCAGAAAGGAATTGAAAGCATGCTGTTATGTAATTATGTCCTTGGATTTTCCACGTTCCTTTGTAAATAGGATGACTATGAACATTATACTGTATTTCTGTATAATTTGTTTATAATTTATAAAAAAAATCTCTTGGGAGGTTGACCCACCATCTTGGTCCTCCTGTCCTGCCGTATATAATTGCATGCATTAACAAATGGCTAACAACGAAAACAACGTGATGTAAATGAGTAATTCCTTTCATTTAAAGAAGACTTACTACAATGGGAATAAAGTGATGTACATAGAGACAAATAATGATTTTGTTTTGGCGAAGACAAATAGATACATATAATTAACCAATTAATCTTTTGAGATAGATAGGACAGCAAATTATCGGTCCTAAGTTTGAATTTTTCTTTTAATTCTTTTATATTTTTCAAAGATTTTCATATAGCGGGAAAAGGAAGATGCCAAGATTATCTAACAAGCACGTCCTTGATAGTGGACATGGTTCAAATTAACTAAAATCACGATATTACCATATCTAGTTTATCTACGGTTGCAATGTTACCTATATTCAGTTTTTCAAGCGTGGTCGGTTTCTTCAAATTTTAATTATTTTGCGCATAGCAGGGGTAAGTTACAATTTCAAAGACATTTTATTTACAATATCAGAGCCTCTGGCGTCTTCATCTAAAACCTGGAAATACTTGTCCCTCTTTTCAGATAACAGCAGTTAGATTTCCATGCACTACCAGGAACTGTTTTTAGCAAACTTCCCAACAAATATTTCCAAATCATTATATTTGGTCACCTATATTTCCAGAGAACTAGTGTTACATTTTCATCCTGGAAGCAGGCTTGCTATTTTTATATTTATATCAGAGATCCAATTTTTCCTACTTTTGTAGGACTTCTTACTTTTTGGTGATGTGGGTGGCGCAACCAAGTTTCTTACATTGCTTTAATATGTTTTAAGAGTTTTTTTTGTGTTAGCTTCAAGCCAATTAAATAAAAATTCAATGTCAGATCTCTGTTCCTAAAAGTTATTCAATCCTAGAAACAGAGATGCCATTTTCAACTGATGAAAAAGTAGGAAATATTTTTCCTACTTTTTTCCAGAACCATTTTTGAGAAAAAATACCCTTAAGGCTTAGAGTTCTGACACTAGATTTTCATTTGAATAGCTTGAAACTAACACAAAAATACTCAAGAACATATTATATTTAAATGATGTCGGAAAAATTGGTTCTGTAATCCAAAATCATCAAAAAGTAGGAAATCCTACAAAAGTAGGAAAAAGTGCACTGTGTGGCATCTCTATAGAAAAAAAGTAAGAAAAAGTTTCCTACTTTTTCGTCAATCGGGAATGGCATCTCTGTTCTATAGATTTTATAGACTTATACTTTAATCTCCATATTTTCTACTGAATCTTAAGTTCACGAATAACACGATACCCTAAATATATGTTGTGTTTCATTTTATTTTGGATTTCAGCATAGTATCAATAGTATTAAGTATGCAATAAAATACAAATCGGTGACAGCAAGCTGAGGCAAAGCCACTTAGAATATTTTGAACTGTTATGAACCGAACTCACGAAATATTATGTAACATAACTGAAAAACAAGGAAAATATTGAAGTTGTTTGCGAAATATTTAAGATACACGACAATACATCTTAATGATGTTATGGTTCTCCATGACTTATATGAACCGTTAATATCAATTAAAATAAAACAATGAAAAAGCACTGCTCTGCACTGCTCTGTATTTGTTTGGGGGAGTTTCACGGATAACCTTATATAAATATTATGTAGATGAATATATATTCAATTAACATAATAATACCACTGAGCTCAATAGCAAAGACACATTACACATTTAAATGTGAAAATGAGGAACATAGCAACGCGATCGAAGAGGTGAAACTCAATGTTCGTTTTCACTAGAAATAAAACAACCTAGCATACATGATTTTCGATAGGTTCACTATTTACCAAAACTTCAATGGATCTGGAGCACATCACTTTCCATTACATTTCACTACAACTATCAGTACCGTATTTCTAAAATGAAATGTATGCAGAATAACAGAAAACGTAGGTAAACAGATTATTCACACTATATGTATGACAGTCAAATCTACATTTGTAGTGAAGGCGAACTTACAGCGAAAAGAAAATCTTTCCTATATAACATTATCTTAAAATCAATAATGATGCTGCTCTTGTCAAAATTCAAGTTGGATACTGTGCTTAAAACATGAAACTACAACTGCTTCACAAATATCTACTGAAACAGCATAACCTTTTACACTAATCATAATCTTTGGTAACTACCGGTAGTGATATAAGAGCTCGAATTTCCATAACAAGAACAGATAGCATCCTTTGCACGGGTATTGTAACATCCAAATTCTCATCAGCGTCATGGGGTTTTATAATCATGATATTGCTTGGCATGATGGATAGGGTGATCTAAGTATCACAGAATATACTTACAATCTATTTTCAGCTACCGGTTACTTCACCTAACACGCAATTCAAGTTAAAACATTCAAACATAACATTTATGACAATCACCACTGTAACAATGATTCAACCCAGAAAATAAATAAGTGGATCCTCAGCAGTAAAACAAACCAATACTAGATCAAAAGCGCCATTGATTTAATGGATCAAGTTAAGTGCTGTAGGCACTTAGGGGCCGGTGTATCCCAAGATCTAATGGAGAGGGCTTAGGCCAAGATATTGAGATATTAATGATTTAGATATTTTGATGGTAGGTCTAAAAAAATGACACTATAGTGACAATTTCACAAATAATTTAATCTTTGAATCATTTAAATCTTAAATCTGTGTTTGACACTGACACTGACAGCACCAGAGAACTTATTGACAGTGTGACGCCTATGTTTTAACATTGAATGGGAATGATTCAGACACTGACAGTGACTTAGGCCTAGACATATTAAAGTTCAGATTGAATATTTTGATGGTAGGTAAGAGAAAATGACACTATAGTGACAATTCAACAAATAATTTAATCTTTGAATCATTTTGAACAGTCAGCCTCTAGGGCTAAGACTGCACCATCTGTAAAATATTATTGCAAGCGTTTCCAGACCTAAAATGATCAAAGTATATGCTATGTAGGACCCTCACATATATGAGAACATAGATATATACATGAATTTCATTTTGATAGGCCTAATAAGGTCTAAATAATTATTTTTCAAATTGCCAGTGTCCGACCAAATGCCCGAGTTGCTTTGACATCCAGCTGTCAGCATCTAGGCCTAAGACTGTAACCATCTGTAAAATATTCTTGCAAACGTATCCAGGCCTAAAAAATAATCAGACCATTTGATATTTAGGACCCTTACATATATGAGAACATAGATATATACATGAATTTCATTTTGATAGGCCTAATAAGGTCTAAATAATTATTTTTCAAACTGCCAGTGTCCTCCTCCTGTCCGATCGATCCGAGTTTAGGCCTAGATTTCAACGGCATAATTTCAAATGCTGGAAAAAATATATGAACCCACCCTTAAGGCCTGGAGTCCTCAATGCGTTTCAATGCGTATATCCTCCACAATTGATGCGTTTAATGTCATCCTGGTTTCCTGAGTTCAATGTATAGATGCAGGCGTGATGGGGAGAGAACCCGGCGAAGGGTTGACGGCGCCATGTTGACACTGACAGTGACAGTGCCTCCACGTGTCCGATTGATCCAATGTTTTGCCTTCGATACGAACGCATAGTTCCCGCATGAGTTTTCAATGCATTGTATGCATTTAAGGGTGTCCATTCGTCCAAAATATATATATTGAAAGCATCAGATACCGCTGTAATCCAGGCGGAGAAGGCGCAGCCCCCGGTAACAACCAACCGTCCCCGCCGGCAGCGCGGGGCGGTCTGGGCTCTGTCACCGTGTGCCTCCACGCGTCCGATGCGGAGAGAACCCGGCGAAGGATTGACGGCGCCATGTTGACAGTCTGTGACAGTGACAGTGCCTCCACGTGTCCGATCGATCCAATGTTTTCCCTTCGATACGAACGCATGATTCACGCATGAATTGTCAATGCGTTGTATGCGTTTAAGGGTATCCAGACGTCAAAATATATATATTGAAAGCATCATAAATCGCGGTAATCCAGGGATCCAGGCGGAGAAAGAGGAGGCTCCCGCCGAAACGTCCACCCCGCCGGCCTGCCCGGGGCGGTCTGACCTATATTATAGGCTAGATGCCTTTTCACCGGGTCGACGCGACGGAATACCAAGAAAATAGCGCGATGCATTTACGCGTTTAGACGCGTTATTTCGCAATCTTTGGTTTTCTAGACTTTGACATGATCATCTATGTATCCAAATGTACCTCTGTATATATATTTGACCCGTAAGAACGACCGATTTCATGGTGAAATAGGCATGCAAATTTGTTGAATATTCATATATTGACCCAGATCCCTTCCTCCCCGATCGAAAGTGGGACACGAAGAATGCCGAAGATACCCGACTACCGCCGATCTAACCGGATTTTATTTCGCGCTAATATATCTAATTTGACCAATTTGGGACGGATTTCTCCATTCCTGCTTGTTCTATAGATGACAATTGATATTAATATCAGCCCAAATAAGCCCAAATGCTTGGATTTAAGCCCAGAATCGATCGGCAAAATGTCGTGCATTGCCCTGGCACTCCGGGGGGTCCTTTCAACAAAGTGACCATAAGTACTCTTCACCAAAGTCTATGTCTAAGAGGGCGGCGAGCGCGCCAGATTCAAAAGACCAGAACCGACTCGAACGTCTAACTGGCTCACCGGCCCTCAATAAATAAGGTGGTTCTCTCTTGAACAATCTCCATAACAAGTGCACGGTGTGGAAATATATAAAAAATAAAACAACTTTACTCAAAACAACATTTTGATCACTTTCAGTACATGAGATACTTCAATGGAACATCCCATTCAATCATAACAATTTTTTTGTTAATAGCTATTCACGGAATGCCCATCATATCTAAGAGGTGGTTTATTTTGACGTTGAGCCAGTCTGTCTGTTTCTTCCTCAGCTTGTTGACCCAGGTTGGTGGGAGGTTGCTGTAGCCGTACCTACAGCCGATAAAGGCCCCGACTAGGGCGGCGTTAGTGTTGCTACAGCCACCGTGACTCATCACACTAGTCACGGCCGTCCTGCAACATAGGGGGCATACAGATGATTTCTAAGTGGAATAGTTGCAACAAATAATAAAACTTGAAATGTACTCAAAATAGAAAAAAATAGTAAATGAGTTCGGTTTCTTATACATCTGGGGTCAAATTTTAACTTGATGGGAATGAACGTAAGCATTGTTACGCTGAACAGTTTTCACTTTTTTAGAAAAAAAAAAGTAACCCTTGGTCCAATACACTTTTTAGATTTTTGCATCTTTTTTTTATTTTTTTATCTTTATCATCACATTTTCGCCCATGTAAATCGGATCCCTACACTTCACTTTTCCTGCATAATCTCTCTATTCTTGGAGCGGATATGAAATAGCCCAAAAGGTTGAACACAACTTGTTATTACGAGTTATCTTTATTGGGAATAAAAGTAAAAGGCATACTTACGTGTAGTCCTGGTCCATACGAAGTGATGCTGCTACGACAGACAGCGTTGTGAGTACATGGTCCTCATGTCCAACTTCACTGATAACAATACTAAAAAGAGATACAGATGTACCAGTAGCACCGATAACTCGAGTACTTAAACTATTGACCATTCAATTATTCAACTATTCTATTAATTGAAATGTCTCTCAAAACGCTTGCCAAGATGATAGATAATTAATCTTGATGTATGGATAAAAATTATAAGTAGCTGATTGGAAACAATGATATATCTGGAACTATGTTTGACTATTTTACTTGACTTATGATATTGTGTGAAATCTGAAATGTTGCAAAATTTACCTATCATAGCTCGTGTGGGCCAGTGCACTCTTCAAGGCTTCAACATGCCGTTCGTCTGAGACGAATTTCAAACTATTAGTCTTGGCTTGTTCTAATACCTCCTCGACAACTTCGGGTAGGCTAAGGTTCTGTGTACCCTATGAGATATAAAATGTATATGTTAGTTTGAAAGAAAGGCAAAAGAAACCAGACACGCACAATCTTAAATACAAAAAAGTGAACTTCAAGACCGGTACCCTGAGATTTATCAAACTCTGCCACACACAAAAATGAGTAAAGGGTTGCTTGGTGAAAACTAGGTGGAATCTAGCTGATATATAAAGGTGGGTATTACTCTAATACTGGATCGATTTTAGTTTCTAATAATCATTTTTCCTTTGTTAATCATACTTCATTATTTAAACCTGATTTGAGTTCCCTAAAGCTTAGAGATCTACCTGTGATTTAATGTTCATTACCTGTAGCATTAGGGCGACAATGGTGGCGGTGATAACACTGGCCGCTACACAGCGCGGGTCAGCGTGGGTGGCCCGGCATATCCGCACCGTGTTGGACGTTACCTCCTCTAGGTCATGGAAGTGGGGCACACCTAAACAAACATACGGAATATTATTGGAGCTACAAACAATGAAATGTTACTCTAGAAGATGTATTTTTGAGGGGAAAAAAGATAGATATGGTACGTCGCATTGTTAAAGCGGTATGGAAAGAAATATTAAATGAACATATAAAAAAAAGGAATAGACATGTAGAATACTGTATGTATTATACATGCTTACCGAGAAGTAGACTTCTGCATAGAGCGCCATTGTCCATGTACAACGAGTCCCGATGACTTTCAGACCTCGTACCTACGAGTTCACGAGCAGCTTCATGTGGGTTTGACTCAAACGTTGCACTGTTAACGACCTTGGGTAAAAACAAAACAGTATACTTAGTTGCTTTAGAGTTTACGCATTCAATAAATAGAAGGTGTTTTATATTGCGAATGCTCTATAAGGGTAATTAAAAGGTTCCAAACAGCAAATTGATATACAGTTTTTATCCATTCTTAGATTAATCATAATTATATTGCATAAAATAGTCTTCCAATATGTAGAACGTGAGAATAAAGATCGAAACATGAATAGGCAGTTAGCATTCAATGCAGCGGTGACAAAATGGTCAGGCCCACGCAGGCAGGATAAGTGATTTGCATTACAACATGAGTATAATAACCCAACCAAATAAGCTAGGTTTTATGTCACTAACCTTGGCAATTGTGTTAGAGGTGTTATAGCCCTCCGAATCACCCAGATCTTTAAAACCAGAGTGATACCAGACTTTAAGGCGTTTGGCGAAGTCCAACTCGTCCACCACTCCGCCCCACCCTAATAAGGAATCCAGGATAAGGACCTGAAGAGTAGGAACATACGTTCAAAGTTTGGAGGAAAAAGCTTATCAATATCATTTCAATGTCTTTCAACTATAAAAAAAATAGCGATATTGATGATGTTGGAAGGAAATATTTACAACTACCAGGTATCCAATTTTAAAGAAGCAATTTATGGGAGGTATAATAGGTGCAGATGATAGCACTATTCCAGCAATCCAGAAAACCTTGAATTGAATTTCGCTTAATCTGATATTCCTACATTACTATTCCAATATAATATTTTGATAACAATGGGATTTGGTCACAGAAGACATCGTATTTCTTACAAGTTGGTCGAAGTCCGAGGTCCAGTCTCCCTGCCTCCATCGCACACGGTGCTCGTCACGGATTATATCAGAGTAGGTTATGTTGTCCAAGTTATAGTGGAAGTCTACTTCGTCTGGGCTCATGTAACTTGTAGCAATACCGATAGCATCTCCAATAGCTGCACCGTAAATTAAACCTGCAGAAGATGAAAGCAAAGGAACTGATATTCATTCTTTGTGTTATGCTATTGAAAATCAGATTTCTAAGTAGAATGTGTTCTTTTAAAAAGATTATCGAATGAATTAGCCACAAAGATTTGAGATTGAAATTGATTTGTCCCTTTAAGTTTAAAAATATGGAAAAACTTCTTCCAGTGTTTTATTTTAAACAGCTCGGGAAACAGCCTCTTAATGCAATGAGATGTTTCAAAGTACAATATTTTGTGACGATTTTGAAGCTTTTAAACCAATTGCTGCTTACCTATGATTTTGTCTCTAAGATCTACAGCATCTAACGCTGTCGCCTCCCGTGGCGGCATGAGAGGAGTTTTGATTCTGCTCGGTGTGTTGGTTGTGTCTGTTTGCGCCTGTTAATTTAAAGGTGTAATTATAGAAGTTGTAGTAAATGTACAACAGTCACCAGACTCCACTGTATTGAGTTCACCAAATCGTATAACCTAATAAAGAAGTTAGCTTCAGACCAAACCCGCAATCAAGGGTTGTGTAAACGTTGATTCGTTTTAATAAAAGTGTCAGTTTCATATAACCTAAGTAGATTTGTATATACTTACATTACCATGCCAATAATGTTTTTGTTTTTTTTAGCAAAACACTGAGTTCGAGCATGCTATAAATATACATGTAAATAGATTGGCAGGGATAGATTGGGGGGAGGGGGGAGTCTTATAACACAAAAGTTGGGCTGTGGGGTGGGCGCATCTGAATTTGCCAATAGTGCCCTACCCCTTTCTAATATGAATACCCAGCCCTTGATTGGATAGATTTTGTGTAATCTGGTGGCCGTGGTAGCCACAGTAACAACAAAGTTTTTGTTTCAAATCTTGAATCCTAAATATATTTCAAAGTATTAAACTAAAGTATTAAACTAAAAACTGGTAGAATGCACATAACTTGTGACATAAGACTCACCTGTATGTATTGTGCCTGTGCGGAGTGCGGGTTGGGTACTGAAGTATGGAGCTGATTGCCCCTCACACGCGGGAAGATATTCCCTTTAGGTTTGGCTTCAGGCGTCTTGCCCACATCGCAATGTTTCTTGAGATACTTGATAATGGCCTCTGATCCCTCACTACACATAGCCTGGGGTGGGGTGATCAGTCGGTTAGCACCAGCCAGGATCACTTTAATAGACTTAGATGATCCCAACGACGGAGGCAGTGTTTTCAGTTTATTATGACTCACATTCAGCCTAGTCAGAGATTCCATTTTCCCCAAGTCCTCTGGCAGTTCTCTGATCCCATTGTAAGATAAGTCTAGTTTTTCTAGTTTGACCAGATGGAGAAAAGAGGCTGGAAGCTCTTTAATTTTGTTGTTATGTAGTAGCACAGTTTTTAGATGGAAGAAGAGGCCAAAACTCTCTGGGATGGCAGTCAGTCTGTTGTAGCTTAGATTGAGATAGGAGAGGTGGGGAAGACGTAGGGGCAGCTCTACGGGAAGTTCCTCGAGGGAGTTGAATGATGCGTTCATCCTTTCATATAATGATACTGAATCTCGGATGTTCCAGGGTATCTCCGTTAAACATGACTCTAAATTCTCGCCTTTTATGTGCTGAAACAAGCAAACCATTTGTGGATTATATTATCAAGTTTACACTCCGAGTTATACATTTGGATTGAAGATATAGTCAATTTAATAGATTAGATTGTGGCCAAGAAGATCCAAGAATGAATACTAGGGAAATCAAATCCCCGATAGATCTACGTAAAATTATTTAAATAAGACAAAAAAGAAAAATAAGAAGTTATTAAAAAGTGTAAAAAGAGTACAGCAATTCATACCTTACAATAGTTCTTGTAATTCACTTTCCTGCTGATATCAAGCTCCTTTCTCTCATCATCCCTTACAGGAGCAAGATCGTGCATCTCTACGTTCCCCATTGTGAATAACGGAGGTTCACCAATTTTCGGACATACACCTATTTTCGGACAGTTGGCCATATTTCCCAAATTATTGGCTTGAATTAGCATATGATTGTTCCATAAATATTATTTATGTCAATAAATTTGGCCTCAGGTACTTTCCCAGTGATTTAAAGTCTAAATAGAATGTTTTCATTGTGTATTTACATATTTAAGCAGGAAAAATAGACAATATTACAAATTCTGGTGCAGCAAAATGGCATTTTTGGTGCACCTGACGGTTTTGACACAATTTTTGCAGTATGATGGTTGATAAGTCACAAATTACAGAAAAACAAGTCATCAAAATCCAATATTACACTACTTCCTAAGGTAATACATTTAAGTAATAGCAATTCACTTGAAAATATGTGAAATTTATATTTTGCCTCAAAAAGTGACATTTGATTACAGAAGTATGGTGTCCGAAAATAGGTGAACTGGTGCATTAGGACTATTCTATTGAAATACCTTGTAATAATTAGAATAACTTTTACAGTGTCTTTCCTCAAGCCATATTGATATATTTTTTTGTGAAAATAGTACATTGCATCCTCCTGAGCAATAATTCTATAGTTTCTACTGAATCTATCAAGAATTTTATGTTTTATAGATAAAATTCATAAAATGTATGAGCTTTTATGAGAAAAAAGTTATTGAAAGTATTTATTTGCATACATTTTTAAATGGCGAGACACTAAATAGCCAACACATTGATTAGATATTAAAAAAAAGTATCCACAATTGGTCTGGCTATGGACAAATGAAATACAGGTGCTATGCTAGCATTTTGATGGAGAAAAACAATCTTGTAAGATTTTTTTTGTAGGTAAAATGTAGGGTGGCACATCCACCATTTTTACCATTTTAACTGTCCGAAAATAGGTGCACCTGTCCGAAAATTGGTGCACCTAACTCTAAAATATGAATGTAACCCTATTTAGTTAGAAACATTGATTTCATAAATTTTTTGATAAGTTTACATGCAAAACATATTTAGAATTGGTTTCAGGCCAAATATGACACATATTAGTAGTTTTTATGAGCATTGGATGCATTTATATGCAAAAGTGTCCGAAAATTGGTGAACCTCCGTTAAAACCGGGAATTTAACTGTTTCCTTGTGCCTTCACCGTTTCAATTCAAGTCTTCGAGTTCAGTTGGAATTTACATGTGATGCCATGGATATGCATTTTTTTGCCAGCTACTCTTCCTTATCTGCCAAATCTACACTTTATAGTTTAGGTCAGCAGTCAGCATGTCAACATGGTCATGTCCCTCATGAGTCCAACTCAAGACTTGAAAACATCCTGGATCAGCATGGCCAATGGGAATGGACTTTGGACGCAGATTGCTTACATCCTTATCAGTGCCAACGTGTCACTATAAACAACACTCTGACCTAGCTTCTACTCCCGCATGATCCGCGTCAGGACAGGAGCACTAACGGATCTATGACTTTAGGACCATGCCAGTGCAGTGCCAGCGGGTGACCCCTAAAAATAAACTAAGTTGTGGGACGTGGTCTCTGCAGGTGCACGTTTTGGCAAAAGTATCCACTGTTCTTCTCCCCATTTGTTATCCGATAACATTGGCAGGTCTCGCACACATGCCATGTGTGTTACTACAGAAGTGAGAATGTTAACCAGTCACATTAAAACCCATTATGGCATAGAAATATGCCAAGTTAGTGGAGTAGGCGGCCACAAGCGAGTTGCAAACAGACGACGCGGCAGGGGGATTCCCTGACCTCATTTCGGATCTTGTGCGATACGTCATCCTTTTGTGTGCAATTGTAAGAGGGAATTCCCGCAATGGCAGAGGTTGCAGCTGAGAGTGGTAAGGCGATATTTCCTGGCATATTTTAGTTATGTTTTGGGACATACCACCCCAGATCTCTTAAAAACTTCAGCACTAAACCAGTCTTTGGATGGACTAGTGTTTAGCTAAGATTAGTCAGAATTTACGGTCCAGAACATATGTTTTTTGGTACGGCTTCTGTTACGGTGTTAGGATCTGTTAGTTTCATCAGTCAGTTAAGTTAGCTTCTCAATTCGGTTCTGGAAGTTCTCCTATGGCAGTGACTGAGTGGCAGTGACTGCTGCCAGCTGTCCATGATCATTACCAGTTATGCCTCAGTTTTGTTGTTTGAAATTTGTCAATCCCGGCCCTAATCTGGGGTCCTATCTTCCTAACTGATTTCAGTCATTAGATCTAGGCTAATCAGGTTAATTTTGATTAGTAGATCTATCTCATTGAGTCAGGGCTTGACAAATCAGTTTAAAACTTGGTTGCCCACTGGGCAACTAGACTCCTGAATGTGGTTGCCCAGCAACAAAAAGTGGTTGCCCAGTAACATCTGAAGAGAAAAAGGTAAAATAGATGAAAAATTATTGTGTTCAGGTTTCATTGGCCCAAAAATTAGGCCCAAAAAAATAGGGTAGGTTGGTCGATACCTTTTTTTATTATGGATAGACCATTTTAGTGACACATGATTTTAAACATTAACAATTTCCTAGATTTGCCTTCCACGAGACTTACTATCATCTAGAATGAATTTTTTCACATTATGTCATTTTGTGCCTACAAGTATATATTTTTTCTTTAATTTTAATTCAAATTTTATCAAATATTCCTCCAAAATAAAAGTTAGGGTAGGGCCAAAAGTAATTAGGGTCGGTCGAGATACCGGAACAGAACTTTTTCTTTTTTTTGGTGGCCATAGACACCAGAAAATGCTGACATGTTAAATTACATTTTTGTTGACATGTAGGCCTAACATTACATTCTCGATATTCCTAGAATTTTCCAAAACTGGTGATATAGACTACATTTCAAAAGGCCACAACATCATAGATCTACTAGAACTTAAAGATACTAAAGATGTATGGTTTTCAGAATTTTAAATTACATTTACATAGATCTACCTTTTCTTGTATTAAGAGTCTTTGGAGTGTCCTATCATGGACCTAGATCTATGGGTCTAAATGACGTGGTTAAAATGTGTCGTTTGCGTTTACTATTTAAATACTACATCTAAAATTATGTCCTTTAGCATGTAGCATTCTACACACTGAACTTACATCAAGCCATACCAAGAACCAGCGACCAGCCTGTCCATCTGGTTGCTTTTTTGTTAAACTGCTTATTAAAGGACCTGTGGGAACCAGGAAATTGGGTTGTGACCCCTTCATTTAGTTCCACTCTTGCCCTCTATGTGGTGTCATGGTGTTGTGGTTAGGACTCCCACCTCCAAACGCAAAGGTTGTGGGTTTGAATCCTGAATGAGTTTGTTGTTGGAATGACTCATTGCCAGTGTTTTTCAGCCTGGCGAAGCCATTTGTTGAAAGATAATTAATAGATACTGTATTTTTACGATTTATTGGAGCATTCATTATCACTCTCGTCAATACAAAAAAAGGAAGCAGATCCCGATAAGTAACTAATCAGTGGCTTAATAGATGCATTTAACTACCCATATTTTGTTAATGTATCGACTTTAGTCTTTTTCCAATTACTCATTTTCATTAAACAGATTCTATCAAAGATCACAAAGAAAATGAAGAGGACCCATCAAAACCACGTCAACCCCCACAACCAATACAGAACGGCCACGTCCCAACAGCAAAACCAGTCGCAGAGAGCAAAACACAAGCCCCATATGGTTGGTAATATTATGATGAAACGTAGTAGCAGGGCTATCAAATACGTAATAATACATTGTAAAGGCTTAAGTTCAAAGCTGTGCATCAAGCATTGGCCACTTTTAAATAATAAGTATTTTATTGACAACAGAGAAGTTTAAAACTGTCAGAAAAAATATCCATTTGCGAATTTTGCTTTCTAAAAATAAATGTTTTTTAGTTTAAAAATGTATACAGATTATAATACTCACTGTATCAAAGACCAGATGACAGGTGTAGATCTACATACCAATATCCTTTATGTCATAAAATGTGATTTACAGAATTAGGGACTCTAGACGACCATAGCGATGACGAGGGGGAAGACGACTTGGACTCGGAGGGACTTCCCGAAGGTCACAATTATGAAAACGACGGGGATTCTAACTACGAGGACGAGGAAGACGACCCTGAGGACATCCCCTACCCGGGCCTCACCTTACAACGGAACCCCCACCCTGAACTGCCCGAGACCGTCACCATACTGGAGACGGAGGACGGCGGCAAGGTCTACGTAGTGGGCACGGCACATTTCAGCCACAGCAGCCAAGAAGATGTGGCTAAGGTAAACTATGTGACGGCTAGAAAACTAGGTTTATGTGTTGATGTGTCTCTATCCTGTTTCTGTTCCTGTTTTGAAATTCCCGAGAAAAGAATCTTATTCACACAAAACGCATTTCATTCTATAAAGTTAGATGGCAACATGATATTTGTACTTTTATCTTGAGTATTTCGAAAAGTTGTTTAATATTTTTCAAAAATAAGTCTTAGCTGCCTATTATGTTGATGACATAATCAACCTTGTAAATTCCATTGGCTTTCTAAATCTTTCATATTAGTTACATCGGTAAAGTTGCCAAAATTAAATTCCATGTACAGCAAAATGAATATTTCAAATAACCTCGTGTGCTGTAGACGATTCGTGAGACGTTACCAGACGTGGTGCTGGTGGAGTTGTGCTCCTCCCGCGTCAACATCCTACAACTTGACGAAGCCACGCTACTGGAGGAGGCCAAGAACATCAACTTTGATAAAATCAGGGCAGCAATCAAACAGGTAGCTATCATGGTAGAAAATATATTGAGTTAACGTAGGAAGTTGAGTAAGTCTTTTTCAATTTGGATTAATGCAGGACGTTAAATTTAATACATGATCTTCGACCGCTTTACGCAGTATACAATAAAGATAAATTGATTCTAAGTTTTGGGTCTTTATGGAACTTACAATAAGGTGCCTGGAATTCAGATTTAACCGTTAAAGCAATGTTTTTCCTTATCTCCTTTGTCAGAGCGGCATGGTTCAGGGCATTATGCACCTTCTACTACTCAGCATGTCGGCCCATCTCACCAAACAGCTGGGGATGGCCCCCGGAGGGGAATTTAGGAGGGCTTTCCGAGAAGTATGCTTTTTCTACTTTGTATAGTAACAGTGCTTCATCATTCCTATTTCTAAAAAGCCTAAAACACTACTAGTCTAGAAATACACATAGTTTCTAGGTCACGTTGCACCTGGATTAACAATTTCAAATCATGGCTATTTGCGAAGTGTTTACATTGATTTTTTTTGCCGTTTTGATTTTTATACACGTATGCTATTTTGTAGCTCATTTTTATTGACCGTGCTAAATGTGTTTCACGGTTTTGAGGTGCCACAGCTACAATGAAAATACCACTGCAAATATAACTTAGTATTTTTCACAAAAATGTACAAGCCATATAATTATATAGAATGTGTCTTGTTATATCAAAGGCCCAGCTCATCCAGGGTTGCCGAGTACACCTGGGTGACCGCCCAATACAGATCACTCTGAGGAGGGCGCTGGGGTCACTCTCCTTTTGGCAAAAAGTGCGGCTTGCTTGGTATATGATTACTTCAAAAGAACCCATCAGGTAAAGACAAAAACTTCTATATTTTAGAATAAATCTCGATATTAACTTTTGCGATGATTTATTAGTAAAATTCCCTGAAGTAATGAGACTTCACATTCCTAGGGTATTTGATTTATAAACAAAGGCCATCAAAACTAGTTCGTATTTACATATGAAATAAGCTTGGGACTTTTTGAGCAAATGCTTTAGTTACCACCATAGAATTGGTAGGATCCTAATAGATCATAAATTCTTACACACCCTCGTTAGAGATATTTAAATATTTCAAAGCAATTCGTATAGTAACTTTGACATAGTATACACAATTATAGACAAAAGTTATGTATGTTACAATGCCAAATTGACAATGCCAGTGGAGTCAAAGTAGTACTCTTCTACACCATCTCAGTACAACGATAAGTAAGCTCTCTTATAGCGCCGAGGAGGTGGAGCGGTGCAAACAGCGGGACCTGCTGGAGGAGATGTTACGGGAGATGACGGGCGAGTTCCCCGCCCTCAGCCACGTCTTCGTCACCGAGAGGGACATGTTTCTCGCCAACTCCCTGCGCCTCGCCGCCAGGCCCCTCCTTAACCCAGAATCCACGGAGGAAGGTACAAGAACAACTGATTTTTTAAAATAAATATCAATATAGTGTGCCATGATTTTTTTTAAAGTTGTATTATGTTAAAAAAAGATAGTATGAATCAGAATTGACCTAGTTGAAAATAACGTCTATCGACGTTTGTGAAAGTGTTTATTGACGTGGACGAAGAGAAAAATATGAAAAAAAAGAGTATTACGGGTTGGACATATTTGCGCTTTTATTGATAGAGAGGTGTGTTAGGACGTGGTCCGGAAGGTTGTCTTGCACACAAAACAAAACATTTTCTAATAAATAAAATAAGAAAAATAACTAACTTTTTCCAAAATAGTTTTTTCTATGTATAAGCTTTAATGTTATTGAAAATGCGTTACATTTAAAAGATATGTTGTTCAAGTCTACCGTTATAAAGGTTAGATAATATTATGATATTGATTTCTCTTTGACAGAGCCGTCCATTACGCCGGCCGTCGTGGTGGGCGTGGTTGGCATCGGCCACGTACCAGGCATCGTTGACAACTGGAACAAACAAAACAACATCAAAGAACTCATGACGTGCGTACATTCACTTTTTTCTTATTGATCTTGATGAAAAACGCGCCTTGACCTTGATGAAAAAAGTTGATGGCAGTAAATTATGGTAGTCGCAAGTACAACGAATTCAGTCAGTTGAATAGATAACACAATCCAGTGTCTTGGAAATTTCACAAAAGTGAAATTGTGAAATATTTATGTATGTTATTTGCTTATTTGACGTTGTGTGTAACCTGAAATATTCAACTGAATACTGCTGCTTCTGGCGTACCTAAGGTGGACATTTGTTGAAAGGATTAAAACGCAAATCTGTGTTGCAATGAGTCAAACAGGTAGGGTCCATGCATGAGGTCTGTGATACGAATTATGGGTTCGTCTGAAAAAAACATTTCTGAGTTCTGCGTAAGAGTACATAGACTCGGCACCCGTGGCTGTAGTTAATAACCAATCAGTTTGATTCACAAATATTAATAGGATTGTGCTCTTTGCAGGTTACCCCCTTCGTCGGCCCTGAGCGGCGTGGTGCGGTGGACGACCCGTGCCGCCGTGGTCGGCCTCCTGTCCTGGGCCGGCTACAAACTCTTCAGACTCACCTCAGACGTCATCGTCTTCACCTATCACAACGTCCCCCTCAAAGTGCCCCTGAAATGACACCACCTCAGGGCATTCTAACCGCTATTTGAGTTGTTTTTTGTTTTTTTAAAAGGAAGACAGCTAGATTAATTTTAGTTTTTTTTGTTTGGTTTTGCTTGAACTGGTCAGTGGACGTGCTGAGACTGGGTTTTCATTTTGCCCTCTTGTCTTTCTTTGAGCCTTTCTGCTCACTTTTTCCACTGACGTGCCTCCCTTTATGGGGCACAAGGTGTGTTTCTTTTTTCTTTCTGTCTATCCTTGATTTTTATTTTCAAAGAAGATTTCTTTAAAGTGAACATAGAACCTAACGCAAACTGATACCATCTGTATTTGCTTTTTTCTGTTATTTTTTGTTTGGTTCAAGATTCATATTATCACTTGATGCGAATTGTATTTACTTGGTGTGAAGGGACTTTAAAATACTAAAATAGGTGATAGGTTTATACACGTTGCTACCAAAACTATTCTTCGAAAATGTATAAATGTAGGCACTTTCAATAGAGTAAATCTGCAAGAGTATATCAGAACTATATTGCAAAGAAGAAAACTGAGCATTTGCAGAGAAATTATTCCTTTCAGTAACTATTCACAAACATTATTGGGTAGTTAGCTTTCACATATTTGCCTACCGTAATCATCATTGTACCACAATTTGCTCCATTTTGCAATACTTTACGATAGTGGAACATATCAACAGATTTTTCTCATCCGAGGAAGATAACCAGAGCTATAAATGATACAAAGTAGAGGTAAAATACTAACAATGGCCCAAACTTGGCATTTCTTTCAACACGCGATTTAAAAAAGAATCATATTGTATATACAAATTCAACACGCAACTGTACTCAGGTCAGTTAGTCCTCAAGTTCCTGAAATAGATCTATTTTCATTTTCATTGAACGAAGGAATACTTTCTCTTAGAAAAACAATGCAAAATCTCTTTCATACGAAGAGGACGTGCACTATTTTTTAAATGCCATTTATAAGAAAAATAATGGGCGTTGGTTCTGTACTATAATTGTGTACAATTATCTACAACACGTGCAAATCACGTATGGTCACAGATTTTGTACGCGTTTTGTGATAACCCGTTTCAACAGTCCGTGCTATTTGTATATTAGGCCACATGCACTGCGCGTTCCATTGAGCTGTTTCACGCCAAGTTTTACTGCTTTTATATCATTAGAAAAAAATTGCTGTTATTGTCGTTTATCAAAGAGAGATTAAGAAATAGTTCATAAAGTTTAGGGTGCGGATATGAATACTACTTCCTACAGCGTATCTGTGGCGTGATTGTAAAACTTTTTTGAAGTGGGAATTTGGGTGGACAATATGTTAAACAATTGGTAAATTAAAAAAACGTAGTTTGATTTTGAATTTATTTTTTTCATATATAGCGTGACACCTTGGTACGACGCCAAGATTTACTGCCAAAAATAGGACGGATTTGTGTGGTCCTAATTGTTTTTGATGAACACAAAGAATGATCACGTTAGTAGAAGGAATGAGTAAGAATAATGTTCTTATCACATAAAAGAATGATCACATAATTGGACGGAAGGAGTAAATTATGTTTCCATTTTAGATGAACATCACATAGGATGATCACGTAATACGAAGGAATTAGTAAGAATAGTGTGTTCTTTTCACATGAACATCACATAGTAGAACTACGGTTGGTAACGGGAGAACGTACATAGCCGATACAATTCTTGTTAATAAATTTAACCCTGTGTCTTCTACCGTTCAAGGTAAACTAGATTAAAAGATATGTACACTGAGGTGTACCATAGATGTATTTTATTAGTTATTATGAACGCCCTTTTTCCAAAGAGCGAACTGGTAGATCCAAATTACTTTATGTGAAGGGAAAAACTAGAAGAAGAAAAACTATGGAGAACTGATCATAAGATGATTCTTACAAATGTCCTCTTGGTTGTGAACTATCGTAGTACGTGTGCTAGTTTAGTTGTGTCCATATTTATGGGTGAATGGGCTTTCATAACATTGTATCCTCTGATAGTTCCAGGGCATTTTGTTGAAAGGTTGTTGAGTCGTTACAGATAAACTGTGTACGCAAAGTTGTTACATACGAAAAAGTTATTTACATTTAATTCAGTGTTTTATCACGAACACTCAAATACCTGTCATATAGCGAAGGAAGTTAGGTTAGAAAATACTAAACAAGAAAAGTAATACATATTTGAAAGAAATGTTTATGATATACTGGGTCTTAAAATGAATGTCGTGACTTGATATTTGCATTTCAAGGGGAGAGACGGGGTGGTCATACCTCGACGTCACTATAGGTGCGTTATTCTGCAGTTTCTGATACTACATGTATTTCTCAACGACAAAGAACCAAGGAATTTATATATATATTTGTCTCTTATGGCGTACTGTGTTATCTATTTGATGTTAAAATCAGATGCTCTCTTTTGCCCCGCCTTTTTTTTTTGTTCCTCCGGATTTATACCTGTTCTACAGTATGCATACCTTGGTTGCAATACTTTTAAGTTTCTTATATGCTGTTGGCATTCTGTTTCGATCAGAAGTTTTTTTTTCAATATAGTCATCCTCACCGGTTAATAGTTTTAAGTCATGCCACAGATGAAAAAGTGCAAGATTTCTATCGTGATCGATTGGGGCTCCTAACATTCATCCTGAATTATAACTTAGTCAAACGGCATTTGCGGATACTAACTGCCTTTGAACATATCGTTTGACCGTTTTACCAATGTATATTTTCTACATCACTGTACCCCACACCCCATCCAAAAAGAAAAAAAGAAAAAATTTTAGTTGCCGAAAAACATTTATGGAAAAATTTACCATCGGGCTCAAACGGTTAGTGTTTCCAAAACGTTTTATTCGCTTCTCTAGGGACGGTCCATTCAGGGACAGTTGGCATCGCAGACGTTTATCATAATCCCTCACTTTTGGTATTGAACTATATCTAAATAGGGGAGAATGCCACCAGTCGAAGTTTTAACAGAAGGTTGTTTTCACGTACCAGATATGACTTATACATGCTAATTGCCTACCGCAAGTGTCAGGAAATGCGTGTAAACTTGAATCTTTCGTTACAATAATGCATTTGCCTGAAAATAAGATTTGATATTCTAGGAGGAAAATAACCATTTTGTTTACCTAAATTATCGTGTTCAGGGTCCGAATAAGAAAAGGAACAACAGATAAAACATTACTTTTTAAAATGAATAAGTTGGAGGTTTGTTCTTACAACATACCAAACCTGGTAAATTATTCTTTAGAATATTATCCTTTTTCATTTTCTTTTTTTCCCTTTGTCTTACCCATGTTTATGCAGCTTTGCTTAGTTGCCTAGACATTCCACTGTCAGTAGTTATATTACCGTGGATGGCGCCACAGTTCCGTTAAGACGGGTATGAAGTGTCTTGGGCATTCTTAGAAACCATAATTTTGTGGTAGGTTTTATATATTTTCTGATCGTCGTGATTGTCCCATTTTTGGTTGTCCAGATTTCCGGTCTCCTAATAAAGATCTCTATATATCCAAATAGTTATTAAACCGGCAACAGAAGGGCGTATTTGAAACGGCCCTTTTTCAATTTCAGCCTGATACACCCTACAAAGGTTTCTATAAATATCGGTCCCGAAAAGGTGAACAATGATTGATTCAAGGTATATAACTAAGTTACAGATTTGGATAGGATAATTTACTTGACAGGATAATTGGGTTATTTCTTTGAATGATTTCTTAAAAACCAAACGTGTATGATGCTGACCAACATTCTTCGTACCACGCTACTGTGATTGTAGAGTAGCCCACTTTGACACTGTTATTATTATATACATGTCTTACGATTAAATTGTTGTTTTAATTCTTAACGATATATATGTATACATACTGCCGTTAGCAAGCAAGAGCTGTTGCTGCTTTATTACGGATGTGGTTTTCACTTGATGCTGTGGGATGGTTTTGAAAAAAAAGTGTATTTTAGGCTTCAGTTCTTCTCTATTATGTGAGAACTATCTCAGATTCCACCTTCAGCTGAGGAAAAGGGTGAGCCTTATTTTGTAATAAATTATTGACAAAATAAAAGAAATGCAAGACAAACTCAGTGTAGTTCTTCCGGATTCAAATTGTATAACATCTATATCAACAAGAGTAATTTATTGAGACTTTGATATTAATATTTACATATTGTGTCTCAATTATTATCTTGATATTTTAATTGAATTCAGACCTAACAAATATATCGCACAAGAATTCAAACCTTTCAAGTTTCTTTTTGATAAACCCTGTTATCTTGTCAGCGCATTTTATTGGTAAAATACGAGTTGGATGTTGGCCATAGTTTAAGAACTGTTTCACTTGTAGTATGAGCCATGCACTATGTGCATTTATTCTAACATCACTAGATGTACTACTTTTGAAAGCCTGTTCATATACAAGAAAGTTCCTCTTTGTGAAATAGTTAACAAACAAAGACGTGCTACTGAGATTTAAACAAGATATGAGATTTAAATAACATGAGATTTTAACTAATGAAAAACAAATGAAACTATCCTAAATCATTTGACAAAGACTACCTAATGCTAAACTAACCAGAAGAATTTTTGGGCTCGGCCCTTTTCTGGCTAAGAGATTAAGAAGAAACATAATCAAAGGTAGAAACATTGAAAAGAAAGAAACCATGCAGAGCTCGTTCACATAATTAGGAATGTTTACATATTTCAACATAATATATGTATATGGTTTTTTCATGCTTATCATCTCGAATGGTATACTTTACGTAAGCACTGTTTTGGGATTTATGAAACATTGAATCAGGAATATGAATTGAGAAAATACAGTTTTCTCCCTGAGTCATTTGGTACAGTGTTCAGTCGTCTATTTGAAATCACGTCCTTCAAGAATGGAAGCCATGTCGTTTAGGCTCTGCTCGGAGCAGGCGAGGAATCCGTTGACATCACGGTTAGGAGGGTAAGCAGTGACAATAAAGCCAAGCTTTTCATCTTGGACGCCATAACCTGAAGTAGAATAAAACGAAAATGAGCTATTACCAAACACAAAAGAATGCCAAATAATACTACTTTAACAAAAACATACCATTTGTAATTTCTTAAGTCCCTATTACTCGAATGGAATTACACAGTATACCGATTACATATTTTGCAGTAGCAAAACAATATCGTGTTTTACATTTGTTACAAACTTACTGTGGTTTAAAAAAACCAAAATCTCCGGCTATTGACCTTTTTGTGTGGTTGAACAGGGACTGATCCAACAATTCAAAATATGGGGGTTCTAAATAGGTGGATTAGTTCAAGTACATTAATGTATCTATCAGACAATCAGCTTGAGGAAACAGAAGAGCTCCAGTTGTTTGATCTTTTTTTTAGGAAACAAATATATAAAATGACCAAAGACATGACATTGACCAATGCAATGACCAATGACATGCCCCTTTACCACTTTACCCTTTCCGTCATGTGAGAAAGAGGGAAAGTTATCTGCCCTTTTTTATGACTTCACTTCGATTTATTGGAGTAAGACTGGATCATTATGCGATCAGGAGAAAACGAATGAGAGGCACCCCCTCTGAGGATGTAGATTTTTAGAAAATATTTTATGCACGCTCTCCGGACACCTAGAAAGTTATGGGCGAGTAATCATCAGACATATGCAAAAAAAAAGGCTGGTTGCAGGGATTCAAAATGACTTCTTACTCCGAGCTATCGGAGCATCAACGGCATCGACTGGCCGATGCCGGAGAATAATTGATAACACGTTACAACATAGGAAAAATTTGCTTATAGCTTTTTGTTGTCCGAATTATGAAAATTATAGAGGTGTCTGTAAGGCTATATTTAAACGTGTAACATAGCAGAGCAATATACCAATGCCGTATCCATCAGGGACAACGGCGGCGAACCCGCCGATTTTGAGCGCAGGACTGGCCAAGGTAGACGTAGAGAGGACGATGTGGTTGAGGGCCTTGTAGTTCGGGTCCTGGAAGATCTCTGGCGACTTGCCAGCCTTCTCGGCGTAGTAGCGCATTGCGAACAGATGTCGATCAAATCCTTGCCCTATGAAGAGAAAGCAATATGCTCAAAGGTGTTTATTTAAATTTTTGGACGACAAACGAAAAGAAAAATAGTAGAAAGGAGTTTCTATGTAATTTAATGAAAGGAGTTTCTGAATTTAGAGAAAGGAGTTTCTGTGGAATTTAATGTTAAATTAGGTAGCGTAGTTTGAAAGTCAAATAATTTGCTAATTCCTTTATTTTAATTGCATACACTGTTTTCTTTAATTATGCGACGAGATTCATTTATCTTTTAGTTGTTCACTTATTGGGCACCTGCAACCCATATATATAGACTTTCCATGACATTCTGAAACTACTTGTTAGAAGAATTACGTATGAAAACCATCCCAAGCCATGAAAGGAGGTCAAATCAGTAAACAATTTGGTTATGGTAAAAGAGAAAAAAGAAGAAAACCCCTTACCCATAGCAGCTTCTTTGGTGAGCTGGTTGTGGACCGTGGAGCACTCGTCCATGGCCGCCCGCATCTCTGAGAGGCTTGGCCGCGTTCCTGACTTTTCGAAAAGTTCACACGCCTTTTTCGTGGCTGATGTACAAGACCGGACGGTCTCAGTCCGGCCGTGTTTGAAGGCTGAGGTGCTGCAGGATTCGTACGTGGCCGCGAAGTGGCCGTATTGACGGTAAAAGGCCAACTGCAATTCAAAAAGTCACGATTAGACAGGTTTACAAAATATAATATTTTATACCAGATTAAATAGGTGGTTGGTGTCTTTTGGTGTCTAGTGGTGAAAACGATTTTTTGACGGGGCAAAAGACTATGGGAACTTTTTTTTTTAATTCTCTATTTCAACATTAGATAAGGGACTAGTAGATAACTGGATCAAATGTGGGGCCACTTATACCGAGAGTATAGAAATACCGTATTATGTATGTATTTTGTATTCACCGTACATTCTCGTATATAACATTTATCATCATTATGAATTTTCATGTAAAATGTTAATTAAATTTTAAGGGCGACTGAATCGTACCTGAATAGCTAGCTGCATGAAGGAATCTGGGCTGATACCTTGTTTCTTTACGAAGTTCTTTCCGAACTTTGTGAACTCGACGTAATTTAAATCTAATCCCGCCGTGGTGGCCATAAAGTTGCTTTTGGCCTCGTCTATACTCGCCTTAATCTCGTCCGTAAGGTTAAAGTCTTAAGGAAAGAAACATTTTGATAGCTTATAAAATTGATTCTGTAGTGTTTTGTCGAAATAGATCACCATTAAACTATTTTCTTAGTGAATACATTTCTGAAAATTATAGTGGAGCTGAACTCGATTGAACTATTATTTCGGTTGACAAATATTGAAATCAATAAAACTAGTTGCAATATCATAACATAAACTATACCATGGAATTTTGTTTTTATCTATTGAGAAGTACAATGTGATTAGGTCCACTTACACTGGGTTCTTGCCTAATGATATAGGCTAAATTTTCAAAGTAGACTATCCTGAACTATCAGACTGTTTTAACCCTTAAGCCTAGGTTACCTTAGGGGATATTTACCAAGTTTCCTGACTCCCTCTTTGATGTCTGGGGAAGTGTCTGGGTGTACATGGGGCTTTTCCGTCGAGTCCTTGTAGACCTCGTTGAAGTAACGGAGGACGGCCACTCCGTCTCCCCATGAGTGTTCAAAGTTGACCGCCGTCTGACCATTACCGTCCATGATTAGACTGAAGCACTTATCGAACCATCTGAAATATCAGCATGCGTTTCAGTTTCATAAATTGACATTATGCTTGAATTACTATATCATTGTTTTTGGGAGCAGAGGGAACTAGCCTCGTACACAGCGATGAATTATATCAATATATCATATTGTATGAACATATATAACATATATATGAACATCTTATATATGGGACATTGCAACGCTGCTTTTAGGTTTAACAGACTACAATAAGCGTCTGGGTGATAAGAATTTCCATTTCAAGTATCACTTATTGTGAATTGTTTGACCATTCCATGGTTACCGAGTGACCGCCACATTAACTGGAAAACAAATAGACAATAATAATGTTGTTTTTAAAGAAATCTCTAATAAGGGATGACAGCACGTTTAATTTCAGTTGTTTAAATTGCCTTTACCTGTTGGTTCCATCACTGTGAAGGAAGAGTCTCGACATGCTAGTGGGGTCTTCAGGCTTCTCGTTGTCCAGAACAAGCGCAAAGTAGGCCGTGTCGATCTGCTTCAGTGCCTCCTCATTCCCTATGGGACACAATGTAGGCCTAACAGAACGATGGTGTGAACTATATCAAACCCAACTGCCAGCCTTTGGTAGACATTAACCTTTATTAGGGATCAATATTAAAAAATATTCAACATATTTCGGTCAGTTAACGATCCACATCAGGATTCTAGATCTCAGGTAATGTTGGTATTATGCAAACATCAACATATATCAACTAACGACCCTGTAGGCAGCAGCTCAATATGCGGACACACACAAAAATTATATCATTATGTGGAACTTTTCAGTCAACTTAAAATTTTATATATTGTGTACCCAACATGAGTAAGCTGTTAAATTCTTTACAAAGACTACAAAGCCTCAGTAGCCATAATACACGATTATCTACATTATTTTCTTCAGCACAACAAATCTACAACCACATAAAGGTGATACGTTACATTTAATGAAATAAAATACCTGCGGCGACCAGCTTCTCCCTGACGGCGGTCCACACGTCCCGAGGTTGACTCGTCATCACACCGACAGGGTGCGCGGCGGGCGGGGCAGGGTCGTTCAGGATCTGAGATAGGTACCCCATCATCTCCTTAGCTGGTTTGATACGACCTGAAAGAAACGTTACCGATTTAAAAAAAAATTATTATTGACTAAAACAGTAGTTCAGTCGTGAAGCAACCATTAAGGCACACATTTTTTTTTATAATTATTATTATCAATCAATCTTCAAAGTTTACACTCTGGTCTTCCAGATCGAATATATATATATATATATATATATATATATATATATATATATATATATATATAGAATAATGTACATCAAAATATCCTATCGAAACAGCATGATCAATTAGTAATATTAGAATAGAGTCACATAGTGTAACTGTAAAGCATCTATAACAGTGTATCGCCGTATACCTTATAATGGACCCTTGTATGTATCTGCATATTTAGAGATTGCCTTCAGAAGCATATTTCTTTATCATTAACGGGATAACGGACTGTTTGACCACAATTGTAAATCCATTACAGGGTCCCAAAACTAGAAATTTATGTCAATCCTATATAAGAAGATTACATTGAAACAAAAAATAGTACCTGTCACCATGCTTATTTCTGGGTGAGAGCTCAGGAAAGATAATGTCCATAACTATAGAAGTCTATGGGAAAAATACCTTTACTGATATTCAACTGAACCTAGAACTTTCAAAATCCATTACAGCATCACCAATCCCTAGGAAAATGTACCTTAGGTCTGTAGTAAGATTTTAAGGCCAAACACTATAGGGGTCACCGATGATATTAGAATGCTGGAGGTTGATGAAATCTTAGTTGGAGATTGTTTCAGTATAATCCTGTATAATACTTTTTGTTCTACACCTCTAAATCTTTAGTTTAAACAACCAGTATTCATTCATTTTATTTCACATTTATACCCTGCTCATATCTAATGATAGATTTATAAATTTTGAGATACTTCATTTTTCCCGCTAGGGGGCGCAGGTGTGCCTGATTCATCTAACATTAATTATCGTTATGACTGTTATTCAAAGTTTCAGATTTTCTTCCTTTTTTAATCACAAATCAACTGTCCTCAATGTGTGATGTGAAATTTTAAGATTCTGAAATTTAAAAAATTCCCACCAGGGGGCACACCTGTGAACAGTACGTTATCCCTTTAAAAGCAGGAAAATGCTTATTTATTTTGGCTAAAATTTGATTTGACATTACACCTTAAGGTTATTAAATGGAACTTTTGGCTTCATTGAATTCTGTAGTTTACCTGGGTAATCCATTTTAAGATAACAAAGGGTAATTCATTTCAAGATAACAAAGTGGGATTTCTCAAATTTTCGATTAAAAGTTAAATTTTTTCAACTTCTCACCTATACCATAGAGCCTCATCTATTTCTACGACTACACAGAGATAGTGTATATGATATGCGAGGCCAAGAAAAATGTAAGCTATTATGAATATAAATTACCGTCTTGGTTAAGGCAGTCAAAGGTGTAGAGATGTCCTTTGTGGAGAACCAACATGTGCTTTGCCGAGGGATCGGTCACTAGCTCATCTTTTTCCCATCGCGGAATCCTATTGGTGTTGAATAGCCATGGGAACTGACTCATGTCTAACGGGAAGGCTTTGTACAAGTACGCCCCATACCAAGACAGAGACTTGGGGAACAACCTGAAAAACAATTACAAAGTCTAATGTGATTGTGTAGATTATGATGAACTTATATAATTCACAATATCATATTAATAACTACACTCAATTACAACTGTAATATCATAAACGTTCCTAATCCTAAACATAATTTCTTTTTAAAACTGTCTGTCTTCTATTAAGCAACGTGAAATACGGGAACCAAGACAAGATAAAAGTGTTAACTCTAATGCTATATAGGCCCAGGGCCCATATCTTCGTAACTGATTTTTGTGATAAGGCAAATCATATGAATTTTGATAAGGGACTCATTCATATCTATTCTGTCTGTCAGTCAATGTAACTACACCAAACAATCCCTTTTCAATGTTATTTTGAAATAATATCACTACCTTAGGCGACAGACAGCATCAGTACAGATAAGTAACATAACTAATTACCAGGATGTGACAACATTTCAGAACTACATCTAAGAAGGGGTATCTTGCAGTCAACTTCTCTCAGCTCCACTAAATGTCCTCACCTCATAACGTTGCGCCAACTCTCGGTGTCGCTCTTGGCCGGATTGAGGTGGAAGACCTCCGGCTCCAGCACGCCGCCCCGCAGCGTCTTCATGAAGCGCATGGAGGACATGAGCAGGTTGGTGGCGCGCACGAGCGGCTCATTGTACCCAGGTTTGGGATCGTCCGCCATGGCCATAAATGGGTTATGGTTGAGGGCCACAGCGCGCCGGTCCTTCAAGTACATATCGGACCACGGAGCTAGAAAGATATAATGGAGGTTGATTCAATTCTGGTATAAAAACATCATTGTCTGAATTCCAAATTACATACGGTAAACTTTAATGTGTCAAATGACAAGGACTATGTGAAATCAAGTTATTCCTATATACATGTGTATTTACTTCTCTTCTTTTTTTGATAAAATATGGCATACCTGTGATGTAACTGGTGTGTTTATTCTGCTTGTCCAATGCCACCAAGTCCGCATGTAGCTCTGGAAAATAAACAGTGATTTATGTTAAGTTACGTGTGTTACCCCACTGAGCAAAAGTGGAAATTGGAGTTAAAAACAATCATACCAACTGGGCAGGTTCTAGCACCTTGTTGCATCATACATATTGTTCCCAAGTTTCTAGACAGATTCTCGATAGATAGTTTCTATCCACGTACTACACAAACTTTTAGAAAGAGAATAGTAAAATGTGGACAAGAAACATTGAACTAAAGCCGTAAACCACACATTGTAATATATCTAATTTTCTAATATGCTCTTAATAATTATGTTATTACAATAGTTTAAAGTGCCTTCACAAAAATGGTACCGGTCATAAAAAATGTAGTTCCAGTAACTCTGATTGATCGAATTTGGTTTCTATCGGGGCTTATCGACCTTTATCCAAATTCATAGCGCTTGTTGAATACGCTGATGCAAATATAATATGAGGCTCTGATTTAAGTACACTTGGGAAAATAAAAGAAATATAAGAGTTTTCTTACCTTTGCCTTCTCCATCTTTGAATCGGTTGACGATATCCTGGGTTTTGTTAAGCTCGGCATCAGAGAGAAGAGGCTTCTGGGCCTCAATATACCGCTCACAAGTCTTGTCTAGCTCTGGAATCGCTAAGCGTGGAAGGCTCGGTTGGAAATGATCTGAAGACAATTTGCTCTTATGAAGAAAATCTGGATCTACAGAGGAGCTGAAATAAACCAAAATAAAAAGATTGTTAGCACATTATGTATTGTCTTGTATCATTTACAAGTACTCCTTGTTAATCTCACTTAGGCATTCAAAATAATTTATATAACAAGTCATAATGTCTGTCCTGGAGCGGAGCTTCCATGAGAGGCGAAATAGTCTTAGGAATTTGTCATCAAGTAGGAATAGGATTATGTGAAAAAGTCTATCAAATGTTCTTGTGTCTTTACATAAAAACACTAGTTATAAGTGCTTTTTATATTATTGTTAATATAATAAGACACTATTATTGAATATGAGGTCAGATATAATTACCTATGGGTCCATTAGACTGC